>JAZKJV010004263.1:0-1496839 GCA_037367405.1 Ottelia alismoides | reverse complement strand
TAGAGGAACTTCACCGAGAAATAGGATTTTAGAGTCTTCAGGTCTTTGACTTAATTCTTTGAGTTCCACATGACAATGTACATCATTTGACTCTTAGTGTCTAAACTGGTCTCTTCATTCTGGGTACAACTCTGGAATAAGGAATTAATTTGTACTCTCGCACTATGCACTTAGCTCAACTCAGACGGGATGTTGGAAGACTGTGTGAGTTTCTTTTCTCGTAGCGTGGAAATCTAAAGACCGGAGTACGGGTTGAAATAAAGCTTCGGAAAAGGGATGGACGGTTGGGCATAATTTTTCTAAGACCCCAAAAAATGTACGGAATAAAAAGATGCTATATCCGTAGGGGCAAAACAAGATCCAAGCAGAACCACCAAAAATTCCAAATACAAAGAAGCATTCTACCAAATAAAAATCTGACCAAAAAGGTCCAAGCTTCAAGAAACCTGCAGATCTTGGTGAAGACTCGGCTACACTGGCCATCTTCACAAGGAGAGGTGACTACACTGGCCACCCTCCAGTTCTTTTCTCTTTCTTCTATCTTCTCCCTCATTCGATTGTGAACACAGCGCGACAGACCTTAGAAGGAAATACCTGACTCCCCGAGGACGAGTTACTGGAGAGGAGAGGAGCATGGTAGTCCGACATTCTGAATGGGAAGAGCTAAAACCCTTCACACACAAGAGTCGGTTATTCAATATTCATAGGGTATACTTTGGGAAGAGGATTGATCTAAGATGACTTCTGAGCCGAAACTGTAGCAATGATGTGTAGAACTTGAGGGCTGTTGATTTTAAAATTATAAGTCTCACAAAAGTTCTGACACACAAATAATCCAAAGGTTGAGTTTAGGTTCACTTTCACCTTCAGCTCATGGTCTTGGTATGGAACCCAATCTCATTTCACCTCATGGCATTTCTTTTATGCTCAGGGACGAGCATGGTTTAAGTATAGGGGGATGATGAATCTCGTATTCATCACTCTAAATCTCATTTATTAAGCTCAAATCCCTAAAAATCAACAGCATTCTTGCATCTATTTTGCATAATTAGCATTCATGCATGTTAACATAAGAATGGCATTTTTAGCACAAAAATATGCATAAAATAAGAAACCAAAAATCCAAGCCAAAATGACCTGTAAATAGCCTAACTTTCCGGATTTTTAACTCATTCATGCTAACTCCGAATAACTCAAAACCACCTCCACTGTGTACATATCACTAACAAGATTAAAGAAAAAATACAAAAAAATAACTAACCCAAATAAGTGGACCAAAAACCCAAACCCTAATTTCAGGATTTTCGGACTAAAAGCCCCATATCTCCCTCATCCAATGTCCGTTTTAATCCTACTCACTTTTGAACTAATGTGCATTCAATTACCTTCAAAACAAGACCAAGTTCAAGTGAATCGGAGCTCGTATGTGAAAGTTGGGTTTTGGGCCTCTTTTGTATATTGTATATTTTAGCTATTTTTGACCTAATATTTTTTGTACTTATTTAAACCTATTAATAAAAATCCAAAAAAAATAGATTAAGGTGTCTTTATTTGTCTTTGATTTTACCGTAATTTTTTCGGTTTTTTATCTATTCTTAAAAATGACATAAAAATTACAAAACCCCAAAATTAAGGTATTCTATGTACATATGATACCCCAAAAAGTCACTTTGTGCAAATGATCGATTTTGGTTTTGATGTCTTCATGAAAGTTGTAGATCTCATCGAGACGAGCAATTTTCGTGAAGAAAGTTTTTCGATCCGAGGCCATTTACTATTTATTTTATATTTTACAAAGTAATTAATTTGCGAATTTTCTGGTGCTGACACGTGGCAGCACCTGGTGCCGCCACATGTCAGCCATTTTTGGGCCTACTATATATCGGTTTTTATATAAAAAAATAAAAAATAAAATAAATAAATAAAATAAAAAAATAAAGTGGACGCACGTGCGTCGCACGTGCCTCCAAGGCACGTGCTCCGCACGCGCGCCTCCCCCTCACACCCTTTGCCGCCACGTGGCGCGACGGGCGCCCTCCGATCAAACGTGATCGGACGGTGCCTGTGCCTCGTCCTCATCCAGCCCCCTTTCCCAAAACGCCGCGCCACCGGATCTCCTCCATCCCCCAATCTCGCGATCTCCGCCGCATCCCGCCCATCTCCGATCGCCGCCTCTCCTCCCGCGGATCTCGCCAATCAAATCCCCTTCAGATCTCCATCTCCGATTCCCCCATCTAATCAAATCTCCCCCAATTGGCATCGGTGGCCGCCTGTTCCATCGCCTATTTAAGAAACCGCTCCGCCTCCAGAGAGCTGGATCCGCCGACAAGCCTCAGGCGAAGCCCGGTGGTGACAGCCCGGAGCTTCGCCGTCGACGAGATCCGAGGCCACGTCCCCCGGCCCTCGTTGCAGCCACGGAGCTACTCCTCCGCATGCGCTTCTGCTCCGGCCACCCGTTGAGCCAACGACATCAACGACGCTCCACCAACTCCACATTCGTCCTCCGCGCCACCAACTTCGACTCCAGCAGAGCATCTTCTCCGGCCGCAACTCCGTCAACGCCAGCACTGCCGCACCTGGGTTGCTCCTCCGCCTCACCAACGCAGCCCCTCTGCGAGGTAGCCTCCACATAGACGATCAGCTCCAGGCCACCAACTTCTCCGCCAACTGCATCGCCACCGGAGCCCCGCTCCGCCGCTACTCCCATCGCCATCGACCCCGCCAGAAGCCTCCTCCCGCTGAGGCTTCCTCCGCCAGAAGCCTCCTCCCGCTGAGGCTTCCTCCGCCTCCCTCGCCGCTGAAGCTACCGGGCGGTGGTCCCGAGACCCTCCTCACGCGCTTGGCACGTGAAGGAGGGAACGACGCCAGCCTTACGTCACAAGAGGTCACGGGCGACCCGCGTGACCGTCTGGTCAAATTGCAGACAAGCCCCCGGGTTCCGCCTTATTAGCACATCAGGCCAGCCATCCAGAGGGCACGTGCTGGGCACGTGCCTCTTTGGAAATTTTGCACAGTCACCCCCGAGGTTATTGGTAATTATATAGAACCCCCCCAGTTGCATTTTATATTTATTTATTTATATTTATATTGCAATCAGACCCCTGTGTTCCCCCTCAGTTTCGAACACTTTCTCTACATTATTTTATCAATCTAAAAATAGCATGATGTTTGTTAATTGACTCTCTACACTTTGACATATTGTGGGTATTTTTCTGATTGATGGTTAATTAATAAATAATTATTTTGTGGAAAATTGTATATTTTACCCATTTCTTGCTCTGAAATTCACAGTTGATTAACCATTGCTCTAAAAATCCCCGAAAAATCACATATTATAGAGTTAATTATTCTTAACATTGTGCCCAAAAAGATTTGCATTTGCATGCATATTTTGTCCTGTAAAAATCATTTTTGCATCTTTTAGTATTTAATTTTTAGTAGGTATTAAACCCCACATTTTCGAGGTTTAGGATTTTTCTGAGATCCGTCACCTAGTGATAGATCTCAGATAATTTTGATCCTTGAAAATAAGTAGGTTTGATATTTATTAAAATTAAATATTAAAAATCATTTTGTTTGCATTTAAAAATCCATAAAAAATTCATATTGCATCAAAAAATTCCAAAAAAATTACAGTACACGCATTTCATCGTCATTGTGGCCAAGTTTCGTATTTTTCGGACATTGTTTGATTGAAATTTACGTTTTAGTCCCTAAAATAGGCCGAACTTGCATTTTGCATCTCATATTGCATAAAAAAATTTCCAAAAAAAGACAGCCTTGAAAACCGAACTCGAACTTTGATAGACTTAATTCTAGGTTGTTCCTTTGCCTCCTTGTGATCGACCTTGGGACTTGCCCAAGTAAAATAAACATAAAACCACGAGATTGAAACTTGCATAATTTATTTGTGGTTAATTTCTTGATCGTTTCCGATTGCCGCCTACAACGCGCGACACGATAAAAACAACTTTTTAAACACGGCTTTTACGGACCCGTCACGGAGCGGATTCGATTGATGATCGGAGATCTCAAGATTTGCGGGGAAGACGAAGATTGACTAGCGTGGATTCGACTCTTGTAATTGGAAGGCGGCAGAGCGAGATTTGGGGGGTCGATCGGGGATTAATTTGGAGGAGGAGGCGCGACGAAATTGGCGGGATTCAGAGGCGGCAACGGAGACGAATTAGGAAAGGCGAAGCTTGAAGACGATGAACAGTGGCCGTCCGGCCGAGATCGGATGGCCACGATGGGGCCACGTGGTGGCAGGAGGTTGAAAGGGGCGGCATGTGCGTGGCGCGTGCCTGGGAGGCACGTGCTGCGCACATGCGAGGATTTTAATTTTTTTAGAAAAATAATTAATAAAAACCTAAAAAATGGCTGACACGTGGCGGCTCCAGGAGCCGCCACGTGTCAGCACCACGAAAATCGAAAAATAAATCTTTTGAAAAATTCAAAATAAATATCAAACGACCTCGGATCGAAAAAGTTTCTTCACAAAAATTGCTCGTCTAGATGAGATCTGCAACTTCCATGAAGACATCAAAACCAAAATTGATCAAGTGCACAAAGTGATATGTTTGGGGTATCTCATGTACATAGAATACCATGATTTCTTGTTTTTATAATTTTTATGTCATTTTTAAAACCGCATAAAAATCTGGAAAAAATATGATAAAATCAGAGATAATTATTTATATACTAATCTATTTTTTTTGGATTTTTATTAATTAAGAAAAAGAAGAAATAAAATAAAATACGAAAAGGACCAATTTTGTACAGACAGTTAGTGAAGACTTGGACTCAATTTGTTTCTTTGATTTCAAACTCAGTTTGGATTTGGATTTTTGCGCATTTTAATAAAGTTTTTATCAAAGAAGACAAATGAGAAAGAAATAAACTAAAATAGGTTAATTATGTACATAAAATACTAGGTCAAATCAGCTAAAATACAAAATGTACAAAAGAGGCCCAAAACCCAACTTTCACATACGAGCTCAGATTCACTTGAACTTGCTCTTGTTTTGAAGGCATTTGAATGTACATTAGTTTAAAAGTGAGTATGATCAAAACAGACACTGGGTGGCAAAGATATGAGGGTTTTAGTCCGGAAATCCTGAAACTAGGGTTTGGATTTTTGGTCCACTTATTTGGGTTAGTGATTTTTTTGTATTTTTCATTTATTCTTGTGAGTGATATGTACACCGTGGAGTGGTTTTGGGTCATTCGGAGTTAGCATGAATTAGTTAAAAATCAGGGAAGTTAGGCTATTTACAGTTCAATTTTGGCTGGGATTTTTAGCTTCTTGTTTTGTACACAAATAAAGGATAAAAATGCAATTCTTATCAAAACATGCATGAATGCTAATTATGCTGAATAAATGAAGAAATGCTGATGATTTTGAGGAATTTGAGCTTAATTAATGAGATTTAGAATGATGAATCTGAGATTCATCAATGATACCTAATTTGGGAGAAATCATGATTACAAGGAACCACAACCTATAATCTAATCAGATCCTCCATCCTTCTACCTGAGAGAGCTGCAGTAAAAATTGGCCTCCATTCACCGAAAGATGCAACTTCCCGTACAATGGCCTCCGTTGTCGCAGTCATCACAATGAGTCTCGGGAAGCATGTCTCTAGCACCCATTCTCCCGTCCAATCATCCCACCAAAATCTAAACACTCTCCCATCTCCCAGCTCAGGTGTTAGCCTACCAGACACCATTGCTAAAATTTCTCGCACCCCTTTTCATAATAAAGATTCATACTGAATAGATTCAGTCACCATCACACCTTTCACCTCATAAATCTTCCTCAATAATCTTGTGATGAGGTCCATAGTTGGCCCCCAAATGTGCAGTACCCACTTCGCGACCAAAGCCCTATTCATGCATGCCATGTCCCTGATGCCCATCTTCCCTGTTTACGTGGTCTCGTGATCTCCTCCCATGCCACCAAATGCATGCCCAATTTTTGTTGTTTCCCGTTCGACTAAAAGAATCTTCTCATCAGTTGTTCAATCTTCTTTCTCACCCATGTTGGCATCATCCTAGACGAAAAGAAGAATGTTGGAATGGCTGACAATACATGCTTCAGCAACACCGGCTTTCCGTCCCTAGATAAGGTGACCTCCATCCATACTGCCAGTCTACTTTCTATTTTATGGATAACTGCATCCAATAAGCTATTCTTAGTTTGCCCCCCACCAGTGGGAGTCCAAAGTAATTAATCGGCATGTCCCCCAACGGACAACAGAGCAACTCAGATACCCGTATTCCTTCCTCATTTTGCATCCCAAAAGTTATAGCCACTGATTTATGCAAGTTAATCTCAAGACCAGAGAGACTGTTAAAAATGTTCAACAACTGGATCACTCTGCTAGTCATCGCATCGGTTCCACCAAGAAAGAGTAAGGTATCATCTCCGTACTCTAGTAACGATATAGAGATCTCACCTAGGCGAAAGCCCTCACACCGGACACCCTCAATCGCTTGTCTGAACAGGACCGCCAGTGTGTCCGCTAACAGAACAAAAAAAGGATGGAAACCAACGGGCATCCCTACCGCATCCCTCTCTGTAGTTGGAAAGCTCCTCCCTCCGGTCGTCCATTTAATAATACCGAGAAAGAAGTCGTGGTGATACACCTTTTCATCCACCTGGTCTAGCTATCCGGGAAGCCTCTTCTCCTCATTGATGTCCACAGGAAGTTCCAGTCAACGACGCGTATGCCTTTGCAAAGTCGATCTTCCACATTACACCTTTTGTACCCCTGCTCTCCATTCCAGACAGATCTCAGATGCCATAACCATCCCATCCATCATTTGTCCTCCCGAATAAATGTCGATTGTCCTTCCATATTGACAGGGTTCATGACCCTCTCGAGTCTGTTTGCCAACACCTTTGTCACAATGGATATATCCCATTAGAAAGCGCAATCGATCTGAAGTCATCTACTCTCGCTGGGTGTTCTTTCTTGGGAAGTAAGAATAGCAAGGTCTTGTTTACCTTCTCAAACCCCATGTTCCCTTCTATGAATTCCTCTAGCACATGCATGATCTCAGCCTTCAACAGTTCCCAGAATTCTTTGTAAAAGAATATTGGAAACACGTCTGGCCCTAGCGCCCCATCCGCATTCAACCCCCAAATAGCTACTTTCACTTCCTTGAAGGGTGACACCAACTCCTATGCATGTCTTGATGATAAAGCTTTCACCCCCATCCACAGCCATCCCCAACCCTCTCCGTGTCTCCTCTGCGAGGTCTCAACATAATGTCTTCTCATAGCCCTGCCTATTTCTGCTTCCTCGGATATCCATAGCCCATCAACCTGAAAGCTCGCAGATATAGTTCCTTCTTCTTCTACCGAAAGCCATGGGGTGGAAGAATATGGTGTTCTCATCCCCTTCTCTTAGCCATTTTTGTCTGGACCTCTGTCTCCATTCCACCTCTTCTTTCCAGTCCTCCCGCCAAATCTCCTCCAACAGCCTCGATCTCTCCACAGACTCCTCTTGGTCCAATCCTCTAAGGTCGTCTATCTCATCTAGACGAACCACCTCTTCATGTGCCTTTCCTCTCCACTCCTTTTTATCCAATCTCAGATCCCTCCCAAATCCCTGCAAGAAAGATTTCAGCAACGCCAACTTAGCTTTTAGACGACCAGCAACCGACCCTACCGGGCACCGCCCCTCCACTTTTGTGCCAATGCCTCCTTGAAACCATCTTCCAGCAGCCAAGATAGTTCAAAGCGGAAGAAAAACCTGCCTCTTTCCTCCTTGCCAAAGGACCACATAATGGGTGCGTGGTCTGGGTGAGAACGTGGAAGAGCCCATGACCGTGATAGCGGATCATTCCATCCCCTCAATGGATATCAGAAACATGTCCAATCTCGACCTCGACCTCGCATTGCGCCATATGTAGGCACATCCCATCGCATCCACAATAGATAGCCCCAAACAGTGTGCCATCTCCAAAAAAATCCATCGAGCCAGCATCCCTCCCGCCCACTCCCCGAGGTCGATCGCTAGGTAATAGTGTGAGATTTCGGTCTCCTTCCACAAGCCAAACCCCAGATATCTGGTCTGTGAAGATCTGCCCCACGTCTGCCGCTAGAGGATCGCGTCCACTACTGGTGGGTCTGTACACGTTCATCACCCAAAAAGGAAAATCGTTCGCCCGACGCCTGAGATGAACTGTAAGCGAAAATGTGGACCTCCTTTCTTCGACCACCTCAAAAAGATCCTTCCTCCAACTCGTGAGCAGTCCTCCCGCGGCTCCTTGTGCCCCCGTCTCCGCAGCTTCAAAACTTCTCCCTAAGCCTAACACGCTCCCACTTTCCATCAAACTGCGTGAAAGCTTTGTCTCATGTAACGTGAAGATATCTGCTTTTGCTTCCCCAATAAGGTCCGCGACTGCCAGGCGCTTTCCAGGTCTACCCAGATCTCTCACATTCCAAGATAGTAACTTCATTTCATCACGACTATGCCCTTCCTAGGCGGTTTTGGTTGCACTACCCCCAGACATTCCGTGAAACACCGATCTAAAATGCTAAATCGATCTGAACCCATCGAGGGCCATTGTTGTTCAACCCCCACTACTAGTTCTGCCCTTCTTCTCCTCTTTGCTGACCTCACCGAACTAACCTTCTCTAACACAATTCCGTTACTTGGTCCACTTCCGGTTGGCCGAGAAGCCTCCCCAACTGCTTGCAATCCGGGCTCTTTCTCCCTACAAGGTGTCTTCTCTTGCTCGGACACCAATCGTCGCTCTATATTGGTATCTCCCTGAATCTCCCCGATTGTCGGACCCTCCGACCCTCCCTCCTGCCACACCATCGAGTTTTTTTCTGCCAACCCGATCGTCAGTCCCTCTACCAAACTCAACGAGACGCCGCACCTTCTAGCTAGATCCCTCCACCCTTCTGGTCCCCCCCAGTCTCCGAATCCTCCAGAGCTCCACACTTCCCCGCTCCCCAAGAGCCTGAGTCTTTTCCACTGGCAGGGTTTCTCCCTTCACCACCCGCTCCATATCAAGCTTTCCATCCCCACGACTAGCGTTGTCAGCTTCTAAACCCTCCAGATGAGCCTCCATAAAACTTGTTGGATCCATTCTTCTTTGGATTCCGCCTCTTCGTTCTTACAATCAGGGAGACCCTCTTCTCCCAGCATATGCTTATTCGACTCTCGGCATCGCAACTCCTTTGTATCCGCCACTAAGCTTGGACTGCTAGCCTCCTCTTCCCTGTCCATTAACGTTGCGCGAATGACCTTGGAATGGACCCCCGTGGATGCATCACAACCTGGATATGATTTGGATCCGTGTCTCGCTGCCGTAAAGGAACTTGAGCCCCATAATACACCTCCAATTGATCCCTATCCGGTTCTGCCCCCGGATTAAAAAAAATGGATCCGCCCTCACCCTGACATCCGCTCCAACCACGACAACCGCCAGCTGGTCTGCACCATTCAAATGCCCCATCTTCAATGCCTCTGTAACAGCCTCATATCTAGGGGTGTAAGAAAATTCTCAAGTTCGATATTCGCTCAAGTTCGGCTCTCTAAAAGTTCGATTCAGATTCAATTCGGAAATAATCGAATCGAACCTGAACACAAGTTTAGGCTCGATTAAATAAATGAACCGAACCTAAAAATCATAGGTTCGCTCAGGTTCGATTCGTTAAAAGCTCGATAAACGTACACACATACATATTTACAAATCCTTATCCGTAGAAGTGGACTTATTTTGAGATGAGTTGTTTTTATCCCAGGGTAAGTGAATTTATCTAGAGATAACTAGATATTTGCGGGATAACTAGGTTTTATCTCAGTATAAACTATCCAAAAATAAATAGTCACATCATGTTTACAACAACTATCATCTATGGTCTAGTACTTTTCCCTTCTTTATCTTCAAATCAACAGAATAAGTACAAGCATTACTTATCGAATGTCTCGGCATTATTCTTATTCCTTATCCCCATCTGAATAGGTATAAAATATATTATAATTATACTTTTTTCAAAGAGACGAATCCTTATTAATCTAATTTTTTTCAAAAGATGAAGATGAGTTAGATAAAGAAAAAAACTAAATGAATATTTATTCTAACTGTAAATACACACACACACACACACACACATATATCCATTTCTCTTCTTTTCACTCCCTCTTATTAGAGAATTCTTAAGTTCAATATTCGCTTAGGTTCGATTCGTTTAAAAAGAGGTTCGATTTGGATTCGGTTCAAAAATAAATGAACCGAACCTGAACACAAGTTTAGGCTCGATTAAATAAACGAACCGAACCTAAAAAACATAGGTTCGCTCAGGTTCGGTCCGTTTACACCCCTACTCATATCGATGGACTTTATTGCAGTGGATCTCCTCTGTAACCGCCTTGAGAATCAGAGATGAATCTTGCACCTCTGGCTCATGTATTCGAATCAAACTGTCGTTAATGCTATGCGGGATTCCAAGTAAACCGAACGGTCACCTTGCTCCCATCCCCGCCTTCGAGCACCAGCGGCGTTGGCTGCTGGACCTTAGCCACCTCCCGCCAACGTCTTGTGTAGGTCAATCTTACAGGGTGTATTCTCTCCAGGAATCCAGCAAGGGCCAGCCGTTGCAATCTCTATATCCAGAGCATGTCCACAACAGTGTATCCTCTTCCATCCTAAAGTCGTTGGGTTGCAGCTAGGGATGCAAATGGTTACGGATATATCTGTATCCGATCCATCAACGTATCCATTTTATACATATTTTGACATCTGTATCCATATCCGTTTTAAAATGGATACAGATATGGATATCATTTTGATATCCGTAAACATATGTATCCATATATCCGTTTTCGTATATAATTATAGTCATAGATTTATTTATAACCATATATAGCATAATTCTATACCTTCTTTTATCATGTTTGCATAATTTTATGATACAAACACATTTAATAAATTTATATCATGTCTTTTCCATCCAATTCGTATATATTTAAGTTGTTTCTATAGAGTATTTCTAACATTACTCATATGCGATCAATATCCGTTTTATATATGTATCCGTTTTTCATGGATATGGTAAGATAGTTTTAATATCCGTCAATATCCTTATCCGCATCCATATTCGTATTCAAAAATGGATAAGGATACGGTAATACCTATATCCGTATCCGTATCCGACCGTTTGCATCCCTACTTGCATCATTGGACCTTGATTACCAAGTCCACTTCTCTCCCAGCTTCATTTCCAGTTGCTACGATCCCCACCACTGACAGAATATCAAAAATTTTACGCATGTGGGCATGCCCTCTCCATATGATGGGTATCCCTCGCACACACAACACATTCATCTGCTTATGCTTTAACCGCCCATCAAACAAATTCGAGGGACGCCACCGGATGGAAATACGCCCATTCTTGCTCTACTGCAGTAATTCTCCTGCCTTATGCTCTGCAAGGCCTCGTACCATCACTCTCCATGGAGTCAGCAACGCAACGGCTCCACTGAACTTCCTGCCCGTTGCTATACCCACGTCCGAAGTGGCTAAGAATAATGGACGAGAGCCACCTCCTTCGCCAATCATGATCACTCCCTCATTAATATTAATGATATAATATTTATGATTCTCTGATGCAAGGTTTGCAAGTTATTTACTAATGAAGACATGGGTATATCAATAATAGAAATAAATAAATAAAGTTTATGTACCCATGTCTTCATAAACTTTATTTATTGGGATATTTATACCCATAACCCTGAGTAATATGGTAATTACCCCAGGAACCCTCGATAAACACGAATTACATCCAAAACCCCGAGTAATGGCTAACCTTTACATGGCATAACCCTGTGTCAACTTCCGTCTTATTTCTCCGTTAACTCTAACGGAAATAGTCAATTTTACCCTTCCAATCCCATCATATTTACAACATGATGCCATTCCCCCTCCCCCCCTTGCCTGCAAGGTCGAGCATCCCTTCCCAGCGTGGCTGCGCCCACCTCGAGACCTGGCCGAACCCATCCAACCCCCGGCAAAGCCTCCGCTACGAGCTCCCCCACCTCTGCCCGTGAGCTCCCCCCTCCTCCCGCCGGTCGCCTGCAAGGTCGAGCATCAGGACCCCGAGGAATACTTGTCCAACAGTTCAGTGCCTGCGACGCGAGTTCTAGAACATCACAGGAGCCACAGAAACCTCCTTCCCAACAAGTTCTCTGGCGGTTCCTCTCTTTCAGCTCCATCCGCCGCCTTCCTATTCCTTTAAAACGTGCTTCTTGTCCCCTCCGTAATCGTTCAAACTCGCACGTAATTTAACGATTGAGATTAATCGAAAATAAAAAAAAGAAAATAACGTGAGGTGTGGTCTCAACCTGGAACAGTGAATTGCATGCGGGCAAGGGGCTCCGACATGGGCGGGATTCCCATACGGCACCGGAGGGGGGAGGGGGGCGCAGGCGACCTGGGGCTTGCGAGGTCCTGGGGGCGACCTGGGGGTTGTCGGGATTTGGGTGGGGTTGCTCTGACTAAAAGGGGGGGATGGGTTCCCAGGCGACATGGGGCTTAAGCGGGAGGGAAGGGGATGGGTTCCCAGGCGGGGCACGGGTGACCTGGGGCTCGTCCGGGAAGGGGGGGGGGAGCTTCACGTCAGCGGCACCACCGATGGAGCCCAACCTCCGAGATGGGTCCTTCTGCCGCCGGAGGTGACAGAGTCCGGGAAGACACGAGCGACCAAGGGCTTGTCGTGGGAGGTCTGGACGTGTGCGCGGGATCTTGGAGCTTGCGGCTCGAGCGGCCAGGCTCTTCCAGGAGGAGCGGAGGGGGGGGGGGCTTCGTCCATGGCGGGCAGAGCTTCGTCTCCCCCTCTCCTAACTTTACCCGCTTATTTATACGGTAGCCCCATCTCCCCGAAATTCCCAGCCAACTCTCACGCTCTTGCTCTTCTTCAACTCTCCATCTCTCTCCGATTTCAACTTCGCAACCTGTCCATGCCGATTACATTGGAACTCTCTCTGAAAACAGTCGCGGTCGAGGAGGACGGAAATGAGGTGAGGACGGCAGAGACCACGTGGGTGAAGCGGAAGCGGTCTGCACGATCATGCTTCTTTGAACACCCTCCGACGACGGAGGACCAATACCTCGCTCTCTACCTGATGATGATGGCGAGAGGCGGCATATATCTAGACCAACAACCGACATCCGCCGCTTCGACAGAGACCTCGTACAGGTGCTCGGTCTGTTGGGAAGGCGTTCAGCTCCTACCAGGCGCTCGGTGGGCACAAAGCTAGCCACCGCAAGCCCGTCGCGGTGAACGACGATTGATCGTCCCCCGTCACGACTGCCAATATCGGTTCGTCCACGTCCTCCCGCCCGAACCCATCCATCCCCCCCACCCCCAAGAACCCATCGCCCGTGTCCGAACCCCCTCGCCTGGGAACCTATCCCCAGGTTGTCCGAGCCCCGCCACGCCTGGGAACCCATCCCCCTCGTCCGCGCCCAAGCCCCAGGTCGGCCGCGCCCCCCCTCCCCTCCGGCGCCGCCTGGGAACCCCGCCCATGTCCGAGCCCCTCGCCCTTCCAGGCAGGTCGAGCCCACCTCCCCCTCGTTTTTTTCTCTTTTTTATTTCTGATTAATCTCAATCGTCAAATCACAGAATGGTTAGATTAACTCAGCCATCTGGTTGAGTTAATCAAGTTAACTAACGGAGGGTTCTCGGAGTAAAACGGAGCACTTACTCAGGGTTTTGGATGTAATTCGTGTTTATCGAGGGTTCCTGGGGTAATTACCATATTACTCAGGGTTATGGGTGTAAATATCCCTTATTTATTTATAGAGGTTCGCCGACCTGTAGGTATTTTATTATCTCTGCCCTGTAGGGAAAGATTAGAAGCAAAAGGGGAGGAGGGTGGAGATGACATGTCTAGTTGATTTGGGTTTCAGTCGGAATCCGTAGAAGATGAGAGGGGCATTAGGACGAGGGATTGCAAAAGGTACTTGACAGAGAAACCTAAGAAGAAGAAGGAGAAGTGAGCGGAAGAAAGTTAGTACTTGTAGGGTGTAATTTTTGCTCGCCTGTCATGAAGTGCTTAGAATATCTCTTTGATCTCGGCTCAACATCCAGCCGAGACAGAGCTGGATTGATCTCTCGGTTTGATTGATCTCTCGGTTTGTCACAAATGATTGAAGAAGATCGGGGTTTCTCTTTCTCTATGTATAATGTGTTAGATAAGAAGTAAGGGATCGAGAAAGGCTGTTTTATAGTCAACGGAGGAAGGTGGTTATCAACATGTTGGGTCCGGTGATGAGCTAGATGATGGGGACTAGGGGTTTCATCGGATTTGAATCATATAAAGATCAAGGATTCAAGAGATTGAGGACCAATGAAATGATGGAGATCTGTTGGGGATTCGATAGAGAAACCAAAGAAAGAGCGGATTGGTTTTGGCTGGAGGAGGTTTAGGAATATAAGCATCGAGATGTTGACTGTTATGGTCAACTAAATGGAGGTGTGTCATTGTTGGAAAATGGGTAGTGTGACGTTGACCGAGTGATCAATGAATGATGGGCTAAGTTGGAGTGAGGTAATTGATAACGGGATGCCATGTGAAGAGATGAATATGTTGACCAAAGAAGAGAATAAATAAGTTAAGAATCAACCTCGAATCAAAAAGTGGTAAACATGGAGTATGTAGATATCAATGAGATCGTACATCTTTCGTGTTGGACCCAAAATCAAAACAAGTTATCTATACGTTGTAGGATTTTTCTGTGTATTTTATAATATAAAATACTCAATTTTTGTATTTTATCATTTTTCTCTCATATTTTTTATTAGTAATATATGTTAAACAATATTGTAAAACTGATATATACTTATTATATTGTAATAAATGTTTTATAGATTTTATTGATTTAGAAGAGGTAAAATAGAATAGGTGTGGGGAATATTATACATAAGTTAGTTCAATATATAAGTTAGTTCAATATATACCATTGGAAGTTACCCTTTTCTTAGTTTTCTTGATTTTTTAGATTTTATTATTTTATAATTAGTAATAATATAAAATAAATAACGCAAATGTAAAAGAAATAAAATAAAAAATAGTTCGTAATGTTCATAAAATGATATATACAAGTCAGCTTACTCATACAATATACAAGTGTGTCCCAAAATCCAAGTTTCACACATGAGCTCCGATTGTGATCGTGTTACGTAGATAATTTGATGTATATTAATTCAAAAATAAGTAAAGTGCATTATGACACTCTACGAGAGAGAGAGAGAGAGAGGAGGTAAAGGGAGGTTTTTATACCTCGCGCATCACGAAAGCATGTAGATGAAATCGTATCCGATCAAATAAATATATTCGTCAAGCTAATCCAGATGGCAACATAATTTTAAAAATAAATGCAAAGATGAAACCACATGGATTGGGAACCATTATCAATCCATTTCATTAACTCACACGAGTATAGAATTACCTCTTGAAGCATGTTTGTAATGCTCCAGTCTCTAAAGCAAGAGACATCCTCTGTAATCCAGATCTGATGGAGACAACGCTTGTGGTTGCGGAGATGAATCACGTAACTCCCACAATCCAAAAAATCGAGCTAACTTCCTTGTCGTCCTTAGGGCAGGGGGACAACCACAATATGAGAGATAAGGGACATCCATAGGGGGGAGAGACTTCTTGTGTTGCTTTACTGTGTTTTGAAGAAAAGGATATGCCCTTCCTCATATACAAACTCTTACGGTTAGTGTTGTAATCCTTATTGTGAGATCGATGGTTAAGACTGAAGGAGCTCAAAACAACTGGTAGATTTGAGAGAGCTCCCAACAACTTTTAAGACCGGAATTAATAATTAATTATCAATTCAACTAATCTTAAACACAAACAAATAAATGATTGGATAATTAAAAGAGATCGAAAATCCTCTCTCTAAATTTGGGCTGGACATCCATGCCAAACTAGAAAGGGATTCTCTGTCCATTTTTAATTAAACTTGGTTTTGTGCTCCAAATATTTATTTATTTAAATAATTTTTAACATTTACAAATTGCACCATTAATAAATATGAATCATATTCATTAGTCCAAAATTAAATGTAAATACAATTTACATTTATGTTAGAATGTGAATCCAATTCACATACAGAATATAATTTTTGAATCCTATTCACAAATAAGTCTCCAAAAATTAATGTGGATCACTGATATAGCCAAACTTGATCAGGTGAGGAGGATCTTGCACTACACACAAGGCGGGAGCGCATTCGATGTGACGACCGCTCACCAGAGATCAAGTGTCTACTCAACAGGTACCCACAACATAAGAATAATCTATGAATGAAAAAAATGTGAAGTATGGTTTATTTTACTCTACGTACAAAGGTGTATAATGCGTAATCATGTAGATGTCAAATCACTGAAAGTAAACAAGGTAGCCTAATGATTATTTCTACTCAAAATGAATTATGTACACATGTCCTTTTAGTCTTTTTGTGTGGGGTTTTTTATTTTTTTAATTTGTACTTGATTTTGATTTTTATTACTTATTTACTTAATATATTATTTTTTTTGATTTTTTTATTTTTAATTTCTTTTTTATTCTAATATTATATAATATTATATAGATATATAAGAATATATAAGATATTGTACATAAGATATAAGGTTTATATGTATAATATATAATAGATATGCAAAAATAAGAAAAATGTTAAGAAATATAGTCCTTTTATGTATTATATTTTCCAAGGGTTTTTAATATATTTATAAGGTATTTATAGTTATTAGTAATAATATAAACCATATACAAATGTTTATAGAATATATGGTATTATAATTATAAAATAACTAAACTAATCAAAAAAATTACAAAATAAATTATTTTGGGTTTTTTTTGTAATGTTTTACTATTTTCATGATTTTCATACATATTTGCTAATTTTTAGATATTTTTAAAGTTTAAAACAGTCAAAAAGAGTGACTAGTTAAATAGGTCGAATTATTTTGAGGTTTAAAATATTAAATAAAGTAAAAAATCACCAAAACTAATCTTAATATGTAATACCAAACATAAATTAAGATTTTTAGATTTTTTGTAGATTTTTTATATTTTATAGGATTTGGAGCTTTTTATTTGTTTATCATTTTCTTTTTATATTTTTAGGGATTTTTGGTCTGATGTTATAAAATATTATAATAAACAATTTTTTTTGATTTTTTTTCAAAAAATGTTTTATATTTTTTACTTTCTAAGTCAAATAGAGGCAAAATGTGCTCTTTTTGAATTTTAATAAATAGGAAATTTGCATAAAATGCAAAAAAAGAGTGAAAGAGCAAACATCGAGATACATTTTTCTATTTTTGTGTAATTTTTGGAGCACGAATGGTATTTAACAAGATTGAACAAACATGCACAAAAATGAATAATCTGCCAGGGAACAATTTGCAAATAAAACTAAGTTTTCATGCATTCCAAAACCCTTAAACAAAATCCTGGGGCAAGTGTGTAATTTTTCCACGAATATTTATATTATACACGTCTGACAGGGCCATAAGTGCAATTTACAAAAAGATTCAGATCCTCTTTACATATTATCAACAAAATTTAACACAATATACAAAAATTTTTGGACTTATTACAAATACAAAAACCACATGGGTATGACTGCAAAATGCCCACCTCACGTGGAGGGCCATGTGAGGTGGGCTAGCATGGACACAAATGTAAATACATGAAAAAGCAAGGGACTCCATGCAAAAATAGCCGTAATTATTTTACACTTCGACTGAAATTTTAATACTAGATATTAATATTAAAATACGGGGGGGGGGGAGTGACGAGTCTCCATTTCATCACTTCTATTCTATCATTTTGTCCTTAAAAACCCTTGCTAATGCATGTAAATATCATTAATCTCTACAAATTATCATTCATTATTTATTCCATTTATTGTGTATAAAATAATGTTTTTAATGCCGGAATTATAGAATAAAAAAAGAAAAGAAAAACAATAAAATATCAAAGGTATTTTATGACCCTAAACCTCGAGACCAAGTCAAGAATTGAGTTCGTCGACAATGAATAAAGTAGGGGGAGATAAGGGCCAATAAATCCATATAAATTCCATATATTTATTCATTAATAAGTCACTTTTGGGACATTTTTATTCTTTATTATCTATTCATCAAATAAAGAAACTTTGTGCATGAAAGTTGTAGATAATAGTACGTAGAAAAATACAAAACTGATTTCATATTAAAAATAATAAACAGTGTAAAAGTTATACTCAAAATAAAATGCCAAAACCCAAACTTCCCAGACCCATATCTCTTAAATAAAAAGAAAAATGTATCAAAATCACCTTTATTGTATATAAATTTTGATAAGCTATTTAATGAAGATGGTTTCATATTTTTTTGAGTTAAGGTGTGAAAGTGAGGTTTTGGGCCCCTATTTACTATATACGTATATAAAATATTCATTTTATTTACTCTTTATTTTTTTAAAAAAAATATTTATATAAATTTGTAAATATTATGTATAACATATGTAATATTAAAACTATAATAAAACCACAAAGAGAACACAAACTAAAATAAGTCTATATAAATATATAGGCAAACTACCTATGTGGATACTTGTATATAAATAAAGGGAAAACTGTTCTTTATTATTTTATTTTTATACTATTTAAAATATTATTTATATTCGATTAAAAATATAAAGATAAAATAAAACCAAAGAAAATACTTTAAAGTAAATAATACAACTAAATACATAGATACTTATACTGCACTTATACTTATATAATTTATACCCCTATTTATTTAAATATACAAATAACATCAGGAAATATAATAAAAATATATTTGTACACCTAAAAATAAGTTGTAAATATATAAAATAAGAGAATAAAATAATAAAATAAAAATAAAATATACAAAATATAGATGAATATACATATAAATACGCCCCTCAAAATTAACTTGCAATAAATAACATCAAAGATAAATAAAAATCATATTAAAATATTACATAAAATAATAAACATTTTTTATTTTATAATATTTTTTTAAAAAACATATACTATTTTAGTTAATTATTTTCGAATAAACTCAGTTTTTTGTCATGTAGTGTCCAAGGTGGACCAATCATGAGGCTGGGACTGTTGACCTCGGTCAACAACCCCCCTCTCTTCCTCGAGTCGCTAAAATGTCAGACTACCGATTTTCGCCCAATTTTCCGCCGGCGATCATGATGCTCTAGCGAGGCGTGATGTGTGATTCATGGAGACTAAACATCCTTAAATTACGCCTTGGCCAAGGATCTAATCAAATCTTCTCGACCAGATCGCATGCTCTTGATCAAGAAGCCCCTATCACCTTCTTTGTATATAAGCTCCTCCATTCCCCCTTCGCTTCCTGATCCTTCTCCGAGCCTGAAAGTCCACCATAGTGCGCGTGAGCATGCTCCCGATGACAACAGGAGCATCCTCAAGCTTTGGACGAGCTGCTTGAGCGAGGCGGAGTGATCCACGACGGCCCTCTGGCCACCTCTGCTCCCTGAGCAAACCTCAGGTATGAGCTGTGTCTTTTCATATTAGTAGTTAGCCGTAGCTTGCAGCTTTCCATTTGCGTCTTTTATTTTTGCTTTTAATCGCTTAGGCAGTGTAGATTAGGTCTAATCTTCCACCGGAGCTCTTGAGCTCAAGCCATGTCCTCATTGTGATTCACCGTATCTCCGACCTGCCTTTCCATCCCATCACCTCACCCTTTCGCTTCTATGCTAATCCCTACGCCCCGTTCAACCAGATCACCCCTGTGATATGGGAATCTATGTTCCTCCTCTGTTGTACGTCGGAGCATCACCATTCCATCCATCCAGTGTGCATACCAGCTTCACAACTGGTCGAGGCGATTCGCCCCGAGCCAGAGAATCTATTCGTGCAGGTGCCAAGGCGAAAGGACTCCTTCTGGAGCTTAATCACACATGGACGAGGGTCCCCACGTGCTTGTTCTTCCCCGATGAGCCAGGGCCCCATCATTGGGTCCTTGATCTTCTGGAGTGCCTCGATCAATGCGAACGACTCCCCCGAAGGTGTAGAGCCAAAGAAATATGTCAGATGTTGCCGGTGGAGGGAGGAATCACGACGTAAAGTTCGGGGAAGGCCACCTTCTTCCTTGTTATTCGCACGAAGTAGCTACCATATGATGAAGGGGGTGGCCCCAGTACTAATCTCTACCGCCCATGCCTTGCTCCCTTTGATCGTTGATGAAGAACCAAGACCAGATCCTGAGCGTTTATCGGCGAAGGATATTGCGAGACGACAACACGTCACGTGTTTAAGTGTAGCTCATCCGGTCATTCGTCTCTGCGCGCATTGGGGATAATTTACACATATTCCCCCACCATTTTTTGTATTTATTATTTCTATAAATAAAATATGTAGTGTAAATAAATGTCGATTTTTTGTATTAAAGCTCCTGTATTAAGCGGAAATTGCACTTGGGTCTAGTCTACGTCACCTCATGTGTAGTCCCACGTGAGGTGGCAAAATTGCAAGAGTATCCTTGCGAGTTTTTGTATTTGATTTTAATCTATTAATTTTCATATGCGCAATATATTTCCAGGAATATTACATGTATGCCCCTAGTGATTATTTTATTTGCAAAAATACCTCTCCTAGTACATGTAGTTTTAGCGATTGATCTCGTTTATTAAAAATAACACCCATGATCTAAAAATTGTGCCAAAATAAGGTTAGATGCATGCTAACATGTATTTTAATGCCCATTTTTTATTTTAGCATTTTTGACATTTTACCTATTTATTAAAAATGAAATGGGCATGTTTTTGTCCTTGTTTGCATTACAAAATACCAAAAAATAGAAAATGTTTTGAAAAATTCCAAAAAAATGTTGTCTGTTTTATCATATTTTAAGTCCAAACCAAAAATCCCTAAAATTAGAAAAGGAAAAGACTTAAAATTAAAAAGTTCCAAAATCAACAAAAAATATTAAAAATCGTTTAAAAATCCAAAATTATGTTCTTCTATTTCTGAATTTTATTGAAATTATTATCTATCTATTGAAATTTATTTGAAGATTTTTGGATGTTTTTTTGCTATTTTTCATCTTCATATCAATTTTGGACTAATATTTAATCCTTGTTTTTGGACATTTTTATTTTAAAATTGTATGAAAATTAAAAAAAATTCCATAAAATCACAAAAACATTACAAATATATAATCTAAAAACACTTTAATTTATGTATTTTATCTATTTTTACTAGTATGTATAATTATATTACTCTATATGGCATATGTAGCCTTATACATTCTTTTAATTATTAAAAAGAAAAAAAGAAGCAAAAAATATAAAAATATAAAAAGAAAAATACAACATATATTAAAAATAAAAAAATAAATATTTACAAAATTTAAAACCCACTATATATACATTTGTATAAATGACATTTGTACATAATATACTTGGATTAGAAATAATCATAGGCTATCAATTTATCTCTCTATGGTTTGACCTCTACATGCTTACTTGCTATACACTTACTTTTGTAGAGAAAAATAAATTTTAACTCACTTTTTGCTCTTTATTGCTTGATTTATGTCGTGGGTTAATTGTTGATTGATCATAGGTTTCCTGAATGGTCAATGCATCGACTTGAATTCTCGCCTTGTGAGATTACTATACCCTCGCTAAACTCATGGTCATCCAATGGCGTCGTTGTCGGGGTGCAATGTGCGTAGCCTATCTTGTAGTTTAGTTCGTACATTCATTTGCTTATTCAATGATTCATTGATGTAATTAGTGATTCATTTATTCTTTCTTACATATTTATTCAATTATTCTTTGTATATAATTTATTTTGATAACATTATTTGATTATTCGTGCTAACATATATCTCTTTGTGAATCTGTTGCGAGGGCTCGCTACGTAAGGACGGCTTCTTAGGAGGCCAAGGCAACCAAGCTTGGGGGAGACTGGTCTTCACCCTTTGACCAGTTGGAAGGCAGTAAGTGAAGCAAGGAGAGAAGACTTAGCATAGAAATAGCTTGGATTTAATGATTTATTTGTTGTTAAGAGAGAGCCTTATTAATTTGTAATAATTTGGACAATACTCTCCACAACGAGGTCCAGTGCCCAGGTGTCTGTTCACCTGGGGGCCTCGTCGTAGTTTTCTGTGTTTTATCGCCTTCTTTTATTTTGTTTCCCATTGTTTTGAGTTTTCCGCCTTTTTTATTTTTTGTATGCATGGAGCACCTAGACTTAGGATGCTTGTCTTGGTAATTAGGTACAAACCCTAATAAGAATGCATGTACATATAATCTATTATGTTTGGATCTTGTCAAACAAATAATTGTTAGTTATTTGGACTTAAACCCACACACCATGAGAGACATCATACAACACTTGCAGGACATGTTGTGGTGGGCACTGAGATGTCTCCAAAATCGGACTCTAGGGTTTATCTCTAAAAAATTAACATATGGTTCTTCACGACTAATAGCAGCTACAGTTTTGGGGCAATTTTGTCGATTGCATACCGCTATGTAGATAGGTTTAAAATTCTATTTTGCATACCGCATGGAGAGAGTTGGGAAGCACTGTAAGTCCTCTAACTCAACGCGCATCATTAGATTCAATAGTGAGATTTCCATCATCGAATCAACTTGCGTGACCTTTTCGCTATCTTCCTTTGATTTTGAGAACCTAAGGACTTAAATGAAGATATACAAAAATGTTAGGAGCTTGTATGCAAAAAGATCCAAAAAAGTGAAAAATCCAAAAATTAAAATAAGGGGACTGCTAAATAAACTTTGAACTTAATTAAAATCTGTAAGGGACTATCATTGTCTTGGGTTCATAAAGCCTTCACCGTTTTCAAGTACCTTAGGAGGGGACTAAAACCCCTCCCTTGAGCGAGGCACGACCCGCTAAGGATTAGAGCCAAAAACCTAGTTTGTAACTAACTTGTGTATCACCTGGATTTCCAAAGTAGTGGCGCTTCTATCGTGCGTGACCGAGTAGGGCCTTGTCAGTGATGGTATTCCCGCCTTGTGTGGAACATAGACATGTTCTGAAGTACCGAGCTTAGGCTACACCCTCACGGGTGTGTCTATCTCATCGATTTGCATCTGAGTAGGTCCTTGCACGCTAACAGGTGATTTCGTTGCGAGTGAGGTCCGATGTAGTGGTTTCGCCTATCGGCTTCCTCTCTCTATTCTTTGGATGAGTAGGAATCCATGAAGGGTTATAAGGACATCAAAAAGTGCAGACTACATGCTACAAAAGAGGAGGACAAGTACACGATACTTTTCTGGCAGCACTCTCTCTAATAGGGTTATTGTGCCAAGGATTTGTTAAAAGATATGCCTTAAATAACAACTCTAAAAATGAGAAGATAATAAATAGTTGATCCTTCACGGCTTCACATGGCGTGAGTTGGTGAACCCAATTTTGTATTGTGTTTGTATGGATAAAGATTAAGGTTCAAAGATCAAGTCCCTCACATTTGCGTAAATTTTGTCATGTATATATTCCTTTTTGACCCCTTGCTCAGTTCGAGAATTTTTAATATTTTACACTCCTTTTTATTCCTCGTTGACCACCATATCTTTCCTCCTATATCAATCTCTTTTTTGCTCCACAATGGCGATCCATGGATGGTTTAGTCGGGACTCAGCCGATGCCCACATAAATTCTATAAACTCTACGTCATCAATATTCGAGGTGATTGCAGAGAACCCAATCCGGACCTTGCGGGTCGATCTCCAGACTCCTCGTCTTCTTTCCATCTTCTTTGACCACTCAATAAACCGGGGCCAATCTTGTCCCACATCCGTCGTTGTGAATGGAAGTCGATTTCAGTCTACATCTTTTTATCCATTCACAATAATCCAGGATTGACCCTAATCTCAGATTCATTTGGGCAACTGAGATTCAATTTCAAGTGGTCTCATTAGGATTCTTTCACAATCAGATAGAAGCCAGCCCCAGTCGTGGATCCCAATACAGAATTCATCTCCTCCAACTCAGACCTAGAGATATCACCTCATGAAGAAGGGAAAGGACAACGACCTCCACATACGGAGTCGGGTCTGGGACCCGACCAGAACCAAGTCAACGCTTAGTTGCTAGCTTCTATACAAGCCATACAACAACAGTTGATGGAGTAGGCTCTCGTCCAGGTCGCATTCCAGGATATGCTGAATTATTTACGGAACCGACCATCAACAGTAGCAGAAGGAGACAGACCTCATGATGACCCCCATGAAGAAGGACCAGAATGAGAGAGAGGTAGAAACCGACACTAAAGGAGGCATACAACCCTGGAGACAGTCAGATGCTCGAGTGGATCCTCATTCCATCGGTGCCCGCTCACTTTGAGCTCAAGCCACAGTTCCTTACTCTTCAACATCATTCCATGGGAACACCAACGAGGAGTTGTGCATTCACCTGCAACAGTTCTCACGCATCTACTGAACTACCCACTACCCCAACATTCCATTGGATGTAGTGAAGATGATGGCGTTCCCCTTTAGCCTACAAGACAAGGCCTTATGCTGGGTCTATCATATGGGAAAGTTTGTGATGACATGAGAGGAACTTAAATTAGCATTCCTTCACAAGTTCTACCCTCTCGGTCGGCTCAATCAGATGTGAGACATGATTAGCAACTTCTCCCAGACTGCCCACGAGTCTATTCATGAAGCCTGTGAGCAATTCACGAACCTGCAAGAGAAGTGCCCCCATCATGAAATACCTAAGACCAACCTAGTCCAACACTTTTTCGGGGGCCTGAATGTAGAAAGCCAAAGTCTAGTAGACGTTGCATGTAGAGGATCTCACTTCAACAAGATGAAGACGTGGTATGGCAAATTTTTGAAGAAATGCCCGAAGGAGAGGCCACCCTCTATTCATCACACGCATATCAGAGACAACCACAGGTCCTCCGGAAGCCCGTGCACATGGCAACAGCCCGAGAAGCAGAGAAAGATGAGAGCTCCAACCTCGGTATCATCGAGGGACCTCAGTATCATCGAGGGTCATTTTTTAAAGGTTGAAATTATTGAGAAGTGACCATGGGATCTCAAGAAGCTCGTTGTGATCGAACAAAGGACTCAAAACATGGACAAGCTGGACCAGATCACAAAGCAGTTGGACTTGCTGGTGAGCACCATTAGCGTTGTTCAGTCAGCGAAACCATCTTCAGAAACTCCTGTTGAGAAGAAAGACGAGCCATCACCGCTACATCAGCCTCGGTCGAGTCAGCAACAACCGACTATCCAATACATATATTATGTGCAGGCGCCCAAGTAGGGCCTACTGCAGCAGCAGATGGTGGTTTACCAGCCAGACTTCTTTCCCTTTTCGGATCCAGCATTTCCACCTCCAGCACTGATTCATGAAGTCAATGGTGTATGGACCAATGATGCGCAGCTGACCCATCCTACGGGGCAACACCATGGCCAGCCACAGGCCAATCAGCCTTACCACCAACCTAAGGGTGGTCGTTTTGGACAGTCCTTCTATCCTCAGCCTCAGTTCTAGAATCACCAGTCTCTACAATATCAAGGTAACCAAAGGCAATCCTTTCAGTCGCAGCCACAATACCACCATCAACAGCCGTATCATCAGTACGTGGCTGGTCATCAACAATATCCCCCTCCTCCATATCGACAATATTAGCTTCCTCCTCCTCAACAACACCATCAGTTGTCCCAACCTCAGCCCCCCAACAGTCAACAACAGTGTGGTCTGCATGCTGAAACTTATGAGGTGACTGTAGCGAACCCGACCCTGGACTACTTGGCCCAACTAGTGAAGGGTTTAGTAGAAACGATGAAGAAGCTTGATGACCTGACTGCCAACAAAACTCCTATTCCAATGCAGGTCGAAGCAAACCCTTATAATTTTAAAAGAAAAGAGCAGGTAGAATGTGATGTCTCGTATGTGCCTGTCAAGTCAAATAACCATGATTTTGTTTTATCTAATGCTGTTACTCTTAGGAGCAGTGGGACTTTGCCTCCATCCGTCGCAAACCAAGGGAAGAATACATCTTTGACAAGTGAATCGTCATCTTATGCATCAGTCACGCCAACTACCGATTTGGGTAAGGAAGAAGGAGGAGGAGCCATGCTAGTTGTCATCCATCTCCACCAACACCAACGAAAAACAAAAAAAAATAGAAAATTCAAAAAGACAAAAGATGTTCGCAGTCGGCGTGAAGTCATGCCAGCCACGGAGGAGCCTCTAGCAGCAGTCGATCCTATGCCAGCCTACGAAACAGACAACACCTTTTCTTTGTCCACCAGTAGTAAATCTTCACTTCCACTTTGTACACCTTTTTGTGATCCAGATGTACAGAATTATGCTGACAAGAATATTGATGTAAACAAGAACACTGCTTTTGATTCCAGTAATGTAAATATTCCTAGATGCATTGAAAAAACCCAAAAAATGCAAATAAAAAGGTACATTATCTGATCCTGGATTTGTGGATATTCTTAATAATTTCACTGTTGAGATACCATTGATGAAAGCCAAGGAATATATTCCGGTTGTGAAGAAAGTGTTGAAGGAGGAATGTACAAACAAGCATCGATTAACACGCAACAACAGACGCCGACAGATAGAGAATCATGTCCTCACCATGGCCATAGTCACAACCATCAGCGATCTCCCTCAAAAGAATATAGACAAAGGAACACCTTTGATCAGATGCAAGATATTTAACCAAGTCTTCGAGCAGACTCTCCTTAACAGCGGCTCTTCCATCAACCTCTTGCCCTTGTCATTATTGTAAGAATTCGGGCTAGGTCCATTGAAGCAAAAATGCATGATCCTGCATTTTTCAGATTGATCTGTCAAAAGACCCCAACGGTTGTTGGAAGATGTTGTGGTAAAGGTGCATGATATGCAGTTTCCCGTTGATTTTGTGGTCCTTGATATGTACTCCTCTGCACACTTACTCCATGACTTCATTATCCTTAGACGACCATTTCTACGTACAACGGTGACCGTGGTTGACTACGGTTTTGGCAAGATCACATTCTGCTCAAGCAATCATAGAATGACAACAGACATGGTCAACGAGGCCAAAGTCGTATATGACGAAAGTCATGCAGCACCGCATGAAGTAGAGTGTGATTTTATTGCAGAAGTAAGAGACGCCTCTCTCTCTTTGAATGACACTTGGACCCTAGAAATCCTCGCTCCTGAGGAGGTCTGGGAAAGCGCAGTCTTGACATGCTCCAATAGCATCTGGGAGATAGAATCAAATTCGCTGATGCATCTCTTTGATATAGATGATTCATTCCCACCCAAATATGATGAATTCATTGCAGATCTGTTCGGCACATTGACAATTGAGAAACAACTCACTGAGGTGAGAAGCACTACCTCTAAGACGATGGCAGATCATCCCCCGACTAGCATGGTTTCTGAAGTTACCGAGAAGTAGGCCAGATCAGAATCTGAATTAAAGCCACTTTTGGCATGCCTTAAGTATGCTTTCCTTATGTGTGCAGAACACATGTATCTGATTCTCATTATCAGCAGACTGACCTCAGATCAAGAATCTCGACTTCTCGAGGTTCTAGAGAAAAAACCACAAGGCACTTGATTGGCATATCTCGGATCTCCACGGGATAAATCCTGCTCTGTGCTCACATCACATTTTATTGGAAGAAAATGCCTAGCCGTACAGAGAGTTTTAACGAAGACTAAACCCAAATCCGTGGGACGTCATCATGAAAGAAATCACAAAATGATGTGACACATGCTTCATTTACCCAATCTCCGATTCAAAATGGGTGAGCCCTCTGCATGTTGTTCTGAAAAAATCAGGGCTCACCGTGGTTACAAATGATAGAGGAGAGGAGTTCTCTACTTGGGTACCAACATCCCGGTGTATATGTGTCGACTACTACCATCTTAATGCAACAACCAAAAAGGACCACTTCCCCTTACCATTCATTGATTATGTATTGGAAAGATTAGCCAGCAAGGAGTTCTTCTGCTTTATGGATGGGTATTCCGAATACAACCAAGTGGAAATCGCCCCAGAGGATCAAGAGAAGACTACCTTCACTTGCCCGTTCGACACCTATTCTTTCCGAAGAATCCCCTTTGGACTATGCAACGGATCATTGACATTCTAGAGATGCATGCTTGAAGTTTTTTCCGAGATGGTTGACAGTTTTCGCGAGGTGTTTATGGACGATTTCTCCATCTACGGCGACAACTTCGATTCTTATCTTGAGCATCTGGGCAGAGTACTTTAGAAATGTCATGAAGTCAGTATGGTGTTATCATGGGAAAAGAGCCACTTCATTATCACAGAAGGGAATGTGCTGGGTCACGTCATTTCCGAACATGGCCTGGAAGTCGATCCAACAAAGGTGGATGTGATTACCAATCTAGAGCCACCTCAGACAGTAAAAAATGTGAGTCATTTCTGGGGCATGTGGGATTCTGCAGAAGGTTCATCTGTGATTTCAGCCGCATCGCCCGACCTCTTACTGAATTACTCTGCAAGGAGTCAGAGTTCAATGTCGATCAACGAGTTCTCCTTTCATTTAATCAGCTGAAGGAGCTAATCACTCAAGCTCCAGTCCTACAGCCGCCATATTGGTCTCTTCCTTTTGAGATCATGACAGATGCGCCCGACTTTACAGTTGAGGTTGTTTCAGGACAGAGGAAAGATAAGGCGTCCAATGCCATTCATTATGCCAGCAAAACATTAGATGAAGCTCAAAGAAACTACACTGTGATAGACAAAAGAGTTGCTGGCTGTGGTTTTCACCTTAGAGAAGTTTCGATCCTATCTCCTTGGATCAAAAGTCACTATCTATACTGACCACTCTGCTATCATATATTTACAGCAGAAGAAGGATGCCAAGCCTAGATTGATCAGATAGATCCTTATCCTCCAGGAGTTTGATTTGGAGATCAAGGAAAAACCTAGGGTTCAAGATGAGGTTGCAAATCACCTCTCTAGAATTGAGCAACAAGAGCCTCTACTAAGCAGTGCACCTGTCATAGAAACCTTTCCTGACGAGGCAATTTTGGTTATAGATTCACTCCTTTGGTATGTCTATATTGTAAACTACCTTATCTCGGGCGTAGTTCCACAAGATTAGACAAAGATCCAGAAGGACAAATTCTTGTCAACTATCCATTTATATCAATGGGAAGATCCTCTCTTATTCAGGGAAGGAGCGGATTGTATTTGGAACAGGTGCATCCCTCAGGAGGAGCAACATAGTATCCTCGAGCATTGTCATTTGCTCGAATATGGTGGGCACCACTCTGGAGATAAAACGGCAGCGAAAGTATTGCAGTGTGGCCTCTGGTGGCCTACAGTATTTAAGGATGCTGCAGCATATGTCAAGCACTACACTGACTGTCAGAGATTGAAAGGTATCCTTACATTTAAAGATTCAATGCCCCTGAAGATCATTCAGATTGAAGATGTATTTGATGCTTGGGCGATCGATTTCATGGGACCCTTCCCCTACAGTCTGGGATACGATCACATCCTTCTTTCCGTTGATTACGTGAGTCATTGGGTTGAAGCTATCCCTGCTCGAGCCGCAGACAACCGTACAATCTGTCGCGTTATGAAAGAACAAATCATCTCACAGTTTGGGATTCCGAAGATAATATCATACAGTGGTAGCCATTTCATTAGCAGAGAGGTCAAGAAATTAACGAAGGAGTATGGCATTGAGCATCGAGTGACATCTCCTTACCATCCTCAGACCAACGGTATGACTGAACTATCTAACAAAGAAATCAAGACAATCCTCCGAAGCTTGTCATGTAGGACATGAAAAATTGGTCCCAACTCTTGGACTCAATCCTTTGGGCATACATAACTGCTTACAAGTCTCCATTGGACATGTCACCCTACCGTCTTGTATATGGAAAGTCGTGCCATCTGATAGTGGAATTTATTCATAAATCATTGTGGGTAGTCAACATTTGTATTTTGAACTCACAACAAGGTGGTCAGAAAAGAAAAAAGGATTTGAATAGGCTCCTAGAATTCAGAAACTATGCATATGATAATACATCGATGTACAAGGAGAAGGTCAAACGCTGGCATGACCGACACATCAGACGAAAGACCTTCGAGTCTGGACAGAAGGTGTGACTATTTGATTGAAGATCTTCTCAGGCAAATTAAAGAGCAAATGGACAGGGCCATTCAGAGTTCAAGAAGTGTGTGACAACAGAAGTATTGTGATATCCGAATTATCTCCTGACGCACAACCATTTGTCGTTAATGGTCAGCTGCTGAAGCCCTACCTTGAGCACGACACTTTCTCGGCTGTTGTCAACTCTATCCAAGCACTAGGTACCGATGGAACATTCACAACAGTACTAGCATCACAAGATTTAGATAATGTCACTCAAAAACTCTTCCTTTAAGCCTTCATATTTTCTTCTTTTCTTCTTTTATTCCTTCCGCTTTCTGTTTTCTTTATAAGAGAGAGAGAGAGAGAGAGATTGTGGGTGTCGCTCTTTTTTGTCAGACTTCTATACTTCGACTGTACTCTGTCCTTAATATGGGGGGTGTGCACCCCGAGTTCGTTCAATCTTTGATCTCCTCCACTATCTCCTCTTCTTGTCTATACTTAGGGATATTTTACCCTAAGTATAGGGGCAGACAATCACAGTTGTGATTTATTCATTCCCACCCTTGACCCTCCACGCCTCGTGTACAATCTGCTAGACTTAGGATTATTTGATTCTAAGTATAGGGGGGACGGTCAACTTCTCATTCATTTATTTCTTCATTATTCGTTTATTCTTTAGGCTTTTCTATACTCAATACAAGTTACGTCTTCTCTTTTTCCCTCTGATCTATGAGGAGATAGCTCAAGCAAAGCACAAGGGGGTCGTATATACTCTGTATATACTTTAGCCATAACTCACGCTCATGCATTTCTAATAAATATGGCTAAACCACTATTTGTATAGATATATACATCTCAATTAAATCACTCAATAAAAAGATGTTTATTATTCCTCAAATTCTTTTTATACATAATGATTAATAAATCAGGTAAAAATGTTTTGTAAATATTTGAAAAATAGTTTGAAAATTTATTTGGAAAATCTTTTGAAAACTATTTGAAAAATATTTTGTAAAATATTTTCAACCTTTGTAAAAATACTTGATTTGCAAAAATTTCTTTTCTTTGTGTGAAATAAAATATTTTGAAATCCTATTTGCAAATGGTTTTGAAAATGGTTGCAAAAATATTTTGAAAAATTTATACATACTATTTGAAAAAACCTTTGCAAAATGTTTTTCAAAATTGTTTGTAAAATCAATTTCAAATAAGTTTGAGGAATATATACATCACCCAAAAATTATTTTCCAACTATATGTATTTACAAAATAATCACATAGTCCTTGTAAATTCTTAAAAACCCAACTCTTGTAAATATTTGTACCTATTTTCTTAGCCAAAATCTTTTATTTTCAAAAATCACAAAAACACTTGCATAACAGAAAATCCAAAAACATTTGCAAAAATCTTTTTTAAAACTGTATAAAGATTTGCAAAACCTTTATCAAAATCTATAAAAAGTTCAAAAGTTTGAAAATTGCATCCCAAAAATATTTTCCTGCATTGTGCATAACATTTTGCATAACATTTGCATTTTTCAGATTGAGTTTGATAATTGAACAAGTCTAAGTAAAATCTGAAGATTGGAGCTTGGTTGGGCTTTAAATCTACGTAATCACATGAACCTTTTATGAACTGGAATTGAGGTACTTCAGGTCTAGTTGAGTTATTTTTTTTAGAATCGTGAGACTTGGTTCAATGGATTCTTGACTGCCTAAGTTGAGTATTTCAGAGCACACACATGACTCTTATCGATAATGACCTAACTTGGAAATCTGCACCTTTCACTTGACCCAACTCAGTTGGAGTGGTGAGGGGATTGGATTTGCCAGCATGAGATGCACACAAGTGGAAGCATTTTCCTAGTCTAGGGAGGGAAGTGCACCCCAACCCATCCGGTAGCAAAGAGATCTAAAGACAGGAGAGTATGGATTACAATAATGCTTCAAAAGAGGGATAGTCTATTAGCTCAAGAGAAAAAACTCCTTATGTAAATGATGCTATATACAATATTTCAAAAAAAAAGGGGGCACAAAGAAAAACTCGAAAAAAGTGAACATGCCTGATTGAAAATAAAATGCATGTCGGAGTGTATATATTTGTACAACCAATAAGCAAGCTTGAGCTTCAAAGTCATACCTTGTGAGCCTGCAGCTGGATGACTTTATTACATTGGTCATGCATCCTAGGATAGGTAGCTACACTGGCTACCATCCATTCTTCTCTTCACCCCTTCCTCTAGAGCTGATTGTCACTTGAACTTAGAAGGGAATACCATGCTCCTCGAGGAAGGAGTTGTTTGATTGGGGAATCATTGGGTTGTCATGCTGGAGAACTCCGTCTCTTTGTCATTTCAGTTGAGGGGAGCCACCATCTCGTACATTGTACAAGTAAGATTCATAGTCATAAGGGTTTGCGTATGAGTTGAAATGTTCTGACATGGATATTGAGGAGACTTGAGCAGAGTTTTAGGATTCTCGAAGGCTGTTGTATTTCAAATCCGATTCCCAATAAGGTTCTGACCACACCAAAATTCCAAAGGTCCGACTTAAGCTCCAAACTTTGATTTTGTGAAGACAAGTTTGAACATTAAACTTAGTCCACTTTCTTTCTTTTTATTTTCTTTATTTTTCATTTTCTACACTTATTGCATAAGTGTTTGTTAGGGACTAGTAAAGGCAAGTATAGGGGGGTAATGGATCTCCATTTCATCACCTTTATTCTATCGTTTGGCCTTAAAAACCCTAGCAAATGCATGTGAATATCATAAATTTTACAAATTATCATTCATTATTTATTCCATTTGTTGTGTATAAAATAATGTTGAATAAAGAAAAGAAAAAGAATAAAATACCAAAGGTGTTTTATGATCCTAAACCCCGAGACCAAGTCAAGAATTGAGTTGGTCAATACGAAATAAAGTAGGGGGAGATAAGGGCCAATAAATCCATATAAATTTTGTTTATTTATTCATTAATAAGTCACTTTTGGGATATATTTTATTCTTTATTATTTATTAATCAAATAAAGAAACTTTTTACATGAAAGTTGTAAACAATAGTGTATAGAAAAATACAAAATTGATTTCATGTAAAAAGAATACACAGTGTAAAAGTTATACTCAAAATAAAAAGCCAAATCCGAAACTTCCCATCCCCATATCTCTTAAATGAAAAGTTAAAATATGTTAAAATCACTTTAGTTGTATATAACTTTTAATAAGCTATTTAATGAAGGTAGATTCATAATTTTTGGAGTAAGGTGTGAAAGTGATGTTTTGGGCCCTTATTGTACTATATACATGTATAAAATATTCATTTTATTCATTATTTATTATTTTTATAATTTATATTTTTATAAATGTGTAAATATTATCTATAACACATGTACATATTAAAACTATAATAAAACTTCAAAGAAAACACAAATTAGAATAAGTCTATATAAATATATAGGCAAAATACCTATATGTATATAAATAAAGGATGAAGTATTCTTTATTCTTTTATATTTTTATACTATTCTAAATATCATTTATATTCTAAAAATATAAAGATAAAATAAAACCAATGAAAATACTTTAAAGTAAATAATACAACTAAATATATAGATACTCATAATGCACTTATACTTATATAATTTATACCCTCATTTATTTAAATAAACAAAAATAACATCAAGAAAATATAATAAAAATATATTTGTAAACCTAAAAATAAGTTGTAAATATATAAAATCAACAACAACCACAACAACAAAGCCTTTTCCCACAATTAAGTAGGGTCGGCTACATGGATTTTTTGCCTCCATTCAGATTTATCTTGGGTCAATCTCGGACTTATATCCAAAAAACTAAGATCCCTTCGTATAGTCTCTTTCCAACACTTCTTGGGCCGTCCTTGCCCTCTCTTAGCCGGCTCAACATCCCAACACTCGCATCTCCTAACCGGTGCATCAGTTGACCTTCTTTGCAAATGACCAAACCATCTTAAGTGGTTTTCTCGCATCTTATCCTCGATCGGAGCTACACCAACTTTCTTTCTGATTGCATCATTCCGAATCCGATCTTTATGTGTATGTCCACACATCCATCTTAGCATTTTCATTTCTGCCACAACCATTCTCTGCACATGTCTATGGTTCACAGGCCAACATTCAGAACCATAAAGCATAGTAGGTCTCACGGCTGCTTTGTAAAACTTTCCTTTAATTTTTAAAGGAATTTTCTTATCACAGAGAACATCGGAGGCTCCTCTCCACTTTAGCCAGCCTGCATTTATTCTATTAGTAATATCTCCATCAATTTCCCCATCATGTTGCAAAATAGATCCCATATATCTAAAAGAATCTCTCTTCTGAATGTTATCGTCACCAATCTTAACCTCGATTCCTTCACCATTGCTTCCATCAAAGGTGCATTCCATATATTCCGTCTTAGCCCTACTTATACGAAAACCTTTAGTCTCTAATGCATGTCTCCAAACCTCAAGCTTCTCATTTACTCCATCTCTAGTCTCGTCAATAAGCACAATATCATCAGCAAATAACATACACCAAGGTAACTCATCCTGAATGCGACTTGTCAACTCGTCCATAATCAAAGTAAAAAGAAATGGACTTAAAGCTGAACCTTGATGTAAACCAGTGTTGATATCAAAATAGTCAGTCTTCCCCGTCGGGGTCCTTACACAAGATAAAGCCCTATCATACATATCCTTTATGAGATTAATGTATAGGACATGTACTTGTCTCTTCTCCAAAACTCTCCACAGTATCTCTCGTGGAACGGAATCATAAGCCTTCTCCAAATCAATAAAGATCATATGAAGATTCTTCCTTTTAGCTCTATAAATCTCCATTGTTCTCCTCAGCAAATGGATGGCTTCAATAGTTGAGCGACCTGGCATGAATCCGAATTGATTTTCTTTTACTTGGGAAACTTGCCTCAACCTTCTTTCGATCACACGCTCCCAAATTTTCATAGTGTGACTCATCAGCTTGATACCTCTGTAATTTGAACAATTTTGAATGTCTCCTTTGTTCTTATAAAGAGGCACCGCGATACTCCTCCTCCAATCTTCAGGCATTTTCTTGCTTCGCCAAATAACATTGAATAGATTCGTAAGCCAAGTCAAACCACGCTCACCTAAAACTTTCCATACTTCTACAAGGATGTCATCCGGTCCAACACCTTTCCCAGGTCTCATAACCTTCAAAGCCTCCTCTACTTCTTTTCTTTGTATTCGTCTATAGCATGCACGATTCAAGTAACTTTCACTGCTAGCTAGATCACCCAAAGTGATCTCTCTATTTCTTTCTCCAATGAAAAGTTTATGGAAGTACTGCTCCCATCTAGTCTCTATATCCTTCTGAGTAACAAGCACGTGACCTTCCTCGTCCTTAATGCATCTCACTTGAGAAAGGTCTTTGGTCTTTCTTTCTCTTGCTTTGGCCAACCTGAATATATCCTTCTGGCCCTCCTTAGAGTTGAGATTTGTATACAAAACCTCATAAGCTTTTGACTTAGCTTCGCTTACAGCCTTCTTTGCTTCCTTCTTTGCTATTTTATAGTCTGCGACAGTTTCCTCTGTTCTATCCTTAAACATAGCTTTAAAGCAAGCTCTTTTAATTTTTAGCTTCTCTTGCACCCCTTCACTCCACCACCAAGCCTCCTTTTGACCCGGAGCTCCTCCTTTTGACTCGCCTAGCATCTCTTTAGCTACCTTTCGAATACAAGATGCAACTGCCTCCCACATCTCGTTTGCACTACCGCTACAATCCCAAGATAAGTCTTCTAAAACCTTCTCCCTGAAGCTTGATTGCTTCAGCGGAAGATTTCACCACCTAGTTCTAGTGATCTTAGGAACCTTCCTTTTCTTTACCAGCCCTTTTAAAATATATAAAATAAGAGAATAAAATAAGAGAATAAAATGAAAGATTTATTCCATTTCTTCAGCGGAAGATTGCTTCAGCGGAAGATTCCTTTTCTTGTAAATATATAAAATAAGAGAATAAAATAACAAAATCAATAATATAAAATGAAAATAAAATATACAAAACATAGATGAATATACCTATAAATACACCCCTCGAAATTAACTTGCAATAAATAGCACCAAAAAATAAATAAAAATTATATTAAAATACTACATAAAATAATCAACATTTTTTATTTGTAATAAAAAAATGTTAAAATCATCTACCATTTTTAATTAATTAATTTTGAATAAACTCAGCTTTTTGTCCTGTAATGTCCAAGGTGGACCAATCAAGAGGCTGGGACTGTTGACTTCAGTCAACAGCCCCCTCTCGTTTCCTCGAGTCGCCAGAATGTCACTCCCGATTTTCACCCAATTTTCTGTCGACGATCATGATGCTCTGGCGAGGCGTGATGCGTGATTCATGGAGACTAAACATCCTTAATTCACGCCTTGGCCAAGGATCTAATCAAATCTTCTCGATCCAATCGCACACCCTTGATCAAGAAGCCCCTGTCACCTTGTTTATAAATAAGCACCTCCATTCCTGCTTCACTTCTTGATCCTTCTCCGAGCCTGGAAGTCCACCATAGTGCATGTGAGTGTGCTCCTGGGTGCAACAGGAGCATACTCGATCTTTAGACAAGCTGCTTGGGCAAGACAAAGTGATCCACGGTGGCCCTCCGGCCACCTCTTCTCCCTAACTAAACCTCAGGTATGAGCTGCGTCTTTTCTTATCGGTATTCAACTGTGGCTTATAGCTTTCCATTTACATCTTTATTTCCACTTTTAATCACTTAGGTTGTGTAGATTAGGGATAATATTCCCGCAAGAGCTCTCGAGCTCCAACCATATCCTCACTGTGGTTCATCGTATCTCCGACCCGCCTTTCCATCCCATCACCTTGCCCTTTCGCTTTTACGTTGATCCCTACGCCCCAGTCAACCAGATCGCCCCTGTGATCTGGGAATCGATCTTCCTCCTCTGTTGTATGCTGGAGCATCACCATTCCGTCCATCCAGCGCGCACCCAGCTTCACAACCAGTCAAGGCGATTCACCCCGAGCCAGAGAATCTTTTCATGGAGGTGCCCAGGCGAACGGACTCCTTTTGGAGCTCAATCGCACCTGGACGAGGGTCCTCAAGTGTTTGTTCTTCCCCGACGTGCCAGGGTCCCATCGCTGGGTCCTGGATCTTCTGAAGTACACCGATCGACACGGATGAGGCCTAAGGAGGTGTAGAGCCAAAGAAATCCGCCACACTATCGATGGAAGGAGGAATTACCGTGCGAAGTTCGGGGAAGGCCACCTTCTTCCCAGTTCTTCGCGCGAAGCAACTACCGTCTGATGAAGGGGGTGGCCCCAGTTCTAATCTCAACCGCCCATGCCTCGCTCCCTTCGACCGTTGATGAAGAACCAAGATCAGATCCTGAGCGTCTTTGACAATGTGCCACGTGTCTAAGTGAAGCTCATCCAGTCGCCCGTCTCCGCACGCATTGGGGGTAATTTACGTAGCTTCCCCAATTATATTACTCTATATGGCATACGTAGCCTTATATATTCTAGTATTTATTAAAAAGGAAAAAAGAAACATACAAAATCTAAAATATAAAAAGAAAATTACAAATACACATACATATATATTTTTTTAAAAAATAAATATTTACAAAATTAAAAACTTACAATATATATATATACATTTGTACATGTTTGTATATAATATACTTGGATTAGCAATAATCGTAGGCTACCAATTTTGCTCTCCGTGGTTCGACGTCTATACACTTACTTGCTATACACTTAATTTTGTATAGAAAAATAAATTTTAACTCACTTTTTGCTATTTATTGCTTAATTTATGTCGTGGGTCAATTGTTGATTGATCACGGGTTTCCTGAGTGGTCAATGCATCAACTTGATTTCTCACCTTGTGAGATTTCTAGACCCTCACTAAAGTCGTGGTTATAAGGGGGGCATATATAAAATTTACCCAATACTTGTGTCATCCAACAACGCATGATCGTTCACTTATGCACGTCCAACAGTCGAGGAGATGCATCACTTCGTTCTGATCCGACGACAAGAAATAGATCTGGTGTTGTGGCTTCATTGGACTACTTGGAGGGCATCAACAATAACACAACAGAACTCGTCCCTGAAGCTCCTTCTCTCGTCGAATCTCCATCTCTAGGCATTGGATCGAGCTGTTGAGATGGGGGGGGGGATTGCTCCATAGGGTGGTCTACAACTGTGGAGCTACTCGAAGATTGTAGAAAACTTTGCGGGAGAAGGATAGATTTAGCTGCGGGATGGTGCCTCCCATATAGTGCCTCATACGGGGCCAATTTCTCGTATTTGCTCGCATGGTTCGAGGTCCTACGATCAAAGCCCGGATCTCTGGTGAAACCTGGAGCACCTGGAGAGGCAGTGCATGATCAATTTGGCCTTTACATGGCCCCATTCAGCTCGAGACATGCACATGGAAAATCACGAGTCGGAGGCAAACTGCCTCGGCCCGATTAGGCGTGGAATGGAAGTGGGATGGGCGGAGGCGTGGAGGTCCGGCGAAGGTAATGGATTTAGACCTCGATCTCTAGATAGATGGTCGATCTGGGTGTTCAGATGGATCGATTAGATGGAGCAGTGAAGGGGCTAAGTGATGAGACGATTAGATGGGTCAGAACAGAGTATACACGGTGGGACAAACGTGGCCGAAGCTCTAGAGCTTCAACGAAGTTAACTAACCTAATCTAAGCTAAAACAACAATTAAAATGGAAACTAAAATGCAAAATGTAAAGAAATGAACTAAATATACCTAGGAATGTAAAAGGCGCATCTCGAACTTGGCTTGCACGCCCAGGAGCAGGACGACGCCGGAGCACCGCTATGGGTCGCTTCCTCTCCTCTGTTCTTCACTCCAACACCGTAGAGATCACCTGATATCTCCAGGTGTCACATAGGCTGAGGGTAGAGGGTTTTAGAGCTTGAGAAAGTACCAAAAAATCAATGGATGGAAATGGGGTTTTATTTATAAACAAGGGTTAGGGCCAACTTACAGATCAAATGGAGGCCGATTTAAGAAGAATGATGGGACCCAAAGATCCTACGTGAATCATGGAGATCCCATATACAAATTTTGTTCAAAGCTTATGGCAATTTGATCACTTGATCGTTAGAGGAAATGGAGAAAAGTTGATTGCTTGAGGTAGGTGTCAGAGTAGAGAAGGCGGAGGGGGCAGTTGACTTGGGTCAACAAAAAATGCGATCTGGTTGGTCCACATGGACCAACGAGATAAATGAAAGGCAAAAATGCCTTGTAAAATGAATAATAACTAGTAAATGAATTTATTAAGTTTAGGTGCTAAAATAAAATGTTTGTTATTTTGTTTAGTATTTTATTCCTATTTGTATCTATTTTTGTGAGGTTATTTATTGCAAGTTACTATTTACAAGTATAATTATAGGTATATTATCCTATGTTTTGAATATTTTATTTTATGTTGTATTTTAGATTTTATTATTTTATACACATAATTTATATATTTGTAACTTATTTTAAATACTCAAATATATTTTTATTGTATTTTTCCAAGTTTATTTGTACACTTAAATAAATATGGACATTAATTATATAGGTATAAGTATAGTATATTCATCTATGTATTTTTGTATCTTTATTTATTTTAGTGTATTTTTAATAGTTTTATTTCATGTTAAATATGTACATATATAGTAAAGAATATTTACACAATTATAAAAATATTAAATAATGAAAAGATATAGAATAAATAAAATGATTATTTATTCAAGTATATGGTACAAAATGAATAGGGGTCCAAAATCTAACTTTTCATCTCAACTCCAAATTAAATGAAACTACCTTCATTAAAAGCTAACTAAGAGTTACATACAATTAAAGGTGATTTTGATGCATTTTAAGTTTTTATGGAGAAGATATGTGAAGGATATGGTGAGATCCTTAAGTGCATCACGAAAGCATGAGGATCACATAGTATGCGATCGGGAGCGACTAGTCGCACTAGTTGCTCGAGGCAACGGAATTAAAAAATATTTCACGTGATGGAACCACGTGATCCAAGAACACCTCTCTGATCATTTCATCTAAACCACAAACAAGTATTAGTTTTACTTGAATGTGGTTGCGATCGAGTCTCTAAATGAAGATACCTCCTGTATCAAGTTTGATCTGATGGAGGAGACACTTGCGAGCACGTTGATGAAACGCATGCTCCTCGCAATCCATGTTGATGATCCAAGCGACGAATCTCCTGATCTCGTCACATAAGGTCCGACGTCTTGTTCATGAGCGAGGCGCGCCGAAGGAGACGGAGATCCACGAGTAAACAATCCAGCAGCATAATGACGATGCTTCGGTGATGGCGACTTTCTCTAGGGCTCCATGGTGGACGACCACAATGAGAGAGGGAGAAAGATGACGTGTAGAGAATATTGTGAATCACATTCACAACCCAAAATAAATTGTAAATTACATTTTCTATTAGTTGTCCAATGTGAATCCAATTCACATAAACATTTAATTTGTAAATGTTATTTGCAAATAGCTCTCTCTTATATATTACAAATTACATTTATAATATATATGATTAATATGGATAGTGTTATCCACATTATTCATATCCATGATAATGAAATCACATTTAATCACCGTGGATCTCTATTCTCATGTGCCCAAATAATATGAATCACATTCACATTATTTGCATCTTTGATAATTAAATCACATTTATTATCTTAGACAACTCTCTTTACAATATGAATCAACTTCATATTATTCATCATAATTAAATCACATTAATTATCCATTTTCTCAATGCTTGGAAACATATATCAACAATGAAATTATCCATGAATTTTTTCAAGGATAATGCGCTTTCTCCGCGGATACTTGGAGATAAGGACATGGCAATTGTATTGTTCCACATATAGTGACTTGGATATTGAGATCGAATCTCAAATCCAGATCTTGTGGACTTATCATAGATGCTTAATTAAATCAAGATCGCAAATCTAATCTTCTTATTGCATTTGAATCACATTCATATCAATGTCCAATATTTGGATCAAAATCAGATTACTTCTATACTGAGAGGAGTCACTGAAATCCAGACCCGTTTCATCACTCCCTAGGAATGGAAGCGTCATAATTATACAGCCGTTTATGATCACATCACCCTAAGGTATTCCTAATACATGTACATCCTGCATTCTAGAAGACCCAGAATAAACCCTAAGTATTAGATCAATTTTACATTGTCTACTTCCGGGTTTTATCATTAAGTTTCTCATCTGCTCATTGGGAATCGGTATCGATCATATACTTTCCTAAAGCATATATCATACCCAGATGTTGATCATATACTTTCCAAAAGTATATATCAAACCTACAAATTCAGTCAAGCTTCCAAAGCGAGATGACCGTGCACGGATTTTGATTCTTCCCAAAATCTAATGAGTGAGCTCATGTCTTCCGCTTCAACAATGAACATGTATGATCCCTTTGAGAGATCGTACTACTCATATGCCCTTGCATGCACACCGGTGTGCCGGTGTATAGACCTTGGTTAGGTCATCAACCTATTGGTCTGCCAAATGTACGTACTCAGACATATAGTAACACATCTGTCTTCGGTCAGAGGATGCATGCCTATATCGTGACAGCATACGATATAGGACTTTAGTTATCTCGATCTCGTTAAGTCAACTCTTTGACCTAACTTATCTAACACCTCCGAATCTCTATTCCTATGCAGAGGACCTTCATTAAGAGGTCAGCTATATATCAACCTTTAGATAAAGGATTGCCATTTCCTTCTCTGGCTGGAGATCCTAACCTAACAATCATTTGACGGTACTTGATGGGTTCTTAATCTAACTCTTAGATATTCATCCAAGCACCTGCCTCTATGATTCAATAATTGAATCAACATCTGTATGATCATTAAGATGACCATGGGAAATAGCCCTAATTGTACTAAGGGACCTATTATGCAAACTAGTTATTCTTCATTTCAGATCAGGGAATGATATTTGCAATAATATTTATTGCATAATGGCTCACCGTGGGCTTGCATGTCCAACAATCTCCCACTAACCCAAAGAGCCATTAATGGGCTAATCTTTAAACCACCACTCATGTGATAATTATAGGCTATTTAGGAAAAATAGCTAGGTAAGTTGATCAGTCACTCTATTCCCGAGAGACTACGTCAAGTCCTTTTACGACACTTGCATATCCCCCAGTAACAGTGCTCGCATCTAATGCGAATGTTGCATCTTATGCAATCAATACTCAATCTTGTTAGTTATAGTGTCCTTGACACTACAACACAATAGTCATTATAACCAATATGCATTTCCATTATCCTTATCAGAATACCCTTATTCCTAGAGATCTCTATCTCCTAAGATATTCGCAGTTAAGACCTTTTATATTTCTATTTATAAAGTCTTAATTTCCTGAAGATAATACTTTGAGATCACTATCTCTAAAAGTCTTATCATCTTTGAAGATATTGCTATTACTGCAAACAAGTATTTTATCTCCCTAGTAGGATTAGTAACAGTTTTCTGCTCTCATTGCATGGCAGACATATGACTTTTGTACACATTTAGCATACACTCGGTCTCTCGCAACTGATGTACAAGGGCAAGCAGTTCTAGCATTCACTTCCTCAACTCTTTGAGGTGATATCCCTTTTGATAGGTCAGTACCATATCTTAAGGGAAGGAAGCCTTCCTTGTGGTTTCCAAGAATGGAATATGTCCAAGGTGTACCACTATTGTGACAGTCCCAATACCCTCTTCTCTATGCTTTTGAACATCTTCAGAACTAAGTCGTAAGAGGTATCCTTGACATTATATCTCAAGGTATGGAACAACCTGATTATAAAATACTTATTATTATTATCCTTGTATCACTCCAAATGATTAGGATATCATTCACATTTATCAGGATGAACACAATGTCACTCCCACTAAGCTTCACATGGTTTATAAAGATTCTATTTGAAATCATAACCTTTATAATTTCATTAAATCTGATGTTCCAACTATAATAAGCTTATTCGAGTCCATAGATGTAGTTTCTTAAGCTTGCACACCTTGCTTTCCTCAACTATGAAGCCCCGGGGCTACTTCATATGAATACCCTCAAAGAGGTATTCATAGAGGAATGCAATATTGACTTCCATCTTGTAGATGTCAAAATCAAGTTGTGCACCTATAGTTCGCAATATTATGATGGGTTTAAGCATGGTCATTGAATAGCAAGTCTCATCGCAAGCGATGTCTTCTCTTCGGTGTGTAGATCATGGCTACGAGCCTTGCTTTGAAGGTCTCTACCTTCTAATCAGGTTCCCTCTTTCTCATTTACACCTACCGTGTCCTACCCTTATATGTGGATCCTCGAGGGTCCATATACAATACTTGTATATGAGGTCTACTTTAGACATTATTGCTAACGTCCATCTTTCCATGTTATGATCTTCAGAAGCTTCATCACATGAAGTAAGATCATTGTCAGAGTGACACATGGAATCCATCCTCAAACTCATTTGAAGAGGTATGTGTGTTTCATCTTTAATTGTCCTTTTAGTTTCCGATTTCAGGAGCCTCATCATCTTCTCAAGATTAAATGAGTTCCTTCACTTCATTTTCATCTTGATTCTCAAGAGAGTCATCCTCTAAGAATCATATCCTTAGAGATGAAAACTTTTAAGAATCTCAAGGTCATAAAATATGCATCCAATACCATGCTTTATTTTCCTAATGAAGTAGCATTCTTTGGTGCTAGATTCCAGCTTACTTGCATGGAACCTTATTAATGATATATATTGTAGTCTCTACTACATATATATACCTTGCAAACCAAGAGGTAATTATGCTAATATTCATCATTGATCAAATCACGTCACACATGATCCAATTGCATCTCCATATAACTCTATTGAGTTAAGGTGTATTAGGAGGAGTCTGATAGGAATGATATTCCTTTCTTCATAATGTATTCCCTGAATTCATCTAATAGGTATAAGCTACCTTGATTATTCAAATTCATTTCATCTTCCTTCAATCTTTGATCTTAAACCAAAATTATGACATCTTTGAACATTTCAAAGGTTTCGAAGGTGAAGGGAAGAAATCTCATATCACAAATAATCATCAATGGATATCACATATTATTAATGTTTACTTTAATATAGATGATCCACATACATCAATATGTATGAGATCTTGAGTACCTCGACATCTTACACCATTCCTAAGGAAAGGTGTATTGGACGTTTTTACTTTGGAATACAATATTCACAAGTATGTAAGATTTGAAATTTCAGACATTCTAAAGCTTCATCTCTTACTAGTATATTGATCACATCAACAGACATATGTCCAAGGCTTGATGCTAGATCATTGTCAAACAATCTTCATCCTCCTATTGATCTTTTAAGATTTAATTTCCAGTATTAGAGATGTTAGTGAACCATTCACTAATTTTCTAATTTAGTAGAGTCCTCCAGATGTCAGAAAACTATCTGAAATATATCCATCATAACTCTTTATTATAGGTATATTCCAGAATTCATGTTTATTTCCAACGTTTAGAAATAAACAATGAGTGTATTATAATATCTGGGTCATAGAGACATTCTCTAGGACTATGGGCTCTCCTACTGAAAATATGAAGTCTATTTATCCAACAGAGATTTTTGCAGCAATTGCATCAATATCCATGTAGATGACTATTAAACCTCATGATCAAATTTTCTAGTCTTCTAAAACATATGCAACCAATTGCAAGTGTTATTAGAAGAATGAGATACAACTATTAGACTTTGATCTTATCAAATAAGAAAGTCAATTTCAAGGTTTAATGTAGATTCTTCCAATGCACTATCTGAGTCCATCTCTAAGGATCCTAGATAGTCTAGATGGTCACACTATCAGTACATCAGCTTATTGCAGTATTGGCATTTAACCAACTCTTTGGATGTCATATGCGTGGAAACCATAGAACTACAATCAAGTCTTTGACTTTCCTTCTAACTTGGGTCCAACCCATGTTTCCACTACGCTCCTTTCATCTATAAACAACCATTGCTTAAGACAAAGGATCTCTTATGTTGAATTCAAAATATTTCAATACAAGACTATTTCAACATTTATACATGCTTCATTTAATTCATACAATATGAATATCATGAAGTTTCATGAATGATTAGCGTATAGATAGTAGAATGATGGCACTCATCATATCTACATATATCTTAACTCTTAGGTTCAGGTAGGATCATCTCTTATAGAGCCACCATTCTACATGATGCAGTGAACCATGCCATTCCTGATTAAATGTCGAGAGCACATATGTATGCCAAAAACATCTTCTTAGATTTTATATGGATTATTTGATAATTACGACCATCAGCGACATGTCACTTCCAAAGTGCATTCGATGAGATCAAGACTATAGAGACATACAAACCCTAGGGTTGCCGTCCTATTGTCTATTTAATTGTCTTTCCTCATTATTATGAGGAACTTGCACATTGCAACCACATACATTATGTGTCCAACTGCAAGTACAATATCTTGATCATGGATCCAATCCATGATATTTTACTGGTCATTATTGAGTATAGTATTGAGCGGGTTTAATGAGGGTTGTCTGAAATAAGAAATTTGCATAAATATATAAATATATGGGTTTTTATCACTTGTGCCCCTCTAAGATATCGCAATATCAGTTATGCCCCTATCTTTTTGGTAATATCAGTTGTGCCCCTCACTTCTTTCGCCGTTATCAGTTGTACCCTTCCGTCAGATTGACCGTCAATGAGTTGACTTAACCATGGTTTTTTCAAACCTTGGTGCAGTTAAGAGGGGTATTATTGTCCAAACGTGTTCTTCAACCTAGAGAACCGAATTTGGGGCTTCTCCTCAACGGTAGAACCTACTAGGGCTTCAAGCCCAACGCCGCCAGCAACCGCCCGTCGCGGCCCTGGTCCGTCGGGGAAGGCCGTGCGGTCATACCGGCGGTGGGCGCGGCACGCTGGGCTGGAGAGCTCTGATGGAAGAGGCGGGGCCGTCGTTGGGCAACGGAGGGCGCGGAAGGGGGTACGGTGAAGCAGAGGCACGACCCGCGGGTGGATGGGTTCCGCACAGACCGGCGAAGGCTACGTGCGGGGCTGGTGGCGGAGTCCCGTTCGACAGGTGGCCGCCAGTCGTGCTCCGCCATCGGGGAGGCGCAAAGGGTGATGGGGGGAGGTGGTGTGGGGGGAGGGGCGGAGGGGGGAGATGCGAGGGCGGTGCTGCGGGAGGTCGGAGCAAGGGGAGGCGCGGGGGAGGGGAGCAGGGGGCGGCACGGGGGAGGGGAGGGGACGGCCCAGAGAGCACAGGGCGAGGCAGGGCAGGGGGAGGGGGAGCAGGGGGCGACACAGGGGAGGGGAGCAGGGCGCGGGGCAGGGGGAGGGGGAGCAGGGGACGGTGCGGGGAGCACGGGGCGGTGCAGGGGAGGGGAGGGAGTGGCCCAGGGGAGAAGGGGGCGGCGCGAGGAGCACGGGGCGGTGCGGGGCAGGGGGAGGGGGAGGCCCAGGAGGAGGAAGAGGATGGGGGAAGAGAAGGAAGAAGAAAAGGATGAGGAAGATGGTCTCAAATGACCATTTAACATTTTTTTAAAAATTAATTCCGCTTATGTCCTCAAAGTTAACGTCCGTTTGCACTGTGGATGGACGGTCACTAACTCGAGGGGCACAAGTGATAAATTAGCAAGAAGTGAGGGGCACAAGTGATATTACCAAAAAGATAGGGGCATAACTGATATTGCCAGATCTCAGAGGGGCACAAGTGATAAAAACCCTAAATATATATACATATTTTACTTTGATTTAGGAATTTTTATGTCAAAGTTGTCTTGCCCTGTCAACACTGAAAGTTCATTCCCTTAATCACTTTCAATGTAAGAGACATAGTTACCATTATATCTCAAGAAAGATCTAGTATCTCCTTCCTTATCTTTGTCACATCCCAATAATATAAGAACCTGTAACTCGGATAAAAAGAAGCGGGAACACATTCTGCCTTGCAAGTCCAACTTGCATTCTCAATTCGGTCTTTAACACCCGGGCCCACCACTCCTAAGGTGATGTTGACCTGTCGTTAATTGAATCAACCGTCAACAGGATTAGTACTCGCTATGCGTAATCCAATATCGCCCCAATAATATGAGGACCCGATATTAGGATCACTACGCATTCGACCTTACTCTTTCGAGAAGCAAAGGGCCCGATCTAGATGCACTTATATGCAGGAGTTGTCACTTCGGACATGTGTCTCCTACATACAATCCCCGATGACGGAACCCTTTGCCTTGACGAGCGACTATGGATGTAACTTATGTGATCATCCATGTCACATTCAAATTCTAATTAATCATTATGAATCATATTCATCACGATTAAGTCTTCCAAAAGAAATACAACTCTATTCATAATAGAGTGTTTTTATTTTAATTGGATTCCAATTAATCTAATCACATTAAATCAATGATCCAATTAATATCCAACAACCATTCTTCATTGTTACTTGAAATATGGTATTGTCTAAAATACGTATTATTTCGAATTTTTATAAATAGAAAATATATCATGATCTCTCCAGCATTATCCCTTCCCTACCCGTTGTCATGGCCAGTACCGACAGGAGTGGGACAGACCGCACACGGTGCAACCAGCTACCCCAACGCTCCCCGACTAGACACCATATCCTCCTCGGGAATGGATAATGCCAAATTGATCATTATGTACTTGAGATGATAATCGGTTTTTCAACCGAAGTTATACCATATATAATAATCAAAACCATTTTGATTATAAGAAATTTTGCTAAACGAATTCCCAATCCTATTCAAGCAGGTTTGTTTGTTGGAAAGAACATCATGTAACCAATTGTGATCTAGATCACATATAATCAATTATTAGTAAAGGTAATACCATTTAAGGGAAATAATTATCAATCAAATATTTCTCAAATATTTATCCATAATTATTTCAGGAAATTAAACACTAATTTCACTAATTGATTAAATGACGATCACTTGATTCTTGATTAGGAGTGTAATTTTCAGCAGTGACACCGACTTACTAAAATTAGCATATCTCAATCAATTTAAATCCAAATCATGCAAAATAAGTTTCCAAGGTTGTCTAGTTTAACTACCAATAGAATTCAAGTGATTTGTATGTATTTTTAGGCGTTTAAAAATCGCAATTAACTATTTAATTACGTCAAGATTTGCTATCTCCGAAACAATGGATACATGTTCACTAAAATGATCATAACTTGAGCAATCAGATTCCAAATCACCCAAACTCAAATCCCAAGATTTTCTTATTTAATGGGGAACATAATTCAAGTGATAATTTCATTAAAAATTTAAACAAAGCCGAAAAAGTTCACAAAATAGTGCTGCATGAATGAAATACGATAAAATTATCACAAACCCTAATAAGCCCAAATCATCCTATGTATATGGATCGTATCTGAAACCTACAACCTATGGCTATGATACCACTTGAAGGATATGGGAAGGTCCTTACGCACATCACGGAAGTGTGAGGATCGCATAGTATGCGATTGGGAGCGACTGGTCGCACTAGTTTCTCGAGGCGGTGGAATTTAAAAAATCTCATGTGATGAAACCACATGATCCAAGAACACTTCTCTGATACCACTTAAAGCGTGGTTGTGATCGAGTCTCTAAACAAAGAGGCCTCCTGTCTCAAGTCCAATCCGACGGAGGAGACGCTTGCGAGCACGTTGATGAAATGCGTGCTCCTCGCATTCCATGTTGATGATCCAAGCGGTGAATGTCCTGATCTCGTCACACGAGATCCGACATCTTCTTCATGAGTGAGGCACACTGAATGAGGCATAGATCCATGAGCAAACAATCCGATAGCATAATGACGACACTGCAGCGATGGCGACTCTCTCTAGGACTCCATGGTGGACGACCACAATGAGAGAGGGAGAAAGAGAACACGCAGAGAATGAGAGAGAGAGAGAGCATATGTTGTTGTATGTTGTTGTAATTTTGAAGAGCAAGTGGTGCCTCTTCTTATATAGTATTTGGGAGTCCATAGATCAAAATCCATGGACTACACAAAATCAATGGATGAGATTGATCTGTGCTACTTTCAATGGCCAAGATTTTGTTGTAAAAACCGACAACAATTTATTTAATTAAGATTAAATATATATTGAAAATCAATATAATGCAATCCTAAAATAAATCAATCAAGATTGGAGACTATGGAATGGAGATTGCCTCCCCTTTCCTAATGGGAGTTGGTAGCCATCCACCCTCCCAGCTAGGAAGGAGGCAATCTCATGAGACTACATTATTTCCATGGAAATCTCCAATATTTACAACAACACTTGTTGTAAATCTAACTACAAAAAAATCATAATTATTTTGTGAATATTGCAATCTTGTCATTTGGAAATTGTGAGTCACGTTCACAACCCAAAATAAAATATAAATTATATTTTCAATTAATTGTCCAATGTGAATCCGATTCACACCAACATTTAATTTGTAAATGTTATTTACAAATAGCTCTCTCTTATATATTACAAATCACATTTATACTATATATGATTAATATGGATAGTGCTATCCACATTATTCATATCTATGATAATGAGATCGCATTTAATCATATTGATCTCTATTCTCTTGTGCCCAAATAATATGAATCACATTCACATTATTTACATCTTTGATAAGTAAATCACATTTAATTATCTTAGATAACTCTCTTTATAATATGAATCATATTCATATTATTTATGATAATTAAATAACAATAATTATCCATTTACTCAATGCTCGGGTATATATATCAACAATGAAATTATCCACGAACTCTTTCAATGATAATGCGCTTTCTCAGCTGATACTTGGAGATAAGGACAGGACGATTGTATTGTTCCATGTATAGTGACTTGGATATTAAGATCAAATCTCAAATCTTGATCTTTCGGACCTCTCATAGATGCTTGATTAAATCAATACCACAAATCTAATCTTCTTTTTGCATCTCAATCACATTCAAATCAATGTCCAATATTTGGACCAAGATCAGATTACTTCTCTACTTAGAGGAGTCATTGAAATCCAAACCCGTTTCATCACTCCCTAGGAATAGAAGCGTGATGGTTATATAATCATTTATGATCACATCGCCCTCAGGTATTCCAAATACATGTACATCCTGCATACTGGAAGACCCAAAATAAACCCGAAGTATTAGATCAATTTTACACTGTCTACTTTAGGGTTTTATCATTAAGTTTCTCATTTGATCATTGGGAGTCGGTATCGATCATATACTTCCCTAAAGCATATATAATACCCAGGTGTTGATCATATACTTTCCAAAAGTATATATCAAACCTATAAATTCAGTCAAGCTTCCAAAGCGAGACGACTGTGCATGGAATTTGTATCTTCCCAATATCTCATGAGTGAGCTCATGTCTTCTGGTTCAACAATGAACCTATATGATCCCTTTGAGGGATCGTACTACTCGTATGCCCTTGCATGCACACCAGTACGCCGGTGTATAGACCTTGGTTAGGTCATCAACTTATTGGTCTGCCAAATGTACATACTCAGACATATAGTAACACATCTATCTTCGATCAGAGGATGCATGCCTATATCGCGACAACATACGACATAGGATTTTGGTTATCTCAATATCGTTAAGTCAACTCTTTAGCCTAACTTATCTAACACCTATGAATCTCTATTCCTATGTAGAGGACCTGCAACAAGAGGTCAGTTAGATACCAACCTTTAGTTAAAGGATTGCCATTTACTTCTCAGGCTGGAGATCCTCTCTTAACAATCATTTGACAGTGCTTAATGAGTCCTCAATCTAACTCCTTATATATTCATCCAAGCATCAGCCTCTATGATTCAATAATTGAATCAACAGCTGTATGATCATTAAGATGGTCATGGTACATAACCCTAATTGTACTAAGGGACATATTATGCAAATTAGTTATTCTTCATTTCAGATCAGGGAATGATATCTACAATAACATCTATTGCATGATGGCTCGCCGTGGGCTCGCATGTCCAACAATATGGCCTAGGATGTTTGGGTTTTGGAATTTTATTTTGAGTGTAGAATGCACAATTTGTGTTATTTTTGTGTGAAATCAATTTTGTATTTTTTCTATGTATCTGCAACTTTCATGTACACAAGTTTGTTGATTCATTGTATAAATAATAAATAATAAAATAGGTCCCAAAAAAGAATTATTGAAGAGTAAAACTGAGGGTTTTATTGTGTTTATTGGCCCTTATCTCCCCCTACTTTATTCCTTGTCGACGTAGTCATCATGATGCCTAGGCCTCGTGGTTTAGGGTCATAAAATACCTTTGGCATTTTATTGATTTTCTTTTCTTTATTCTTTTATTTTAGATTTAAATAATGTCTTTTATACAATATTTATACAATAAATAATGAATGTTAATTGATGCAAAATAATGATATATACAAGCATTTCATCAGGGTTTAAAGGCCACACTGAAAGAATAAATGTGATGAAATTGAGATTCAACAATCACATCCACACTATTCCACAAAATTAATATGGATATCACAATCCATGCTACTTGATCATTAATAATTAAATCCAATTTAATTACTCAAATTTTCTCTCTTGTCCTTATAATTGGAATTTGTTTTTATTGGAACGATATATGAATTTTTTCATGGATATTGTGCCTTCTCCACAGTTACTTGGAGATAGGGTCAGAGAAATTGTATTGTCTATGTATAACGACTTGGATATTGAGATTTAATCCCATATTCGTGTCTAAAAGATCTCTCTGTGATGTCTAATCATATTAGACAATGTACTTATCTTCTCATTACATATGAATCCAATTCAGAATGGTGTTTAACATTTTGATCAAGATAGAATAACTAAATCATTGAGAGGAGTCATTAAAATCCAAACATGTTGCATCACTCCCTCAGAATGGATGTGTCTTGGTATACAAATAGTTTAAGATCACATCACACTCGAGTATTCCGTACATCTTGTAAACTAGAAGAACGTTATTGAAACTGAAGTTTGGATCTCATTTGAATTGTCTTCTTCATAGTTTTACCATTAAGTTTCTCATTTGATTATTGGGGTTTGGTATCAACCATATTCTTTCCAAAAGCATATATTATACGTAAAAATTTGTCTTCTCTCCAAAATAAGGAGGCCATTAATAGAATTTGGTTTATCCTAATATCTCATGAGTGAGCTCATGTATTCTGATTCAGAAGTGAACCTTTGAGAGATCGTGTCACTCATAGGTCTTCATATGCAGACCGGTGGGACGACATATAGACCTTGATTAGGTCATCAACCTAATGGTTTGCCAAATGTACATACTCAGATATATAGTGATACATCTGTCTCTGGTCGGAGGATGCGAGCCTATATCGTGACAACATATGACATAACATATGACATATGACTTTGTTGTCTCGATCTCGCTAAGTCAACTCACTTAACTCATCCAACATCTCTAAATTTCTATTCCTATGCAGAGGACCTGCATCAAGAGGTCGGTGTTATGTCAGCCTTTGCAGTAAGGATTGCCATCTCCTTTTCATTATGGAGATCATTTATTGATAATCACTTGACGATGTGGTTGAGTCCTCAATATAACTCTTAAGATATTCAACTCAGCATAAGCCTCAACGCTCCAACAATTAGATCAACAACTGTACGATCTCAAGATGGCCAAGGTACATAACCCTATTTGTACAAAAGGATCCAATAAGTGCATGTATATTATATACACAAAAAATGAGTGAAAAACCAACCACTTTTTATTGATAAATAATTTACAATAACGTTTATTGCAGAAATGGTTCGTCTGGGGATCGCATGTATAACAATCTCCCACTAGCTCTCAGAACCATTTAGGTACAATATGAAACCCATGCTCATTACATGTCAGTCGAATACCTTTTGGGGTAAAGGTTTGGTAAGGGGATCAACAATGTTGTTGGCAAAGGCAACCTTGGTGATTATGACGTCACCACTTTTCTGTATCTTCCGGATGATGTGATATTTCCTCTCTACTTGCTTGCTCTTTTGATGCCACTTGGGTTCCTTTGTTTGAGTAATGGCTCCCATTTTATCCTAGAGTAACGTGATGGGAGTCTCTAAGGAAACTACACATAAATCTTATATAAACTTGTGCAACCACACCGCCTCTTTTGCAACATCGGATGATGAAATGCACTCAACTCCAGTTGTTAAATTATCTACAGTGTCTCATTGCATCTTTCAATAACACCATTTACTTGGGGAGTTACATAAGGAGAGATATTGGATACAATTACTTTCTCTTTAAGGTATTCTTTGAATTTATCTTAGAGGTACTTGCCACCTCGATTTATATCGAATTTGTTTAATCTTCCTATTGGTTTGGTTCTCAAACAAATTCATGAATTCTTTAAACTTTTCAAATGTTTCAGACTTGTGATTTAATAGAAAGACAAACCCATATCACGAATGGTTATCGATAAGTGTCACCTAATATCGATGTCCATTTCGAATCATATCACTGAAGCGACCATATACATCACTATGTATATGGTCAAGTATGTCTTCACATTGGGTACCTTTTTTATGGAAGGGTGTTCGGGGTAAATTTACCTCTGAAACCTAGGTAGGAAAACTCTGGACTTTTAGAAATCTAATGGCCCACCCTTTACCAACCTATTGATCTTATCGATAGGTAAATGACCAAGTCTTTGATCCCTGACCACGGTTAAATGTTCTTCATCCTCTATAGATCTCTTAGGATTTTTATCAGTGGAATTAATTGAAAACTATGGTTTTTGAGAGGGTCTACAAATTATCCTCACTGAGAAGCGAAGACAAAAGTGTCGCTGATGCGACCGCTCACAAAATGCTAAGTATTTCAACAATTAACCTGTAAATAAATATAGTAATGCAACTAAATGTGTGGAGTTAAAATTTATTTTATTTATCTCTACAAAATGTGTGTATAATGCAAGAATGTAGAGTTTCGAACATAGGGAGAAAACAATAGATTGAGAAAATAAATTCCAAAAATGTTCTTATTCTTGCCTAAGTGTTTTTATGTGGGTTTTAATTTTATTTTTTTATGAATTTTATTTATATATATATATATTTATTTATAATTTTATATTTTTTTATATTTCTGATTTTTAAATTTCTTTTTTTCTTTTTCATATATAATATAGGAATATATATATAACTATATATAAATAATAGGTAATATAATTATAAATACTCTAAAAATAGTCAAAATATAAGAAATAAAATGTTTTGGGGTTTTGTATAATTTTCTACCATTTTTGTGATTTTCAAGAAATTTTGTTGATTTTTTTATATTTTTAAAGTCAAAATATCCCAAATTAGGGATTAAATAAATAGGCTGAATTGTTTTGAAAATTAAAACTAGCAAATAAATCCAAAAATTTTCAAAATACTTTTAGTTAATAATATATAATAAAAAGAAAATTATAGACAAAAATGAATATTTTTGGATTTTTAGTATTTTTTTATCTTTTATAAGGGATTTTGGAGCTTTTTAATTTTTAGTATTTTTTTCTATTTTAGGGATTTTTATTCTGGACTCGTAGAATACTAAAATACATAAATATTTTTTTGGAATTTTCAAAATGTTTTATTTTTTGGATTTTTCAATTCAAACATGAGCAAAATGTGGCCTTTTTTTAGAAAATGGTTAAAATGCCTAAAATGCAAATACAAAAATATAATACGAAAATATAAGCAAACATACAATATCCCTGTTTTGTGTAATTTTTGAAGCCTGTGTGATATTTTTAATAAAAAGAAAATAATCACAAAAGCTTGAATTGACAAGGGCACATCCACGAATAAAAATAAAGGAAATAGCTATAGTGCTAATTACCCAAAATATTACAATGAATATTAAAAGTTTACAGACCAAAACAAAATTACAAAACCTGCAAGGGGTTCTCTACAAAATCGCCACCTCACGTGGTGAGGTGACATGGACTGGACCAAAATGTGAAGAGTAGAAATGACAGGGGTTCCAATGCAATTTTTACAAAAGTTTTCAACTAAAACTACAAATTACAAGACTAAATTTAAAAGACAAAAAGACTATAATTTACCCTGATTACATACGGATGAACGGTTGGATGATCCTCACTTATCCATGTGGCAGCTGATGAATGGTGAATGACGCTTCGACATGGATGATTGGGATTAGATTCCCACCGGTGATCTGATGGCTCAGGTGAAACACCTCCAACGGTGGCTGAAAAGTCTGGCGCTTTTGTTGAATCGAACGGTCGAGACCTCCCCTAGAAGATATGGGAAGAACTCAACCAAGCCCGAGCTTCAATTGACCACAACTCCTTCCTCTAGAAGAATCAGGTACTCCTCTGAGGTACAAAAGCTTCCCGAAACCCTCACACAACCGGTGGTTAGCTCGGGCGAGATATAGAAGGTCACGGTGAGCCCTCGAGGTCGAAGAAATGATGGCGCTCCAGGAGCTTCCAGTTTCATTAAAATCACCTCGTTTGAGGCGTATAACCTCTAGGACCTGCACATGTATCTCGAGCATACAAAATAGATGGTCTTGGGGGTCTTCTCAGGTGGAGATGGATGGAGAATGGGACGTGGCGGAGTTCTCCGACAAAGGATGGAGGAGTAGAACTGATATCTAGATCAACAAAGGATATGGGTGGATGGTGGCATGTGGGGCGTGAAGAAGGTGATGAGGAGTGAGATGATGGTGGTTGTGGGTTGAAAAACAGTCGAAGGCACGGTGAAGGGTTCGCTGGAGTTAAGCTCCGTCGAACTATGAATGATTAAATCTAAGATAATACATGTAATAAAAAACTAAATCTAATGATATAAAATTAAACTAGAGCCTAAGATCTACCTAGAAAGCGAACAAAATTACCTCAAACCAGAAGCCACAAGATGGGGACCTCACGACGAAGCACCGCCGGAGATGGTGTAATTGACCCTCCACAACCTCCTCGATCCAGCCAAATGTTGGGCGAGCTCCCTATCATGGAGCTCAAGCCCAACAACGCAAAAGGAGGAGAAGAAAGGTAGCTAAGGGGATCCAAAATCGAAAGGAAGGAGGTGCTCAGCTTATGTATATGGATGGGAAGATCGAGGTGGAGCAATTGATACAATGTTCCTCTGATCGAAAAATCACACTAGCGTGATGGAGCATTGATCGGGGAAGAAAAGCGAAGAAGGAATGAATCTGAATCGATGAATGTATCAATTGGAGAAAAAGGGAGAGTCACGTGTAAAACGAGGTCTGACAAGGTGCAGGCGTAGGGTGAAGAGTTGACCCGTGTCAACTCTTGGCTCAATCTCGTTGATCCACGTGGACCAACCATAGAAAATGACCTGAAATTATTTGTAAAATCAATAATAAATAGTAAATTAATTAAATAATTTTAAGTTATAAAATAAAAAATGTTTATTATTTTCTATAGTAGTTGAATGTGATTTATTTATTTTTACGAGCTTATTTATTACAAATTAATTTTTAGGGTTTATTTATAGATATATTTATCTATGTATTGAGTATTTTATTTTTATTTTGTATTTTTGATTTCATTATTTTATATACTTAATTTATATATTTACAACTTATTACATGTATATGTTTTTATTATATTTTCCTGATATAATATATTTTTATGATATAATATGTATGCTTAAATAAATACATGTATATAATATACATGTATAAGTATAGTATATTCAACTATGTAATTTGTATACTATTTTATTTTAATGTTTTCTTTATGGTTTTATTGCAGTCCAAATATGTACATATATTATAAATAATATTTACAAATATTTAAAAATATAAAAATATAAAGAATAAATAAAATGAATATTTTATTCAGGTTTATTGGTCCAAAACCTAACTTTTACATCTTAACTCCAAATTAAATGAAACCACCTTCATTGAATAGCCAATAAAAAGTTATATAAATTAAAGGTGATTTTGTACATTTTGAGTTCATATGGAGAAGATATGGGTAAGGGAAGTTTGGATTTTGGAATTTTATTTAGAGCATAAAATGTACATCGTATATTATTTTTATGTGAAATCAATTTTGTATATTTTTATATATTTTCTCTACAACTTTCATATTTTTATATATTTTCTCTACAACTTTCATGGACAAAGTTTATTTATTTGTGGTATAAATAATTAAGAATGAAATAGGTCCCAAAAATAAATTATTTGGCCAAATAAATTGGGAATTTTATTGTGTTTTTGTCCCTTATCTTCCCTACTTTATTCCTTATCGATCTAGTCATCAAGATGCCCAGGTCTCGAGGTTTAGGATCATAAAATACCTTTGGTATTTTATTCTTTTCTTTTTTTTTAAATTTATTCTATAATTTTGGCATTAAAAACAATATTTTATATACAATAAATAGAATAAAGAATGAATTTTAATTTTTACAAAATATTGGTATTTACATGCATTTAGCTAGGGTTTTTAAGGTGAAGATGATAGAATAAATGTGATGAAATGGATATTCATCGCCCCCTATACTTGTCTTTGCTAGTCTCTAGCAAACACTTATGTAATAAGTGCAGAAAATAAAAATAAAGAAAAGAAAAAGAACTTGGATTGATTTAAATTTTCAAACTTGTCTTCATAAAATAATGTTAAAGCTCAAGTCGGACCTTTGGATTTTAGATGCTGTCAGAATCTTATTGGGAAACGGATTTGAAACACAACATCCTTCGAGAATAACAAAACTCTGTTCAAGTCTCCTCAATATCCATGTCAGAACAAATCAACTCATATGCAAACCCTTATGACTATGAATCTATCTTGGACGGTGTGTGTGATAAGTTGTTCTCCTCGACTGAAGCGGTAAAAATTAGTATTCTCCAACATGGTGACCCTAATTCCCCAATCTAACAACTTTTTAATCGAGAAGTGGGGTGTTCCCTTCTAAGTTCAAGTACAACCAGTTCAAGAAGAGGAGGTTGAGAGAAGAATGGATGGTAGCTAATGTAGCTACCTATCCTAGAATGCTTAACCAATGTAGCCAAGTCATCCGGCTGCAAGCTCACATACATATTATCTTGAAGCTCAAGCTCGCTTATTAACTATACAAATATGTATACTCTGACATTCATTTTATTTTTAATCAGACATGTCAACTTTTTTGGAGCTTTTGATTTTCCATTTTTTTGAATACTATATACAACATCATTTACATAAAGACCTTTTCCTCCTGAGCCAATAGACTATCCATCTTTTGAAGCTTTATTGCAACCCACAACTTCTGTCTTTAGATCTCTTTGCTACTGGATCGGGTTGGGGTACAATGGCCGCAAATGTGCGACTTCCGATGTTTCCATTGGCTAGTGTCTCATGCCGACAAATACAACCCTCTACCACTTCAACCGAGGTAAGCAAAGTGTAAGGTGCATGTGTGCAAGCTAGGTCATTATCAACAAGAGTCATACGTGTTCTTTGAAAATACTCTACTTAGGCAGTTAAGATGACACTGAACCAAGTCTCATGATCTCAAAGAATTAAGTCTAGTAGACTTGAAGTACCTCAATTCCTGTTTCTATAAGGTTCCTGTGATTAAGTATATTTAAGGTCCAACCAAGCTACAATCTTCAGATTTTACTTAAACTTGTCCAATTATCAAATTCAATCCGAAAAATGCAAATGCCATGCACAATGTAGAAAATATTTTTGTGAAGCAATTTTCAAAATTTGAACTTTTTATGGATTTTTAAAAAGATTTTGCAAATTTTTATGCAATTTTTGAAAAGGCTTTTGCAAATATTTTTGAAATTTTTAATTTTACAAAATTTTAGGGATTTTTCAAAATAAGAGATTTTTAGGAAAAGAAATAGGTACATATATTTACACTGGAGTGTGTCTTATTATTTACAAGAGTTGAGTTTTTAGGAATTTACAAGTATTTATGGGTTTGTGAAGGATGTACATAGTTCTCAAAATATTTTGAAAATAAATTTGCAAACATTTTGAAAACTTTATTTTACAAACTAATTTGACAAATAATTTTTACAAATATTTTACAAAATTTTGAAAATCATTTTGCAAAGATATTTCAAATAATATATATATTTCAAACTATTTCTTCAACCGTTTGCAAATAGATTTTCAAAACATTTTTATTTCACAGAAAGAAAAGATTTTTTTGCAAACAAACCATTTTTACAAAGGTTGAAAACATTTAACAAAATATTTCGCTAATGGTTTTCAAAAGATTTTTCAAACAGATTTTCAAACTTTGTTTCAAACATTTTGCAAAAAAACATTTTAACTTGATTTATTAATCAACATATACAAAGAATTTTAATGAATTTTATAAAAGTGTGTAGTTAATTTTATTTTATCCATACTTATTGAAAATACAAAAGTACGAGTTATGGCTAAAGTATATACGAAGTATATACGACCCCCCTATATACTTAGCTTGAGCTATGTCCTCATAGATCAAAGAGAAAAAAGAGAAGACACAACTCGTACTGAGTATAGAAAAGACTATACTACAATGACCGAATAAAGAATGAAGGAAGTAAGTAATAAATGAATGATAAGTCGATCGTCCCCCCATACTTAAGATGAAATAATCCGAAGTATAACATGATGTATCTTCATGCAGGGTGGGTCGCGAGTGGGAGTGAACAAATCACACCCAGTCTGTCTCCCCCTATACTTAGGGTAGAATATCCCTAAGTATAGACAAATCAACAGGAGAGGAGACAGTGGAGGGGATCAAAGAATGAATAACTCGAGGTGCACACCCCCTATACTTAGGACAAAGCATGTCCTAAGTATAACAATGAAAAATGGGGTGATGCCTTTTTGGAAGAAAAAGGAAATGAAAATGAAAAGAAAAAAAGAGGAATGGAAGAAAAATCACTCAACTCATCCACCTCCCCTATACCTAGGACAAAGTACGTCCTAAGCAAGGCAAAACACACAGAATGAGGTGGATGAGAAAATAAGGTAGATGGAAAGAAATAAAGCGAAAGCGGATGTACAAGTGATGGATATACATGGATCAAGAACGTAGAAAGTGAACCTTCTTGCATGACCGTTGAGGAATGGATCTCACAAGATGCATGTCGATATCGAGGTCATAAACATATACAAACCGATCAGGATCGACCTGATGAAGGTCCTCAACAATCTCAAAGCGGAAAGGCACGAACTGGTCAGTGGAAGTATTATGGTCATGCTCGACCTGGGAAGTCTTCCCTAGGTCACAACCACAAGGCTCAAATTCCTTGATGAAAGAAGTAAGGCCAAATTCAGCCTATCCAGTCTCTCCTAAGTCTGCCATCCGCTCTAAAGTGTCTGTAGTGTAGATACCATGGATGTCATCGATGCATCACCACTCATAGGAAGGGGGGAACTCCAAGGTCTATGCTTTCAGAGTCTTCCTTACTAATGAAGATTTGCAACTCGCCAATTCTGCAAGCTCCTGATTGGTCTCTTCCCTTTGAGATCATGACTGAAGCTTCGGATTTTTCTATAGGAGTTGTATTGGGGTAGTGGCGAGATCGGATTCTATTTGCTATTCACTACGCAAGCAAATTTTTGGATCTAGCTCGGAGAAATTATACAATAACTGAAAAGAAATGCTTGCAGTTTTTGGGCATTAGAAGAGTTTAGGTCTGTGATTTTAGGCTCAAAAGTGACAGTTTATACAGATCATTCAGCTATTAGGTATCTCATGGAAAAGAAGGATGTGAAGGCACATCTTCTTAGGCGGATATTGTTACTCCAGGAGTTTGATCTGGAAATTAAGGATAAACCTGGGGTCAAAAATGTAGTTGCTGATCATCTTTCAAGGATTGAATTTAAAGATTCTACTGATTCTGAGCACATTCGAGAGACTTTTCTAGATGTGTCTATTTGTGTTATAGATTCACTTCCATGGTACACCAACGTGGTTAACTTCCTTGTCTCCAAAATGGTTGGACTAGGAGCAGTATAGACCGACTTAAGTCGGATTTGAGGAAATACCATTGGGAAGATCCATTCCCTTTTTTCGAAGGACCGTATTATGTCCGGAGAAGGTGTATTCCGCAGGAGGAATACTTGAGTGTCCTCACGCATTGTCACTCACTTGAAGCTGGAGGACACCACCCAGGAAAAAGAACTGCTCACAAGATATTGCAATGTGATTTTTATTGGCCGACCTTATTTAGAGATGCAGTTGATTTTGTACGGTCGTGCCCTGTTTGTCAAAGAATGGGAGAGACTGTTTATTCTAGAGATGAAATGCCCATGACGCCTGTAATTCTTTGTGATGTCTTTGATGCTTGGGGCATAGATTTCATGGGTCCTTTCCCTAATAGCCAAGGTTTTGAATATATATTGTTAGCGGTTGATTACTTATCAAAATGGGTGGAGGCTATCCAACCTGAATTGCAGATGGAAAAACTGTATGCAAATCTATCAAGGACCATATTATTTCAAGGTTCAGGGTACCTAAAGTGTTGATCTCTGATGGGGGTAGCCACTTTGTGAATGGATTGTTGAAATCATTAGCTAAGGACTCTAAATTTGGGCACATAGTAACTAGTCCTTACCATCCACAATTGAACGACATGGCATATGTTTCTAATAGGGAGGTAATGAGCATTCTCCAAAAGTTAGTCCGTCCAGATAGGAAGAACTGGTCTCAATTGTTGGACCAAGTTTTGTGGGCTTACAGAACGACCTATAAAACGCCACTTGGTACTCTCCCTTTAGGATGATTTATGGCAAGCCATGTCATTTGCCCGCTGAGTTAGTACATAGCTGTCGCTTAGGAAAACTGTGTAGAGACCTTGACCTATATGAACTAGTGGAAATCCGTAACCGAGCATATGACAACAACATGATCAATAAGGACAACGTTAAGAAGTGGCATGACTCACATATTAGATACAAAAACTTTGTTCCTGGACAAAAGGTATGGTTGTTTAATGCGAAGTTAATTATTTTCCACGGGAAACTTAAATCAAAGTGGACGGGTCCTTTCATTGTTAAGGAAGTGCATGAGAATGGTAATCTCAGAATTATCAGAGCATGCACCATCCTTTTTGGTTAACGGGCAGTTACTCAAGCATTTTATAGAATCATCAGAAGGGTTAACTCCCGTAGAAATGATCAACTTCATGCCTATTGATGCAGTTCCCGGTCTATCAGAAAAGGCATGAGTATCAGGACTGATTCATCATCCCCTACGATTCATCATCTTTAAGATTTAGTTAACACTGATCCTTTCATCAATGAGCTTCTTATTCTTTATACATAGGCCTATTTTCAGCCTAAGTATAGGGGGAATCCAATTTCGTCTCAATTGTTCTCCTTGGGTCACCTAGTTTTTAATTCATATCTTTTTAGTTAAGTTTTTTCTCAGCTTAAGTATAGGGGGATCTGGCTCCGTATTTTCCTCTAACTAATTCTTTTACTCATGATGCATCAGTAATTTTGGATTCAGTTCATATGTCTTCTTTATACCTAGTATAAGCTATGGCTTCATTTCACTTTTGTGCTATGAGGACATAGCGAAAGCTAAGTATAGGGAGGGGGTCTACCATATATATATTGCATATATACTTTAGCCATAGCTCATGTTTTTAATTTTTTCAAACTATTAGGGTTATGGGTATCGTATTATATTTTTGAAACTGATTTTTGAAAATTATATCATTTGACATGGTTTTCAAAAATATTTTACATGGTTTGCAAAATTATGGCTTGACAATGTTTGGAAAAATTCTATACATATGTCATAAAGTTTTCAAAAATTACTTTTCAAAGCTAAGGGTGTAAATGAGTCTAATTAATTAACTCTTTAACTTGAAAAACCCTCACTAATCTCTAATTTGTCTCTTCAATTTCCTATAATGGCTTAATTATGCCTCAGAGATTGTAACGTTTCTCTGAACCGTCTTGTCATTTTCATTTATAAGGTTGCCTTTTTCTTGGAATATTACAAAGGTCCGACATGGAGAAAAATCTAGATATTGATTCTGTATTTTGGAAGATTAAGTTGATACAGAGTTCTCTGAAAAGAGTGATGCCAATAAAAAAGGATGATCTTTTGATAGAAGAATTGGATATGGAGGTTCCTTTACCTTTTTCAAGGATGTTCACTTGATGAAAAATCACCTTTCTTGTAAGTTGGGGCATTCCTATTTGTCTAATCTTTCTCTTTTAAGAAAAACCCAAAAACCTCTCGGTTGATTTCAGGGATCAATTCATCTTCCTATAATCATGATGAATTTTGAGGCTTCCCATGCAGATATGAATATTACTTTTGAGGAAGAATGGCATCTATCTAGAAGGATTTTAATTTCAAGTTGATGAAGATCTTTATTACTTAGATTAAGAAGTATTATCAATTAAGAAAAAACAGTTAAAACATAAGACAGTCTCTGATTTTAAACCACGAAGATTCGATCTTGATTTTTAAGGAGTTGAAGTTTGTAATGATGTGATGGGTGTCTTTGTATTGCATCTCTGTGATATTCTGTCAAAGTTTCCCGGTCCGTTTTAATAAAACTCATAATTCTTTAAAATCTTTTGTAAAATTTGCTAACTTACTAATTAGTGTCATGCCTCCTGACTCATTTTCACTATGCACTCAAGGCTTTAGATGATCTTCAACACTTGGTTTAAGGAGTCCCTAGACTTAGAGTTATCATGTATTAATCATTATGGTCTTAGACATAAAAATTCACACTCTCTTAATTGGAATATATGCATGCTATATCTCATGCTTAATCTCCCTTAAAAGAATTTGATTAGCACTCGCATGCACGACTGCAATGATGATTGAGATGAGTCAAGGCATCACCAAGGAGACTGAGATAGGAAGTTTGAGTTTGAACTTGATCTATATGATGTTAGAGGATGGGATAAAATTAACGATGGCTTCATGAAACCTGAGTGTCAGCATCTTAGCCAGAATGGGACTTGTTCTCATACTATCTCTTGATCAAACCTAAAGTACCAGGGTATGATGATATTAAATTAATAAGTTAATATGCGTGCGCCAATCTTTTGGTAAAAACAATGGAGCTAGCCAAAAATAAAGAAAGAAATGATGCAGAAAATCTCGTATCATACAAAAGTCAAATATCAAAGAGCTTCCACCAAAGGCAAGCTCTCCCAACCATGTTCAAAGTGTCTACTTGGACCACCGCTAATAGGACCAGGAGTCAGACTAGCACCTAAAAGGGCTCTGCATCGTAAATGCTACAAGTATGGGTGTGAAAGTATAATAGATACTCAAAAAAGGCACACCCCAATGTATTCTCAGTAAAACAAGTGCAGACGACTCCAACTTGTCTGGATGGACACACTGATTAATAAAAATCAAATTAAATATGTGTTGTATTTTGGAACTAGAGAGAACCCTGTTCCAAAGAGAGGAAGAGAAAATAAGTACACAATCCTATATCCTCCATAATCTGGCCTTCCATATGTCCTTTTAAAGTCTGACAAACTAAAGAGATGACGGATTGAAGCAGGACTAGATTTATTCCCTAGAGTTGAGGGTTAGGTCCTTAGGAGAGCTTCCAAGTTTGGAATTGTTGGTGATACTTAGATTCTACTCTCTTGTTGCAGTCAACACTAAGTCATATTCCTTATATTTATGTATACATTGAGAGTCTGACAATTAGAGGAGTTGGATTCCTTTTGATTAATATTTAGATCAAATCGGAGTTTTAGAATTCCTAAAACCTTATGTTCTAGCTCAGATCAAGCCTTGTAGAACTCACTTTCACATGTCAAAGTCTCACTAGTTAGTCTAACCAATTCTTAATTAGCTCGAGGACGAGCTTCGTTCAAGTATGGGGGGGGGTGATAAATCCCAGATTTATCAGCTAAATTCTATATATTTATATCCTTTACTTAAGTTAATAACATGATTCATTGACTAAATAACACTAATTACTAATTTATGTGTTGTATATAATTAACAATAATTACTATATATTATTATGGTATAAATTTTATGTATTTTATCTCCATTAAAAATCAAATAAAAGTTAGAATAAAATTGTATATAAATAAACTAGCATAAAATAAAATAAAAATACAAAAATAAGCAAAAGAAAAATTAAAGAAAAATGTTTTATATAGTTTTATTCGTATTTAATTTTTATCTATGTACATATGACCTTTGATCTCTTTGACTTCTACATGAAAGTTGTAGATCTCATCGAGATCTACAACTTTTATGTTAATCACTTTTTCTAATTCGGCTTCTAATAAATTATTTCCTAATTAACCTTGATTTATTTGGGCCACGTGGCACCTTCAGATCTTACCACGTGACCCGCTCCTGTATCGCCGCCCGTTTCCATATAAGCTGTCTGATCGATTCCTGATCAAATACATCCAGGCCATCGGTTTATGATCCAATCTGAACCACTTGATCCGCTTGATCAAGAGGATCTCATCCTTCCAGCCACGCCCAAATCTGGGCAGTTGGATTTCAATCCAACCGTGCAGAGGTCTTCTTCAACCTTTGGTAGTTGCGCCTCTCATCCCAAACCACCATCTTCGCTGATTTATTCCAACCACCTTGAGATTCCTTCCGACCAACTCCCACCATGAATCCCTACATTTAACTCCCTAGATTCACGCCAACCACCCATTATTCCCTAACTCTAACTTCCCTACCAGTGACAGAGGTTAAAACTTCCATGAAACTCATTGAAACCTCCGTTACCCGCTCTTTAAATACGTCTCCATCAGCCACCTCTGTCGGTTGTCCGCTACTTCACAAAATTACACCCTAGCCTCTCTAATCCTCCTGTGACAGATCGAGGGAAAGATCGAGCGCCAAAACGGTGTGTAACTTCGGCGAGATCCTTGGCCGTGTTGCCAAGTTACAACCCAAAAATTCGAGGCTATCTGAGCTAGGTTCTTTAGCCAGGAATCCCATGCGAAGATCGTAAAGCTCTTAGCTTCACAAATAGGCTCCAGATTCAATCGCATTTGTGTCATCTTCTACCCTTCAAATCTCAGGTCAAACTCTACCTTTGTATCTCAGTGAAGTTCTCAGATTCTATCTGAAGTATCTATATAGCATTTTAATTACCTGAATTGCCATTTACTATTGCACGTTACTCATGATTCTTGCGTGTCTTATATCATTTTCAATCTGTTGATCCATCTATATGATCCTTCGACCAAAATCTTTCTTCCGCGTGAAGAAGGATTTCCAGTAGGGATAACCTTCTATATCCGTAAAGCCTTATGATCACTTTCGAGTAACCCATCATCACGCCAATTCTAGCTTTTAATAGACCCACAAGTGCTTGTATTTCCTGTGCTAACTCTGCAGGGTGTTGGAAGACTTCAATGATCGGAACAAGAAACTTAGCTCCGATCTCATATTTCCTTGTCGATAAAGCTTATGTGACAGAGACCTCCAGGCGATCCTGATCTTTCTCCAAGCACTATACAATTATGCAAGAGTGTTACAATGGTGTTTGAACCTTTGAAGATCAAGAGGAATCAAGGCAGAGCTATAGTTCAGTCGCCGGATTCCAACCCTGTCACCACCGTGCAAGGAGAAGTTCAAGAACATCAGTGAAGCAGTACCTTTGATCTCGCTAAATTGGGAGAGATCTAACGGTCCGATTTGATCCAACTTGCCAGCCCGAAGCAATACTTCGACCCTCATGTTCGTGCGTCGAGCCAGTAACCAACCCTCGCGCAGAGCATCAGGATTCGACGCGTGGCCCCAGCCTGAGTCGGACCCTGCGATGAGTCACGTGGTATGCACATGGAATTGGAGAAATTGCATATTCATCCCGAGGTTTTCAATAATTATAGATAAGTCCTCCCGCTTTGCTGTAGTTTGCATATTAACCCCTGCGGGTTTTATCAATTGCATTTAAGTCCTGGTCTATTCTTATATGTAATAAAACTTGGAAGTTTTTATCATAGTTGCACCCCTGAATGCTATGATGAATACCTTGATATCTTGAAGTCCAATTAATGTGATTTTGGTTTCGTTTTAAAGCTTGTTTGGCACTCTATCTTGTAGCAGCATGTGTGGCTGATTTTGATTAAAGATTCATGCATTAATTGTTAATGTTTAAAAGCTTGAGTTGATCGATGAATTTTAGTTGAATTCAAATACTCTGCATGCTCATTTTTACCCCTTCAAGCATGACTGTCTTTAAGATCTGCTATTTTGAATGTGACTCATCTTTGGATCATTAAAAGATTTACTTGCTGATTAAATTATTAGCGTGGAGATGAGATAGGATTTTAGGATTAACTTCTTCTTATTGAAGTGATTTCTTAAGGAATTAATTAGGGGTATTTTCAAGTAGTCATCCAAGTTACTCGTTAAGAAGTTCTAAGTGGTGATCCCCTATATGTATCGTTTGTACATTTATATTTGCATTGGTGGTATAAGAAATTGTGTTGAGATTCTATGTTGATTGTGTAATGTGCATTAGCTCAAAGTAATAGATCCCTAAATTACTGTCTAAAATTATTTTTTCTCTAAATTTAATCATTAAAGTGCTCGCATCCTTGTGTTCGACCCTGGACTTCCCAGGTTATAAATTTAAGCCAAGAACCTAGTCACTGAGATTTCTCTCGGTTATGTATAAGATGCTAAGTGCCTGTGCTACAACAGATCTCTCTTAACACATGCATTTAACACTTCATCAGTGAGCTCATGTCTTCCGGTTCAGCAATGAACCTGTATGATCCCTTTGAGAGATCGTAATACTCATATACCCTTGTATGCATACAAGCTTGACGATGTATAGACCTTGATTAGATCATCAACCTATCGGTCTGCCAAATGTACATACTCAGACATATAGTAATACATCTGTCTTTGGTCAGAGGATGCATGTCTATATCGAGACAATATATGACATAGGTCTTGGTTATCTCGATCTCGTTAAGTCAACTCTTTGACCTAACTTACTAGACACATCCGAATCTCTATTCCTATGTAGAGGACATGCATCAAAAGGTCGGTCAGATATCAGCCTTTAGAGAAGGATTGTCATCTCCTTCCCAGGCTGAAGACCAACTCTTAATAATCATTTGATGGTGCTTGATGAGTCCTCAATCTAATTCTTTCGATATCATCCAAGCACCAGCCTCTATTCAACCATTGAATCAACAGTTGTATGATCATTAAGATGACCACGGTACATAACCTTAATTGCACTAAGGGGTCTTATAATGCATTTATTCATTTAATCTCAGATAAAGAGTGAAATAAATTAATAACCTTTATTGATATATAAAAGATTACAATAACATTTATTACAAAATGGTTCGCCTCGAGCTCACACGGATAACAATCTCCCACTAGCCCTCAAAATGATTCAGGTTCAATCTTTAAACCCATGCTCATTACATGTTAGTCGAAAACCTTTTGAGTCAAAGGTTTGGTAAGGGAATCAACAACGTTGTCGGCAGAGGCCACCTTGGTGATGTTGACGTCATTACGCTTTTAAATCTCCCAAATGATGTGGTATTTCCTTTCCACATCTTTGTTCTTTTTATGCCATTTGGATTCCTTCGCCTGAGCTATGGCTCCCGTGTTATCGTAGATTAGCGGGATGGGAGTATCAGAGGAAACTATGCCAAGTTCTATGATGGACTTGCACACCACATCACCTCCTTTGCAGCATTATATGCGGTATTGTATTTGCTTCTGTTGTTGCCCATCAGGTTCCCCCCTTTTGTCTCGAAGATCCATTTACACCCAATGGATTTTACCCCTCTAAGTGGATCCTATGGGGTCCATACACCATTCTTATGCATGGAGTCTATTTCAGATTTCATTGCTAGCATCCACCTATCCATGTCAAGATCCATGACTGTTTCATCAAATGAAGCTGGACCATTATCAGTTTCACCTGATACATGAAATCCGTACCTTTCAGGTGGTGCACTGATTAACCAAGATGTATCGAGGTCTAAATGTATCTCACATAGGGCGAAGACACAGTCACTGTGGCGACCCTCGATAAACCTGGGTACAGTCAACTATTAACCCATAACAGATAAATCAAGCAATGAAAGTAAGTGTGCGGAGTTAAAATTTATTATAACTCTACAATGAATGTGTATAGGTGCAAGTATGTGTAGAGTGTCGAACACAGGGAACAAGCAGGATAGATCGGGTGACAATGCACAAAAATGTGAATGTGATGTATTGCTACAAGTGCTATTTTTGTGGGTTTTTAATTTTATAATTTTTAATTTTATTTCTAATTTATTTTTATATATTTTGATTTTTAATTTCTGATTTTGTACTTTCTTTTTATATTTTATATTTTTTATATTTTCTTTTCCTTTTAATAGAATATGTATACAATGTAAGAAAAAGGAGGATATTATATCTATAAAAAAGGTAAAAATAGTCAAAATTCAGGAAATGAAATATTTTTGGCCCTTTTTATACTTTTTTTGTGTCTTTTATGGATTTTTCCTATTTTTTTGATAATTTTAAAGTTAAAAATACTGAAAACAGTGAATAAACTGAAAATCTGAGATTAAAATGAGAATGAAAAATGTCAAACAGACTAAAAATTTCTGCAAATTAATTTTAAAACAAAGATAATAAAAAAGAGAAAATTAGGAAACACAGATTATGTTTTTAGGAATTTTAGGAATTTTTAATATTTTTGTGAAGATTCTAAGGGTTTTGTTATTTTTAGGAGTTTTCTTTTTTATTTTTTAGTGATTTTTGGATTGAAATTAAAACACAGAGAAACAAACAAAATATGATTTTTTTGGAATTTTTCAAAAAGTTTATATATTTTTTAGGTATTTTCTAATGCAGACAGTAAGGAAAATGCTTGTTTTTGAATTTCAATAAATATTAAAATGTAATAAAAATGCAAAATAAAAATATGGCATGAAAGAGCATCAAAACTTGAAGCTATGCTATTTTTTTTTGGGAATTTTTAGGATTTTATAGATGCATGAAATAATTAAAGGAAACAAAAAGAAAATACTCTACTAGCAAGGATATTTTTGTAATTATCCAGAAGTCTAGGGGTGCCATTTAAGGTTTTTGTTTCTGAGGTTGTGCGTTCGCCGTGCAGGAGGGGCTCGCTTGGAGGGAGGCGCTGGGCTTCGCCAAAACCTGGACATGCGCGCGCGATGGAGCGAGCGACACCTCCTGAAGACTTTGGATGACGCGCGTGCGCCGCAGATTCAATTTTTCCACAAATATATAACGTAATATAAAATTTTCCGGACCAAATATAAATTCCAAGACATGCAGGGGTACAAGTGCAAAAATCCCAAGCCTCACGTACGTACGCACGCATGCTTGGGAGGGTTCGTTCTGTAATTAACAAAAACTTGAGGGCTTAAGTTGTAAATTTTCCAAAAATATTGCACGTTATCGAATATTTTCTGGACTTAATATAAATACAACAAATCGCGAGGGCCCCTACGCAAAATTCCCTCACCCCACGTGCACGATTCGCGTGAGGTGATGTGGACAGGGACCTAAGTGTAAATATGAAAAAGCCAGGGGTGTTCTTGCAAATGTTACAAAAAAATTAAACTGCAGATGAAAGTTTCAGGGCTAAATGTTTAATACAAAACTCTCAGGTAAAAGGATGCAAAATACCCAAGCACTGGTGATCCGACGGTGTAGGTCTTTTAACTTGACACATGGCGAGCCTCGGATGCACGATACCCCTTCACGGATGAGTGACCAGGATTAGATCCTGGCCCTTGATCGAACGGCTGCGGGACGAGGGGATCCAACGGTGGCTGTGTGATCTGGAGCGGGCCCGTGATCCGATGGCTGGGAAGCAGTGACGAAGAACGGGGAATAAGGCCTCGGCCGACGAACTTCCCCGGCTCTGCTCCTGCTCCTCCGTGACGATGAAGGCTTCAAAATGGGTCCGGCGACTTCCTGCAGGAGTCCTCTTGGTGCTGGTGGCTCCAGAACTCTCCGGCAACGGCCAGAGCTTGCTCGAGGAGGCATCGGAGCTGGGGGTGCCCAGGTACCTCTGGCGATGCGCAAAATGAGCCCCATGCTCGCTTTATGCTCCTAATACCTGTAAGAAAGGGTTACACCGTCGAGGGCAAAACGCCTCGACCGTCGGCGAAGCGAATGGATGCGTGGTACGACAAAGGTGGAGGTCGGCCGGAGCCAACTCCGGCGAAGGGGGTGATTCGATGGTTTACGAGATGAAACGCAAAATGGGAGATGGGGAACTATTCCTACGACTACGACGAGTAAAGGAAATGCAAAAGGAGTGAAGAAAAGGGTACACTCTAAGGTGGAATCACCTGAGGACGAAACCTCGACGGCAAGGCTTTCCAAAGGTGTTGGAGACGCCTCGACCCTTCCTCGATCCTCTTGACGGCAGGGAAAGAGAGCTGTCACCTCCCTTCACTGATGGCGCACGAAAGGTGGATAAGATATGGGTCCAAAAGGGTTTAAAATCGAGGAGGAAGGTCGGGGGTCGAATAAGAAGGGTTGACGGGATGGCTCTGGCGCTCCAAAGATCGAGGGAGATCGATGAAATCATGGATCCAATGGTCGAGGTAACGCCTGGGCATGTATGTCCAATAAACGAGGAATAAAAGTCAAGAAGACTCCAAGCTGAGAAGGTGCAAGGTTGATCCTCGAAAAAATCGTGAAAGAGGGTTAAAAACCACGGCCTGACAGTGCCAGACCTCGGTCAGAGAGTTGACCGAGGTCAACCAACGGAGGCTTCTGGTCGGTCCACGTGGACCAACCAGAAAATTCCTTGGAAAAATATTTAAAAAATCATTTTAAAATAGTAAATGATTTATTTTTGTATTATAAAATAAAAAATGTTTAGTATTTTATGAAGTATTTTATTGCCATATTTATTTATTTTTTCGAGATTAAAAATTACAAGTCCCCTTTTTAGGGTTATATAGGTATACATAGCTATATATTTTAATATTTTATTTTTATTTTGTATATTTAATTTATTTATTTTGGTTTATTATTTTATATATTTATAAAATATTTTTATATACTTAATCTATTTTTATTTTATTTTTCTGAAGTGTTTTGTACAATTAAAAAATAGAAGTAGTAATTATATAGGTATCTTTACAGGTATTATACCTATGTATTATATACATGTATTTAATTTTTGTATTTTCTTTAGTATTTTATTCTGATTTTAATGTACACATATATTATAAATAATATTTACAAAATTATAAAAATAAGAAATTATAAAAATAATGAATAATAAATAAAATGAATATCTTAATCTGTAAAAGTATACAATAGGGGTCCAAAACTCAACTTTCAAACCGTAGCTCCGTAAAATACGAAACCACTTTCATTAAATAGATTATTGAAAATTATATACAATTAAAGTGATTTTGATGCATCTCGAGTTTTTATTTGAGAGATACATGTCTGGGAAGTTGGGATTTTGGAAATTTATTCAGATCATAACTTTTTATCTGTATATTCTTTTTATGTGAAATCAAATTTGTATTTTTCTTTATTTAGTTATCTACAACTTTCATGTACAAAGTTTCTTTATTTGAAGTATAAAAAGTGAAACTAAAAATAGGTCCCAAAATGAATAAAGAATGAATTAAATAAAAGGAATTTTTATTGGTTTCTAGCCCTTATCTCCCCTACTTTATTTCTTGTCGTCCTAGTCATCGAGATGCCTAAGTCTCGAGGTTTCGGGTCATAAAAAATTTACAATATTTTATTCTTTTTCTTTTCTTTATTCTTTTATTTTGGCTTTAAAAACCGTATTTTATACATTATTTACACACACATGCATGGATGCTAAAATGCAAGAATTAAGAGAATTTACATGCATTTGCCAGGGTTTTTGAGGCCAAAATGATAGAATAAAGATGATGAAATGTGGATTCATCATCCCCCTATACTTGCCGTTGCTAGTCCCTAGCAAACATTTATGCAATAAGTGCAGAAAATAAAAGCAAAGAAAAGAAAAAGAAGAAAGATGGATTAAATTTAATTGTCAAACTTGTCTTCACAAAATCAAAGTTTGGAGCTTAAGTCGGACCTTTGGATTTTTAGTGCGTGCGGAACCTTAATGGGAATAGGATTTGAAATCCAACAGCCTTCGAGAATCCCAAAACTCTGCTCAAGTCTTCTCAATTGCCATGTCAGAAATATTTCAACTCATACGCAAACCCTTACGACTATGAATCTGACTCGTACAGTGTAAGTGATGGTGGCTTTCCCCAACTAGAATGACAAAGAGACTGACTTCTCCAGTATGACAACCCAATGATTCCCCAATCCAATAACCCCTTCCACGAGGAGCGGGGTATTCCCTTCTAAGTTCAAGTGGCAACCAACTCAAGAGGAGGGGGTGAAGAGAAGAATGGACGGTAACCAGTGTAGCTACCTATCCTAGGATGCAAGACCAGTGTAGTCAAGTCATCCAGCTGCAGGCTCACATAATTTGACTTTGAAGCTCAAGCTTGCTTATTGGCTATACAACATATGTACATACTCTGGCAAACATTTTATTTTTGTACAAGCCTGTCCAGTTTTTTGGAGTTTTTTTTTGAAATACTATTTACAACATCATTTTCATAAGGAGTTTTTCCTCTTGAGCCAGTAGACTATCCCTCTTTTGAAGCTTTATTGCAACCCACACTCTCCTGTCTTTAGACTTCCTCATCACTGGACGGGTTGGGGTGCACTTCCCTCCCTAGAGGAGGACAAATGTTTCCACTTGTGTGCGTCTCATACCAGCAAATCCAATCCCCTTACCACTCCAACTGAGTTGAGCCATGTGAAAGGTGCAGGTGTACAAGTTAGGTCATCATCAACAAGAGTCGTGCATGTACTCCGAAATACTCTACTTAGGCAGTCAAGAATACATTGAACCAAGTCCCGTGATCCTCAAAGAATTAAGTCAACTAGACCTGAAGTACCTCAATTCCAGCTCCTATAAGGTTCCTGTTATTAGGTAGACTTTAGGTTCAACCAAGATCCAATTTTCATATTTTACTTAGACTTGTTCAACTATCAAACTCAATCCAAAAAATGCTCATGCTATGCAAATGCTATGCAGAATGCAACAAATATTTTTGTGATGCAATTTTTAAAGATTTCGAACTTTTTATGGATTTTTGGAAAGATGATGCATATGCAATTTTTTTTATTTTTAAAAGGATTTTTCAAATTTTTTTGGTATTTTATTTTTGCAATTTTTTTGGGATTTTTGAAAACAAAAGATTTTGGATAAAAACTAGGTACAAATATTTACATAGGGATGCATCTTATATTTACAAGAAGTGGATTTTAAGAATTTACAAGGGTAAGTGGTCAATTTTATAAACATATATATAAAGAATTTTAGGTGTGATGTATTTATTCCTCAAACTTATTTGAAAAGGGTTTATCAAACAATTTTTGAAAACTATAGTCCAAAATATTTTTTTACAAACAATTTTACAAACATGTACACACATTTGAAAGTCATTTTGCGAAGGTTTTTCAAACAGTATAGATAGATTTTTCAAAATATTTTTGCAACTATTTTTCAAACCATTTGCAAATCATTTTTCAAACATTTTATTTCACAAAAAGAAAATAAAATTTTCAAAACAAACAATTTTTACAAAGGTTGAAACCATGTAACAAAACGTTTTCCAAATAGCTTTCAAAAGATTTTTCACAAAGATTTTCAAACTATTTTTCAAACATTTTGCAAAAAATATTTTCACCTGATTTATTAATCAGTAAATACAAAAAGAATTTGAGGAACAAACAACATCTTTTTATTAAGGTGTTCTAATGAATTTTAATAGTATAATTAGCCATAAAAATACAAAAGTATGAGTTATGATTAAAGTATATACGTAGTATATATGACCCCCTTATACTTAGCTTGAGCTATGTCCTCATAGATCAGAGAAAAAAGAGAAGACATAACTCGTACTGAGTATAGGAAAATCTAAAGAATAAGGAGCGAAGAAACGAATGAACGAATGAGAAGTTGACCGTCCCCTTATACTTAGGATAAAAAATCCTAAGTATAGCAGACTGTACACAAAGCAGGGAGGGTCAAGGGTGGGAATGAACAATTCGTACTCAGATTGTCTCCCCCTATATTTAGGGTAAGATATCCCTAAGTATAGACAAGAAGAGGAGATAATGGAGAGGATCAAAGAATAGAATAACTCGGGGTGCACACCCCCTATACTTAGGACAAAGTATGTTCTATGTATATAAGACTGACAACAAGGGGCAGCACCTTTTTGGTAGAAAAAGAAAATAGAAAAGGAAAATAAGAAAAGAAGAAAAGAGTAGATCACAGCTCAGTGTGTGCACCCCCTATACTTAGGACAAGGCGTGTCCTAAGTATAGCAAAATCATAAGATGACAATGGGTTAGCAGACATAATGGGAGAATGAATGATGGATATGGACAGATGGATATATACAGTGGAAGATGAAAATGATAATCATGTATGAGATGCAGGTGATGTGAGTCAAAGAGCACATCTCATACCAGATGAATAGGGGCAACGTCAACAATCGGCGGATCTTGCTCTAGATATTGTTTTAGGCGTTGATCGTTAACTCGAAAGGTAGAGGAAGATGACAACTCAGATATATCAATACTGCCATTGTCATGTACCTTTCTGACCACATAAGGACCTTTCCATTTACTCTATAGTTTCCCTGGAAATAATTTCAGCCTAGAATCAAACAACCATACATGGATCAGGCTCAAACTGTTTATGGTTGATATGAGGATCGTGCCATATCTTCACTTTTTCTTTGTACTGTAGGCTGCTAGAAAAGGCTGTATCTCTCAATTCCTCCAGGGTTGCCAACTCTGCTTTCCTCTATTCTCCTATACTCTCGGGATCCAACAATAACTCTGTAACTGCCCATAGTGACTCGTGCTTGATTTCTACTGGTAAGTGGCACGACTTTCCATAGACGAGACGAAAGGGAGATGTCCCTAATGGTATCTTGAAGGAAGTCCGATAGGCCCACAAGACCGAGTCCAAAAGTTGTGACCAATCCTTTCGGTCTGGGCAGACTACCTTCTATAAAATAGTCTTAATCTCCCTGTTCGATACTTCAGCTAGACCATTGGTCTGAGGGTGATATGGAGTGGCAACACGATATTCAATGCTGAACTCATCTGCAAGGGCCCTTACCTTGTCGTTGATAAAGTGAGAACGCCTGTCTGAAATCAGAACTCTAGGTACCCCGAATCGTGAAATGATATTTTCCTCAAAAAATGACACACAGTCTTAGCATCTATGGTTAAGGCGGGGATGGCCTCGACCCAATGACTCACATAATCCACAGCAAGAAGAATGTACTCAAACCCCTGATTCTTAGGAAATGGGACCATGAAATCAATCTCCCATGCATCAAAAACCTCACAAAAGTGAATGGGCTGCATGGGCATCATATCTCTCTATCTGCAAGTACCCATCTTCTGACAGTCAATACATCTCTTCACGAATTCGTCGGAATCCTTGAAGAGAGCAGACCACCAATGGCTGGATTGGAGCACCTTATGCGCTGTCCGTCTCCCAGAATGATGTCCTCCTGCCTCAAGCTTGTGGCAGTAGGTGAGGATGCTATGCTGCTCTTCTTGAGGAATACACCTCCTCCAGATACTATCCCCTCCTTCATGATAAAGGATGGGATCCTCCCAATGGTATGACTTGGCCTTCGCAAGGAAGGTCTCAAATCGCTGCATTGGCCAACCTTGTGGAACCGTCTTGGCGACGAGATAGTTCACAATGTCGACGTACCATGGAAGCGAGGCAATAGCAAGGATCGCCTCATCTGGAAATGTCTCTGTGATAGGTGCACTGGGCTCAGATTCCTCAAGGTTCGCTAATCGGGAGAGGTGATCCGCCACCACGTTCTTAACTCTGGGTTTATCCTTAATCTCAATATCAAACTCCTGGAGTAGAAGGTTCCATCTGGTAAGGCAAGCTTTGCCATCCTTCTTTGCCATGAGGTACCGGATGGTGGTGTAATATGTAAAGATAGTCACTCTAGATCCCAGAATATATGATCTGTACTTATCCAACGTAAAGATTACAACTAACATCTCCTTCTCAGTCACAGTGTAATTCCGCTGAGCGGCATCCAAAGTACGTCTAGCGTAGTGAATGGCGTACGACAATCCATCCCTCCTCTGTCCAAGCACAACCCCTACGGCAAAACCAGAAGCATCCGTCATGATCTCAAATGGGAGAGACCAACTGGGTGGCTGAAGGATAGGAGCCTTAACAACTAGATCCTTGAGAGTCTCGAATGACGCAAGACACTTATCATCTACAATGAACTCGGTGTCCTTTGTCAGCAAATCAGTGAGCGGTTGGGCAATACGACTGAAGTCCTGAATGAACCGTCGGTAGAAACCGACATGCCCCAGAAAAGACCGCAATTGTCAGAGATTGGACGGTGGATTGAGTTTTCTAATGATATCTATCTTGGCCGGATCGACCTCTATGCCCCTGTTCGAGATGATATGACCAAGGACCGTCCTTGAGTCACCATAAAGTGACTCTTCTCCCAAGATAAGACAAGATTGACCTCTATGCAGCGTCGAAGCACATAGTCTAGGCATTCAAGACAAGCATCGAACCCATCGCCATAGATGGGAAGTCATCCATGAAGACCTCTAAACTATCACCCTCCATGTATGAGAAGATGGACAACATGCACCTTTGGAATGTCGCCGGGGCATTACACAAACCAAAAGTCATCCGTCTGAAAGCATATGTCCCAATGGACAGGTGAATGTCGTTTTGTCCTGGTCTTCAGGCACAATGGCCACTTGATTATAGCCGAAGTACCCGTCAAGAAAACAGTAATGACTCTTCCCAGCTAGCCTCTCGATAATCTGATCAATGAACGATAGTGGGAAATGATCCTTCTTGGTGGCCTGATTCAATCGTCTGTAGTCCACACAGACCCTCAAAGAAGTGGGTACCCGGATAGTTATATCCTCTCCAGACTCACTCACAACTGTAGTTATACCCATCTTCTTGGGTACAACATGTAATGGACTAACCAACTTGGAGTCGGAGATGGGGTAGATAAAATCGGCGCTCCACCATTTTGATATTTCCTTCATGACCACATCTCGAAGATTCGGGTTCAGCCGTTGTTGGAACTCACACGAGGGCTTAGCATCCTCTTTGAGGTAGATATGGTGGGAGCACAGAGCCGGACTAATCCCCTGGAGATGAGCTATACTCCATCCTATTGCCTTGCGGTTTCTTTCAAGATACTCCATCAAACAGTATTCTTGCTCTCCAGTCAAATCCGCTGAGATAATGACTGGGTGCATATCTGGCTCACCTGCAAGGAATCTATACTTCAGCGACTGTGGCAAGGGCTTCAATTCCGGGCAACTGGGAGCTAGCAAATCCGGCTTCTGATATGTCTGAGTGAAGGTTACCAGATCTGCATGAGAGAACTCTCGCTGTACGTAAAAATCTGATGAAGGGAACCCTACAAGAATATCTGTAAACTGTGATGGCTCGCTATCCGTCCTGGCTGTCGGCTAAGAAGGAATCAGACATGGCAAGTAATCATCAAAGTCATCTCAATCGATGTCTGAATCCGAGGGATCTGAATCACAAGAACATGAATGAAACTCTGCTTTACCACTCATCCCGCAACTGTCAGCCTCTAATGTGTCCTCTGCCACGGGTGTGTTATCTAAACTCTCAACTGCCATAAGATGTGAGTACTCTGAATCTGTAGGCAAGGTGAGGGCTCATGCTACTGGATCTGCCCAAATTGCTTCATCATAGGTCATCACAAAGTCACACTCCTGGTGGACGTCTCGCTCAGCCTCTGTCATCTGCTCTTTGTCACTGAACTGCTTTGAGCATGCTGAATCTCACGTTCAGGTCTCGTCGATCGTCTCTATTTGTATACTTTCGCCCTCTATACAAAAGTCCTTCCCACTATCATGGGTGGATGCCACCTTGGCAGTGGCCAAGAGTGGGCGTCCAAGTATGATGGGGGTATCTATCACCGACTCAGGGATCTCCATGTCCAATACAACAAAGTCCACGGGGAATTGCAGGCCCTGAATGGTAATGACCACGTCTCTCAACAACCCCTTTGGCCTCTTCATGGACCTATCAGCAAACTGAAGTACCGTCCTACTCCGATGGAGAGGGCCAAACTCGAACCGGTCAAGTAAGGCTGCCGGAAGGAGGTTGATAGAAGAGTCGCTGTCTAACATAGTACTATTAAACTGCTGCTCCTGAATCTTGCATCAGACATAGGGAGCTCCTACATCAGGTCTCTTGGCTGGCAGTTTGTTCTGAATGGCAAAGCATGTGGCACGGGTAAGCACATGGATCTCTCCTCTGTGGTTCCTCCTCTTCCTGCACATGGTAGTCTTCTCTCTCAAGTTCTTTTGGAAAAGGGGGATGTGCTGTAGTGCCTCCTGTAGAGTCAGCTAAATATGAAATCTATCAATCATCTGGTTGCTGAACTCTAACTGATGTGTCCTTTTTGGATTTTCTTTTTTATTCCCCTTCGCCAAGCAAAGTGCTTGAGGGAAGGGGATGGTAGGGGTCTCCTCAGATGGAGGGCTAGGAAGAGGTTCCTGCACATGTGAAGGAGTAGAATCCATACAAAGATCATCATGCAACACATATGGACTCGGAGTAGACACAAAAACCTTTCCTTTATTCATATTTTTGGTATTTTTCTTGTTACCACAATCCTGAGATACAAAAGGTGGCAACACAACAGGTGGAAGATCAACAAAAGTAGAAGTGGTGGCCTCAGTACCACCTACGGCATCTGACTTCGCGGCATCAACACCGCGCTCTGGCTCAGCATCAAGTAAAATGGTGGCGTCAGTACCACCGCCTGCATCTGGAGAAACGATGGCCTCAGTACCGTCAACTGGATCTCTATCCTTGGTGGCATCAGCACCACCGTCATCAAAAACATCAGCGGCATCAGCATCGCTACTCTCCTCTTCTGGCGCTCCTGGTTCCTTGTGTTGTTGTTGCTCAAATGAGGCGTCGTCGGCTGGCATCCTACCGCTCCTAGTAGTCACGAAATCAACATCACACATAAAAGAAGACATGTCATTCAAAGAGTCACTAGGAGTGGTATCCTCTGTAAACTGTACCTGCTCAGATTTCCTCTTTAAATTATTCAGATTAGGCTCGATCTGTGCTGGTATGGTGGCCTTGTCCTTGATGATATCCCTCATCTCCTACCGGAACTCATCCATTTCCCGCCGGAAGGATACCTGTTGTTCAGAGAGAAAGCGGGCGAGGTCATCTAGAGCTGGGTTCTTGAAGGCAGGTGCTTGAGAATCAGAAGTGTTCCCCTGCTGGAAATGAGGCTGTTGCTGCTGTGAATAGTGAGGGGGAGGCTGGGAGTATGTCTGGTGAGGCTGTTGATGCTTCCTCCACTGCTATCACTGATAAAAGGGACGAGGACCCTACTAGTACTGCTGGTGGGAGTGATGGGACTGCTACTGTTGCTGGCTGATCTAACTACCCTGAGTGGGAGGTTGCTGTTAGGATGAGGTGCCTCCGGTTGTTCAACGGAATCTGGGGTGATCACGACGAATTCCGGGCTGCTGTGGGTACCGATCGTACCATATCCCATTGACTTCCATCAATGGCGCCTGCTCAACGGGTGGTGGAGGAAGAACTGCCAGTGGCTGATCTGGCTGGTAGACCACCATCTGAGTGTCCTGGGATGGTGGTGGCAATGGATAATGCTGTAACTGCTGGACGGGCTCTGCCTGGATGTGGTGAACCTGACGGTATGTGGCAGAAGGCTGGGTGAAGCTGCTATGAAGAACGGGGAAGAAGGTGATGAATCCACATTTCATCATCTTTATTCTATCATTTTGGCCTCAAAAACCCTGGCAAATGCGTGTAAATACCCTTAATTAGAGCAACTTAGCATTCATGCATGTGCATGTAATTAGTGTATAAGATACTGTATTTAAAGCCAAAATTATAGAATAAGTAAAAGAAAAGAAAAAGAAGAAAATATTGTAAATATTTTATGACCCGAAACCCCGAGACCTAGGCATCTCGATGAATAGGTCGACAAGGAATAAAGTAAGGGGATATAAGGGGCAGAATACAGTAAAAATACCTTTGTTTTTCATTCATTCTTTATTCATTTTGGGACCTATTTTTGGTTCCACTTTTTATACTTCAAATAAAGAAACTTTGTGCATGAATGTTGTAGATAATTTAATAAATAAAAATACAAAATTTATTTCACATAAAAATAATGTACAGATAAAAAGTTATGGTCTGAATAAAAATATAAAATCCCAACTTCCCAGACCTGTATCTCACAAATAAAAACTCCAAATGCATCAAACTCACCTTTAATTGTATATAATTTAAAATAAGCTATTAATGGCGGTGGTTTCGTATTTGGCGGAGCTACAGTTTGAAAGTTGAGTTTTGGACCCCTATTGTATACTTGTACACATTAAAATATTCATTTTATTATTTATTCATTCTTTTTATAATTTTCTATTATTTTGTAAATATTACTTATAATAAATATGTGTATTAAAATCAGAATAAAAACTCAAAGAAAAAAATCAAAATAAAAATATTTGTATATATAATACATAGGTATAATACCTGTATACAAACCTACATAGAATCTATTCCTATTTTATCAATGTACAAAACACTTCAGCAAAATAAAATAAAAATATGTTTAAGTGTATAAAAATATTTTATAAATTTATAAAATAATAAACAAAAACAATAAAATTAAATTCACAAAATAAAAATAAAATAATAAAATATATAGATAATATACCTATAAAGGCTATAAAAGGTAACTTATAAAATTATACCTCATAAAAATAATTAAAAATCATATTAAAATACCTTAAAAATAATAAACACTTTTTATTAAATAACCAAAAATTAAATAAATCGTTTACTTTTTTTAAATTAATTTTTAAAGTATTTTCAGGAGGTTTTTCCTGGTTGGTCCACGTGGACCAACCAGGTGGTCTGGACCGTTGACCAAGGTCAACAGTCTGACCTTCCTCCTGGGCGCCTGTCAGACCTTGGGTTTTGCCCATCTTTGACATTTTTTCTAGGCCGCCCCTTTCACCAAAACATGTCAAGCCCTTCATGACTTTTCATGCCCATCTATCCATGAATCACGCCCAAGGATTTTTTCGGGCATTGGATCATCACAGCGCTCAATACACCTTGATCTTCTCGCCCGTTTGTCAACACTTCAAAACGCTACCCCCTCTTCCTTGTCGATTTTGAACCCCATTCTGGTCCCATCCTCTCCACTGTTGTGTGCTTTTGGTCGGCTGGTGGTGACAGCATCCTGCCCCAGTCATCGAGGAAGGAGCTTGGACGTGGATCTGGGCGAGTTCCCCACCTCCGGCCACTTAGCCGTCGAGGTGCTTTCTACCTCAGGGTCTGCCCCTTTGAGGTGTTTAGTGTTCGTTTTTCTTTGCTTCTTTTATTCATCATAGTCGTAGGAACACGTAGCCACCCTCCATTCCATTTTTCGCTCATCGATTCGCACAATCGATATCCTCGCCGGAGTCCCTCCGATCGACCGCCCCCCCGCCGCTCGTCGCCTTCCACAACTACTAGGTGAGGCAAGGCATTTTACCCTCGCCTCCCTTAACCTTTTTGTGCAGGTCTTTCTACGTTCAAGCGTGCTTGGAGTCCTTCTTGGTGTTCGCCGGAGAGACCTGGAGGCCTGCAGCTCCTCCGATCTAGAGGGCGCTCGCCGGACGTCTTCTAGCCATTCGACGACCTCCAACCGGTAGAGGCGATCATCGACAAGCTCCTGGGCTTCCTTACAACAAGGGAAGGCGACCGAGGAAGCCGTGCACATCGATCCAAACTCGCTGGGCACGTGTTCTTCATCTGTTCTTCCAACGCTTCTTCGAACCGTCGATCATCCTCAGTTCATCCAGCCAAGCAACCACCGTCGGATTTTGAGTGTCTCCAGCTGTTGATCGCGTTTTGGCGATCTAATCCTGACCGATTGTGGTGAAGCGACATCATGCGCCCTGAAGCCTACACATGTTAAGTGGGAAGGATCCCACCGTCCGTCCGCGCGCAGCAAGGGGTATTTTGCATCCGACACCCCCACATTTTTGTATTTACTAGTAGATACCTAATCTTTCCTCGGCTGTGTCAAAGTTTTGTAATATTTGCAACTTAGCCCCCAGAACCTTTGATTATTGTAACTAGGTCCCTCGCCGCGTCACCTCACGTGCCTGTGCGAGGGAGGTGAAGGGCATTTTGCGAGGGAACCCCCCAGGGTTTGATTATTTCGATAAAATCCAAGAACTTTGATACGCAATGTAATATTTTTGTGTATTTTGCATCAAGGCCCCCGTCTTTTTGAAATCTTGCATACAGGTCCCTCCCAAGCGCGTGCTAGTCACGCGCTTGGTTGGGTTATTTGCAGGCTCACCCTCGTAAGTCTTGATATTTGTATTTAGTCCATTAACTGCAATATTTAGTTATATATTTTGTATGAAAATTGTAGTGTGGCCCTGGAACTTTTGTCTATTTACGTTTATACCCTCGCCTACATGTAGTTTCTTTTTGTTTCCCTTCTTTATTTTATGCATCTATAAATCCCTAAAAAATCCACAAAAATCAACTTAAGCTCCTGTTTGCTTGCTCAATTGACGCTATATTCTTGCATTACATTTTTATTGCATTTTAATATTTATTAAAAATAAAAAACATGCATTTTTAGCATTGTTTGCATTAAAAAATCCATAAACATTATAAAAACATTTTGAAAAATTCCTAAAAAATTATATTTTGCTTGTTTTATCTTATTTTAGCTTCATACCAAAAATCATTAAAAATTTCAAAACAAAAACCTTAAAAATTAGAAAAACCCCTGAAAATTTCATAAAATCTAAAAAATCCTAGAAAAATCTTAAAAATACAAACTCAGGTTCTGTAGTTTCCTTATTTTATTCTCTTTTATTTAAAATTAAGTTGAGGAATTTTGGGTATGGTTTAGTATTTTTAATCCTCATTTTAATTTCATCCAGCATTGTTATTCACTGTTTTCTAGTATTTTGACATTTAAAAATACCAAAAATATTCTGAAAAATCCCAAAAATAGTAGAAAAATATAAAAAGACTAAAAACATTTTATTTCCTATATTTTGACTATTTTCTCTATTTTTATAAATACCTTATCCCCTCTTTTCTTATATTGTATATATTCTAGTTATTGAAAAAGAAAATTAAAAAAATATAAAATATAAAAAGAAAATATAAAATCAGAAAAAAAAATAAAAATACAAAATTATAAAATTTAAAAAATATGAAAAATATAAAATTAAAAACCCATAAAAAGTTGCACAGTTGTAGACACTTGATCACAATCACATTTTTGGCACTTTGCTTGATCTATCCTGCTTGCTCCCTGTGTTCGACACTCTACATACTTGCACTATACACATTTCTTGTAGAGTTAAAAATAAATTTGATTCCACATTTATTCTTCTCATTGTTTGATTTATATTGTGGGTTCATTGTTGATTAATTGAGGTTTTGTGAGCGGTCGCCGCAGCGACATTGTGGTCCTGCTTTGTGTGGACTATTTAGACCCTCGCCAAATCTCAGTTATCAGAAGGCCTCGGTCGACGAACTTCTCCGTCTCTGCTCCTGCTCCTTCGTGACGATGAAGGCTTCAGAATGGGTCCGGCGACTTCCTGCAGGAGTCCTCTATGTGCTGGTGGCTCCAGAACTCTCCGGCGACGGCCGGAGCTCGCTCGAAGAGGCGGCAGAGCTAGGGGTGCCCAGGTACCTCCGGTGAAGCGCAAAATGAGCCCCAAGCTCATGTTATGCTCCCAATACTTGCAAGAAAGGGTTACACCGTCGAGGGCAAAATTCCTCGATGGTCGGCGAAGCGAATGGATGCGGGGTACGACAAAGTTGGAGGTCGGCCGGAGCCAACTCTGGCGAAGGGGGTGATTCGATAGTTGACGAGATGAAACATGAAATGGGAGATGGCTATTCCTACGACTACGGCGAGTAAAGAAAATGCAAAAGGAGTGAAGAAAAGGGTACACTCGAAGGTGGAATCACCTGAGGATGAAACCTCGACGGTAAGGCTTGTCGGAGGTGGTGGAGACGCCTTGGCCCTGCCTTGATCCTCCTGACGATAGGGATAAGAGCTGTCACCTCCCTTCACCGATGGCGCACAAAAGGTGGAGAAGATTTGGGTCCAAAAGGGTTCAAAATCGAGGAGGAAGGTCGGGGTCGAATAAGAAGGGTTGACGGGATGGCTCTGGCGCTCCAAAGATCGAGGGAGATCGACAAAATCGTGGATCTAATGGTCGAGGTAACGCCTGGGCATGTATGCCCAATAAACGAGGAACAAAAGTCAAGAAGACTCTAAGCTGAGAAGGTGCAAGGTTTATCCTCGAAAAAATCGTGAAAGAGGGTCAAAAACCACGGTCTGACAGCGCCAGACTTCAGTCAGAGAGTTGACCGAGGTCAACCAACGGAGGTTTCTGGTTGGTCCATGTGGACCAACCAGAAAATTCCTTGAAAATATATTTAAAAAATCATTTTAAAATAGCAAATGATTTTATTATTTTTGGATTAAAAAAATGTTTAGTATTTTATGAAGTATTTTATTGTGATTTTTATTTTTTTTCGAGATTAAAAATTACAAGGTCCCTTTTTAGGGTTATATAGGTATACATAGCTATATATTTTAATATTTTATTTTTATTTTGTATATTTAATTTATTTATTTTGGTTTATTATTTTATATATTTATAAAATATTTTTATATACTTAATCTATTTTTATTTTATTTTTATGAAGTGTTTTGCATAATTAAAAAATAGAAGTAGTAATTATATAGGTATCTTTACAGGTATTATACCTATGTATTATATACATGTATTTAATTTTTGTGTTTTCTTTAGTGTTTTATTCTGATTTTAATGTACACATATATTATAAATAATATTTTTAAAATTATAAAAATAAGAAATTATAAAAATAATGAATAATAAATAAAATGAATATTTTAATATGTACACGTATACAATAGGGGTCCAAAACTCAACTTTCAATCCGTAGCTCCACAAAATATGAAACCACCTTCATTAAATATCTTATTGAAAATTATATACAATTAAAGGTGATTTTGTTGCATTTCGAGTTTTTATTTGAGAGATACATGTCTGGGAAGTTGGGATTTTGGAAACTTATTCAGATCATAACTTTTTATCTGTATATTCTTTTTATGTGAAACCAATTTTATATTTTTCTTTATTTAATTATCTACAACTTTCATGTACAAAATTTCTTTATTTGAATAAAAAGTAAAACTAAAAATAGGTCCCAAAATGAATAAAGAATGAATTAAATAAAAGGAATTTTTATTGGTTTCTGGCCCTTATCTCCCCCTACTTTATTTCTTGTCGACCTAGTCATCGAGATGCCTAGGTCTCGGGGTTTCGGGTCATAAAATATTTACAATATTTTATTATTTTTATTTTCTTTTCTTTTCTTTATTCTTTTATTTTGGCTTTAAAAATCGTATTTTATACATTAGTTACACACACATGCATGGATGCTAAAATGCAGGAATTAAGGGAATTTACATGCATTTGCCAGGGTTTTTGAGGCCAAAATGATAGAATAAAGATGATGAAATGTGGATTCATCATGCACCCACCCTCGAACTCCTTCTAAGAGGTACAAATGTTTCATATTTATTTACACCTTCATTTTCTGGTTAATGAAGCTCAATATCCTCAGAGGATTCAATGAGTTCCTTCACTTCATTTTTGTCTTGACTCTTAAGGAAGTCATCCTCTAGAGATTTTACATCTCTAGAGACGAAGACCTTCTAAGTCTCAGGGTCGTAAAATTGGTATCCAATACCGTCCTTTACATACCCAATGAAGTAGCACTCTCGAGTGTGAGATTCTACCTAACTCGCATCTACGTTCTTCGCATGGACTAAGCAACTCCAAATCCTCAAATGTCTAACACAAGGTTTGGTACCATAACAAAACTCATGAGGAGTTTTGGGTATAAATTTTCTAGGAATCATGTTCAGGATATATATTGCAATCTCTACTGCATATTCCCAGAAACTAAGAGGTAAATGTGCTTTACTCATCATTGAACGGACCATGTCCATGATGATCATGTTGCATCTTTCAACAACATCATTAAGTTGGGGGGTTCCAAGAGGAGTGAGATTGGAGACAATTCCTCTCTCTTTGAGGTATTCCTTAAATTCATCTGGGATGTACCTGCAACCTTGGTCAGATCGAATCCGTTTATTCTTATTATAGTTTTGGTTCTCAACTAAAGCCATAAACTCTTTGAACTTTTCAAAGGTTTCGGATTTCTGACATAGTAGGAAGATAAACCTGTATCACAAATGGTTATCAATAAACACCAAATAATATCGATATCCATTTCTGGTCACGGTACTGAAGGGACTACATACATCGATATGTATTAGGTTAAGAATACCTTCGCATCGTGTAACCTTGTTACAAAAGGCATCATGATCATTTTACCTTGAATACAATGTTTACAGGAAGGCAAAGTTTGAACCTGTGGAAAATCTAAGGATCCATCCTTTATCAATCTATTGATTTATCAACAGACAAATGACCAAGCCTTTGATGCCAAATCATGTTTGAATGATTTCCATCCTCTCTGGTTCTTTTAGGGTTTTTATTAGTGGCAGTAATATTCATGACATATTGATCAATGCACAATTTATAGAGTCCATTAGAAGTTAGAATACCGTCAGCAATATTTACCATAATGACTGATGACAAGTTTATTACAAAATAAGAACGAATATCCATTTCTAACCAGCTTAGATACATATATTAGGTTCCTTCTAACACCCAAAACATAAAGAAACTCTTTAAGTACTAGGACTCTTCCACTAGATAATGATAGTCTGCAGATCCCGACAGCGACTACTGCAACAGTTGCATCAGATCTCATTTGGATGACTATCTCCCCTTTATCAAGATTCCTAGTTTCTTAAAATAGTCACAACAAATTGCATACATGAACAGAAGCACCAGAGTCAGTGATCCAACTACTTTCTCATCCTACGAGATAATTGGTTTCAATGATGAAAGTAGAATTTATACATATTGGGCTTTACCTTTCTCTACGATTTTAAGCTAATCAGAGCAGTTAAGCTTCCAGTTCCCCAGCTTCTTGCAGTGATGACATACATAAATCTTCTTTGATGCTATTAGTCTAGAAGCATTAGAAGATGAGACAACAACTTGACTCTTCTTCTTCTAGGCCAGACCCTTCCAACACCCTTGCTTTCGACCATGCTTCCCCTTGACCTATGCAACCATTGCACTGCCATTGGGATTCTCTTTCTTCATTACATCTTCTGCAAACATTAATGAAGGCATGATTCAACATTAGATAATCTTATTTTATTCATGTGGTACGATACCATATAATTGGTGAAAGACTTAGGCATATACGATAGAATGAAGTTAGAGTGCATGTCTATGTCCATCTCAGCCCCGAGAGTCCCCAGTTTTGAGAGATAACCAAACATTTTGATTACATGTTCTCGAACTGAAGTCCCTTCCTGCATTTTGCAGCGAATAAGTTCTTTCATGATATTATAACGATATGTGTAGCTGACTGATGAATCCACATTTCATCATCTTTATTCTATCATTTTGGCCTCAAAAACCATGGCAAATGCATGTAAATACCCTTAATTAGCGCATCTTAGCATTCATGCATGTGTATGTAAATAGTATATAAAATACAGTTTTTAAAGCCAAAATTATAGAATAAAGAAAAGAAAGAAAAGAAAAAAGAATAAAATACTGTAAATCCCCGAGACCTAGGCATCTCGATGAATAGGTCGACAAGGAATAAAGTAGGGGGAGATAAGAGCCACAATACCAATAAAATTCCCTTTTATTTCATTCATTCTTTATGCATTTTGGGACCTATTTTTGGTTTCACTTTTTATACTTCAAATAAAGAACCCTTGTACATGAAAGTTGTAGACAATTAAATATAGAAAAATACAAAATTTATTTCACTCAAAAATATTGTATAGATAATCTGATCTGGGTCTAGGATTTCCCTGACGACTCGAAGATATGACCTAAATAAAAATCCAAAATACCAACTTCCCAGACTTGTATCTCTCAAATAAAAACTCGAAACGCATCAAAATCACTTTAATTGTATATAATTTTAAATAAGCTATTTAATGAAGTGGTCTTGCATTTTGCAGAGCTACGATTTGAAAGTTGAGTTTTGCACCCCTATTGTATACTTGTACAGATTAAAATTTTCATTTTATAATTTATTCATTATTTTCATAATTTTATATTTTTATAATTTTGTAAATATTATTTATAATAAATGTGTATGTTAAAATCAGAATAAAAACTCAAAGAAAATATAAAATAAAATACTTGTATATATAACATACCTAGGTATAATACCTATACACATACCTGTATAATTAATACTTATATTTTATTAAGTGTACAGAATATATCAGAAAAATCAAATAAAAATATATTTAAGTGTAAATTACTAAAATATATAGAATAATATACCTATATAGGACATAAAAGGTAACTTGTAATCATATACCTCATAAAAACAAATAAAAATAACCATAAAATTCTTTATAAAATAAAAAACATTTTTTATTTTATAACATAAAATAAATAAAGTCATTTACTATTTTATTTTGAATTTACAAATAATTTTTGCTCAGAATTTCCTAGTCGGTCCACGTGGACCAACCAGGCGCGGTCAAGTGTTGACCTCCATCAACTCCCTGACCGAGGCCTGCCAGGTCTGACGCCCGTGATTTTGCCCCATTTTTAAGAAATTTCGGCGCTTCATCCTTCCATCTTTTGGCCTCGATTCCTTCTTGGAACTTCTTCCCCGATCTTCACTAAGCCATGCCAAGCACCTAAATCTTCCAAAATCTTCATCATTCGCGCGTGGTCCTCGCTTGAAGGAGACGCCACCACCTTGTACATAATAGACCCGCCACCTTCGAGCTCCAGTTTGAACCCTTTTTGGCTAGCAACCCTCCTCCCTTTGGCGTGCCTCGTGTTGCTGGACGTGACAGCTCCGCAACCATACCTTCAGGCGAGTCGAGGAGGCCTTGAAGCGTCTCCACCATCTCATCCGCCCACCAGCGTCGAGGTTCCCCTTCCTCTGGTTCCGACCATTGAGGTACCCCTTCTTCCCCATTTCGTTTGCTTCTTTTTAGTCCATGTAGTCGTAGGATTCGTTTAGACCACTTAGATTCCCTCACCGATCCATATCTCGCCGTCCATCGATCCCTCGCCGGAGCGCACCTCCGGCTGAATTTCCTCCGCCGTCCATAGCCCATCTCCGACGTCCATTTTGCCTCCGCGGGGTCCAGGCATTTTGCCCTAGTCCCCTTCACCCCTTTTTGCAGGTCAAGCACACGTAACGGCACCTGGAGACCCGTCTTCGTACTTTGCTGAAGGTACCTGAAGCTCGAAGATCCGTCGCCTTCGCCCAGCGCCACAGAGCCTCTTCGACGACGTCAAGACCTCCAGCACATAGAGCAGCCTTCCAGGAGCTTCCCGACCGATTTTGATCCCGAAGCATCGCTAGAGACCCGAGATCCAGCTCGGGGAAGTTCGCCTCGTCGACGTTCTTCCCCGTTCTTCCTCGTTACCTCTCCGTCGTCCGATCCGGTCGCCGCCCCAATTCGATCCTCCACCGTCAGATCTAGGCCAGCTTCAGCCGTCGATCGTCTTCGCCAGATCTGATCTCAGCTGCTCATCTTCAAACCGGCATCGCGCGTCCCCGAGCTGCCACGTGGATAAGTGGCAACGTCTCCGCCGTTCGATCCAGTAGCCGTGGGTATTTTGCACCTTTGACCCCGACTATTTTGCGTTTTATTTTTAGTCATTAAACCTTCAGGCGTACTTTAAATATTTTTGTAATATTTGCATTTAGCCTCGTGCACTTATTATATTTGCACTTAGGTCCAATCCACGTCACCTCACGTGACTCACGCACGTGGGGTGGTGGATATTTTGCAGTGGACCCCCCATGGTTTGTCATATTTCACTTTAGTCCAGGAATTTTTTATTTAAGTTGCAATATTTTGGTAAAATTGCATGTTAGCCTCTAGAGCTTTGCGATAATACAGAAATACCCATGCTAGGTCACGTGCCTAGTGTGCGTGAGTTTGGCAATTTTGCAGGGAACCCCCTCCAGGTTTGGGTATTTATATTTGGTCCCGAAACTTTGTTTATTAGTTGAAATATTTTGTGAAAAATTACACTTTGGCCCCTGTGTTTCTGGATATTTACATTTTTACCCCTGCTAGTAGTGTATTTTCTTTGTGCTTCTTTATTTATTTCATGCATCTCTAAATTGCTAAAAAAACCACAAAAATTTGTATAGTTCCTTTCGCATTGTAGTTTCACGCCATATTTTTAGTTTGCATTTTTCTTACATTTTAATATTTATAAAAAAATAAAAAATAAGCATTTTTAACACTGTTTGCATTAGAAAATACCAAAAAAATATTAAAACCCCCTAAAAAATTCCCAAAAAAATAGATTTTATGTATTTTAGTGTGTTTTAACTTCTATCCATAAACCATTAAAAATTTCAATAGAAAATTCATAAAAATCATAAAACCCTAAAAAACTTCATAAAAAGATTAAAAATCCCAGAAAAATCCTAAAAATATAATCTTTATCTCAGAAATTTCCTTGTTTTATTATCTTTAATTAAAATATAATTTGGAGAATTTTTGTTACTGTTTGATATTTTATTTTTCTATTTTAGTTTCAGCTTTCTAATTTATTCCCTATTTTCAGTATTTTAGTCTTTAAAAATACCAAAAAATTAGGAAAAATATAGAAAAATCATAAAAACATTTAAAATTATAAAAAGCACAAAAATATCTTATTTTGTATATTTTGCTTAGTTTTACCTACTTTTATAAATACTTCTTCCCTCTCTTTCTTACTTTGTATATATATTCTATTTAAAGAAAAAGAAAACAAAGTATAAAATATAAAAAGAAAAATATAAAATCAGAAATTAAAAATCAAAATACAAAAAATATGAAATTAAAAATAAAAAAAATTCAAAATTAAAAACCCACCAAAAATAGCACTTGTAGGCATTTGATCACTTTCATATTTTTCTTTGAGCACTATTGCCTTGTCTATCTTGTTTGCTCCCTGAGTTCGACACTCTATACATACTTGCACCTATACACACTTATTGTAGAGTTATAATAAATTTTAACTCCATATTTACTTTCATTGCTTGATTTGATTGTCGTGGGTTAATTTGTGATTGGATCCGGATTTCGGAGCGGTCAACGCATCGACTGTGTTCCTGCCTTGTATGGAATACACGACTGCTTGATCTTTGGCTTCATCAAATGGCGCCGTTGCCAGGGAGCCACAACGTTTAGATTGAGATTCATTATTGATTGTGATTATTTGCCTATTGTTAGTCTATGTTAATTTGATATTATTGCTTGACTTGTCTAATCACCCTCTCTTTGTACTTTGTGCGAGGTACCACTGATCGAGGGAGGCACTTTATCCAAGGTGCCTTTGCACCCACGTGAAGGCAGAGAGTGACTACTAACCTTGCATCAAAGGAGATTTGGAGGATCTGAAGACAATCACCATCTTGAGCACTTTTGTTTATTTGTTCATTTGTGTAGTTTGAAGTGAGAGAGAGATTTTAATTTGTAATAACTTGGACTCTCCAGGACACTCAGGCCTAATTTCTGACGGTTTGTTCCCTTGGGGGCCTCTTTTATTTTCGCGGTTTTTTATCGCCGGTTTTGTTTTCTTCGCTTTTCTTTTATTTTGATTCACGTGGATTTTGACCCCTAGACTTGGGATTTTATTGCGATTGTGATGTAATTGATTAGGACCGCACAACTAATATTTTGCCTGTGTCTATAGATCGTAAGTGGAACTAATTAATAACTCACAAAAGAAAAAGCTATCTTGATCACCTGAGGAGTCACGTGCCGCTAGAGGCCGTATACAATGCTGGAAGGATCCATTGTGGCGGACACCGATTGGTATCAGAGACCGGACTCTGACTCCTCTTGTTGACCATTTAGCTACTGTTCTTCTCGTGCAGAAATTCTTTTCTAAGGCCGATTTCTTCTTGCATCATATAGGTAGTTTAATTTTTGTCTTTAATTTATGCGCGGATCACCCTGCATGTAGAATGTTGGAGCAAATACATATTTCTATCTCTGCATGCATCATTGTGTTTGATCGCGCATCGGCTTTTTCGACTTCCTCCACCGTTTTATTGGACTTAAAATAATCAAGAGATCGAAAAATTCGTTAGGCATTGTCTTTATTTCAGAAAAATACTAAAAAGTGAAAATCATAAAATTGGGACTGTTAATGCAAACTTGACCTTAAAACTCATCCCACCAAAAAATTTGTCTTGGAGAGAGTAACCCCCTCCTTGTTTGATTTATCTGTTGCGAAAGAGTGCCCCGATACTAGGATAGAGCCATGCCTAAAATTTTTGTTGACTATTGATCGTGGTTAGCCGTTCTCCAGTGAGGATCTCTCCGATAACCGGTAAAGCAGACCACGACGTCCTTAGCAGAGTGAATTAGCGGGAACAACCGGGTTACGGTTCGCAATTCATACTGGTTGGGAAAGATTTAATGTGGATCTGGACAGTCGGCTAGGAAAGTAGGGTTCCTAACAGCTCGTCTAACGCTCTGATAGATTGACTGATCACCTAATAAAATTTGACAAGATAACATACCGAACCTTCACGGTCATCAACTCAAGAGTTGCGTAGGTGAACAGGGGGTTTGTTTTTCACATCTTGTTTGCATTCCAGATCTCATTCGCCCTTTTCCAAGATCAAAATGATGGGAAGGAGATCCCGTAGGCCACGTCTGGTGGCACCGCTATCAAGCACTCCTCCCTATTCATCTAGGTCGGCTTCGGGGAGTCCAGACCCACTCTCCGAGCCTGAGTTTACGTCCACCCTGTTCCCCCTCAACCACCCTTCTTCTTCTATCAGTCCAGTGGTGTCAGAATTTAGTACAGAATAGAGTTCAGAGCATTTGACGGCACCTGAGATGGATTCTTTTGACTTTGCAGAAACCCCAGAAATGGAAGGAAGAGAGGAACACCCAGATGAGCAGAGACCACCTCCATACATATATGATCAAGCTGTCATCAAAAATTCACTGCTAGCCTCCCTGGAAACCATGCAGAGACATATCAGAGACCAGGGATTGTTCATGGGTGAAATTATGAGGGAGATGCGTGAGGGACGAGAAGAACGACGTGAGGGTTGTGATATACCAGACGCAGCAGGCGAAGGAGAAGAACCGAACCAGGAGAGGCCGACCCCAAGGACCGTGAGGCAGTTTCACAACCCTGGTGCAATCCTCACACACCGATGGATCCGACTTCCTCCCATCTATGGAGACTTCGAGCTTTACCCAAATACCATTCAGCTACTGTCCAAGTTTCACGGGCTGGCCATTGAAGAACCTCACCTCCATCTGCAAGAATTTGAAATGATATGCAATACAATCCATGACAGGTTTGTGACTGAGGACACCATCAAAATGATAGCCTTCCCGTTCTCATTGGTTGATAGAGCCACTTATTGGCTGAAACATTTGGGGAGGTACATCGATACTTGGGAGCAACTCCGGAAAGAGTACTTGAACAAGTACTATCCACTTGGTCGGACAAATGCAGCAAGAGCAATGATCATCGATTTCACAATGATCTCCAACGAACAATTCCATGAAGCGTGGGATCGCTTTAGAGAGCTCATAGGCCGATGTCCACACCATGAGATATCACCTCCCAATCTTATCCAAAGTTTCTTTTGCGGGCTGACATCGGAGCTGCAGGGGCTTGTAAACGCCTCTTTTGGGGGATCTTATTTCTCCAAGGATGCAGAAGCGGTCTGGGCCATCTATGAGCAGATGGCAAAAAATTCTACAGTAATGTCCCAGGGCCAAATCTACACAAACTCCAAGGTCCCGCCACAAGCTACATCTTATCACCGCATTACCAAGATCGATGCTGGGAATCATACTTCGTCAGCAGCAGCAACACAAGATGAATCATCAGCTGCTGACATGGGCATAATCAGTGAAAAATTGGACCGCATTGATATTTTAGAGAAGAAGCAAGGCCAAGGCCTGGCACAGATAGACCAGTTGGCTAAGACCATGAGTGACCTGAAGACTCACATCTTGAGTATTCACGAGGCACAATCAGCCTCACATCTGCCTCCCAGGTCATTGGCTGAGTCCAGAGGTAGATGTTCTACCCCACCACCCCCTGCATATAGACAATTTCACCATGTCCAGGAGGTGCCGGTACAGCAGTTACCGCATTATTCACAGCAACCACCATCTAATGACACTCAGATGGTAGTCTATCAACCGGATCAGCCATTGGCAGCACTACCACCTCCACCCTTTGAGCAGGAGCCATTGATGGAAGTCAGCGAGATATGGTACGATCGCTACCCTCAGCAGGCTGGGATTCGTCGTGATCACCCAGGATTCCATTGGACCACCGGAGGTGCCTCATCCCAACAGCAATCTCCAACTCAGGGCAGCCATAGTAGCCAACACCAACAGCCCCAATACTCCCACCAACAGCAACATTATCATCAGAATCCTCGTTCCGCCTATCAGGGACAACAGTGGAGGCAGTGGCAGCAGCCTTACCAGCAGCAGTACTCCCAGTCTCACCAGAAACCTCAGTTCCAGCAAGGGAACACTCCCGATTTTCCCACATCTGCCTTGGAGAACCCAACACTTGATGATCTCACCCGCCTGCTCTCCGAACAACAGGCATCCTTCTGACGAGAAATGGACGAGTTCCGGCAGGAAATGAGGGACATAATCAAAGGAAAAACCGCCATACTTGCACAAAGCGAGCCAAACCCGAATAACTTGAAGAGAAAGTCTGAGCAGGTACAGTCTACAGAGGATACCACTCCTAGTGCTTATTTGAATGACATGCATTCTATGTTTGATACTCACTTCGTGTCACTTAGGAGCGGTAGGGAACCAGCCGACGACGCCTCATCTGAGGGACAACACCATGGAGAATCTAGATCCCTAGATGAGGAGAGAAGCGGTGCTGATGCCGCTAACAACAATGATGATGATGATGGTGGTGCTAATGCCACCAAGGATGACGATCTAGACGACAGTGCTGAGGCCGTCGAGAAACCAGATGCAGACGGTGGTGCTGAGGCCACCATTTTTGATGCAGAACTAGAGCGTGGTGCTGAGGCCGTAAAGGAGAATATTTTGGGTGGTGCTGATGCCCCCATTTTGGGTCCGAATGTATTTTAACCTTATGTATTGCCATTTTCTGTATCCCTGGACACTACGAAAAAGAACAAAAAAATGAATAAAGGAAAGGTTTCTTCATTAATTCCGAGTCCATGTGTATTGAATGATGATGTTTGCATGGATTTCAGTCCTTCACAGGGCCAGAAAGCTTCTCCTAGCCTTCTGTCTGAGGAGGGCCCACCCATCCCCTTCTCTCAAGTACTCTGCTCAGCGAAGGGGAATAAAACAGAAAATCCCAAAAAGAAGGAACGGTTAGAGTTCGGCCAGCAAATGATAGACAGATTTCAGATACAGCTGACTCTATAGGAGGCACTTGAGTACATCCCCCTTTTCCAAAAGAACCTGAGAGAAAAGACCACCGTATGCAGGAGGAGGTGGAACACTAGAGGAGAAATCCATGTGCTGACCTGTGCCACAGGTTGTGCCATTCAGAACCAGCTGCTAGCCAAAAGTCCTGATGCAGGAGCTCCATATGTCAGATGCCAAATTAGTGAGCAGTCATTTGATCGTACTCTATTAGACAATGACTCTTCCATCAACCTCCTTCCAGCAGCCTTACTCGATCGATTCGAGTTTGGCCCGCTCCATCGGAGTCGGACAGTCCTTCAGTTTGCTGATTGGTCTATCGAGAGGCCGAAGGGGTTGTTGAGAGACGTGGTCGTCACCATTCAGGGCCTGAAATTCCCCGTGGACTTTGTTGTATTGGACATGGAGATCCCTGAATCGGTGACTGATACCCCCATCATATAGGATGCCCATTCTTGACCACAGCCAAGGCGGTGACCGACCATGATAGTGGGAAGGTGTACTTTCGCGTAGAGGAAGAGAGTATACAAATAGAGACGATTGACAAAACCCGAGCGAGAGATTCCGCCTGTTCAGAACCATGCAGTGACACAGTTCAGATGACAGATGCAGAGTTATACATCCACCAGGAGTGTGATTTTGTGATGACCGATGATGAAGCTATTTGGGAAGAACCAGAAGCACGAGCCCTCTCCTTGTCTGCAGACTCAGAGTACACACCTTTTATGGCAGACAAGAGTTCGGAGAGCACACCCTTGGCAGAGGACGCTATAGAGGCTGACAGTTGCATGATGAGTGGAGATACTGATGTTTGTTCTGATTCAGATCCCTCGGAGACAGACTTTGATTGGAAGGATTTTGATACATATTTGACATGTCTGTTTCCCGATGAGCCGATAGATAGGACTGAGAGCAAGCCAACACAGATGATAGATACACCAACAGGGTTCCTTTCATCAGAATTACAGGTACAACGAGAGTTATCACATGCAGACCTGGTTGCTTTTACACAGACATATCAGAAGCCAGATTTGCCAGCTCCCACCAAGCCAGAATTGAAGCCTTTACCGCAGTCGCTCAAGTATAGACTCCTTACAGGAGAACCATATATGCACCAATCATTATCTCAACAGATTTGACTGGAGAACAAGAATCTCGTTTGATGGAGGTTCTTGAACGCAACCGCAAGGCAATAGGATGGAGTGTGGCTGATAATGAAGGAAATATCTAAATGGTGGAGCGCCGATTTTATCTACCCCATCTCCGACTCCAAGTGGGTTAGTCCTTTACATGTGGTACCCAAGAAGATGGGTGTCACTACAGTTGTGAATGAGTCTGGAGAGGAGATCGCCACCCGGATACCCACTTCTTGGAGGGTCTATGTGGACTACAGATGATTGAATGAGGCCACCAAGAAGGATCATTTCCCACTGTCATTTATTGATCAGATTATCGAGAGGCTAGCTGGGAAGAGTCATTACTGTTTTCTTGACGGGTATTCCGGATACAATCAAGTGGCTATTGCGCCCAAAGACCTAGGATAAAATGACGTTCACCTGTCCACTTGGGACTTATGCTTTCAGACGGATGCCCTTTGGTCTAAGTAATGCTCCGGCGACATTCTAGAGGTGCATGTTGTCCATCTTTTTGGATATGATAGGTGACTGCTTGGAGGTCTTCATGGATGATTTCTTGGTCTACGACGATGGGTTTGATGCTTGTATTGACTGCCTAGACCGAGTACTTCAGCGCTGCATAGAGGTAAAGCTTGTACTATCTTGGGAGAAGAGTCACTTTATGGTGACTCAGGGGACGGTCCTTGGTCAGACCATCTCCAACAGGGGCATGGAGGTTGATCCGGCCAAGGTGGATATCATTAGAAAACTCAACCCACCATCCAATTTGAGACAATTGTGGTCTTTTCTGGGGCATGTTGGTTTCTACTGACGGTTCATTAAGGACTTCAGTCGAATTGCCCGAGAGCTTACTGATTTATTGACTAAAGACACCGAGTTCCTCGTAGATGATAAGTGTCTTAAGTCCTTCGAGACTCTCAAGAATTTAGTTGTCGAGGCTCATGTCCTTCAGCCACCCGATTGGTCTCTTCCAATTGAGATCATGACGGATGCTTCTTATTATGCCATAGGGGTTATGCTTGGACAGAGGAGGGAGGGATTACCCTATGCCATACACTACACTAGCCGGATGTTGGATGCAGCTCAAAGGAATTATACAGTGACTGAGAAAGAGATGCTAGCGGTAGTCTTTACTTTGGATAAGTACAGATCTTATATTCTTGGATCTAGAGTGACTATTTTTACAGATCACACTGCCATTCGGTACTTGATGTCGAAGAAGAATGCCAAAGTCAGATTGACCAGAAGGATCCTTCTCCTCCAGGAATTTGATAATGATATTAAGGATAAAGCTAGAGTTAAAAAATGTTGTGGTATATCACCTCTCCCGCCTAGAGAACCTTGAGGAATCTGAGCCCATAGCACATATTACTGAGACTTTTCCAGATGAGGCGATCCTTGCTATCACCTCTCTTCGATGGTATGTCGACATTGTGAATTACCTTGTTTCCAAATCTATTCCACAAGGTTGGCCCAGACAACGGCTTGAGACCTTCCTTGCGAAGGCAAAGTCGTACCATTGGAAGGACCCGTCCTTTATCATGAAGGAGGGTACATCATCTGGAGATGGTGCATTCCTCAAGATGAGCAACATAGTGTCCTCACCTACTGCCACAAGCTCGAGGCAACAGGACATCATTCTGGGAGACGGACAACACAGAAGGTGCTCCAATCCGGCCTTTGGTGGCCTACCCTTTCCAAGGATTCTGATGAGTTCGTGAGAAGGTGTACTGACTGTTAGAAGATGGATACTTGCGGACAGAGAGACATGATGCCCATGCAGCCCATTCACTTTTATGAGGTTTTTGACGCATGGGAGATTGATTTCATGGGCCCGTTTACTAAAAGTCAGGGGTTTGAGTATATTCCCCTAGCTATAGATTATGTGAGTCGTTGGGTTGAGGCCATTCCCGCCCGAGCCGCAGATGCTAAAACCGTATGTCGTTTCTTGAGGAAAAATATTATTTCATGGTTCGGGGTACCTAGAGTCTTGATTTCAGATGGGGGGATCTGATGAAACACAATTTCATCATCTTAATTTTCAATTATTAACTCCCTTGCTTAGTTTTGTGTCAATAAAACCCAGTCAATGTTCTGTAATTATCTGAGTCTCTAATAAATTAAAAACCACAAAAAAATAACAAAACTAAAATTCATGGTATTTTTAGCCTTAAAAATACCCTCCAAAATCTTTGAGTCTTTGTTTAACCTCATCTCCAGTTTTGGTCAACATGAAACTTGTAGATCTCATCGAGATCTACAACTTTCATGTTTTGAGTTTTCTCAAATTCGATAATCTTGACCTTCATTTTTTAACTTGAAGATTGGAATAAATTGATTGGGCCACGTGGCCCGTTTTGGGTGAGCCACGTGGCCAGCCTTCCTTGTCTCTCCGCCCTTGACCTGGGCCGTTGGATCTTCTCTAGATCCAACGGCTAAGTAATCTCCACGCGCGCTCATTTTCCCAACCATCAGATCTCCTCAGGCATTATCTCCACCGCCCGTATCCGCTACTCCCGCCTTCCGCCACGTGTCGCCTACTGAGCCCTTCGATCGCGCCTTCATCTTTCCATCTCAGCCGCTTCTTCCTATGGCGCGCCCCAGCCATCAAATCAAAGTCTGGAGCACATCCACTCCGTCCGTTGGCGCCTCGCCTTCAGTGCTCCATGTGGCGTATCCACCACCTTTGATCATGTCACCCCCGATCTAATCTACGCCGCCCCTTCGCGCATTGCTCCTCACCGTTGGATCTCCAGATCCAACGGCCCACGTGTCGTCCCCTACCTCCGGACTCCCTTCTAACCCATGTTCACCACCTCGTGCACCAGTCTCCCCCTTCCCTTTATCTCCACCTCCTCCGACCACGTCTCTCCTCACCAACAACCCCACGACCTTCTCCGAACATCCCTCGTGCTCGCGCATACCTCCACGATCCACGACACCCTCTCCAGTCGCCCCATGTTGTCGTCGAACCCCATGACTCCACCACCAGAACCACCATTAACAACCTTCAAATACACCGCCTCCAACTCCATTTCCGGCTGTCCACCTGTACGTGGGTGACCTCCCAGCAAGCCACCACCCCCCGGTGACAGGGAGGGGGCGGCGAGGAGCGCAAAGACGGAGGTCTACTCCGGTGACGACCCCTGGCCATGGTAGGCCAGGCCCGCGGAGCTCCGCCTCCGCCAAGCTGCTCCCCGTAGCCGGGTGAGTTCAGCGATGACCCCGAGGTCCTCCGATGACCTCGAGCACAGGCCCCGCTCCGCCCAACCTCCGGTAAGTTTCCTTCTTCTTCTTTTGTATTTTTCTTTAATTTATCCTAATTTTCTAGGCCGCTTCATTCACCCTCGACCTCAATTAACCCCCCTCCGATCTCCATCTCACTTCTCCCATTCACGCGCTCCCCGCCGATCATCCTCTCTGTCTTCCACAACCCCTTTCACCTTCCGACCCATCTCCTCCGCCATTCACGGCGGAGGAGCTCCGAGCTACCGCCTTCTCCGCTTGCATAGCTCCCCATTCACTCCACCTCGCACGCATACGGTGTTCGCTTGCTTCGGCTATGCACTAACATTGCAGGTACATTCCATCATTGAATGATCGGAGGACTCGCCGGAGTCAGTTTTGCGAGAGCCATCTCCGTCACTGGTGCGACAAAGACAGTCGCCAGCTATGGCCGCAGCTCGACCAAGCCTTGGTCTCTCTCGCCGACCCTTCCAGATAAGCCAACAAGCGTCATTGGTGTCAGAAGAAAGCGACGGAGCTTGGAGCCTCTCGCCAGAGATTGAACTCCGCCGCCAGCTGCAGAAGAAGATGGAGGAGCAGTGACCGTTGGATGCTCTTCACCGGTGTTCATCCAACGGTCACAATTCAGTCACGTCGCCAGCAAGGATCCACCTCCAGATGCCGTCGGATCTTTGAAGATCGGATGGTGCACAATCACCCACGTGGCGACGCCAGAGCCTCCCCGAGCCTAGCGTCTGAGCCTCCAGGCTTGGATGCTCCCGAGCCTTCACGAACCTGCATCGAGCCTGATCCAGTGTCCAAGCCAAGCCGAAGCAACACCAAGCCTCTGCCAAGTCCGAGCCTACCTCCTAGCCTGGATAGCATGTGCCTAGCACGTGCTCATATGGGAAAATTGCAGAGACGCCCTGCCTAATTCTCCATTTTGCATCCAGGTCTAGATCACATGCATCACACGCGCACCTGTGGGCATTTTGCATTGATACCCTCGTGGGTTTTCAAATTTGCAAATATGCGCCTGTACGTGTGGGCATTTTACAGGGAAGGACTCGTACTTTTTCATATTTACATTTTAGTCCCTCCCAGGGACCTGTATGTAATTATCTTTTCATGTTTTCTTTCGTTTATGCCCCTGGTTTCTTTCATGCATATCTAGAGCCTCGTAACTCCGATTGAGATGATTTCAGTGGTATTTTGAAGCTCTCTTTATTATCTTCCTTATGTCATGCTTTAATTTCACAGTAGACAATATGAAATTTGAAGAAGTATTTTATTGATTAAGTACCTTGACTCTCATGCCTTTTTAGATGAATAAAGATTGCTTCTTATTTCAACCCTAATTGGACGTGTATTTCAATGGCTCATTTAGTTATGGTCTCGGGCATATTTCCATGCATTTCATGGCATTTACTTGCATGATAAGATAAAATAAAAGAATTGCATGTTTTGTTGTAATGCATTATTGTGTCTCCTTGTCCTTTAGCATTCATAATTTGACCTATATGACTTTAACTCAACGCTTAATTAGATAGATAAAAAATCCGAATAATTCGAGAAAGGCTCGTGTCCCAGAGTTCAACCTTGGTATCTTACCAAGTAAAAAAAAAGACGACCATCGCATTTTGATTGACATATATTTAAATGAGATGGTCTTTTGATGACCCGAATCGGCCCAACTGCTACGACATTTTGAAGTGCTAATTCAGCAATCTTAAAGGGCCGATTTCGAGGTTTATCAAATGGTGCCATTGCCGGGGACACGGCTCATTTCTTATATTTTTTGGATTTTATGTTTATTTAATTAAGTGTATCTTTTATATAGGTCAATTTGTTCATTTATGTTGCATTATAAAATTTTCTTCTCTATCGATCTCTAACCATTGTTTTTGTGGCAGGGCCCTTGATGGTTCAAGGAGGCGAGGAGCAGGATGCTTCCCGTTGCAAGGAGCCGCAAAACACAAGTGGAGCAATTAGGGAAGAAAGAAAAAAAGTGTGTCTCGCATTTTATTTTTTGCATGTCATGTAATAATTCGTCTTTTACAGCGGTCTTCGATCGAAGACTCGCGGTTTTAATCGAACGATCGTGGTTGTGTGGGGATCGTCCCCACTTGAGTGTCGACCTAGGACCAGGCATGCGGCTCTTCGAGCTTAGTTAATTTTTGTATTTTTATGTGCTTGCTCGTAGGTAGGTGTGCCCGCTAATAGAAGCATGTTAGGTGCGGCTTTCTGATGACTTGCATACATGAGTTTTTGTTTTCAAAACAGCCCAAGTTTTCACGTATTTCTCGTCAAATCACTGCAAGATTTCTCGCTTAGTCTAGATCACAGTTTTTATTGAATACGCGGCTTTTTTCGGTTTCTTTTTCCTAGCTTGATCACCTAGGATTAATGGAAAATGGGAATGAATGGTAGACGATGATTGCTTGATTTTGTGCTAACCTTAATTCAGTGACAACATTAAATAAAAAAATGGGACTGTTAATTGCAAGTCAAACCATAAAATAGAGTAAAACTTTGGTTTTAGGAGAGCAACACCCTCATTTACGCATTGTTTTCACTTCACATTTTCTCCGCGTAAAATATCTAATGTTTTATCACCAATAAAACCGACAAGATAATAAACCAATCTCGGTTTGTTTCATGTGTGAGTTGGTGAACCTGAGGGTCTTGCTTGATTGAGCCATGATTGCTCCGTTACACTCCCCAGAGCCAGAGTCACTCCATCCATCTCCGTAGATTAAACCGCTCACTTGTACATCCATCCATCTTCTTCGTTCCCCTTGAGTCCCTCCCAACATCAAATTCCATCTATATACTTAGGCTAATCTCAGCCTAAGTATAGGGGGGACCCGAGTCCCCGTGATTCTCTCTCCTCTCCTTTCCTTGCTGTTATACTTAGGTTATTTCTAACCTAAGTATAGGGGGAGCCCCTCTTAGCTCCCGTATATTCCTTTATATTTAAATGGACCTATGGACTTGTAACATCTAGTGCTATGAGGACATAGCAAAGTTTAAGTATAGGGGGTATACCGTATATACCGTATACTTATTTTAGCTATAAAATGAAAAATTTGAAAAATTAAAAAATTTTTTTGGCTAAAGTAAAATTCTTTGGACTAAGAGAACTCAAATGTTTTTCACGGCTTTTCGATATTATGTTATGCTATCTTGATAAAAATATTTTCGAAAATGATTTTTCCTTGTTTTAAAAAATTCTTTTGAAAATGTTTTGAATTTTTTTGTGACATGGTTTTGAAAATCTTTTATCTCTTTTCAAGGAAAGTTGAGTTTAATTTATGTTTTAACCTTTTTATTAAAATCCATAAAAATGTGAAAAACCCAAAATCCTTTAGGAGCTGTTAGTGACTACTAAGCCCAATTAAGTAAGCCGCATTCAGTGAGGGTTCGTCCTTAGCAAATTGGATGGTTTAGAGGATATCGCGCAAGGCCCCGTCCTCAAGCAACGTGTTTCGGCCTGTACTTACATCCATACTGGCTGAATTGCAGATGCTCAATTGAGTTTAGGCAGTCCTAATATATCTTGAAGTTCAAAAAAAATGTGTGTGTCTTGTTTTTGAATGAAGAAGTTGGATTAATCCTCTACACTTACACTTCCACCCAGGATCTGAAATGTTCAAGGAGACTTAGCTTTTTGAGGTCTTTGAGTTTTTTAGGTTAACCAGCCTTAGCCATCAGGGTCTTAGACTTAATCATCCACATTCACCTAGGTTTCTAGATTTGCATGCTATATTCCATGCTTAGTCTCAGACATAAAGAATATGATCAGCACATCACATGCACGACTGCGGTTTTTGATGAGATGAGTTGATTTTTCACCTGAGGGATTGGGATGAGGAAGTCAAGTTTGGATTTGATCTAATGATGCTCGAGGATGGGATAAAATCTTTGGAGGCTTCATGAAACCTGAGTGTCAGCAATATTAGCCAGTATGAGAACTTGGTTCTTATACTAATCTCTTGATATTGACCTAAGTGCCAGGGTATGAAACAAATAAAAAATGTTGATCAGTGTGCGCCAACTCTTGGTAAAAGCAGTGGAGCTAGCCACAAATTATACAAGTCAATGAAATTCCAAAGAAAAGCTCATTCCACAAAGTCAAATATCAAAGAGCTTCCACCAAAGGCGAGCGCTCTCAAACTTTTCAAAGTGTCCACTTGGACCACCGCTATTAGGACCAGAAGTCGGGCTTGCACCAAAAAAGGGCTCTGCATCGTAAATGCTACAAGTCTAGGTGTAGAAGGTACGATAGGTACTCAAATGAGACACACCATGGTGTATTCCCAGAAAAACAAGTGCAGACGGCTCCAACTTCTCTTGACGGACGCACTGATCAACACCAAAAAAATGTGTTGCGTAAAAGGCACTAGAGAGAATCCTTGTTCCAATGAGAGGGAGAGAAGAAATGACATAAACCCATACCCTCCATTACTGGCCTGCCATCTACATTTTCTAAGTCTGACAACTAAAGAGACGGTGGACTGAATGCAAGATTTGATTTATTCCCTAGTGTCGAGGATTGGGTCCGTAGGAGATTTTCTCGGACCAAGACTTTGGGTGACGATTTGACTCTACTCTCATAATCGCAGTCAACATTAAAATGTCATATCCTTTAGATTATATGTACATCAGAGAGAGTCTGCAGAAGTAGAGGAATTGGATGCCTCTTGATTTAGGCTGGGTTGAACTCTAGAATTTTGGACCTCTAAAGTTGAGTCAACTTGATCGGATTGGATCCTGTACTCACATGCACAAGGGGGTTAATCCAACTTAGTCATTCTCTTTGATGCTCGAGGACGAGCATAGTTTAAGTATAGGGGGGTGATGAAACCCAATTTCATCATCTTAATTTCCAATTATTAACCCCCTGTTTAGTTTTGTGTCAATAAAACCCAGTTAATGTCCTGTAATTATCTGAGTCTCTAATAAATTAAAAACCACAAAAAAATAACAAAACTAAAATTCGTGGTATTTTTAGCCTTAAAAATACCCTCCAAAATCTTTCGAGTCTTTGTTTAACCTCATCTCCAGTTTTGGTCAACATAAAACTTGTAGATCTCATAGAGATCTACAACTTTCATGTTTTGAGTTTTCTCAAATTCGGCCATCTTGACCTTCATTTTTTAACTTGAAGATTGGAATAAATTGATTAGGCCATGTGGCCCGTTCTGGGTGAGCTACGTGGCCCGCCTTCCTTGTCTCGTCCACCCTTGACCTGGGCCGTTGGATCTTCTCTTGATCCAACGACTAAGTAATCTCCACGCGCGCTCATTTTCCCAGCCATCAGATCTACTCAGGCATTATCTCCACCGCCCGTATCCGCTACTCCCGCCTTCCACCACGTGTCGCCTACTGAGCCCTTCGATCACGCCTTCATCTTTCCATCTCAGCCGCTTCTTCCTATGGCGCGCCCCAGCCATCTGATCAAAGTCTGGAGCACATCCACTCCGTCCGGTGCCTCGCCTTCGGTGCGCCACGTGGCGTATCCACCACCTTTGATCATGTCACCCCCGATCTAATCTACGCCGCCCCTTCGCGCATTGCTCCTCACCGTTGGATCTCCAGATCCAACGGCCCACGTGTCGTCCCCTACCTCCGGACTCCCTTCTAACCCACGTTCACCACCTCGCACACCAGTCTCCCCCTTCCCTTTATCTCCACCTCCTCCGACCACGTCTCTCCTCACCAACAACCCCACGACCTTCTCCGATCATCCCTCGTGCTCCGCATACCTCCACGATCCACGACACCCTCTCCACTCGCCCCATGTTGTCGTCGAACCCCATGACGCCACCACCAGAACCACCATTAACAACATTCAAATACACCGCCTCCAACTCCATTTCCGGCTGTCCACCTGTACGTGGGTGACCTCCCAGCAAGCCACCGCCCCCCGATGATAGCGAGGGGGTGGCGAGGAGCGCAAAGACGGAGGTCTACTCCGGTGACGACCCCTGGCCATGGTAGGCCAGGCCCGCGGAGCTCTGCCTCCGCCAAGCTGCTCCCCGTAGCCGGGGGAGTTCAGCGATGACCCCGAGGTCCTCCGATGACCTCGAGCACAGGCCCCGCTCCGCCCAACCTCCGGTAAGTTTCCTTCTTCTTCTTTTGTATTTTTCTTTAATTTATCCTAATTTTCTAGGCCGCTTCATTCACCCTCGACCTCCATTAACCCCCCTCTGAGCTCCATCTCACTTCTCCCATTCACGCGCTCCCCGCTGATCATCCTCTCTGTCTTCCACAACCCCTTTCACCTTCCGACCCATCTCCTCCGCCATTCACGGCGGAGGAGCTCCGAGCTACCGCCGTATCCGCTCGCATAGCTCCCCATTCACTCCACCTCGCACACATACAGTGTTCGCTTGCTTCGGCTATGCACTAACATTGCAGGTACATTCCATCATTGAACGATCGGAGGACGCGCCGGAGTGAGTTTGACGAGAGCCATCTCCATCACTGGTGCGACAAAGGCAGTCGCCAGCTATGGCCGCAGCTCGACCAAGCCTTGGTCTCTCTCGCCGGCCCTTCCAGATAAGCCAACAAGTGTCATTGGTGTCAGAAGCAAGCGGCGGAGCTTGGAGCCTCTCGCCGGAGCTTGAACTCCGCCGCCAACTGCAAAAGAAGATGGAGGAGCAGTGACCGTTGGATGCTCTTCACCGGTGTTCATCCAACGGTCACAATTCAGTCACGTCGCCAGCAAGGAGCCACCTCCAGATGCCGTCGGATCTTTGAAGATCGTATGGTGCACAATCACCCACGTGGCGATGCCAGAGCCTCCCCGAGCCTAGCGTCTGAGCCTCCAGGCTTGGATGCTCCCGAGCCTTCACGAGCCTGCATCGAGCCTGATCCAGTGTCCAAGCCAAGCCGAAGCAACACCGAGCCTCTGCCAAGTCCGAGCCTACCTCCTAGCCTGGATAGCATGTGCTTGGCACGTGCTCATATGGGAAAATTGCAGAGACGCCCTGCCCAATTCTCCATTTTGCATCCAGGTCCAGATCACGTGCATCACACGCGCACCTGTGGGCATTTTGCATTGATACCCTCGTGGGTTTTCAAATTTGCAAATACGCCCCTGTGCGTGTGGACATTTTACAGGGAAGGACTCGTACTTTTTCATATTTACATTTCAGTCCCTCCCAGGGACCTGTATGTAATTATCTTTTCATGTTTTCTTTCGTTTATGCCCCTGGTTTCTTTCATGCATATCTAGAGCCTCGTAACTCCGATTGAGATGATTTTAGTGGCATTTTGAAGCTCTCTTTATTATCTTCCTTATGGCATGTTTAATTTCACAGTAGACAATATGAAATTTGAAGAAGTATTTTATTTATTAAGTGCCTTGACTCTCATGCCTATTTTTACATGAATAAAGATTGCTTCTTATTTCAACCCTAATTGGACGTGCATTTCAATGGCTCATTTACTTATGGTCTCGGGCATATTTCCATGCATTTCATGGCATTTACTTACATGATAAGATAAAATAAAAAAATGCATATTTTGTTGTAATGCATTGTTGTGTCTCCTTGTCCTTTAGCATTCATAATTTCACCTATATGACTTTAACTCAACACTTAATTAGATAGATAAAAAATCCGAATAATTCGAGAAAGGCTCATGTCCCTGAGTTTGACCTTGGTATCTTACCAAGTAAAAAAAAAGACGACCATCGCATTTTGATTGACATATATTTAAATGAGATAGTCTTTTGATGACCCGAATCGGCCCGACTGCTACGACATTTTGAAGTGCTAATTCATCAATCTTAAAGGGCCGATTTCGAGGTTTATTAGGGTCTTACTTTATCAACAACAAGGTAAAGGCCCTTGCAGACGCGTTTATTATTGACCATCGTGTTGCCACACCATATCACCCTCATACTAATGGTCTTGTTGAAGTATCGAATAGGGAGATTAAGACAATTTTACAGAAGGTAGTCTGTCCAGACCGAAAGGATCGGTCACATCTTTTGGACTCGATCTTGTGGGCCTATCGGACGTCCTTCAAGACTCCATTAGGGACATCTCCCTTTCATCTCGTCTTTGGCAAACCATGCCATTTACCAGTGGAGATAAAGCACAAGTCACTTGGCAGTTACAGAGCTATTATTGGATCCTAAGAGTGTAGGAGAATAGAGGAAAGAAGAGTTGGCAGCCCTGGAAGAACTAAGAGATACAACCTTCTCAAGTGGCCTACAGTATAAGGAGAAAGTGAAAGTATGGCACGATTCTCGAATCAGCCATAGACAATTCGAGCCAGATATACAAGTATGGTTATTTGATGCTAGGTTAAAATTATTCCCAGGGAAACTACAAAGTAAATGGAAAGGACCATATGTGGTCCGGAAGGTGCATGATAATGGTAGCATTGATATATTCGAACCTTCATTATCTTCCACTTTTAGAGTCAATGGTCAGCGCTTGAAACCATATCTAGATCATGACCCGCCGACCGTTGATGATGCCCCAATTCATTTGGTATGAGACATACTCTTTGACTCACAACTTATGCGTCTCGTACATGACTATCACTTCTATCTTCCTCTGTACAGATCCATTTGTCTATATCATTCATTCATTCCTCTGTTATGTCTGTCACCCCGTCTTCATCCTATAATTTTGTTGTACTTAGGATACGCCTTGTCCTAAGTATAGGGGGTGCACACACTGAGCTGTGATCTATTTGTTCTCTTTTCTTCTTTTCTTCTTTTCCTTTTATATCTTCTTTATTCTTTGATCCTCTCCATTGTCTCCTCTTCTTGTCTATACTTAGGGATATCTGACCCTAAGTATAGGGGGAGACAATTGGAGTACGATTTGTTCATTCCCACCCTTGACCCTCCCTGCGTTGTGTTCAGTCTGTTGTACCGAGGATTATTTGATGCTAAGTATAGGGGGACGGTCAACTTCTCATTCGTTCATTCATTCCTGTATTTATTTATTGATTCTTTAGACTTGTCCATACTCAGTACGAGTTATGTCTTCTCTTTCCTTTCCGATCTATGAGGACATAGCTCAAGCTAAGTATAGGGGGTCGTATATACTCCGTATATACTTTAGCCATAACTCGTACTTTCGTATTTTTACTAATAAATATGGCTAATTATACTTACAAAAATTAATCAAAAACCTTAATAAAAAGATTTTTATATTAGTCAAATTCTTTTTGTTTTTACTGATTAATAAATCAGGTGGAAATATTCTCTGTAAAATGTTTGAAAAATAGTTTGAAAATCCGTGTGAAAATATTTTGAAACTATTTGGAAAATGTTTTGTTACATGTTTTCAACCTTTGTAAGAATATTTTGATCCGTAAAATTTATTTTCTTTGTGTGAAATAAAACATTTGAAAAATGATTTGCAAATAGTTTGAAAAATGGTTGTAAAAATATTTTGGAAAATCTATCTATACTGTTTGAAAAACCTTTGCAAAATGATTTTCAAATGTGTGTACATGTTTGTAAAAATATTTGTAAAAATTATTTTGGACTATATTTTGTCAAAATTGTTTGTAAAAACCTTTTCAAATAAGTTTGAGGAATACATACATCACACCAGAATTCATTATGTATATACCTATAAAATTGATCACTTACCCCTGTAAATTCTTAAAATCCACTTCTTATAAATACAAGATGCATCCCTGTGTAAATATTTGTACCTAGTTATTATCCAAAATCTTTTTGTTTTCAAAAATCCTAAAAACATTTGAAAACTAAAATACCAAAAACATTTGAAAAATATTTTAAAAATACAAAAAATGCATATGCATCATCTTTTCAAAAATCCATAAAAAGTTCAAAAGCTTTGAAAAATTGCATCACAAAAATATTTTCTGCATCGCGTAGCATGAGCATTTTTCGGATTGAGTTTGATAGTTGAACAAGTCTAAGTAAAATCCGGAGATTGGAGCTTGATTGGATCTTAAAATCTACCTAATAACAGGAACCTTATAGGAACTGGGTTTGAGGTACTTCAGGTCTAGTAACTTAATTCTTTGAGGATCACGAGACTTGGTTCAATGGATTCTTGACTGCCTAAGTAGAGTATTTTGGAACACATGCACGACTCTTGTTGATAATGACCTAACTTGGACATCTGCACCTTTCACATGGCTCAACTCAGTTGGAGTGGTGAGGGTATTGGATTTGCCGGTATGAGATGCATACAAGTGGAAACACTTGTCCTCCTCTAGGGAGGGAAGTGCACCCCAACCCGTCCAGTGATGAGGAATTCTAAAGATAGAAGAGTGCGGGTTGCAATAAAGCTTCAAAAGAGGAATAGTCTACTGGCTCAAGAGGAAAAACTCCCTATGTAAATGGTGTTGTATATAGTATTAAAAAAATGGACAGGCCTGTACAAAAATAAAATGCTTGCAAAAGTATGTGAATATGTTGTATAGTCAATAGGCAAGCTTAAGCACCAAAGTCAAATTATGTGAGCCTGCAGCTGGATGACTTGACTACACTGGTCTTGCATCCCAGGATAGGTAGCTATACTGGCTACCGTCCACTCTTCTCTTCACCCCCTCCTCTTGAGCTGGTTGCCACTTGAACTTAGAAGGGAATACCCCGCTCCTCGAGGAAGGAGTTATTGGATTGGGGAGTCATTGGGTTGTCACGCTGGAGAAGTCAGTCTCTTTGTCATTCTAGTTGGGGAGAGCCACTATCACTTACACTGTACGAGTCAGCTTCATAGTCGTAAGGGTTTGCGTATGAGTTGAGATATTTCTGACCTGGCTATTGAGGAGACTTGAGCAGAGTTTTGGGATTCTCGGAGGCTGTTGGATTTCAAATCCGATTCTCATTAAGGTTCCGCCCACACTAAAATTCCAAAGGTTCAACTTAAGCTCCAAACTTTGATTTTGTGAAGACAAGTTTGATAATTAAACTAAATCCACTTTCTTCATTTTCTTTTCTTTATTTTTCTTTCTACACTTATTGCATAAGTGTTTGCTAGGGACTAGCAAAGGTAAAGTATAGGGGGATGATGAATCCACATTTCATCATCTTTATTCTATCATGTTGGCCTCAAAAACCCTGTCAAATGCATGTAAATACCCTTAATTAACGCATCTTAGCATTCATGCATGTGTATGTAAATAGTGTATAAAATACAGTTTTTAAAGTCAAAATTATAGAATAAAGAAAAGAAAAGAAAAAAATAATAAAATATTGCAAATATTTTATGACCCAAAATCTCGAGACCTAGGCATCTCGATGAATAGGTCGACAATGAATAAAGTAGGGGGAGATAAGGGCCACAATACCAATAAAATTCCCTCTTATTTCATTCATTCTTTATGCATTTTGGGACCTATTTTTGGTTTCACTTTTTATACTTCAAATAAAGAAACCTTGTACATGAAAGTTGTAGATAATTAAATATAGAAAAATAAAAAATTTATTTCACTCAAAAATATTGTACAGAAAAAAAGATATGACCTGAATAAAAATCCAAAATACCAATTTCCCATACCTGTGTCTCTCAAAAAAATTTGAAAGCATCAAAATCACTTTAATTGTATATAATTTTAAATAAGCTATTTAATGAAGGTGGTTTTGCATTTTGCGGAGCTACAGTTTGAAAGTTGAGTTTTGGACGCCTATTGTATACTTGTACAGATTAAAATATTCATTTTATTATTTATTCATTATTTTCACAATTTTATATTTTTATAATTTTGTAAATATTATTTATAATAAATGTGTATGTTAAAATCAGAATAAAAACTCAAAGAAAATATAAAATAAAATACTTGTATATATAACATACCTAGGTATAATACCTATACACATACCTGTATAATTAATACTTATATTTTATTAAGTGTACAAAATATATCAGAAAAATCAAATAAAAAATATTTAAGTGTATAAAACTATTTTTTAAATTTATAAAATAATAAACAAAATAAATAAAAATTTAATACACAAAATAAAAATAAATTATTAAAATATATAGAAGAATATACCTATATAGGACATAAAATGTAACTTGTAATTATATACCTCATAAAAATAAATAAAAATCACCATAAAATTCTTTATAAAATAAGAAATAATTTTTATTTTATAACCTAAAATATATAAAGTCATTTATTATTTTATTTTGATTTTACAAATAATTTTTGCTCGGAATTTCCTGGTTGGTCCACGTGGACCAACCAGGCGCGGTCAAGTGTTGACCTCGGTCAACTCCCTGACCGTGTCCTGCCAGGTCTGACGCCCGTGATTTTGCCCCATTTTCAAGAAATTTTGGCTCTTCATCCTTCCATCTTTTGGCCTCGATCCCTTCTTGGAACTTCTTCCCCGATCTTCACTGAGCCACGTCAAGCACCTAAATCTTCATCATTCGCGCGTGGTCCTCGCTTGAAGGAGACGCCACCACCTTGTACATAACAGACCCGCCACCTTCGAGCTCCAGTTTGAACCCTTTTTGGCTAGCAACCCACCTCCCTTTCGCGTGCCTCGTGTTGCTGGAGGTGACAACTCTGCAACCATACCTTCATGCGAGTCGAGGAGGCCTTGAAGCGGCTCCACCATCTCCGCCGACCACCGGCGTCGAGGTTCCCCTTCCTCTGGTTCCGACCATTGAGGTACCCCTTCTTCCCCATTTCTTTTGCTTCTTTTTAGTCCCTGTAGTCGTAGGAATCGTTTAGACTACTTAGATTCTCTCGCCGATCCATATCTCGTCGTCCATCGATCCCTCGCCGGAGCGCAACTCCGGCTGAATTTCCTCCGCCGTCCATAGCCCATCTCCGGCGTCCATTTCGCCTCCGCGGGGTCCAGGCATTTTGCCCTGGTCCCCTTCACCCCTTTTTGCAGGTCAAGCGCACGTAACGGCACCTATAGACCCGTCTTCGTACTTTGCCGGAGGTACCTGGAGCTCGAAGCTCCGCCGCCTTCGCGCCAGCGCCACAGAGCCTCTCCAACAACGTCGATACCTCCAACACATAGTGCGACCTTCCAGGAGCTTCCCAACCGATTTTGAGCCCGAAGCATCACCGGAGACCCGAGATTCAACTCGAGGAAGTTCGCCTCGCCGACGTTCTTCCCCGTTCTTCCTCGTTACCTCTCCGCCGTCCGATTCGGTCGCCGCCCCAGTTCGATCCTCCACCATCAGATCTAGGACAGCTTCAGCCGTCGATCGTCTTCGCCAGATCTGATCTCAACCGCTCATCTTCGAACCTGCATCGTGCATCCCCAAGCTACCACGTGGATAAGTGGCAACGTCTCCGCCGTTCGATCCAGTAGCCGTGGGTATTTTGCACCTTCAACCCCGGCCATTTTACGTTTTATTTTTAGTCCTTAAACTTTCAGGCGTAGTTTAAATATTTTTGTAATATTTGCATTTAGTCCCCTGTACTTATTATATTTGCACTTAGGTCCAATCCACGTCACCTCACATGACTCATGCACGTGGGGTGGTGGGTATTTTGCAGTGGACCCCCTGTGGTTTGTCATATTTCACTTTAGTCCAGGAACTTTTTATTTAAGTTGTAGTATTTTGGTAAAATTGCATGTTAGCCTCTAGAGCTTTGCGATATTGCAGAAATACCCCTACCAGGTCACGTGTCTAGTGCGCGTGAGTTTGGCAATTTTGTAGGGAATCCCCTCCGGGATTTGGTATTTATATTTGGTCCTGAAACTTTGTTTATTAGTTGAAATATTTTGTGCAAAATTGCACTTTGGCCCCTGTATTTCTGGATATTTACATTTCTACCCCTACCAGTAGTGTATTTTTTGTGCTTCCTTTATTTATTTCACGCATGTCTAAATTGCTAAAAAAATCCACAAAATTTTGTATAAGTTCCTGTTGCATTGTAGTTTCACGTCATATTTTTAGTTTGCATTTTTCTTGCATTTTAATATTTATAAACAATAAAAAACAAGCATTTGTAGCACTGTTTGCATTAGAAAATACCAAAAAAATATTAAAATCCCTTGAAAAATTTGCAAAAAAATATATTTTGTGTATTTTAGTGTGTTTTAACTTCTTTCCAAAAATCATTAAAAATTTCAAAAGAAAACCCATAAAAATTATAAAACCCCAAAAATCTTCATAAAAAGATTAAAAATCCCAGAAAAATCCTAAAAATATAATTGTCTCAGAATTTTCCTTGTTTTATTATCTTTAATTTAAAATTAATTTAGAGAATTTTTGTTACTGTTTGATATTTTATTTCTCCATTTTAGTTTTAGCTTTCTATTTTATTCCCTGTTTTCAGTATTTTAGTCTTTAAAAATACCAAAAAATTTAGGAAAAATATAGAAAAATCATAAAAAACATTATAAAATTATAAAAAGCACAAAAATATCTTATTTTCCGAATTTTGCTTATTTTTACCTACTTTTATAAATACTTTATCCCTCTCTTTCTTACTTTGTATATATATTCTATTTAAAGAAAAAATATAAAATATAAAAAGAAAATATAAAATCAGAAATTAAAAATTAAAACATAAAAAATATAAAATTAAAAATAAAAAATACAAAATTTAAAACCCACCAAAAATAACACTTGTAGGCATTTGATCACTTTCATATTTTGTCTTTGAGCACTATTACCTTGTCTATCATGCTTGCTCCCTGAGTTCGACACTCTACACATACTTGCACCTATACACACTTATTGTAGAGTTATAATAAATTTTAACTCCACATTTACTTTCATTACTTGATTTGGTTGACGTGGGTTAATTGTTGATTGGATCCGGATTTCAGAGCGGTCAACACATCGACTGTGTTCCCGCCTTGTGTGGAATACACGACCGCTTGACTTTGGCTTCATCATTGACATCGTTGAACATCTCTTTCAGATTATGCATTATATCCTAGTAGGAATCGATACCCACATGTTGCTTCTGGAACACATAGAATAATGGTCCCATAATATAACACCTAGCCAATGTAAGATCTTCATCATATTTTTTCATTGAACATAATTTCTTTCAGTGTAATAGGGTTTGTGTCTTGTCCCTGGGGATCACATAAGAGATGTGATCTGTAGAAAGGACAAGATCCAAATTACGGATCCAATCCGAATAATTTGGCCCAGTCAACTAGTTGACTTCCAGACGTCTGCTGAGTGGGTTCAAGGATTTCATTATCTAAAATTAAGAATGTAATATATTAAAACATATAAATAATTATATACTAAAAAATAAATTCTTTGATTAAAGATTTTTAATCAATTAGTCTTGCCTTTTCAATTATTGATATACTTACCGCTATATCTCTAGCAAGATCTGGGATCTCCATTTTACCTTTGTTACATCCTAATAATATGAGAAATTGTAACTCGGATAAAAAGAAGGGGAACTCATTTTTCCTTGCAAGTCCAACTTGCATTTTCCAATTCAGTCTTTAACACTCGGGTCCACCATGCCTAAGGCGATGTTGACCCGTTCTTAGTTGAATCAACAGTAAACATGATTAGAACTCATTATGCACAATCCAATATTGCCCTAATCCATGTGTGCTTGTATGAAGGAGTTGTCACTTCGGACAAACATCTCCAACATACAATACATGGCAATGGAACCCTTCACCTTGATGGGGGACCATGAATTTCATTTATATGATCCTCTATATTATACTTAAATTTTAATTAATTATTATGAATCATATTCACATAATTAGTTCTTCCAAGGAAATTAAAACTCTATTCGTATTGGAGTGTTTATTTTAATTGAATCTAATAATTTAATCATATTAAATTAATTATCAATCCAATTCGATCAACCAACAAACATTTAGGGTTTGCTTGATATTGCTATATACAGTATACACCCACACAAGTACGCATTATTTTCTATTTTAATGGTACAACTTGACTTACTCGTATTATTCTTTCCTCAAAAATGGATCCAACCAATACAATCAAGCTATGTCGGGAGGGAGCATTTCCTTGTCGTGCAAGGCACTAATTAGTAAACTAAGCCAGCATACCCGGACTAGACACCTTCGCCATTTCGATTTAAAACAACATAAAATAATGTCAATGTACTTGTACTTTTATCTATCAACTTAGATGACATGCATTATACTATATATAATTCACTTAGAAATATTAGGCACCTTGGCTGATTCCGCAATGGTCTAAGGCCTCAATGGGGTCCAGACCTCAGTGATGGAGGTCTGGAGGCTCAATGAAGCTCAAGGATTGGGAAATACTGTTTTCGGATATTTCAAACCTCGCAAGGGATTCTCTTCGGTTCTATCCTCATAGGAAGATTCCTGGGTCGTGGGCGATGCTCCCCAACTCGTTAGATGATTCAAAAGAAGGGGAAATAGGTGTGGTAGAAGTGATCCAATGAAGCGTAGAGAATGAGCATTGAATCCCAGATCTGTGCAAGATCTGGGTTGAAGGACGCATCGAGGCGACAGAGGATGGAAGGGTGAAGATGTGGGAGTGGTCGGTGGGTTGGTCAACTGTTCGAAATTGGGTGAACAGAGGAAGGACTTAGAGATCCAGCGAACTATGAATTTGATTTTTTACGCTAAAATAGACCAAATCAAATGAAAGAAAAGGTGAGATTAAACGGCTACTACTTCTAGGAATTGAAAAAGCAAGAAATAAAGGGGCTCACTTGCCTAAGAAGGCTAGGAATAGAACCACCAGTAGATGTCTCCGGTAGTGGTTGAATTGCCTCCTCCACCCTTCCTCGGTCTTGCCAATCAAGAGACTCCACTTCCTATCATGAAGGGCAAGCTTCAAGAAAAATTTTGGGGAGAAAAGTTAGATGGGACACATTGAATTTCAAAATTGATGGAGGAGATACTTTATACAAGGATGATTGAGGAGTCGTCTTCACCTAGAATTTTTGGTCAAATCGAGGGTTGAGTGGCACCAACTCTTGATTCACATGAGAGATCAATTGTATGTGAAGAAATCACAAGAAGGAATCAAAGGTAGAAGAGATTTGAGGCGAGCTAGAAAATTTGGAGAAAATGGGGAAAAACATGGAACATACCTGTCCAAAAGGGGGCAGGGAGTTGACCTAGGTCAACAAAGCTCGCCTCCTGATTGGTGCACGTTAGACACAAGAAGACAAAATAGAAATAAAAATAGAAATAAAGGGAAAATAAAAAAAATAAGTGATTTTATTAAATAAAACTTAAAGCACGAAAGTTATTTCTTATTTTATGTACTATTTTAGGTGAGATTTTATCGACCTATTTATTAGGTGTTAAATTCTACAAGTATATTTATAGGTATAAATACCAAAGTATTGTATATTTTATTTTTATTTTATACTTTAAATATTATTATCATGCATTCATATTTTATACATTTATAATATATTTAAATACATATATTTATATTTATATTTTATTTTTCTGAGAAATTTGAACACTTAAATAAATACAGGTCTATATATTATAGGTATAGTGAACCTATGTATTTTATTCTATTATTTATTTTAGTACATTTTCTGTAGTTTTATTCTATATTTATTAGTATTTTTTATATAATATTTACAAGTATTTAAAAATATAAAAAGAGTAAAAATATACAAAATAAATTGAATAAGTAAATTGTATAGGTATATAGTACAATGGGGCTCAAAAAGCCAACTTTTGTATCTTGACTCCATTTTTGATGAAACCATACTCATTAAATACATAATTTTATTTTAGGAATAATAGAGGTGAATTTGATGAATTTTGAGTTCATATGGAGAAGATATGGATATATGAAGTTTTGTTTGCAGCTTTTTCATTTGTGTGCCCCAGTCATACTGTACATTATTTTATATGCAATTATTTTTGTATTTTTCTATATATTTTTGTGTACATGTTTTATGTTGAAACTATCTTTATTTGAAATGTGTAATAGTGTGTATTAGTGAAAGTTTGGTTATATATGCAATGTATTGGGCACCTAAGGTTTTTAGTTGTCTGTTTCTTTGCCCTTATCTCCTCTACTTTATTACTTATCGACGAAGTCAATATTGATTCAGTCTCAGGGTTTAAGGTACGTCAGTATTTAGAATACTTCTTTTATTTTTATTTTTTCTTTATTCATTTTATTTATGTTTAAATATAGATATTTAATCAATATTTACAGTCAACAGTCAAAGTGTTAATTTGTACAAGTTAGATGTATTTACATGCATTTATATAGGGATTTGAAGACAAAATAAAGGCATAAGGGTGAATGAATGGGTATTCATCAATGCTTCACCAACTTACCTTATGATTGCATCATTCGGAATCCGATCTCTATATTGTACCCACATATCCATCTTAGCATTTTCATTTCTGCTACTGTCATTATCTACACATGCCTATGATTCACATGCTAACATTAAGATCCATAGAGCATAACAGGTCTCATGACTGATTTGTAAAACTTTCCTTTGATGTTCAAAGGAATTTTCTTTTCACAAAGAACAGTAGATGTCCCTCTCAAATTTAGCCAACTTGTTTTTTTTAATTTTATTTTAAATTTTTATATTTTGTTTTCAATTTGTATTTTTATATTTGCTTTTTATAATTTTATATTTTTTATATTTCCTTTTCTTTTTGATATATAAGATAAATATATAAGTCTATATATAATGTAAGCTAATATAATTATAAATATTAATAAAAATAGTCAAAACATTAAAAATAAAGTATTTTTAGGTTTTAAATACTTTTCTAGTATTTTTATGATTTTTCAATTTCTTTTGCTAATATATATATATATATATTTAAAGTAAAAAATACCCAAAAACAAGGATTTAATAATACCCAGAATTGAAATGAAGATTAAAAATAACAAAATATGTCCAAAATTCTTCAAATTTATTTTAATAGGTAGATAAAAATACAAAGAAAATTAAGATATGGAAAAATATTTTTGGTATTTTCATGGAATTTTTAGTCTTTTTAAATTGGATTTTGGAGCTTTTTGATTTTTATGTATTTCCCTTTTCTATTTTTAGGGTTTTTAATTTCTGGAGTTGTAAAATAAATAAAAAATAGTAAATATATTTTTTGGATTTTTTTTCAAAAATGTTTTATATTTTTTAGGTATTTTATACTGTAGATAAGAACGTTTTGTGCTCAAAATGATTTTTAATAAATAAATAACATCCTAAATTGCAGAAATAAAATCAGGGAGCGGAAGTGTGTGCAATCAAGAAACTACAACTATTTTTTATGATTTTTGAAGCATGAGAGCTAATTATAAAATTTATAAAACATGCACATAAATTATTGAACTAACATGGGCATAAGTACAAATAAATAAAATTCGAGGGTTAAAATGCAAATATACCACTATTTTATAACTGTTGTTAAAATTTAAAGCATGAAGACTAATTTACAAAAGGAGTGAGGGCCTTCCTGCAAAATACACACACCTCACGTGGACTACCACGCGAGATGCGTAGGTAAAGGACCAAATTGAAATTAGAATAAAGTGTTGGATTCCAATGCAAATGTTTCAAAAAAATTTTAAACTAATTATAATATTTACAACACTAAATATAAAATAACAAAACACGGGGGTTAGACTGAAATTTACCCCCACTAGCAACTCGATCGAACGGCAGAAGGCCGCTCACTTGACACGCGTCACGCCTGCAGCGCGCGATGCCCCTTCGCGTCGGACGGCTCGGATTAGATCCCCGCGACGGGATCGACGATTATGGCACAAGGGGATCGGACGTTAGCTGCACTCCTGGACGAATTAGGGTCGATCCAACGGCCCAGGACCTCTGAAAGAACTCGTGAAGAAAAGCTCCTCTTACTCATTTGATCACCCATAACGTTATGCTCCTGCACTCCCTGAGGCTTCAAAGATGGAGAAAAGGAAGGTGGACTCGGTCCCACCTCAGGAAGGTCTTAAAATGATCTAGGGTCCATCGATGGGATCACGGATACCTTCAATGCCTGGAACTCGTTCCTGGATACCAGATGGGGATTAGAAGCCCCCTTCAACACCTGCATAATAGATAGAAAACACGACGAGGGTACGGGGAAGGTGCTGGCCTTTATTTTGTGTATAATCTAAGGGTCCATCCTTTATCAATCTATTGATTTCACAGATAAATGCCCAAGCCTTTGATGCAAAATCATGTTTGAATAATTTCCATCCTCTCTGGTTCTTTTAGGGTTTTTATTAGTGGTAGTAACATTCATGACATATTGATGAATGCACAATTTATAGAATCCACCAGAAGTTAGAATACCATCCGTAATATATTTATTATAACAACTTATGACAAGTTTATTGCATAATAAGAACGAATATCCATTTCTAACAAGCTAAGATACATATATTAGGTTCCTTCTAACATTTAAAACATAAAGACACTCTTTAAGTACTAAGACTCTTCCACTAGATAGTGATAGTCCGCAAATCCCGACAGCGACTAAAGATCCTAACAACGACTATTGCAACAGTTGCATCAGATCCCATCTGGATGACTATCTCCCCTTCATCAAGATTCCTAGTTTCTTAAAATAGATGCAAAAAAGTGCATACATGAACAGAAGCACCAGAATCGATGATGCAACTACCTTCTCATCCTATGAGATAATTAGTTTCAATGAAAGTAGAATTTATACATGCTGGGGCTTTACCTTTCTCTACGGTTTTAAGGTAATCTGGGCAGTTACGCTTCTAGTGCACCGGCTTCTTGCAATAATGATAAACATTGGTCGCCTTTGATGCTATTAGTGTAGAAGCATTAAAAGATGAGACAACAGCTTGACTCTTCTTCTTCTAGGCTAGATCCTTCCGAGACCCTTGCTTTCGATCGTGATTCCCCTCGACCTGTGCAACCATTACACTGCCATTGGGATTCTCTTTCTTCATTACATCTTCTGCAAACATGAATGAAGGCACGAGTTCAACATTAGATAATATCATTTTATTCATGTGGTATGATACCATATAATTGGTGAAAGACTTGGGCAGAGACAACAGAATGAATCGGAGTGCACGTCTACGTCCATCTCAGCCCCGAAAGTCTCCAGTTTTGAGAGACAGCCAAACATTTTGATTACATGTTCTCGAACTGAAGTCCCTTCCTACATTTTGCAGTGAATAAGTTTTTTCATGATATTATAACGTTGTGTGCAATTGACATCTCTTTCAGATTATTCATTATATCATGGTAGGAATCCATATCCACATGCTGCTTTTGGAGCACATAGAATAATGATCCTAGAATATAACACCTAGACAATGTAAGATTTTCATAATATATTTCATTGAACTTAAATTCTTTCAGTGTAGTAGGGTTTGTGTTTTGTCCCTAGGGATCACATAAGAGATGCGATATGTAGAAAGGACGAGATCCAAATCACGGATCCAATCTGAATAATTTGGCCCGGTCAACTGGTTGACTTCCAGACACATGCTGAGTGGGTTCAAGGATTTCATTATCTGAAATTAAGAATGTACTGTATTAAAATGTATAAATAATTATATATTCAAAAAAAAATTCTTTGATTGAGGATTTTTAATCAAATTAGTCTTGCCTTTTCAACTTTGAAAGTTCATTCCCTTATTCACTTTTAAAGCAAGAGATATACTTACCGCTATATCTCTAGCAAGATCTATGATCTCCATTTTATCATTGTTGCATCCTAATAATATAATAAATTGTAACTTGGATAAAAAGAAGCGGGAACTCGTTCCGCCTTGCAAGTCCAACTTGCATTTTCCAATTCAGTCTTTAGCACTGGGGCCCACCACCCCTAAGGCGATGTTGACCCGTTCTTAATTGAATCAACTGTCAACATGATTAGAACTCATTATGCGCAATCTAATATTGCTCCAATCCATGTGTGCTTGTATGAAGGAGTTTTCACTTTGGACAGACATCTCCCACATACAATCAATGGCAACGGAACCCTCCTCCTTGACGGGGGACCATGGATGTCATTTATATAATCCTCCATATTATACTCAAATTTTAATTAATTATTATGAATTATATTCACACAATTAATTCTTCCAAGGAAATTACCACTTTATTCGTAATGTAGTGTTTATTTTTAATTGGTTCTAATTAACATAATCATATGAAATTAATTATCGATCCAATTCGATCAACCAACATATATTTAGAGTTTGCTTGATATTACTATATACAGTATATACCCACACAAGTACGTATTATTTTCCTATTTTAATAATTAGAGTACAACTTGACTTACTCATATTATTCTTTCCTCAAAAATGGATCCAACCAATACGCTCAAGTTATGTTGGGAGGGAGCATTTCCTTATCATGCAAGGCGCTAATTAGTAAATCAAGCCAGCATACCCGGACTAGACACCTTCACCATTTCGATTTATAACAACACAAAATAATGCCAATGTACTTGTAGTTTTATAGATCAACTTTGATGATCGACATTATACTATATATAAATCACTCAGAAATATTAGACACCTTGGCCGATTCCGCAATGGTCTGAGGCCTCAATGGGGTCCAGACCTCAGTGATGGAGGTCTGGAGGCTCGATGAAGCTCAACGACCTGGTGATCCTGTTCTAGGATCAATCAAGCCCTGCAAGGGGTTCACTTCGGTTCTATCCTGCATAGGAAGACTTCTGGATCGAGGGCAATGCTCCTTAACCCATTAGATGATTCAAAAGAAGGGGAAATAGGTATGGCAGAGGCGCTCCGATGAAGGACAGAGAACGAGCATTGAATCCCAGATCTATGCATTGGCAGACTTCTGGGTTGAAGGAAGCATTGATATTTTTCTTTTATTTATTTTAACTCATCTGTCCTTTAGTGTTTGGCCTTATTCGGGTCGTACTCTGATTGGTGGGCCGGGGTCTGTTGACCTGGGTCAACTGATCCACCTTCTATCCCTAACTCAATTAATAGATCGACTAGATTCCTTCCACAATTTTCCTAACCTGATCTTCACTCTTTTGCTTTTCATTTCGATACCCAAATAAACTACATGCATCACTCAACCACACATGAATAAGATCTACCTCTTTTTTTCCTTGTTTCGCATGTTATAATTTTTTGAATTTCACCCGTCATTCACCTCTATAAATACACTTTCGAATCCCCTATTCACCCATTATTCACTTTAGCCTTGTTTTTGCCTGAGATCGAGATTTGGAGAGCACCTGAGGTGACAACAAAGGTCCTCCATGATTAGGAGAGCGTGGAATTGGTTGAAGATTGAGATCCAGCCACCTTAGGAGCTGCTCCGATAAGCTTAGCTTCTCCGTTCAGCTGTAGTCGGATTGAGGCCGCAACCACCCGATTCTCACCGTAGGTAATTCTAGGTTTAATTCCTTTTAATTTTGCATTAATTTCACCATTTTTCACTCGGATTTCGTCTATATCAGTAGATCGTAGTTCAACTTCGATCAGCCAGATCATATGCCATTATCATTGTTTTGTCTCACTCCGATCATCGCATCTCCAGCCATTTTTCATTATCCTGTCACAATATGGCCCCCATATCTATTATAGATCTGAGAATTCGGGTCTTCATCCTCCAGTCCACATATCTGACTCATTCCCCTCCCATTTATGGTTGATTTTAGCTTAATAATGGCCAATGGAGCTCTGCCTCTGAGCAAGGAATAACTTGCATGTTGTAGGAGCTTCATCTGGAGATGTGATAAATGTTTGGGAGTCGACGAGCATGCCTTGCAGATCTTGAGATCCATGTCCCTGATCAGTGGGACCTGGACCTGATCACCACATCATTTCAGCACAGGAGTCGTCAAGATCCCCCTAAAGCCTTCAAGACCCTAATCAGAGAGACCGAAGGGGAGGAGATCGAAGTTCATCAGATCATACATTCTAGCTTGTTCATCCAAGCCTCTTATCTGATGTCCGATGAAGAACATGAGGTCCCATACTCAATCATAATAGTTGTCTCGCATCCAAATTCAGAATGTCAGATTTGATCATCATCGAGTCACAACCGCAAGATCCGCGTGTGTACCTCATGCTCCATTGGTGATTTTATGCTTCTTACCTTGCTATTTTTTTGTAAATAAGTTATGGTTGAACACGAGTCTCTATGTAGTTATTTGAATAATTACTGATATGCCCTCAATTGGTTCATATTTAGCATATTAATCCTTCACTTCTGGACTCATGTGCATAAGCACATGCATCTTTGTCATTTTGAAATAAAGTCCCCCACTATTTTCCTATCAAAAGTGATCCATGAATTTTAAATAATTGCTAATAGGTCCTTCATTTACTGATTCATGTGTGCAGAAATGTGAAATTATGGAGAATTTGCAAGTTTCATCATGTGTTTATTTTATTTGTTATTGATTTTGTGCATATACTTAAACTAATTGTATCTGGTTCTTTTTTGTAGATTGATTAGCTTATCTTTAATCTCACTTAATAATTAGTTAACCACCTCTAAAAATTCCTAAAAATCAAGTTAAGATTTTGATTAGTTGTTTTATCATTAATAACTTTCGTTTGCAAATTTTTTATTATTTGTTTTTTTAAATTAAAAAACAGTATTAATTTTCTCTATTTAGCTTTGAAACTTCAAAAAAAATTTAAAAGACTTTAAAAATTCTAAAAAATTACTATGATTATATTTTATATTGTTTTATCATCTATATAAATTAATTCAAAAATTCCATCAAAAAACCTTAAAAATTTGAAAATACAGAAAAGCTAAAAAAATTCATATAAAATCATAAAATCAGGAAGATTGATAATTAAGCTTGTTTTAAAGCTTGAAAAAATCTCTTTTGTTTAAGTCAATTTACGTATTAATTTATTTAATTTGTATTAAAATATCCAAAAATAGTAGCTTAAATTTACTTTGTTCACTATTTCAATTTTTCATTTAAAATCCTTAAAAAATCTAAATATTACACAAAAATCGTAAAAATAGTATAAAACTGTATAAAACATAAAAGAATTTTATTTTGCATTTTGACTAATTTTACTTTTTTAAAAAATACAAAAGACTCATTGTTTTTTATATATATTCTTTATTTATTTCCATAAAATTTAAAAAGATAAAACTATGCAAAATTAAATATCCTTAAACCCCAAACATCACAATGAACAATATAAAAAGAAGCAGTACTACGAGACTTAGTATAAACAAGAAACGAAGTTTGATGGTGTTTCCCAAACTCAGATGCCTCACACTGAAAGGGCTTCAGAGCAGAGAGTTCAGGAAACATCATGGAGATGGCCTTGGCAGAGGGATGCCCAAGACACATATGTAATAGGAGCGGATCTTCGGAGATAGATGCAGCACCAACAAAATTGGAGTCTGAGGGTATGTCAAGGTAATATAGGTGATAACCAGAGAAATCGAGGGCCGTCGGTTTCACAAGGCGAAACCGCAGTCGGTGTATTGACAGCTCACAAATCCCTAATTAATCAACAATGAACCCACAATAAATAAATCAAGCAGTAAAGAATAAATGTGGAGTCAAATTTATTATTAACTCTACATAGAAAGGTGTATAGGTGCAAGTATGTAGAGGTCGAACACAGGGAGCACACAGGATAGATCAAACAAGTGCCAAAATGTAAATGTGATTAAGTGTCTACAAAGATGCAAATTTTTATGGGTTTTTAATTTTTAATATTTTTAATTTTTAATTTTGTATTTTGATTTTTAATTTTCTGATTTAATATTTCTTTTTATATTTTATATTTTTTTGTTTTTATAAAAAGAATATATAAATAATATAAGAAAAGAGATGATAAGCAATTTATAAAAATAAAGAAAAATGCTCAAAAATTGGGAAATAAAATATTTTTGGTCTTTTTATAATTTTCTACTATTTTTGTGATTTTTTCAGAATATTTTTGGTATTTTTTAAAAAATACAAGAAAATAGTGAATTAGGTGCTGACCGAAATTAAAATGGGAATGAAAAATAGCTAACAGTGATAAAATATTCCCAAATTAATTTTAAAATAAAGGGAATAAAATAGAACAGGAACTGAGTTTATATTTTTAGGGTTTTTCTATATTTTTATGAAGATTTTTAGGTTTTTTTAATTTTTAAGGTTTTTGTTTTGAGATTTTTAATAATTTTTGGACAGTAATTAAAAGGCACTAAAATAAACAAAGTAGAATTTTTTTGGAATTTTTCAAAAAGTTTTAATATTTTTTGGTATTTTCTAATGCAAACAGTAGCTAAAATGCATGTTTTTTTAACAAATATTAAAATGCAATAAAAATGCAATGCAAAAAATATGGCGTGAAAGTATGATGAAACATGAGCTTATAATGATTTTTGTGTAATTTTTGGGATTTTAGAAATGCATGGAATAAATAAAGACAACAAAAAGAAATTACAAGCCTAGCAGGGGCCTTTTTGTAAATATAGAAAATTTGAGGGGTCTCTGCACAATTTCCACACAAAAATTATAACTGAATAAAATACTTTATGGACCAAATATAAAATACACAAAGCCGCATGGATATGCCCGCAAAAAGCCCACCCACGCGCGTGCGACGCACGCGCCTGTGGAGGACTAAAAAGCAAATAACCAAAAGCTCGGGGGCTATAGCGCAAAATGTCCAAAAAGTTTATACTGCGTTTGAATGTTGTGAAACTAAAAACAAATAGGCAAAAACCCCGGGGGTTGACACGCAAAACCGCCCAGATGCACGTGACTTGCACACACGCCTGGCAGAGGCATAAAATCAATTCTCGAAAACTTCAGGGCTAAGATGCAAAATATACAAACTAAATACCATGCAGAGGAATGTTTAAGTCCTAAATTAGAAATACAAAATCACGCGGAGCTTATCTTGCAAAATGCCCACGCGCCTTGGCGGATTGGACGGCGCAGCGCGCCCCACTTGCCACGTGTCGAAGCCTGGGCCCGCGATACCCCTTCGGCCGATGACGGCTGAGATTAAATGCAACCCCGCAGATCTGACGGTCTGGAGCGGGGATGATCGGACGGATGCTGAACGATCTGGGCATCCCTCACGATCCAACGGCGGATGAGCGACGACGACGAACAGGGAGGAACTCCGCCGGGGCGAAATTCCTCCCGCCTTCCCGTGCCCCTCCGGTGGTCTTCTACGCCCCAAAATGGCTCCCGAATCTCCTGTGGTGGTCCTCTACTCGCTGGTGGCGGCAAAATGGGCCGGCACCCCCGGAGCTACCCAACGACGTCGAGGAAGAGGGAGAGCTCCAGGTGGGTCCGGCGACCTTCAAAATCCCCTCCAGGCATGCGTTAGACCTCTGTCACCTGCAAAATATTGTTAAGGAGGGCGAGGGAAAGGTGCCTCGCCCCTCCTGGCTGCGGGAATAGGTGGAGCGCGAAAAGGGAGGAGCTCACTGGAGCTAGCTCCGGTGAGGTGATTGCAGGAATGGATGAATGGATTGCAGGCTAAATGGAAGAAGGCGAAGTGTTCCTAAGGCTACTGCGAAGATAATAAAACAAAAAAATGAAGAAAAAAAAACCTCAAGGGTTGTGTGCTCGAGGTGAAACCTCACGGCCAGGAGGCCGGAGATGGAGATTGGAATCCGGCCTTCAGCCTCGCCGCACCTCGATGGGGGGGGGGGTGTTTGGGGATCTCCCCTGTCACCGGAGCCCTCAATCTACCCACTCCCGGAGGTCTGAAGCTCCTCGAAGGCGGTTCAAAGATCAAAGGAAGATTGGGGGGGTGGTTTTGAGGTGTTGACGAATGGGCTCAAAGAACGAGATTTCAGGAGCGGCGTAGCAATCCAATCCCCAAGATATGCTATAGGCGTGTATCATGGGTTATTGGGGAGAAAAAGTCATGAAGATTGCAACGTCAAAGGATGAAAGGATACACCTCGAAAAAAGGGAGAAATCTGGTCAAAATCTTGGTCTGACAGGTCTACAGGAGAGGGGTCAGAGAGTTGACCCGAGGTCAACTCTCCAGGCCCCATGGTTGGTCCTCGTGGACCAACCAGGAAAATCCTGAAAAAAAGATTCCTAAATTCATTTTAAAATAGTAAATGATGTTACTAAATTTAGGTTATTAAATAAAAAATATTTATTATTTGATAAAGTATTTTATTCTGATTTTTAATTATTTTTATGGGGTATATTTTTACAAGTTTCCTTTTATGCCCTTTATAGCTATAAACATCTATATATTTTATTAATTTATTTTTATTTTGTGTTTTTAATTTATTTATTATTTTATAAATTTATAGAATACTTTTATATACTTAGATATATTTTTATTTTATTTTTATGATGTAATTTGTATACTTAATAAAATAGAAATAGATTCTATGTAGGTATGTATACATGTATTAAACTATGTATTATAAATATACAAGCATTTTATTTTGTGTTTCTTTTGTCTTTTTATTTTGATTTTAATATACAAATATATTATAAGTAATATTTACGAAATTATAAAAATATAAAATTATGAAAATAAAGAATAAATAATAAAATGAATATTTTAATCTGTACAAGTATACAATGGGGGTCCAAAACTCAACTTTCAAACCGTAGCTCCGCCAAATGCGAAACCATCGCCATTAAATAGCTTATTTTTAACTATATACAATTAAAGGTGAGTTTGATGCATTTGGAGTTTTCATTTGTGAGATACGGGTCTGGGAAGTTGGGATTCTGGATTTTTATTCAGACCATAACTTTTTATCTGTACATTATTTTTGAGTGAAATCAATTTTGTATTTTTCTTTATTAAATTATCTACAACTTTCATGTACAAAGTTTCTTTATTTGAAGTATAAAAAGTAGAACAAAAAATAGGTCCCAAAATGAATAAAGAATGAATAAAATGAATATGTATCTGGCCCTTATCTCCCCCTACTTTATTCCTTGTCGACCTATTCATCAAGATGCCTAGGTCTCGGGGGTTTGGGCCATAAAATATTTACAATATTTTATTCTTTTTCTTTTCTTTTATTTATTCTATAATTTTGGCTTTAATTACAGTAATTTATACACTATTTACATGCACATGCATGGATGCTAAGATGTTGGATTTAATGCTATTTACACGCATTTACTAGGGTTTTTTAGGCCAAAATGATAGAATAAAGATGATGAAATGTGGATTCATCAATAGGTCATTCTTCTCATGACCCCCATCAAAAATCTACCTCGTCCGAATGTCATGAAAATAACAACAAGACTCATCAAATATCACACGACAATGAAGTTTAACACAAAGCTTGTGAACGGACAGCAAGCTAAGAGGAAAATCAGGAGCACAGTGAACCCATGAAAGTCGGAGCTTGGAAGAGAATTCCATAGTTCTGACAGTAGTAATATGTGATTGACTCCCATTAGTGACTCGAACTGACTTCACAGAGGTAGATGGTATGGAAGAGGTGAGCAGACTATCTTCTCCAGTGAGATGAGTAGAGGCATTAGAATCAATAATCCAAGATGGAGTAAGAGTGATAGCAGAGTTGGCTATTGTACCTAAAGGAGTGACTAGAGCAGTGATTGATCCGGAATCTTACCCTTTTAATAGTATTGAATTAACAATTCATTGCAGTTAGATAAATCCAGACCGATCAAAAATTAACTGCACGAATCGAATAATCAACGAATGAATGTATGCACGATTTTATGTTTTTTAACCTGGGCAAGCCCCAGGGTCGACTCAAGAGGCAAAGGAACAACTTCGGATCGACTTAGATGAATTAGATCGTGATTTTCCAAGTGAGTTTTTTTTAATTCTTTTATGCAATAAAAATGCAAATGGACAAATGTGATTGAATTAAGTTAACAAGAAAATACACAACTTAGCTAAATTAGTTTTAATATGAAATTTATCCAAATCAGCCAAGTTATATTTTTTCTAAAAACCTAATCCAACGACGAATGCAAAATATATTTTTTAGAATTTTTGGATTTAAAATGCAACAATGAAAAATACAAACTTTTTTAGAGTTTTTATGCAATTTTTCGTGCAAATGATATGCGAAAATTATGAAAAAATTACTGGAAGTGAAATATGACGAAATTAAGCTACAATATTTTTTTTTAGAATTTTCTGACACTTTGTGATTTTTATGAATTTTTTACGACAAACAGAGTGATTGTGAGTATTTAATTTTTACTAAATCCATGAAATAAAATTATCAAGAGAAAGACTTGTCTCAAATAGATATTTTTAATAAGGAATCCATGAGAATTGAAATTTCTTAAAAATGATCTTCGTGGATTTAATTAAAAATCATTTACCTAAATCACTAAGGAATTTATTTTATACAAAAGACAACTCCAAATTGTATGAAATTCAGAAAATAGTTAAAACACAACTAGAGGCATCATCCACAAAATTTTCACAATTTTTGGAGCAGGAACTATGTCTGTGTGAATTTAGAGCCTAAATGGCTAAAATATATTTTAATTTCAAACTCTGATTTTTAATAAATAATCCGATGCTCACAAAAAAATATAAATAAATAGTCAGAATGTATATAATTAATTTCTAAACAAAATTCTTTTTTTGTATTAAAAAATGATGCGAGATGAATGCCCAAATTAAAATACAACTCAGGGGTGTATTTGCAAGAAAGTGAAAGAAACAAACTGAAATTATGCCTAAGGGCGCTTTTGGAAATATGTAAACATGCAGGGAAATGTTTGTAATTTTCACAAAAAATAATAAAAAAATAAAATCAATCTTTTCTCAGAGATGTGGGCAACGTGGGTTTCAAACCCCAAGCTAGGGCACGCGAGGTAGCGTGCCACACTCGCAGGGGCTGCGACCAAGGAGGACGGCTGGCGGCGTATGGGAACGAGGGTGGCGACCGCTTCTGGGGCCACACGGAGACGGCACACCGCGGCGGCGCACGTGCTATGGCGGAGCGAGAAGGAGCGCGACCTGGAAGCGTGCACGCGAGACCGGCTACGGGGAACGTGCGCGACGACGCACTGCTGCGAGGAGGGTCGGTGGCTGGCCGGAGGAGGAAGTGCGGCGTGATGGTAGTGCTGCAGTGAGTAGAGGTCGGTGCGGTGTCGCGAAGGGCTCACAGCGGCGACGCAATTGCGGGACGTCGCGGGACGGAGGTCTGGATCGCCGCAGGGGCTAGGCGGTCGTTGCGGGCGGCCACAGGCGGTGTGGAAGCCCCGTGCAGCGGGTAGTTGTGGTTGACTCGTGCGGGCGGTGCGCTTCTAGAGGGCAGCTGGGACGGCTAGGGACAAGCGCGGGAGAGGCGGTTGCACGGTGAGTGGAGGAGGGTTGGCGTGGGGCTGGCGCTCCTGCGGGTTGGTGAATCTGGAGCTGCAGGCGGTCAGGATGTGGGGCACGCACGGCTGGATGCATGGCAGTGCTCAGCCGCACGCGACGGAGTAAGGTTCACCGGGCAGTCGTCCGAGCAGCGGGGTATGGAACGAAGTTGGACGCAGCAAGCTGGAAGGCGACAGTTCCTGTTTTCCTTTTTTTGTATTTTTTTTGCATTTTGTTGTGAACATGAAATAAAATGTGGAAAGATGAAATGATGGTGATGATGATTGTGACGGTGGTGGTGTTTATGAAATATTTTGGTGATGAACAATAAGGAAAAAAATTTTTGTTAGATAAAATAGAATGAAAAGATGAAGATAGTATACTTACATGAGAGAATCGCCGAATTTGAAGGAGCAATGATGTGCGGTCTCCGGTCATCGTGGCCTCGATCAGATCCGGGCGAAATCGGAGCAAAGAAGTTGTACGAGCTTTGAGAAAACTCGTGACGGTGGTGTAGACCACTGGATCTCGCCTTGAGGTTGTTGTCGCTCAACTCGTTTCCTACAACTGTCACCTGAAGGTTAAAAGGGCTCGACCTCACTTCTCTCGAAACGATGGATGCAGATGAATGATGGAGGAGATGGGAATATAAAGAGGAGGAAGTTGGAGAAGAGATGGAGAAAGTGGGGAGAATGGTGGAAGAAGTGGAGAAAATGGTGGCTTGGAGTGGAAGACAAGTAAAGAAGAAGTAAAAGGGAGATAATGAAATAAACTAAAAATATAATAAATAAAATAAGTAGGCTACTAAAAATAAAGAAGAGAAAATAAAGTAAAATAACAAAATAATAAATAATAAATTAAAATAAATAAATAAATAAAATAATAATAAATAAATAAAATAATAATAAAATCTGAAAATAATAAAAATGAGGTTACACATGGCAGCTTCAGGAGCAGCCACGTATCGCTCTCGGAAAATTCAAAAATTAAATGTAAAAAAAATCGAAAAGAAATAACAAAAGGGGTTAAATCAAAAAGTGGTCAACACAAAAGTTGCTCGTCTCAACGAAATCTACAACTTTTGTAAAGGGTCGAAAATCAAAAGAAGTCATTTGTACAAATAGTATTTTTGGGTGGTACCTTATTGATATAAAATACCGCATTTTTATGTTTTGCAATTTTTTTCCATTTTTAATTCGAGAAAAATAAAAATAAAGTTGGAAAAAATATGAAAGAAATATTAACAACTTAATATTTTTTTGAATTTTTAATAGGTAAGAAAATAAAAACATAAAATAAAAAGGGCAAAAAGGTCAATATATACAATATATAATAGGGGCCCAAAACCCAAGTTTCACATACGATCTCCGATTTTAATGAAATTGATCTTGTTTTGAAGGTATTTGAATGTATATTCTTTAAAAGTGAGTAGACCTAAATTGGGCATTGTGCAAGAGAGATATGCGTATTTTAAGGCTCCTATTTCAAACTTAGATTGGAGTTTTATTGGTCAATTTTACAAGTTAGTATTTTTTGATATTTTTCTTTAATTAATGTTAATAATATATACACTATAGAGTTTATTTTATTGGATTTGTAGTTAGTATAAAATATGTACAAATAGGTGAAATATGGTGAATATAGATGTGAATATTTACAAGTGAATTGGGCTTCGTATTTAATCCAAATACGAATGCTAAAATGCAGATATTATTTATGCATGCATGAATGATAATTATGCAATATAAGTGGAAATATGCAGCTAATTACTCAGGAACAAAGCTTTATTTTCAACTTTTACCTTGATGAATCGCATATTCATCAACCCCCTATACTTAAACCTTGCTCGTCCCCGAGCAACTAAAATGAAATGCAAAAGTGAAATGAGATTGAGTTTCATACCTGAGATCTGAATTTAAGACCTAACAAACTTTAAGTTCCACAAGTCTTCTATTCAAGACGCCTCAACAGTCAGGTCAGAACAAATCCTCATACGCAAATTTCTGATGACTATGATTCTTACTTGTACTGTGTAAGTGAAAAATAGCTCTCCACATCAGAAATGGATAAGAACCAGCCTCCTCTAATAAGGTAAATATAATTACTCAGTCCAGTAGCTCTTTCCTCGAGGAGCGGGGTATTCCCTTCTAAGTTCAAGTGCGACCAGCTCAAGAGGAGGGGGTGGAGAAAAGAATGGACGGTAGCCAGTGTAGCTACCTATCCCAGGATGCCTGACCAGTGTAGCCAAGTCATCCAGCTGCAGACTTCTTGCTAATATACATACTCCGGCATGTAATTTATTTTCACTCAGGCCTATCTTGTTTTTTTCGAGTTCTTGATTTTTTTTTCTTTTTTTTTTCTTTTTTAACTATATACAAGGTGCAGCATGTACATCATGAGTTTTTCCTCTTGAGCCAGTAGACTATCCATCTTTTGAAGCATTATTGCAACCTACAGCGTCCCATCTTTAGACGTCAACACCACCAGACTAGGTTGAGATGCACTACCCTCCCTATAGGAGGACATATGTTTCCACCCGTGTGCTACTCCAAGCTAAAGGATTCTACCTCCTCACCACCTCATCAATGAAGAGCTGCGTATATGGTGCTTGTCCAAGTTAGGTCATTGTCTAAAAGAATCATGCGTGTGTATGAAATATTATACTTAGACCAATCAAGATGACATGTGAACATAGACTTGCGGACTCAAAGAATTAAGTTAGTTGACATGAAAAATCTTAACTCCAGTTCCTATAAGGTTCCTCTGAAATTAGGTGGATTAAGGTCAAATCAAGTCCAACCTCGACATCTATTCATAACTTGGTTCAGAACCCACTAACTTTTAACATTGCATATGCCAGATATGCAGATGTGATGCTGATGACATGCTATGTAAATAAATGCAAGACTCTTTTTTTTCTTTTTTTAAATGCAAGGATGATATGCAAGAGTAAATAAGAATCATAATTTTTGTTTTTATTTTGTTGTTTTTGTTTTGTGTTTTTTTTTAAATTTGGTATTCCTCCTATGTTACAATAATTTTACAAGAGTTTTATAAGTATTATAAGTGTTATACAATATACAAGTATACATGTATTTTACAATTTTTTTTACAGATTTTACAAGAGTTTTACAAGTATTACAAATATACATGTATTTTACAATTTTTTTAAAATTTTCACCTACCTGTAATTATTGCATAATATATACAAAAATACGTGAAAATACACAAAAGTACGAGCTATGGGTAAAGTATATATGTAATATATACACGCCCCCTATACTTAGTGTGAGCTATGTCCTCAGAGCATGAAAAGAGAGAAAGAAGACATCTCGTGCTAAGCGTAGGAGAGCAAAAATAACAAAATGTATAGAAGTCGCTCCGCCCCCCTATACTTAGGCTCTGACAGCCTAAGTGTAGAAGAAAATAAAAAATGAGGCGGGCGAGGTTATGAGGGGAAATGGAGAAGTATATATACATGATGGATATCGGTCCCCCATATACTTAGACTCTGGTCAACCTAAGTATAGGACAGGAGTGAGTGTGGGAACCGATGAGATCTAGAGAAGAGAATGGTGAAGAGACTCGGGTAACTCTCCCCATATACTTCGGATCTGGTCATTCTAAGTATAGCCATAAAATTAAATGATGTGGAGCCGGAGCGAGTGATTCGAATCACTGGGGAGGGAGGGAAAATATATACAAGGAGGAGTGAGAATATACAAGGATCAAGAAGATTTGTGACGAACCTTCTTGCAGGAGCGAGGAGGTGGGTAATATACAAGTGTATCGCTGTTGGAATCGTCCTCAGATGAATAGTAGTGAGGTGAAGGGATCGTCCAATGCGGGTTGACACACGGCTGCTTGCTTAGATAAGGCTTGAGAACAACCTAACTGAGTTCACTCATATAAACCACCTTATCTGGACCCGATGAGGATTCCTCCGAAAATTCCTTCTCTGGAATGTTGAAGGAGACTTTCTTAGTCAGTTTTCTAGAACCTGAATCATTGATAGGGTAAGGAGAGCGATGCGCCTTGAGGGTTCGGGGGAACACCTCGAGGAATCACTCAACTTCCTCTCGCCAAATAACTGACTAGATAAGGGGGCAACCGTGTTTTTATGTGAGGTCAATTTAATCCTGGTTGTTTCCTTTGAAGGTCCGGGATGTGGTGCAGTGCTGACCATGGGTTCCTCATCAGACGAGTCACCATATAGATTGTAATATTCCTGAAGGGTCAGCACACGTCTCGGGAAGGTGCTAGTGATCTCAGTTGGCTTGGCATTATTGGGTTCTTGTATCGGATCATCAAAATGGTTAAGGCAATCAACAAAGGTCGTGTCCGACTCAATGATAGCTTCTGGTCGTGAGTCCTCTTTAGAAATTGTCACGGTGGTGGTGCAAGCAGTTGATAAAGTGGAGGTGAGGGGAGTCTTAGAACCAACGATTGCCCGGATAGTCGATCTCTCAGGTGTAGCAGAGAGGTGGGACTCATCTACCTCTCGATGGTCACAACAGTCAGCAGATGTGTGGGTCACCTTAGAGTAAAGTGTATCAAAGAATGGGTGAGGTCGAAGTGTTCCCAATGTAGTAAAATCGATTTCCCGAGTCTCGCAATCTATAGTCGCTTTAGCCATGGCAAAGAACGGCTTCCCGAGAATAATAGGAGGCTGAGTGAACTCTCCTCGGTGCTCAATGTCAATGACCGTGAAGTCTACCTAGAGTAGAGCACCTTGGAAAGTTATGATGACTGAAATGGTTCCTCTCGACCGTTTGATAGATCGATCAGTCAGCTAGGCGATCTCTCTCGACTTTCTGATTGGCCTGAGTTTGAGCTTGTCAAATACAGAGGTCAGAAGGATATTTATGGGCGAGTCATCATCGATTCTCGCATGGATAAAGATGGTGTCTTTGATTTCACACTCAACTTAGGGCAACCGCTTCACTCTGTGGCTCTTGGTCTTTCTCCCCATCACCAAGGAGGTGGCCATAGACACTATATGTCTCTTAGTCCTTGTCCTCTTATTGCCTGACCTCTTGGGCATCAATTTACTTCTCACAAACCGTTTAAGGTCGAGGAAGTGATCTATGGCCTTTATTAAGGGAAGATTAAAAATCAATTCTTCATCGAGTGCTTCCCTTAGGGTAGGATCCAATTTTTTTAAGTCTTTTCCATTTTCTATTTTTATGGATTCTTCTGACTTTTCGACGTTTTTGGTCTTTTTGGGATTTTCATTTTTTGGTGTTTTTGGTGGACGAATGATCTGGTAAGTGGTTAGTAGAAGAGGAAGGTAGAATGGACTCCAGTTGTACAAAATGTGTGAGTTCCCTAATTCTTGCTCGGTTTTCAACATTAAATCGACTTACTTCCTTCTCCACTTTCATACCTAGGCTGGCAAAAATTGAATGCAATATTTCCATGACATCTCTTAACTTGTTACCAAATGATTCATTTTTCATAATAAGTCCGGAAATGTCATCCTTCAAAATGTTCTCATGACAAATCATGGTTGAGTTCTGATCAATTGGAGGATACTACTGAGATATTGGGGTCTCATACTCAACATACCTAGACTCTGGCATGTAATGTTGAGTCGAGTATGGACCATCTGTGTGGCAAATATTGGTCGGAGCCTCATATAATCGAGTCAATGAAACGCGGACTGGTAAGTCTAGCTCACGAGTCCAATCTTGTGAATGTATAGGCTCTCCAAATGGTTGGTATGAGGGATAATCAATGTAAGCTTGATCACTAAAGACAATCAAGTCTAGAAAATCATGATGTGCAGGCCTCTCCATTCGAGTTGTTCGATCGACCAAGTTGTTCTGCAAGTCATCTGTCTCAACAGTGGCTTGCTCTTCGTATGGTTCATTGGTTCCAGTAAGCTCTCGAGAATAAGGACAATCAACCCAAGATGGAAGTGGATCCGGAGTGTTAGAATATGGAGTAGGTGAGAAATGCGAAGAAATGGGGAAGTCAATTGAAGTTCTGACTTCATAATCAGGTTGAGGTGGAACCGACCATGGGTAAGGGTATCCCGCGGATGGCAGAGGATACATGGAAGAAGTAGAAGGAGAAGATGAACAGTATATGGTCGAGGAGGAATAACCATAGGTCTCTGGGTATGGGGACCAATATCCCGACATCTTGAAGCAGATTGAGGTAGAAAACGTGCAATTACATAGGATACTACACACGAACATACATAAAGACAAATGCAAGAGCAATCCCTAAGTTCACACTCAACACAGTGCAGGACCCGAAACCAAGTCCGATTAATCCGGTTGATTTTAAGTGTGATTTTCAGACAAATAGCAAGGGTTGCGTGACATATAGGGAAGTCGGCTCAAAGCCAGATGCGCCTCCCATGTTTAACCTATCTCCAAAGATACCAACGCCCTTCCTTTCTTCGCTCCTATCCCTAGCTGAGAGTTCAAGCTCCTGCCCCTATCTACCTACCGAAGTAGGCGGAGGCTGACAAGGCTTTAACTACGCCCCTATCTACCTGCCGGAGCAGACAGAGGCTACTAGCAACTTGTCGCGGTGCACCACAATTTCGCCCCTATCTACCTACCGGAGTAGACAGAGGCTACTTGGCACTGGTCAGTTGAACCCATAGTTCAGTCTGTGATATTTGCTCGGATCGGGGTAGATGATATGGAAGGCGGGGATTTTGGCTCTACCTTAGGGTGTGCACACACACTCTGTACTCTCACTCAGCCTGAAATCAAGGTCGGGGTTTCTCTCCCGCAAACAAAGGTTAATTTTAATCAAATTTTTTGGGTCCAATTCAATTAGCAGTCCCGATTTTAGAGATTAGTTGTCACTGATATTAATTCACACAAGCAATCACGTCTATCGTCCAGTCCCAATTCCTTTATCCTATGTTAGAAAAACCGAGAGAGAGAGAGAGAGAGTTGAAAAAAGCCGATGCGATCGAGAAAATGATGATGAATGCTTGAGTAAGAAGACTTACAGTGCCTCCAGCTCTCTATGATGTAGGATGCAATATTGGATTGAAATTTTACACTAAATGAATGCAAACGAGAAAAGCCGCTCCTAGACAGGCAGTTCTATTAGCGAGTGAAGAACGAATTCAAATTTGGCTAGAGTCCGATGGTCTAAGCGCGTCTTTTAATGGTGGAGTGTGGTCCTAGATATTATGAACATAAACAGTCCTAGGAAGCTCTAAGAGTCACGAGTGCATGCTCTATCCTACGTCAATCAACCGTACTGAACACACGGAGACTCGTTTTTTTATTCACTTACACGTGTGAGAACCCAAACGGGATACGCTGGAAATGCAAACTCTCTCTTTTTTTACAAGTTAACGAAAATGAAAATTATTTTGGCGTCTCAACAACCAACTCGATCCACGAATCATCGACCTCCGATGCTCTTCGAGATGCGTTGACTTCAAGAATGTCGCTCCAAGTCCACCGGGCCCTCGCACAAAAAGATTTAATTTATGTTAGAGAGAGAAAGAAAGAAAAGAAAAAATTTGAAAAATGGAATAATTACAAGTGGTTCGGGGGTCAGACTACCTGAATGAATGAAAAACGTAAATCTAATTTTCTAAAGTGATCTTAAGTCGTTTGCCTCCCCGACAACGACAACATTTGATTGATCTGGAATCTTACCCTTTTCATAGTATCAAATTAACGATTTTCGTTGCAGTTAGATAAATCCGGATCGATCAAAAATTAATCGCACGAATCGAATAATCAACAAATGAATGTACGCGCGGTTTTTTATTTTTTAACTTGAGCAAGCCCCAGGGTCAACTCAAGGAGGCAAAGGAACAACTTCGGATCGACTTAGATGAATTAAATCGTGATTTTTCAAGTGAGATTTTTTAAATTTTTATGCAATAAAATTACAAATGCACAAATGTGATTGAATTAAGTTAATAAGAAAATACACAACTGAGCAAAATTAGTTTTAATATGAAACTAATCCAAATCAGCCAAATTATATTTTTCCTAAAATCTAATCCAATGATGGATGCAAAATGTATTTTTTTTTGGATTTTTTGGATTTAAAATGCAACAATGAAAAATACAATTTTTTTTAAATGTTTTTATGTAATTTTTCATGCAAATGATATGCGAAAATTATGAAAAATTTAATGGAAGTGAAATATGATGAAATTAAGCTACACTAAATTTTTTAGAATTTTCTGACACTTTATGATTTTTTATGAATTGTTTACGATAAACAGAGTGATTGCAGGTATTTAATTTTTTAGTAAGATCACGGAATAAAATTATCCATAGGAAGAATTGTCTCAAATAGATATTTTAATAAGGAATCCAGAAGAATTGAAAATTCTCAAAAATGGTCTTCATGAATTTAATTAAAAATCATTTACCTAAATCACTAAGGAATTTATTTTATGCAAAAGACAACTCCAATTTGTATGAAATTTGGATAGTAGTTAAAACACAACTAGAGGCATCATCCACAATTTTTTCACAATTTTTGGAGTAAGAACTATGTATATGTGAACTTTAGAGCCTAAATGGGTAAAATATCTTTTAATTTCAATCTCTGATTTTTAATAAATAATATGATGCTCACAAAAATATAAATAAATAGTCAGAATGTAAAGAATTAATTTCTAAACAAAATGCTATTTTTGTATTAAAAAATGATGCGAAATGAATGTCCAAATTAAATTACAACTCATGGTGTATTTGCAAGAAAGTGAAAGAAACAAACTGAAATTGTACCTAAGGGTGCTTTTGGAAATATGTAAACATGCAGGGAAATGTCTATAATTTTCATAAAAAAAATAAAAATGGAATCAACATTTTCTCAGAGACGTAGGCAATGTGGGTTTCAAACCCCAAGCTAGGGCATGCGAGGTGGCATGGCACACTCGCAGGGGCAGCGGCCAAGGAGGATAGCTGGTGGCGCACAGAAACGAGGGTGGCAGTCGCTTCTGGGGCCACATGGAGACGACACACCGTGGTAGCGCACACGCTGCGGCGGAGCGAGAAGGAGCGCGGCTTAGAAGCGCGCATGCGGGGTCGACTATGGGGAACGCGCGTGACGACACGCTGCTACGAGGAGGATCGTGGCTTGCCGGAGGTGGAAGTGTGGCATGGCGGTGACGCTGCGGTGAGTGGAGGTCGGCGTAGTGCCGCGGAGGGCTCGCAGAGGTGACGCGGCTGCGGGATGCCACGGGGCAGAGATCTCGATCGCCGCAGGGGTTGGGCGTCTGCAGGCGGTTGTGGTTAACTCGCGTGGGCGGTGCGCTTCTGGAGGGCGACTGGGACGGCTAGGGACAAGCGCGGGAGAGGCGGTTGCGCGGTGAGTGGAGGAGGGCTGGTGCGGGGCTGGCGCTCCTACGGGTTGGTGAATCTGGAGCTGCAGGTGGTCAGGATGTGGGGTGCACACAGCTGGACGCGTGGCAGTGCTCAGCCGCACACGACGGAGGACGGTTCACCTGGCGGTCAACCGAGCAGCGGGGGGCGGGACGAAGTTGGTGAGCAGCAAGCATGGAAGGCGGCAGTTCCTGTTTTCCTTTTTTTTGCAAAATTTTTTGTATTTTTTGTGATCAGGAAATAAAATGTGGAAAGATGAAATGACGGTGATGATGATTATGATGGTGGTGGTGTTTATGAAATGTCTTGGTGATGAACAATAAGGAAAAAAATTTATTAGATAAAATAAAATGAAAAGATGAAGATAGAATACTTACATGAGAGAATTGCCGAATTTAGAGGAGCAATGCTATGCGGCCTCCGATCGTCGTGGCCTCGATCAGCTCCGGGCGGAATCGGAGCAAAGAAGCTGCACGAGCTTTGAGAAAACTCGTGACGGTGGTGCGGACCACCGGATCTCGCCTTGAGGTTGTTGTCGCCTGACTCGTCTCCTACAGCTGTCACCTGAAGGTTAAAGGGGCTCGACCTCACTTCTCTCGAAACAGTGGATGAAGATGAATGATGGAGGAGGAGGAAGTTGGAAAAGAGATGGAGAAAATGGGAAGAATGGTGGAGGAAGTGGAGAAAATGGTGGCGTGGAGTGGAAGATAAGTAAAGAAGAAGTAAAAGGGAGATAATAAAATAAAATAAAAATATAATAAGTAAAATAAGTAGGCTAATAAAAATAAAGAAGAGAAAATAAAGGTAAAATAATAAAATAATAAATAGAAAAATTAAAATAAATAAATACATGTAAATAAATAAATAAACAAAATTATGAAAATAATAAAAAATGAGGTGACACGTGGCGGCTTCAGGAGCTTCCACGTATCGCTCCCCGAAAATTCAAAAATTAAATGTAAAGAAAAATCTAAAAGATATAACAAAAGGGGTTAAATCAAAAAGCGATCAACACAAAAGTTGCTTGTCTCGACGAGATCTACAACTTTCGTGAAGGGTTGAAAATCAAAAGAAGTCATTTGTATAAATTTCTTTTTTGGGTGATACCTTATTGATATAAAATACCACATTTTTATGTTTTGCAATTTTTTCCCATTTTTAATTCGAGAAAAATAAAATAAAGTTAGAAAAAAAATATTAAAGAAATATTTGCAACTTAATCTATTTTTTGGATTTTTAATAAGTAAGAAAATAAAAAGACAGAATAAAAGGCCAAAAAGGTCAATTTGTACAATATACAATAGGGGCCCAAAACCCAAGTTTCACATACGATCTCCGATTTTAATGAAATTAGTCTTGTTTTGAAGGTCTTTGAATGTATATTACTTTAAAAGTGAGTAGAACTAAATCGGACACTGTATGAGAGAGATATGTGCATTTTAAGGCTCCTAGTTTCAAACTTGGATTGGGATTTTATTGGTCAATTTTACAAGTTAGTATTTTTTGATATTTTTCGTATTTTTTGATATTTTTCTTTAATTAGTGTTAGTAATATATACACTATAGAGTTTATCTTATTGGATTTGGAGTTAGTATAAAATATATACAAATAGGTGAAATATGGTGAATATACAGGTGAATATTTACAAGTGAATTGGGCTTCGTATTTAATGCAAATGCGAATGCTAAACTGCAGATATTATTTATGCATGCATGAACGCTAATTATGTAATATAAGTGGAAATATGTAGCTAAATACTCGGTAACAAAGCTCTATTTTCAACTTTTACAGTGATGAATCACAGATTCATCAACCCCCTATACTTAAACCTTGCTCGTCCCCGAGCAACTAAAATGAAATGCAAAAGTGAAATGAGATTGTGTTCCATACAAGGTCATGAACAAAAGTTGAAAATGGAGCTTGACTCGACCTTTGGATTAATAATGTGACGTAAACTTATTGGGATCTGAATTTAAGATCTAACAAACTTTAAGTTCCACAAGTCTTCTATTCAAGACACCTCAACAGTCAGGTCAGAACAAATCCTCATACGCAAATTTCTGATGAGTATGATTCTTAGTTGCACTGTATAAGTGAAAAATAGCTCTCCACATCAGAAATGGCTAAGAATCAGCCTCCTCTAACAAGGTAACTCTAATTACCCGGTCCACTAACTCTTTCCTCGAGGAGCGGGGCATTCCCTTCTAAGTTCAAGTGCGACCAGCTCAAGAGGGGGGGTGGAGAAAAGAATGGACGGTAGCCAGTGTAGCTACCTATCCCAGGATGCCTGACCAGTGTAGCCAAGTCATCCAGCTGCAGACTTCTTGCTAATATACATACTCCGACAGGTATTTTATTTTCACTCAGGCCTGTCTTATTTTTTGGAGTTCTTGCATTTTTTCCTTTTTTCTTGAACTATACACAAGGTGCAACATGTACATCAGGAGTTTTTCCTCTTGAGCCAGTAGACTATCCCTTTTTTGAAGCATTATTGCAACCCACAACGTCCCGTCTTTAGACATCAACACGACCAAACTACGTTGAGATGCACTACCCTCCCTAGAGGAGGACGGATGTTTCCACCCGTGTGCTACTCCAAGCTAATGATTTCTACCTCCTCACCACCTCATCAATGAAGATCTACGTGCATGGTGCTTGTCCAAGGTTGGTCATTGTATAAAAGAATCATGCGTATGTATGAAATATTCTACTTAGACCAATCAAGATGACACGTGAACATAGACTTGCGGACTCAAAGAATTATGTCGGTTGACCTGAAAAATCTTAACTCCAGTTCCTATAAGGTTCCTCTGAAATTAGGTGGATTAAGGTCAAATCAAGTACATCCTCGACATCTATTCATAACTTGGTTCAGAACCCACTAACTTTTCACATTGCATATGCCAGATATGCAGATGATATGTTGATGACATGCTATGTAAATAAATGCAAGACTCTTTTTTTTCATCTTTTTTTTGAATGTAAGGATGATATGCAAGAGTAAACAAGAATCCTATTTTTTTTGTTTATGTTTTGTTGTTTTTTTGTGTTTTTTTTAAATTTGGTATACCTCCTATGTTACAACAATTTTACAAGAGTTCTATAAGTATTATAAGTGTTATACAATATACAAGTATACATGTAGTTTACAATTTTTTATAGATTTTACAAGAGTTTTACAAGCATTACAAATATACATGTATTTTACAATTTTTTTTCAATTTTTACCCACCCGTAAATGTTGCATAATATATACAAAAATATGCGAAAATACGTGAAAGTACGAGCTATGTGTAAAGTATATATGTAATATATACACGCTCCCCTATACTTAGCGTGTGTTATGTCCACAGAGCATGAAAAGCGAGGAAGAAGACATAGCTCGTGCTAAGTATAGGAGAGCAAAAATAACAAAATGTATAGAAGTCGCTCCGCCCCCCTATACTTAGGCTCTGGCAGCCTAAGTGTAGAAGAAGATCAAAAATGGGGGCGGCGAGGTTAAGAGGAGAAATGGAGGAGTATATATACATGCAGTGGCAGAGGGAGAGGGGGGCGGGTAACGGGTCGCTAGATACATGATTTGATTCCGGCAAGTTGTAGTACGTGTACTTAGCGAATCAATCAGAACCGAGAGAAGATCTCCGTGAAGAGTGTCTCGGCCTAATTTATATCCCGAGAAAGTCCGGGGTCGAATACAGGGAGGCAAAGGAACAACTATAGAATTAATCCAAAAAATAAGAATTTGAGTTTTCAGAGTGGATTTTTTGGATATTTTTTAATGCAAAATGAATGCCAAATGCAAATGTGGATGAATCAAGATAGTAAGAAAACACACAACTAGGCTAAATTAATTTTAATGACAAATCAGTTCAATTCAGCCAAATTATATTTTTTCTAAGATCTTAATTCAGTGATGCATGCAAAACATATTTTTTTTAGAATTTTAGGGGTCGAGATGCAACAATTTAAAATACACTCTTTTTAAGGGTTTTTATGTAATTCGTCACACAAACAGTAAGCAAAAATAATAAAAAAATTACTGGAACATAAACATGATGAAAGAAAGCTACAATAATATTTTTGGAATTTTTTTGACAACATATGATTTTTTATAATTTTTTAGTGAAAACAAAGTGACAATGAGTAATTAACTAATAAATCCACAATTACAAATTAATTAGAGTGTGAATTATCTCAAAAATATATTCATATGCTCAAGTTAGGAGAGTTGAAATTTCGCAAAATGAATATATGTGGATTTAATTAAAAATCAAATACAAAAATCGCTCTACAATTTATTTCAGGCACAAGATTGGATGAAATTTGGACATTAAATTAAGCACTCATCAATGCATCATTCTATTTTTTTTTGGATTTTTTAGAGCAACTATGTGTCTGATATGAATTTAATAGCACAAAATGGGTAAATTATGCAGATTTTTAGTTAGACAATTTTAATTAACTACTTCAATATCACAAAAATATAAATAAATATTCAGATGGTAGAAAATGAGTTGCTCAACATAATGCTATTTTTTGAATAAAACAATCTAAAATTGATGTCCAAATTAAGAGCCAAACACAGGGGTATCCTTGCAAAGCAGGAAATAAAACGGATAATGTAAAACATGCACAAGGACTAAACTAAAATTACATAAATATGAGCTAGCAAACTTGCAATTTTTACAATAAAAAATAAAATAAAATGAAAAGACCTTCTCCTCAGGCACATGAGCACGATGGGGGAGGAGGCCAGCGCCAGCGGCGCGGCCGCGCGCGTCGGAGAGGCGGAGGTCAGTAGCCGCGGCTGGACGATGAGAGGGCAACGCAGCCTGCACGAGGTGCTAGAAGCCGTGGGCCACGTTTTGCGGGCGGTGGTGGATTGGTGAAGGCGACAGTGGAGGGTGGAGGTCGGCGGACGCGCACCGCACGACGGAAGAGGGGGACAGCGACCTGACGGAGGGCGGAGCCGCTGACGGAGGTGGGGCACCCAGCTGGGCGCGGAGGCGGCCTGGAGCTTGATAGTGGCCAGGAGCGACGGGTGTAGGCGGGTGTCTGGCACGGTCAGATCGCTCCGGTGGCTGGGCGGGAAGGGGCGCCGCCTGCCGCTGGTTGTGGCCTGCGAGGCTACAGGGGGAGCGGCGGCGGCGGCGCTGCTGCTGCTATTTCTCTTGTCCGTTTATTTTGTTTGGTTTTTTTCTTTTTTTCTTGATTTTTTTGTTTAAATGAGAAAATTCTTTTTTTAGATTTTAATTTTTTTAACAGGAAACAATATGTACACAAAAAGGGGGAAAATAGATGAGGGTGTGAAGATGTGATAAAATGATGGTGGTGGTGGTAATGTGATAAAAATACAAGATAGTGAAGATGTTTATTAATGATAGAAAGGGAAAATTTACCTACGATGAGCGTGGTCGCCTATGTTGTGCTCACGAGAGCACGGTCTTCGCTCAAATCGCCGGCGAGCGATGAGCTCGAGCACCGCATGTATGCGACTGCGATGTTGGCCAAAAAGCCAACGGATCTCACCGGAGAGAGGGCTATTGTCGCTCGACCGCGGTTGCGTCGCAGTCACCGATTCAACTCTGAGAACTAGGCTCTCCTCACATAAAGATGGATCAAAAGCAAAAATGAAGAGAATGAGATGTATATAAAGAGGAAAAAATGAGAAGTTATTAAAGTGGAGTAGGCATTAATTTAAAATTTTTTATGTTTTAATAAAATATGGATTTTTTATGGATTTTTTAGTGAAAACAGAGTGACTATGATTAATTAATTCCTAATAAATCCACAATAGCAAATTAGATAGAGAATCCAGGAGACTTAAAATTTTGTGAAAAGGATGTATGTGGATTTAATTAAAAATAAATTACGAAAATTACTCCACAATTTATTTCTGGCACAGGACAACTCTATTTTGGATGAAATTTGGAAAGTAAATAAAGCACATTTCAGGACATCATCTCAATCTTTTCAAGAATTTTTAGAGTAACCGTGAGTTAGATATCAATTTACGAGTCCAAATTGGGTAAAATATAAAGAATTTCAATTAAACAATTTTAATTAATTACCCACAACTCACAAAAATACAAATAAATATCCATGTGGTAGAGAATTAGTGCTCAACATCAAAACATTTTTCATTGAATAAAATAATGCAATACATGTGTCCAAATTAATAGTCAAACACAAGGGTATCCATGCAAAACAGAAAGTAAAATCAATCAACACAAACATGTATAGGGGCCTATTTGTAATTACAGAAACCTACAGGAGAAAATATGCAATTTTTACAAAATAAAAAAGGAAATAAAATGGGCATGTCTTCTTCCTTGCTTAGGTAGAGCATGGATATGAACTCAAAAAGGGGTCGGCGGCGTGGCTACGCGCGGGGCCGCGAGGAGGGGTGCACCGGCGGCGGCGCGCGTACGGGTGGCGGCGACGGTGGGCGGCGTGGGCCGCTATGGGCGGCGCAAGTCGGGAAGGGCCGTTGTGGGCAGCATAGGAGGGGGACCTGCGACGGAAGGCACAATGCCTTGGCGGAGGAGCAGCTCCCCCTGGAGGAGCGCGAGGCGGCGACGCGGCCGGCTGCGGCTGATGCGCCGCACCTGCGCGGGGAGGCGTGGTCGGCTGCGGCTGGCGGGCAGCGACAACCGCGGCTGGAGGAAGGGGGGTGGCGGGCAGCCTCCCTCCTGTTTCTTTTTTTTATTTTTTTGTTTTTGTTTTACTGATGCGATGCAAATTTTTTTGATTTAATTTTTTAATTTTTTTAATTTTTTAAAAGGGAATACAAATAAAAAGAGAACAAAGATGGCGTGGTGATGATGTGATAAAAATACAAGATAATGAAGATGTTTATTAATGATAGCAACGATGCCATCTAACGGGTCGCTAGATACGTGGTTTAGTTCGGACACGTTGTAGCATGTGTACTTAGTGAATCAGTCAGAACCGAGAGAAGATCTTCGTGAAGAGTGTCTGGGCTTTAATTTATATCCCGTGCAAGTCTGGGGTCGAACACATGGAGGTAAAGGAACAACTTTGGAGTCAATTCAAAAATTAAGATCTAGATTTTTAATGCGGATTTTTAAATTTTTTAATGCAAAATAAAAGCCAAATACAAGATGCGGCTGAGTTAAGACACTAAGAAAGCACACAATTAGGCTGAATTAAATTTAATAGAAAATTAGTCCAATTTAGCCAAATCATATTTTTTTCTAGAATCTTAATCCAGTGAGGAACACAAAACACATTTTTTTTATTTTTAGGAATTGATATGCTCAAGTCAGGAGAGTTGAAATTTTGTGAAAAAAATATATGTGGATTTAATTAAAAATCAAATACAAAAATCACTCTATGATTTATTTTAGGCACATGACAACTCCACTTTAGATGAAATTTGAACACTAACTAAAGCACACTTCACGACATCATCTCAAATTTTTTAAGAATTTTTAGAGCAACCGTGAGTTAGATATCAATTTAAGAGTCCAGATTGGGTAAAATATGAAGAATTTCAATTAACCAATTTTAGTTAATTACCCAAAATTTACAAAAATATAAATAAATATCCACGTGATAAAGAACTAGTTGCTTAACATCAAGATATTTTTCATTTAATAAAATGACGTAAAGTTGATGTCCAAATTAATAGTCAAACACAGGGGTATCCTTGGAAAATATAAATTGAAAAGACAACTCAAAATTATGCACAGGGACTAAACAATAATTACAAAAACTATAAAGAAAGTTTTGCAATATTTACAAAATAATAATAAAAAATAAAAAATTAACCTCCTTCCTCCTTCGTTTCTGGATAGGCGGCTAGGGCGCACGGGTGGAAACGCGGGGTGGTGCCAGAGGAGGCGCCGCTGGGCGAGGCGGCGGCTGATGAATCCATATTTCTCATCTTTATTCTATCATTTTGGCCTAAAAAACCCTAGCAATTGCATATAAATACCCTTAATTTCAGCATCTTAACATCCATGCACGTGCATGTAAATAGTGTATAAAATATTGTTTTTAAAGCTAAAATTATAGAATAAATAAAAGAAAAGAAAAAGAATAAAATATTGTAAATATTTTATGACCCGAAACCTCAAAACCTAGGCATCTCTATGAATAGGTCGACAAGGAATAAAGTAGGGGGAGATAAGGACCAAAATACAATAAAAATTCCTTTTAATTAATTCATTCTTTATTTATTTTGAGACCTATTTTTGGTTCCACTTTTTAAACCTCAAATAAAGAAACTTTGTATATGAAAGTTGTAGATAATTAAATATAGAAAAATACAAAATTGATTTCATTCAAAAATAATGTACAGATAAAACGATATGGTCTGAATAAAATTCCAGAATCCCAACTTCCCAAACCTGTATCTTCCAAATAAAAACTCGAAATGCGTCAAACTCACTTTTAATTGTATATAATTTAAAATAAGCTATTTAATGGTGGTGGTTTCGCATTTGGCGGAGCTACGGTTCGAAAGTTGAGTTTTGGACCCTTATTGTATACTTGTACAGATTAAAATATTCATTTTATTATTTATTCATTATTTTTGTAATTTTATATTTTGATAATTTTGTAAATATTATTTATAATATATATGTACATTAAAATTAGAATAAAAACCTAAAGATAATACGAAAATAAAAATACATGTATACAATACATAGGTATAATACCAATACACATACCTATATTATTAGTATTTATAATTTATTAAGTGTACAAAATACATCAAAAAATAAAATAAAAATATATATAAGTGTATAAAAATATTCTATAAATTTAAAAATAATAAACAAAAATAAATAAATTACGTACACAAAATAAAAATAAAATATTAAAATACATAGATATATGTACCTATATATGCCTAAAAAGGTAACTTATATTTTTTATACCTCATAAAAAAATTAAAAATCATAATAAAATAGTTCATAAAATAACAAATGTTTTCATATAATAATAAAAAATTAATTAATTCGTTTTCTATTTTTAATTGAATTTACAAAATATTTTTTTTCGGGATTTTTCCTGGTTGGTCTACGTGGACCAAACAGGTGACAGTCCACGTTGACCGACGGGTCAAGTGGCTATCCCTCCCCTCTGCCATTGTGTCAGAGTTGTGTTTGACCTCAATTTCGACGAATATTTGAGGGTGCCCCTTGCACCCTTTCATGTCGCGACCTAAAGCACTTTAGAGCCCCCTCGACCTTTAGAGCCCCCTCAATGTCTCGATCATCCCTCTTTCACGCCCTAGGCTTTCCTAGGGCCGAGGGACGGCGATTCGAGTGATCCCCCTCGACCTTTAGAGCGTCAGAGCCACAGTGTCAACCCTACATATCCAACCTCCGACTTTCGAGCCACCTTTGAACCCCTCCTACACAAGCTCAGCTCCCGCTTTCACGCCCAAGAGCTTGAGGAAGGTGACAGCTTCCTCTCCAGAGCTTCAGGCTGGTCAAGCGATGCCCGAGGTGGCTCCAATCACCTCCGCCATCTCCGACGTCGAGGTATCTTCTACCTCAGGTTCAACCCCTTCGAGGTGTTTATTTTCTTCTATTTTTCTTCTGCATTTCATTCGTCGTAGTCATAGGAGTAAAACCCCCCAAAATCTCCGAGTTTCATCCATCGAATCACCTTCACGATCACCTCACCGGAGTGCTCCTCCGGCCACCACTTCGCACCGTCGTTCCTCGCCCCCATTCCACCTCCGTGGGGTCCAGGAACTTTTCCCTGGACCCTCTCACCCCTTTTTGCAGGTCAAAGAGCTTTGACTCGAGCCTGGGGCTCGTTTTGCCTTTCACCGGAGATCCGCGAAGCCCATCAGCTCTGCTACCTCCGCGCGAGAGCCTCGACCGTCGCCGAGGTATTTTGGAGCCACCAGGAGGAAGAGGAGGACCACAGGAGTCTCCCGGCCATTTTTGAAGCCCAAGGAATGCCAGAGGACAGAGCTTGAGCTCGGTGAAGCTCGTATCGCCGGCGCTCCTCCCCTGTTCTTGCTCCGCCCCTCTGCACCGTCGGTTCAAGGCCCGAGCTCCAGGTGCACAGCAGTTGTTCGATCTCCTCCAGCAGCCACCGTCTGATCAAGCCAAGGAGATCTAATCGTTGTCGTCCATCAGCGAACCATCATCGGCCGTTCTTCACGCGCCACGTGTCAAGTGGCATCTCCACCGCCGTCGGATCGCATCTCTTTGGGTATTTTGCATCTTCTACCCTGAGAGTTCTTGTATTTATTACTTAGTCCATAAACTTTCATCTGTAGTTTAAATATTTTTGTAATATTTTCATCTAGGCCCCTGAACTTTATTTATTTACACTTAGGTGATGTCCACATCACCTCACGTGACCCGTGCACGTGGGGTGGTGGTGATTTTGCACATGACTCCCTGTGGGTTTAGCTATTTCGTATCAGTCCAGGAAATATTTTGTAACGTGTAATAGTTTTGGATATTTTGCATATCAGCCCCTGGGAATTTTATATATTACATTTAGGTCCTTGCTAGGTGTGTGCCAGTCACGTGCGGGGTTGGGAAAACTGCAGGCGCGCCCTAGCAGGTTTTGATATTTGTATTTGGTCCTGGAAATATATTTCTTAGTTATAATTTTTGTGGAAAAATTGCACGTTGGTCCCTGGATATTTGTATATTTACATATATGCCCTTGCTAGTAGTGTAATTTCTTTATGTTGCTTCTATTTATTACATGCATCCATAAATTTCTAAAAATCACCAAAAAATCAAGTTAAGCTCATGTTTGCTTTCTCTTTTTAAGCTCCTGTTTGCTTTCTCTTTCATGCCATATTTTTGTTTTCCATTTTTCTTGCATTTTTATATTTATAAAAATTCAAAAATGTGCATTTTCACTATTATTTGCATTAGAAAGTTCCAAAAAAATAGTAAAACCCCCTTTAAAAATTCCAAAAAATACCTTATCTGTATTTCAGTGTCTTTTAACTTCTATCCAAAAATCGTTAAAAAAATTCAAAGTAAAAACGCTAAAAATTAAAAAAACTCTAAAAATCTTCATAAAAATATTAAAATTTCCACAAAAAATCCTAAAAAACTAATTTTTGTCTCTGATTTTTTTTATTGAATTATCTTTAGTTTAAAATTGATTGGGAATATTTTCGTTACTGTTTGATATTTTATTTCTCCATTTTTGTTCCAGCTGTTTATTTTCTACACTGTTTTCAGTATTTTTGACTTTAAAAATACCAAAAAATTCAGAAAAATCTATAAAAATCACAAAACATTACAAAAATATTTAAAGTCCAAAAATATTTTATTTCTTGATTTTTGAGTATTTTTCCTTATTTTTATAAATCCTTATTCTTCTCTTTTCTTATATTATGTATATATTCTATTTATAGAAAAAGAAAATATAAAAAAATATAAATATAAAAATAAAATATAAAATCAGAAAATTTAAAATCAAAATACAAAAATATAAAAATTAAAAAAATTTAAATAAAAAAATATAGAATTAAAAACCCACAAAAACTTGCATGTTGGTAGGCATTTGATCACATATCACATTTTGAGCATTTTTGCCTTGATCTATCGTGCTTGCTCCCTGAGTTCGACACTCTACACATACTTGCATACTATACACACTTATTGTATAGTTATAATAAATTTTGACTCCACATTTGCTTCTCATTGTTTGATTGTTATTGTGGGTTAATTGTTGACTTAATCTGGATTTTTGAGTGGTCAATGCATCGACTGTTGATCCGCCTTGTGGATTGATACGACCGCTCGATTTTCAGGATAATAAAATGGCGCCGTTGCTGGGGAGCAACAACGTATAGATCATATTTTGTGATTGGTTGTGATTGTGTGTTTACCATTATTACTTTATTTGTTTCCATTTTATTTGACTTACATTTTTGAGCTATCTGACCACCTTCTTTGTTGTCTTTGTGTGAGGTACCGCGGATCAAGGGAGATGGCTTTTCCTAGGCGTATGGACACCCACGTGAAGCCAGCTTCAGCCTTCTACCCGTGCACGAGGAAGACTTAGAAATTTTGTAGATTAGCTCATTTACTTTCTGTCTATATTTGTGTAATTAAGTGAGAGAGAGACTCATAACTTGTAATATTCAGGACATTCAGACACTTCGATATTTCATGGGGTCCAGTTCCCAAGGGATTGTTCCCTTAGGGGCCTCGTTTGCTTGCTCGATTTTTCGTCGGTTTTATTTTCACCGAATTTTCTTTTATTTTGATTCACAAAGTTTTGGCCCCTAGACTTAGGATTTTCTTGTGACTGTGACGTAATTGACAAAGTGGACCTAATTAATAACTCACAAATAAAAAGCTATTTTGGTCACCTGAGGGGTCGTGTGCCGCTAGAGGTCGTATACAGCGCTGGCAGGATCCGTTGTGGCGGACACCGATCGACATCAGAGACCAGACTCCGACTCCTCTTGTTGACCACTTAGCTATTGTTCTTCTCGTGTAGAATCTTTCATCTAAGGCCGATTTCTTCGTGCATTATATAGGTAGTATAATTTCTGTCTTTTATTTTATGCGTGGATTACCCTACATGTAGAGTGCTGGAGCAAGATACGCATTTCAGTCTCTGCAAGCATCATTGTGTTTAATCGCGCATCGGCTTTTCCGACTTCCTCCCCCTTTTTATTGGACCTTAAATAATCAGGAGATCAGAAAATTCGTTAGGCGTTGTCTTCATTTCAGAAAAATACCTAAAAAAAGTGAAAATCATAAAATTGGGACTGCTAATGCAAACTTGACCATAAAACTCTACTCAATTTTCAAAAATTTTGTCTTGGGGAGAGTCACCCCTCATTGGTTGATTTATCTATAGTGAGAGAGTGACCCGAACACTAGGATAGAGCCACGCCCGATATCTTAATTAACTACTGGTCTTAGGTGAGTCGTTCTCCAATGAGGATCTCTCCGGTAACCGTTAAAGCGGATCGTGACGTCCTTTGCAGAGGGGGTTGATCGGGTAGCCGGCAAACGGTCCGCAACTCCTACTAGATGGGAACGATCTCATTTGGGATTTGGACAGTCGGCTAAGAGCGTTGGGTTCCCAACAGCTCGCTTAATCGCTCTGATAGATTGATTACCTAAGTAAAATTGAAAGATAAACGACCGAACCTTCACGGTCATCAGCTTAGAGTTGTGTAGGTGAATTGGGGTTTGTATTCACATCTTGTTTGCATTCCAGATCTCATCCGGCCTTTTCCACGATCAAAATGATGGGAAGGAGATCCCTTAGGCCACGTCTGGTGGCACCGCTATCGAGCACTCCTTCCTATTCATCTAGGTCAGCTTCGAGGAGTCCAGACCTACTCTCTGAGTCTGAGTTTACATCCACCCTGTTCTCCCTCGACCACCCTTCTTCTTCCATCAGTCCAGTGGTGTCAGAGTTTAGTGCATCACAGAGCTCAGAGCATTTGACAGCACCTGAGATGGGTTCTTTTGCCTTTGCAGAGATGGCAGAGAGGAACACCCAGATGAGCAGAGAACACCACCATTCCTATATGATCAAGCTGCCATCAACAACTCACTATTAGCTTCTTTGGAGACCATGCAGAGATAGATCAGAGAACATGGAGTATTCATGGGTGACCTCATGAGGGAGATAGCGCAGATGCGAGAAGGAAGAGACGACAGACCTTAGGGCAGTGGAGGAGACATACCAGATGCAACAGACGAAGGAGGAGAACCTAACCAGGAGAGGCCGCCGCCGATGACCATGAGGCAGTTGCACAACCCAGCCACGACCCTCACTCACCGATGGATTCATCTTCCTCCCATTGTTGGGAACTTTGAGCTTCGACCCGCAGACCATTCAGTTATTGCCCAAGTTTCATGGGCTAGCCACGAGGAGCCTCATCTCCATCTGCAGGAGTTTGAGATGATTTGCAGCACTGTCCACGACAGACTGGTGGATGAGGACACAATCAAGATGATTGCCTTCCCATTCTTATTAGCTGATAGAGCAGCCTACTGGCTGAAGCATCTTGGGAGGTACGTTACATCATGGGCACAACTCTGGCGCGAGTACTTGAACAAGTACTATCCACTCGACCGGATCAACGCAGCACGAGCTATGATCAGCAATTTCACCATGGTCCCGAATGAGCAGTTCCATGAGGCTTGGGATCGATCCAGAGAGCTCATTGACCGGTGTCCACATCATGACATATCCAAGCCCAATCTGGTTCAGAGTTTCTTCTGTGGGCTGACACCGGAGCTGTAGGGGCTTGTCAATGCCTCTTGTGGTGGATCTTACTTCTCCAAGGGAGAAGACGTAGTTTGGGAGATTTATGAAGGAATGGCAGAGAACTCCATAGTCATGGCCCAAGCCCGCGTCTACACACTGTCGAAGCTTCCACCACAAGCAGTAGGATACCAGAGGATTGCACGCATCGATGCCAGTATACACACTCCGTCAGCAGCCGTAGCTCAGGTTGAATCCACCGCTGCTGACATGGGGATCATTTCTGAGAAGTTGGACCGCATCGAGATTCTTGAGAAGAAGTAGAGTCAAGGTCTTGCCCAAATGGACCTTATCACGAAGACCATGAGTGACCTGAAGATGCAGATTCTTTGCATCCAGAAGGCACAGACGTCTACTCAGCAACCTCTCATGTCACGAGCTGATCCCAGCAGTAGCAGCTCCACCCAGCCCTCTGCCTCGTACCGTCAGATTCACCACATCCAGGCAGAGCCGATCCAGCAGCTACAACACTACTCACTGCCACCACCATCTCAGGACACTCAGATGGTGGTCTATCAGCCGGATCAGCCACTGGCAGTTCTTCCACCACCACCCGTTGAGCAGGAACCATTGATGGAAGTCAATGGGATTTGGTACGACCGGTACCCACAACAGCCCGGGATTCGTCGCAATCACCCCGGATTCCGTTAGACCACTGGTGGCACCTCATCCCAGCAGCAGTCTCCAGTTCAGGGACATCAGAACAGCAGCAGCAACAGCCCCAGTATGCCTACCAGCAGTACCAGCAGGGTCCTCGTCCCGTCTATCTGGGACAACAGTGGAGGCAGCATCAACAGCCTCACCAGACATACTCCTAGCCTCCCCACTACCAGCAGCAGCCTCATTTCCAGCAGGGGAACACTTCCGATTCTCAGGCACCTACCTTTGAGAACCCAGCTCTAGATGACCTCGCCCGCTTGATTTCTGACCAGCAGGCATCCTTTCGGCGGGAAATGGATGAGTTCCGGCAGGAGATGAGGGATATCATCAAGGACAAGGCCGCCATACCTGCACAGATCGAGCCTAATCCTAACAATCTGAAGAGGAAGTCTGAGCAGGTACAGTTTACAGAGGATACCTCTCCTAGTGATTATTTGATTGACATGTCTTCTTTGTATGATGCTGATTTCGTGACTACTAGGAGCGGTAGGATTCCAGTCGGTGGTGCCTCATCTGAGCGACAGCCACACGAGGAACCACGAGCGCCAAATGAGCAGAGTAGCGGTGCTGATGCCGCTGATGATGATGTTAAGGATGGTGGTGCTGATGCCACCAATGATAGAGATCCAGATGACGGTGCTGAGGCCGTTGAGATACCATATGCAAACGATGGTGCTGAGGCCATCATTTTTGATGCAGAGCCAGAGCGCGGTGCTTATGCCACGAAGACATATGCCGTTGGTGGTACTGAGGCCACCACTTCTACTTTTTTTGAGCTCCCACATGTTGTTTTGCCACCTTTTGTATCTCAGGACTGTGGTAACAAGAAAAAGACAAAAAAATGAATAAAGGAAAGGTTTTTGTATACACTTCAGGTCCATATGTGTTGCATGATGATCATTGTATGGATTCTATTCCTTCACAGGCACAGGAACCTCTTCCTAATCCTCCATCTGAGGAGGCCCCTTTCATCCCCTTCCCTCAAGCACTCCGCTTGGCGAAGGGGAATAAAAGAGAAAATCCAAAAAAGACTCAATAGGTAGAGTTCAGCAACCAGATGATTGATAGATTCCAGATCCAGCTAACTCTACAGAAGGCACTTGAGCACATCCCCCTCTTCCAAAATAGCTTGAGAGAGAAGACTACAGTCTGCAGGAAGAGGAGGAACCAGAAAGATCAGATCCATGTGCTCACCCATTCTACTTGTTTCACCATTCAGAACCGATTGCTAGCCAAGAGACCTGATGCAGGAGCTCCCTATGTCAGATGCGAGATTCAGGAGCAACGTTTCGATCGTACTCTATTAGACATCGGCTCTTCTATCAACCTCCTTCCGACAGCCTTACTCGATCGATTTGAGTTTGGTCCTCTTCTTCGGAGCAGGACAATCCTTCAATTTGCTGATAGGTCAACTAAGAGGCTGAAGGGGTTGTTGCGAGACGTGGTCGTTACCATTCAAGGCCTGAAATTCCCCGTGGACTTTGTTGTATTGGACATGGAGATCCCTGAGTCGGTAACAGATACCCCCATCATACTTGGACGCCCATTCTTGGCCACTGCCAAGGCGGTGACGGATCATGATAGTGGGAAGGTATGCTTTCGCGTAGAGGGCGAGAGCATACAAATAGAGACGATCGAAGAGACCAGAGCGAGAGAATCAGCATGCTCAGAGCAGTCCAGTGATACCGCGCAGATGACAGAGGATGAGCGAGACGTCCACCTGGAGAGTGATTTTGTGATGACATATGATGAATCCTTTTGGACAGATCCAGTAGCATCGACCCTTGCCTTGCCTGCAGATTCACTCTATTTATAGCTTATGGTAGTTGAGAGCCTGGAGAGCACACCCCTGGATGAGGACACCTTTGAAGCTGACAGTTCCGTGATGAGTGGTGAAGCAGAGTTTCATTCTTGTTCTTCTAGTTCAGATCCCTCGAATTCAGACTTTTATTGGGATGATTTTTATGACTATTTGTAGTGTCTGATTCCTTCTGAGCCGATAGCTAGGATGGAGTGCGAGTCAGTACAGTTCATAGATGATTCAGCATGGTTCCCTTCGTCACATTTTCATGCACAGCAGGAGTTCTCACATGCAGACCTGGTAGCCTTCACACAGACATATCAGAAGCCAGATCTGCCACCTCCCAGTTGTAAAGAATTGAAGCCCTTGTCGTAGTCAATGAAGTATAGATTCCTTGCGGGTGAGCCAGATATGCACCCAGTCATTATCTCAGCAGGTTTGACTGGAGAGCAAGAATCTCGTCTGATGGAGTTTCTTGAAAGAAACCGCAAGGCGATAGGGATGGAGTATACCTGATCTCCAGGGGATTAGTCCGGCTCTGTGCTCCCACCACATCTATCTTGAGGAGGACGCTAAGCCTTCGCGTGAGTTCCAGCGACGGCTGAACCCGAATCTTCGAGATGTGGTCATGAAGGAAATATCAAGGTGGTGGAGCACTGATTTTATCTACCCCATCTCCGACTCCAAGTGGGTTAGTCCATTACATGTGGTACCCAAGAAGACGGGTATCACTACAGTTGTGAGTGAGTCTGGAGAGGAGATAGCTACCTGAGTACCCACTTCTTGGAGGGTCTGTGTGGACTACATACGATTGAATTAGGCCACCAAGAAGGATCATTTCCCACTGCCATTCATTGATCAGATTATCGAGAGGCTAGCTGGGAAGAGTCACTATTGTTTTCTTGACGGGTACTCTGGTTACAATCAAGTGGCCATTGTGCCCGAAGACTAAGAGAAAACGACAGTCACCTGTCCGTTTAGGACTTATGCTTTCAGACGGATGCCATTTGGTTTGTGTAACGCCCCGGTGACATTCCAAAGATGCATGTTGTCCATATTCTCGGACATGGTGGGTGAGTGTTTAGAGGTTTTCATGGATGACTTCTCGGTCTATGGAGATGGGTTTGATGCTTGTCTTTACTGCCTAGACCGTGTGCTTCAGCGTTGCATAGAGGTCAACCTTGTCTTGTCTTGGGAGAAGAGTCACTTCATGGTGACTCAAAAGACAGTCCTTGGTCATATCATCTCCAACAGGGGCATGGAGGTCGATCCGGCCAAGGTGGGTATCATTAGAAAACTCAATCCACCATCCAATCTGCGTCAATTGCGGTCTTTTCTGGGGCATGTCGGTTTCTACCGACGGTTCATTCAAGACTTCAGTCGTATTGTCCGACCGCTTACTGATCTGCTGACGAAAGACATTGAGTTCATTGTAGATGATAAGTGTCTTACGTCCTTTGAGACTCTCAAGGATATGGATGTTACGGCTCCTGTCCTTCAGCTACCTGATTGGTCTCTCCCATTTGAGATCATGACGGATGCTTCTTATTTTACCGTAGGGGTTGTGCTTGGACAGAGGAGGGATGGATTGTCGTATGCCATTCACTATGCCAGTCGGACTTTGGATGCCGCTCAACGGAATTATACTATGATAGAGAAGGAGATGCTGGCCGTAGTCTTTGCTTTGAATAAGTATCGATCATATATTCTCGGATCTAGAGTGGCTATCTTTACAGATCACACCGCCATCCGGTACCTTATGGCCAAGAAGGATGCTAAAGCTCGCCTTACCAGATGGTACCTTCTGCTTCAGGAGTTTTATATTGAGATTAAGGATAAGCCTGGAGATAAGAATGTGGTGGCGGATCACCTCTGCTTAGAGAACCTTGAGGAATCTGAGCCCAACGCACCGATTACAGAGACATTTCCAGATGAGGCGATCTTGGCTATCACCTCACTCCCATGGTATGCAGACATTGTGAACTATCTTGTTGCCAAGACGGTTCCACAAGGTTGGCCCAGGCAGAAACTTGAGACCTTCCTGGCGAAGGCCAAGTTTTATCATTGGGAGGATCCCGTCCTTTTATCATGAAGGAGGGGATAACATATGGAGGAGGTGCATTCCTCAAGACGAGCAGCATAGCGTCCTCACATATTCCCACAAGCTTGAGGCAGGAGGACATCATTATGGGAGACGAACAACACAGAAGGTGCTCCAATCCGTCATTTGGTGGCCTACTCTCTTCAAGGATTCCGATGAATTCGTGAAGAGATGTACTGACTGTCAGAATATGGGTACTTGCGGATAGAGAGACATGATGCCCATGCAGCCCATTCACTTTCGTGAGGTTTTTGACGCATGGGGTATCGATTTCATAGGCCCATTTCCTAAGAGTCAGGGGTTTGAGTACATTTTGCATGCCGTGGATTATGTGAGCCATTGGGTTGAGGCCATCCCCACCCGAGCCAAAGATTTGGTTGAGGCCATCCCCACCCGAGCCACAGATGCTAAGACCGTGTGTCACTTTTAATGGAAAAATATCATTTCACGATTCGGGGTACCTAGAGTTCTGATTTCAGACGGGGGGTCTCACTTTATCAATGACAAGGTTAGGGCCCTTGCAGACGAGTTCATCATTGACCATCGTGTTGCCACGCCATATCACCCTCAAACTAATGGTCTTGCTGAAGTATCGAACAGGGAGATCAAGACTATCTTACAGAAGGTTGTCCGCCCAGACCGAAAGGATTGGTCACAGCTTTTGGACTCGATCTTGTGGGCCTATCGGACTTCCTTCAAGACTCCATTAGGGACATCTCCCTTTCGTCTCGTCTATGGCAAGCTGTGCCATTTGCTAGTGGAGATCAAGCACAAGTCACTATGGGCAGTTACTGAGTTATTGTTGGATCCCGAGAGTATAGGAGAACAGAGGAAAGCAGAGTTGGCAGCTCTTAAGGAGTTGAGAGATAGAGCCTTTTCTAGCATCCTACAGTATAAGGAAAAAATGAAGACATGGCACGATTCTCATATCAGCCATAAACAGTTTGACCCCGATCAGTGAGTATGGTTGTTTGATTCTAGGATGAAATTATTTCCAGGGAAATTACAGAGTAAGTGGAAAGGTCTGTATGTGGTCAGGAAGGGACACGACAATGGTAGTATTGATATATCCGAGTTGTCATCTTCCTCTACCTTTCTTGTTAACGGTCAGCGCCTGAAGCTATATCTAGATCATGATCCAATCGACCGTTGACGTTTCCCCCATTCTTCTGGTATGAGATGTGCTCTTTGACTTATATCATTTGCATCTCATACATGGTTATCACTTCCATCCTCCTCTATATAAATCCATCTGTCTATATCATTCTTTCATTCTTCCGTTATATTTGCTACCCCGACTTCATCTTTTGATTTTGCTATACTTAGGACGCACCTTGTCCTAAGTATGGGGGGTACACACACTGAGCTGTGATCTATTCTTTTCTTCTTTTCCTTTTCTATCTTCTTTTTGTATCAAAAAGGTGTCGCACCTTGTAGACAGTTTTCTATACTTAGGATGCACTTTGTCCTAAGTATAGGGGGTGTGCACCCTGAGTTTTCATTCTTTTCGATCCTCTCCATTGTCTCCTCTTCTTGTCTATACTTAGGGATATCTTACCCTAAGTATGGGGAGACAATCTGAGTACGATTTGTTCATTCCCACCCTTGACCCTCCCTGCGTTGTGTACAGTCTGCTATACTTAGGATTATTTGATCCTAAGTATAGGGGGGACGGTCAACTTCTCATTCGTTCATTCATGTCTTTATTTATTCTTTAGACTTGTCTATACTTAGTACGAGTTATGTTTTCTCTTTCCTCTCCGATCTATGAGGACATAACTCAAGCTAAGTATAGGGAGGTCGTATATACTATGTATATACTTTAGCCATAACTCGTACTTTCGTATTTTCTTAATAATATGGCTAAGAATTCTTTAAAATTCATTAAAAACTGTAATAAAAAGATGTTATCATTCCTCAAATTCTTTTTGTATTTACTGATTAATAAATCAGGTGAAAATGTTTTTTTGCAAAATGTTTGAAAAATAGTTTGAAAATCCTTGTGAAAATATTTTGAAAACTATTTGGAAAATGTTTTGTTACATGTTTTCAACCTGTGTAAAAATGGTGTTTTGAAAATTTTATTTTCTTTGTGTGAAATAAAAAATGTTTGAAAAATGATTTGCAATGGTTTGAAAAATGGTTGCAAAAATAATTTGAAAAATCTATCTATACTGTTTGGAAAACCTTTGCAAAATGATTTTCAAATGTGTGTACATGTTTGAAAAATTATTTGTAAAAATTATTTTGGACTATAGTTTTCAAAAATTGTTTGAAAAACCTTTTCAAATAAGTTTGTGGATACAAACATCACACCAAAATCCTTTATATATGTATGTATAAAATTGATCACTTACCCTTGTAAATTCTTGAAATCCACTGCTTGTAATATAAGATACATCCCCGTGTAAATATTTTTAACTTAGTTTTTAGCCAAAAATATTTTTACTTTCAAAAATCCCAAAAACATTTGCAAAAATTAAAATACCAAAAACATTTGAAAAATCTTTTTGAAAAATACAAAAATGCATATGTATCATCATCTTTTCAAAAATCCATAAAAAGTTTCTTGAAAATTGCATCACAAAAATATTTTCTGTATTTTGCATAGCATTAGCATTTTTCGGATTGAGTTTGATAGTTGAATGAATTTAAGTAAAATTCGGAGATTGGAGCTTGGTTGGACCTTAAAACCTACATAATAACAGAAACCTTATAGGAACTGGGTTTGAGGTACTTCAGGTCTAGTTGACTTAATTCTTTGAGGATCACGAGACTTGGTTCAATGGATTCTAGACTGCCTAAGTAGAGTATTTCGGAGCACACGCATGACTCTTGTTGATAATGACCTAACTTGGACACCTGCATGTTTCACATGGCTCAACTCAGTGGGAGTGGTGAGGGGATTGGATTTGCTGGTATGAGACGCACACAAGTGGAAACACTTGTCCTCCTCTAGGGAGGGAAGTGCACCCCAACCTGTCCAATGATGAGGAATTCTAAAGACAGGAGAGTGTGGGTTGCAATAAAGCTTCAAAAGAGGGATAGTCTACTGGCTCAAGAGGAAAAACTCCTTATGTAAATGCTTCTGTATGTAGTATTTCAAAAAAAAGAAAAAAAAGGGGCAGGCCTGTACAAAAATAAATGCCTGCAAAGTATGTGAATATGTTCTATAGTCAATAAGCAAGCTTGAGTTCCAAAGTCATATCATGTGAGCCTGCAGCAGGATGACTTGACTACACTGATCTTGCATCCGAGGATAGGTACCTACACTGGCTATCGTCCATTCTTCTCTTTACCCCCTCCTCTTGAGCTGGTTGCCACTTGAACTTAGAAGGGAATATCTCGCTCCTCGAGGAAGGAGTCATTGGATTGGGGAATCATTGGATTGTCATACTGGAGAAGTCAATCTCTTTGTCATTCTAGTTGGGGAGAGCCACTATCACCTACATTGTACGAGTCATATTCATAGTCGTAAGGGTTTGCATATGAGTTAAGATATTTCTGACCTGGCTATTGAGGAGACTTGAGCAGAGTTTTGGGATTCTCAGGTACTGTTGGATTTCAAGTCCGGTTCTCATTAAGGTTCCGACCGCACTAAAATTTTAAAGGTCCGACTTAAGCTCCAAACTTTGATTTTGTGAAGACAAGTTTGATAATTAAACTTAGTTCATCTTTCCTCTTTTTCTTTTCTTTATTTTTCTGCACTTATTGCATAAGTGTTTGTTAGGGACTAGCAAAGGAAAAGTATAGGGGGATGATGAATCCATATTTCATCATCTTTATTATATCATTTTGGCCTCAAAAACCCTATCAATTGCGTATAAATACCCTTAATTTCAGCATCTTAACATCCATGCACGTGCATGTAAATAGTATATAAAATATTGTTTTAAAGCCAAAATTATAGAATAAATAAAAGAAAAGAAAAAGAATAAAATATTATAAATATTTTATGACCCAAAACCCCGAGACCTAGGCATCTCGATGAATAGGTCGACAAGGAATAAAGTAGGGGGAGATAAGGACCAAAATACAATAAAAATTCCTTTTAATTCATTCATTCTTTATTTATTTTGGGACCTATTCGACAAGGAATAGGTCGACAAGGAATAAAGTAGGGGGAGATAATTCCTTTTCTAGCAGCCTACAGTATAAGGAGAAAGTGAAAACATGGCACGATTCCCATATCATCCATAAACAGTTTGAGCCAGATCAGAGAGTATGGTTGTTTGATTCCAGGCGGAAATTATTCCCAGGGAAATTACAGAGCAAGTGGAAAGGTCCGTATGTGGTCAGGAAGGTACGTGACAATGGCAGTATTGACATATCTGAACCGTCATCTTCCTCTACCTTCCGTGTCAATGGTCAACGCCTGAAGCTATATCTAGATCATGACCCGCCGACCATTGACGTTGCCCCCATTCTTCTGGTATGAGATGTGTTCTTTGACTCATATCATCTACATCTCATACATGGTGATCACTTCTATATTCCGCTGTACAGATCATCTGTCTATATCATGCTTTCATCTGTTAATCTCTTTTCTTCTTTTCTTCTTTTCCTTTTTCTATCTTCTTTATCTATCAAAAAGTTGTCGCCCCTTGTTGTCAGTTTTCCGTACTTAGGACGTACTTTGTCCTAAGTATAAGGGGGTGTGCACCCCGAGTTTCTTCTATTCATTTCGATCCTCTCCATGGTCTCCTCTTCTTGTCTATACTTAGAGATATCTTACCCTAAGTATAGGGGGAGACAATCTGAGTACGATCTGTTTATACCCACCCTTGACCCTCTCTGCGTTGTGTACAGTCTGCTATACTTAGGATTATTTGATCCTAAGTATAGGGGGGACAGTCAACTTCTCATTCGTTCATTCATTTATTCCTTTATTCCTTTATTCTTTAGTCTTGCCTATACGTAGTACGAGTTATGTCTTCTCTTTTCTCTCCGATCTATGAGGACATAGCTCAAGCTAAGTATAGGGGGGTCGTATATACTGCGTATATACTTTAGCCATAACTCGTACTTTTGTATTTTCCTAATAATATGGCTAATAATTCTTTAAAATTCATTAAAAACCTTAAAAAAGGTGTTTTGTTCCTCAAATTCTTTTTGTATATACTGATTAATAAATTAGGTGAAAATGTTTTTTGCAAGATGTTTGAAAAATAGTTTGAAAATCTTTGTGAAACACTTATTGAAAACTATTTTGAAAATATTTTGGTACATGTTTTCAACATGTGTAAAATGTGTGGTTCGTGAGAAATTTATTTTCTTTGTGTGAAATAAAATGTTTGAAAAATGATTTGCAAATGGGTTGAAAAAATGTTTGCAAAAATATTTGAAAATCTATTTATACTGTTTGAAAAACCTTTGCAAAATGATTTTCAAATGTGTGTCCATGTTGTAAAAATTATTTTGGACTATAGTTTTCAAAAATTGTGTGAAAAGCATGTGTCAAATAAGTTTGAGGAATACATACATCACACCAAAATCCATCCTATCTATATATGTATAAAATTGATCACTTACCCTTGTAAATTCTTAAAATCCACTTCTTGTATATATAAGAAGCACCCGTGTACATATTTTTTAACCCGGCTTTTAGCCAAAATCTTCTTATTTTCAAAATTTCCAAAAACATTTGCAAAAGTAAAATCCAAAAAAATAGTTGAAAAATATTTTTTAAAAATACAAAAAAATGCATTTGCATAAGCATCATCTTTTCAAAAACCCATAAAAAGTTCAAAATCTTTGAAAATTGCATCACAAAAATATTTTCTGCATTGCATAGCATGAGGATTTTTCGGAGTAAGTTTGATAGTTGAACAAGTCTAAATAAAATCCGGAGATTGGAGCTTGATAGGACCTTAAAATCTACCTAATAATAGAAACCTTATAGGAACTGGGTTTGAGGTACTTCAGGTCTAGTTGACTTAATTCTTTGAGGATCACGGGACTTGGTTCAATGGATTCTTGACTGCCTAAATAGAGTATTTCGGAGCACACGCACGACTCTTGTTGATAATGACCTAACTTGGACACCTGCACCTTTCACATGGCTCAACTCAGTTGGAGTGGTGAGGGGATTGGGTTTGCCGGTATGAGACACACACAAGTGGAAACATTTGTCCTCCTCTAGGGAGGGAAGTGCACCCCAACCCGTCCAGTGATTAGGAAGTCTAAAGACAGGAGGTTGTGGGTTGCAATAAAGCTTCAAAAGAGCGATAGTCTACTGGCTCAAGAGGAAAAACTTCTTATGTAAATGCTGTTGTATATAGTATTCAAAAAAAATGTTCAGGCATGTACAAAAATAAAAAGCCTGCAAAGTATGTACAAATGTTGTAAAGTCAATAAGCAAGCTTGAGCTCCAAAGTCAAATATGTGAGCCTACAGCTGGATGAATTGACTACACTGGTCTCGCATCCCAGGATAGGTAGCTACACTGGCTACCGTCCATTCTTCTCTTCACCCCCTCCTCTTGAGTTGGTTGCCACTTGAACTTAGAAGGGAATACCCCACTCCTCGATGATGGATTTATTGGATTGGGGAATCATTGGGTTGTCATACTGGAGAAGTCAGTTTCTTTGCCATTCTAGTTGGGGAGAGCTACCATCACTTACACTGTACGAGTCAGATTCATAGTCGTAAGGGTTTGCGTATGAATTGAGATATTTCTGACCTGGCTATTGAGGAGACTTGAACAGAGTTTTGGGATTCTCAAGGACTGTTGGATTTCAAATTCGGTTCTCATTAAGGTTCCGCCCGCACTAAAATTCCAAAGGTCCGACTTAAGCTCCAAACTTTGATTTTGTGAAGACAAGTTTGATAATTAAACTAAATCCAAGTTCTTCTTTTTCTTTTCTTTCTTTTTCTTTTTGCACTTATTGCATAAGTGTTTGCTAGGGACCAGCAAAGGTAAAGTATAGGGGGATGATGAATCCACATTTCATCATCTTTATTCTATCATTTTGGCCTCAAAAACCCTAGTAAATGCCTGTAAATACCCTTAAATAGATCATCTTAGCATTCATGCATGTGCATGTAAATAGTGTATAAAATACTGTAATTAAAGCCAAAATTATAGAATAAATAAAAGAAAAGAAAAAGAATAAAATATTGTAAATATTTTATGACCCAAACCCTGAGACCTAGGCATCTTGATGAATAGGTCGACAAGGAAGAAAGTAGGGGGAGATAAGGGTCAAATACCTATACTATTCCATTCATTCTTTATTTATTTTGGGACCTATTTTTGGTTCCACTTTTTATACATCAAATAAAGAAACTTTGAACATGAAAGTTGTAGACAATTTAATAAAGAAAAATACAAAATTGATTTCATTCAAAAATCATGTACAGATAAAAAGCTCTGGTCGGAATGAAAATCCAGAATCCCAACTTCCCAGACCCGTATCTCACAAATGAAAACTCCAAATGCAGCAAACTCACCTTTAATTGTCTATAGAATTAAATAAGCTATTTAATGGTAGTGGTTCGCATTTGGCGGAGCTACCGTTTGAAAGTTGAGTTTTGGACCCCTATTGTATACTTGTACAGAATAAAATATTCAATTTATTCTTTATTCATTATTTTTGTAGTTATATATTTTTATAATTTTGTAAATATTATTTATAATAATTATGTACATTAAAACGGGAATAAAAACCCAAATAAAACTCAAAATAAAAATATATGTATATAAAATACACATGTATTATACCTATATACATACCTATACAGTACCTACTTATATTTTATTAAATATACAAAACATATCAGAAAAATAAAACAAAAATATATTTGTGTGTATAAAAGTATTTTATGATTTTATAAAATACTAAATAAAAATAATAAAATTAAAGTACACAAAATAAAAATAAAAGAATAAATTATATAGGTAATATACCTATAAGGGGTATAAAAGCAAACTTGTAAAAATATATCTTAGAAAAATAATTAAAAATCATAATAAAATACTACATAAAATAACAAACATTTTTTATTTAATAATCAAAATTTAATTCGTTCATTTTCTATTTTTAAATGAATTTACATTATAATTTTCAAGGGTTTGTCCTGGTTGGTCCACGTGGACCAACCAGGGGGCAGTCTTCGTTGACTCTGGTCAACTGTCTGCCTCCCACCCATGTGCGCCTGTCAGAGCTCATTTGACCTCGTTTTGGTTGATTTTTCTAGGCCACATCTTGCACCTATTCATGATGGAATCTTCACGACTTTTTCTCCTCGATTATCAGGCTTACTCGCCCAATGTTCATCTCGAGGATTGGATCATTGTGTCGCCTGATACATCTTTGGGGCGTCAGAACCATATTGTCAAACCACATAAAATGCCTCCTTGACTTCAATTTGAAAATTGAACCCCTCAATCCATAGGATAGTTCCCATTCTTGTTCCTAGAAGCTTGAGGAAGGTGACAGCTTGCTCTTGAGCTCTTCAGATTGGTCGAGCGACGCCTGAGGCGGCTCCAGCACCTCCCCCTTCGCCGACGATCGAGGTAACCTCCCTCCGGTCATTGACCGTTGAGGCAGCCCCTTTCCTCTCTGATTTTATTGTGTTTCATTCACCATAGCCTTAGGATCGAAAACCCTCAAAAAATTGGCACGTTCATCGATCGAATCATCGCATCAGACCCCCTCGCCGGAGCGCACCTCCGTCCGTACTCGCAACCACCGCGTCACGCCATCTTGTCGCCACCGTGGGGTCCAGGCAACTTGCCCTGGACCCTCTCACTCTATTTTGCAGATCCACGTCCTTTGACGCGCGCCTGGGAGCATTTTGGACCCTCGTCGGAGCTCGGCCGAGCTCCCCAGCTCTGCCTTCCTCCTCTGAGAGCCTCGGCCCCCGCCGAGCTATTTTGAAGCCCTCAGGAGAAAGAGCAAGAACAGAGGATCCTCCAGCCTCATTTTTAAGCCGAGAAGCCCACCGGAGGAGGAGCAGCACCTCGGAGAACCTTGGCTCCCCGGAGTTCCTCTGCAGTTCTTGCTCCAGCCTTCGCAGCCGTCGAATCGAGGAGGAGGCCCAGACGCCACAGTCGCCATTAGATCTGGGATGTCCAGGATCGTCCATCGCGAGGAGATCATTTAATCTCAGGCGTCCAGACCAAACCAGTATCGCGCGAGGAGATCACGCCATGTGTCCAAGTGAAGAGCCTCAGTCGTTCGATCTCCTGAGCGAGGGAAATTTTGCAAGTATACCCCTTGCGCTTTTGTAATTTTATTTTAGTCCATAAACTTTGAATGGTAGTTTAAATATTTTGTAAAATTTACAACTAGGCCCTTAAGCTTTCACGTATCTATAGATAGGTCCTCTACCACGTCACCTCACGTGACCTATTCACTTGAGGTGTGGGCTTTTTGCAGGGAGGCCCTTGTCCTTTTGTCTATTTAGTTTCAGTACTCTAAGTTTTGTATTAAGTGTTAAATTTCTGGGAAAATTGCATGTAAACCCATGGGTTTTTGGAAGTTGCAGTTAGGTCCTTCCCAGGCGCGTGCAAGTCGCGCCCCCTGGTGGGCATTATACACCTGTACCCTCCCGGGTTTGGGAATTTGTGTTTGGTCCATAAATTCGAATATTCAGTACAATATTTGTTGGAAAATTGCATGTATGCCCCTGGATATTTTAATATTTACACATATGCCCCTGCTAGGATGAATTATTTTTGTGTGCTTGTTTGATTTAATAATGGCATCTTTTTAACTCGAAAAATTCTACAAAAATCATGTTAAGCTCCTGTGTGCTTGTACTTTAACGTCATATTTTTCATTTACATTTTATTGCATTTTAGCATTTATTAAAAATCAAAAACATGCCATTTCAATACTGTCTAGCTTAGAAAATGCCAAAAAAATATTAAAACACCTTAAAAAATTTCAAAAAAATTACCTACTGTGTATTTTAGTCTACTTTAGTGCTAATCCAAAAACCACTAAAAAATTCAAAATCCAAACCTTAAAAATTAGAAAATACCCAAAACATTCCAAAAAATCTAAAAAATTATAGAAAACTCCAAAAATTGCAAACTCAAGTTCTGTAGTTTCCTCTCTTTATTATATTTATTTTAAAATTAGTTTGCAAAATTTTGGTGGATGTTTGATATTTTTCATTTATAGTTTTACTCACAGCCAGTAGCTTATTCACTGTTTTCATTTATTTTGCCTTTTAAAAATACCAAAAACATTTTGAAAAATACCCAAAAATCACAAAAATAGTAAAAACTTATAAAAACACCAAAAAGATTTTATTTCTGAATTTTTGACTATTTTTCCATATTTTTCTAAATATTCTATCCCCCTTTTTATTATATAGCTTATATATTCCAATATTGAAAAAGGAAAAAATATAAAATACAAAAAAAAATTAGTAAATTAAAAATCAAAATACAAAATTAAAAATTAAAATTAAAAAATAAAAAAATTTAAAAACCCACAAAAATATTTGCATTGCATAGTGTAGACACCACATTCACATTCACACACACACACACACACACACCTGTTTGATCTACCCTGTCTTGCTCCACGTGTTCGAACTCTCTGCATACTTGATCCTATACACCTTGTTTGTAGAGTTAAAAATAAATTTTAGCTCCACCATTTGCTTGTCATTGCTTGATATCTATAGTGTGGGTTAATTGTTGATTTTAGCTGGATTTCTGATTGGTCGACACTTCGACTGAGTTCCTGCTTTGTGTGGAACTTAAGACCGTAGATCTCTAGCTAAATCAAATGGTGTCGTTGCCGGGGAGCAATAGCGAGTAGATCATTATTTTTGTTTGACTGTGTTTGTTTGTCTCTCATTGCTTCATTTTATCTCTCTTGCATTTTTGATAGATATTGTTGAGCTTTCTAACCATTTTCTTTTGTCTTCTTGCGAGGGACCGTGGAGCGAGGCGAATCGCCTTGGGGATCCGAAGCAACCACGTGAAGCGGAGCTGGCTTTTCTTAAGCCACACCAACAGGAGAGAGCAGGAGAAGTGAGAGAGTGATTAGATTAGTTTGCATTTTATTTTGTGAGATAGTGATTATTAATTTGTAATAATATAGGACTTGGACACTTGAACCTTCGGGCCTAATTTCCGGGTGTTTGTTCACCCGGGGGCTCACCGCGGTTTTCATCGCGTTTTTCGACAGTCATTATCCGATTTTGTTTTCATTTTTCATTTCTTTTGTGGATTGAGCCCTTAGATGTTTAGGCCTTTACTTGTTCGATTAGATTAGGCCCAAACACAATAATAACCTTTGCATGCACCTATAGATCGTATTTGGACTTAGTCTAATTAAACAGTTAGTCATTAGTCTTCGATCCGCGCACCGCGAGCTCATCCCGCCAAGCGCTTCTCCTAAACTCGATGTGTCGAGAGAAGGAGGGGTGAGCCTAGACCAGACCTTAGGATTGGAGATTGGTGGTTGACTTGTGGTTCTTCACGTAGCAATTGCCTATCTTAGGATGATTTCCGCATTGCATACCGACATGTAGTTTAGGTTTATAAATTTATGCTTTGCATCCCGCATGGAGAGAGCTGGGATTCGTTGTAAGTCTTCTTACTTAGCATTCATCATTTAGGCACAAAGGTGAGATTTCCACCTTGGTGTCGACTTGCACGGCTTTTCCGACTCTATTCTCCCTCTGTTTTTGGACAAAGTAGGATCAAGAAAATACAAAAATCGTTAGGCGCTTGTTTGAATTTACTCAAAAGAAGCGAAAACACCAAAAAAATTAAAAAAGGGACTGCTAAGAAAACTTTGACCTAAATAAAATTGGTAATTGGACTCATTGATTGGGGAGAGTCACACCCTCACTTGTATTTAGGTTGCATGGGAAGGTCTCCTTCCAAGTGAGCAGAGTGCTTCGTAAGGATTAGAGCCCAAATCCCAACTTGTGGCTGCCTTGTGTATCGCCTGGATTTCCGAAGTATTGGCGCTACTATCGTACGTAGGAGAGTAGGGCTTGGTCGCCATTGGTGACTCACTATTGTGTGAGCACCGACCTTGTCCGAAGTACCGAGCATAGGACACGCCTTCACGGGTGTGTCTGTCTCACCGTCTGCGTCTGAGTAGGATCTTGCATGCTCACGGGTGATTCCGTTGCGAGCAAGGTCCGAAGTATCGGTTTCACCTATTGGCTTCATCCCTCTTCTTCTTTGGCTAAGTAGGGATCCAGGAAGGGTTACAAGGACCTTAAAAAGCGCAAGCTACAGGTTACACGGGAGGAGGATAAGTACGGGAATACTCTTCCGGCAGTACTCTCTCTCCTTTAGGCGTAGCGCTCTAAGGACTCGTTACAAGATAAATTCCTGAATTCAAGCTAAAACTAACAAGATAAAAGTCGAACCTTCACGGCTTCATGTGTTGAGTTGGTGAACTCACCCTGTTTTGTGTTTGATTGCTAGTTACATTTAGGTCAAGATCAAAAACACAGCACAATTGTGCGCAATTTTGTTCCCTTCTTTCTTATTTTTCTACATTCACCTTGCTCTTCCTAATAATCAAGATGATGGGACGGAGATCTCTTAGGCTGACTCTGTCGGCACCGCTATCCAGCACTCCTCCTCATTCATCTAGGACGACCTCGGAGAGTCCGCTCTCCGAGCCTGAGTTCACTTCCACCCTGTTCCCCCTCGACCACCCTTCTCATTCCCCTTCCATCAGTCCAAGAGTCTCAGAATTTAGTGCATCACAGAGCTCAGAACATTTGACGGCACCTGAGATGGGTTCTTTTGCTTTTTCAGAGAACCCAGACATGGCTGACAGAGGAGAGCACCCAGATGACCATGATCACCCTCCTTTCTTATTTGATCAAGCGGCCATCAACAATTCCTTACTAGCATCCCTGGAGACAGTGCAGAGGCAGATCCGCGATCAGGGAGTATTCATGGGTGATCTCATACGAGAGATAGCACAGATGAGAGAAAACCAACCTGGGGGTGGTGGCGGTGGTGGAGGAGGAGATGGACCTGATGCAGGAGGAGGTGATCCCGACGCTGAGAGACCGCCACAGACTATCATGAGGGAATTACACAATCCCGCAGCATCCCTCACTCATCGGTGGATCCGACTCCCTCCTATCCATGGAGATTTCAAGCTTCGGCCCCATACCATTCAGCTTCTACCCAAATTCCATGGGTTGCCGACCGAAGAGCCACACCTCCACCTCCAAGAATTCGAAATGATCTGCAGCACAATCCATGATAGGTTGATGACCGAGGACACTATCAAAATGATCGCCTTCCCTTTCTCCCTGGTTGATAGAGCCGCATATTGGCTCAAACATTTGGGGCGATTCATCGATACTTGGGCAGATCTCTAGACCGCGTATTTGAAGAAATACTACCCTCTCGTCCGGACAAATGCAGTTAGAGCCATGATCAGCAACTTCGTCATGATCCCGAACGAATAATTTCATGAAGCTTGGGATCGATTCCGAGAGCTCATTGACCGGTGTCCACATCACGATATCTCCAAGCCCAATCTAGTTCAGAGCTTCTTTTGTGGGCTGACACCGGAGCTGCAGGGGCTTGTCAACGCCTCTTGTGGTGGGTCCTATTTTTCCAAGGGTGAGGACGATGTTTGGGCCATTTATGAAGGCATGGCAGAGAATTCAACCGTCATGGCCCAAGCCAGCGTCTACACACAACAGAAGCCCCCGCAAGGAGCGGGATCATTTCAGAGGATCGCCCGCATCGATGTCGGTCCTAACACTTCGTCGGCAGCCGCAGCCCAAGCCGAATCAGCCGCAGCCGACATGGGAATCATCAATGAGAAGTTGGACCATCTCGAGATCCTCGAGAAGAAACAGATGCAAGGCTAGGCCCAGATGGACCAAATCGCCAAGACGATGAGTGACCTGAAGACGCAGATCCTTTGTGTCCAGGAGGCACAGATATCTTCCCAGCAGCCTCCCAGGTCATGAGCTGACCCGAGCAGTAGCAGCTCATCCCAGCCCTCTGCCTCGTACCGCCAGGTCAACCACATCCAGGCAGAGCCGGTCCCGCTGCTACAGTACTACCCAGCACAGCCGCCATCTCAGGACACTCAGATGGTGGTATATCAGCCGGAGCAGCCACTGGCAGTTCTTCCTCCACCCTCCTTCGAGCAGAAACCATTGATGGAAGTCAATGGGATTTGGTACGACCGGTACCCTCAGCCCGAGATTCGACGTGATCACCCCGGGTTCCGTTGGGGCAACGGTGGCTCCTCATCTCAACAGCAGAATCCTGCTCAAGGACAGCAGAGCAGCCACAGCAGCAGCAACCCCAGTATGTCCAGCGCACCTATCATAGAGACGTTTCCAGATGAGGCGATCTTGGCTATCACCTCGCTCCCGTGGTATGCCAACATTGTGAACTATCTTGTTGCCAAGACGGTCCCATAAGGTTGGCCCAGGCAGAAACTCGAGACCTTCCTGGCGAAGGCCAAGTTTTACCATTAGGAGGATCCCGTCCTTTATCATGAAGGAGGGGATAGCATCTGGAGGAGGTGCATTCCTCAAGAAGAGCAGCATAGCGTCCTCACATACTGCCACAAGCTTGAGGCAGGAGGACATCATTCTAGAAAAAGGACAGCACAGAAGGTGCTTCAATCCGGCCTTTGGTGGCATACTCTCTTCAAGGATTCTGATGAGTTCGTGAAGAGATGTACTGACTGTCAGAAGATGGGAACCTGCGGGCAGAGAGACATGATGCCCATGCAACCCATTCACTTTTGTGAGGTTTTTGATGCATGGGGGATTGAGTTCATGGGCCCATTTCCTAAGAGTTAGGGATTCGAGCATATTTTGCTCGCTGTAGATTATGTCAGCCGATGGGTTGAGGCCATCCCCGCCCGAGCCGCAGATGCTAAAATCATGTGCAAATTTTTGAGGAAAAATATCATCTCACGGTTCGGGGTACCTAGAGTCTTGATTTCAGACGGGGGGTCTCATTTCATCAATGACAAGGTTAGGGCCCTTGCAGACGAGTTCGGCATTGACCATCGGGTTGCCACACCGTATCACCCTCAGACTAATGGTCTTGCCGAAGTATCGAACCGGGAGATAAAAACTATCTTGCAGAAGATTGTCCGCCCAGACCGAAAGGATTGGTCACAGCTTTTGGACTCGGTCTTGTGGGCCTATCGGTCTTCCTTCAAGAATCCATTGGGGACATCTCCCTTTCGACTCGTCTATGGAAAGCCGTGCCATTTGCCAGTAGAAATCAAGCATAAATCTTTTTGGGCAGATACTGAGTTACTGTTAGATCCTGAGAGTATAGGAGAGCAGAGAAGAGCAGAGTTGGCAGCCCTGGAAGAACTGAGAGATACAGCCTTTTCTAGCAGCCTACAGTACAAGGAGAAAGTGAAAACATGGCACGATTCCCATATAAGCCATAAACAGTTTGAGCCAGATCAGAGAGTATGGTTGTTTGATTCCAGGCTGAAATTATTCACAGGGAAATTACAGAGCAAGTGGAAAGGTCTGTATGTGGTCAGGAAGGTACATGACAATAGCAGTATTGACATATCTAAACCACCATCATCCTCTACCTTCCGTGTCAATGGTCAACGCCTGAAGCTATATCTAGATCATGACCCGCTGACCATTGACGTTGCCCCCATTCTTCTGGTATGAGATGTGTTCTTTGACTCATATCATCTGCATCTCATACATGGTGATCACTTCTATCTTCCGCTTTACAGATCATCTGTCTATATCTTGCTTTCATCTGTTAATCTCTTTTCTTCTGTTCCTTTTTCTATCTTCTTTATCTATCAAAAAGGTGCCGCCCCTTGTTGTCAGTTTTCCGTACTTAGGACGTACTTTGTCCTAAGTATAGGGGGAGTGCACCCTGAGTTTCTTCTATTCATTTCGATCCTCTCCATTGTCTCCTCTTCTTGTTTATACTTAGGGATATCTTACCCTAAGTATAGGGGGAGACAATCTGAGTACGATCTGTTCATTCCCACCCTTGACCCTCCCTGCGTTGTGTACAATCTGCTATACTTAAGATTATTTGATCCTAAGTATAGGGGGGACGGTCAACTTCTCATTCGTTCATTCATTTATTCCTTTATTCTTTAGACTTGCCTATACTTAGTACGAGTTATGTCTTCTCTTTTCTCTCCGATCTATGAGGACATAGCTCAAGCTAAGTATAGGGGAGTCGTATATACTGCGTATATACTTTAGCCATAACTCGTACTTTTGTATTTTCCTAATAATATGGCTAATAATTCTTTAAAATTCATTAAAAACCTTAAAAAAGGTGTTTTGTTCCTCAAATTCTTTTTGTATATACTGATTAATAAATCAGGTGAAAATGTTTTTTGCAAGATGTTTGAAAAATAGTTTGAAAATCTTTGTGAAACACTTATTGAAAACTATTTTGAAAATATTTTGGTACATGTTTTCAACATGTGTAAAATGTGTGGTTCGTGAGAAATTTATTTTCTTTGTGTGAAATAAAATGTTTGAAAAATGATTTGCAAATGGGTTGAAAAAATGTTTGCAAAAATATTTGAAAAATCTATTTATACTGTTTGAAAAACCTTTGCAAAATGATTTTCAAATGTGTGTCCATGTTGTAAAAATTATTTTGGACTATAGTTTTCAAAAATTGTGTGAAAAGCATGTGTCAAATAAGTTTGAGGAATACATACATCACACCAAAATCCATCCTATCTATATATGTATAAAATTGATCACTTACCCTTGTAAATTCTTAAAATCCACTTCTTGTATATATAAGAAGCACTCCCGTGTGCATATTTTTTAACCCTGCTTTTAGCCAAAATCTTCTTGTTTTCAAAATTTCCAAAAATATTTGCAAAAGTAAAATCCAAAAAAACAGTTGAAAAATATTTTTTAAAAATATAAAAAAATGCATTTGCATAAGCATCATCTTTTCAAAAACCCATAAAAAGTTCAAAATCTTTGAAAATTGCATCACAAAAATATTTTCTGCATTGCATAGCATGAGCATTTTTCGGAGTAAGTTTGATAGTTGAACAATTCTAAATAAAATCTGGAGATTGGAGCTTTATAGGACCTTAAAATCTACCTAATTATAGGAACCTTATAGGAACTGGGATTGAGGTACTTCAGGTCTAGTTGACTTAATTCTTTGAGGATCACGGGACTTGGTTCAATGGATTCTTGACTACCTAAGTAGAGTATTTCAGAGCACATGCACGACACTTGTTGATAATGACCTAACTTGGACACCTGCACCTTTCACATGGCTCAACTCAGTTGGAGTGGTGAGGGGATTGGATTTTCCGATATGAGACGCACACAAGTGGAAACATTTGTCCTCCTCTAGGGAGGGAAGTGCACCCCAACCCGTCCAGTGATTAGGAAGTCTAAAGACAGGAGGTTGTGGGTTGCAATAAAGCTTCAAAAGAGGTATAGTCTACTGGCTCAAGAGGAAAAACTCCTTATGTAAATGATGTTGTATATAGTATTCAAAAAAAATGTTCAGGCATGTACAAAAATAAAAAGCCTGCAAAGTATGTACAAATGTTGTAAAGTCAATAAGCAAGCTTGAGTTTCAAAGTCAAATATGTGAGCATGCTGCTGGATGACTTGACTACACTGGTCTCGCATCCCAGGATAGGTAGCTACACTGGCTACCGTCCATTCTTCTTTTCACCCCCTCCTCTTGAGCTGGTTGCCACTTGAACTTAGAAGGGAATACCCTGCTCCTCGAGGATGGAGTTATTGGATTGGGGAATCATTGGGTTGTCATACTGGAGAAGTCAGTTTCTTTGCCATTCTAATTGGGGAGAGCCGCCATCACTTACACTGTACGAGTCAGATTCATAGTCGTAAGGGTTTGCGTATGAATTGAGATATTTCTGACCTGGCTATTGAGGAGACTTGAACAGAGTTTTGGGATTCTCAAAGACTGTTGGATTTCAAATTCGGTTCTCATTAAGGTTCCGCCCGCACTAAAATTCCAAAGGTCCGACTTAAGCTCCAAACTTTGATTTTGTGAAGACAAGTTTGATAATTAAACTAAATCCAAGTTCTTCTTTTTCTTTTCTTTCTTTTTCTTTTTGCACTTATTTCATAAGTGTTTGCTAGGGACTAGCAAAGGTAAAGTATATGGGGATGATGAATCTACATTTCATCATCTTTATTATATCATTTTGGCCTCAAAAACCCTAGTAAATGCCTGTAAATACCATTAAATAGATCATCTTAGCATTCATGCATGTGCATGTAAATAGTGTATAAAATACTGTAATTAAAGCCAAAATTATAGAATAAATAAAACAAAAGAAAAAGAATAAAATATTGTAAATATTTTATGACCCAAACCCCGAGACCTAGGCATCTTGATGAATAGGTCAACAAGGAAGAAAGTAGGGGGAGATAAGGGTCAGATACCTATACTATTCCATTCATTCTTTATTCATTTTGGGACCATTTTTTGGTTCCACTTTTTATACATCAAATAAATAAATTTTGAACATGAAACCTTGTAGATAATTTAATAAAGAAAAATACAAAATTGATTTCATTCAAAAATCATGTAAAGATTAAAAGTTCTAGTCGGAATGAAAATCCAGAATCCCAACTTCTCAGACCCATATCTCACAAATGAAAACTCCAAATGCAGCAAACTCACCTTTAATTGTATATAGAATCAAATAAGCTATTTAATGGCAGTGGTTTCGCATTTGGCAGAGCTACGATTTGAAAGTTGAGTTTTGGACCCCTATTGTATACTTGTACAGAATAAAATATTCAATTTATTCTTTATTCATTATTTTTGTATTTATATATTTTTATAATTTTGTAAATATTATTTATAATAATTATGTACATTAAAACAGGAATTAAAACCCAAATAAAACTCAAAATAAAAATATATGTATATAAAATACACAGGTATTATACCTATATACATACCTATACAATACATACTTATATTTTATTAAATATACAAAACATATCAGAAAAATAAAATAAAAATATATTTGTGTGTATAAAAGTATTTTATGATTTTATAAAATACTAAATAAAAATAATAAAATTAAAATACACAAAATAAAAATAAAAGAATAAAATATATAGGTAATATACCTATAAGGGGTATAAAAGCAAACTTGTAAAAATATATCTTACAAAAATAATTAAAAATAATAATAAAATACTACATAAAATAACAAACATTTTTTATTTAATAATCAAAATTTAATTCGTTCATTTTCTATTTTTAAATGAATTTACATTATAATTTTCAAGGGTTAGTCTTCGATGACTCTGGTCAACTGTCTGCCTCCCACCCATGTGCGCCTGTCAGAGCTCATTTGACCTCGTTTCGGTTGATTTTTCCAGGCCACATCTTGCACCAATTCATGATGGAATCTTCACGACTTTTTCTCCTCGATTATCAGGCTTACTCGCCCAATGTTCATCTCGAGGATTGGATCATTGTGTCGCCCGATACACCTCGGTCTTTGGGGCGTCAGAACCATATTGTCAAACCACATAAAACACCTCCTTGACTTCGATTTGAAAATTGAACCCCTCAATCCATAGGATAGCTCCCATTCTTGTTCCCAGAATCTCGAGGAAGGTGACAGCTTGCTCTTGAGCTCTTCAGATTGGTCGAGCGACGCCTGAGGCGGTTCCAGCACCTCCCCCTTCGCCGACGGTCGAGGTAACCTCCCTCCGGTCATTGACCGTTGAGGCAGCCCCTTTCCTCTCTGATTTTTATTGTGTTTCATTCACCATAGCCTTAGGATCGAAAACCCTCAAAAGATTGGCACGTTCATCGATCGAATCATCGCATCAGACCCCCTCGCCGGAGCGCACCTCCGGCCGTACTCGCAACCACCGCGTCACGCCATCTTGTCGCCACCGTAGGGTCCAGGCAACTTGCCCTGGACCCTCTCACTCTATTTTGCAGGTCCACGTCCTTTGACGCTCGCCTGGGAGCATTTTGGACCCTCGCCGGAGCTCGGCCGAGCTCCCCAGCTCCGCCTTCCTCCTCTGCAAGCCTCTCCCGCCGTCGAGCTATTTTGAAGCCCTCAGGAGAAAGAGCAAGACCATAGGATCCTCCAGCCTCATTTTGAAGCCGAGAAGCCCACCGGAGGAGGAGCAGCACCTCGGAGAACCTCGGCTCGCCGGAGTTCCTCCGCAGTTCTTGCTCCAGCCTTCGCAGCCGTCGGATCGAGGAGGAGGCCCAGACGCCACAGCCGCCGTTAGATCTGGGATGCCCAGGACCGTCCATCGCGAGGAGATCATTTAATCTCAGGCATCCAGACCGAACCGGTATCGTGCGAGGAGATCACGCCATGTGTCCAAGTGAAGAGCCTCAGCCGTTCGATCTCCTGAGCGAGGGAAATTTTGCAAGTATACCCCTCATGCTTTTGTAATTTTATTTTAGTCCATAAACTTTGAATGGTAGTTTAAATATTTTATAAAATTTACAACTAGGCCCTTAAGCTTTCACGTATTTACAGATAGGTCCTCTGCCACGTCACCTCATGTGACTTGTTCACGTGAGGTGTGGGCTTTTTGCAGGGAGGCCCTTGGCCTTTTATCTATTTAGTTTCAGTGCTCTAAGTTTTGTATTAAGTGTTAATTTTTTGGGAAAAATTGCATGTAAACCCCCGGGTTTTTTGGAAATTGCAGTTAGGTCCTTCCCAGACGCATGCAAGTCACGCGCCCTGGTGGGCATTATGCACCTGTACCCTCCCGGGTTCGGGAATTTGTGTTTGGTCCATAAATTCGAATATTCAGTACAATATTTATTGTAAAATTGCATGTATGCCCCTAGATGTTTTAATATTTGCACATATGCCCCTGCTAGGTTGAATTATTTTTGTGTGCTTGTCTGATTTAATTAAGGCATCTTTTTAATTCGAAAAATTCTACAAAAATCATGTTAAGCTCCTGTGTGCTTGTACTTTAACGCCATATTTTTGCATTTGCATTTTATTGCATTTTAGCATTTATTAAAAATAAAAAACATGCCATTTCAGTACTGTCTAGCTTAGAAAATGCCAAAAAAATATTAAAACACCTTAAAAATTTTCAAAAAAATCACCTACTATGTATTTTAGTCTACTTTAGTGTCAGTCCAAAAATCACTAAAAAATTCAAAACCCAAACCTTAAAAATTAGAAAATACCCGAAAACTTCCAAAAAATCTAAAAAATTATAGAAAACTCCAAAAATTGCAAACTCAAGTTATGTAGTTTCCTCTTTTATTATATTTATTTTAAAATTAGTTTGGAAAATTTTGGTGGTTGTTTGATATTTTCATTTATAGTTTTACTCAAAGCCAGTAGCTTATTCAGTGTTTTCATTTATTTTGCCTTTTAAAAATACCAAAAACATTTTGAAAAATACCCAAAAATAAAAAAAAAGTAAAAACTTATAAAAACACCAAAAAGATTTTATTTATGAATTTTTGACTATTTTTCCATATTTTTCTAAATATTATATCCCCTCTTTTATTATATAGCTTATATATTCCAATATTGAAAAAGAAAAAAAAATATAAAATATAAAAAAATCAGTAAATTAAAAAACAAAATACAACATTAAAAATTAAATTTAAAAAAATTAAAAAAATTAAAAACCCACAAAAATATTTGCATTGCATAGTGTAGACATCACATTCACATTCACACACACACACATACACACACACACACACACACACACACACACACACACACACACACACACACACACACACACCTGTTTGATCTGCCCTGTCTTGCTCCCTGTGTTCGAACTCTCTGCATACTTGATCCTATACACCTTGTTTGTAGAGTTAAAAATAAATTTTAGCTCCACCATTTGCTTGTCATTGCTTGATATCTATAGTGTGGGTTAATTGTTGATTTTAGCTGGATTTCTGATTGGTCGACACTTCGACTGAGTTCCTGCTGTGTGTGGAACTTAAGACCGCAGATCTCTAGCTAAATCATGCCCTTGCACCCTTTCATGCCGCGACCTGAAGCACTTTTGCCCCTCGATCATCCCTCTTTCACCCCCTAGGCTTTCCTAGGGGCGAGGGGCGGTGATTCGAGTGATCCCCCTCGACCTTTGGAGCGTCAGAGCCACAATGTCAACCCTACATATCCAACCTCCGACTTTCGAGCCACCTTTGAACCCCTCTTACACAGGCTCAACTCCCTCTTTTACGCCCAAGAGCTCGAGGAAGGTGATAGCTTCCTCTCCAGAGATTCAGGTTGGTCGAGCGACGCCCGAGGCGGCTCCAATCACCTCCACCATCTCCGGCGTCGAGGTATCTTCTACCTAAGGTTCAACCCCTTCCAGGTGTTTATTTTCTTCCATTTTTCTTCCACATTTCATTCGCCGTAGTCATAGGAGTAAACCCACCCCCCACCCCCCAAATCTTCGAGTTTCATCCATCGAATCGCCTTCACGATCACCTCATCAGAGTGCTCCTCCTGCCACCACTTTACACCTCCGTTCCTCGCCCCCATTCCATCTCCGCGGGGTCCAGGCACTTTGCCCTGGACCCTCTCACCCCTTTTTGCAAATCAAAGAGCTTTGACTCGAGCCTGGGGCTCGTTTTGCCTTTCGCCGGAGATCCGCGAAGCTCATCAGCTCAGCCACCTCCGTGCGAGAGCCACGGCCATCACCGAGGTATTTTGGAGCCACCAGAAGGAAGAGGAGGACCACAGGAGTCTCCCGGTCGTTTTTGAAGCCCAAGGAACGCCGAAGGACGGAGCTTGAGCTCGGGGAAGCTCGTCTCGCCGACGCTCCTCCCCCCTCCACCCCTCTGCACTGTCTGTTCGAGGCCCGAGCACCAGGTGCACAATAGCCATTCGATCTCCTCCAGCAGCCACCGTCCGATCAGGCCTAGGAGATCTAATCGATGCCGTCCATCTGTGAACCGTCATCGGTCGTTCTTCACACGCCATGTGTCAAGTGGCATCTCCACCGCCATCGGATCGCATCTCTTTGGGTATTTTGCATCTTCTACCCTGAGAGTTCTTGTATTTATTACTTAGTCCATAAACTTTCATCTGTAGTTTAAATATTTTTGTAATATTTGCATCTAGGCCCCTGAACTTTATTTATTTGCACTTAGGTCCTGTCCACATCACCTCATCTGACCCGTACACGTGGGGTGGTGGTGATTTTGCACAGGACCCCTGCGAGTTTAACTATTTTGTATAAATCCAGCAAATATTTCGTAAGTGTAATAGTTTTGGATATTTTGCATATCAACCCTTGGGATTTTTGTATATTGCATTTAGGTCCTTGCCATGCGCGTGCTTATCACGTGTGGGGTTGAGAAAATTGCAGGTGCATCCTAGCGAATTTTGATATTTGTATTTGGTCTTGGAAATATATTTTTTAGTTATAATTTTTGTGGAAAAATTGCACGTTGGCCCCTGGATGTTTGTATATTTTCTTATATGCCCTTGCCAGTAGTGTAATTTCTTTGTGTTGCTTCTATTTATTTCATGCATCCATAAATTTCTAAAAATCATCAAAAAATCAAGTTAAGCTCTTGTTTGCTTGCTCTTTCACGCCATATTTTTGTTTTGCATTTTTCTTGCATTTTTATATTTATAAAATTTCAAAAATATGCATTTTCACTACTGTTTGCATTAGAAAATTCCAAAAAATATTAAAACCCCTTTAAAATTCCAAAAAATGTCTTTTGTGTATTTCAGTATCTTTTAACTTCTATCCAAAAATAATTATAAAATTCAAAGTAAAAACCCTAAAAATTAGAAAACTCTAAAAATCTTAAAAATTCTACAAAAATCCTAAAAATCTAGTTTTTATCTCTGAATTTTCTTTGTTGAATTATCTTTAGTTTAAAATTGATTGGGAACATATTCATTATTGTTTGCTATTTTATTTCTCCATTTTTGTTCCAGCCTTTTATTTTCTACACTATTTTCAGTATTTTTGATTTTAAAAATACCAAAAAATTTTGGAAAAATCTATAAAAATCACAAAAATATTAGAAAATTATAAAAAGTCTAAAAATATTTTATTTCCTGATTTTTAAGTATTTTTCCTTATTTTTATAAATCCTTATTCTTCTCTTTTCCTATATTGTGTATATATTCTATTTATAGAAAAAGATCATATAAAAAATATAATATACAAAAATAAATATAAAATCAGAAAATTAAAAATCAAAATACAAAAATATAAAAATTTTAAATTTAAATAAAAAATATAAAATTAAAAACCCACAAAAATTTGCATGTTTGTAGGCATTTGATCACATATCACATTTTGAGCATTTTTGCCTTGATCTATCTTGCTTACTCCCTGAGTTCGACACTTTACACATACTTGCACACTATACACACTTATTGTAGAATTATAATAAATTTTGACTCCACATTTGGTTCTCATTGTTTGATTGTTATTGTGGGTTAATTGTTGAGTTAATCCAGATTTTTGAGTGGTCAATGCATCGATTGTTGATCCGCCTTATGGATTGATATGACCGCTCGATTTTTGGGTTAATCGGCGGCCGAGCTGCTCCTCCTGCTCGTTTTTTTAACTTTTTTTATTTTTTTTGATTTTTATGTTTTGTGATTAAATTTTTTTAATTTTTTTAAACAGAAAACAAATGTAAATATATACAAAAGGGAAAAATGGTAGAGGGAGGTGATGGAGAAGATGAATGGTGGTGATGTGATAACAAAGAAAATAAGTGAAGGGTGATAATGGTGTGATGTGGTAAAAAATGTTAGATAAAATAAAATAACAATGGATATGAGAGAAAGTACTTACCTGAATCTTCGCCGGATTGGCGGAGCAGCTACGCTGGACTCCTATCTTCGCCTCGATCCGATTGGCGAAACAAAAATCGGAGAAGTTGTGCGAGCTCTATGGGAAACTCGTGACGCGGCGATGGTGGTCGTCGCGGATCTCGCCTGAAGGAGGTCGTCGCTTGAGGAAGATGATAAGCCGCTATCATGGACACCACGTTCCAAGCTCTCTCCTTTTTCAATAAGAATGGTGGATGGGCAAAAAATGAGGATGGAGAGGTGTATAAAAAGATATGGAAGAAATGGAGGTTAAAATGGAAGTGGAGTAGAATGGGAGGTTACATTAGTGGTGGAGTTGAATGGGAAGTTTGATGAATAATGGTGTTGAATGGAGGTTGATGAAAGAAGAGAAGTTAGTGTAGAGAATATGATTAAATAAGAGAAAATAAAAGTAGTCTACTAAAAGAGAAAATAAAATAAACAGAAGAAAAAGAGTGGGGAATTCACAAAATAAGACAAACACTATGTACATTTTTTTGCTTTTATAGCTTATCTTTTTTTATCTTTTAATAAGAGATATTTACAAAAACAAAATACAATAAAATAGTAGAGATAAAATACAACTCAAAATTGATTTTTTTGGATTTTTAGTGATTAAGAATAAATAAATAAAGAAAGAAAGAAAAAACAAAAAGTATGTACAATATATACAATGTAAACCAGGTCCCAAAATCTAACTTTTGCAAATGAGCTCTGATTTTAATGAAACCACTTTCTGTTTGATAGATAATTTTCTAACTTGAACTTTAAAAGTGAGTTTGGTGAATTTAGAGTCCATACGGAGTGGGAAATTGGCCTGGAAGTTGGACTTTACGGCTTTTTAACTTTGGGATCTAGGAGCATTTATTTGAGGTAAAATTTATTTTATATTTTTCTATTTTTATATCATTTTTATAAACAAGTTAGAGAAAGAATTAGTCAAAAAGGAGTTGAAATAAAATTATTAAAAATACATGAAGTTTTGAGCTATTTACAGGTGGAAAACTCCTTTAATTTTGCGGTTTTTTATTGTTAATTTATTTTGTACAATTTAATATACAATAATTAGTGTGTTTTATTTACAAGAGTCATTTTATTAATTTATTGATTTTATATACCTTTATTTGAGATTTTACTTGGGAATTTTGCTAAGATCAAGATATTGAGATGATGAATCCTGGATTCATCACCGGGTAGGGGCCATGGCCATTTTCAATTTCTAAGGAGTCATGCCATTTTCAATTCTCTAACTTGTTTATCAAGATATTGAGATGATGAATCCTTCCAAATTGGTAAATATTAAGGAGTCATGTCATTTTCAATTTCTAAGATCATTACTCATATTTTTTGAAATTTCTATAAAAGACAACAATTCCTTTCTCCCATTTTTTTAAATTTCCATAAAGTACCACCACCATTCCTTTACACATTTTCCAAATTTCTGTAAAAGCCCACCATTTCTATTAAAGATGTAAAGAAACAAATACGGATATAAGTGTTACTATATCATTTCCTATTTTAAAATACAAATACAGATGCGGATATAGATATTGAAGGATATGAAAACTATATTACTACATCATTAAAAGATGGATATTGATGTAAAATGGATATTTATTGCGTGTGTATAACGTTAGAAATATTGTGCATATTAACTTAAATATACATGTATTGGATAGATGCATATCATTTGAATGTATTAAATCTGTTTATATCATAGTAATTATACCAAATAGATGAAAGAATGTATAAAAATTTGTTTTATATATACTTAAAAATAATTCTATAAGTATATTTATATTTGAAATGGATAAATAGATACAGATACTGAGGTTTACGGATATCAAAGAGATATCCATAAACGTATACGTTTTAAATCGGATATGGATGTCAAAATATGTATAAAACAGATACAGTTGCAGTCAGATACAGTATATTTGTTTGCATTCCTAATTCATATCCCACATTTTTCTAAATTTCCAAGAAACGATACAACTTCCAGCCTTCCACTCTCCCTTGCCTATTATGTCATATTGAAACCAATCCAACCTCATCCTTACCGTTCATGAAAACGTGTTCTCCATCACCTCACATGGAAAATCATTGGTCTAGCAATGTTATCACGATAGCAAGCACACGTTCTCCAAGAAATGCTCGCCCCCCACTATATTTGTTTCCTTCACGGTAGTCTGTCACGTCTGACTTGGTGCGATTTCATCGTCCGAGCAATCCGACATGTTAGCGACTTAGCACAGCTTCACCGTCGGCACATCGACGACTCGATGCTACTAATAGTCCAAAGTCCACTTTGCCATTCACGTGACTATATTTGCATCAATCATACATTCGTCGGTATAATTATTTATCATATATTCAGATTTTTTTTGTTATTTAAATACTCTAATATCTGGATATGAGCTCTACATTTTATGTATTTACCTTGTATAATTCATGATCAAATGTTAAGTGTCATCAGAAATCAGTATTGATGTACAAATACTTAGTTGATAATAATATTCTAGTATTCACAATTCCATATTCACTTATAATTGGAGATTGGGAATAGGTATAAATATCTAAACGTAACCGTTTTTTTGAAGATTGATGGAGTATGACCTTGTAGGATATCCAATCATATTCATCTCATTTTATTTTAGGGTTGGTTACATGTCATTGATGTGTGTGTAGGGTAAAATGAGGCTGTCGCGTGGGAACTAAGTTGGCTCCCACGCCCCACTTTTCATATTTTTATTTTTTTAAATGCTTCTGTGGATATCATTGCTATATCCCTATATTATATCATTCAAGTATCATGTGAAACAGAAACTCCTACGATCTCCATCCAGACGGGATCGATTTGAACAATTCTGCGACCGTTAAAAAGTGATTGTCTAGATGGAAGCCGTAGGAGTCTCTGTTTTGCACGAGACTTGAATGACATAATATAGAGATATAGTGATGAATTTCTACATATTCATTTTTTTAAAAAATAAAATAATAGAAAAATGGGATGGGGGAGCCAAGTTAGGTCCCCCAAGGAGACATCCTCATTTTCCCCATATATATAACATTTATATTTTTTCGTAATAATATCTTTTTTAATGATTGTGTTGTAACTGCATTATGAGTCAATCATATAATTGACTCATAACGTGCCCTATGATTCGGACACAAACCGAACAATTTCGTTTTATGATTTGGACATGAATCATACATATATATTTTGGCCCCACCTATAAAAATTTTTTGGCTCTGCCCCTGTATACATGATGGGCATCGGTCCCCCCTATACTTAGGCTTTGGTCAACTTATGTATAGGATAGGAGTGAGTGTGAGAACCAATGAGATCTAGAGAATATACAGAGAATGGTGAAGAGACTCGGGTCACTCCCCCCCATACTCAGGATCTGATCATCCTAAGTATAGCCATAAAATTAAATGATATGGAGCTGGGGTGAGTGATTCGAATCACTGGGGAGGGAGGGAAAATATATACAAGGAGAAATGAGAATATACAAGGATCAAGAAGGTTTGTGGCGAACCTTCTTGCGGGAGCGAGGAGGTGGGTAATTACAAGTGTGTCGCTGTTGGAATCATCCTCATATGAATAGTAGTGAGGTGAAGGGATCGTCCAATGCGGGTCGACACACGGCTGCTTGCTTAGATAAGGCTTGAGAACATCCGAACTGAGTTCACTCATAGAAACCACCTTATCTGGACTCGATGAGGAATCCTCCGAAAATTCCTTCTCTGGAATGCTGAAGGAGACTTTCTTAGTCAGTTTTCTAGAACCTGAATCATTGAGAGGGGGAGGAGAGCGACGCGCCTTGAGGGGTTCGGGGGAATACCTCGAGGAATCACTCGACTTTCTCTCGCCAAATAACTGACTAGAGGAGGGAGAAACCGTGTTTTTATGTGAGGTCAATTTAATCTTGGTTGTTTCTTTTGAAGGTCCGGGATGTGGTGCTGTGCTGACCATGGGTTCCTCATCAGATGAGTCACCGTATAGATTGTAATATTCCTGAAGGGTCAGCACACGTTTCGGGAAGGTGCTAGTGATCTCAGTTTGCTTGGCATTATTGGGTTCTTGTGTCGGATCATCAAAATGGTCAAGGCAATCAACAAAGGTCATGTTCGACTCAATGATATCTTCTGGTCGTGAGTCCTCTTTAGAAGTTGTCACGGTGGTGGTGCAAGCAGTTGATAAATTGGAGGTGAGGGGAGTCTCAGAACCAACGATTGTCTAGATAGTCGGTCTCTCAGGTGTAGCAGAGAGATGGGACTCATCTACCTCTCGCTGGTCACGACTGTCAGCGGATGTGGGGGTCACCTTAGAGTAAGGTGTATCAAAGAATGGGTGAGGTCGAAGTGTTCCTAATGCAATAACATCGATTTCTCGAGTCTCGAAATCTATAGTCGCTTTAGCCAAGGCTAAGAACGGCTTCCCGAGAATAATAGGAGACTGAGTGAACTCTCCTCGGTGCTCAGTGTCAATGACCGTGAAGTCTACCTGGAGTAGAGCACCTTGGAAAGTTATGATGACTGAAATGGTTCATCTTGACCGTTTGATAGATCAATCAGCTAGCTGGACGATCTCTCTCGACTTTCTGATTGGCCTGAGTTTGAGCTTGTCAAACACAGAGGTCAGGAGGATATTTATCGACGAGTCATCATCGATTCTCACATGGGTAAAGATGGTGTCTTTGATTTCACACTCAACTCGAGACAACCTCTTCACTCTACAGCTCTTGGTCTTTCTCCCCATCACCAAGGAGGTGGCCATAGACACTATATATCTCTCAGTCCTTGTCCTCTTATTGCCCGACCTCTTGGGCATCAATTTACTTCTCACAAATCGTTTAAGGTCGGGGAAGTGATCTATGAACTTTATTATGGGAAGATTAAAAATCAATTCTTCATCGAGTGCTTCCCTTAGGGCATGATCCAATTTTTTCAAGTCTTTTCATTTTCTAATTTTATGGATTTTTCTGACTTTTTGATGTGTTTGGTCTTTTGGGGGTTTTCAATTTTTTTGGTATTTTTGGTGGACGAATTATCTGGTAAGTGGTTAGTAGAAGAGAGAGGTAGAATGGACTCCAGCTGTACAAAAGGTGTGAGTTCCCTAATGCTCGCTCGGTTTTCAACATTAAATCTACTTACTTCCTTCTCCACTTTCATACCCAGGTTGGCAGAAATTGAATGCAATATTTCCATGACATCTCTCAACTTCTTACCAAATGATTCATTTTTCTCAATAAATCTGGAAATGTCATCCTCCAAAATATTCTCATGACAAATCATAGTTGAGTTCTGATCAATTGGAGGATACTGCTGAGATATTGGGGTCTCATACTCAACATACCTAGACTCTGGCATGTAATGTGGAGTCGAGTATGGACCATCTGTGTGGCAAATATTGGTCGGAGCCTCATATGATGGAGTCAACGAAACGGGGACTGGTAAGTCTAGCTCATAAGTCCAATCTAGTGAATGTATAGGCTCTCTAAATGGTTGGTATGAGGGATGGTCAATGTAAGCTTGATCACTAAGGTCAATCAAGTCTAGAAAACCATGATGTGCAGGCCTCTCCATTCAGGTTGTTCGATCGATCAAGTTAATCTGCAAGTCATTTGTCTCAGCAGTGGCTTGCTCTTCATATGGTTCATTAATTCCAGCAAGCTCTCGAGAATAAGGATAGTTAGCCCAAGATGGAAGTGGATCCGGTGTGTTAGAATATGGGGTAGGTGAGAAATGCGAAGAAATGGGAAAGTCAGATGAAGTTCTGACTTCATAATCTGGTTGAGGTGGAACCGACCATGGGTAAAGGTATCCCGTGGATGGTGGAGGATACATGGAAGAAGGAGAAGGAGAAGATGAACGGTATATGATCGAGGAGGAATAACCAGAGGTCTTAGAGTATGGGGACCAATATCTCGACATCTTGAAGCAGATCGAGGTAGAAAGCATGCAATTACACATGATACCACACACGAACAGACGCAAAGACAAACGCAAGATCAAACCCTGAGTTCACACTCAACACGGTGCAGGACCCGAAACCAAGTCCGATTATTCTAGTTGATTTTAAGTGTGATTTTTCAAACAAATAGAAAGGGTTACGCGACATATAGGGAAGTCAGCTCAAATCCGGACGCGTCTCCCATGTTTAACCTATCGCCAAAGATACCAACGCCATTCCTTTCTTCGCTCCTATCCCTAGTTGAGAGTTCAAGGACATGCCCCTATCTACTTACCGAAGTAGGCGGAGGCTGACAAGGCTTTAACTTCGCCCCTATCTACCTGCCGGAGTAGGCGGAGGCTACTAGCAACTTGTCACGGTGCACCGCAATTTCACCTATATCTACCTACCGGAGTAGGCGAAGGCTACTTGGCGCTGGTCAGTTGAACCCATAGTTCAGCCTGTTATATTTGCTCAGATCGGGGTGCGTGATATGGAAGGCGGGGATTTTGGCTCTGCCTTAGAGTGTGCACAGACACTATGTACCTTCACTCAGCCTGAAATCAAGGTCGGGGTTGCTCTCCCACAAACAAGGGTTAATTTTAGTCAATTTTTTGAGTCCAATTCAATCAGCAGTCCCGATTTTAGAGATTAGTTGTCACTGATATTAATCCACACAAGCAACCACGTCTATCGTTCAACCCCAATTCCTTTATCCTATGTTAGACAAACCGAGAGAGAGAATCAGAAATAGGCCGATGCGATCGAGAAAATGATGATAAATGTTTGAGTAGGAAGGCTTACAGTGCCTCCAACTCTCTACAATGCAGGATGCAATACTTGATTGAAATTTTACATTAAATGAATGCAAGCGAGAAAAGCCGCTCCTAGACAGGCGGTTCTATTAGCGAGTGAAGAACGAATTCAAATTTGGCTAGAGTCCTGCGGTCTAAGTGCGTCTTTTAATGGTGGGGTGTGGTCCTAAATGTTACAAGCACAAACAGTCTTAGGAAGCTCTAAGAGCCGTGAGTGCAGGTTCTATCCTACGTCAATCAATCGCACAACACACGAAGACTCGTTTTATTATTCACTTACATGCGCGAGAACCCAAATGGGAAACGCTGGAAATGCAAACTCTCTCTCTTTTTTACAAGTTAACAAAAATGAAAATATTTTTGGTGTCTCAACAACCGACTCGATCCATGAATCGTCAACCTCCAACTCTTCAAGATGCGTTGACTTCAAGAAAGCCGCTCCAAGTCCACCGGGCCGTCGCACAAAAAAATGGAATTTATGTTAGAGAGAGACAAAAAGAAAAGAAAAAAATTGAAAAATAAAATAATTACAAGTGGTTCGAGGGTCAGACTACCCGAATGAATGAAAAACAAAAATCTATTTTTTTAAAGTGATCTTAAGCCGTTTGCGTCCCCGGCAACGATGCCATTTGATTGGTCCGGAATCTTAACCTTTTAATAGTATCAAATTAATGATTTCGTTGCAGTCAGATAAATCAGGTTCGGTCAAAAATTAACCACACGAATCAAATAATCAACGAATGAATGTACGCGCGATTTTACGTTTTTTAACCTGGGCAAGCCCCAGGGTCGACTCAAGGAGTCAAAGGAACAACTTCGGATCGACTTAGATGAATTAAATCGCGATTTTCCAAGTAAGATTTTTTTAATTTTTAATGCAATAAAAATGCAAATGCACAAATGTTATTGAATTAAGTTAACAAGAAAATACACAACTTAGCCAAATTAGTTTTAATACGAAATTAATCCAAATCAGCCAAGTTATATTTTTCCTAAAATCTAATCCAACGATGAATGCAAAATGTATTTTTTTTGGAAATTTTGGATTTAAAATGTAACGATGAAAAATATATTTTTTTTAAAGTTTTTATGCATTTTTTTAGTGCAAATCATATGCGAAAATTATAAAAAAATTTATTAGAAGTAAATATGATGAAATTAAGCTACACTAATTTTTTTAGAATTTTCTGACACTTTATGATTTTTTATGAATTTTTTACGACAAACAGAGTGACTACGAGTATTTAATTTTTAGTAAATCCATGAAATAAAATTATCCAAAGAAAGAATTGTCTCAAATAGATATTTTAATAAGGAATCCAGGAGAATTGAAATTTCCCAAAATATCTCTTCATGAATTTAATTAAACCCATTTACCTAAATCACTAAGGAATTTATTTTATGCAAAATAAAGCTCCAATTTGTATACAATTTGGGTAGTAGTTAAAACACAACTAGAGGCATCATCAACAAATTTTTCACAATTTTTGGAGCAAGAACTATGTTTGTGTGAATTTTAGAGCCTAAATGGGTAAAATATCTTTTAGTTTCAAACTCTAATTTTTATAAATAATCTGATGTTCACAAAAATATAAATATATAGTCAGAATGTACGGAATTAATTTCTAAACAAAATGCTAATTTTATATTAAAAAATGATGTGAGATGAATGTATAAATTAAAGTACAACTCAGGGGTGTATTTGCAAGAAAGTGAAAGAAACAAACTGAAATTGTGCCTAAGGATGCTTTTGGAAATATGTAAACATACAGGGAAATGTTTGTAATTTTCATAAAAAATAATAAAATGTAATCAACCTTTTCTCGGAGACGTGGGCAACGTGGGTTTCAAACCCCAAGCTAGGGCACGCGAGGTGGCGTGTTGCACTCGTAGGGGCCGCGACCAAGGAGGACAGCTGGCGGCGCACGGGAAGGAGGATGTCGACCGCTTCTGGGGCCATGTGGAGACGACGCACCGCGGCGGCGCACGCGCTGCGGCAGAGTGAGAAGGAGCACGACCTGGAAGCACGCACGCAGGGCCGACTATGGGGAACGTGCGCAACGGCGCACTGCTACGAGGAGGGTCGTGGCTAATCGGAGGTGGAAGTGCGGTGTAGCGGCGGCGCTACAGTTTGTGGAGGTCGGCGCGATGACGCGAAGGGCTCGCAGCGGTGACGTGGCTGCGGGATGCCGCGGGGCGGAGGTCTAGATCGTCGCAGGGACTGGGCAGCCGCAGGCAGAGCGGAAGCCCCACGCAGCGGGCGGTTGTGGTTGACTCGCGCAAGCGATGCGCTTCTGGAGGGCGGCTGGGACGACTAGGGACAAGCGCAGGAGAGGCGGTTGCACGTGAGTAGAGGAGGGTCGGTGCGGGGCTAGCGCTCCTGCGGGTTAGTGAATTTGGAGCTGCAGACGGTCAGGACGTGGGGCACGCATGGCTGGACGCGTGCCAGTGCTCAACCGCACGCGGCGGAGGACGGTTCACCTGGCAGTCAACCGAGCATCGGGGGACGGGACGAAGTTGGCCGCAGCAGGCCTGGAAGGCGGCACTGTTTTCCTCTTTTTTGCAAAAAATTTGTATTTTTTTGTGATGAGGAAATAAAATGTGGAAAGATGAAATGATGGTGATGATGATTGTGATGGTGGTGGTGTTTATGAAATGTTTTGGTGATGCACATAAGGAAAAAAAATTGTTAGATAAAATAAAATGAAAAGATGAAGATAGAATACTTACATGAGAGAATCATCGAATTTGGAGGAGCAATGTTGTGCGGCCTCCGGTCGTCATGCCCTCTATCAGCTTCGGGCAGAATCAAAGCAAAGAAGTTGTACGAGCTTTGAGAAAATTCGTGACGGACGGTGGTGTAGACCACCGGATCTCGCCTTGAGGTTGTCGTCACTCAACTCATCTCCTACAGCTGTCACCTGAAGGTTAAAGGGGCTCGACCTCACTTCGCTCGAAACGACGGATGAAGATGACAGATGGAGGAGATGTGAATATAAAGAGGAGGAGGAAGTTGGAAAAGAAATGTAGAAAGTTGGGAGAATGGTGGAGGAAGTAGAGAAAATGGTGGCTTGGAGTGGAAGACAAGTAAAGAAGAAGTAAAAGGGAGATAATAAAATAAAAATATAATATGTAAAATAAGTAGGCTACTAAAAATAAAGAAGAGAAAATAAAGGTAAAATAATAAAATAATAAATAAATAAATAAAATAAATAAATGTAAATAACTAACTAATCAAATAAAATAATAATAATAATAAATAGATAAAATAAACTAAAATAAATTCCGAAAATAATAAAAAATGGGGTGACACGTGGCGGCTTCAGGAGCTGCCATGTGTCGCTTCCGGATAATTCAAAAATTAAATGTAAAGAAAAATAAAAAAAGAAATAACAAAAGGGGTTAAATCAAAAAGTGGTCAACACCAAAGTTTCTTGTCTCGACGAGATCTACAACTTTCATGAAGTGCTGAAAATCAAAAGAAGTCATTTGTACAAAGTGTATTTTTGGGTGGTACCTTGTTGATATAAAAATACTGTATTTTTATGTTTTGTAATTTTTTCCATTTTTAATTCGAGAAAAGTCAAAATAAAGTTAGAAAAAATATGAAAGAAATATTTACAACTTAATCTATTTTTTTAGATTTTTAATAAGTAAGAAAATAAAAAGATAAAATAAAAGGGCAAAAAGGTCAATATGTACAATATACAATAGAGGCCCAAACCCCAAGTTTCACATACGATCTCCGATTTTAATGAAATTGGTATTGTTTTGAAGGTCTTTGAATGTATATTACTTTAAAAGTGAGTAGACCTAAATCAGACACTATATGAGAGAGATATGTGCATTTTAACGCTCCTAGTTTCAAAACTTGGATTGGGGTTTTATTGGTCAATTTTACAAGTTAGTATTTTTTTGATATTTTTCTTTAATTAATGTTAGTAATATATACACTATAGAGTTGATTTTATTGGATTTGAAGTTAGTATAAAATATATACAAATAGGTAAAATATGGTGAATATACAAGTGAATATTTACAAGTGAAGTGGGCTTCTTAATTAATGCATATATGAATGTTAAAATACAGTTATTATTTATGCATGCATGGATGCTAATTATAAAATATAAGTGGAAATATGCAGCTAATTACTCGGGAACAAAGCTATATTTTTAACTTTTAGAATGATGAATCACAGATTCATCAAGCAGCAGTTGTAGAGTTACTAGTGGTGGTAGGCCCTGGAGTCTGAAGGATCTGCATTAGGTGGGAGTAATCTGCATCATTAAGATGAACATTCTTTCCACTGGAGGTAGGTGATGCCTCTTCCACATCATAGGCATCCTCATAAGCATTATTGGCATGATAAGAAGGTACGCCAAACTTCTGCCAGCATCGCTCACTCGGTTGGTTCCATCTACCACAGTGAGTGCATGGGGTAGTAGAGTCTTGCCCGTGACCACGACCAAAGTCATGCCCTCGTCCAGATTCCCGTCCACGACCACGAATTGGATCACGACCGTGTCCTCCTCGCAAGCCTTATCTGCATCCTCGCCCAGATGAGGCAATGTGTGCAAAGTTCTCTGTTGAAGGTAAGACGGGAGGTCGGACATCGGATGTTTCGAGCTCCTCAAGTCAACCAAAGATGGCCTTCATTGTTGGCAGTGTGTCTGATATAAGAAATTGCTCCTTTGCTGCATGGTATCTAGAATGCAGGCCATCAAGGAAGCGATATACCTGCTAGTAAGAGCGCTCTTGTATTTGTTTGGTGCAACATGAGGGCTGGAATATTGCAAGCTCCTCATACTGGTTGGATAGATGCTTGTAGTACTCGATGAGGGTGGAATCATCTTGAGATGCCGACGAGATTCGCCTGTAAATGTTTGCAAGGCATGACTTCATCTTCTTCTGGGAGTATGTTTGCTCGAGATCCTCCCACATTTCCTTGACCGTATTTTTGTAAAGAAGATTTGAGGCAATGTGAGCCTCAACACTGTTGGTCATCTAGTTGATAACCAAATAGTTGTCAGATTGTCAGTTGTCGTACTCTTTGTCCTTTTCATCTATTGGATCTTTAGTCAAAATGTAGAGTTTCCTCTGACCACCAATGAACACCATAAAAGATCGAGACCAGAGCACGCAATTTTCTATGCCCTTGAGTTTGATAGTAGTGCCTTGTGCCATAATATTCGCGGCCAAGGACTTTGTCTCGGTAGAAGAAGGCGTCATGGTGGTCTTAAAATAGAAAGAAGATCTTGTGATCAACGAAGGATGCATATAAGAGCTAAAAATGCTCTAGAACTCACGTTTGCCCTTGAAGAAGAGCTGAAAACCCTCAATGGACAGCAGATCTGGATTCTTGGAAGCGGTCCGTGATGAGTTTTGGATCTCCAAAGAGTCCTACGGTATCTGTGGAGGGTAGTTGTGGGGCTGACGACCTTCGTACGAGGTTTTGAAAGCACAGGGTAGCTCTAGCAGGAGGGCTGCTGCACTGGAGATGATTGCAGGGCCTTGTGTGGGGCCCTAATTCAGGGAGAAGGCTCACGCAGGCTTCTGCGAGGCTTGAAGGTGGTGGTGGAGATTTTAGGTTAGAACCCCGATCTAGGACCGTTGCTCTGATACCATGTGGAGAAGAGAGACAAATGGGGTATCTATTCCATAGGGTTTAGGATCTCTTATATAAAGAGAAAACCCTAGAGAGTACAAGAGGAAAATACATAAATACCCCTGAGGGGTTACGAAACCCGAAGGGATAAGGATTACAGAATCCGAAGAGTTACAAACATAATTGTAATATAACAATTCTAACACATTTTTCTAAGGATATTGTAAAGTAGTATTCATATCCATCAATATATGTATCTGTATCTACATCTATATTCATATTTAAAAAAGAATAAAGATATAGTTGTGCTTATTTATGTACATATCCCTAACTTAAACCAATATTCTATTTCCAATCTGTATTAGACAAAATAAAAATCATATACTCGTATCTATATACAATCTTTAATAGTTTATATTAAAAAAATATTTATAATAATACCTTTGTTAGAAGGATATAGCCATATAGATGTAAAATAGTTGGATATGAGTGTAAATTTACCCTCAAATTTGTACTTGAGGTGACTTTTTGAGTTTTAAACTTGACGCCTATTTATTTAATTTGGATTAAACCAATAATTATTTTCCTAGAAAAATCTCAAACAGCGGCCCCTATTTCCGATAGGCGCTTCGAGGGATATTCATCTCCATCTGCGGCCTTCCATCCTCTTCTGCAACTGATGACAAAACGAAGGTAACCCGGATTCGGTTTCATGTCTATGCCTTTGTTGCATCACTTGTCAATATCATCCCTTAGTGTGGTTGTATACGTACTGCAGTTGTATATTGTGTACATGGGGGAGAAGCACCATGACGATCCGGACATCGTCACTGCACTTCACCACGACACCCTCGCCTCTGTTCTTGGGAGGCAAGTCCACTTCCAATTCATATCAATGAGATTGACTAGCTAGTTTATGGAGTTTTATTCTAGTGACTAAATATGTTTCTAGTGAAATTGCAGCAAGGACGCAGCTTTGGAGGCAATTGTGTACAGTTACAGACATGGATTCTCCGGATTCGCGGCTATGCTTACGGACCATCAGGCTGAATTGCTTGCAGGTGAAGTATTTATTATGGCTGTTAAGAATAATAATAATAGCTGTGATGGATAAATCTGATAGATTAAGTCACACAGAGATGCCCGGTGTTCTTCGAGTGAAGCTCAGCAGCACCTTAAGGTGCACACCACACGCAGTTGGGATTTCCTGCGTTTGAGCTCCAGCGACCCTCAGGCCTCATCCAAAGGGCTAAGTCGGGTGACGGCGTCATCGTTGGAGTGGTTGATTCCGGTAAGAACTCTGATGATGGATTTAAATTTAGTTTGAGAATTTAATTTTATAGGTCGTTTTATGAAAATATTTAACTTGAGTCCGCGTATTAGTTCATGGATGCATGGTCTTCACTTTTTTTATGGATAGGGATATGGCCAGAATCTAAGAGCTTCAACGACAGCGGCTATGGGTCCATACCGCAACGATGGAAAGGAAAATGTCAAGCTGGAGAATCTTTCAATTCATCCCACTGCAACCGTAAGATCATCGGAGCTCGATTCTACTCCGGCGGCATCGACAAGTCTACGCTCGACTAGGATTACTTGTCCCCGCGGGACAATATCGGCCACGGCACGCACTGCGCCTCCATAGTGGCCGGTTCCCGCGTCCAGAACATGAGTTTCGACGGGCTTGGTGTCGGCACTGCCCGAGGGGGAGCTCCCTGTTGGGCATATTGCACACTCAACCCAGGAGTATCCCCTAAAAAGACTGTCCTGCAACAAAGATGACACAACAAAATATATGTTCCACACGGGAACTCAATGGCAACAATGATAAACAACCACAAGTAACCACAAGAAGCAATCACCACAAGACAAGGATTTTACGTGGAAACCCTTACTCAATGTGAGTAAGGGAAAAACCACGAGGCAAGACCGGCAACGATTTCACTACGGTCAAAGCGAGCCAAAGTTCTTCCCGGTTTTGTTACCCACAAAACCGAGGTACAAGCCACACACAATGGATAGTTCTTCTACAAGTAACTAACTATCCCTACGTATCCAAAATACCAATATTGTGCTTAAATCCAAGAAGGATAAAGTGACTCCCCTTGTGGGCTCCCGGATGGAGACCCAAACACGAAGCTCGGCTCCTTGAGGTTGTCTGCAACGACCTCCAAGCGGCTGCTCCTCTTGAGCACGCCCAAACGATGCTCCCACGCCCAACTCCAAGCCCTAACCGCTGTGCCAAAGCTCGAGTTGCTACTGCCCTCGAGCACGGCCTCTCTCTCTCACTCTCGTGGAGGAAGACGGAGAAGACGGGTTCCGAAAATCCTTGCTGTTGCTGCTCCTGGAATGGGAAGAAAATGAGGCTCTTCCAATCTGCAATAGGAGTCGGGCGTCTGTCCTGGAATGGGGAAAGGGGGGCAGCCGTTGGGGCTCCCAAATGCTGGAGAAATATCAAGAAACCCCTCCCCCCAAGTTGGGGCTGGAGTGCAATATGCCCAACAACCTCCTCCTCCAGCCCCAACGGGGAGGTGTGGCTCCGTGATGGTGATCAACAAGAAGTGACACCGCTCAGCTCTCTATAGAGCTGAAGCTTATCACGAGTGACTTCTTTGGTCAAGATGTCTGAGGGGTTCTCATCTGTGTGAATCTTCTTCAACATAAGCTGCTTCTAATCAATTGCATCCCTCAGCCAATGGTATCTCACATCAATGTGTTTTGTCCGAGCATGGTGCATGGTACTCTTGCTCAAGTCTATAGCGCTCTGGCTATCAAAAACACAACCGTCTCACTGTCATCCCATCCAACTCAACAAGAAAGCGTTGTAGTCACAACACTTTTTTCCCAGCCTCTTCTGTTGTAATGTATTCTACCTCGGTACTCGAGAGAGCAACACATTTCTGTATCTTGGATTGCCATGATATGGCTCCCCCTGCAAATGTGAAAATGTAACCTGAAGTAGACTTTATCTGGTCCACATCTCCGGCCATATCTGCATCAGTGTAGCCACATAGTTTGGGATCTGACCTCCTAAAAACAAGACACATACTTGAGGTACCTCTCAAGTATCTCAAGATCCATTTCACGGCCTCCCAATGGTTCTTCCCCGGATTGGACATTAATCTGCTCACCACGCCCACTGCATGGGCTATGTCGGGTCTAGTGCAAACCATTGCGTACATGAAGCTCCCAACTGCTGACTGGTATGGGATCTTGGCCATCTCTGTTTTCTCTTCAGAAGTAGAAGGGCATGACTCTTTGGTTAGCTTGAAATGAGAGGCTAAAGGCTTGCTGACATGTTTGGTATTCTTCATGTTGAACCGCTCCAACACGCGTTCAACATAGTTCTCCAGTGACAACCACAGCATGCGCTTCTTTCTGTCCCTTGTAATCTGCATCCCAAGGATGTGACTAGCCTTGCCCAAATCTTTCATCTCAAACTCCTTGGAGAGTTCTTTCTTGAGCTTCGCAATGAGATTGAAATCATGACATACAATCAACATGTCATCCACATATATCAAAAGAATGACGAACCGGTCATTGGGAAGACAACGAACATATACACATGGATCGGTTGTAGTCCTCTTGAAGCCCTGCTTTCCCATGAAAGCATCAAACTTCAAGTACCACTGTCTTGGGGCTTGCTTCAAGCCATAAAGGCTCTTTCTCAACCTGCACACAATGTGTTCTTTCTCTTTCTCTTGAAAACCTTGTGGTTGCTCCATGTAGATCTCTTCCTTCAAATCACCGTGAAGAAACGTCTTCTTCACATCCATCTGCTCTAGCTCAAGGTCCATGCTAGCACAAGTCTTAGTACCATTCTCACTGAGTTCATCTTCACCATTGGGGAGAAGATCTCATCATAGTTCACTCCTTCCTTCTGGCTGAACCCTTTCACCACCAATATCGTCTTGTACTTCACTTGCTTGCCACTATCATCAGGCTTTAACTTGTAAATCCACTTGTTCTTCAAGGCTCTCTTCCCTTTAGGAAGCTCAACAAGATCATAAGTGTTGTTTTCTTGAGAGATAACATCTCCTCATTCATTGTATTGCGCCAATGATCCTTGTCCTTATGCATATGTGCCTCCTCAAAGGTGTATGGCTCACCTGTGTCTGTGAGCATCACATACCTAGAAGTGGGGTAACGAGATGATGGCTGGCGTGTCCTCTCAGATCTCCTGGCCTAAGGTTCTGCTGCATCTGCATGTGGATGAAGTTGCTCCCCCTGCCCCAAGTACCCTGGACCTGCATCAACGGGGTCTGCATCTGGCTCGTGCTGCTCTAGCTGCCCATCCTCTCCACTTGTACCATGTACTGGAGAGGGACCTGCATCCTCATCACTGTCATCATCAATGGAAAACTCATCTGCATCACCACTCTCAGTGGTTTCCTCAACCCATGTCTGATTCTCATAAAAAATCACATCCTTGTGTCTGGTGACTGTCTTCTTCCTTGGATCACAAAGACGGTATCGAAACTCCCGATCTCCATAACCAAGAAAAATACAAGGCACTGCCTTGTCATCCAACTTCTTCCTCTACTCCTTTGGTACCAATGCATACGTCTTGCATCCAAACACCCTCAAATGAGCATATGAGGGGTCTTTCCCTGTCCAAACACGCTCTAGAATCTGAAAACCCAAAAGAATTGATGGAGATCGGTTGATCAAGTAACATGCGGTGCTAACCGCCTCAGCCCAAAAGGTCTTGGGGAACGTCGCTATCTTCAGCATGCAGCGAACTCTCTCAACAATGGTCCTGTTCATCCTCTCAGCTAGACCATTGTGCTGGGGTGTGCCTGGCTCTGTCCTCTCATGTATGATACCATGCTCTGCACAGTAGTCCTGAAAGCTATGGGAGGTGTACTCTCCCCCATTATCCGTGCGTAGACATTTCAACAATTTCCCTGTCTCGCACTCAACCATGGCATGAAACTTCTTGAAGCAATAAAAAACTTGATCCTTCGATCTCAACACATACACCCACACCTTCCTAGATACATCATCAATGAAGGTGGCAAAATACTTGTTGCCTCCCAAAGAGGCTATGTCCATAGGACCACAAATGTCAGAATGAACCAACTGTAGAAGGTCTCCCTTCACCTTGGACCTCGCTCTGTACGGTGCACTCCTTCTCTTCCCAACCTCACATGCATCACAAGGAGACAATGTGATGTCATTGTGGTAGGGGATCAACTCTCTCTTGCTCAGAAGCTGCAAGCCCTTCTGACTCATGTTGCCAAGCTGACGGTGCCACAAATCTGAATTATCTGCTTCACTGGCATGCAAACTACCATCCATGACCTTCACTCTAGTCATGTAGAGTGTGTGACACAAGTTACCTCTAGCCATGATGAGAGAACCCTTGCTTATCTTGCACTTGTTGTCGTTGAACTTTAGATGGTAGCATTCACTATCTAGTTATGAGCCAGATATAAGGCTAAGCCGCACATCAGGAACATGCCTCACATTCTGATGAGTCGCTGAGCACCCAACATCCATCTGAATCGAGATGGTGCCCATGGCAATGATCTTAGAGTAACTTTCGTTACCCATCAAGACTCTCCCATAATCACCCCTAGTATAGGTGGTGAAGAACTCCCTGTGTGGAGTCACATGATAGGAGGCGGCCGTGTCAACGACCCACTCCAAATCGCTCCCTGCATGCAAGCAATGATCCTAGATGGTGAGAATCACCTCATCTGCACTGCTATCTACCACAACTGCAGCTACATTGCCATCTTCCTTTTTCTGATCTTTCTTGACTGCACCTTACTCTCTCTTCCAAACCTTGCAATCTCTCTTCCAGTGATCGGGTTTCTGGCAATGGTGACACTTTCCTCTGCCCTTGGACTTGTCTCTGGATTTCTGCCTCTCCTGTGACCCCCCTCTGCTACTGGATCTTCCTCTCCTCTCAACTGCATACACATGTGAAGAGGAGGATGCCTCTCCCGAAGAGCGACGTCTAATCTCCTCATTGAGGAGACTGCCCTTGACCATAGCCATGGTCAACTTGCTATCATTCACAGAGTTGCTCACAGTGACTACTAGAGTCTCCCAACTGTCCGACAAAGAATCCAACAAGAGAAGTGCCTGCAACTCGTCATCAAGTGTCAAACTCATGGAGGTCAACTGGTTGATAATGCTTTCGAAGTCATTCAAATGCTCCGCCACCTTGCATCCATCCTTGTACTTCAAATTCACAAGCTTTCTAATCAAGAAAGCCTTATTGGTTGCGGTCTTCTGCTCATAGAGCTCGGACAACTTGTCTCACAACTCCTTTGCATTCGTCTCCTCGACCATGTGATGAAAGACTGACATGTCAAGCCACTTCCGAATGGTACCAACGGCCTTTCGGTTCAACTTTGTTCACTCGTCCGCGAACATATTCTCTAGCTTGGCGCTCTCTCCCTTCACTGGATCATGGAGGTCCTTGCAATTTGCAATACAAGATGTCTTCCATCTTCGCCTTCCAAATCTGGCAATTGCTACTTGTGAGCTTAATCATAGTGATTCATCATCTTTGCCTATTTTGCTCAACCTGATCTCTGATACCACTTGTTGGGGATATTGCACACTCAACCCATGAGTATCTCCTAAAAAGACTGTCCTGCAGTAAAGATGGCACAACACAATATATGTTCCTCACACGGAAACTCAATGGAAACAATGATAAACAACCATAAGCAACCACAAGAAGCAATCACCACAAGACAAGGATTTTATGTGGAAATCCTTACTCAATATGAGTAAGGGAAAAACCACGGGGCAAGACCAGCAACGATTTCACTACGGTCAAAGCGAGCCAAAGTTCTTCCCGATTTTGTTGCCCACAAAACCGAGGTACAAGCCACACACAATAGATAGTTCTTCTACAAGTAACTAACTATTCCTAGGTATCCAAAATATCAATATTGTGCTTAAATCCAAGAAGGATAAAGTGACTCCCCTTGTGGGCTTCCGGATGGAGATCCAAACACGAAGCTCGGCTCCTTGAGGTCATCCGCAACGACCTCCAAGCGGCTGCTCCTCTCGAGCACGCCCAAACGATGCTTCCACGCCCAACTCCAAGCCCTAGCCGATGTGCCAAAGCTCGAGCTGTTGCTGCCCTCGAGCACAGCCTCTCTCTCTCTCTCTCTCGCTCTCGTGGAGGAAGACAAAGAAGATGGTTTTCGAAAACCCTTGCTGTTGCTCCTGGAATGGGAAGAAAATGGGATTCTTCCAATCTGCAATAGGGGTCGGGCGTCTGTCCTGGAATGGGGAAAGGGGGGCAGCCGTTGGGGCTCCCAAATGCTGGAGAAATATCAAGAAACCCCTCCCCCCAAGTTGGAACTGGAGTGCAATATGCCCAACACTCCCATATTGAGGCTCGCGATATACAAGGTCTTCTGCGGGAACAAGACGTTCAACGACGGAAACGACGCGTCGCTCATCAAGGCCGTCGACCATGCAATTCGTGATGGCGTCGACATATTGTCGCTATCGTTCGGATTGACGGAAGGCTCATGGGCGACTCTCCAAGCAGTGATAAAGGGCATTATGGTCGTGTATGCGGCCGGAAATGACGGGCCAATGCCGCAGAGCGTGGAGAATTCGGCTCCTTGGGTGCTCACGGTCGCTGCCACCACCGTCGACAAGACCCTTCCGTCAGTCCTTATACTTGGGAACAACCGCACCGTCGTAGTAATTACTTCTTCTTCTTCATATAAGCTTGCTAACTAACATCTCTAGGATATATATGTCACTCGTAATTAATTAACGTCCGCAGGGGCAAGGATCCGCTCCTACCCCTTCCAACATATTCGACCAATTTGTCGGGATCACCGATGGTCAACCGTAAGTCGAATAATCACGACTAACTTTTGGGGGTCGTTGCGATCTCTAATGTTCCTGTTGTTTGAAAATCTTGCAGCTGCGATGCTCTCAACCAGTCGGATATGCAAGGAAAAATTGTGCTGTGCACAATGGGAACGAATCCTCCCAACATACAGAGTGCGTACGATGCCGTTTTCCAAGCGAACGGATCCGTCATCATATACGCGCAATACCCAACGAACTTGTTGGATGAACATGATATACCAATCGTTAAAGTGGAATTCGAGGTGCATCAACAGATTCTTAATTACATGGCAACCACAAGGTAACTAAGTTTGAGGAAGAGATGCATATCCAATTATATCGTTAATGCTATACGTCTAATTGCAGCTTCAACCAAGGACCGGTACGGTCAGCCTATACTAGCCGAGGGGGTCCCTCGAAAGATCGCGGACCCCTTCGACTTCGGTGGTGGCAACGTCAATCCTAACCGTGCAGTAGACCCCGGGCTCGTGTACGACATCGACCCCAACGACTACAAGCAGTTCCACTGCATAGTGGTGGATTCGTTAGTTTGTGATACACCGGAAAGGCCCGCCTATCACCTGAACCTGCCGTCCATCTCCATCCCTAACCTTAAAGAAGAGGTGATAACACTTTGGAGGACAGTGACCAATGTTGGCCCGACCAATTCGGTGTACCGTGTGGCAGTCAAAGCGCCTCGCGGTGTGGAGATGGTGGTCGAACCGACTACACTTGTTTTCGATGCACAAACGACTTCAAATAGGTTCAAGGTCACGTTCCGGGCTCTTCACAGAGTGCAGGAAGTCTATTCGTTCGGGAAACTGACCTGGTTCGATGGGCTGCATCGGGTCCGGATCCCCATCGCCGTTCGCACCGTTATTGACGACTCGTTCTCCGACAGTGGCTGATGGTCCGAGTGAAGATAATTTCCGATAAATGGCCTAAAATAAAATCAGCAATTAGAGGCGGAAACAGGAATTTCATCAAGGAGGGGTCGGATATACAACTATTATGTATGCTCAAAAATAGAAAAATCTATGTATATTTGAACGCTATTTTTAAATAGAATTAATATTTTTAAAATGAATCTCTTTCAATCTTGATAAATGTAGAATTTAAATCCATTATTAATGTTAGAATTTCAAATTGATTGATATTTTCTATAGCTTTTTTTTAAAAATTGGATAAATATACTAATTTAAGCCTCTCTAAACCCATCCTAAAAAGGCTAAATTATCAAGTGCAATTTTAAAACAAAAAAGTTCATGATTAAAAGGAAACAATAAAATTTATTTTATTTATAAAGAGTAATAAAAATAATGGAAGAGATAAATAATCTTAAATATAATTTTATATCAAATTATTTTAATACTTGAAAGTTATTGGATAAACCACATAAAAGAAAGTAAATTTGATGGAGATAAGATTCGAACCTTAGTCTCCAAAATATTAGCCTTGCCACTCTACCACTTAACCATTTAATAATACTACAATATTTTTCTAACAATGTTGATTATAATACAATTAAGGAGGGGCCATGTTAAAAACTTAATACATTTTATAAGTGACGTATAATAATCATGGGGGGAGTTATAATGTATACTAATTCCGCCCCAGACAATTTTCTGCCAAATTATTTGAATACTTTGGAAGTGATTGTATAATCCATATAAAAGAAAGTAAAATTGATGGAGATAGGACTCTAACCTTGGTCTTCAAAATAATAACCTTGCCACTTTGCCACTTGACCATTTTCTTTATTAAAATAGAAAGAAGGGGCCATATTTAAAACTTAATACATTATATAAGTGACATATAATAATCATGGGGGGGGGGCATGACCCCTCCATAATGTATACTAGTTCCGCCCCTGTCAGCAATGGTTCTTCCATGTTGATGTCGGAATTATCGTTTACCATGTGATTGTATGTTATAAATATTTTAATAATACGATATTATCTTTATAACCATTTCAAAATTGTTGGCCTAAATATATGCGTTATAAATGATAATATTTTGGTTTGTCTAGTTTCATATGTAGGAAGGACATATCCTTAAAGAAAAATATTAATACTCTTTAATATTTTGGTATACTAAAATTATATACGAGGAATCTACGTGACAAAGATCAAAGGGGCTTTTACTCTTTGTAATTACATTGATGTTCTCTTTTTTTTTTCAATACCACTTGGACCACTTGGACCACTAGCACTCACTTAAATGGTCTGGTGGTAGTGCAGTGTGTCTACCACCCAAAAGATCAATGTTCAAATCCTTCCTTGCAGGTGTTCTATTAGGTAATCGACAACCAGTGTAAACAACAGTCGAATCATGAGTAGAACTAGCCAATGGGTCAGGGCCCGCCCGCCGCCGCCTAGCCCGCTCATAGATCGAGCAAGGACTAGAAGAATTGAGATATGGGTCGGGGCAGCCCACAATGTGTGTATGTACCTGTGCGCGCGCGCGCGTGTGTGTATAGGCTAGATATAACATGTATTAATATGGTATACTTCAAAGTTTTCATATGTAATGCTAATTTTATGTTAGATTTAATAGTTTACATGTCAAGACTACTTATATTATTTATACAAAACAAACTGTGGTAATACAATCATTTATACTTATTTAATAACAACAAAAAAGTCAATGAAAAAAAAATAAAATAGGCCCTTGAGCTGACCTGTGAGCTAACCTGTGCCAGACTTTGTGCAGATGTTTTACAACTTTGTCCCATCTCGTCACTACTTTGTCCCACTGTCTTTCGTATGCATTACGACTCAATGTTTTCTCCTCCGACTTAATCCCTCTCGCACTCATCTCCCGTGCAATAGAGTTTGATAGAAGGTGAGTTTGCCAATTTGTTCATCCTTCGATACAGATTTCGGCCTCATGCATCCCCGTCATCTATCCTTTTATCGTTGCATGTGGAGCTTGGAACAACATTAATTGCTGCATGGGAGCGGATTGTCTGCTGCACAACAGACTCTGCTGCAGTGTCGGAGCCGCTCGATCAAAGATCGAGCGGTTCGCATGAATTCGCACCTTTTTGTGGGCCCGACCGTGCGAATTCATGCGACCCGCTCGATCTTGATCGAGCGGCTCCGGACACTGCAGCAGAGTCTGCTGGCCAGCAGACGATCTGCATCTATATATGGGTGTCAGGAATCTCACAAATGATGAGCTTGACTTGGTCTCTACTCGGTAAGAACCCATGAGTAGGTAACGAGGAGCTAATGAGTTCAACTCTAACAATGGACATCTGATTTTGCCCCCCCGGGGGGGGGGCATGGAGAGACACATCATGGACGAAGACAGGAATGTTGACTTGAGGAGGCCAAATAGAATAAAAGTATTTTTTAATATACGTTGAGATTTTTTTACTGTAAAAATTATTTTGACTTCATATCATACTATCTCTAAAATATATTGTGTAAATCCTCATGAGATACTTGATTATTTTTTTTCTACTTCCAGTACAAATTATAAATTTTATTTTAAGGAGCTTTTATATTTTTACATAAATGAAGCAGATAAGAAACATATATCATTATAACTGAAATTATTTATATGTTTATCTAAACTATTCGATGATAAGCATGAATCTAACTTAGAACATTGTTTTAGTATTTGGACTTGCATTCGAAATGACATATACGTGATGTTTAATATATAAGTCTACAAATGAAGATAATGTATACAAGTTTATATACGCCATTACAATTTTTATATTTTAATTGAACCCAACATTCTAAGTGTTTTATCACAATCTAAGGCATACTTTAGTTAACTTAACAACAAAATGCTAGATTTTTATCATCCGAACATGGAAAATAGGCTACATTTTTTCTATAATGTGAAGCATAACAAATTTTGTATAACATGCAGTAAACTAATGTAATCAAGTTTTTTATATACATCTATTAATAATTTAACGGATGTATCCCAAACTTCCATCATTAAATCAAACGAAGAACACTGCAATAAAATTGATCAAATGCAACAAATAATTTAACAACTTTGCAATATCATTTGTAGTTAATATATAACAACTAATAATATTAGTCATTTACCTCTTTAAATTCACAACATTATTGTATTCATTGTTGCATTTCTAACAACAGATCGTATAACAGCAGTTATCCATTTATATTTTTTTCTAATCATTGGTCAATTTAGCAATGATTTGTACAAATTGTAACGAATAAACTCACATATAAATTATTGATATATGAATATTTAGTAACGAATATGGCATTCGTTGCTAATAACAAAATAAAAATTAATGTCACAATGAGTAATATTCAATATTATAAATTTAACATCAGAAGTTATGATAACAAACATTTAAATTATCGGTTATCTCATGTCAAATTTCTTGTAGTGCATGAATAATGAATTAAAAATATATTCGATGATGCTGATACATGTACATATCCACAAAAGAGGGTTGGATCAAATCCATAGAAAAGGAGGTTGGGACGATGTCGAAGCAGATGTGTTGGAGCTGTGACACGAGAAATGTTGGGGTATGGTTCGTTCACTTTCTTGAACCCGAGAAGAGAGAAAGTGTCAATATGTAAAATATTGTTGTACTATCCGAAAAATTAGAATTAAATTGAGGGGAGAATAGACATGCACCACAGATTTGCATTTATGGAAATAAATAATAAAAAAGAATGGGAAGTTATGGGGGCCACCAAGGGATGAAAACAGTCGGATACAAATACGAATATCGGTATATCATATCTTATTCAATTTAAAATACGAATACGAATGCGGATAAGAATATTGAGGGATATAAAAAATATGTTATCGTTTAAAATGAATACGAATCGTATACGAATAATAAGAGAAATATTTTATACACTAACCAAAATACACATGTTTAGGATGGTTTAAAGATAAAATAGATAGACCAAATATATTTATTTCATAACGAGTATATCAACGATGGTGAATGCAATCACAAATTTATGACTATACTTTTATACTAAAACATATATAAGAATGAGAATGTAAATATTAACGAATGTGAAAGTAATATCCATATCTGCTTCTATTTTAAAATGAATATGAATACGAATGCCAAAATATGTATAAAACGAATACGATCGTAGATCGGATATGAATGTATTCATATTCATCCCTCGGGTCACCATATCTAATATTTGAAACCGTAACGGGAAGTTATGGGTGTGGTGGTCTGATGAATCCGCGATTCATCATCTCAATATCTTGATCTTAGCAAAATCTCCGAGTAAAATCCCCAATAAATTTCCTTAAAATCAATAAATTAAAAAAAAGACTCTTGTAAATAAAACACACTAATTATTGTATATTAGATTGTACAAAATAAATTAACAATAAAAAGCCGCAAAAATAAAGGAGTTTTTCACATGTAAATAGTCCGAAACTTCTTGTATTTTTAATTATTTTATTTCAACTTCTTTTTAGCTAATTCTTTCTCTGACTTGTTCATAAAAATGTACATAAAAATACAAAAATATAAAACAAATTTTGCTTCAAATAAATGCTCCTAGATCCCAAAGACAAAAAGCCGTAAAGTCCAACTTCCATGCCAAATTCCCGCTCTGTATGCACTCCAAATTCACCAAACTCACTTTAAGAGTTCAAGTTAGAAAAGTATCTATCCAATGGAAGCAGTTTCATTAAAATCGGAGCTCGTTTGCAAAAGTTGGGTTTTGGGACCTAGATGTACATTGTATATTATGTGTATATTTCTTTCTTCATTTTTTATTTTATCTTTCTCAATTACATAAAAATCCAAAAAATCATTGTTGTGTTGTATTTTAATTATAGTATTTTATTGTATTTTTTTATAAATATCTCTTATTAAAAATACAAAAAAATATACATATTAGAAAAGCAAAAAAAAAGTACATGTTATAAGTCTTCTTGTGTAAATTCCCCCCTCTTTTTCTTCTCTTTATTTTATTTTCTCTTTTAAAGTAGCCTACTTTATTAATTTATTATTTAATTTCTATTCTCTACAATAACCACCAATTCAACTCCATTATTCTACCATTTTTTCCAACTTCACCACATCATTTTTTTCTCTTTTCTTTTCCACATCATTTGCATTTCATGTTTAACAAAATTTGAAAAATTAAAAAAATTAAACAAAAAAGATTTCTTATTATAGCAAAAAAAGAGAATTTAAAAAAATAAAAAAAAATAAAATCAGCAAGCAGCAGCGGTGGGAGCACCCACCGCCGCCGCCCCTTCTCCTTCAACGACTAACGGCTCCACCGCCGGCCACCGACGCTGCCTCCAGCCACCTGCCGTGCGCGACCCTGCCCCGCGCGCACCCCCTGTGCCATCGCCACCTCCAGCGACCACGCACCATCAGCACAGCGCGTCGGCCACCCGTGCCTCATCGCCATCCTCGCGCGCGGCGCAGCCGCCCGGCTCCACCCTCACCGCCGCCTCTCCGGCGTGCGCTGCCTGCGCGCAGTTCGCCGCCCTCCTCACGGCCGCGCGTGACCGCGCCACCCTCTCCCCCATTGGGTTCCACCTGCAAAGAACGAAGGAGGAAGAAGAAGGTTCACTTTTTCCACCATTTTTTATTGTAAATATTGCATGTTTTTCCCTGTTAGTTTATGTAATTACAAAAGTGCCCCTGTGCACAGTTGTGTTGTTTAGTTAAATTTCCATTTCCTTGCGACCGCGCGCGGCCGCACCACCCTCTCCCCCGTTGGGTTCCACCTGCAAAGAACGAAGGACGAAGAAGGTTCACTTTTTCCACCATTTTTTATTGTAAATATTGCATGTTTTTGCCTATTAGTTTATGTAATTACAAAAGTGCCCATGTGCACAGTTGTGTTGTTTAGTTAAATTTCCATTTTGCACAGATATCCCTGTGTTTGACTATTAATTTGGACATCCAACTTGCATCATTTTATTCAATGAAAAACCTTTATGTTGAGCAACTAGTTCTCTACCACGTGGATTTTTAATTATATTTTTTTGATATTTGAATAATTAATTAAAAATACTTAACTGAAATATTACATATTTTACCCATTTTGGACTCTGAAATTGATATCTAACTCATGGTTGCTCTAAAAATTCCACACGATTTGAGATGATGCCTTGAAATACGTTTGAATTACTATCCAAATTTCATCCAAAGGGGAGTTGTCTTGTGCATGAAATAAATTGTGGAGTGATTTTTATATTTGATTTTTAATTAAATCTACATACATCTTTTTTGCGAAATTTTAACTCTCCTAAATTGTTTGTATAAATATCTATTTGGTATAATTCGCTCTCTGTCTAATTTGATATTGTAGATTTATTAGGAATTAAGTACTCACTGTCTCCATATTTCTACTAAAAATCCATAAAAAAATTCATTTATTGTCAAAAAATTCAGAAAATTTTGTGTAGTCTCATTTCTTCATGTTTTCATTCCAGTAAATTTTTCATGATTTTTGCTTACTGTTTGTGTGATAAATTACAAAAAAACCCATAAAAGCGTGCATTTTTATTTGTTGCATTTTAATTCCTAAAAATACAAAAAATGTGTTTTATGTTCGTAACTGGATTAGGATTCTAGGAAAAATATAATTTGACTAAATTAGACTAATTTAACATTAAAATTAATTTGGCCTTGTTGTGTATTTTCTTAGCATCTTGTTTTTTGGCATTCATTTTATATTAAAAAAATATAAAAAAAATACGCACTGAAAATCTAGTTCTTAATTTTTTGGATTAATCCTAAAGTTGTTCCTTTGCATCCCTGTGTTTGACCCCGGACTTGCCCGCGATATAAATTAAAGCCGAGACCTCTTCACGGATATCTTCTCTCGGTTCTGACTGATTCGCTAAGTACACGTGCTACAATGTACCCTAATTAAACAACGTATCTAGCGACTCATCAGATGGCGTCGTTGCCGGGGAGGCAAACAGCTTAGGGACTAATTTAAAATTTTGTATTTAGATTTCACTTACTCGGGTAGTCTGACCCCTGAGCCACTTGTATTTATTCCATCTTTTTTGCAATTATTTCTCTTCCCATTTTTTATATAAATTTTATTTTTTATCTCTCTAATATAAATCTTTTTTTCCTTGCGAGGGCCCGGTGGACTTGGAGTGCATCAGAGGTCGACGGACGCGACACGCGCCGACTGCTGAAGATCAAGGAATTGTCAATTTATTTTTTAGAGAATTTTTGTAAACTTTTTGTAATTATTTTGTTGTAATTATTTAGGTAACTTGCTCCTTTATAGCGTCTATTGTTTGAGAGCTCGCGCGTGTATAAAGACTTGGACATTACTTTGTGGTGTGTCGAGACATGTTTCACTCTCCGGTGAGGGTGGGGCTCGACTTGAGTGGCGAATTAAGGATTAGGCACACGGTAGTATAGAATCAAATTTGTTTGTGCCCATCGTAATTTAGGCCACACATATCTTATAAGATTCACACATCTAATAAGATTCATAATGAGGCGCACATAGATACGTACTACTTAACTCAAATTTAATCAATTCTTCCCTGCTAATAGTATATTGTTTAGGTGCAGTTTTCTCGATCTGCATGCATTTAGTGTAAAATTTATAAATTCAGTTTTGCATAACGCATGGAGAGTGCTGGGAGTCACTTTAAGTATACCTTCTTCTGAGCATGCATCATAGTTTCACGTTTGCATTCTGATTTCCAAATCCCTTCTTGTTTTATAACTTAAGGTTTAAAAGGAAATTGGGACTGAACGGTAGACGTGTTTGTGTGATCAGATAACTTTCAAGTGATAACCTAATTCTAAAATTGGGACTGAATTGAGCAGGTCGATTAAATAATTAGAATAAAAAGAGCCCATGTTCTCGGGTGCATAAAGCCCTCATTGTTTGTTTTACTTGCAAGTGAGAGAGAGACGACCCTAGGATAGAGCCAAGCCTGGATTTCTTACTTACTACTGGTTCTTTATTTTTAGGCAATTAGCTACTCTTCAGTGAGGAATACGGGTAGCCGGTAAACGGTCCAGACTTCCTTAGCATAATGGGAGGTTTAGAGGGCGCATTAGTACTCAAGGAATGGATAGCCGTATTTATACGGTCCGTACTTACTCCTATAATGGCTGAAAGTAGGTCAAACTAGTCGTAAGAACCGAGCCAGTCTGTAGGAAAATACTGGCACTTAACAGCTCGTTAATCTTTCCAAGATTGTATTTATCACCAACTAAAATTGACCAGATAATTCGGCCGAACCCTTACGGCCATCACGTGTTGAGTTGGTAAAATTGAGGGTTTGAATTGCGTTTGTATTGTGTGAGTTTACTCTGCACATTTACGTGCACCGTAGAACTAGCGCCTCATTGAATATTGTGTTCTAATCGGTTCTTTTGACATCGAAGATGACTGATTGGGGGATATTTATTCGAACTTTGCGAATCTCTCGTTGAACCCTCCAAGAAGTATGTCTTCACAGGTCCATGCGCAACTTGGACCAACCTGGACTCATGACTCTCTTGAGCCCAGGATCACCCACTCTCGGGATGGTTACTCTCAAACCATTCCCTTTCTCTCTTTCCACCTCACTGAGGAAGACCTTAGCCTCGGTGAGAATATCTTGATTCATAAATCCTCTTCTAAATAAGAACACCTTGATGATTCAGGATCTAAAGAAGACACAAGAAAAATACATCCAAAGAAGAAAGAAGAGGAAGAAGAGAACCATGAAGACCCAATGAGAATGATACTAGCCAGATTAGCTGCATCTGAGCAGCAACACGCACTTCTCAGAGCTCAGTTAGGACAGCTCAATGTTGGGGTCGAACCACCAATGGATACGGCATACAACCCCAGACTATATCAAATTCGGAACTACTTGAGTCCGGCAGAACCCGCAGTTGATTTTGAGTTGAAGCCGCATTTTCTGAACCTGCTGCCACACTTTGATGGGAATGCTTCTGAGGATCCATATGCATTTCTAAGGGATTTTGAGCTCATCTGTGCTACTAACCTCAAACATAATAATGTTAGCTAGGATTATATTAGGCTCAAAGACCTTCCATTTGCCTTGGGTGGAAAAGCCGACTACTGGGTGAAGAACTTGGGAGTTATAGTCACAACTTATGCCCAGTTTCAGGACCTATTTTTGAAGAAGTTCTACCCGTTGAGTAGAACTAATATGATGAGGACGCGTATTACGACTTTTTCCCAGCTACCCCATGAAGCCTTTTGTGATGCTTGGGAAAGATTCAAGGACATCCTGCAGAAGTGTCCCTGTCACAATTTAGATGATAACATCTTGGTCCAGTCATTCTTTACTGGTCTCAACCCTGAGATGCAGGGTTTAGTGAGCGCTACCTGTGGAGGCAGCTATACATCACGAGGAGCGGATACCGTCTGGAGGGTATTCGAGCAGATGGCTGAAACTAGCTGCTCACAGATGGCCATCAGGGCCTATACACCATCCCCCAGTTCACTCTCATCTGGAGGGGGGAAATCAGTTGTAGTCGATCTCTCTCAGGACGTGATCCCTAGAATGGGACTCCTTGCTGACAAGCTTACTGTAGTCGAGAGGATTGACAGGAGAATTTATGAATTAGACCAGAGCGTCTCCAAGATTCCAAAACAAATGGAGGAGTTGACTGATAGGGTATCTAAGATAAAGATACATGCCGTGACTGCACCCTCTGCTCCCGTATACCAAGTTCACTATGTTCAGGAGCAGTTGGTGTCAGGACAACCCCAGTCGCGGGAGCAGGACCAATCCTACACCCACTCTTTCTAGCAGCCACCTCCAGTAGCAGAGACAGTCCAGGAGGAGCCTCCACCGGTTTGGGAGGTGAATGGGATATGGTATACTCAGGACCCTGTGATGAATCCGCGATTCATCATCTTAATATCTTGATCTTAGCAAAATCCCCGAGTAAAATCCCATATAAATGTCAATAAAATCAATAAACTAACAAAATACCTCTTGTAAATAAAACACACTAATTATTGTATATTAGATTGTACAAAATAAATTACACATAAAAAGCCGCAAAAAAAATAAAGGAGTTTTATACTTGTAAATAGCTCAAAACTTAATGGATTTTTAATAATTTCATTTCAACTCCTTTTTGCCTAATACTTTCTCTAACTTGTTTATAAAAATGTATATAAAAATACAAAAATATAAAACAAATTTCACCTCAAATAAATGCTCCTAGATCCCAAAGAGAAAAAGTCGTAATGACCAACTTCCAAGCTAAATTCCCGCTCCGTATGAACTCCAAATTCACCAAACTCACTTTTAAAGTTCAAGTTAGAAAATTATCTATCCAACGGAAGTGGTTTCATTAAAATCGGAGCTCATTTGCAAAAGTTGGGTTTTGGGACCTAGATGTACATTGTATACCATGTATATATTCATTCTTTCTTTAATTTTTATTTTATCTTTCTTAATTACTAAAAATACAAAAAAATCATACTTGTGTTGTATTTTAATTGTAGTATTTTATTGTATTTTTCCGTTGTAAATATCTCTTATTAAAAAGACAAAAAAAATTACATATTAGAAAAGTAAAAAAATGTGTACATGGTGTTTTGTATTCACTTGTAAATTCACCATTATTTTTTCCTTCTTTATTTTGTTGTAATTAAAGTAGCCTACTTTATTTCATTTTATTTATTTAATTATTTTACATTCTCTATAATAACCACCATTCAACTCTCTTCCACCACCAACTTCCCATTCAACTCCACCATTTCTTAAACCTCCCATTCAACTCCATTAATAATCCAACTTCCCATTCAACTCCACCCACATAATAACTTCTCATTTCATCATCTATATATACATTCCATCCTCCTCAATTTTCCCTTGATCCATCTTTATGTGAGGAGAGCCTAGTTCCCTGAGTTGAATCGGTGACAGCGACGCAACCGCGGTCGAGCGACGACGGCCCTCTCTCCGGTGTGATTCGTTGGCTTTTTGGCCAACATCGCAGCCGCAACCGCGCGCTGCTCGAGCTCATCGCACGCCGGCAATTCGAGCGAAGACCGTGCTCACGAGAGCACTCCATAGGCGACCATCTCCATCGTAGGTAAATTTTCCCTTCATTTTATAACCGTTGTTATTTTCTCAAATTTTTTTATCACCATCATCATTTCATTACATCCCCATTTGTTTAATTTACCTTCATCTCCATCACCGTCATCATCATATCATTTTCATCCCCCTTCTTTTTGTGTACATATGTCTAAAGAAAATTTAAAAAATTTAAAAATTTAAAACAAAAAAAGGTTATTTTATTACCACCCACATCACACCATTTTTTTTTCTCTCTAGTTCATCATCATCACCACCAACTCATCTTATATTTTTTTTCTTTAATTATATTCCCTGTTTAATCAAAATTAAAAAAAATAAAAAAAAGAGAAGAAAATATCCCTTTTATTACAGCAGAAAATTATAAAAAAAAAGAAAAAAACAAAAAAAAACATCCGCAGCAGCGGTGGGGGAGAACCCACCGCCGCCGCCCCTCCGCCCCCATCAGCAGGAGCTCCGCCCTCCAGCCGGCCGCGGCCCCGCGCCGCCCCCACGCCGCCAGGCCCCCTCCAGTGCGGCGCCACCGCCGCCCACCTGCCTGCGACCTCGCGGCACCTCCTTTCAAGCCGCCGCCGCCTCCAGCGCGCGGCCGTCTCCCTCGCGCCACCGCACTCCAGAGCTCTCGGCCGCCGTCGCCACCCCCTCGCGACACCTCCGCCGACCGCCACGCGCCGTCTCCTCCTTGCGGCTGCGCGCGACCGCCGCCGCCGCCCACCACCCAGTTGGGTTCAGCCCCCATCGTGCAAGGAGGAAGAAGAAGGTCTATCTCCTTTTCTTTTTTTTTAATTGTAAAAATTGCATGTTTTATTTCACATGTTTTTGTAATTACAATTACGTCCCTGTCCATAATAAGTTGCTTTGTAATTTCAATTTCCAGTTTGCACAAACACCCCTGTATTTCCTTATTAATTTGGATCTTGTTTATGCATCATTTTGGTCAATGAAAAATGCCTTTGTGAAGAGCAACTAATTGTCTACAATTTGAGTATTTATTTGGATTTTTATGTTACACGGGTAATTATTTAAAAATGATTAACTGAAACTTTGCATATTTTACCCATTCCGTGCTCCTAAATTAATATCTCACACATAGTTGCTCCAAAAATTCCATAAAAATTATATATGATGCCTTGATATGTGATGTAATTACTATCCAAATTTCACATCTATTGGAGTTGGCTTGTGCCTACAATAAATTATTGAGTGATTTTCGTATTTGATTTTTAATTAAATCCACAGACATCCTTTTCATAAAATTTCAAGTCTCCTGGTTTGCTCATCTAAATATCTATTTGAGATAAATCACACTTTGATTAATTTGATAACATGGATTAATTAGGAATTAATTACTCACTGTCACTCTGTTTCCACTAAAAAATACATAAAAAATTCATATTTTGTCAAAAAATTCCAAAAATATTACTGTAGCTTCCTTGCATTATGTTTTCATTCCAGTAAATTTTTCATAATTTTTGCTTGCTGCTTGTGTGAAAAATTACGAAAAAACCCATAAAAAATGTGTATTTTTATTTATTGCTTATTAACCCCGAAAATTCTAAAAAAATGTGTTTTGTGTTCATCACTGGATTAGGACTCTAGAAAAAATACGAATTGTCTAATTTGGACTTTTTTTCTATTAAAATTAATTTGGCCTTGTTGTATGTTTTCTTAGTGTTGTAATTCACTCGTATTTTGTTTTTGGCATTCTACTTGCATAAAAAATCTAAAAAAAACCGCATTGGATATCTAGATCTTAAATTTGAAAATTAACCCCAAAGTTGTTCCTTTGCCTCCCTGAGTTCGACCCCGGACTTGCCCGGGATATAAATTAAGCCGAGACACTCTTCACGGAGATCTTCTTTCGGTTCTGACCGAATCGCTAAGTACACGTGCTACAACGTGACCAAATTAAACACCGTATCTAGCGACTCGTCAGATGGCGCCGTTGCCGGGGAGGCAAACGGCTTAGGGACTAATTTAAAAATTTGGATTTAGTTTTCCATTTACTCGGGTAGTCTGACCCCCGAGCCACTTGTACTTATTCCATTTTTTTTGCAATTATTTCTCTTTATATTTTTGTATATATCTTGTTGTTTATCTCTCTAATATAAATTTTATTTTCCTTGCGAGGGCCCGGTGGACTTGGAGTGCATCGGAGGTCGACGGACGCGAGGAGCGCCGACTGCTGAAGTGCGAGGATAAAGCAATTTATTTTTGAGAGAATTTTGTAAATTATTGTAATTATTTAGGTAGTTGCTCATTTCTAGCGGCTCTTGTTTGAGAGCTCGCGCATGTAAAAAGACTTAGACATTATTTGTGGTGTGTCGAGCCTGTTTCACTCTCCGGCGAGGGTGGGGCTTGACTTGAGTGGCGAAATTAAGGATTAGGCACACGGTAGTTTAGAATCAAACTTGTTTGTGCCCATCGTAAATTAGGCCACACTTATCTTAGAAGATTCACATATCTTATAAGATTCATAATGAGACGCACATAGACACGTACTACTTAGCTCAAATTCAATCAATTCTTCCCCGCTAATAGTATATTGTTTAGGTGCGGTTTCCTCGATCTGCATGCATTTAGTGTAATATTTACAAATTCAGTTTTGCATAACGCATGAAGAGTGCTGGGATTCACTGTAAGTATAACTTCTTCTGAGCATGCATCATAGTTTCTCGTTTGCATTCTGATTTCCGATTCCCCTCTTGTTTTACAACTTAAGGTTAAAAGGAAATTGGGACTGAACGGTAGACGTGCTTGTGTGTTCACATAAAATTCAAGTGATAACCTAACTCTAAAATTGGGACTGAATTGAGCAGGTCGATTTAATTAATTGGAATAAAAAGAACCCTTGTTCTCGGGTGCATAAAGCCCTCATTGTTTGTTTTAATTGCAAGTGAGAGAGAGACGACCCTAGGATAGAGCCAAGTCTGGATTTCTTACTTACTACTGGTTCTTTATTTTTAGGCGATTAGCTACTTTTCAGTGAGGATTTACGGGTAGCCGGTAAACGGTCCGGACTTCCTTAGGAGAGTGGGAGGTTTAGAGGATGCATTAGTCCTCAAGGAACGGGTAGCCGTATTTGTGCGGTCCGTACTTACTCCTATACTGGCTGAAAGTAGGTCAAACTAGTCGTAAGAATCGGGCCAGTCTGTAGGAAAATACGGGCACCTAACAGCTCGTTAATCTTTCCAAGATTGTATTCTCACCAACTAAAATTGACCAGATAAATCGGCCGAACTCTTACGGCCATCACGTGTTGAGTTGGTGAAATTGGGGGTTTGAATTGCGTTTGAATTGTGTGAGTTCACTCCGCACATTTACGTGCACCGTAGAACTAGCGCCTCATTGAACATCGTGTTCTAATCGGTTCTTTTGACATCGAAGATGACTGATTGGGGGGATATTTATTCGGACTTTGCGAATCTCTCATTGAACCCTTCGAAAAGTACATCTTCAAAGGTCCAAGCGCAACTTGGACCAACCTGGACTCATGACCCTCTTGAGCCCAGGATCACTCACTCTCGGGATGGTTACCCTCAAACCATTCCATTTCTCTCTTCCCACCTCACCGAGGAAGACCATCGCCTTGGTGAGAATATCGTGATTCATAAATCCTCTTCTAATCAAGAAAACATTGTTGATTCAGGCCATATAGAAGACACGAGTAAAATGCCTCCAAAGAAGAAAGAAGAGGAAGAAGAGAACCATGAAGACCCGATGAGAAGTATACTAGCCCGATTGGCTGCATCTGAGCAGCAACAAGCATTACTGAGAGCTCAGTTAGGACAGTTAAATGTTGGGGTCCAACTACCAATGGATGCGGCTTATAACCCCGGACAATATCAAATTCATAACTACTTGAGTCCGGCCGAACCCGAGGTTGATTTTGAGCTGAAGCCGCATTTCCTGAACCTGCTGCCACATTTTGATGGGAATGCTTCTGAGGAGCCATATGCATTCCTAAGGGACTTTGAGCTCATCTGTGCTAACCTCAAAAATAACAATGTTAGCCAGGATTATATTAGGCTCAAAGCCCTTCCATTTGCCTTGGGTGGAAAAGCCGATTACTGGGTAAAGAATCTTGGAATCATCGTCACCACATATGCCCAGTTCAAGGACCTGTTTTTGAAGAAGTTCTACCCTTTGAGTAGAACTAACATGATGAGGACGCACATTACGAGTTTTTCCCAATTACCCCATGAAGCTTTTTGTGATGCTTGGGAAAGATTCAAGGACATCCTGCAGAAGTGTCCCTGTCATGGACTAAATGATAACATCTTGGTCAATCATTTTTCACTGGTCTTAACCCTGAGATGCAGGGTTTAGTGAGCGCTGCCTGTGGAGGCAGCTATACATCACGAGGAGCGGATACCGTCTGGAGGGTATTCGAGCAGATGGCTGAAACTAGCCGCTCACAGATGGCCAGCAGGGCCTATACACCATCCCCCAGTTCACTCTCACTTGGAGGGGGAAAATCAGCTGTAGTCGATCTCTCTCAGGACGTGATCCCTAGCATGGGACTTCTTGCTGACAAGCTTACTGTAGTGGAGAGGATCGACAGGAGGATTGATGAGTTAGACCGGAGCGTCTCCAAACTTCCAAAACAGATGGAGGAGTTGACTGAGAAGGTATCTAAGATAAGGATACCCGCCGTGACTGCACCCTCTGCTCCCGTATACCGAGTTCACCATGTTCAGGAGCAGTTGGTGTCAGGGCAACCCCAGCCGTGGGAGCAGGACCAATCCTACACCCACTCTTTCCAGCAGCCACCTCCAGTAGCAGAGACAGTCCAGGAGGAGCCTCCACCAGTTTGGGAGGTGAATGGGATATGGTATACTCAGGACCCTGCCAGGCAGGGAAGTACGGGAGACCGACAGACCTATCAGCGTCCCCCGACCTTTCACAACACCGCATTCACCTCCGCACCACCTCCTTCACAGCAGAGCCCTGGATTCCATCCACCCCAGCAGCAGAGGCAGCAGTACCAGCAGTATGGCCGACAGGGCCATTACCAGACGGGCCAGCAGGGCCCGCAACCCCAGCAGCAGCAGCAGAGGCAGTACACTGGCCAGCAGGGCCAGTCTTCCCGTTCTTCTTCCCAGTCTTATCCACTTCCTTCATCGTCTAGTCCCGTGGATATTCAGCAGCAGATACTCGACGAGCTACGTTCCTACAGGAACGAGGTTCAGGACTTACGGGTGGATGTCAACCGCCTGTCCATATGGCGAGACGAGCAGACTGCACCCTCTACCTCGATCCCAGCCCAAGTTCAGGCTAACCCCAATAGCCTGAACCGTTCTAGTTCTCAGCAGCACTTTGGTCAGGTATACTATTCAGCATCTCCTAAATATGAACATGAGATTCTTTCGTGTGACGAGGCTAACCACATGTCACTCAGGAGCGGAAGGACCGTGGTCGTACCTGACCGGGCGAGGGACATGAGGAGGGGCATCTCTGGAGCTCTACCTGAGGAGTCTTCAGAGGACGAGGAGGAGAGGCATCATATTTCAGAGCCCCATCAGCACCATTCGAGGATTTCTACTCAGGGAGCCGAGAGGAGGAGGAGAGTACGTATGCAGCATCGTCAGCATGGATATTCTTCTGAGTCTATGGAGGACCTTGCATCTCCGGTTGTGGCGGATACCATTCCAGCTTCTATTCCGCAACCTTTAGTAGATAGTTTTGATTTCGATTCCATGTTGCATCAAAAAGATTCTTGTATGAAGAACTATGTTTCTGTTAAGTCAAATAATGATCTTTCAGTTCATGATTCAGATTCTTCATCCTCTGTTTCCTTAGCGTCAATCCCTTTCCCCCGTGCTCTTACGGCAGGAAAGCGCATCAAAAAGATTCAGAAAGATGACCCCGATATGGCACGGTTTTGTAAAGAAAACATCACAGTGAAGGTGCCATTTGATGAATATGTGGCTAACCATCCTGCCTTCCAAAAATACCTTAAGGTGATATGCACACCTAGAAGGGTTAGCAGGAAGAAAGACAACTGAAATATAAAGACACATGTCTTATCAGTAGCCACAACCTATTGTCTCAAGAATCAGACTTTGCCAAAGAAAAAGAGAGACATGGGTGCTCACTATGTGGAGAGTCGTATTGACGACATTGCATTTGCACACACACTCTTAGATAACGGTTCTTCGATCAACTTACTCCCCTTAGCATTATATCAGAAATTGGAGTTGGGACCACTTCGCAAATCTAGAGCTTTACTCCAATTCGCAGATCGTTCAATGAAGAGACCTAAGGGAGAAGTGAAGAACGTCGTTATCTCGATTGAGGGGCAGAACTATCAGGTGGACTTCACAGTCTTGGACATGGAGACCCCCAACCATTGAAGAGAATCTCAGATCATTCTCGGGCGACCTTTCCTTAGGACCGCAGGCGCAGCTTTCGATTATGGTACGGGAATGATGAAGTTTCGTTCTCCAGGCGGAGAAGTGAACCTTGAGATGAAGCAAACCAAGTGTCAGCAACCCGATTCAGAGAGTAGCACAGAGTACTCATCTTCAGAGGCAGACTGCAGTTTGATTAGCACAGTTGGGATTTGGGGACAGATTCCTTCAGGACAGAGTGAGACCCTTTCATCTGGAGAGGATATAGTGCATGACGCAGTTTGCCAGGTGTTGTCTGATCTTGCTAGCGATGCATCAACCTATTCTCATGATGACTTAGAGATCCATCCAGATCTGTCAGTTCCATCCTCTTCGGAACAATCATGGGACATAGATGACGAGTCGGACGTGGCTTTTGCCGATTGTTTGGATACTTTTGACGATCCGACTCCCGATACTTCTGATTTGGTGGCGAGTACTACTCAGCTTAGCCCACCTTCATGCAGCACGGAACCAGATTCAGATTCAGTTCAGCCAGATCTGCTTGATGATACCACATTGCCAGAACTGAAATCACTACCTCCTACACTCAAGTATGCCTTTCTTGCGGGACCCAAAGAAAGATATCCTGTCATCATTAGCTCAGACTTGACTTTAGAGCAGGAGTCTAGGTTGTTAGAAGTCTTAGAGAGGAACCGCAAAGCAATAGGCTGGACAGTGTCGGATCTCGTGGGCATCAACCCCGCTCTCTGCTCGCACCACATTTTTACTGAGGATAACGTGAGACCTTCCCGTGAGTTTCAGAGGAGACTTAACCCCAATCTACGGGAAGTGGTGAAGAATGAAATTGAGAAATGGTGCAAAGCAGGGTTTATATATCCTATTTCTGACTCCAAGTGGGTGGCCCCACTTCATGTTGTCCCGAAGAAGTCGGGAATTCAGATGGTCATCAATGAGGAGGGGGTAGAGATCGCGACACGGGTACCCACGTCGTGGCGCGTCTGTGTCGACTACAGACGCCTGAATGCTGCGACCAAGAAAGATCACTTTCCCTTGCCTTTTATTGATCAGATCTTGGAGAGACTCGCAGGGAAAGAGTTCTTCTGTTTTCTTGACGGGTACTCAGGCTACAACCAGGTGGCCATAGCCCCTGAGGACCAGGAAAAGACCACATTCACATGTCCATTCGGCACTTATGCTTTCAGGCGCATGCCATTCGGGCTCTGTAATGCCCCGGGCACATTTCAGCGGTGCATGATAGCCATATTTGCCGAGATGGTGGGAGATTTCCTGGAAGTGTTCATGGATGACTTCTCGGTCCATGGTGATTCTTTTGATACATGTTTAGCGCACTTGGACCGAGTCCTAACGAGGTGCAGAGAAGTGAATCTGGTACTCTCCTGGGAGAAGAGTCACTTTATGGTGACGGAGGGTATCGTGTTGGGGCATGTCATCTCCAAAAGGGGAATGGAGGTTGACCCTGCCAAGGTGGAGGTGATCAAGAAACTCGATCCACCTACCAACGTGAAGTCAGTGCGGTCATTCTTAGGGCATGTTGGATTCTATAGGAGATTCATTCAAGATTTTTCAAAGATCGCCCGCCCACTGAGTGAGCTCTTAGGGAAAGACATAGAGTTCGTTGTAGATCACAGGTGTCTGGAGGCCTTTGAGCTCTTGAAAAGGAAGATTTGTGCCTCACCTATCCTACAAGCTCCTGACTGGTCTCTCCCCTTTGAGATCATGACTGACGCTTCAGATTTCGCTATAGTAGCTGTGTTAGAACAACGGCGAGAGGGGATTCCGTTTGCGATTCACTATGCGAGCAAAGTTTTAGATCCTACACAGAAAAATTATACAGTGACTGAAAAGGAAATGCTCGCGGTAGTATGGGCCCTCGAGAAGTTCAGATCATATATTTTGGGCTCTAAGGTGATAATTTATACTGATCACACAGCCATTCGATACTTAATGGAAAAGAAGGATGCGAAGGCGCGTCTTCTTAGGTGGATTTTACTCCTCCAGGAATTTGATTTGGAGATAAAAGATAAACCTGGAGTGAAGAATGTTGTGGCTGATCACCTTTCTCGGATTGAACTTAAGGATTCTCCTGATCATGAGCGGATTAGAGAGACCTTCCCAGATGAGTCAATTTGTGTTATTGACTCCCTCCCGTGGTATGCCAACATGGTGAACTATCTTGTCTCCAAGCAGGTTCCCCATGGTTGGACTAGGAGCAGCATTGATCGACTGAAGTCGGATTCGAGGAGATACCACTGGGACGATCCTTTCCTTTTCTTCGAAGGACCGGATTTTGTTTGGAGAAGGTGTATTCCTCAGGAGGAATACCAAAGTGTCCTCACATATTGTCATTCACTTGAGGCTGGAGGACACCATTCGGGAAAGAGAACCGCTCACAAAGTACTTCAATGTGGATTGTATTGGCCGACCTTGTTTAAAGATGCCATTGAATTTGTGCGGTCGTGCCCAATTTGTCAAAGGATGGGAGGGACAGTTGGACAGAGAGATGAGATGCCCATGCAACCGATGATTATTTGTGATGTTTTTGATGCATGGGGCATAGATTTTATGGGTCCCTTTCCCAACAGCCAAGGACATGAGTATATTTTGTTGGCGGTTGATTATTTATCTAGGTGGGTGGAGGCTATCCCAACCCGAACCGCAGACAGCAAGACTGTCTGTAAGTTTGTGAAAGACCATATTATTGCTAGGTTCGGGGTGCCAAAAGTTTTGATATCTGATGGGGGTAGCCACTTTGTGAATCGAGATATGAGATCTTTAGCTAAGGACTATGGATTTGATCATAGAGTTACTAGTCCTTACCACCCACAGTCCAACGGCATGGCAGAGGTTTCGAATAGAGAGGTGAAGAGTATTTTGCAGAAATTGGTTCGTCCCGATAGGAAGAACTGATCTCAGCTTTTGGACCAAGTTCTGTGGGCCTATAGGACAGCCTACAAGACACCATTGGGTACTTCACCATTTAGAATGATCTATGGCAAGCCATGTCATTTGCCCGCAGAGTTGATTCATAAATCCGAATGGGCAATTAAGAAGATTAATTGGAGTTGTCACCTAGGGAAGCTTTGCCGAGACTTGAACTTGAACGAGCTCGTGGAAATCCGAAACAGGGCATATGACAACAGTTTGATTTATAAGGACAAAGTAAAGAGATGGCATGATCAGCACATTAGGTGCAAAGACTTTGTCCCTGGACAAAAGGTATGGTTGTTCAATGCCAGGTTGAAGATGTTCCATGGGAAGCTCAAATCTAAATGGACGGGTCCCTTTGTGGTTAAGAAAGTGCACGAGAATGGAAGTGTAGAGATAGCTGATCTCACAGATGGTGCACAATCTCATGTGGTGAATGGACAACTGTTGAAGCATTTTGTTGATTCCAAAGAGCAGTTAGTCCAAGTCGAGGTCATCAACTTCATACAGAGTGAGCACAGAGCACATACATCTTATTACTCTTCATGAAGATGCAGCATCAAGATTCAACATCTTAGAAGATTCCATCACTCTTGTACATATTCTCCCTTCTTTGTATATTCTCGAGATCACGTCGGCAAGATTCAACATCTTAGAAGATTCCATCACTCTTGTACATATTCTCCCTTCTTTGTATATTCTCGAGATCACGTCGGTTCTCACACTTACTCTTGTCCTATACTTAGGCTGACCAAAGCCTAAGTATAGGGGGGACCGATGCCCGCCATGTGTATTTACTCATCATTTCTCCTCTTGACCTCGTCCGCCCCATTTTTGCTCTTCTTCTACACTTAGGCTGTCCAGAGCCTAAGTATAGGGGGGCGGATCGAATTCTATACTTTCTATTATTTTAGCTTTCCTACGCTTGGTACGAGCTATGTCTTTTTGTCACCTAGTGCCATGAGGACATAGCACAAGCTAAGTATAGGGGGGCGTGTATATATTACATATATACTTTACCCATACCTCGTACTTTCACGTATTTTTGTATATACTATACAATAATTATGGGGTGGGTAAAAAAATAAAAAAAAAACTTTTTCCTAAAACTTAAAAAAAACTAAAAGAAAAACTAACTAATAAGTTGGTTTAATCCCTGACACAATTCACTTTCACACAAGACTAGTGATATTCAAGAACACTTGGTTTATGAGGTCTTGAGATTTTAAGTTAACCAGCCTTAGTCATTAGGGTCCTTGACTTAATTATTCACATTTCCCTAGTTTGAAAGATGTGTGTGCTATATTGCATGCTTAGTCTCTACCTTAAGAATATGATCTGCACCTCACATACATGACTGCAGTTATGATGAGATGAGTTGTAATTTCACTTGAGGAACTGGGAAGAGGGATTTGAGTTTGGACTTGATTTAATGATGCTCGAGGATGGGATAAAATCAATGAAGGCTTCATGAAACCTGAGTGTCAGCATCTTTAGCCAGTATGAGAACATGGTTCTTGTACTATCTCTTGACATTTACCTATGTGCCAGGGTGTGATAAAATAAAAAAATGTTGATCAGTGTGCGCCAACTCTTGGTAAAAGCAGTGGAGCTAGCCAAAAATACTACCAAGCAATAAAATGTCAAAGAAAAGCTCACATTCCACAAAGTTAATTATCAAAAGAGCTTCCACCAAAGGCGAGCGCTCCCAACCATTTCAAAGTGTCCACTTGGACCACCGCTATTAGGACCAGGAGTCGGGCTTGCACCAAAAAAGGGCTCTGCATCGTAAATGCTACAAGTCTGGGTGTAGAAGGTACGATAGGTACTCAAAAAAGGCACACCCCGGTGTACTCCCAGGAAAACAAGTGCAGACGGCTCCAACCTCTCTTGACGGACGCACTGATCAACACCAAAAAAATGCGTTGCTTAATAAGGCACTAGAGAGGGTCCTTGTTCCAATGAGAGGGAGAGAAGAAATGACACAATCCTATGCCCTCCATCAACTGGCCTTCCATCTACACTTTCAAAGTCTGACAACTAAAGAGACGGTGGATTGGATGCAAGAAATGATTTATTCCCTAGTGTTGAGGATCGGGTCCATAGGAGAGTCTCTTGGACTGGAACCTTGGGTGACGTTGTGACTCTACTCTTATAACTGCAGTCCACACTTAAAGTCATATCCCTTATATATACGTATACAAAGAGAGTCTGATGATTAGGGGAATTGGGTACCTTTTGACTAGAGCTTGGTTCAGCTTAGAATTTTAGGATCTCTAAAACCGAGAGTTCTTGAACGGATCAAGTCTTGTATTCACATGCACAGTCAGGGTTAATCCAACTTATTCATTCTTTATTTGCTCGAGGACTAGCAAAGTTTAAGTATAGGGGGGTGATGAATCCGCGATTCAACATCTTAATATCTTGATCTTAGCAAAATCCCCGAGTAAAATCCCATATAAATGTCAATAAAATCAATAAACTAACAAAATACCTCTTGTAAATAAAACACACTAATTATTGTATATTAGATTGTACAAAATAAATTACACATAAAAAGCCGCAAAAAAATAAAGGAGTTTTATACTTGTAAATAGCTCAAAACTTAATGGATTTTTAATAATTTCATTTCAACTCCTTTTTACCTAATACTTTCTCTAACTTGTTTATAAAAATGTATATAAAAATACAAAAATACAAAACAAATTTCACCTCAAATAAATGCTCCTAGATCCCAAAGAGAAAAAGCCGTAAAGACCAACTTCCAAGCTAAATTCCCGCTCCGTATGAACTCCAAATTCACCAAACTCACTTTTAAAGTTCAAGTTAGAAAATTATCTATCCAACGGAAGTGGTTTCATTAAAATCGGAGCTCATTTGCAAAAGTTGGGTTTTGGGACAATGTACATTGTATACCATGTATATATTCATTCTTTCTTTAATTTTTATTTTATCTTTCTTAATTACTAAAAATACAAAAAAATCATACTTGTGTTGTATTTTAATTGTAGTATTTTATTGTATTTTTCCGTTGTAAATATCTCTTATTAAAAAGACAAAAAAAATTACATATTAGAAAAGTAAAAAAATGTGTACATGGTGTTTTGTATTCACTTGTAAATTCACCATTATTTTTTCCTTCTTTATTTTGTTGTAATTAAAGTAGCCTACTTTATTTCATTTTATTTATTTAATTATTTTACATTCTCTACAATAACCACCATTCAACTCTCTTCCACCACCAACTTCCCATTCAACTCCACCATTTCTTAAACCTCCCATTCAACTCCATTAATAATCCAACTTCCCATTCAACTCCACCCACATAATAACTTCTCATTTCATCATCTATATATACATTCCATCCTCCTCAATTTGCCCTTGATCCATCTTTATGTGAGGAGAGCCTAGTTCCCTGAGTTGAATCGGTGACAGCGACGCAACCGCGGTCGAGCGACGACGGCCCTCTCTCCGGTGTGATCCGTTGGCTTTTTGGCCAACATCGCAGCCGCAACCGTGCGCTGCTCGAGCTCATCGCACGCCGGCGATTCGAGCGAAGACCGTGCTCACGAGAGCACTCCATAGGCGACCATCTCCATCGTAGGTAAATTTTCCCTTCATTTTATAACCGTTGTTATTTTCTCAAATTTTTTTATCACCATCATCATTTCATTACATCCCCATTTGTTTAATTTACCTTCATCTCCATCACCGTCATCATCATATCATTTTCATCCCCCTTCTTTTTGTGTACATATGTCTAAAGAAAATTTAAAAAATTTAAAAATTTAAAACAAAAAAAGGTTATTTTATTACCACCCACATCACACCAATTTTTTTCTCTCTAGTTCATCATCATCACCACCAACTCATCTTATATTTTTTTTCTTTAATTATATTCCCTGTTTAATCAAAATTAAAAAAAATAAAAAAAAAGAGAAGAAAATAACCCTTTTATTACAGCAGAAAATTATAAAAAAAAATTAAAAAAAAACAAAAAAAAACTTCCGCAGCAGCGGTGGGGGAGAACCTGCCGCCGCCGCCCCTCCGCCCCCATCAGCAGGAGCTCCGCCCTCCAGCCGGCCGCGGCCCCGCGCCGCCCCCACGCCGCCAGGCCCCCTCCAGTGCGGCGCCACCGCCGCCCACCTGCCCGCGACCTCGCGGCACCTCCTTTCAAGCCGCCGCCGCCTCCAGCGCGCGGCCGTCTCCCTCGCGCCACCGCACTCCAGAGCTCTCGGCCGTCGTCGCCACCCCCTCGCGACACCCCCGCCGACCGCCACGCGTCGTCTCCTCCTTGCGGCTGCGCGCGACCGCCGCCGCCGCCCACCACCCAGTTGGGTTCAGCCCCCATCGTGCAAGGAGGAAGAAGAAGGTCTATCTCCTTTTCTTTTTTTTTAATTGTAAAAATTGCATGTTTTATTTCACATGTTTTTGTAATTACAATTACGTCCCTGTCCATAATAAGTTGCTTTGTAATTTCAATTTCCAGTTTGCACAAACACCCCTGTATTTCCTTATTAATTTGGATCTTGTTTATGCATCATTTTGGTCAATGAAAAATGCCTTTGTGAAGAGAAACTAATTGTCTACAATTTGAGTATTTATTTGGATTTTTATGTTACATGGGTAATTAATTAAAAATGATTAACTGAAACTTTGCATATTTTACCCATTCCGTGCTCCTAAATTAATATCTCACACATAGTTGCTCCAAACATTCCATAAAAATTATATATGATGCCTTGATATGTGATGTAATTACTATCCAAATTTCACATCTATTGGAGTTGGCTTGTGCCTACAATAAATTATTGAGTGATTTTCGTATTTTATTTTTAATTAAATCCACAGACATCCTTTTCATAAAATTTCAAGTCTCCTGGTTTGCTCATCTAAATATCTATTTGAGATAAATCAAACTTTGATTAATTTGATAACATGGATTAATTAGGAATTAATTACTCACTGTCACTCTGTTTCCACTAAAAAATACATAAAAATTTCATATTTTGTCAAAAAATTCCAAAAATATTACTGTAGCTTCCTTGCATCATGTTTTCATTCCAGTAAATTTTTCATAATTTTTTCTTGCTGCTTGTGTGAAAAATTGCGAAAAAAACCCATAAAAAGTGTGTATTTTTATTTATTGCATATTAACCCCGAAAATTCTAAAAAAATGTGTTTTGTGTTCATCACTGGATTAGGACTCTAGGAAAAATATGAATTGGCTAATTTGGACTTCTTTTCCATTAAAATTAATTTGGCCTTGTTGTATGTTTTCTTAGTGTTGTAATTCACTCGTATTTTGTTTTTGGCATTCTACTTGCATAAAAAATCTAAAAAAAAACCGCATTGGATATCTAGATCTTAAATTTGAAAATTAACCCCAAAGTTGTTCCTTTGCCTCCCTGAGTTCGACCCCGGGCTTGCCCGGGATATAAATTAAGCCGAGACACTCTTCACGGAGATCTTCTTTCGGTTCTGACCGAATCGCTAAGTACACGTGCTACAACGTGACCAAATTAAACACCGTATCTAGCGACTCGTCACCCTGCCAGGCAGGGAAGTACGGGAGACCGACAAACCTATCAGCATTCCCCGACCTTTCCCAACACCGCATTCACCTCCGCACCACCTCCTTCACAGCAGAGCCCTAGATTCCAGCCACCCCAGCAGCAGCAGAGGCAGCAGTACCAGTAGTATGGTCGACAGGGCCATTACCAGGCGGGTCAACAGGGCCCGCAACCCCAGCAGCAGCAGAGGCAGTATCCTGGACAGCAGGGCCAATCTTCCTAATTTTCTTCCCAGTCTTATCCACTTCCTTCTTCGTCTAGTCCCGTGGATATACAGCAACAGATATTCGACGAGCTACGTTCTTACAGGAACGAGATTCATGACTTGCGGGTGGATGTCAACCGCTTGTCCAGATGGCGAGACGAGCAGACTGCACCTTCTACCTCGATCCCAGCCCAAGTTCAGGCTAATCCCAATAGCCTGAACCAATCTAGTTCTCAGCAGCACTTTAGTCAGGTATACTATTCAGCACCTCCTAGATCTGAACATGAGATTCTTTCGTGTGACGAGGCTAACCACATGTCACTCAGGAGCGGAAGGACCGTGACCGTACCTGACCGGACGAGGGACACGAGGAGGGACATCTCTGGAGCTCTACCTTAAGAGTCTTCAGAGGACGAGGAGGAGAGGCATCATATTTCAGAGCCCCAACATCATCATTCGAGGATTTCTACTCAAGGAGTCGAGAGGAGGAGGAGAGCACGTATGCAGCATCGGCAACACGGATAATCTTCTGAGTTTATGGAGGACCTTGCATCTTCGGTTGTGGCTGATACCACTCCAGCTTCTATTCCACAACCTGTAGTAGATAGTTTTGATTTTGATCCCATGTTGCATCAAAGAGATTCATGTATGAAGAACTCTATTTCAGTTAATGCAAAGAATGATCTTTCAGTTCATGATTTGGACTCTTCATCCTCTATTTCCCTAGCTTCAATACATTTCCCCCGTGCTCTTACAGTAGAAAAGTGCATCAAAAAGATTCAGAAAGATGACCCCAATATGGCACGGTTTTGTAGAGAAAATATCACTGTAAATGTGCCATTTGATGAATATGTGGCTAACCATCCTGCATTCCAAAAATACCTTAAGGTGAGATGCACACCTACAAGGTTTAGCAGGAAGAAAGATAATCGAAATATAAAGACACATATCTTATCAGTAGCCACAACCTGTTGTCTCAAGAATCAGACTTCGCCAAAGAAAAAGAGAGACATGGATGCTCACTATGTGGAGAGTCGTATTGACGACATTGCATTTGCACGCACACTCTTGGATAACAGTTCTTCCATCAACTTACTTCCCTTAGCATTATATCATAAATTGGAGTTGGTACCACTTCGTAAATCTAGAGCTTTACTCCAATTCGTAGATCGTTCAATGAAGAGACTTAAGGGAGAAGTGGAGAACGTCGTTATCTCAATTGAGGGGTAGAACTATCAGGTTGACTTCACAGTCTTGGACATGGAGACCCTCAATCATTGGAGAGAATCTCAGATCATTCTCGGATGACCCTTCCTTAGGACTGCAGGCGCAGCTTTCGATTATGGTACGGGAATGATGAAGTTCCCTTCTCCAGGCGGAGAAGTGAACCTTGAGATGAAGCAAACCAAGTTTCAACGACCCGATTCAGAGAGTAGTACAGAGTACTCATCTTCAGAGGCAGACTGCAGTATGATTAGCACAGTTGGAATTTGGGGACAGATTCCTTCAGGACAGAGCGAATCTCTTTCATCTGGAAAGGGCATAGTGGATGATGCAGTTTGCCAGGTGTTGTCTGATCTTGTGAGAGATGCATCGACCTATTCTTATGATGACATATAGATCCAGCTGGATCTGTTAGTTCCATCCCCTTCAGAACGATCATGGGACATAGATGATGAGTCGGATGCGGCTTTGGTCGAACTACCGCATTTCTTTGGCGATCCGACTCCCCTTACTTCTGAGTTGGTAGCGAGTACTACTCAGCTTAGCCCACCTTCATGCAGCACGGAACCAGATTCAGATTCAGTTCAGCCAGATTTGCTTGATGATACCACATTGCCAGAACTGAAATCACTACCTCCTACACTCAAGTATGCTTTCTTGCAGGACCCAAAGAGAGATATCATGTCATCATTAGCTCAGACTTGACTTTAGAACATGAGTCTAGGTTGTTAGAAGTCTTAGAGAGGAATCGCAAAGCAATAGGCTGGATAGTGTCGGATCTTGTGGGCATCAACCCCGCTCTCTGCTCGTACCACATTTTTACTGAGGATAATGTGAGACCTTCCTGTGAGTTCCAAAGGAGACTTAACCCCAATCTACGGGAAGTGGTGAAGAAAGAGATTGAAAAATGGCGCAAGCAGGGTTTATATACCCTATTTCTGACTCCAACTGGGTGGCCTCGCTTCATGTTGTCCCAAAGAAGTCGGGAATCCAGATGGTCACTAACGAGGAGGGGGTAGAGATTGCGACATGAGTACCTACATTGTGGTGTGTCTATGTTGATTACAGACGCCTGAATACCGCGACCAAGAAAGATCACTTTCCCTTACCTTTTATTGATCAGATCTTGGAGAGACTCGTAGGGAAAGAGTTCTTCTGTTTTCTTGATGAGTACTCAGGCTACAACCAGGTAGCCATAGCCCTTGAGGACCAGGAAAAGACCACATTTACATGTCCATTCAGTACTTATGCTTTCAGGCGCATGCCATTCGGGCTCTGTAATGTCCCGGACACATTCCAGCGGTGCATGATAGCCATATTTACCGAGATGGTGGGAGATTTCCTAGAAATGTTCATGGATGACTTCTCGGTCCATGGTGATTCTTTTGATACATGTTTAGCGCACTTGGACCGAGTCCTCACGAGGTGTAGAGAGGTGAATATGGTACTCTCCTAGGAGAAAAGTCACTTTATGGTGACGGATGGTATCGTGTTGGGGCATGTCATCTCCAAAAGGGGAATGGAGGTTGACCCTGCCAAGGTGAAGGTGATTAAGAAACTCGATCCACCTACCAACATGAAGTCAGTGAGGTCTTTTCTAGGGCATGTTGGATTCTATAGGAAATTCATTCAGGATTTTTCAAAGATCGCCCGCCCACTGATTGAGCTCTTAGGGAAAGACACATAGTTCGTTGTAGATCACAGGTGTCTAGAGGCCTTTGAGCTCTTGAAGAGGAAGATTTGTGCCTCGCCTATCCTACAAGCTCTGGCTGGTCTCTCCCCTTTGAGATCATGACTGATGCTTCAGATTTCGCTATAGAAGCTGTGTTAGGACAATGGCGAGAAGGGATCCTGTTTGCGATCCACTACGCGAGCAAAGTATTAGATCCTACACAGAAGAATTATACAGTGACTGAAAAGGAAATGCTCGTTATAGTATGGGCCCTCGAGAAGTTCAGATCATATATTTTGGGCTATAAGGTGACAATATATACTGATCATACAGCCATTCGATACTTAATGGAAAATAAGGAAGCGAAGGAGCGTCTTCTTAGGTGGATTTTACTCCTCCAGGAATTTGATTTGGAGATAAAAGATAAACCTGGAGTGAAAAATGTTGTGGCTGGTCACCTTTCTCGGATTGAACTCAAAGATTCTCCTGATTATGAGTGGATTAGAGAGACCTTCCCAGATGAGTCAATTTGTGTTATTGACTCACTCCCATGGTATGCCAACATGGTGAACTATCTTGTCTCCAAGCAGGTTCCCCATGATTGGACTAGGAGCAGCATTGACTGACTGAAGTTGGATTCGAGGAGATACCACTGGGACGATCCTTTCATTTTCTTTGAAGGACCGGATTGTGTTTGGAAAAGGTGTATTCCTCAGGAGGAATACCAGAGTGTCCTCACATATTGTCATTCACTTGAGGCTGAAGGACACCATTCAGAAAAGAGAACCGCTTACAAAGCACTTCAATGTGGATTGTATTGGCCGACCTTGTTTAGAGATGCTATTGATTTTGTACGGTCGTGCCCAATCTGTCAAAGAATGGGAGGGACAGTTGGACAGAGAGATGAGATGCACATGCAACCTATGATTATTTGTGATGTTTTTGATGCATGGGGCATAGATTTTATGGGTCCCTTTCCCAATAGCCAAGGACATGAGTACATATTGTTGGCGGTTGACTATTTATCTAGGTGGGTGGAGGCTATCCCAACCCGAACCGCAGACAGCAAGACTGTCTGTAAGTTTGCGAGAGACCATATCATTGCTAGGTTCGGGGTGCCAAAAGTTTTGTTATCTGATGGGAGTAGCAACTTAGTGAACCGAGATATGAGATCTTTAGCTAAAGACTATGGATTTGAGCATAAAGTTACTAGTCCTTACCACCCACAGTCTAATGGCATGGCAGAGGTTTCGAACAGAGAGGTGAAGAGTTTTTTGTAGAATTTGGTTCGTCCTTATAGGAAGAATGGTTTCAGCTCTTGAACCAAGTTCTGTGGGCCTATAGGACAGCCTACAAGATACCATTGGGTACTTCACCATTTAGAATGATCTATGGCAAGCCATGCCATTTGCCCGCAGAATTGGTTCATAAATCTGAATGGGCAATTAAGAAAATTAACTAGAGTTGTCATCTAGGGAAGCTTTGTCGAGACTTGAACTTGAACGAGCTCGTGGAAATCCGAAACAGGGCATATGACAACAGTTCGATTTATAAGGACAAAGTAAAGAGATGGCATGATCAGCACATTAGGTGCAAAGACTTTGTCCCTGAACAAAAGGTATGGTTGTTTAATGCCAGATTGAAGATGTTCCATGGGAAGCTCAAATCTAAATGGGCAGGTCTCTTTGTTGTTAAGAAAGTGCACGAGAATGGAAGTGTAGAGATAGCTGATCTCACAGATGGTGCACGGTCTCATGTGGTAAATGGACAACTGTTGAAGCATTTTATGGATTCGAAAGAGCAGTTAGTCCAAGTCAAGGTCATCAACTTCATGCAGAGTGAGCACAGAGCAGATACATCATATTACTCTTCATGAAGATGTAGCATGCAGATTCAACATCTTAGAAGATTCAATCACTCTTGTATATTCTCCCTTCCTTGTATATTCTCCAGATCACATCGGTTCTTACACTTACTCTTGTCCTATACTTAGGCTAACCAAGAGCCTAAGTATAGGGTGAGCCGATGCCCGCCATGTGTATATACTCATCCATTTCTCCTCTTGACCTCGTTCGCTCCATTTTTGCTCTTCTTCTACACTTAGGTTGTCCAGAGCCTAAGTATAGGGGGGCGGATCGACTTCTATACTTTGTATTATTTCAGCCATCCTACGCTTATCACGAGCTATGTCTTTTTCTCGTTTCTTGTGCTATGAGGACTGATGACACTCCCGCTACCCTTGTTAATTCGATCAAATTAATGTTCAAATTAATTGATATCGTTCGTTGCAGTCAGATAATGAGAGCATTCAAAAACCACTTTCAATTATATTCAAGTTAATCTCGAGCGGCAAATTTTTTTACTTGGTGGAAGTCCAAGGTCGAACTCAGGGTGGCAGCTATCTCCTTAGGTATATTCGAAGCAAATTTCCAAGCTTTGATTTTCAGAGGAAATATTTTTTTGGCCTTTTTCGGTTTTTTATGCAGGACACATGCAAAATCAGGCCAGATTATGAGTTAAATCAGATAAGTATTCAAATTAAGTTCAAAAATTATGAAATTTGGCAAGATGATGAAATGGGATGAAAGTAGACCACCTTAATTTTTTTAGAATTTTCTGACACTAAATTAAATTACTGTAAATTAAAAATGAATGCATGGTGATTTTCACAAAATTAATTTTAATAATTATCAAATCACAAAATATTTTTGGAAATAAAAATTATCCTAGATAGATCTAAAGATGAGGAATCCAGGAAAATTATCAAACCTTAATTTTGATGTGAAATGAACCTATTAAAAATAAATTAAGGAATTCACCAAATGAATTATTTAGGCCTCGGAATGCGTGCAATTAAGATGAAATTTTTATGCAAGGTAAAGCTAGTTATTTTAGATCTAATGTGATTTTTTAGGAATTTTTGGAGTCACAGAAAAATTACTATTAATTAAGAGGTGAAATTAGGCAAAATATAGCAAAAATGAGCCACTTAATTAATAGAAAATTCTACAACTATTACAAAAATATGCCACGTGTCTCACAATGAAGAGCACAACATAAACTTCACAGTGCAATTTTCCAATTTGAAAAATGAATTAATATGCATGCCTAAATATGCGTGCAAAGACAAGGGTATAAATGCAATTACATAAATTTAAATTGCTGAAAATAAAACATGCTGACAAGGACTTTTATGCAATTACCTATAATGCAGGGGGGTGGATGCAAATTTCTCCACGGATCACGTGCTCCTCACGTGAAAGCTCCTGGCAGGGACTGAAGTGCAATATTGAAAAGTCTTCAGGGCCTCGGTGCAATTAGCCCAGGATGCACGTGCAGATCACGTGGGGTCCTTAGGCTCGGAGAACTTCGGTGGCTCGGGACGAGGCTCGGTTGACTATGGAGGTTCGGGCGTTGGCTCGGAAGGCGGGTCGGCTAGCTTCGGGGATCCGAGCCTAGTGGTCGGGGAGGAGGCTCGGATCGGGCAACGTGGCGTGCTCTAGACCGTGCGATCTGGTGGAGATCGACGGTTGTTGTTGGCTCCGATCAGACGAAGACGTGAATGATTAACATCCGTCAGATCGAAGAGGATCCAACGGTCGTTGACGCTCGATGAAGGCGGCTACGTGGACGATCTATCACCACTGGATCAAGATGAATCCAACGGCCCACAGATGCTTTGGCGATTGGCGACGTGGCTGATTGGATGTTGTTGGATCAGTGTGAATCCAACGACCTTCTGGGGCTCTAGTGCTCGTCGACGTGGCTTGTTCCTGGCCGTGCAATCAGGACGATCGAACGGCTACTGGCTGTCATCCCCAGCAGCCCTCTGCCTCCTACGCAGGAGAAGGCGGGGCTCCAACGAGGTTGTCTTAGCTCCGCCTCATCCTTCAATCGTCGGTGAGGGGCGCGGAAGACTATGACGTAGCTCGGAAGATGCGGGGAGGGCTGGCGAAGCATCTGGTGGACTCGAGAGTGGAGGAGGCGCTCTGGAGTGCGGTGGCAGAGGAGCTCGAATGCAGCTCTGATGAGCCTACGTACAGTCAAGGAAAGAGCACCTGCAAGGGTTAGAGATATAGCCGAAGCATGTGTGTGTCCATGGAGTTATGCTGAGTGAGAGGCGAGGCCTATAGGGGAGTGGGGATGACCAGTGATCAAGCTCCGGCGGAGCCGGCGACGGTGGAGGATGAAGTGTATCGTCGACGTGAACAGATTGTAGCGCGAAGATCCCTACTCCGAGGTGGAGCTCGGAGGATGGTCGGGAGGTGGTGAAGATACGCGGAGGAGTGGAATAAATTAGGAGAAAAATGAAGCGGGCAGAGAAGAAGATCGGAGGAGCGATGAAGGATTCTACCTGGGGAATGGAGCTCAGATCTGAGCTCCTGGTCGTTGCTCGAAGAACGGTAGATGGTTCTGAGCTCGTGCAGCTCACGGAGGAGGCTGCAGCACGGCGGGGATGACTGTGGATCTCGCCGGAGAAGACGCCCTTTCTTCGCTCAACGTCTCAAGGAATTGATGTCACCAAATCGAAGGTCGGAGCTCAGGGAATCTCTCTAGAATGGCGGATAGGGATGTAAGTAGCTGGAGGTGGTTAATTTATAGGACAAGGGTGATGGTAGGAATGGAGGGGAGGTGAAGTTCGTGGACGTCGTGGGGCGATTCTGGTGGTAGTCGTGAAGAGTGAGGGAGCTGGCGAGGATGAGGGATGAGTAGGCTTAGTCGTGGTGGCATTGATGATCGGAGAGGGTGGCTGGCGTGGAGCCGAAAATAGAAAGGGGGTGGCCCCTTGCGCAAGATCGAGAACGTGGGAGAGAGAAGGTCTGGAGGTAGAAGACGAAGTCTCGGCCGTCGGATCTTGTGATCCAACGGCTGAGAAGTTGGCGCTAGGGAACGTCTATGATTAGATCCAGGCGAAGCGATCGAAGGCCGATGAAGTCGCCACGTGGTGAGCTGCGGGAGCGGCGCTAACGGGCAATTCAGATCAGATCTGGACGTAATCGGATGGTGGTTATCGAAGCGACAATAGACGATGGTGATCAACGCGATGAAGGCAAGATCGGAAGGTGAACAAAGCGCCAAGTGGCGAGTTCTGGGCGAGGCGCTAGCGGAAGGTTGTGATGAGATCTGGGGATTGATCGGGCGGTTGAGAGTGGATGTGAGTTTGGATGGCACAGATGAGATCTTGGGCGATATGATGGAGGGTGGAGGGTGCACCACGTGTTGTGATATGAGCGCAACGCGAACGGAGGGCGGTGATCAAGGATGGGAGAAGATCAGACGGCTAGGGAAAGAGGCGGACGTGGAAAGAGCTGGGTCGTTGGTTCAGGGGAAGATCCAACGGCCCAAAGCACGGGCGGATGATGCAAAGGGGAGCGGGCCGCGTGGCGCAATCAGAGGGCGCCATGTGGCCAGCTGTGAGTGGATACGAGAAGAAATTAGATTAGAGAGAGAAGGAAGCCGAATTTGGAAAAACTCAAAACATAAAAGTTGTAGATCTCGATGAGATCTACAAGTTTCATGTTGGCCAAAAACGGGGATGAGGTCAAATATGATACAAAAATACAAGAATACAAATATATACAGATATAGTATACATAGAGGCCCAAAAACCCAACTTCTTCCTACGAGCTCCGAATTGGATGAAATTAGTCTCATTTTAAAGGTCTCTGGATGTGTATTCATCTGAAAGTGAGTAGACCTATTTTGGAGTTGGTAAGAACTATGGGCCTTCTAAGGTGCAGGGGTTCTAGGGCTTTATTGGGTGTTTTACAAAGGAGATCTCTGACTTTCTTCCTTATATTATTAACTAAAGGTGTATATATCATAAGGAAGGTGTTGTTTTATAGGTGGATATTTTACAAGTGATCTTGGCTTCTTATTTAATGCAAATAGGAGTGCTAAAATGCAGATATTATGCTTGCATGCATAAATGCTAATTATGCAATATAAGTGGAAATATGTTGCTAATTACTCGGGAACAAAGCTCTATTTTCAACTTTAAGAGTGATGAATCACAGATTCATCAAGGACATAGCACATGCTAAGTATAAATGGGCGTGTATATATTACATATATACTTTACCCATAGCTCATACTTTCACGTATTTTTGTATATATTATACAATAATTATGGGGTGGGTAATTTTAGTAAAAAAAACTTTCCAAAAAAACTCTTGAAAAAAACATTTTTCAAAAAAAAAGTGTGTCCTTTCTTATTTACCAATCTTTTCCAAAAAAACTTTTCAAAAAAAGATTTCTTGAAAAAAAAAGAGTAAAACTTTTTCTTATTTTCCTTTGTTTTTAAAAAAACAACAAAACAACAAAAAACAAAAATAAATAAAATCACAAAAAAACTAACTAATAAGTTGGTTTAATCCCTGACACAATTCACTTTCACACAAGACTTGTGATGATCAAGAACACTTGGTTTATGAGGTCTTGAGATTTTGAGTTAATCAGCTTGTCATTAGGGTCTTTGACTTAATTATTCACGTTTCCCTAGTTTGATTTGTATGCTATATTGCATACTTAGTCTCTACCTTAAGAATATGATCAGCACCTCTCATACATGACTGCAGTTATGATGAGATGAGTTGGAATTTCACTTGAGGAACCGGGATGAGGGATTTGAGTTCGGACTTGATTTGATGATGCTCGAGGATGGGATAAAATCAATGAAGGCTTCATGAAACCTGAGTGTCAGCATCTTTATCCAGTATGAGAACATGGTTCTTGTACTATCTCTTGACATTTACCTAAGTGTCAGGGTGTGAAAAAATTAAAAAAATGTTGATCAGTGTGCGCCAACTCTTGGTAAAAGCAGTGGAGCTAGCCAAAAAATACTACAAAGTAATGAAATGTCAAAGAAAAGCTCTCATTCCACAAAGTCAATTATCAAAAGAGCTTCCACCAAAGGCGAGCGCTCCCAACCATTTCAAAGTGTCCACTTGGACCACCGCTATTAGGACCAGGAGTCGGGCTTGCACCAAAAAAGAGCTATGCATCGTAAATGCTACAAGTCTTGGTGTAGAAGGTACGATAGGTACTCAAAAAAGGCATACCCGGTGTACTCCCAGGAAAACAAGTGCAGACGACTACAACTTCTCTTGACGAACGCACTGATCAACACCAAAAAAATACGTTGAGTAATAAGGTACTTGAGAGGATCCGTGTTCCAATGAGAGGGAGAGAAGAAATGACACATTCCTATGCCCTTCATCAACTGGCCATCCATCTACACTTTCAAGTCTGACAACTAAAGAGACGGTGGATTGGATGCAAGAAATGGTTTATTCCCTAGTGTTGAGGATTGGGTTCTTAGGAGAGTCTCTTGGACTGGAACCTTGGGTGACGTTGTGACTCTACTCTTGTAATTGCAGTCCACACTTAAGTCATATCTCTACTATATATGTATACAAAGAGAGTCTGATGATTAGGGAAATTGGAAACCTTTTGACTAGAGCTTGGTTCAGCTTAGAATTTAGGATCTCTAAAACCGAGAGTTCTTGAACGGATAAATTCTTGTATTCACATGCACAGTCAGGGGATATTCCAGCTTATTCATTCTTTATTTGCTCGAGGACTAGCAAAGTTTAAGTATAGGGGGTGATGAATCCGCGATTCATCATCTCAATATCTTGATCTTAGCAAAATCTCCGAGTAAAATCCCAAATAAATTTCCTTAAAATCAATAAATTAACAAAATGACTCTTGTAAATAAAACACACTAATTATTGTATAAATTAACAATAAAAAGGTGCAAAAATAAAGGAGTTTTTCACCTGTAAATAGCCCAAAACTTCTTGTATTTTTATTTATTTTATTTCAACTCCTTTTTGGCTAATTCTTTCTCTGACTTGTTCATAAAAATGTACATAAAAATACAAAAATACAAAACAAATTTTACCTCAAATAAATGCTCCTAGATCCCAAAGATAAAAGCCGTAAAGTCCAACTTTCAGGCCAAATTCCTGCTCCGTATGATCTCCAAATTCACCAAACTCACTTTTAAAGTTCAAGTTAGAAAATTATCTATCCAACGGAAGTGGTTTCATTAAAATCGGAGCTCGTTTGCAAAAGTTGGGTTTCGGGACCTAGATGTACATTGTATATTATGTGTATATTTCTTTCTTCATTTTTTATTTTATCTTTCTCAATTACATAAAAATCCAAAAAAACATTGTTGTGTTGTATTTTAGTTATAGTATTTTATTGTATTTTTTCTTTGTAAATATCTCTTATTGAAAAGACAAAAAAATTTACATATTAGAAAAGCAAAAAAATGTACATGTTATAAGTCTTCTTGTGTAAATTCCCCACTCTTTTTATTCTCTTTATTTTATTTTCTCTTTTCAAGTAGCCTACTTTATTTATTTATTTATTTATTATTTAATTTTTATACTCTACAATAACCATCAATTCAACTCCATTATTCCACCATTTTTTCCAACTTCTCATTCAACTCCATTAATAATACAACCTCCCATTTAACACCACCACTTTAATAACCTAACATTTTTTCCTCTTTATATACATATCATTCTCCTTATTTTTGCTTTTGATCCATCTTTATGTGAGGAGAGCCTAGTTCCCAGAGTTGAATCGGTGACAGCGACGCAACCGCGGTCGAGCGATGACAGCTCTCTCTCCGGTGAGATCCGTTGGCTTTTTGGCCAACATCGCAGCCGCAACCGCGCGCTGCTCGAGCTCACCGCAAGCCGGCGATTCGAGTGAAGACCGTGCTCTCGTGAGCACATCATAGGTGACCTCTCCATCGTAGGTAGTTTTATTTTCATTTTCATCTTGTCATCATTTTTTTATCTTTGCATTTTTTAGCCCATCACATTTACCACCATCTTCATCTTCCCACTATTCACCATCTCTTTACCACCTTCACCACATCATTTTTTTCTCTTTTCTTTTCCACATCATTTGCATTTTATGTTTAACAAAATTTAAAAAATTAAAAAAATTAAACAAAAATGTTTCTTATTATAGCAAAAAAAGAGAATTTAAAAAAATAAAAAAAAAAAGCAGCAAGCAGCAGCGGTGGGAGCACCCACGCCGCCCCTTCTCCTTTAACGGCTGACGGCTCCGCCGCCGGCCACCGATGCCGCCTCCAGCCACCTGCCGTGCGCGGCCCTGCCCCGCGCGCACCCCCCGTGCCATCGCCACCTCCAGCGGCCGCGCACCATCAGCACAACATGCCGGCCACCCGCGCCTCATCGTCGTCCTCGCGCGCGGCGCAGTCGCCCGGCTCCGCCCTCACCGCCACTTCTCCGACGCGCGTCGCCTGTGCGCGGTTCGCTGCCCTCCTCGCGGCCGTGCCGCCCTCTCCCCCGTTGGGTTCCACCTGCAAAGAACGAAGGAGGAAGAAGAAGGTTCACTAATCCACCATATTTTTATTGTAAATATTGCATGTTTTCCCTGTTAGTTTATGTAATTACAAAAATGCCCCTGTGCACATTTGTGTTGTTTAGCTAAATTTCCATTTCCTTGTGGTCGCACGCGGTCGCGCTGCCCTCTCCCCCGTTGGGTTCCACCTGCAAAGAACGAAGGAGGAAGAAGAAGGTTCACTTTTTCCACCATTTTTTATTGTAAATATTGCATATTTTTCCTTGTTAGTTTATGTAATTACAAAAGTGCCCCTTTGCATAGTTGTGTTGTTTAGTTAAATTTCTATTTTGCACAGATATCCCTGTGTTTGACTATTAATTTGGTCATCCAACTTGCGTCATTTTATTCAATGAAAAATGTGTTTATGTTGAGCAACTAGTTCTCTACCAAGTGGATTTTTAGTTATATGTTTTCTGATATTTGAATAATTAACTAAAAATACTTAATTGAAATATTACATATTTTACCCATTTTGGACTCTGAAATTGATATCTAACTCATGGTTGCTCTAAAAATTCCACATAAATTTGAGATGATGCCTTGAAATACGTTTGAATTACTACTCAAATTTCATCCAAAGGGGAGTTGTCTTGTGCCTGAAATAAATTGTGGAGTGATTTTTGTATTTGATTTTTAATTATATCCACATATATCTTTTTGTGAAATTTTAACTCTATTGAATTGTTTATAAATATCTATTTGGGATAATTCGCTCTATGTCTAATTTGATATTGTGGATTTATTAGGAATTAATTACTCACGATCACCTTGTTTCTACTAAAAAATCCATAAAAAATCATTTATTGTCAAAAAATTCAAAAAAAAATTGTGTAGTCTCATTTCATCATGTTTTCATTCCAGTAAAATTTTCATGATTTTTGCTTACTGTTTGTGTGATAAATTGCGAAAAAACCCATAAAAAGCATGCATTTTTATTTGTTGCATTTTAATTCTTAAAAATACAAAAAAATGTGTTTTGTGTTCATCACTAAATTAGTATTCTAGGAAAAATATAATTTGGCTATATTGGACTAATTTGACATTAAAATTAATTTAGCCTTGTTGTGTGTTTTCTTAGTGTCTTAATTCACTCGCATCTTGTTTTTTGGCACTCATTTTGCATTAAAAAATTATAAAAAAATACGCACTGAAAATATAGTTCTTGATTTTTTGGATTAATCCTAAAGTTATTCCTTTGCCTCCATGTGTTCGACCCCGGACTTGCCCGTGATATAAATTAAAGCCGAGACCTCTTCACGGAGATCTTCTCTCGGTTCTGACTGATTTGCTAAGTACACGTGCTACAATGTACCCTAATTAAACAACGTATCTAGCGACTCGTCATGGTCCACCATCTCGGATAGGAATGGGATTATAGAAATCAATCAAAATGATTTTTTTAAATTTAAAAATAGCTAATGACTATTTGGATGGGGGGCCAATCACGTTTCCTCCTATAATTAGGGAGGGGAGGCATGAGAGACGGGGAGGCCTGGCCCCCTCCCGCCCCCTCTCCCTCCGTCACATGCCCCCCATAAATTTTTGAAGACAATATAATACATCTCATGTATGCACCTTGGGGTTTTAGAAAAACCCATAGTCTTCCATGTATATATGTACTAAGTACTCCGAGATTCTTGGAGTTAAAAACTACCATACATGCATCCTCTTGGATTGTTTACTCAAATAACTTATATTTTAATATTAAGTTATCATCACGTCCCGCTATATTTTATCTTGGATCAACTTTTATTAGTAATTTATTACACAAATAAACATGCAATAGATATTATATGATGATTACTTTATTGCTATTTACATAAATGTAAAGAACCATAAAACATTAATCAAGTATTTGTCACACTACAATAGAATATGTTTATGCGATGTTTTTTTAGATTTTTACACCCATAACCCTGAGTAATTTCGCAATAACATTCATAACCCTGCATAATCACGAATTACATTAAAAACCTTGAATAGTCACTCCGTCTCACACTCATAACCTTCCGTTAGTTTAATATTTTAATTCAACTATATGAATGAGTTAATCTAACTCATCCTCAATCCAACGGTCAGGAAACGGAAAAAAACCCTACTGTTGGGATGGGGACTCGAATAGGGAGTGCTGCTGCGGGGGGGGGGGATTTATGCAGGGGAGCAGGAGGGGCTTTAACCAAGGGGAGCAGCTGTAAGGGGGCTTTGAGATCGGCTGCGAAGAGGCGAGCAGGGAAGGAGCAACTCAGGCGACCGAGGAGGGAAGGGGGGCGAGCAGGGGAGGAACAACTCGGGGGGAGGGGGCAGGCGAGGAACAGCTCCGAGGGGGGCCTTGAGCTCGATCGCGGGGTGGGGGGCGAGCAGGGGAGGAACAACTCGAGGGGCTTTCAGCTCGGCAGAAGGCGCGGGGGGAGGGGGGGCTTTCTGCTCGACAGCAAGGGGCGAGCAGGGGGAGGAACAGAGCTCCGGGGGGGCCTTGAGCTCGGCTGCGAGGGGGGCGAGCAACTCAGACGTCGGGGGGCTTGAGCTCGGTCGCAGGGGAGAAGCAACTCGGGGGGCGGGGCAACTCGGGCGCTGGGGGGAGGGGGCCTGGACACGGATGCCATTCGAGGAGCCATCGACGACGGAGTTTCGCAGGGGTGCAGCAGAGGCGCCCTTGGCAGGGGGCGGAGCAGAGGCATGTGGGCTTCGACGAGGGAGCATGGCAGTGCAGACTCGGCTTCGACGAGGGGGGAGCAGATCGGCGTGGGGGGTCTTCGAGGAGAGCTCCTCGTCGACGCAGGGGGGGGGGGCATAGCTGGTCGGCCAAATCGGGAAGAGGTGTGAGGGGGAGGAAACTGATGATGGCATGTTTTGCAAATAAGAATGAATATCAGGAGCATTTTTGTCTTTTTCAACGGAAACCGTCAACTATAATGGGTATCCCAAATGGAACATAACATAGGGTTATATCATGTAACAGTTAAGCATTACTGGGGGTTTCTCATGTAATTCACGATTATACAGAGTTATGAATGTTATTGCGAAATTACTCAGAGTTATGGGTGTAAAAATCCCATGTTTTTTAAAAAATTGCAACTATACTATATATTGTTATATATGCAATGATAATATAATTCTTTCAAAAAATATTTTTTATTATTGAAAGTAGCGGCAAATGTCATATTTATTACTATATCATTAGCAATGATCCATATAATGATGCTTATGCATTGTTACTTTTCAAAATTTTGTCTGATGTCGCTAATTTTTCAACTAAGAAATAGTGATTGTTAGGTAAAATTTAGAATAATAACAACAAATAAATGTTGTTATAGCGTCGGTGCTAATGATATAACAACGGACATAACACTCGTCGTTGATTTCAAGTATAAAATATAATTCGGTGATAGATAATATTACCATTTTATATTAAATAATGAATGAGATAGTGACGGATTTTTAGAAAAATGTCACTCTAGATCCATTATGTTATAATATCAAACCCGATTACCGCGTGAGGAGATATTAACTAGATCTCTAAGTTTATTAACAAATTTTAAAGTTAATAATTTGTTGTTCAATCTTATAGATTTTATCATTACTTTTATTGTTATGACTAGATTGGCCAATTATATATCTAGATGTATCAGATTTGTGCAATTTTATGCATATACATTAAATTAATATTTCAAATTATTCATAAAAAATGTATTAATTATGTATAATATATTTAAAATTTAATATGGGTCGGAAGAACATAGTTTATGTTATGGAAAGTCACTCCATAAGATTAGATTTTAAAAAATAAAAAATACTAGAACACAAGTAATTTATGAAAAAAAGATACGATATCATTAAAAAAACCTAGGCACCCTTGGTCAGATTTCTAAAGAGAAGTTTGAAATGATGACTAATATTTATATGGAAAAATACAAATGACATAATCTACCCTTTTTATTGTCATTGTTATAAAATTATCATGATAGTATTGAAACTGATAAGTGATTCTTTTAGCTTGTGCCCCCTCCTCAAAATTGTTCTGGCTCCGTCCTTGGCAGTATTCAACCTGATATCTGTCTTCACCACGTCCTGGATGAAATAAATAAGCTAATGTGTACATGCACACTACTGTCAACAAGAAAAATCATATAGAATGGAAACATCAACTAATGGAATATCAAACATTACAAATAAGAGCATGTTACAGAACTAAAGTCTAATTATGAAATGTTCTTGTTAGTTCACTCATTATTCATCTATCTAATATTAAACTATTACACTATTCCATACTTTTAGTCATCCTCATCTTCACCATCTCCTTCCTCACTCTCATATTCTTCATCGTTTTCTTCTTCCTCCTCATCATTCACTACAAGAAAAAGCAGATTTTGCGACCACAACTGTGGTAGCAAAGTAGTGGTAACGTGATAGTAATGTGGGCGTAACAAGCATCTGCGACCACATGTGGTAGCAAAGCATGTGGTCGCGTCTAACTGGTCTAAAACTCGCGACTATGATTTAGTCGTAGATGTAGTCGCAAATGTAGTCGCGTGTAGTCAATTTATAGTCGCAGTTTAGTCACTTTGTCTTCAAGCAGTTACGATCATGTACACACTATGTTGCAACCATGTTAGCACTACATAGAAATCCAATCAACGGCCACATAGGGACCATCTTGCTACCATAGTTGTGACACCTCAGTTTCTGCCACCACTACACCACTGTGTTGCGACCACATTGCTACGACTTTGCTACTAAAGTAATAGAAATGTAGTAGTAATGTAGTCACAAATGTTGCTTTCATAATAAAAAAAATTACAGTAGCATGTGGTTACCTCCCTATAAAATTGTACGAACCTGCATTAAAATAGTAAAATACAATCATCTTGTTATCTTGTGAGATCTCCGAACGACATATATTATTTTGAAATCTCCCAATCAACTTATTGAAAATGTTATAATACATTCATGCATATTTTTATGCTATAAAATTTAAACATGTACATTAATATATAAACAGAGATGCAAAAAATGCAAGTGTTTTTGAAAAAAATTACAAGTTGAAGACAATAGAAAGTTGAGTAATATTGAGATTTTAAAGTTCTTAACATTACAACGTTTTAGATAATAAACTAATACTAGAGAGTATAATGTTTGCACTAAAGTTTCATTCTCTTCCATTTAAAAAAAAAGCATCTTCATTATCCTTCGCTTTGCCCTTTGCCCCCTTGTCAGATTTTTTGTTTTTCATTTGATTATCCCCACAATATGAGATAACAACCCCTTTGCGCTGTGATACTGAATATGCAATGTCATCCTCCGTATTCTCCTCTTCTTCCTCCTCTGCGTATGATTCATCTTCCCTCTCATGAACTTGTGATTTCGTGGTTGTACTTGTAAGGAACAAAACAAGATATTTTAAATGTTAGAAATATTAATCAATGACTAACTACTATATAACAATACCTAATAATTAGAATATAAATTATACCTCAAATAGTAACATCCTCTTTCAAAGTGTCCATTCTTGAAGACAATGTTCCCATTTCATAAGGCAAATGTTTTATTCCAGAAGATATGGCATCGATTTGATTTACCAATGAACTCACAACATTATGTGTTTTGTGTTCTGCATCTTTGTTACACAAAGCTTTGGTAAAATCCAAAAGAAGGTTGGTTTAAGCTGGATACTAATGGGGCATGCAAAAGAAATCCTGGTCAGGCTGCAAGGGAATTCCTGTACCACAAAAGATAAGTCCATTTTTCTTGCTAGATTTTTATCACTTTTGATGGATCATGAGAAAACTCATAAGTTTATACATCTTGTCCTTGTTGCATTGAAAATCTAAGCACTTAGATCTTTGGAATCTGGAAGGTGCTGGATATGATAGCTGATGCTCAGAATTTTTGGCTCAGATCTAATGCATCAAATCAAGTTTGAATTCAAGAATGGATCACTTTAGAAAATGGACTGATGCAGATTTGGAATTCCCCTCAAGTATTATATCTGGGAGATATTGGGTCTGTATTTCTTTATTGGACTCAATGTTGAACATAATTGTTCTACTTGGAATGTTTGCTTCAATGACTTTGAGAGGATACGATGCTCCGACTGTTACAGAAGCTATTGATGTTCAATGATATTGCATATCATGTTTCAATGGTTCCCACTTCAATTGAAAGCTTTATGTTGGTGTTTGGTCTAGGAGGAATTGATATTATCTACTTGACAGTTTTAATAGTGAACAACATGACTTAATACTTTGGTTTATAGATTTTACAAGGATATTCAAGTTGATTTTGACAAAAGGCCAGGTTTGAAGTTTCAACATTAAAGGAATGCAAGATATTGTCTCAAGTTATGACAATCAGGTACTTGGGTTGGTTTCTTTACTTCCAGTTTAGGTGAAATACACAATACAACTGCATTAGATGGATTCCATCATCTTTCAATCATTCTCTAAAAGATACCTACTATCCACGACAAGGTCCACATTCCAGAGGGAACAAATCAGGATAGAATAGATATACATGTAGCATAATTTAAAAATGTGGCTAATTTTTAAATTTAGGCATGCATCAATGGAAATGGTGTAGTGATGAATCCACATTTCATCGTCTTTATTCTATCATTTTGGCATCAAAAACCCTAGGAAATGCCTGTAAATAGCATTAAATAGAGCAACTTAGCATTCATGCATGTACCTGTAAATAGTGTATAAATTATTGTAATTAAAGCCAAAATTACAGAATAAATAAAAGAAAAGAAAAAGAATAAAATATTGTAAATATTTTATGACCCAACCCCGAGACCTAGGCATCTTGATGAATAGGTCGACCAGGAATAAAGTAGGGGGAGATAAGGGTCAAATACCTATATTATTCCATTCATTCTTTATTCATTTTGGGACCTATTTTTTATTCTACTTTTTTACATCAAATAAAGAAATTTTGTACATGAAAGTTGTAGATATTTAATAAAGAAAAATACAAAATTTATTTCACTGAAAAATAATACACTGATAAAAAGTTATGGTCTAAATAAAAATCCAGAATCCCAACTTCCCAGATCCGTATCTCACAACTGGAAACTCCAAATGCAGCACCTTTAATTGTATATAGAATAAAATAAGCTATTTAATGGTGGTGGTTTCGCATTTGGCGGAGCTACGGTTTGAAAGTTGAGTTTTGGACCCTCATTGTACAGTTGTACTTATTAAAATATTCAATTTATTCTTTATTCATTATTTTTGTATTTTTATATTTTTATAATTTTGTAGATATTACTTATAATAATTATGTACATTAAAATCAGAATAAAAATACAAAGAAAACTCAAAATAAAAATACATGTATATAAAATACACAGGTATTATACCTATATATACATACATGTACAATACTTACTTATATTTTATTAAAAATACAAAACATATCAGAAAAATAAAACAAAAATACAATTAAGTGTATAAAAGTATTTTATAATTTTAGAAAATAAGAAACAAAAATAATAGAAATAAATACACAGAATAAAAATAAAGGAATAAAATATATAAGTATTATACCTATATAGGGCTAAAAATAAACTTGTAAAATTATAACTCCTAAAAATAATTAAAAATCAGAATAAAATACTACATAAAGTAGCAAATATTTTTTATTAAATAATCATAATTTAATTCAGCCTTTTTCTATTTTTAAACGAATTAATAAACCATTTTCTCAGGGTTTTTCCTGGTTGGTCCACGTGGACCAACCGGGGGGCGGTCTTTGTTGACTCTGGTCAACTTCCTGCCCTCCACCCATGTGCGCTTGTCAGAAGCGAGTTTGACCCCAACTTCACCCTTTTTTCGAGGTCACCTCTTTCATCCAAACATGAAACACTCTTCACGGCTTTTGTAGCCCTTGCATCAAGGATGCCCGCCCAAGCTTCATCTTGGGTTGCGGACCATCAACGCACCTGTGGTGCCTCGTTCTTTGAGCTCTTGTCACCTTAGGTCAAACCACTTAAAACAAACCCCCAACTTCTCATTCGAATTCGAGTCCCTTCGGTCCACCCCTCTCTGCCTCTCTTGTGCTCTGAAGCTTCCTGGAGGTGACAGCTCCACCGCGAGCTCATCAGCCAAGGCGTACGAGGTCGAAGGCATCTCCACCACCTCCTGCAACTCCGGCGTTTGAGGTTCTTTTCTTCCTCTGGCTCCGGCCATTGAGGGCCTCCTCCCTTCTATTTTTCATTCGCATTTTACTCCTGTTAGCTCTAGGAACGAAAACCCTCAAAAATACCTAACGATTGTCGACTGAATCGACTAATCCACCAGCTTGGCCGGAGCGCACCTCTGGCCATTCACCGCCAAGTCTCGTTACGCATCGCCACCACCATCTTGAGGTCCAGGCATTTTTCCCTGGACCTCCTAACTCGTTTTGCATGTCTCAGCACTCTGATTCGCACCTGGAAGCTATTTTGGAGCTTCGCCGGAGTTCGCGAAGCCCCCAGCTCTGCCGGCCGCCAGCGAGCGCCTTGGCCGTCGTCGAGGTCTTTTGAAGCCCCCGGGAGGAAGAGGAGACCCACGGAGTCTCCACGTCCATTCTGAAGCTCCATCGTCGCCGGAGGACGGAGATCTTGGACGGCGAAGCTCGCACTCGCTGGCGTTCTTCGTTGTTCTTGGTCCTAACCTCCCAACCGTCGGATCGTGGAGGTCTCCCAGATTGCACAGCGTCCGTTCGATCTTCCAACACCTTGACCGTCCGATCTTGCGAGGAGATCTGATCTCAGTCGTGCATCGTCGAAGCGTCATCGACTGTTGGATTCACGCCACGTGTTTAAGTGAAGATCCGCAGCCGTTGGATCCGCGCGCCAGGGGTATTTTGCTCTTTTAACCCTGCACATTTTTTATTTATTATTTAGTTCTTAAACTTTCGTCTTTACGTAAAAACTTTGTAATATTTGCATGTAAACCCCTCGTCTTTATTTTATTTGCATTCAGGTCCTACGCCACGTTACCTCACGAGCCTGTGCGCGTGAGGGGGTGGGCATTTTGCAAGGACCCCCTGGGTTTGGTTATTTCACTTGAGTTCCAAAATCTTTTTGAACAATGTAAAACTTTGGGATATTTTGCATATGTACCCGGGAAGTTTTTGAATATTGCAACTAGGTCCCTGCCAGGCGAGTGTATAGCACGTGCGGGGTGTGGGTAAATTGTATCGATACCCTTCCGGGTCTTGTATTTATTATTTAATCTATTAAATGCAAGTTTCAGTTTAAAATTTTGTGGAAAAATTGCTTGTAGGCCCCTGGAGTTTTGCCTATATACAGAAACGCCCCTGCCAGGCCTTAATATTTTTGTGTGCTTGTAGCATTTATTTGGAGCCTCATTTTAATTCAAAAAATTCTCAAAAATAAAACTTAAGCTCCTGTGTGCTTGTACTTTAATGCCATATTTTTAGTTTTTGATTTTATTGCTTTTTCATATTTATTAAAAATCAAAAACATGCTTTTTATCTATTGTCTAGCTTAGAAAATACCAAAAATATTAAAATACCTTAAAAAATTCCAAAAAAAATCCATACTGTCTATTTTAACATCTTTTAGTGTCAATCCAAAAACCACTAAAAATCTCAAAAGAAAATCTTAAAAATTTGAAAATACATAAAAACTTCAAAAAAATATAAAAAAAATCTAGAAAACTCCAAAAATTGCAAACTCAAGTCTTGTAGTTTCCTCTTTTTATCCTCTTTATTTTGAAAATAGTTTAGAAAAATTTTGTGGTTGTTTGATATTTTTAATTCCCATTTTACCCCCAGCTAGTAGTTAATTCCATGTTTTGCTTTATTTCAGTATTTAAAACTACCAAAAATACTTTGAAAAATACACAAAAATCACAAAAACAGTAAAAAATTATAAAAATACCAAAAAGATTTTATTTCTGAATTTTTGACTATTTTTTCATATTTTTATAAATATTTTATCACCCCTTGTATTACATTGTTTATATATTCTATTATTGAAAAATATATATATATAATATAAATTAGAAAAATTAGAAAATTAAAAATCAAAATATAAAATTAAAAATTAAAAACTAAAATAAAAAAATTAAAAAAAGATTAAAAACCCACAAAAATATTTGCTTGCATAATGTAGACAACACTCACATTCACTCACACACATTAGTTTGTTCTACCCTGTTTGCTCCCTGTGTTCAAACTCTCTGCATACTTGCTTGCTATACATCTTTTGTGCAGAGTTAAAAATAAGTTTTAACTCCACTTTTATTTCTAATTATTTGATCTATAGTGTGGGTTAATTGTTGATTATGATTAAATACAGTTTATTGTAGGTCACCGCAGCGACCTCGGTTGTCTCCGCCTTGTGTGAGACATACTTTTTAAACCTTCGATAAATTGTAGCTATCAAATGGCGTCGTTGCCGGGGAGCAACAGCGAGTAGTTCATTATTTTTGTTTGATTATGTTGTTTGTCTACCATTGCTTCATTTTATATCTCTCTTATTTTTTATATATTTTGTTGAGCTTTCTGACCACTCTTTTGTCTTCTTGCGAGGAACCGCGGAGCGAGGCAGATCGCCTAGGGGATCCGACGCAACCACGTGAGGCGGAGCTGGCTTTTCTTAAGCTAAGCCGGTAGGAGAGAGCAGGAGGAGTGAGAGAGTGATTAGATTAGATCGTATTTTTATTTTCGTGAGAGAGTGACTTATTAATTTGTAATAATACAGGGACTTGGACACTCAGACTACTGGGCCTAATTTCCGGGTGTTTGTTCACCCGGGGGCTCACCGCGGCTTTTATCGCGTTTTCCGATTGTCATTTTCCGGTTTTGTTTTCATTTTCATTTCTTTCGTGGATTGAGCCCTTAGTTGTAGGCCTTGCTTGTTCGATTAAATTAGGTCCAAACACACTAAAAACCATTGCATGCACCTATAGCTTGTAGTTGGACTTAGTTTAATTAAACAGTCAATTCACTTATCTTTGATCCGCGCGCCGCGAGCTCATCCCGCCAAGCGCTTCTCCTAAACTCGATGTGTTGAGAGGAGGGGTGAGCCTAGACCGGACCTTAGGATTGGAGATCGGTGATTGACTCGTGGTTCTTAATGCTAGAAGTTGCCTACCTTAGGACGATTTCCGCATTGCATACCGGCATATAGATTAGGTTTATAAAATTCTGCTTTGCATCCTGCATGGAGAGAGCTGGAATTCATTGTAAGTCTTCTTACTTTGCATCCATCATTTAGGCACAAAGGTGAGATTTCCACCTTAGTGTCGACTTGCACGGCTTTTCCGCCTCTATTCTCCCTCTGTTTTTGACAAAGTAGGATCAAGAAAATACAAAAATCGTTAGGCGCTTGTTTGAATCAACTCAAAAGAAGTGATAACACCAAAAAAATTAAAAAAGGGACTGCTAAGAAAACCTTGACCAAAAATAAAATCGATAATTGGATTCATTGATTGGGGAGAGTAACACCCTCACTTGTATTCAGGTTGCATGGGAAGGTCTCCTTCCAAGTGAGCAGAGTGCTTCGTAAGGATTAGAGCCCAAAACCCAACTTGTGGTTGCCTTGTGTATCGCCTGGATTTCTGAAGTATTGGCGCTACTATCGTACGTAGGCGAGTAGGGCTTGGTCACCATTGGTGACTCACTATTGTGTGAGCATCGACCTTGTCCGAAGTACCGAGCATAGGCCACGCCTTCACGGGTGTGTCTGTCTCACCGTCTGCGTCCGAGTAGGATCTTGCACGCTCACAGGTGATTCCGTTGCGAGCGAGGTCTGAAGTATCGGTTTTGCCTATCGGCTTCCTCCCTCTTATTCTTTGGCTGAGTAGGGATCCAGGAAGGGTTACAAGGACCTTAAAAAGCGCAAGTTACAGGTTACACAGGAGGAGGACAAGTACGGGAATACTTTTCCGGCAGTACTCTCTCTCCTTTAGGCGTAGCGCTCTAAGGACTCGTGAAAAGATTAATTCCTGAATTCAAGCTAAAACCAACAAGATAAAAGCCGAACCTTCACGGCTTCATGAGTTGAGTTGGTGAACTCACACCTGCTTTGTGTTTGATTGCTAGTTTATTTAGGTCAAGATCAAAAACACAGCACAATTGTGCGCAATTTTGCTTTTCATTTCTTTCTTCTTCTTCTGCATTCACCCTACTCTTCCCAATAATCAAGATGATGGGACGGAGATCTCTTAGGCCGACCTTGTCGGCACCGCTATCTAGCACTCCTCCTCATTCATCTAGGACTACCTCGGAGAGTCTGCTCTCCGAGCCTGAGTTTACCTCCACCCTGTTCCCCCTCGACCACCCTTCTCATTCTCCTTCTATCAGTCCAATAGTTTCAGAATTCAGTGCATCGTAGAGTTCTGGGCATTCGACAGCACCTGAGATGGCCTCTTTTGCTTTTTCAGAGAATCCTGAGATGGCTGACAGAGGCGAGCATCCTGATGATCATGAGCACCTGCCATTCTTCATCGATCAAGACGCCATCAACAATCACTTCTTGCATCCCTGGAGACCATGCAGAGGCAGATTCGTGACTAGGGTACCTTCATGGGTGATCTCATGAGAGAGATAGCTCAGATGAGAGAAAACCGACCTGGGGGCGGTGGCGGTGGTGGAGGAGGAGGAGGACCTGATGCAGGAGGAGGTGATCCCGACGTTGAGAGACCGCCACAGACCATCATGAGGGAATTGCACAACCCAGCCGCATCCCTCACTCATCGTTGGATCAGACTTCCGCTTATCCATGGAGATTTCGAGCTTCGACCCCATACCATTCAGCTTCTACACATATTCCATGGGTTGCCGATCGAAGAGCCACACCTCCACCTCCAAGAGTTCGAGATGATATACAGCACAATCCATGATAGGCTGATGACCGAGGACACGATCAAGATGATCGCCTTTCCATTCTCCTTGGTTGACAAAGCCGCATACTGGCTCAAATACGTGGGGCGATTCATCGACACTTGGGCAGACCTCCGGACCGCGTATTTGAAGAAATACTACCCTCTCGGCCGGACAAATGCAGTCAGAGCTGTGATCAGCAACTTTGTCATGATCCCGATTGAACAGTTCCATGAAGCTTGGGATCGATTCCGAGAGCTCATCGACCGGTGTCCACATCATGATATCTCCAAGCCCAACTTGGTTCAGAGTTTCTTCTGTGGCCTGACACCAGAGCTGCAAGGGCTTGTCAACGCCTCTTGCGGTGGGTCGTACTTTTCCAAGGATGAAGACGACGTTTGGGCCATCTACGAGGGCATGGCAGAGAATTCAACTATGATGGCCCAAGCCTGTGTTTACACACAGCAGAAGCCCCCGCAAGGAGCAGGATCATTCCAGAGGATCGCCCGCATCGATGCCGGTCCTAACACATCGTCGGCAACCGCAGCCTAAGCTGAATCAGCCGCAGCCGACATGGGAATCATCAGTGAGAAACCGGACCACCTCGAGATCCTCAAGAAGAAACAAATGCAAAGCATGGCCCAGATGGACCAAATTGCCAAGACGATGAGTGACCTGAAGACGCAGATCCTTTGCGTCCAGGAGGCACAGACTACTTCCCAACATCCTCCCAGATCACGGGCTGACCCTAGCAGTAGCAGTTCCAACCAACCCTCTACCTCGTACCGCCAGGTCAACCATATCCAGGCAGAGCCGGTTCCACTGCGACAGTACTACCCAGCGCAACCGCCGTCTCCGGACACTCAGATGGTGGTTTACCAGCCGGAGCAGCCACTGGCAGTTCTTCCTCCACCCTCCTTCGAGCAGGAACCATTGATGGAAGTTAATGGGATTTGGTACGACCGATACCCTCAGCCTGGGATTCGTCGTGATCACCCCGGATTCCGTTGGGGCAATGGTGGCTCCTCATCCCAGCAGCAGAATCCCGCTCAAGGACTGCAGAACAGCTAGCAACCACAGCAGCAGCCCCAGTATGCCCACCAGCCACAATATCAGAATGATCCTCGTCCCGCCTATCAGGGACAGCAGTGGAGGCAGCATCAGCAGCCTCATCAATCTTATTCCCAGCCGACCCAGAACTATCCATACCAGCAAACACAGCAGCAACAACAGCCTCATTTCCCGCAAGGGAACCCATCCGGTTCTCAAGCCCCAATTTTTGAGAAACCAGCTCTCAATGATCTTGCTCGCTTGCTCTCCGAACAGCGAGCATCCTTCAGGCAAGAAATGGATGAATTCCGGCAGGAGATGAGGAAATCATCAAAGGCAAGGCCGCCATACCCGCTCAGATTGAACCTAACTCGAACAATCTGAAAAGAAAGTCTGAGCAGGTAGAGTTTACAGAGGATACCTCTCCTAGTGACTATTTGAGTGACATATCTCTTTCTTTGTATGATGCTGATGTTGTGACTACTAGGAGCGGTAGGATGCCAGCCGGCAGCGCCTCTTCTGAGTGACAACCACCAGCTGAACCAGGAGCGCTAGAGGAGCAGAGTAGCGGTGTTGATGCCGCTAATGATGATGTTGAAGACGGTGGTGCTGAGGCCACCAATGATGGAGATCCGGACGACGGTACTGAGGCCGTCGTGATACCAGATGCAGACGGTGGTGCTGATGCCACCATTTTGGATGCAGAGCCAGAGCGTGGTGCTGATGCTGCGAACACAGGTGCCGGTGGTGGTACTGAGGCCACCACATCTACTTTTGTTGAGCCTCCCTCTGTGATGTTACCACCTTTTGTATCTATGGACTATGGTAACAAAAAGAAAAACAAAAATATGAATAAAGGAAAGGTTTCTGTTCACATTGCGGATCCATATGTGTTGCATGATGATGATTGTATGGATTCTCCTTCTTCACATGCACAGGGACCTATTCCTAGCCCTCCATCTGAGGAGGCCCCTACCATCCCCTTCCCTGAGGCACTTCGCCGAGCGAAGGGGAACAAAAGAGAAAATCCTAAAAAAGAGCAACACGTAGAGTTCAGCAATCAGATGATAGATAGATTCCATATTCAGTTGACTCTACAGAAAGCACTTGAGCACATCCCCCTCTTCAAAAAGAACTTGAAGGAGAAAACTACCATCCGCAGGAAGAGGAGGAACCACAGAGATCAAATCCATGTGCTCACTCATTCCACTTGCTGCACTATTCAGAACAAGCTGCCAGCCAAGCGACCAGATGCAGGAGCTCCCTATGTCAGATGCGAGATTCAGGAGCAGCAGTTTGATCGTACTCTATTAGACAGCGGCACTTCAATCAACCTTCTTCCGGCAGCCTTACTCGACCAATTCGAGTTTGGTCCTCTTCTTAGGAGTAGGACAGTCCTTCAGTTTGCTGATAGGTCGACTAAGAGGCCGAAGGGGTTATTGAAAGATGTGGTCGTTACCATTCAGGGACTGAAATTCCCCGTGGACTTCGTTGTGTTGAACATAGAGATCCCTGAGTCGGTAACTGATGCCCTCATCATACTCGGACGTCCATTCTTGGCCACAGTCAGGGCGGTGACCGATCATGATTGTGGGAGGGTATGTTTTCGCGTAGAGGGCGAAACCATACAAATAGAGACGATCGAGGAAACCATATCTAGAGAACTTGAATGCTCGGAGCAGTCCAGCGAAGCAGCGCAAATGACCGAGGAAGAGCTAGACATCCACCAGGAGTGTGATTTTCTGATGACAGATGATGAATCTAACTGGACAGATCCTGTAGCACCGACCCTCGCCTTGCCTACAGATTCATTATATCTCAAGCTCATGGCAGTCGAGAGCTGGGAGAGCACACCCCTGGCTGAGGATACACCTGAGGCTGACAGTGTTGGGACGAATGGTGCTGATGATTTTCATTCTTGCTCATCTTCTTCTGATCCCTCGGATTCAGACATTGACTGGGATGATTTTGATGAAACCTTGTCTGATTCCTTCTGAGCCAACAGCCATGACAGAGTGCGAGCCAGTGCAGTTTATTGATGATTCAGCAGGCCGCCCTTCGTCAGAAATTCATGCAGAGCGAGAGTTCTTTCATGCAGACTTGGTTGCCTTCACACAGACATATCAGAAGCCAGACCTGCCACCTCCCAGTTGTCCAGAACTGAAACCTCTATCGCAGTCACTGAAGTATAGATTCCTTGCGGGTGAGCCAGACATGCACCTAGTTATTATCTCAGCAGGTTTGACTGGAGAACAAGAATCTCGTCTGATGGAGGTTCTTGAAAGAAACCGCAAGGCAATAGGTTGGAGTATAGCTGATCTCCAGGGGATTAGTCCGGCTCTGTGCTCTCACCACATCTATCTTGAGGATGACGCTAGGCCGTCGCGTGAGTTCCAGCGATGGCTGAACCCGAATCTTCGAGACATAGTCATGAAAGAAATTTCAAAGTGGTGGAGCGTCGATTTTAGCTACCCCATCTCCGACTCCAAATGGGTTAGTCCACTGCATGTGGTACCCAAGAAGACGGGTATCACGACAGTTGTCAATGAGTCTGGAGAAGAGATCGCTACCCGAGTACCCACTTCTTGGAGGGTCTGTGTGGACTACAGACGATTGAATGAGGCCACCAAGAAGGATCACTTCCCGCTGCCATTCATTGATCAGATTATTGAGCGGATAGCTGGGAAGAGTCATTATTGTTTCCTTGACGGGTACTCCGGATACAATCAAGTGGCCATTGCGCCCGAAGACCAGGAGAAAACGACATTCACCTGTCCGTTTGGGACATATGCTTTCAGACGGATGCCCTTTGGTCTATGTAACGCTCCGGCGATATTCCAAAGGTGCATGCTGTCCATATTCTCGGACATGGTGGGTGACTGTTTAGAGGTCTTTATGGATGACTTCTCGGTCTATGGCGACGGGTTCGATGCTTGTCTTGACTGCCTATACCGTGTGCTTCAGTGTTGCATAGAGGTCAATCTTGTTTTATCTTGGGAGAAGAGTCACTTCATGGTGACTCAAGGGACGGTCCTCGGTTATATCGTCTCCAACAGGGGCATGGAGGTCGATCCGGCCAAGGTGGATATCATCAAAAAACTCAATCCACCGTCCAATATGCGTCAGTTGCGGTCTTTTCTGGGGCATGTCAGTTTCTACCGACGGTTCATTCAGGACTTCAGTCGGATTGCCCGACCTCTTACTGACTTGCTGACAAAAGACAACGAGTTTATTGTCAATGATAAGTGTCTTGCATCTTTTGAGACTCTAAAAAATACGGTTGTTTCAGCTCTTGTCCTTCAGCCACCCGATTGGACTCTCATATTCAAGATCATGACGGATGCTTCATATTTTACCATTGGGGTTGTGCTTGGACAGAGGAGGGATGGATTACCTTTTGCCATTCACTATGCCAGCCGGACTTTAGATGTCGCGCAGCGGAATTACACTGTGACTGAGAAAGAGATGCTGGTCGTAGTCTTTGCTTTAGATAAGTACAGATCTTATATTCTCGGATCTAGAGTAACGATTTACACCGATCACACCGCCATCCGGTACTTAATGGCTAAGAAGGATGCCAAAGCACGCCTTACCAGATGGATCCTTCTGCTCCAGGAATTTGATATTGAGATTAAGGATAAGCCTGGAGTCAAGAATGTGGTGGCGGATCATCTCTCCAGATTGGAGAACCTTGAGGAATCTGAGCCCAGCGCACCTATCACAGAGACATTTCCGGATGAGGCGATCTTGGCTATCACCTCGCTCCCGTGGTATGCTGACATTGTGAACTATCTTGTCGCCAAGATAGTCCCACAAGGTTGGCCCAGGCAGAAACTCGAGACCTTCCTGGCGAAGGCTAAGTTTTACCATTGGGAGGATCCCGTCCTTTATCATGAAGGAAGGGACAACATCTGGAGGAGGTGCATTCCTCAAGAAGAGCATCACAGCGTCCTCACATACTGCCACAAGCTTGAGGCAGGAGGACATCATTCTGGAAAAAGGACAGCACAGAAGGTGCTTCAATCCGGCCTATGGTGGCCTACTCTCTTCAAGGGTTCTGATGAGTTGGTGAAGAGATGTACTGACTGTCAGAAAATGGGAACCTGCGGACAGAGAGACATGATGCCCATGCATCCCATTCACTTTTGTGAGGTTTTTGATGCATGGTGGATTAATTTCATGGGCCCATTTCCTATGAGTCAGGGATTCGAGCATATTTTGCTCGCTGTGGATTACGTCAGCCGATGGGTTGAGGCCATCCCCACCCGATGTGCAAATTTTTGAGGAAAAATATCATTTCACGGTTCGGGGTACCTAGAGTCTTGATTTCAGACGGGGGGTCTCACTTCATCAATGACAAGGTTAGGGCCCTTGCAGACAAGTTCGGCATTGACCATCGGGTTGCCACACCGTATCACCCTCAGACTAATGGTCTCGCCGAAGTATCGAACCGGGAGATAAAAACAATCTTGCAGAAAGTTGTCTGCCCAGACCGAAAGGATTGGTCAGAATTTTGGACTCGGTCTTGTGGGCCTATCTGACTTCTTTCAAGAATCCATTGGGGACATCTCCCTTTCGACTCGTCTATGGTAAGCCGTGCCATCTGCCAGTGGAGATCAAGCATAAATACTTTTGGGCAGTCACTGAGTTACTGTTAGATCCCGAGAGTATAGGAGACCAGAGGAGAGAAGAGTTGGCAGCCCTAGAGGAACTGAGAGATACAACCTTTTCCAACAGTCTTTAGTACAAGGAGAAAGTGAAGACATGGCATGATTCTCATATCAGCCATAAACAGTTTGAGCCAGATCAGAAAGTATGGTTGTTTGACTCCAGGCTGAAACTATTTCCAGGGAAATTACAGAGCAAGTGGAAAGGTCCATATGTGGTCAGGAAGGTACATGACAATGGCAGCATCGACATATCCGAACCGTCATCTTCCTCTACCTTCCGTGTCAATGGTCAACGCCTGAAACTATATCTAGATCATGATCCGCCGACCATTGACGTTGCCCCCATTCTTCTGGTATGAGATGGGTTCTTCGACTCACATCATCTGCATCTCATACATGGTGATCAATTCCATCTTCCGCTGTATAGATCCATCTGTCCATATCATTCTTTCATCTGTTGATGTATTTTCTTCTTTTCTTCTTTTCCTTTTCTATTTTCTGTATCTATCAAAAAGGTGTCGTCCCTTGTTGTCAATTTTCTGTACTTAGGACGTACTTTGTCCTAAGTATAGGGGGTTTGCACCCCGAGTTCTTTCAATTCCTTTCGATCCTCTCCATTATCTCCTCTTCTTATCTATACTTAGGGATATTTTACCCTAAGTATAGGGGGAGACAATCTGAGTACGATCTGTTCATTCCCACCCTTGACCCTCCCTGCGTTGTGTACAGTCTGCTATACATAGGATTATTTGATCCTAAGTATAGGGGGGACGGTCAACTTCTCATTGGTTCATTCTTTGATTCATTTCTTTATTCCTTTATTGTTTAGACTCGTCTATACTTAGTACGAGTTATGTCTTCTCTTTTCTCTCCGATCTATGAGGACATAGCTCAAGCTAAGTATAGGGGGGTTGTATATACTATGTATATACTTTAGCCATAACTCGTACTTTCGTATTTTTTCAAATAATATGGCTAATAATTCTTTAAAAATCCTTAATAAAAAGATGTGGTTATTCCTCAAATTCTTTTTGTATTTACTGATTAATAAATCAGGTGAAAATGTTTTTTGCAAAATGTTTGAAAAATAGTTTGAAAATCTTTGTGAACATTTATTGAAAACTATTTTGAAAATATTTTGTTACATGTTTTCAACCTTTGTAAAAATGTGTTGTTTGAAAAATTTATTTTCTTTGTGTGAAACAAAATGTGTGAAAAATGATTTGCAAATGATTTGAAAAATGGTTGCAAAAATATTTTGAAAAACCTACATATAATGTTTTGAAAAACCTTTGCAAAGTGATTTTCAAATGTGTGTACATGTTTGTAAAATATTTGTAAAAATTATTTTGGACTATAGTTTTCAAAGAATTGTGTGAAAAGCTTGTGTCGAGTAAGTTTGAGGAATATGTACATCACATCTAAAATCCTTTATTATATGGATCACTTACCCTTGTAAATTCTTAAAATCCACTTCTTGTAATTATAAAGAAGCACTCCCGTGTACATACTTTTCACCTACCTTTTAACCAAAATCTTTTTGTTTTCAAAAATCCCAAAAACATTTGCAAAATTAAAAATCCAAAAACACTTGAAAAATCTTTTTGAAAAAGACAAAAAAATGCATATGCATCATCATCATCTTTTCAAAAATCCATAAAAAGTTTAAAATCTTGAAAAATTGCATCACAAAAATATTTTCTGCATAGCATTACATAGCATGAGCATTTTTCAGATTGAGTTTTATAGTTGAACAAGTCTAAGTAAAATCCGGAGATTGGAGCTTGATTAGGACCTTAAAATCTACCTAATAACAGGAACCTTATAGGAACTGGGTTTGAGGTACTTCAGGTCTAATTGACTTAATTATTTGAGGATCACGGGACTTGGTTCAATTGATTCTTGACTGCCTAAGTAGAGTATTTCGGAGCACACGCACAACTTTTGTTGATAATGACCTAACTTGGACACCTGCACCTTTCACATGGCTCAACTCAGTTAGAGTGGTGAGGGGATTGGATTTGCAGGTATGAGACGCGCATAAGTGGAAACATTTGTCCTCCTCTAGGGAGGGAAGTGCACCCCAACCCGTCCAATGATAAGGAAGTCTAAAGACAGGAGGCTGTGGGTTGCGATAAAGCTTCAAAAGAGGGATAGTCTACTGGCTCAAGAGGAAAAACTCCTTATGTAAATGTTGTTGTATATAGTATTTCAAAAAAAATGTTCAGGCATGTACAAAAATAAAAAGCCTGTAAAGTATGTACAAATGTTGTAAAGCCAATAAGCAAGCTTGAGTTCCAAAGTCATATCATGTGAGCCTGCAGCTGGATGACTTGACTACACTGGTCTTGCATCCCAGGATAGGTAGCTACACTGGCAACCGTCCATTCTTCTCTCCACCCCCTCCTCTTGAGCTGGTTGCCACTTGAACTTAGAAGGGAATACCCCGCTCCTTGAGGATGGAGTTATTGGATTGGGGAATCATTGGATTGTCGTACCGGAGAAGTCAGTCTCTTTGTCATTCTAGTTGGGGAGATCCACCATTACTTACACTGTACGAGTCAGAGTCATAGTCGTAAGAGTTTGCGTATGAATTGAAATATTTCTGACCTGGCTATTGAGGAGACTTGAGCAGAGTTTTGGGATTCTCAAGGACTGTTGGATTTCAAATTCGGTTCTCACTAAGGTTCCGCCCGCACTAAAATTACAAAGGTCCGACTTAAGCTCCAAACTTTGATTTTGTGAAGACAAGTTTGATAATCAAATAAAATCCAAGTTCTTCTTTTTCTTTTCTTTCTTTCTCTTTTTGCACTTATTGCATAAGTGTTTGCTAGGGACTAGCAAAGGTAAAGTATAGGGGGATGATGAATCCATATTTCATCATCTTTATTCTATCATTTTGGCATCAAAAACCCTAGCAAATGCCTGTAAATAGCATTAAATAGAGCAACTTAGCATTCATGCATGTACCTGTAAATAGTATATAAATTACTGTAATTAAAGCCAAAATTATAGAATAAATAAAAGAAAAAGAATAAAATATTGTATATATTTTATGATCCAAAACTCTGAGACCTAGGCATCTTGATGAATAGGTCGACCAGGAATAAAGTAGGGGGAGATAAGGGTCAATACCTATATTATTCCATTCATTCTTTATTCATTTTGGGACCTATTTTTGGTTCCACTTTTTATACATCAAATAAAGAAACTTTGTACATGAAAGTTGTAGATAATTTAATAAAGAAAAATACAAAATTTATTTCACTGAAAAATAATACACTGATAAAAAAGTTATGGTCTGAATAAAAATCCAGAATCCCAATTTCCCAGATCTGTATCTCACAACTGAAAACTCCAAATGCAGCAAACTCACCTTTAATTGTATATAGAATAAAATAAGCTATTTAATGGCAGTAGTTTCGCATTTGGCAGAGCTACGGTTTGAAAGTTGAGTTTTGGACCCTCATTGTACAGTTGTACTTATTAAAATATTCAATTTATTATTTATTCATTATTTTTGTACTTTTATATTTTTATAATTTTGTAGATATTACTTATAATAATTATGTACATTAAAATCAGAATAAAAATACAAAGAAAACTCAAAATAAAAATACATGTATATAAAATACACAGGTATTATACCTATATATACATACATATACAATACTTACTTATATTTTATTAAAAATACAAAACATATCAGAAAAAAAAACAAAAATACAATTAAGTGTATAAAAGTATTTTATAATTTTAGAAAATAAGAAACAAAAATAATAGAAATAAAATACACAGAATAAAAATAAAGGAATAAAATATATAGGTATTATACCTATATAGGGCTAAAAATAAACTTGTAAAATTATAACTCCTAAAAATAATTAAAAATCAGAATAAAATACTACATAAAATAACGAATATTTTTTATTAAATAATCATAATTTAATTCAGCCTTTTTCTATTTTTAAACGAATTAATAAACCATTTTCTTAGGGTTTTTCCTGGTTGGTCCACGTGGACCAACCAGGGGGCGGTCTTTGTTGACTCTGGTCAACTGCCTGCCCTCCACCCATGTGTGCCTGTCAGAAGCGAGTTTGACCCCAACTTCACCCTTTTTTCGAGGTCACCTCTTTCATCCAAACATGAAACACTCTTCACGACTTTTGTAGCCCTTGCATCAAGGATGCCTGCCCAAGCTTCATCTTGGGTTGCGGATCATCAACGCACCTGTGGTGCCTCGTTCTTTGAGCTCATGTCACCTTAGGTCAAACCACTTAAAATGAACCCCCAACTTCTCATTCGAATTCAAGTCCCTTCGGTCCACCCCTCTCTGCCTCTCTTGTGCTCTGAAGCTTCCTGGAGGTGACAGCTCCACCGCGAGCTCATCAGCCAAGGCATACGAGGTCGAAGGCGTCTCCACCACCTCCTGCAACTCTGGCGGTTGAGGTTCTTTTCTTCCTCTGGCTCCGGCCATTGAGGGCCTCCTCCCTTCTATTTTTCATTCGCATTTTACTCATGTTAGCTCTAGGAACGAAAACCCTCAAAAATACCTAAGGATTGTCGCCTGAATCGACTAATCCACCAGCTTGGCCGGAGCGCACCTCCGGCCATTCACCGCCAAGTCTCGTTACGCATCGCCACCACCATCTTGAGGTCCAGGCATTTTTCCCTGGACCTCCTAACTCGTTTTGCAAGTCTCAGCACTCTGATTTGCACCTGGAAGCTATTTTGGAGTTTCGCCGGAGTTCACGAAGCCCCCCAGCTCCGCCGACCGCCAGCGAGCGCCTCGGCCGTCGCCGAGGTCTTTTGAAGCCTCCAGGAGGAAGAGGAGACCCCCCGGAGTCTCCACGTCCATTTTGAAGCTCCATCATCGTCGGAGGACGGAGATCTTAGACGGCGAAGCTCGCCCTCGCCGGCGTTCTTCGCTGTTCTTGGTCCTAGCCTCCCAACCGTCGGATCATGGAGGTATCCCAGATTGCACAGCGTTCGTTCGATCTTCCAACGCCTTGACCGTCCGATCTTACGAGGAGATCTGATCTCGGTCGTGCATCGTCGAAGCGTCATCGACCGTTGGATTCACGCCACGTGTTTAAGTGAAGATCCGCAGCCGTTGGATCCGCGCGCCAGGGGTATTTTGCTCTTTTAACCCCGCGCATTTTGTATTTATTATTTAGTTCTTAAACTTTCGTCTTTAGCGTAAAAACTTTGTAATATTTTCATGTAAACCCTCGTCTTTATTTTATTTGCATTCATGTCCTGCGCCACGTCACCTCACGTGCCTGTGCGCGTGAGGGGGTGGGCATTTTGCAAGGACCCCCCTGGGGTTTGGTTATTTCACTTTAGTCCCAAAATCTTGTTGAACAATGTAAAACTTTGGGATATTTTGCATATGTACCCGGGAAGTTTTTTAATATTGCAACTAGGTTCTTGCTAGGCGCGTATATAACACGTGCGGGGTGTGGGTAAATTGTATCGATACCCTTCCGGGTCTTGTATTTATTATTTAGTCTATTAAATGCAAGTTTCAGTATAAAAATTTGTGGAAAAATTTCTTGTAGGCCCATAGAGTTTTGCCTATTTACAGAAACGCCACTACCAGGCCTTAATATTTTTGTGTGCTTGTAGCATTTATTTGGAGCCTCATTTTAATTCGAAAAATCCTCAAAAATTAAACTTAAGCTCCTGTGTGCTTGTACTTTAAGTCATATTTTTAGTTTTTGATTTTATTGCTTTTTCATATTTATTAAAAATCAAAAACATGTTTTTTATCTACTGTCTAGCTTAGAAAATACCAAATAAATATTAAAATACCTTAAAAATTCCAAAAAAAATCCCTACTGTCTATTTTAACATATTTTAGTGTCAATCCAAAAACCACAAAAAATCTCAAAAGAAAAACCTTAAAAATTCGAAAATACATAAAAACTTCAAAAAATTATAAAAAATTCTAGAAAACTCCAAAAATTGCAAACTCAAGTCATGTAGTTTCCTCTTTTTATCCTCGTTATTTTTAAAATAGTAAGGAAAAATTTTGTGTTGTTTGATATTTTTAATTCCCAGTTTACCCCCAGCCAGTAGTTAATTCCCTGTTTTGCTTTATTTCAGTATTTAAAACTATCAAAAATACTTTGAAAAATACCCAAAAATCACAAAAACAGTAAAAAATTATAAAAATACCAAAAAAATGTTATTTCTGAATTTTTGACTATTTTTGCATATTTTTATAAATATTTTATCACCCCTTGTATTACATTGTTTTTATATTCTATTATTGAAAAAAATATAAAAAATATAAATTAGAAAAATTAGAAAATTAAAAATCAAAATACAAAATTAAAAATTAAAAACTAAAATAAAAAAATTAAAAAGATTAAAAACCCACAAAAATATTTTCTTGCATAGTGTAGACAACACACACATTCACTCACACACATTAGTTTGTTATACCCTGTTTGCTCCCTGTGTTCGAACTCTCTGCATACTTGCTTGCTATACATCTTTTGTGCAGAGTTAAAAATAAATTTTAACTCCACATTTATTTCTAATTGTTTGATCTATAGTGCGGGCTAATTGTTGATTAAATACAGTTTATTGTAGGTCACCGCAGCGACCTCGGTTGTCTCCGCCTTGTGTGAGACATACATTTTAGACCTTCGATAAATTGTAGCTATCATGTAGCCACGAGATGCCCTAAAATGTTAGAAAGCCTGCAAAAAACTACGTTGAAACTTGAAATTACAAAATAGAGTATGTTACTGATAGAAGATCAATAGGAGACCGGAGCTGAAGCATCAGTGACGATGTCGGTGTTTCGAGCTTGGTGTGTGCGTTGTTGGTATTTTCCCTATACAACTTCATGTAACGAATCTAAAGAGAAAACATGTACAAATGAATATTTAAGAAGTGAATGCAATCATAAACCACAAAAATAGGCACGAAGTAGACCAAAACTATAAAGATATACATAAACCTACACTGTGAGAAGCTATGAGAACCAAAGAAAGTGAGAAATACCACATGCAGTATTAATAACATTGGCATTAAAATGATGCAAGAAAATATCGATGGCCATGATTTTTTGCTCAGGTTGATGCTTTATCTGGAGCTTTGCTTGCTAAGTAGACCAGTAAACATGCACAGAAAGAACCCGGTCCAAGAGTTCCTGAGGAACGAACTCGTCCCTGCGCTATTGAGGTGAGATCCTCGTTGTGTGGACTAGAGTCTTCCATTTGTCCTGCATCCAACAAAGATATAACAGGAGTAAATCACATGCATAAGATAGAATAAAAGCATCCAGTGCTGGATTTTAAAATGCAACTTATAACTTGTATAGATAAAAATATATGTGATAATAAATCGAACATGGGTGATGCATCAAGTTCTATACTTAATAGATATCCAATAGAACAAAGTTCTATATTAGAAAGCATCAGTATTCCTAAGAAATAAGGAAGAAAAAATTTTATATGCAAAATATGTGGTTATTTGACCTATAAAAAGGAACACCAAATTAAACAAACAAAAATCCAAAAAAATATAAGAAATGAGCCGTGTCCCCGGCAACGGCGCCATTTGACGAACCGCAAAATCGGCCCTTTAAGAGTGCGGAATTAGCACCTCAACATGTCGATGCAGTCGGGCCGATTTTGGTCATCAAAAGATCAACTCATTTAAAGATATGCAATAATAAATCAAAATGAGATGATCGTAATTTATTTTACTTGGCAAGAAACCAAGGTCGAACTCAGGGACACGAGCCTCTCTCGTATTAATCGGATTTAAGTTTATTTAATTAAGTGTTGAATTAAAGCATCTAGGTCAAATTCATGAAGAGACAACACAAAGCAATGCATTAAAACAAAATAAACATGCATTTTTTTTATCATGCAAATATTTGAATATGCAAAGCGAATGATATGCCCCAAAATTATAGTCACTTGAGCCATAGACAAAAATTACGAGTTAAAATGAGTTGACATTAAGAAGCATTCCACATTAAATAAGCAAATAAGCATGTCAAATAGAGAATTCAAGACACTTAGATAATAGAATAATACACCACTGATCATAGTGTCAAATCTAAGATTAAAGCATGCCATCATAAAGACAATGAAAAGAGCTTCAAAATGAAACTGAAATCAACTCGATTGGAGCTATATAGCTCAAGATATGCATAAAAGAAGACAGGGGCATAAATGCAAGAAAACATGAAATGATAACTACAAAAAGGTCCCTGGGAAGGACTAAAATGAAAATAAAATAAGTTCTGAGGCCTTCCCCGTAAATATAACAAACGCGCGGGGACCTTTTTGCAAATTTGGAGAAGTTCGTGGGCAGCTCTACAATTTACCCAGAGTAGCACGTGCGATGCACGTGCTATATAGGCTCGGAAGGAGGCTCGGCAGAGGCTTGGTTGCTGCTTCGGCTAGGCTCGGGTGGTCCGAAGCTCTAGCAGGCTCGGTGGAGGCTCGGGAGCGTCAGAGCCTGGGGCTCGGTCGCTAGGCTCGGGGGAGCTCTGGATGAAGACACGTGGCTGACGAAGGACCATCCGATTGTGACGATCGGATGGCTGCAGTGAGATCTTGGAGTGTCGACGTGGCGGCATAGTAATCGTTGGATCTTGTGGATCCAACGGTCGATGAACTCGATGGCATGGCCTCCTCTGGACCGTTGGATGGTCATCGGGGGTGGACCATCCAACGGTGGCTGCCCTTCTCCCTCGGCCGAAGGCTGGTGGCGCATTCAAGGCTCCGGCGAAGGACCTCCTCCTCCGCCGCTCTGTCCAGGCCCCGGTGGTGCTCGCCCGAGGCTTCTGAAGGTCTGTCGATGAAGCTTGGAGCTCGGGGAAGGTCCAGGAACTGCCGGCATCGACCATCGGAGCTCGGAGTTTGCAGGCGGCTGTGACGAAGTATGCTCAGGCGAGGTTCCGGCCATTGACATATAGGTCACTGATATCGCTCCCGCACCCTATGTTAATTCGGTCAAATTAATGTCCAAATTAATTAAAGTGATTCGTTGCAGTCGGATACGAGGGGTTAATCAAAAACCACTTAACGATTAATGTGAAGTTAATTTTAAGCGGCAATTTTTTTTTTACTTGGTGGAAGTCCAAGGTCGATCTCAGGGAGGCATCTGTCTCCTTAGATAAATTTGAGCAATTATTCAAATGTTGATTCTCGAGGAGTAATTTTTTTGGTCTTTTTAATAGTTATGCAGACTTATGCAGACAATGCAGGCCAATTTAATGTTCTATTTAATTATGGTATCAAATGAAGTCCAAAAATCATGAAAATTGGCCAGATGGTTAATTAAGATGAAAATGACCTACACTAATTTTTTTGGAATTTTTCGACTCAAAATAAATTTACTATGAATTAAATGAACAGACAGAGTGATTTTCAGTATTTAATTTCTAATAAATACTAAACCACAATTTTTTCAAGAACTAAAATTATCCTAGGTGGCTCTAATGATAAGGAACCTAGGAAAATTAACAGAACTTAATTTCACTGTGAAATGAATTAATTAAAATTAATTTAAGAAAATCACTAAACAATTTATTTAGACCTCGATATGCGTGCAAATGCTATGAAATTTTTATTTATGTTAAAAATGATGTCCTTAAGCTACTGTGAATTTTTGATAATTTTTGAAGGCACAGAGAATTAATTAAAAATCAAAAGGCATCACTGGGCAAAATATGTCAACAATGCACCAATTAATTCATTAATAATTCAAATGGGCTTACAAAAATAAGACACGTGTACCAGTAGACAGAGGACAAAATTTCCAACAAAATGCAATTTTTAGAATTTCAAAATGATGACAAATGGACTCTAGGGATGCGTGCAAACACAGGGGTGTAAATGCAATACTGGAAATTAAAATTTCAATAAACAAATATGCTGACAGGGACTAAAATGCAATTACCTATAATATGGTGGACTCTCATGCAAATTCTCCACAGACACGTGCTCCTCACGTGGGGTCTGCTTCACAGGGACCTCTTTGTAATTTTGGAAAGCTTCAGGGGCCTCGGTGCAATTTACCCAGGCCGCACGTGCTCCTCACGTGGCGGCCTAGGCTCGGAGGGCTGCGGCGGCTCGGAGCGAGGTTCGGACTGCAGCTCGTGCGCCCCGAACCTAGGTTCGGAGAGGAGGTTCGGGCCGAGGCTACGTGGCGTGCTGAAGGCCCTCGGATCAAGATGGATCCGAGGGTTGTCGGTGCTGACGCGTGGCGTGTCCTAGTGCGTCGGATCGATGCTGATCCTTCGGTCGAAGGCGAGTCCGGTGAGCGAGCGACGTGGCGTGCTTCGGACCGTTCGATCAAGATGAACGAACGGTGGCTGTACGTCGTCTCCACCGGTCCTCCGCCACCTGTGGAGGAGGAGGCGGGGCTCCGGCGATCGGGCTGTAGCTCCGCCCGCCCTTCCTTGAGATGTTGACGCTCTCCGCTTTGTCGGAGATAGCCCTGGAGCTTCGCGGCGTGGAGGCGGAGATGATGGCGGTCTCAGGAGCGTCGGAGAATGCCCAGGTGTCTCTGTCGATGAAGCTCGATGGCGTCTCCGGCGAGCTTCCGTTCAGTGAAGAAGTGAGGACCTGCAAGGAGTTAGGTGTATAGCCGAAGCACGTGTGTGCGCGTGGAGGTCTGTAGCGTGAACGGTGAGGCCTAAGGCGGAGTGTGGGTGGTCCGGTGAGTGAGCTCCGCCGAGGTGGCGGAGCTGGAATCGATCGAAGGTGGTCTAAGGTGATGGACGAAGATAATGACTGCGCGAGGACCGGAGCTCCGTCGTGGAGCTCAGAGGGATGAAGGTGGAGCGAGAAATTGATGGTGGACGGCAAATAAATTAGGGGAAATCAAAGGAAAAACTAGAGAGAAGATCAGACGATGATGGAGGGGGTTACCTGGGGAATGGAGCTCAGATTTGAGCTCCAGGTCTTCGCTCGAGGGATCGGTAGGGTCCCGAGCTCGTGCAGCTGCTCGTGGGAGGCTGCAGCACGGCGATGGCGGTCGTGGATCTCACCGGAGTCGATTTTCCTTCTTCGCTCAACGATTTACCTAATTGTTGTCACCAATTGGTAGGTCGGAGCTCAGGGAAGCTCACTGGAGTGGCGGATGGGGGTGAACGGCGCCGGTGGGGGCGTATTTATAAGGCAAAGTAGGTGGCAGTGTTGGCGACGGGGCGAGGTTCGAGGGCGACGTGGGAGATCTATGGTGGAGGTGGAGGTGCGTGAGGGAGCTGGGGAGGGAGAGGGATGAGTGGGGGTCATCGTGGGGGTGTTGGCGGTGGAAGAGGGTGGCTGACGTGCATCCAAGAATAGGAAGGGGGCGCCCCTCTCGCAAGGCAAGGGACGTGGGGGAGAGGGGCGCCTGGAGGTAGGAGACGAGGTCTCCACCGTTGGATCTTGGGATCCAACGGTGGTAATCAGAGCGTGGTGGGCGGGTAGGATTAGATCTGGGGTGCGTTGATGATGGGTTATGGTGGAGTCACGTGGCGCGTTGTGGTGTGAGCGCGAACGTGCGGCGTGGATGAAGAGATGGAGCTGATCAGAGGGCCGAGATTCGCTGGAAGAGGGGCGGCTGCGATGGAGGGATCAGTGGTCTGATCAAGCGGCGTAGATGCTGCCACCTGGAGGGCTCTGGTGAAGGCGCGAATGTGCGGTGCAGATCAAGGCAAGAGAAGATCTGACGGCCATGGATTTAAACGCGTGTGGAATAGGCTGGACCGTTGGATCTGAAGCGAGATCCAACGGCTGAGTGATGAATCCATGATTCATTAACTTTTCTGTCGCATTTTGTCTTAAAACCCTTAACAAATACATGTAAATACTCACTAATTCTCATATTTTAACAAAACCCCATTCTTGTGTAAATATTCACTTTTAACCACTAAATTCATGTAAATAAATAAAGAACCAGAAAAAGAAAAATAAAGGCATATGGAATATATGTATATATATGTAATATGACTTAAACTATAAATATAACTGAAAGATATATTTATAGCCTAACCCCCGAGACCAAGTCAGCATGAATTGGTCGACAAACCGAAAAGTAGGGGGAGATAAGGAAAGAAAACCCAATAAAAATAATCTATCTCATGTATATACATTCTTCACTATTTATAAATAAATACAAAACTTCAGAGAATTTTAATTATTTCATCTTAACTTATTCTTCACCAAATCTTTCTCCTAATTATTCACAAAAATGTAAATAAAAATATAAAAATAAGTTAAAAATATTACCCTGTAAATATGCCAAGAAATCCAGCTTACAAATTGTCAAAATCTCAACTTCCGAACATCATAACTTCCTCATACGAACTCCAATTTCACTCTACTCACCTTTAAATTCATAAAATAATATTATCTAATTAATAAAGGTGATTTCACTGAATTCGGAGTCCGTTTGCAAAAAGTCGGTTTTGGGACCAAAAGACAAAGGGGTTTCTGGGCTATTTATTTTATGTAACACACCTCATTTATTATTTTCTTAATTTTATAATTTCTAAATTATTTCATGATCCTCTAGTTTCATCATAAATTATTTCATAATTTTTGGAGACTATTTATTATTTTTATAAAATCAAACAAACCAAAATATAGGTATATTTGACCTATAGAGACACTTCCTCTATTTATTAAAATATGTAGATTAAGTCATAAAAATCTATAAAAATGTGTATAAGTCTTATTTAATGCCCTAATAATTAAGAAAATATAAAAGTAATTTTTACTTAATTATTTATTAAATTAAAAATACAACACCTATTTATTCATACATATTTATTAATAAAATATTTATATTTGAAATAATATTTATTATTTATTAAAAGTAATTATACTATAATTTAGAAAATAAATATATTTAACTTTCTTGTATTTATACCTATTTAAAATAACGTAATTTACTAATTTATATTTAATTTATAAGTATTTATAGCATCCGGGCCAACCAGGTGCTGACACGTGTCAGCACCTGGAGCCTTCTTCCCCAAGAAGGCCTGCCGACTTCTGTCCCAACAACCCAACTTCTAACCATTTTCCCGCCTAATCTCTAACTTCTCCGACCCATCTAAACCCTCCATCCTATTCTCCTAACAACCCTCTACACCGCCAGCCCTTCGATTAACCTTGGGGAGCACGAAATCTCTCTATAAAAGACCCCCAAGTCGGCCCATCACCATTATCTTCTTCCACCTTCAGCTACCAAGCTCCAGGTTGTTCGACTACCTAACTTTCTCCATTGATTCCAACCTAATCCGGAGGTGACAGCTCCATTTGGAGGACTCGCAAGGAGGAGGGATAGTCGGAGAAGAGATCCAAGGCGAAGCTTCGCCTTGAATCGCCGCCACGCGCCGCGTAGAGCTCCGGCGAGGTCGACCGTCGAGCAACTCATCTCCAGGTCATACACTTGGATTCCCCCAGACCACTTCCTCCATTTCATTAATTTCTTTCTCGATAATAGAGCCACGATTAGCGTGGCTAATCACGCATTTAGTTAGACTAATCATCAAGTTTTAACGCACATTTGAGAGATCCCCTTGATTCACGTTACATTCATTCAAATCGATTCGCAAAATCGACGTCGTCTTGCATCTGGATTTCTTAGCTGGAGTTTTGTGCATTTTTCCTTAACTTTGGGGCTTTATATCTTAACATAATTGGCCGATTCAATTTGAATCGAGCATATCCCTACATTCATCGCAGGTTCAGGTAGCGCGCGAGACGATTGCCTCGGATTTTGGGCCTACAACATAGTAGTTCTTTGTCCTTGAAGATCGGACTCCAGATCAGTCTTCGAGCTACCAGTGTTGAAGTCGCCACCTTCTTCGAGCCATCACCGCCGCTCGGAGCGGCGCCACCGCCAACTCCACCGCGGGCGAGCTCGAGGGGTGGAGGAGCCACCCCTCTGGCCCCGCAGGCGAGCCCAAGACGCCGGAGATCGGCCGGGAAAAGTCGGAGAAGAGAGCCCGTCAGCCAGAGCTTTAACAACCTCAAGAACGCCCGACTCACAGGCTGTCGACACGTGGCGCTGCGACGACCGCCCGATTGCGCCCGGAACGTTCTAATCTTGGCCGTCGAGTGCGAAACGCTGGAAATTTTGCATATTAAGCCCAGCTAAGTTCCAGTCATTCCAAGCCGCCGCCCAAGTTTTGTATAATTACATTTAGGTCCCTCCGCAGGGACCTAAGTGTAAGAGTTTGTTATTTTTCTTGCAGAACAGTCCTTTTTGGACCTTTTTGAGAACAAACTTTAATTAGTTTTTTTTACGCTTATGCCCCTGGGCTGTAGGGGCCATATCTTGTCCGTTTGACCTCGGATTTTGACGATTCTTGGAGGGTAGTTACACAACTACCCCAGCTATATAGTATAAAGTTTTCGCGGCTTTTCGACGAGTTTTTAACGCGTTTTGATTTTCTCGAAAACCGCCTCGTTTTGATTTGTTTTCTTGTGCAGTTCGAGTACGCGGCTCGAACCTCGTTCACCTCTACTATATAGTATCACCTATATTCTATCCACCTACTATATAATACCTAAATCTTTTGCAAAATATCCCTTTTTGAAAATTAAATAAAAATTTGAAAAGAATAAAATCAAATAAAAATTACAAAAATAAAAACCACTAAAAAAGGCATTCTGACTTAGAGAAGAATTAAAATAAGATTACGAAGAAGAAAAATTAGGGAATATATTCTGCCTCCTTGAGTTCGACCCAGGAACACTTGCCTGGTAAAATAAATAGTGAAACGGTTTTCCGACAGAAAACCGTAAATTTGTTTGATAGGTTTAAGAACCGAATTTGTTTCGCGACTTCTGCTACAACCGACAACCTTCTTCTTTTAAGAAGCCGCGAAGCTCGATTTTTTAGACTCTTATCAAAATGGCGCCGTTGCCGGGGAGGCATTAGATTCCCTTGATTTTTCGTTTTTCGTGATTTTATTATTTTTCTTCTCTTTGTTTTTCGTACGGTTTTTCGTACGGCTTTTTTCGTGTTTTGTTTTCCTTTCTTGTTTTCTTTACGGCTTTCTCGGCTTTCTCGATATTATTTTGTGCTAATCATCTTTGCAGGGCCTGCAAAATCAACCGGTTTCCTCGGAAGCCGAGTCAGTTGAAAGGGCAGAGGTCGGCTCCTTCTTCACGAGTCGACTGCAGAGGAGCAGAGATTTAGTATCCTTCTATTTGAGAGAGAAAGGGAGAGAGTTGTACTTAGCTTAATAAAATTTTCATTTTTTTTAGGGGCTTGATTCATCGGATACCGTGTATCTGGTGAATCAGGGCACCCACCGCGGCTTTTATCGCTTATCGGTTTTCCGCGGTTTTCTAGATGCTTGCTTAGGATTTTTCGCTCTATCTGCTTGTGCCTCGTAGCTAGTTTTAGGACTTGCAACCTAGGTGCTTGCTCTAGGGTTTTAATAAAAAGACAAAAATAGACGTTGTTTGAAAATACATAAAAATTGCAAAAATTAAAAATTGGGACTGCTAAAAAATATCTAACCAAAAACCGTAAAATCGATTCAATTGATTTGGGGAGAGTAACCCCCGCACATTTCTCAGAGTGCGCAAGTTGAGAGCCGACACTTAAGGATAGAGACAAAACCCCGTATTTCTTGCGGGATACTACTGGATCCATACACCTGATCGCTGTTCCTCAGTGGGTAAGCTCGGGTAGCCGGAAACGGTCCGGGTTTACTTAGCAGAGTGGGAGGTTTAGAGGACACTGCGCAAGGCTCCGTCCTCAAGTAACACGGGTAGCCGGAAACGGTCCGTACTTACTCCCATACTGGCTGAGTGCGAGTGGTCTCGCGTAAGGATTCGGGCCAGTGTCTTGAAGAAACTATCGGGCTCCTATTGGCTTGCTCAGCCCGCGTAACCGCAACGATTGATAATCACAACCCTAAAACCGAAAAGATAAAAAGACCGAACTCTTACGGTCTTCATCAAGGTTGAGTTGGTGAAAACAGGGTTTGCCTTGTGTTTGTTTGCGGGGCGTGAGTTTTCCGCGGCTTTCGCATTCCTTCTTCAGTTGAATCGTACACGTGCTCTCCCAATCTTCTCTTGACATCGAAGATGACGTCACGACGGCTTTTCGGCTCAGACTCTGTGAGCTTTCAACTGTCCACCGTCGAGCGTATGTCTTCACAGGCTCGGGATGACCCTCTTCCCGAGCTGGTCCCATCCGATCTCGAGGCGAGTCAGACCCAGACTCCCTCGCCTCCTGGCCAGATCATTGAGGCATACCTTCGCCTCAATACAGAATCCAAATCTCCTGAGTATTTCTCGATGAGTTCTTACGAGAGTTTTCATTTTCCAGACGATCAGATGGCTCGTGGGAAAGCATCGGCAGCAGATGAGAGGCCAGCAGCTGAGGATCATCCGGAGGGAAGAGCAGATCTGAACGGAGATGTCATGACAGGTATTCTCGACACACTTCAGCAGATGAATCTACAGATTCGAGAACAGTTTAGAGTTCAGACCGAGTTGCAGGCTGAATTAGCCGCAATCAGAGCAGGGGTCGGGAACCAGTTACCGCCTGTGGTTCCCGCTACTTTACGGGACGAGTATGACCCGGGCGCTCGAACGCTCCATCATTGGATTCAGCTACCGCCGAATCAAGGGCCATACGAACTCCGACCGTCCTTCATCTCTTTGCTTCCCAAGTACTATGGGAATGCCGCAGAGGAGTCGTTCACGTTTTTACAGCAATTCGAGATGATATGCGGAACGGCCTGCTATCCAGGAGTTACACAGGAAGCCGTGCGCCTAAAGGCTTTTCCTTTTGCCTTAGCCGATAAAGCCCTTTATTGGCTAAGCCATCTAGGGAGAGAAATCTCCACTTGGGACGACCTGAAGTCCACCTTCCTGCGCAAGTATTTCCCTCTAGGAAGGACAAACATGATGAGGAGTCAGATCTCCAACTTCACGCAATTATCGAACGAATCATTCCATGAGGCATGGGATCGATTCAAGGACCTGACAGAGAGATGTCCTCATCATGAGATACCAATGAAGGTGCTAGTACAGAATTTTTTCGGAGGACTCCAGCCGGAAATTCAAGGGCTAGTTAGTGTCGCATGTGGCGGCAGTTACTTAAACAAAGATGCCGAGTCAGTCTGGGCCATCTTCGAAGGGATGGCCGAGAACTCGAGAGTTGTAGACTCTACTCGGGCATATCAGAAAGCCCCGCAGCCACCACATCACCGAGAGCATCACAAAGTGGTGAATATAGCAGACTCTGAATCCAACACCAACATGAGCTTCATTGGTGAGAAATTAACATTGGTGGATGTGATTCATAAGCAAGTCCAGGACCTGCAGCCGCTGCGAGAGTTGGAGAAACTCTCATCTCTACCTCAGCAGCTGAGTGATCTTTCGAAGAAGGTCTCTGATCTTCAACTTCAGTACCAGCAGAATCAGACTTCTTCACAGCCAGCACGGAGGATCGCACCCGCTCCACCCACCCGTCAGATACAATATGTTCAGAGCGAGCCCGAGATTCCGCAGATTGATTGGCATGAGGATCAGTCTCATGCCAATGCCGGCCAGGACATCAGCACTGCAGCGATGGAGGTGGAGCCGCAAGCCACTTTTGAGATCAATGGGATTTAGTATACTCCAGTTCAGCAGCCGAGTATACCGAATCATCAGCAGCAGCAGCCGTACGGTCATCCGCAGCATGGACGTCCGCAATTCCAGCACCGCCAGAATTTCACGCAGCCGCAGTCTCATCCGAACGTCTACCATCAGAGACCGCAGCCTACTTATCAGCACCCTGCCCATTTTTCACCGAACTATTCTTTTCAGCAGCCGCAGCAATCTTCCTCTACACCACAGCGCTACTCCCAGCCGTCCACATCTCAGCACTTCACGCCAAAGCAGGAGAGAGGAGCAAGCCAGGGCCCCCATACCGAACCAGAGATGTCTTCACAGGCCCAGGCGCTCAACCAGATCATGGACATGCTCAGCACGCTCCAGATTGCACATAAGACAGAGATGGAGCAGGTTAACCGTCGTCTGGACGAGTTAACCGTACCGAAGACCACTCTCCCAGCCCAGCCTCAGATGAATCCGAACAACAAGAGGAGGCATCCAGATCAGGTAGATACTACAGGTAAGATCTCGTTTCCTGAATTTTTGTCTAACTTCATTCGTCTCAGGAGCGGTAGATCACCGCAAACACCTACTGGAGAGGAGAGGGAACCAGAGGAGCACGAGCATGATCCGAATGCCGAGGAGGAGAAACCGCAAGAGGATGAGGACGTACAATCAAGAGACGGGAGCAATGCCAATAGTTCAGATATGGATACTGGCGACTCAGATGACGATATCACGCCAGATCAGGCAGAATCCCCAGAGAAAAACATTTCTTCCCCTGTCTTAGAGAGTTTTGTAAATAATTCTGAGACTCTAGATGTACAAGCTGATTCCAATGATTTCAATAAAAGTTTTGATTTTCTGAATCCTGACTTTATTCCTTTTCCCGATGCTTTGTTTGGAAAAGGAAAGAAAAAGACCAAAAATAATCCTGAATCTCCACAATTTGAAAAGTTGCTCAAAGATCATATCTTTCTGAAGATCCCGCTCCATGATGCCTTAGATCAATTTCCTACGCTTAAGAATCAATTGAAAAACAGATGCACCACACGTAGGAAAAAGAGATCCCGAACAGAAAAGCATGTTTTGACTAAGGCTACATCCTGTGCGATACAGAATAAGCTTCCAAAGAAGAAGAAAGACTCAGGTGCACATTATGTCAGATGCGAGATCGCAAAAGCCGAATTCAACCGCACTCTATTAGATAACGGTTCCTCGATCAATCTGATACCCGCTTCCTTACTCGAGAAGCTCGAGGTAGGTCCTCTTTACAAATCCCGCGCGATTCTTCAGTTTGCTGATAGATCCGTAAAGAGACCTAAGGGTATACTTAGGAACGTTATCGTAACCGTGCAGGGTCTGCAATTCCCCGTAGATTTTACGGTTCTAGAGATGAATTGCCCTGCACAGTTACACCTTGCCCCGATCATTCTCGGGAGGCCTTTTCTACAGACCGCAAAGGCTCTCTTCGATTATGATACAGGGAAGGTATCTTTTCGCGCCGAGGGAGAAAAGGTACATATAGAGATGGCGAGAGAATCAAAAACTTCCAGTGATGCATCTTCAGATTTTCTGAGTTCTTTAGCCTCATGCGATTACATGGATGAGGTTCGCCTTGACGACCTCGAAAGATACCAGGTAGAGACCCAAGAATGTTTGACAGAGGACGGGTCCGAGACTTTAGGAGGTAGCTCTTCCGATGGGACTTTATACTTTAGTCTGGATGATGATGAGCAAAGGGATCAGACTTTTGAGGATATTAATGCAGATCTTTCAAATTCAGAGAGTATACATAATTCCTCCATCTCAGATGAATCAGAATTTTATCTAGTTGACTTATTCTCTTCTGATCATTCTGAGGAGTCGGATGATGTCTCGAACATCTTCTGTAGTCCGACTTTAGAGCACATTGAGATGGTGAATAATCAGAATGCAGACACATCACCTACCGACACAAATCCCCATACAGATATAGATGATGTTGCAGCAGATCCAGATACTACCTTGCCAGAACTCAAGACTTTGCCACCAAACATGAAATATGCCTTCCTTGCGGGTCCACATCAGCAGTTTCCGGTCATTATCAGCTCAACTTTGACCGATGATCAAGAATCTCGTCTGATGGAGATTCTAGAAAGAAACCGCAAGGCTATTGGGTGGACTGTATCCGATCTCCGCGGGATTAATCCTGCTTTGTGTTCACATCACATCTATCTCGATCATAACAGCAAACCCTCCAGAGAGTTTCAGCGTAGGCTGAATCCGGTTTTACGAGAAGTTGTTAAGAAAGAGATCACGAAATGGTGTGACACAGGGTTCATTTATCCTATCTCCAACTCCGAATGGGTTAGCCCATTACATGTTGTCCCGAAGAAGTCGGGAATTCAGATGGTGAAAAACGAGAGAGGAGAGGAGATTCCAAAGAGAGTAACTACGTCGTGGCGAGTATGTGTTGATTACAGGAAACTTAACACCGCGACGAAGAAGGACCACTTCCCTTTGCCTTTCATAGACCAGGTCATCGAACGGTTGGCGGGGAACGAGTACTTCTGTTTCCTTGACGGTTACTCCGGATACAACCAGGTATCAATTGCTCCTGAAGACCAGGAGAAAACCACCTTCACTTGTCCGTTTGGCACGTATGCCTTTAGACGGATGCCCTTCGGATTGTGTAACGCTCCCGCAACTTTCCAGAGGTGCATGCTTGCTATTTTTGCGGACATGGTCGGTGATTTTCTAGAGGTTTTTATGGATGACTTTTCGGTCTATGGTGAGTCATTTGACGATTGTTTAGCGCACCTAGACCAGGTTTTGAAAAAGTGTTGTGAGGTAGATCTCGTTCTGTCATGGGAAAAGAGCCATTTTATGGTTACTCACGGGATCGTGTTGGGGCACGTCATCTCCCAGCGAGGCATGGAGGTTGACCCTGCCAAGGTGGATGTCATTAAGAAACTAGAACCACCATCCAACATCAAACAGTTACGGTCATTTCTGGGGCACGTCGGCTTTTATCGACGGTTTATTCAAGACTTCTCCAAGATTGCCCGACCGTTAACTGAATTGTTAGGCAAAGACATCGAGTTCGTTTTAAATGATAAATGTCTTCATGCCTTCCTCACACTTAAAGAAAAGATAATCAGTGCTCCTGTCCTACAGCCGCCTGATTGGTCTCTACCCTTTGAGATCATGACGGATGCATCAGATTTTGCGGTCGGGGCTGTATTAGGACAGAGGAGGAATGGACTTCCCATCGCTATTCACTATGCCAGCAAGACTTTAGATGATGCACAGAGAAACTACACAGTCACAGAGAAAGAGATGTTGGCAGTAGTGTTTGCACTAGACAAATTTCGATCTTACTTACTTGGCTCCAAGATCACAGTTTATACAGACCACTCAGCTATCAGATTTTTGATGGAAAAGAAGGATGCCAAGGCACGCCTTCTTAGATGGATTCTTTTACTCCAAGAATTCGATTTGGATATCAAGGATAAACCTGGAGTAAAGAATGTGGTAGCTGATCACCTCTCCCGATTACAGTCAAATCAGCCTTCAGATGAGTACACGCCAGAGATCACAGAGAGATTTCCAGACGAGAGTATCTTTGCGGTGACAGAACTTCCGTGGTATGCAGATATAGTGAACTTTCTGGTCACACAGAAAAGTCCTCAAGGTTGGCCGAGGAACAGAGTTGAGAAACTCGTTTCTGAGTCACGATACTACCATTGGGAGGATCCGATTCTTTTTCGCGAAGGACCGGATTGCGTTTACAGGCGATGTATTCCTCAGGAGGAATACAATAGTGTCCTCACTTTGTGTCATTCTCTAGAATCAGGAGGACATCATTCAGGGAAGAGGACAGCGCAGAAGGTACTACAGAGCGGATTATGGTGGCCGACTCTTACCAGAGATGCTTGCACATTCGTGAAGAGTTGTCCAGAATGTCAGAGAGCTGTAGGGACAATCAGTGCCAGAGATGCGATGCCGATGCGACCCGTCATTATTTGCGAGATCTTTGACGCATGGGGCATAGATTTTATGGGACCGTTCCCTTCTAGCAGCGGCTTTGAGTACATCCTTCTCGCTGTAGACTATGTTAGCAGGTGGGTGGAGGCTATACCCGCACGAACCGCAGACAGTAAGACCGTTTGCAAGTTCCTAAGGGAACACATCATTTCGCGGTTCGGAATCCCTCGTATTCTTATCTCTGATGGGGGTAGCCATTTCATTAATAAGGAGGTGAAAAAGCTAGTGAAACAATACCGCATCGATCACAGAGTAGCTTCTCCTTACCACCCACAGACGAATGGCATGGCCGAAGTTTCAAATAGGGAGGTAAAATCAATTCTCCAGAAGTTAGTACGACCAGATAGGAAGAATTGGTCACTTCTTCTAGACCAAGTTCTTTGGGCTTATCGTACTGCATATAAGACTCCCTTAGGTACTTCACCATTCAGACTAGTTTATGGAAAGCCATGCCACTTGCCCGTAGAAATCATGCACAAATCTGAGTGGGCAATCCGAGAAATTTTGATGGATATGCAGAAAGCAGGAGCCAAAAGGAAGATAGATATGAATGAGCTGGTAGAAATCTGCAATCAAGCATACGAGAACACATTGATCTATAAGGACAAAGTGAAGAAATGGCATGACAGACACATCCGACACAAGAGCTTTGTCCCTGGGCAGAAAGTCTGGTTGTTCAATGCAAGGTTGAGAATTTTTCCCGGCAAATTAAAAAGCAAGTGGGAAGGACCGTACATAGTCAGAACGGTGCACGACAATGGCAGTATTGCGATATCAGATGTGTCACCTGGTGCAGAACCGTTCGTGGTTAACGGGCAGATGCTGAAGCATTTTGTAGAGACCACTGATCATCTGGCCCGAACTGAAGTGATCTATTTTGTACAGGAATCATAATCATTCTTTTACTTCTTCCTGTACAATTCCTTTTGAGCCATTCGGGAGATTCACCACACTTGTATATTCTTCATAGATCACAATCGTCCCTATTTTTCCTCGTCTTCTATACTTAGGATACCAGATCCTAAGTATAGGGGGGACTGATTGCCCGCTGATTTACATTTTATTTTTGTACTAATTCTTTTGTATAGCCATTCTTTTTCACGAATCACTGATCCCCAATTTTTGGCTACATTCTTTTTATACTTAGGATGCCTTATCTTAAGTATAGGGGGGACCGAGTGATTTCGATGATTTCGTATTCTTTCCTTTTGATTTCTTCGTTATTTATCCTTTTCATTCAGTCATCCCGTTTTTGCTCTCTCATAATACTTACGATGACCAGATCGTAAGTATAGGGGGGGTTGACTGACTTGATATCGATATCCCTTTTTCATCCACTTTTACTTAGCACGAGTTATGCCCTCCTTTTTGTCTTTTGACGCTATGAGGACATAGCTCAAGCTAAGTATAGGGGGGTGCGTATATATTGTATATATACTTTCGGTCATAACTCGTACTTTATGTATTTTCTATACTTATAAAATCCATAAAAAGTGGGTACGGGTTAATTTAAAATACACTCTCTTATTTATAAAATCTTGGTAAATAAGTAAAATATGCTTAAAACTTGTAATTAAAACTTGTATTTAAATTTTGTACTTAAAATATGTATAAAAGACATTCAACCCTTGTAAAATACTCTGTAGATAAAATTTGTAAAATACATTATACATTTAACTTAAATTTATCTTGAAATTTGTAAATAAAATCTTGTTTATAAAAATCATAAAATCCATAAAAAATACAAAGTCCTAAAATTTGTAAAAAGTACAAAATTCCTTAAAATTCATAAAAATGAGTAAAATCCAGAAAATAGACTTCACAAAAACATGGTTGCATTTGCATTCGCATTTTTCAGAATAAGTTTGATTTCCGGAACTAAGGACTGAGTCTAGTCTGAAGGATGGAGCTTGATTACGGCCTTTAACTCTCATTGTAAGGAGCCTGATTAGGAACTGGAATTTAGACTCTTCAGGTCTGGTGACTTAAATCTTTGGGTTCCGTAAGACCATATTCGGGAAATCAAGTCATCTGAGCTTAAGTAGACCACTTGGAGTCATCCGTACAACTCTTCACCAGTGAACCAATCTTGAACACATGCACTCTGCACTTAGCTCAACTCGCATGGAGTTCCGAAGGACAGTACACCTTGGTAGTGCATTCTTATCCTTATCTTTGCGGCATTGACGTCTAAAGACGGGAGAGATTGGGGTTGCGATAGTTGCTTCGGATGAGGGAAGGATCTGCTGACACAATTTTTCTAAGACCTCAAAAAATGGACGGATTCAAAAGATTCTATAACCGTCGAGGCACAAAAGATGAATGCAGTGCAAGCAAATTACAAAGTCAAAGAAAAGCAGAAGCCACCAAATAGACCAAACTGGTCAAAGCTTCCACCAAATATGCCTGCACATCTTAGTGGAGACTCAGCTACACCGGTTGGGCTTCACAAGGAGATGTGTCTACACTGGTCGCACTCCACTTCTTTTCTCATTCTTCTAACTTCTCCCTATATTCGATTGTGGACATAGCAGAACTGAACTCAGAAGGGAATACCTCCCTCCCCGAGGAAAGAGTAGCGGGATGAGGAAGCCATAAGGAGTGTATAGCCGGGATTGACGGTTTCTTCGGTTCTCTAAGCAGGAAGAGCTAAATCAATTCACACACTGTACAAGTTGACTTCAAGGATGATAGAGTTTGCGATATGAATAAGTGAGTCTGAACTAGCCGATGAAGTGATCTCGAGTAAGGATTATGGAACTTGAAGACTGTTGAGGATGAAATCCTAATCCTAGTTAAGGTTCCGACAAAATGCTTGTTTCAGGCCTGATCGAGCTCTGTCCTTTGTCTGTTCTCATGAATTGGTTTAAGAAAACAAATTCATTCTAACTTTCTTTCTTTTTCACTTACTTTTTCAAAATAAGTGTTTGCTAAGGGACTAGCAAAGTTTAAGTATAGGGGGTTGATGAATCCATGATTCATTAACTTTTCTGTCGCATTTTGTCTTAAAACCCTTAACAAATACATGTAAATACTCACTAATTCTCATATTTTAACAAAACCCCATTCATGTGTAAATATTCACTTTTAACCACTAAATTCATGTAAATAAATAAAGAACCAGAAAAAGAAAAATAAAGGCATATGGAATATATGTATATATATGTAATATGACTTAAACTATAAATATAACTGAAAGATATATTTATAGCCTAACCCCCGAGACCAAGTCAGCATGAATTGGTCGACAAACCGAAAAGTAGGGGGAGATAAGGAAAGAAAACCCAATAAAAATAATCTATCTCATGTATATACATTCTTCACTATTTATAAATAAATACAAAACTTCAGAGAATTTTAATTATTTCATCTTAACTTATTCTTCACCAAATCTTTCTCCTAATTATTCACAAAATGTAAATAAAAATATAAAAATAAGTTAAAAATATTACCCTGTAAATATGCCAAGAAATCCAGCTTACAAATTGTCAAAATCTCAACTTCCGAACATCATAACTTCCTCATACGAACTCCAATTTCACTCTACTCACCTTTAAAATTCATAAAATAATATTATCTAATTAATAAAGGTGATTTTACTGAATTCGGAGTCCGTTTGCAAAAAGTCGGTTTTGGGACCAAAAGACAAAGGGGTTTCTGGGCTATTTATTTTATGTAACACGTCTTATTTATTATTTTCTTAATTTTATAATTTCTAAATTATTTCATGATCCTCTAGTTTCATCATAAATTATTTCATAATTTTTGGAGACTATTTATTATTTTTATAAAATCAAACAAACCAAAATATAGGTATATTTGACCTATAGAGACACTTCCTCTATTTATTAAAATATGTAGATTAAGTCATAAAAATCTATAAAAATTTGTATAAGTCTTGTTTAATGCCCTAATAATTAAGAAAATATAAAAGTAATTTTTACTTAATTATTTATTAAATTAAAAATACAACACCTATTTATTCATACATATTTATTAATAAAATATTTATATTTGAAATAATATTTATTATTTATTAAAAGTAATTATACTATAATTTAGAAAATAAATATATTTAACTTTCTTGTATTTATACCTATTTAAAATAACGTAATTTACTAATTTATATTTAATTTATAAGTATTTATAGCATCCGGGCCAACCAGGTGCTGACACGTGTCAGCACCTGGAGCCTTCTTCCCCAAGAAGGCCTGCCGACTTCTGTCCCAACAACCCAACTTCTAACCATTTTCCCGCCTAATCTCTAACTTCTCCGTCCCATCTAAACCCTCCATCCTATTCTCCTAACAACCCTCTACACCGCCAGCCCTTCGATTAACCTTGGGGAGCACGAAATCTCTCTATAAAAGACCCCCAAGTCGGCCCATCACCATTATCTTCTTCCACCTTCAGCTACCAAGCTCCAGGTTGTTCGACTACCTAACTTTCTCCATTGATTCCAACCTAATCCGGAGGTGACAGCTCCATTTGGAGGACTCGCGAGGAGGAGGGATAGTCGGAGAAGAGATCCAAGGCGGAGCTTCGCCTTGAATCGCCGCCACGCGCCGCGTAGAGCTCCGGCGAGGTCGACCGTCGAGCAACTCATCTCCAGGTCATACACTTGGATTCCCCCAGACCACTTCCTCCATTTCATTAATTTCTTTCTCGATAATAGAGCCACGATTAGCGTGGCTAATCACGCATTTAGTTAGACTAATCATCAAGTTTTAACGCACATTTGAGAGATCCCCTCGATTCACGTTACATTCATTCAAATCGATTCGCAAAATCGCCGTCGTCTTGCATCTGGATTTCTTAGCTGGAGTTTTGTGCATTTTTCCTTAACTTTGGGGCTTTATATCTTAACATAATTGGCCGATTCAATTTGAATCGAGCATATCCCTACATTCATCGCAGGTTCAGGTAGCGCGCGAGACGATTGCCTCGGATTTTGGGCCTACAACATAGTAGTTCTTTGTCCTTGAAGATCGGACTCCAGATCAGTCTTCGAGCTACCAGTGTTGAAGTCGCCACCTTCTTCGAGCCATCACCGCCGCTCGGAGCGGCGCCACCGCCAACTCCACCGCGGGCGAGCTCGAGGGGTGGAGGAGCCACCCCTCTGGCCCCGCAGGCGAGCCCAAGACGCCGGAGATCGGCCGGGAAAAGTCGGAGAAGAGAGCCCGTCAGCCAGAGCTTTAACAACCTCAAGAACGCCCGACTCACAGGCTGTCGACACGTGGCGCTGCGACGACCGCCCGATTGCGCCCGGAACGTTCTAATCTTGGCCGTCGAGTGCGAAACGCTGGAAATTTTGCATATTAAGCCCAGCTAAGTTCCAGTCATTCCAAGCCGCCGCCCAAGTTTTGTATAATTACATTTAGGTCCCTCCGCAGGGACCTAAGTGTAAGAGTTTGTTATTTTTCTTGCAGAACAGTCCTTTTTGGACCTTTTTGAGAACAAACTTTAATTAGTTTTTTTACGCTTATGCCCCTGGGCTGTAGAGGCCATATCTTGTCCGTTTGACCTCGGATTTTGACGATTCTTGGAGGGTAGTTACACAACTACCCCAGCTATATAGTATAAAGTTTTCGCGGCTTTTCGACGAGTTTTTAACGCGTTTTGATTTTCTCGAAAACCGCCTCGTTTTGATTTGTTTTCTTGTGCAGTTCGAGTACGCGGCTCGAACCTCGTTCACCTCTACTATATAGTATCACCTATATTCTATCCACCTACTATATAATACCTAAATCTTTTGCAAAATATCCCTTTTTGAAAATTAAATAAAAATTTGAAAAGAATAAAATCAAATAAAAATTACAAAAATAAAAACCACTAAAAAAGGCATTCTGACTTAGAGAAGAATTAAAATAAGATTACGAAGAAGAAAAATTAGGGAATATATTCTGCCTCCTTGAGTTCGACCCAGGAACACTTGCCTGGTAAAATAAATAGTGAAACGGTTTTCCGACAGAAAACCGTAAATTTGTTTGATAGGTTTAAGAACCGAATTTGTTTCGCGGCTTCTGCTACAACCGACAACCTTCTTCTTTTAAGAAGCCGCGAAGCTCAATTTTTTAGACGCTTATCACTGAGGGCGCAGGCGGATGAGGCGATGGGAGGCGGGCCGCGTGGCGCAACCAGAGGGCGCCACGTGGCCTGCTGTGAGTGGCTGGAATAAGATGCACGTGTAGAGAGAAGAGGGAGCCGAATTTGGAAAAACTCAAAACATGAAAGTTGTAGATCTCGATGAGATCTACAAGTTTCATGTTGATCAAAGACGGAGATGAGGTCAAATATGATACATAAATACAAGGATACATAAATATACATATGTAGTATACAAAGTGGCCCAAAAACCCAAGTTTCTCATACGAGCTCCAAATTTAATGAAATTAGTCTTATTTTGAAGGTCTTTTAATATGTAGTATTCTAAGAGTGAGTAGACCTAATTCGGAGTTTGTATGAGGGATTTATGTGTATTTTAGTGTACAAGGGTTCTCAGGCTATATTGGCTATTTTACAAGGGTGATTTTTGGTATTCTTCCCTATATTATCAACTAAAGAGTACATATTATAGAGAAGAGGTTATTTTAGGGATTGGGTATTTTATAAGGGATTTTAGCTTCTTATTTAAATGCAAAATGAGCTGCTAAAATGTATGATTTATGACTTCATGCATGAGTGATATTTATGCAATATAAAAGGAAATATGCCTCTATTTTCTCGGGAACAAGGCTCTATTTTTGACTTTTGAAGTGATGAATCACAGATTCATCAACCCCTATACTTAAACCTTGCTCGTCCCCGAGCAACTAAATGAAATGCAAGAGTGAAATGATTTTGGGTTCCAAACCAAAGTCATGAACAAAAGTTGAAAAATGGAGCCTGACTCGACCTTTGGATTAATTGTGTGGCGGAACCTTATTTAGACCTGAACTTAAGACCTAACAGACTTCAAGTTCCACCAGTCTTCTATTCAAGACGCCTCAATAGTCAGGTCAGAACAAATCCTCAAACGCAAATTTCTGATGACTATGATTCTTACTTGTACTGTGTAAGTGAAATGTAACTCTCCACATCAGAAATGGCTCGGAACCAGCCTCCTCTAACAAGGTAACTCAATAACACAGTCCAGTAACTCTTTCCTCGAGGAGCGGGGTATTCCCTTCTAAGTTCAAGTGCGACCAACTCAAGAGGAGGGGGTAGAGAAGAGAATGGATGGTAGCCAGTGTAGCTACCTATCCCGGGATGCCTGACCAGTGTAGCCGAGTCATCCAGCTGCATTTCTTTACTAGTATACAGGCTCCGACAGGTATTTTATTTTTTTTCTTGAACCTGTCTGATTTTTTTGGAGTTTTTGCATTTTTTTTTCGAAAAGAGCAGCATGTACATCAGGAGTTTTTCCTCTTGAGCCAGTAGACTATCCCTCTTTTGAAGCATTATTGCAACCCACAGCATCCTGTCCTTAGATGTCAACACCACTAGACTAGGTTGAGACGCACTACCCTCCCTAGAGGAGGGCAGATGTTTCCACCCGTGTGCTACTCCAAGCTAAAGGATTCTACCTCCTCACCACCTCATCACTGAAGAGCTACGTGCATAGTGCTTGTCCAAGTTAGGTCATTATCTAAAAGAATCCTGCGTATGCACGAGATATTCTACTTAGACTAATCAAGATGACATGTGAACATAGACATGCGGACTCAAAGAATTAAGTCACTTGACCTGAGAAATCTTAACTCCAGTTCCTGTAAGGTTCCTCTGAAATTAGGTGGATTAAGGTCAAATCAAGTCCATCCTCAATATCTACTCATAACTTGGTCCAGAACCCACTAGCTTTTCACTTTGCATATGCAAAGTATGCAGATGAGATGAGATGTCATGCAAGACTCTTTCTATGCAGAGATGATATGCAAGAGTAAATAAGAAGCCTATTTTTATATTTTTCAAAAAAAAAAATTCGATTTTTACCCACCCGTTATATACAAAAATACGCGAAAGTACGAGCTATGGGTAAAGTATATATGTAATATATACACGCCCCCCTATACTTAGCGTGTGCTATGTCCTCAGAGCACGAAGAGCGAGGAAAAAGACATAGCTCGTGCTAAGAGTAGGAGAGCCAAAAGGACAGAAAGTATAGAAGTCATCTCGCCCCCCTATACTTAGGCTCTGGCAGCCTAAGTGTAGAAGAAGATCAGAAATGGGGCGGACGAGGGAAGGGTGAGATGTGGGTGAGTATCAGTGCGGGCATCGGTCCCCCCTATACTTAGGCTCAGGTCAGCCTAAGTATCGGTAGGAAATGAGTATGAGGATCAATGTGATCTGGAGAATGTACAGTGAATCGACTCGGGTGACCCCTCCCCCCTATACTTAGGATCTGGTCATCCTAAGTATAGTCCGAGATAATGGTTCGATGATGTGGGGATGGGTTACTAGAATCGTGGGGGTAAAGGATAGGATGTATAGGAAGAATGATATATATACAGATGAGTCGGTCTGAATCTTTCGAAGATGCTGCTGATGGCTGGAGTTCATTGCTGCAAGGTTTCATACGCGGCTTGAGATGTATCTGCTGTATTTGTCTCGCGCATGAATACAATCTCCTCCACATGGACTAACTGTTCATTGGATTCAACGACGTGCTTCAACAGCTGCCCATTTACTAGGAATGTCGGTGCGTCATCTATGAGATCTGAGATCTCGACACATCCACTATCATGCACCGTACGGACAACAAATGGTCCCGTCCACTTAGACTTTAACTTGCCTTGGAAAATCTTCAGCCTAGCATTGAACAACCATACCTTCTGTCCAGGAACAAAGGTCTTTCGTCTGATATATCTATCGTGCCAACGCTTCACCTTGTCCTTGTACACCACACTGTTGTCGTATGCTCGGTTTCTGACCTCCACAAGCTCATTCAGATCTATGTCTCTCTGTTTCTGACCCAGGTGTGTGTTCCAGTTGACCTTCTTTATTGCCCATTCTGATTTGTGCACTAACTCTGCGGGCAAATGGCACGGCTTTCCGAATACCATTCAGAATGGGGAGGTGCCTAACGGTGTCTTGTAAGCCGTCCTATACGCCCAGAGGACTTGATCTAAGATCTGAGACCAGTCCTTCCTGTCCGGGCGAACAAGCTTTTGCAATATGGTTTTCACCTCCCTATTCGACACCTCAGCCATACGATTGGTTTGTGGGTGGTAAGGACTTGCGACACGGTGTTCGATGCCGTAGTCCTTCAGGAGTTTCTTCACCTCCCGATTCACAAAGTGGCTACCCCCGTCTGATATCATCATCTTGGGGATCCCGAACCTAGAGATTATGTTTTCTCTGATGAATTTACAGACAGTCCTGCTGTCTGCGGCTCAGGTCGGGATAGCCTCCACCCATCTGGATAGATAGTCTACCGCAAGAAGGATGTATTCGAACCCGTGGCTGACAGGGAATGGGCCCATGAAATCGATGCCCCAGGCGTCAAAGACATCACAAATGATGGCCGGCTGCATCGGCATCTCATCCTTGGAACCAACGGTTCCTCCCATTCTCTGGCAAACTGGGCACGACTTCGCGAAGGCGGTGGCATCGCGAAACAGAGTCGGCCAGTAGAAGCCACACTGAAGTACCTTCCATGCGGTCCTCTTCCCGGAGTGGTGTCCTCCTGCCTCTAAGCTATGGCATAAAGAAAGGACACTCTGGTATTCCTCCTGAGGAATACAACGTCTCCAGACACAATCCGGTCCTTCAAAGAAAAGGATCGGATCCTCCCAATGGTAGTGTCTAGCGTCCGACTTTAGTCGGTCGATTTGGCTCTTGGGCCAATCTTCGGGAACTTTCTTGGAGACAAGATAATTCACGATATTGGCGTACCATGGGAGTGAGTCGATAACAAAAATCGACTCGTCAGGGAAGGAGTCTCGAATTGGGGAAACCTCGGGAGTATTAAGATCTTCGAGACGAGAAAGATGATCGGCTACTACGTTCTTCTTTCCAGGTTTGTCACGGATATCCAAATCAAACTCCTGTATAAGTAAAATCCAACGAAGAAGACGCGCCTTCGCGTCCTTCTTCGCCATCAAATATCGTAGTGCCGTGTGGTCTGTGAACACAGTTACCTTGGATCCGATTAAGTGAGATCTGAATTTGTCCAAGGCAAACACTACCGCAAGCATTTCCTTTTCTGTAACTGTATAGTTACGCTGAGCAGAATCAAGCACCTTGCTTGCGTAGTGAATTGTGAACGGGACGCCGTCTCTTCTTTGTCCCAATACAGCCCTAACAACATAATCCGAGGCGTCCGTCATGATCTCAAAAGGTAGAGACCAATCTGGGGCTTGTAAGATGGGTGCGTCCATGATCATTCCTTGTAACAGCTTAAAGGCCTCAAGACATTTGTGATCTACAATAAACTCCTTGTCTTTGCCTAAAAGCTCAGTTAGCGGTCGGGCAATCTTAGAAAAATCCTTGATAAATCTTCGATAAAATCCGACATGCCCGAGGAACGATCGCAACTGCCTTACGTTGGTTGGTGGCTGGAGACGTCTGATCACGTCCACCTTGGCAGGGTCAACCTCCATTCCTCTCTTGGAGATGACATGCCCCAACACTATGCCCTCCGTCACCATGAAGTGACTTTTCTCCCAGGAGAGCACCAGATTGACCTCACAACATTTTTTGAGGACTCGGTCCAGATTCCTAAGACAGGAATCAAAAGAGTCGCCGTGGACCGAGAAGTCATCCATGAAGACTTCCAGGAATTCGCCGACCATTTCGGCGAATACAGCAATCATGCACCTTTGAAAAGTACCTGGAGCATTGCATAGCCCAAAAGGCATGCGCCTGAAAGCATAGGTACCAAAGGGGCATGTAAACGTGGTCTTTTCATGGTCCTCCGGAGCTATGGCTACTTGATTGTAGCCCGACAACCCATCAAGGAAGCAGAAGAATTCTTTCCCCGCTAATCTTTCTAGGATCTGATCAATGAACGGTAGGGGGAAATGATCCTTCTTCGTCGCGGCATTCAAGCGTCTGTAATCCACACAGACGCGCCACGACGTGGGTACTCTCGTCACGATCTCCTCTCCGTCCTCGTTGGTGGTCGTCTGAATTCCCGACTTTTTCGGGACAACATGGATTGGGGCCACCCACTTCGAGTCGGAGATTGGGTAAATGAAACCCGCGTCGCACCATTTTTCTATCTCTTTTTTCACAACCTCTCGTAAATTTGGATTCAACCGGCGTTGGAATTCACGAGAGGGTTTGGCTTCATTCTCCAAGTAAATATGGTGCGAACACAGAGTGGGATTTATCCCGTGGAGATCGGAAATGCTCCAGCCTATTGCCTTGCGGTTCTTCTCCAGGATCTCTAGCAAGCGAGATTCCTGCTCCTCGGTCAATTGCGAACTGATAATGACCGGAAATTTCTTGTCTTGGCCCGCAAGGAAGGCATATTTCAGGGTTGTGGGTAAAGGTTTGAGCTCAGGAATAGTTTGATTGTCTAGAAAGTCTGGCTCAATCTGATCTGGTTCGGTGTTGGAAGTGGCTAGATCATGTTCTGTAGTAGCTGCCACCAAACTCGGCTCTGGAGTCGGATCGTCAAAGGTCTCCATGCAATCGGCAAACGCCTCGTCCGACTCGTCATCCTCATCTTCCGATTGTCCTAAGGATGTAAGGACTGACAGGCCCAACTGGGCCTCTACGTCATCGAAGATGTAGGGCGATGCAGGCTCAGAGCTGTACTCGTTCCTGAGGATCTCGCAGACTGACTCATGCACAGGATCATCTTCAAAGGAGATGGATACATCGATGCTGGCTGGGTTCTGTCTCCATGGCCCAACTACGTCTACATGCTCACAGTCTGTTCCGGTAGAAGAGTACTCGGTGCTGGATTCGGAGTCCGGTCTCTGCCATCTCGTCTGCTTCATCTCAAGTTCCTCATCTCCGCTGGGAGTTTGGAGCTGAATCTTCCCATTCTTATAGTCAAATAAGGCCCCTGCTGTTCTGAGGAAGGGCCTACCTAAAATGATCTGGGAATCTCTCCAATTACGAGGGGTTTCCATATCTAGGACAGTGAAGTCCACCATGTATTCTTGCCCCTCGACCTTGATCACAATGTTCCTTAACTCTCCTTGGGACCTCTTAGTGGATTTGTCAGCAAACTGCAGAATAGCTCTAGATTTCCTAAGAGGTCCGAGATTAAGCCGCTCATAGAGGGTTGTGGGCATCAAGTTGATCGAGGAACCATTGTCTAGGAGAGTGCGTGCAAACGCGATGTCATCAACATGACTCACTACATAGTGTGCACCCATGTCTCTTCGTTTCCGAGGAAACGAGTTCTTTATTGCACAAGTCGTGGCTACTGATAAAACGTGTTTCTCAACACGACTTTTAGTCTTCCTGCTAACCCTAGTAGGTGTGCATCTCACCTTAAGGTATTTTTGGAATGCAGGGGTCATTTCCACGAACTTGTCAAAAGGGATTGTGACCTTGATGTGTTTATTGCAAAATTTAGCCATCTCAGGGTCATCTTTTTGGATTTTCTTCATTTTCTTCTTTCCTCCCTTGAGAGCTCGGGGGAAAGGGATTATTGACTCCAACTCAGGTTCTGGAACTGAAATATTCTCATTAATTGCTGGAACTGAGTTTTTAACACGACTCTGACTCTGACTCTGATACAGACTCGGACTTGGACTATGACCAGAAAGAAAATGCTGAGGCGAGACCGGTGACGCTTCTTCCGTTTCTTCTGGACGATCCTCCTCAGATGGAGGTGCGGGCTCATCGGTGTCGTCTGACTCTAGGTGGCTGTGAGGCTGATGCTTCGAGGACTCAGATGTCCTCTTCTTCCGCTGGCTGTGGTGGTGGTGATGCTCCTCCTCTTCTTCCTTCGAATTCTCCTCAGGCAGATTCTCGGAGGCTCCTTCCTTCTGCGCCCGTGCCCGATCAGGTATGGTCACGGTCCTTCTGCTCCTGAGGGACATATGATTAACATTATCGTGCGAAAGGATCTCATGTTCAGATAAATAATTATCTGAATAGTATACCTGATCGCGAGGTCGGTTCTGGCCCTGGTGTACGCTGTTTGGGTTGGCCTGAACCTGTGCGGGAATTGGAGTCCTTGGCGCCATTTGTTGGTCCTGGGCACGAGAGACCCGATTGATGTCGGTCCTCATGTCCAGGTAGTCATTCTGCATCTGTTGGACCCTATCAGACAGGGTCTGGATCGCCAAGGTGAGGGACTCCAATTCGGTGGGCTGGGCTGGCTGCTGAGTGGATGCGGTCCTGTACTGGCCCTGCTGGCTGTGCCGATACTGCTGCTGATGGGACGGTGCTGGCCCCTGCTGGTAGGTGCGCTGCTGCGGCTGGTACCCCTGTTCTGGCCTGGACTGGTATCGCGGGACTGTGACGGGCCGGGTCTCTTGGTAGACTGGGGTTGGGCGGTGTGCCTGATCCTTCCCCATCTCAATTTGTCGGACTAGCGGGTCACGGCTATACCAAAGCCCGTTGATCTCGTATACAGGCAGAGGCTCCTCGTATTCCGTCTCCACTGGTGGGGGTGCATGATGGTTCTGCTGGGTATAAGTCTGATCCCAGCTGCTCTGAGACCCCGGTGCCTGTTCCTGTACAAGATGGACTCGATGTACAGGCACAGGTGGTGCAGAAGGGGTGGGTAGCTTGATCTTAGCTACCTTTTCAGAGAGTTTCTCCACTTTATTGGGAAGGCTCGAAAGAGACTCCATCTCCGCGACTCTCTTGTGGATCTGCTCGACCATGGTAAGCTTGTTGGCTATCATCCCCATGCTGGGGATGAGGTCCTCAGTCAGATCTGCAACAGTCCTTCTAGTTGTCTCATTGGATAAGATCGAGGGAGACAACTGATAGGCCCTTGTGGCCTGTGACCTGCCGGTTTTTGCCATCTGTTCTAGGATATTCCATACAACGTGCTCGTTCTTGTTCAGATAGCTTCCTCCACAGGCGGCGCTGACTAACCCCTGCATCTCCGGGGTTAGACCACAGAACAAGGTCTGGACTAAGATCGCCTTAGAAATGCCGTGGCATGGGCATTTCTGTACTAAGTCATTGAACCTGTCCCAAGCCTCATGGAACGGTTCGCTGGGTCCTTGAGCGAAGCTGGCGATCTTTGTTCTCATCTGATTAGTTCTACTGAGAGGGTAGAACTTCTTTAAGAAAAGGTCCTTGAACTGCATCCAGGTAGTACATACCACCCCTAAGTTTTTCAACCAATGCGCAGCCTTATCTCCTAAGGCAAACGGGGTGGCCTTCAGCCGGATATAATCTTGGCCAACATTGGGATGGCTAAGATTGCTGCATACTAGTTCGAAGTCACGGAGGAAGGTGTATGGTTCTTCACTGAGGTTTCCGTTAAACTTCGGCAGCAGGCTAAGGAAGTGGGGCTTCAGCTCGAATGCCTGGTCGGGAACTGCAGGTGCTAACCAGTTTTGGATCTCGTTCTCCGCCGGGTTATAGGTATCGACCATTGGTCGGTCGATCCCTTCAGCTACAATGATCTGTCCCATCCGCGCCGTGAGATATGCATTTTTCTGTTCGGCTTCGGCGAGGCGTCTAAGAATTTGTCGCATCTGGTCCTCATCTGGCGGCATCCTTGGCGGCATTTCTCCCTCTAGTTCTGGGGATTGGAAAATAAGATCGGTGTTAGAGGGTGAATCAAGGAAGGGATTACCGAGGCAATGGTCTTCCTCGGTAATCTCGGAGGAGATAAAAGGGTTGGTTTGAGAGTAACCACCCTGAGCATGAGGGAACCAGGACTCAAGAGGGTCATGAGTCCTGGGTGGTCCAAGGTGCACTCGGACCGAGAAAGACGAGTTACTTGGGGGACTCATAGAGAGATCAGTGAATAGTGCGTCGAGATCTCCCCAATCACTCATCTTGATGAAGCGAGAAGAAGATAGGATTTTACTCCTACCTGAAGCAAGCAACAAGAACAATCCAAGACCCTGGGTTCACACTCAACATAGTGAAGGACTCAAAGTTGAGTCCAATTTATCTTGTAGTTTTTAAGTGTGATATTCAAGCAAATATAGCAAGGATTACGCGGCCTAGAGGGAAGTCGGCTCAGAGCCGGATGCGTCTTCCCTGTTTATCCTGTCGTCTAAGATACCGCCGCTCCTTCCTTTCTTCGCTCCTATCCCAAGCCGATGGATTCAGTGACCACGCCCCTATCTACCTGCAAGCAGGCGGAGGCTGACAAGGCCGGAACTTCACCCCGGGGGGTTACTGGCAGCTTGTCGCAAAGTACCGCAATTTCGCCCCTATCTACCTGAGATAGGCGGAGGCTACTTGGTACTAGTCAAAGAACCTTAGATTATTCGGCTCGTGATATTTGCTAGGATCAGTTAGAACGTGATATGGAGGACGGGGATTTGGGCTCTACCTTAGGGTGTTCACACACACTCAGGTACCCTCACTCAGCTTGAAAACAAGGTCGGGGATTAATCTCCCGCAAACAATTTTCAGTTTTATTCTTTTTTTTGGTCAATACTGTTAGCAGTCCAGATTTTAAAGTTAGGTTATCACTTTAATTAGTCCACCACAAAGCACGCCTATCGGACAGTCCCAATTTCCTCTTTTAAGTTAAGTGAGAAAATCAGAGGGGGAAATCGAGAAAAGCCGATGCACGAAAAAAATCGATGATGGTATGCTGAGTAGAGAATACTTACAGTGATCCCTTCCCTTTTGATGCAGGATGCAATATAGAATTGAAAACTTTTTATTCTACATGCAAATGCAGGCGATAAAAGCCGCTCCTAGACAGGCAGTTCTATTAACGTGAAGAATAGATTAATTTTGACTAAGTCCTGCGGTCTAGGTGCGTCTTTTATGTGTGATGTGTGGTCCTATTGATTACGAGCACAAACAAATCCTAGAGTGGCTCGAGGAGCCGCTAGTGCAAGCTAAATTACAATTCACCCACACAGCACACGGGACACAGTTCCACTATCTTTACACGCGCGAGATCCTAAATGGGAACCGCTGGAAATGATGCAGAAGAAAAAGAAATTAAATAAAAAGTACAATGCCTCTCTTTCACTCAACAAAAATTTAAATGATGGTTCCTCGAAGTGTCGCCGACTCCTCGCGGTCCTCGCACAAAAATTAAATGGAGGTCAGAGAGTGACACAAAAATAAAATAATGCAAAAATGAATGAGAGAAAATAATTACAAGAAAACCGGGGGTCAGACTACCCGGGGATTGAAAATCAAACACTCAAAAAATGTGCTACAAATTAACCTAAGCCGTGCCTCCCCGACAACGGCGCCATTTTGATATCGCTCCCGCACCCTATGTTAATTCGGTCAAATTAATGTCCAAATTAATTAAAGTGATTCGTTGCAGTCGGATACGAGGGGTTAATCAAAAACCACTTAACGATTAATGTGAAGTTAATTTTAAGCGGCAATTTTTTTTTACTTGGTGGAAGTCCAAGGTCGATCTCAGGGAGGCATCTGTCTCCTTAGATAAATTTGAGCAATTATTCAAATGTTGATTCTCGAGGAGTAATTTTTTTGGTCTTTTTAATAGTTATGCAGACTTATGCAGACAATGCAGGCCAATTTAATGTTCTATTTAATTATGGTATCAAATGAAGTCCAAAAATCATGAAAATTGGCCAGATGGTTAATTAAGATGAAAATGACCTACACTAATTTTTTTGGAATTTTTCGACTCAAAATAAATTTACTATGAATTAAATGAACAGACAGAGTGATTTTCAGTATTTAATTTCTAATAAATATCAAACCACAATTTTTTCAAGAACTAAAATTATCCTAAGTGGCTCTAATGATAAGGAACCTAGGAAAATTAACAGAACTTAATTTCACTGTGAAATGAATTAATTAAAATTAATTTAAGAAAATCACTAAACAATTTATTTATACCTCGATATGCGTGCAAATGCTATGAAATTTTTATTGTATGTTAAAAATGATGTCCTTAAGCTATTGTGAATTTTTGATAATTTTTGAAAGCACAGAGAATTAATTAAAAATCAAAATGCATCACTGGGCCAAATATGTCAACGATGCACCAATTAATTCATTAATAATTCAAACGGGCTTACAAAAATAAGACACGTGTACCAGTAGACAGAGGACAAAATTTCCAACAAAATGCAATTTTTAGAATTTCAAAATGATGACAAATGCACTCTAGGGATGCGTGCAAACACAGGGGTGTAAATGCAATACTGGAAATTAAAATTTGAATAAACAAATATGCTGACAGGGACTAAAATGCAATTACCTATAATATGATGGACTCTCATGCAAATTCTCCGCAGGCACGTGCTCCTCACGTGGGGTCTGCTTCACAGGGACCTCTTTGTAATTTTGGAAAGCTTCAGGGGCCTCGGTGCAATTTACCCAGGCCGCACGTGCTCCTCACGTGGCGGCCTAGGCTCGGAGGGCTGTGGCGGCTCGGAGCGAGGTTCGGACTGCGACTCGTGCGACCCGAACCTAGGTTCGGAGAGGAGGTTCGGGCCGAGGCTACGTGGCGTGCTGAAGGCCCTCGGATCAAGATGGATCCGAGGGTTGTCGGTGCTGACGCGTGGCGTGTCCTAGTGCGTCGGATCGATGCTGATCCTTCGGTCGAAGGCGAGTCCGGTGAGCGAGCGACGTGGCGTGCTTCGGACCGTTCGATCAAGATGATCGAACGGTGGCTGTACGTCGTCTCCACCGGTCCTCCGCCACCTGCGGAGGAGGAGGCGGGGCTCCGGCGATCGGGCTGTAGCTCCGCCCGCCCTTCCTTGAGATGCTGACGCTCTCCGCTTTGTCGGAGATAGCCCTGGAGCTTCGCGGCGTGGAGGCGGAGATGATGGCGGTCTCAGGAGCGTCGGAGAGTGCCCAGGTGTCTCTGTCGATGAAGCTCGATGGCGTCTCCGGCAAGCTTCCGTTCAGTGAAGAAGTGAGGACCTGCAAGGAGTTAGGTGTATAGCCGAAGCACGTGTGTGCGCGTGGAGGTCTGTAGCGTGAACGGCGAGGCCTAAGGCGGAGTGTGGGTGGTCCGGTGAGTGAGCTCCGCCGAGGTGGCGGAGCTGGAGTCGAGCGAAGGTGGTCTAAGGTGATGGACGAAGATAATGACTGCGCGAGGACCGGAGCTCCGTCGTGGAGCTCGGAGGGATGAAGGTGGAGCGAGAAATTGACAGTGGACGGCAAATAAATTAGGGGAAATCAAAGGAAAAACTAGAGAGAAGATCAGACGATGATGGAGGGGGTTACCTGGGGAATGGAGCTCAGATTTGAGCTCCAGGTCTTCGGTCGAGGGATCGGTAGGGTCCCGAGCTCGTGCAGCTGCTCGTGGGAGGCTGCAGCACGGCGGTGGCGGCCGTGGATCTCGCCGTAGTCGATTCTCCTTCTTCGCTCAACGATTTACCTAATTTCTATCACCAACTGGTAGGTCGGAGCTCAGGAAAGCTCCCTGGAGTGGCGGATGGGGGTGAACGGCGCCGGTGGTGGCGTATTTATAAGGCAAAGTAGGTGGCAGTGTTGGCGACGGGGCGAGGTTCGAGGGCGACGTGGGAGATCTATGGTGGAGGTGGAGGTGCGTGAGGGAGCTGGCGAGGGAGAGGGATGAGTGGGGGTCATCGTGGGGGTGTTGGCGGTGGAAGAGGGTGGCTGACGTGCATCCAAGAATAGGAAGGGGGCGCCCCTCCCGCAAGGCAAGGGACGTGGGGGAGAGGGGCGCCTGGAGGTAGGAGAGGAGGTCTCCACCGTTGGATCTTGGGATCCAACGGTGGTGATCAGAGCGTGGTGGGCGGGTAGGATTAGATTTGGGGTGCGTTGATGATGGGTTATGGTGGAGCCACGTGGCGCGTTGTGGTGTGAGCGCGAACGTGCGGCGTGGATGAAGAGATGGAGCTGATCAGAGGGCCGAGATTCGCTGGAAGAGGGGCGGCTGCGATGGAGGGATCAGTGGTCTGATCAAGCGGCGTAGATGCTGCCACGTGGAGGGCTCTGGTGAAGGCGCGAAAGTGCGGTGCAGATCAAGGCAAGAGAAGATCTGACGGCCATGGATTTAAACGCGCGTGGAATAGGCTGGACCGTTGGATCTGAAGCGAGATCCAATGGCTGAGGGCGCAGGCGGATGAGGCGATGGGAGGCGGGCCGCGTGGCGCAACCAGAGGGCGCCACGTGGCCTGCTGTGAGTGGCTGGAATAAGATGCACGTGTAGAGAGAAGAGGGAGCCGAATTTGGAAAAACTCAAAACATGAAAGTTGTAGATCTCGATGAGATCTACAAGTTTCATGTTGATCAAAGACGGAGATGAGGTCAAATATGATACATAAATACAAGGATACATAAATATACATATGTAGTATACAAAGTGGCCCAAAAACCCAAGTTTCTCATACGAGCTCCAAATTTAATGAAATTAGTCTTATTTTGAAGGTCTTTTAATATGTAGTATTCTAAGAGTGAGTAGACCTAATTCGGAGTTTGTATGAGGGCTTTATGTGTATTTTAGTGTACAAGGGTTCTCAGGCTATATTGGCTATTTTACAAGGGTGATTTTTGGTATTCTTCCCTATATTATCAACTAAAGAGTACATATTATAGAGAAGAGGTTATTTTAGGGATTGGGTATTTTACAAGGGATTTTGGCTTCTTATTTAAATGCAAAATGAGCTGCTAAAATGTATGATTTATGACTTCATGCATGAGTGCTATTTATGCAATATAAAAGGAAATATGCCTCTATTTCTCGGGAACAAGGCTCTATTTTTGACTTTTGAAGTGATGAATCATAGATTCATCAGTCACCTGCAGGGTTAGTACACATAGCCGAAGCGTGCGATTGTGGTGTGTGCGTAGTGGCGGTGAAGCGGGAGCTCGTCGGAGGCGAAGAAAGTGGAGAGCTCGGAGCTCCGCCGCCGCGAGGACGGAGGAGGTGTTTCGGAGGTGACTGAGGGTTTGGAGGAAGGAGACGGTGAGCGGAGCAATGCGCGATGAAGGGGGAAGTGTGGCGGAGCTTTTGAAGGTGTGAATGGAGAGCGATATCGACCGGAGGAGCCTAATTAAAGCAGAGAAAAAGGAAGAAAAAGACAAAGGAGGAGGAGGAAGCTCACCTGACGTAGGGCGGATGGTGTGGCCTGGTCTTGAGCTTCGAGAGGAGCTCGGGGTCTTCGCAACGTGTTGGGCGGCCGTCCCAGCGAGCTCGGGCGGCGATAGGGCGCCGCAGCTCCGCCGTCGAAGGCGGAGGGTCTCACCGGGGGGCATCATCGTCTTCGCTCAATCCGGCCACCTCCCCCTATCACTGGGAGGTGGCGGAGGGCTGGGCGAGCCCCCATGTAAAGGCGGACGAAGTGTTCTGACGGAAGGGGTGGCTGATTTTAATGGAGAAGTGGCGGCGGTGGTGATGGGAGTCGTGGGTTTTGAGGGCATCTGAGGGATGACTGGAAGGAGGTCGTGGATAGTGGAGTTATGCGCGGAGGAGAAGGATGATGGGGGAAGACCGTGGGACGGTTGGCGATGTGAGATGATGGCTGGAGTGGCGAAGAGAATAGGAAGGGGGAGAGGTTTGCGTGCGCTGGATCGTGGGAGAGAGAAGGCTATCGGAGGTAGACGATGATGCATGACCGTTGGATCTGGAGATCCAACGGTGAAGGGTTAAGCGCGAAGAGACGGCGTAGATAAGATTTGGGCGATGCGAACGAAGAGATCAGGCGCTGCCACGTGGCGCGCTATGGAAGTGGCGCTAACGAACGGTCACGATGCGCACGCTAAGGTCGATCGAATGGATGAGGTCGGCGCACAAATGAACGGCGGTGATCATAGCAAGAGGCGTTGTGGTCAATGGCAGATGACAGTGCCACGTGGCGTAAGCAGAAGGAGGCGGTAACGTGCGGTAAAGATGAAGTGCGGGGGAGATCTGATGGATGAGGCTTTAGGTGTGCGTAGACACAGCGGGGTCGTTGGATCTAAAGTGAGATCCAACGGCCAGGAGTGGTGGCGGATCCAGCAAGAAGGAGCGGGCCACGTGGAGCCCCCAGAATGGGCCACGTGGCCCAATCAGATTTATTCGAGGGAATGTTTGATTTTTGAGGGCCAAGATGGTCGAATTTGAGAAAACTCAAAACATGAAAGTTGTAGATCTTGACGAGATCTACAAGTTTCATGTTGACCAAAACTGGAAAAGAGATCAAACAAGGGCCCGAAATATTTTTGAGGGTATTTTTTTAAGTCTAAAAATACCACGAATTTTTGCTTTGTCATTTTTTTGTGGTTTTTAATTTATTAAGGACTCTGTTAATTATAGGACATTGATAACCAGTTGTTCGCGAGGGTCTCTATGAATAATAAAAAGTGTGTCGCTGAGGCGACCGCTCACAAATCATCCAGTCAACCAGCAATTAACCCACAATCCAAAGAATACAACAATCAAGCTCAAAAATAAATGTGAATTAATCTTTATTTACTCTACCATAAAATGTATAGTGACAAGTATGTAGAGGTCGAACCACAGAGAGCAACACAAAATGCAATAGCCTACATGTCAATCACAGTCATCCTTGTGTGGGTTTTTATTTTTTTATTATTTTTTTATTTTTTTATTAATATTATTAAAATATATTAAATATTATATATATATATATGTATATAATACAAATATATTAATTATATATACCCACAGAGGGTAAGTATATAGCTTATAATGCATGTAATATATATATATATAGGTATATATGAATAAAATAAATATATAGGTATATTTATATTTTTTTTATGTTAAGATTAATGAGAATACATATAACTAATCACATATATATAATTTTTTTTTCTTTTTTTTAGGATATATAGATATATATACATAAAGGGGGTATTAGAATATTCACAAAAATACTCAAAAATAGTCAAAAATTCAGGAAAAAGGTCTTTTTGGAATTTTCATGGCTTTTTACTGTTTTTATGATTTTTGGGTATTTTTGCAAACAGTTTTAGTATTTTTAAATAGCTAAATAATAGCAAACAGTGGACTAGGTACTTGCTGTCACAAAAATAGAGACTAAAAATAGCTAACAGCCTCAAAAATTCTCCACCCTAATTTTCTAATAACGATAATAAAATATAGCATAAATAGGGCCTGAGTTTATATTTTTCTGATTTTTCTTTGATTTTTTATATTTTTTTGAAGTTTTTGGGTACTTTTGAATTTTTAAGGTTTTCTTTTTGAGATTTTTAGGGATTTTTGGACTGACACTAATATAGGTCAAAATATACCATAGGTAATTTTTTTGGAATTTTTCGAGGCATTTTCATTTTTTTTTGGGATTTTATAAGTTAGACAGGGAATAATAGACATATTTTTGAATTTTAATAAATGCAAAAATGCAACAAAATGTAAAACTAAAAATATGGCGTTCAAGCATGACCAAACAGGAGCTTAAGTCTATTTTTGCAAGATTTTTCGATTTAATATGAAGCATAAAATAAATAGACAAAGCCTTCAAAAATTAAATGGCCTGGCAGGGGTGTTTTTGCAAATAAAATAAGTCGCAGGGGCATACATGCAAAAATTACAACAAAAATACACTTTAACTTTTATTTTCAGGACCATTTAATAAATACAAGAACCCGGCAGGGTTTAGATGCAACTTTTCACGCGCCTCACATGGTGCTGCACGTGAGGTGCGGGAGGACTAAAGTGCAAATCTTGAGACATCGGGGGTCCTTCCGCAAAATATACATTTTATTTACAACTGAAACTTATATTTTTGGCATTAAATAATAAATACAAAAAGTAAGGGGCTTGGTATGAAATTTACCCCTTAAACAAGGCTTTTCATCCTGCGGCGCCGGGTGTGCCACTTATCCACGTGGCGGCCATCGGACGGCAGACATCGGTTCGGCGATGAAGGGCCAGGATTAGAACCTCCTGGCTGATCTGACGGTGGATGTACATCTTCATCGAACGGTCGGCGTTCAATCTGGGCCGCCTCTCTCGATCCAACGGTGCGGAAGGCACCTGGAAGAACTGGGAAGAAGCTCGCCCCCGGCGAGCTTCGATCGGGTAGCTCGGGCTCCTCCGGGCACCTCCCGCGCATCTGAAGCTCTCTGATCGTAGCTGGGAGGCTTCCGCATCGTCTAACGGTGGTCTCATGACTCCTGGGGGTCCGAGTCGATGGAGCGAGGTCGGAGAAGAAAGGGGCCCCCAGGAACCTCTTCCCGGATCTGTGCGAGTCCAGTTGGGCTCGATTCTTCGAAGTACCAGCACAGGAAGAACCGCGGGCGAGGGAGCTTGCTCCTCGACCCGGGGTTTTGAAGCTACGGTGCACAATGGAGATGGGTGGAGGGGCTCCGACGAACGGCGGAGGAGGAGCCCCTATTCGCCAGGACCTAGGGTCCTGGGTTGAACAAATGCGTGCGACAGATGGAGAAAGCGTTGGGCTTCGAAATGGGGTGAACAGGGCGGTCGGATACGGTCAGATCCACAGTGGAGAAGTCGCCCGAGCGGAGCTCCGGCGAACTTCGAATTTCGATTTCTAAACTACAGCCGTTAATCAAAACCTATTCTAATGACTGGAATGAAAAGCTAGAATCTAAAACTAACTAAAAATGCATAGAAAGGGCAGCTCTTATACCTGGGGGCCTCCAGGGAGTAGGGCGGACGCCGGAGCTCCGCCGCGTCAAAATCTCCTCCCTCCGGCCGAGTCACGGCGCTGGGTTGCTCCCCCTGTCACGAGGAACACTCCAGGAACGAGATCTAGGCTTTAGGTTGGAATAAAAGTGGCCAAATTTGAGGAAGAAAGCGGAGCTTTTTATTTATAAACATTGGCAAGGGGCCTTATTACCCGGCGATTATTAACTGATCCAATGAACATCTCGTTGATCTATGATTTTGGCGGGCATCATGGAAGATTAGGGAACAATTCTTGTGAAGGAAGCGTTGTCGATTGATGGATGGTGTGCCCGGGAAAAAGGCATGAAATCGGGGGAGTAGACAGTTCAGAGACGCCAGGCGAGGGATGGGACAGTTGACCTGGGAGTCAACGTTGGCCGGCGCCTCATTGGGCCACGTAGGCCGCTACGAGACAAAATAGCAAATCTGAAGGAAGATTGATTTATTTGACGCCTTAAATGATTTTATTAATTTTTTCTTATAAAATAAAAAATGTGTATTATTTTATCTAGTGTTTATTTATGATTTTTATTGAATTTTTCGAGGTGTTTTGTTATAGTTTTATTTGGATAATATGTATATGTATGTATTTACATGTATTTTCATGTATTTTATTTTTAATTTGTTTATTTCCTTTTATTATTTTCTTGGCTTATTTTATAAATTTATAATTTATTTTTTGAGTATAAAGATATTTTTGTTTGATTTTTATAAGTTTATTTGTATTTTTAAATAAATGTGTTTGTGTATATGTAAGTATACTTATAGGTATTTTACCTGTATATTATATACATTGTATTTATTTAATGGATTTTATTTATTTTTATTTTAGCTTTGTATTTTATATAATATATACATTATTGTAAAAATATAAAAGAATGAAATAATTAAAGAATGCTTTTCTCTTTTTATTTATGTTCGTCCTTCTCATAGGTATTTTGCCTATATAGACTTATTTTATTTTACATATTCTTTTTGGTTTTATTCTAAGGCTAATATGTATATCAATTATATGCATTATTTTCAAGATTCTAAAAATAGTAATTTATAAAAATAGTGATTAGTGATTATAATGAATATTTTAATCAGGTATTATATACAAGAAAGGCCAAAAACCTAACTTCTGCATAAGGACTCCTAAAATTATGAAACCAATTTTATAAAATAGTTTATGAAATGCTATATACAATTATAGGTGAGTTTGGGTGATTTGGAGTTTTTATTTGCAAGATATGGGTCTGTGAAGTTGAGATTTTGGCTTTTTATTCTGTGTATAAAATGTACATTGAGTATTATTTTTGTACAAACTCAATTTTGTATTTTTATTCACATTATTATCTACAACTTTCATGTACAAAGTTTCTTTGTTTGATGAATAAATAATTATGTACAAAATAGGTGCCAAAAATGCATGAATAAATTAATAAATGAAGTATTTATTGTATACTGGCCCTTATCTCCCCCTACTTTATTCCTTGTCGACCAATTCCATGCTGGCCTTGGTCTCGGGGTTAGGGTCATAAAATATTTGCAATATTTTATTCCTTTTTCTTTTCTTCTCTTTATTCTATAATTTTGGCATTAAAAACCTTATTTAATGTACAATAAATACAAGAAACAACGAATGCTATTATATACAAATTAATGCTATTTACATGCATTTGCTGGGGTTTTTAAGGCCAAAATGATAGAATAAAGGTGATGAAATGGAGATTCATCACCCCCCCTATACTTGCCTTTTGCTAGTCCCTAGCAAACACTTATGCAATAAGTGCAAAAAGAATAAAGAAAAGAAAAAGGAAGATGAAAGAAATATAGAGTGAATAGGGATGCTTTCAGTGCAATGCATGTCCTTACAAAATCTGAATTTGGAGCTCCTATCAGACCTTGGTGTGAAGGTGTGTGGAACCTAGTCAGGAACCAGCTCTAAGATACAACAGCCTTCGATAGTCACAGAACTCGGTTCAACCCACCTCAATAGCCGGGTCAGAACTAGTCTACATCATACGCAAACTCTTATAACTATGAAGCTGACTTGTACGGTGTAAGTGATAGTGGCTCTCCCCAACTGAAATGATAAAGGAACTGACTTCTCCAGAATGACAACCCAATGATTCCCCAATCCAGCAGCTCTTTCCTCGAGGAGCAGGGTATTCCCTTCTAAGTTCAAGTGGCAACCAGTTCAAGAGGAGGGGGTGAAGAGAAGAATGGACGGTAGCCAGTGTAGCTACCTATCCTGGGATGCAAGACCAGTGTAGTCAAGTCATCCAGCTGCAGGCTTACATATTTGTCTTGGGAGCTCAAGCTTGCTTATTGACTTTGTATATACTTTGCAGGCATTTTATTTTTGTACAGGCCTGACCATTTTTTTTTTCAACATACTATTCACAGCAGCATTTACATAAGGAGTTTTTCCTCTTGAGCCAGTAGACTATCCCTCTTTTGAAGCTTTATCGCAACCCACAATCTCCTGTCTTTAGACCTCATTGCTATTGGATCCGGTTGGGGTGCACTTCCCTCCCTAGACGAGGACGAATGTTTCCACCCGTGTGCGTCTCAGACTGGCAAATCCAACCCCCTCACCACTCCAACTGAGTTGAGCCAAGTGAAAGGTGCAGGTTTCCAAGTTAGATCACGGTCGGCAAGAGTCATACGTGTGTCTCGAAAAGTTCTAGTTAGTCCACTGAGGTGACTTGAACCCAGCCCTGATTTCTCAAAGAATTAAGTCTGTATAGACCTGAGGTACCTTAAACCTAGTTCCCATAAGGTTCCAGTGCAATTAGGTGCGGTAAGGTCTAACCGAGCTCCAATTTGAGACTTTATTAGACTGATTCAATCATCAAGCTTCACTCAAAAAGAGTATGAATGGTATGCTTATGCTGTGCACAATGAATGATGCAATTTTTCACAAAAATTTGAAAGGATCAAAGAATGTTTTTTCAAAAAGAATTTCTGCACAGGACGTACGAACTGAAAATATTCAAATAGTATATACACTTATTTACACGGGTGTGCTGCTTTATTTCCAACATTTAGGAATTTTTAGCGACTTTACAGGTGTGAATGAAATAGTTTATTTGGGTATGTTCAGAAAGAATTGTATGTGTCTTGTTTCTGATTTACTAGTATCTGCAATGGTGTTCTTATTAGCTTTTTGAAAATAATTTTACAAACTATAGTACACGATAATTTTTGCAATCCTTTACACATATTTGAAAACTATTTTTTTTTGCAAAGATTTTTCACACTATATGTATATATATACAATTTTCACAATAAGTTTGACAAGCATTTTTCAAAACATGTGCACATAGGTTTTTGAAATCCTTTCTTTCACACAAAGAAAAGTTTTGCAATCAACACAGTTTCACACATTTGAAATCATTTCACATCAAATTTTTCAAACTGGTCACACTATTTTTCAAATCATACTGTATAGGTATCTGATTTACTAATCAGTAGATACAAAAGAAGAAAAATTGTATTTGACGTATAATATGGTTTCAGTTCTTATAATCTTTATTTGACTTACTCCTTATTTACAACTGAGAGATTTTTGTGCGGATTCCTCAGACTTACTCGAGAATCATTTTCACAAGGGTTTTTGAAAACTCTAGTCCAAAATAATTTTGCAACATGTACACGCATTTGAAAATCCTTTTACAAATGTTTTACACAACATATATAGATTTTTTAAAACACTTTTGACAATCAACTTTTCACAATCATTTGCACACTAATTTTCACAAAGTTTTTGCTTTTACTCAAAGAAAATAGGTTTTACACACAAACTAATTTTTCAAACGTTGAATACTTGTTCACGCTATTTTCAAACGAATTTCACAAGATTTTTCAAAGGAAAATATTTCGTACAAAACTCTTTTCTGACTTACTAGTCAGTATAATTACAATGAGTCTGAGGAACTCACAATCATCTTTCATTATTATAAAGCTACTTTTTACATTTTATTTTGTGTTGTAGTGACATTTAATTTTTCAGTATGAGTTATGGCTTTTAGTATATACATGGTATATACGACCCCCCTATACTTAGCTTGAGCTATGTCCTCATAGATCGAAAGGAAAAAGCAAAGACATAACTCGTACTGAGTATAGACAGATCTAAAGAATAAATATGAAAGAAATGAATGAATGAGAAGTTGACCGTCCCCCCTATACTTAGGATCAAATAATCCTAAGTATAGCAGACTGTACAAAAAGCGGGGAGGGTCAAGGGTGGGAATATACTGATCATACTCAGATTGCCTCCCCCTATACTTAGGGTAGGATACTCCTAAGTATAGAAGAGGAGACAATGGAGAAGATCGAACTGAAGTCAAGAACTCTAAGTGCACATCCCCCTATACTTAGGACAAAGTACGTCTTAAGTATAGAAAACTGTCTACAAAGGCGGCACCTTTTAGATGGAAAGAGAAAATAGAAAAGGAAAAGAAGAAAAGAAGAAAAGAAGAAAAGAAGAAAATCAGAGAAATAGTGGTTGGAGTACATCGTCTGAATATTTTGGTGCTGCAGGTGCTGTGGAGGTGTCATCGTGGTGCACTAGTTGAATTGAGTCAACAATGGCCAAGAATGCATCGGGTTCCAGGTAAGGCTTCAATAGTTGGCCGTTGACGACGAAGGGCTGTGCGTCAGGGGACAATTCTGCTATCGCAATGCTTCCGTTGTCACGCACTTCACATATTCGGAATGGCCCTGTCCACTTACTTTTTAATTTACCTGGGAATATCCGCAACTTTGCATCAAACAACCACACTTTCTGCCCAACGTCGAAGGTCTTTCGTCTGATGTGCCGGTCATGCCAGCGTTTCACCTTCTCCTTGTACATCAAGGTGTTATCGTATGCGCAGTCTCGGAATTCCAAGAGCCTGTTCAGATCGTCTTTTCTCTTCTGACCACCTTTTCGTGAGTCCAAGTTACAATTACTAATTGCCCAAAGAGATTTGTGAATTAATTCCACGGGCAGATGGCATGGTTTTCCATATACAAGACGGTAGAGCGACATGCCCAAGGGAGACCTGTAGGCCGTACAGTAAGCCCAAAGAGCTGAGTCCAAGAGTTGAGACCAGTCTTTTCTGTTTGGCCTAACAAGTTTCTGCAATATGGTCTTGATTTCTCTATTGGATAACTCTGCCATGCCATTGGTCTGCGGATGATAAGGAGACACGACACGGTGATCGATGCTGTACTCCTTCGTTAACTTCTTGACCTCTTTGTTGATGAAATGGCTACCCCCGTCTGAGATGAGAATCTTTGGTATCCCAAACTGCGAAATGATGTTCTTCTTCAGAAACTGGCAAACTGTTTTGCTGTCGGCGGCTCGGGCGGGGATAGCTTCAACCCAACGACTCACGTAATCCACGGCAAGAAGGATGTGCTCAAAACCTTGACTGTTAGGGAAAGGTCCCATGAAGTCAATGCCCCCATGCATCGAAAACATCTGCTATCTGAATGATTTTTAGAGGCATTGAGTCTTTGGCAGTGAGTGTCCCTTTCAGTCGCTGACAGTCAATACATCTTTTAACAAATTCTGCTGCATCCTTAAATAAAGTGGGCCACCAGAGGCCACACTGCAATACTTTTGCTGCCGTACGATCTCCAGAATGGTGCCCACCAGATTCGAGCGAATGACAATGCTCGAGGACACTAGATTGCTCCGTCTGAGGAATGCACCTGCGCCAAATACAATCTGCTCCTTCTCTGAATAGAAGGGGATCTTCCCACTGGTAAAGCGGATGGTCGACATGAATTTGTTCTTCTGATTCTTCGTACAATCCGAAGGTATTACCCCCGAGGCGAGGTAATTGACAATGTCAGCATACCAAGGGAGAGCATCCACAGCTAAGATAGCTTCGTCAGGGAAGGTTTCTGTGATAGGTGCATTGCTCACAGGAGGCTCATGCTGCTCAGTTCTGGAGAGGTGATCTGCTACCACATTCTGAACTCCAGGTTTGTCTTTGATTTCCAGATCGAATTCCTGGAGGAGAAGGATCCAACGAATCAGTCTGGGCTTGGCATCCTTCTTCTGCTGTAGGTACCGAATAGCAGAGTGGTCCGTGAAAATTGTAACCTTCGACCCCAACAAATAGGATCTGAACTTCTCTAAGGCGAAAACCACAGCCAGCAGTTCTTTCTCTGTCACTGTATAATTCCTTTGAGCTTCATCTAATGTTCTGCTGGCATAGTGAATGGCATAGGGCGCCTTGTCTTTCCTCTGTCCAAGAACAGCTCCGACCGCAAAATCTGACGCATCGGTCATTATCTCAAATGGAAGAGTCCAGTCGGGAGGCTGTAAGATTGGAGCCCGAGTGATAAGCTCCTTCAATTGATTGAAAGCAAGGAGAACCGGCTGATCAACAATGAACTCTGTCTCCTTGCACAAGAGTTCTGTCAGAGGTCGGGCAATGCGGCTGAAGTCCTTGATAAATCGTCTGTAAAATCCCACATGCCCCAGGAATGACCTCACATTCTTTACTGACTGAGGTGGCTGAAGGTTTGAAATGACATCCACCTTGGCTGGGTCGACTTCCATGACACGTTTGGAAACGACATGGCCCAGCATGATACCCTCTGTGACCATAAAGTGGCTCTTTTCCCATGAGAGCACTAAATTGACTTCCCGGCATTTCTGAAGCACTCTGTCTAGGTGCTCGAGGCAAGAATCGAAACTATCACCATAGACAGAGAAATCATCCATGAACACCTCGAGAAAACTGCCTACCATCTCGGCGAATACAGCTAGCATGCATCTTTGGAAGGTTGCGGGTGCATTGCATAATCCAAAGGGCATCCTCTTGAAGGCGTAGGTACCGAACGGGCAAGTGAAGGTAGTCTTCTCTTGATCCTCAGGGGCGATCGCCACTTGGTTGTACCCGGAGTACCCATCCAGAAAACAGAAGAACTCCTTGCCTACTAATCTCTCCAATACTTGGTCAATAAATGGCAAGGGAAAGTGGTCCTTCTTGGTTGCTGCGTTAAGACGGCGGTAGTCAACACACACCCGCCAGGAGGTTGGTACCCGAGTAGAAATTTCCTCTCCTTTTTCATTTGTAACCACGGTAAGCCCGGATTTCTTGGGAACTACATGCAAGGGGCTTACCCATTTTGAATCGGAGATGGGATAGATGAAGCCTGCTTCACACCATTTTGTGATTTCTTTCATGACCACGTCCCGAAGGTTAGGGTTCAGCCTTCTCTGAAATTCGCGGGACGGCTTGGCATCGTCTTCTAGATAGATATGGTGTGAGCACAGAGCTGGATTTATCCCTCGGAGGTCTGATACGCTCCAATTCCTTGCGGTTCTTTTCTAGAACCTCGAAAAGTCGAGATTCTTGATCCGGATTCAGCCTGCTGCTGATGATGACCGGATACATGTGTTCTTCACCTGCAAGGAAAGCATACTTCAGGCCTGCAGGAAGTGGCTTGAGTTCTGGTTTTGTTCTGTCCACTTTATCTGTCACTTCAGATACCATGCTGGTGGTGGGATGTACCTTGAGACTGTTACCATCCTCTACATTCTGTTGAGATCCCAGTGATGTACCGAACGGTTCTGCGGTGAGCTGATCATGTTCGGTCTGGAGTGAATGCCCAAGAAGATGCGCCTGCATCTGAGAATCTGTCTCCCACAAATCATCGGAGCATATGCTGACTGTGCTTTCCAAGTCCTCCTCAAGAGTGAGGATTTCTCGGGTCCATGGATCGTCCAGCGACAACTCTGAGTCTCTGATTTCTGCAATAAAATCACAGTCTGCTTCTGGTGATGCTTGACTCTCACCAGTTGTGGCATTCTGCTCCTTGTTCATGTTGATCGTGATTTGCTGGGTGTTCGAGCTGAAAGTGATCTTTCCAGTCCCGTAATCAACCACGACACCTGAAGTACGGAGAAATGGTCTGCCAAGGATGATAGGAGTCTGGAGCAGTGGTGCAGGAGAGTCCATATCAAGGACTACAAAGTCAGCTGGGAATTTCATCTCCTGCACGGTAACTATCACGTCTTCCAACAGACCTCGGGGCCGCTTGACGGATCGGTCAGCGAACTGAAGGATCATACGTGTCTGCTTGAGCGGTCCCAGCCCGAATTCTTGCATTATGGACGAGGGCATAAGGTTGATGGAAGAACCACTGTCAAGAAGAGTACGCTCGAAGACCTGATCGAAAATCACACAACTGATCAGAGGTGCTCATGTATCTTGCTTTTTCTGGGGGAGGTTGGTGATAGCTGCAACTGTGGCCATGGATAGAACGTGCTTTTCTACCTCTCGGCGTCTGTTATCTTGCGCTGGGCGACGCCTGTTAGTACATGCCTCTTTCAATCCTTTCTTCACAGCTGGCATGTATTCCACGGCCTTCAGCAAGGGAATCTCAACAGTCAATTTATCCAAAATGTCCACGACACCTGGATCAGACAATGCATTTTTTTTCTTTTTGCAATTTTTTTGGATTTTTGTATTGCATGCGGAAAAGGAATATTCATATTACTGGCAGGAAAATTAGAGTTCTTATTTACATCAAAATCATCGCCCACAGAATGTTGTACATCCGGACTACAAAAAGGAGTACAAGCTGGATCTGGATATGCTGGTGCTGCTGGGCGATCAAAAAGGGTGGCATCGGCTCCATCGGCTGGCAAGGGATCGGCTGCTGCTGGCGGCTCCTCCAAAGCTGGCGCGGCTTCACTTCTGCTACATGCTTCTTTTTGTTGTTTTTGTTTTTGCTGATTTTTTTGTGTTTTTGGCTGAGGCTGATGACATGGCACGACGGCTGGACTGGCTTCTCCTTCCTCTTCCTCCTCACCCGCCCCTGGAGCTGGCACGGCTGATGCGGAAGATGACGATCCACATGTTTCTTTATTCACCCCACATCTGGTAGCAGGCGGAGGCAAGGCCCTACCGCTCCTGAGAGTAACAGCATTAGAATAAACAGTAATATCATTATCACACGCGGACTGGACATCACATTCTACCTGCTCCTTCTTCTTGAAATTGTTGGGGTTGGCTTCGACCTGCGCCGGAATGGTAGTGCGAGTGGCGGTCAGGTCATCAAGCCGCTTGGTCATCTCCGCTAGCCCTTGAACAAGCTGGGCTAGACACTCCATGGTGGGGTTAGCTGGGGGGACATCAGAAGATGCAGCGTGCAGACCACGCTGTTGTTGGTTAGATGAGTGGGGAGGCTGCTGGTGGTGTTGCTGTGGTGGAGCAGGAAGTTGAAGTTGCTGGTAGGACGGAGGTGGATACTGCTGGTATGGTTGAGGCTGAGCAGCCGCGTATTGGTGATACGGCTGTGGATGGCGATACTGCGGCTGCTGCTGGTACGGAAAGTTCTGCCTCCATTGGTGTGCGAACTGAGGAGGCTGCTGGTGTTGTTGGTGAGGTTGAGAGGTTTGGCCAAAACGACCACCCTGAGGTTGGTGGTACTGCCGGTTGGCAAATTGCTGACCCTGGAGTTGTCCCTGAGGACGGGTCGGCTGTGCATCATTCGTCCATACCCCGTTAACTTCTTGGATCAGGGGTGGTGGTGGGAAAACTGGATCAGGCATGGAAAGGAACTCTGGCTGATAAACGACCATCTGCTGCTGCGGCGGGCCCTGGTCGGGCGCCTGCACGTAGTACACGTGCTGGACTGCCGGTGGCTGCTGGCTCGGCTGAGGCTGATGCTGCGGTTGTGTCTCATCCTTCCTCTCAGCGGGAGCGTCTGATGGTGTAGCCGACTGGACAGAGTTGATCGTACCGACCAACAGCTCGAGGTTCTTGTTGATCTGATCGAGCTTATCCAGGTTCTGGGTCCTCTTCTCGATCACAGCGAGTTTCTCAAGGTCCTGTGATCGCTTCTCGATTATGTCGACCTTAGAGAGATGGCCCCCGATGATGCTGAGGTTGGAGCTCTCATCTCTCTCTGCTTCTTTTGATGCAGCCATGTGAACTTATTTCTGGAGGATCTGGGGCTGCTTCTGGTATGCCTTGGATGAAGAGAGGGCGGCCTCTCCTTCGGCCATTTCTTCGAAAATCTGCCATACAACATCTTCATCCTTGTTGAAGTGGGAGCCCCCACATGCTGCGTCCACGAGCTTTTGACTTTCAATATTAAGTCCCCCGAAGAAATGCTGGACCAGGCTGGTCTTAGGGATCTCATGGTGGGGACACTTCTCCTGCAGATCAGTGAATCTCTCCCAAGCCTCATGTACGGACTCATGTGCCCCTTGGGAGAAATTGCTAATACGGGCTCGCATCTGGTTGAGCCGACCGAGAGGGTAGTACTTGTGCAGGAAGGCGGACTTCAACTCCTCCCAGGTCGTCACGACCTTTCCCATATGATTGACCCAATAGAGGGCCTTGTCTTGTAGACTGAAGGGGAAAGCCGTCATCTTGACAATGTCCAAGGGGACATTCGGATAGTGGGTGGTGCGGCAAATGCGGGAGAATTGCTGCAGGTGGATGTACGGCTCTTCATTGGTGTTGCCATGGAATGTAGGGAGAAGGGCTATGAATTGGGGCTTCAGCTCAAAGTGAGCGTGTACCGGTGGAATGAGAATCCACTCGGTCATCTGGCTGTCTCCCGGATTGTATGTTTCTTTAAGGGCCTGTTTGGTTGCAGGGTTGGGCAGGGATGGCCCAACCCTGGTTACTATTCACAAGGGTACTTCCTCCTCACAGATTACTATTCACCCACCCCAACCCAGCCCAACCCAACCCACTCCAACCCAGCAACCAAACAGGCCCTAAGTGTCGGCTTTGGCGGTGGTGGGAATTCAGGATCATCATTGGGGTCATCACCACCTTCTCCACCTCCACCTCCTCCTCCCCTGCCTCCTCTGCCTCGGCCTCCTCCTCCGTCGTTGCGGTTTATCACATCATTCAATATATCCTGGAAAGCAGTCTGTATAAGGGCCTGCTCAGTCAGCTGCTGCTGTATGGCCTGGATAGATGCCAGTAACTGTGCATTGACTTGGTTCTGATCTGGCACCTGTCCCTCTGGTGGTGGCTGCTGACCCTTGCCCTTTCCTCCTGGCGCCATGTCAGGGTCTGAGTCAGACGAAATGAACTCCGGAGTAGTCTCCAAGGCTCGCACTGTCTTCTATCTGCATAATGAGATGGTCCGAATCAGATCACTTGCAATTAATGCTCAGCTGCCGTGATGAAGCTGGAATTCAGGTCAACCCCAGCATGTTGTGAATGGAAAAATGATGTAGACTGTAATCGACTCCCATTCACAACGACGATAGCGGGACAAAGGTGATCCCAGTTTATTGGGTGGCCAAGAGAAAGGTAGAAAACGAGGAGTCTGGAGATCGATCCGCAAAGTCCGGATCGGGTTCTCGGGAATCGCCTCGAAATTATTGGCGAGGTTGAGTCCATGGAATCGATGTAGGTGTCGGCATGGTTCCGACGAAACCATCCATGGATCAACTTCACGAAGCACAAGAGAATGTCGGATTTTTGGAAGAATGATACGATGGTCAACGAGGAACAAAAGGAGTGTAAAACAGTAGAAAGGCTCGGTTGAGTAGGGTGGTCAAAGAAAGACATAACAAAATTTTGCGCAAGGGCGCGGGACTTTGATCTTTGAACCTTAATCTAGATCCATTCAAACACAAGACAAAATCAGGTTCACCAACTCACGCCATGTGAAGCCGTGAAAGCTCGGCTATTTATTATCTTTTCATTTTTAGAGTTGTGATTTTCAGGCATATCTTATAACAAGTTCTTAGTACGCTACCCTATAGGAGAGAGAGTACTGCCAGAAGAGTATCACGTACTTGTCCTCCTCCTGTGTAACCTGTAGTCTGTACTTTTTGGAGTCCTTGTAACCCTTCCTGGATCCCTACTCAGCCAAAGAAAAGAGAGAGGAAGCCGATAGGCGAAACCAATACTTCGGTTCTCGCTCGCAACGGAATCACCCGTGAGCGTGCAAGAACCTACTCGGACGCAGGACGATGAGACAGACACCCCCGTGAAGGCGTGGCCTATGCTCAATACTTCGGACAGGGTCGATGCTCTCACAATAGAGAGTCACCATTGGTGACCAAGTCCTACTCGCCTACGTACGATAGAAGCGCCATTACTTCGGAAATCCAGGCGATACACAAGGCAGTTGCAGATTGGGTTTTGGGCTTTCTATTCTTAGGGGTCGCACTCGCTCAAGGGAGTAGGGTTTTGGTCCCCCTCCAAGGTACCTGAAAACAATGAGGGCTTTATGAACCCGGTACAATGATAGTCCATTACAGATTTTAATTAAGGTCAAAGTTTATTTAGCAGTCCCCTGGTTTTAATTTTTTTTTTGGTTTTCACTTTTTTTGGATCTGTTTTCATACCAGCGCCTAACGTTTTTGTAGATTTTCATTTAAGTCCTAGGTGCTCAAAATCAGAGGGGGATAGCGGAAAAGCCGTGCAAGTGGTTCCATGATGGAAATCTCATCATTGAACCGAATGATGCATGCTGAGTTAGAAGACTTACAGTGCATCCCAGCTCTCTCCATGTGGTATGCAAAACAGAATTTTTAAACCTATCTACATGTCGGTATGCAAGGCACAAAATCGTCCTAAACATAAGCTGCTATTAGCGTGAAGAACCATAAGTTGCTTGTTTGTCTCTAGCCCAAGAGAGTCCGGTCTTGGCTCACCCCTCCTCTGCTCAACAAATTGAGGGTAGGAGAAAGCGCTTTACAGGGTTCGCTACGGCACAGAGGGCTAAGAGACAAATTTACAACTTGTTTGAGTTTGACTAGATCCAATCGAAGTAGACTATAGGAACATGCATTCTTATTAATGGTTGGACCTAGCTACCGAGTCAAGCAACCTATATCTAGGGGCTCCAAGCACACAAAACAAAGTAAAAGAAAGGCGGAAAGCTCAAAACTGCGGGAAACAAAATAAAAGAAGGCGATGAAAACTCGAAAAAGCCGCGATGAGGCCCCCAGGTGAACGATCACCCGGGCACTGGACCTCATTGTGAAGAGTAGAGTCCTGTTTAATTACATGCCAAATAGTCTCTCTCTCACCATGAATTACAAAAATAATTTTCTATCTAGCCTATCTAATGCCCCTCTCTTTGCTGCTTTGGTGCTCTCTCCAGATGGTCATGAGAAGAGAAGACCATCCTCCTCCAAGCCCGGCTGCCTTGGCCTCCTAGGAAGCCATCCTTGCGTGGCGGTCCCTCGCATCAAAGTCACAAAAAGATTGCATTAGAATACTCAGTCAATCAAATAGAGCAGAGAAAAATAATCACAATAAATAAAGAAATGAAGCATGGTGATTAATGGCAATAAAACAATAGTTGCTCACACAAAAATGAATCATGAATCAAAGTTTTTATACAATGATGACAAAAATCAATTTGGCTATGCTCATTGCTCCCCGGCAACGGCGCCATCTGATAACCAGTTGTTCGCGAGGGTCTCTATGAATAATAAAAAGTGTGCCGCTGAGGCGACCGCTCACAAATCATCCAGTCAACCAGCAATTAACCCACAATCCAAAGAATACAACAATCAAGCTCAAAAATAAATGTGAATTAATCTTTATTTACTCTACCATAAAATGTATAGTGACAAGTATGTAGAGGTCGAACCACAGAGAGCAACACAAAATGCAATAGCCTACATGTCAATCACAGTCATCCTTGTGTGGGTTTTTATTTTTTTTATTATTTTTTATTTTTTTATTAATATTATTAAAATATATTAAATATTATATATATATATGTATGTATATAATACAAATATATAAATTATATATACCCACAGAGGGTAAGTATATAGCTTATAATGCATGTAATATATATATATGTATATATGAATAAAATAAATATATAGGTATATTTATAATTTTTTTTTATGTTAAGATTAATGAGAATACATATAACTAATCACATATATATAATTTTTTTTCTTTTTTTTTAGGATATATAGATATATATACATAAAGGGGGTATTAGAATATTCACAAAAATACTCAAAAATAGTCAAAAATTCAGGAAAAAGGTCTTTTTGGAATTTTCATGGCTTTTTACTATTTTTATGATTTTTGGGTGTTTTTGCAAACAGTTTTAGTATTTTTAAATAGCTAAATAATAGCAAACAGTGGACTACATACTGGCTGTCACAAAAATAGAGACTAAAAAGAGCTAACAGCCTCAAAAATTCTCCACCCTAATTTTCTAATAACGATAATAAAATATAGCATAAATAGGGCCTGAGTTTATATTTTTCTGATTTTTCTTTGATTTTTTATATTTTTTTGAAGTTTTTGGGTACTTTTGAATTTTTAAGGTTTTCTTTTTGAGATTTTTAGGGATTTTTGGATTAACACTAATATAGGTCAAAATATACCATAGGTAATTTTTTTGGAATTTTTCGAGACATTTTCATATTTTTTTGGGATTTTATAAGTTAGACAGGGAATAATAGACATGTTTTTGAATTTTAATAAATGCAAAAATGCAACAAAATGCAAAACTAAAAATATGGCGTTCAAGCATGACCAAACAGGAGCTTAAGTCTATTTTTGCAAGATTTTTCGATTTAATATGAAGCATAAAATAAATAGACAAAGCCTTCAAAAATTAAATGGCCTGGCAGGGGTGTTTTTGCAAATAAAATAAGTCGCAGGGGCATACATGCAAAAATTACAACAAAAATACACTTTAACTTTTATTTTCAGGACCATTTAATAAATACAAGAACCCGGCAGGGTTTAGATGCAACTTTTCACGCGCCTCACGTGGTGCTGCACGTGAGGTGCGGGAGGACTAAAGTGCAAATCTTGAGACATCGGGGGTCCTTCCGCAAAATATACATTTTATTTACAACTGAAACTTATATTTTTGACATTAAATAATAAATACAAAAAGTAAGGGGCTTGGTATGAAATTTACCCCTTAAACAAGGCTTTTCATCCTGCGGCACTGGGTGCGCCACTTATCCACGTGGCGGCCATTGGACGGCGGACATCGGTTCGGCGATGAAGGGCCAGGATTAGAACCTCCTGGCTGATCTGACGGTGGATGTACATCTTCATCGAACGGTCGGCGTTCAATCTGGGTCGCCCCTCTCGATCCAACGGTGCGGAAGGCACCTGTAAGAACTGGGAAGAAGCTCGCCCCCGGCGAGCTTCGATCGGGTAGCTCGGGCTCCTCCGGGCACCTCCCGCGCATCTGAAGCTCTCTGATCGTAGCTGGGAGGCTTCCGCATCGTCTGACGGTGGTCTCATGGCTCCTGGGGGTCCGAGTCGATGGAGCGAGGTCGGAGAAGAAAGGGGCCCCCAGGAACCTCTTCCCGGATCTGTGCGAGTCCAGTTGGGCTCGATTCTTCGAAGTACCTGCACAGGAAGAACCGCGGGCGAGAGAGCTTGCTCCTCGACTCGGGGTTTTGAAGCTACGGTGCACAATGGAGATGGGCAGAGGGGCTCCGACGAACGGCGGAGGAGGAGCCCCGATTCGCCAGGACCTATGGTCCTGGGTTGAACAAATGCGTGCGACAGATGGAGAAAGCGTTGGGCTTCGAAATGGGGTGAACAGGGCGGTCGGATACGGTCAGATCCACAGTGGAGAAGTCGCCGGAGCGGAGCTCCGGCGAACTTCGAATTTCGATTTCTAAACTACAGGCATTAATCAAAACCTATTCTAATGACTGGAATGAAAAGCTAGAATCTAAAACTAACTAAAAAGCATAGAAAGGGCAGCTCTTATACCTGGGGGCCTCCAGGGAGCAGGGCGGACGCCGGAGCTCCGCCGCGTCAAAATCTCCTCCCTCCGGCCGAGTCACGGCGCTGGGTTGCTCCCCCTGTCACGAGGAACGCTCCAGGAACGAGATCTAGGCTTTAGGTTGGAATAAAAGTGGCCAAATTCGAGGAAGGAAGCGGAGCTTTTTATTTATAAACATTGGCAAGGGGCCTTATTACCCGGCGATTATTAACTGATCCAATGAACATCTCGTTGATCTATGATTTTGGCGGGCATCATGGAAGATTAGGGAACAATTCTTGTGAAGGAAGCGTTGTCGATTGATGGATGGTGTGCCCGAGAAAAAGGCATGAAATCGGGGGAGTAGACAGTTCAGAGACGCCGGGCGAGGGATGGGACAGTTGACCTGGGAGTCAACGTTGGCCGGCGCCTCATTGGGCCACGTAGGCCGCTACGAGACAAAATAGCAAATCTGAAGGAAGATTGATTTATTTGACGCCTTAAATGATTTTATTAATTTTTTCTTATAAAATAAAAAATGTGTATTATTTCATCTAGTGTTTATTTATGATTTTTATTGAATTTTTCGAGGTGTTTTGTTATAGTTTTATTTGGATAATATGTATATGTATGTATTTTCATGTATTTTATTTTTAATTTGTTTATTTTCTTTTATTATTTTCTTGGCTTATTTTATAAATTTATAATTTATTTTTTGAGTATAAAGATATTTTTGTTTGATTTTTATAAGTTTATTTGTATTTTTAAATAAATGTGTTTGTGTATATGTAAGTATACTTATAGGTATTTTACCTGTATATTATATACATTGTATTTATTTAATGGATTTTATTTATTTTTATTTTAGCTTTGTATTTTATATAATATATACATTATTGTAAAAATATAAAAGAATGAAATAATTAAAGAATGCTTTTCTCTTTTTATTTATGTTCGTCCTTCTCATAGGTATTTTGCCTATATAGACTTATTTTATTTTACATATTCTTTTTGGTTTTATTCTAAGGCTAATATGTATATCAATTATATGCATTATTTTCAAGATTCTAAAAATAGTAATTTATAAAAATAGTGATTAGTGATTAAAATGAATATTTTAATCAGGTATTATATACAAGAAAGGCCAAAAACCTAACTTCTGCATAAGGACTCCTAAAATTATGAAACCAATTTTATAAAATAGTTTATGAAATGCTATATACAATTATAGGTGAGTTTGGGTGATTTGGAGTTTTTATTTGCAAGATATGGGTCTGTGAAGTTGAGATTTTGGCTTTTTATTCTGTGTATAAAATGTACATTGAGTATTATTTTTGTACAAACTCAATTTTGTATTTTTATTCACATTATTATCTACAACTTTCATGTACAAAGTTTCTTTGTTTGATGAATAAATAATTATGTACAAAATAGGTGCCAAAAATGCATGAATAAATTAATAATCCCCCTACTTTATTCCTTGTCGACCAATTCCATGCTGGCCTTGGTCTCGGGGTTAGGGTCATAAAATATTTGCAATATTTTATTCCTTTTTCTTTTCTTCTCTTTATTCTATAATTTTGGCATTAAAAACCTTATTTAATGTACAATAAATACAAGAAACAACGAATGCTATTATATACAAATTAATGCTATTTACATGCATTTGCTGGGGTTTTTAAGGCCAAAATGATAGAATAAAGGTGATGAAATGGAGATTCATCAGACATTAACAGAGATTTATTGACAAACTTTTAAGCAAGGGGGTTAATTATAGGAAATAAAGATGATGAAACTGAGGTTCATCACCCCCCTATACTTAAACTATGCCCGTCCTCGAGCATCAAAAAGAATGACTAAGTTGGATTAACCCCCTTGTGCATGTGAATACCGGATCCAATCTGATCAAGTCGACTCGGCTTCAGAGATCCAAAATTCTAGAGTTCAACCCAGCCTTAATCAAGAGGCTTCCAATTCCTCTACTTCTCTAGACTCTCCCTGATGTACATATAAACTAAAGGATATGAAGTTTAGTGTTGACTGCAATTTCGAGAGTAGAGTCAATTCGTCACCCAAAATCTTGGTCCAAGAAAATCTCCTAAGGACCCAATCCTCAACACTGGGGAATAAATCCAATCTTGCATTCAGTCCACCGTCTCCTTAGTTGTCAGACTTAGAAAATGTAGATGGCGGGCCAGAAATGGAGGGCATGGTATTGTGTCAATTCTTCTCTCCCTCTCATTGGAACAAGGATTCTCTCTAGTGCCTTTTTACGCAACACAATTTTTTTGGTGTTGATCAGTGCGTCCGTCAAGAGAAGTTGGAGCCGTCTGCACTTGTTTTCCTGGGAGTACACCGGGGTGTGTCTCTTTTGAGTACCTATCGTACCTTCGACACCCAGACTTGTAGCATTTACGATGCAGAGCCCTTTTTTGGTGCAAACCCGACTCCTGGTCCTAATAGCGGTGGTCCAAGTGGACACTTTAAAAAGTTTGGGAGCGCTCGCCTTTGGTGGAAGCTCTTTGATATGTAACTGTGTGGAATGAGAGCTTTTCTTTGATTTTCTTTGACTTGTATATTTTGTGGCTAGCTCCACTGCTTTTACCAAAAGTTGGCGCACACTGATCAACATTTTTTTATTTATTTTTCACACCCAGGCACTTAGGTCAATGTCAAGAGAATAGTATAAGAACCAAGTTCTCATACTGGCTAATATTGCTGACACTCAGGTTTCCTTAAGCCTTCAAAGATTTTATCCCATCCTCGAGCATCATTAGATCAAATCCAAACTCGACTTCCTCATCCCAATCCCTCGAGTGAAAAATCAACTCATCTCATCAAAATCGCAGTCGTGCATGTGATGTGCTGCTCATATTCTTTCTGTCTGAGACTAAGCATGGAATATAGCATGCAAATCTAGAAACTTAGGGGGATGTGGATGATTAAGTCTAAGACCCTGATGGCTAAGGCTGGTTAACCTAAAATCTCAAAGACCTCAAAAAGCTAAGTCTCCTTGACTAATTCAGATCCTGGGTGAAAGTGTAAGTGTAGAGGACTAATCCAACTTATTCATTCAAAAACAAGACACACATTTTTTTTAGTTATTTTTTTGAACTTTAAGAGATATTAGAACTCCCTAAACTCAATTTAGCATCTGCAATTCAGCCAGTGTGGATGTAAGTACAGGTCGAAGCCCGTTGCTTGAGGACGGGGCCTTGCGCGATGTCCTCTAAACCATCCAATCTGCTAAGGGCGAACCCTCACTGAACGCGGCTAACTTAATTGGGTTTAGCAGTCACCAATGACTCTTAAAGTATTTTTAGGATTTTTCTGATTTTTATGGATTTTAATAAAGTTAAAACACATGTTAGACTCAACTTTCCTTGAAAAGAGATGGCGATTTTTCAAAACCATGTCAAAAAATAAAAAAAGTTTTCAAAACATTTTCAAAAATCATTTTCGAAAATATTTTTATAAAAGTAGTGTAACATAATATCGAAAAGCCGCGAAATCATTTGAGTTCTCTTAGTCCAAAGAATTTTACCTTAGCCAAAAAGTTTTAAATTTTTCAAAATTTTTCAGATTATAGCTAAAGTAAATATACGGTATATACGGTATACCCCCCTATACTTAAACTTTGCTATGTCCTCATAGCACTAGATGTTACAAGTACATAGGTCCATTTAAGTATATAGGAATATACGAGAGCTAAGAGGGGCTCCCCCTATACTTAGGTTAGAAATAACCTAAGTATAAAGGCAAGAAAAGAAGAGTAGAGAAAATCACAGGGACTCGGGTCCCCCCTATACTTAGGATGAGATTAGCCAAGTATAAAGATGGGAATTGATGTTGGAAGGAACCCAAGGTGAACGAAGAAGAGGGATGGATTTACAAGTGAGCGGTTGAATCGTTGGAGATGAAATGGAGTGACTAAGGTTTTAGGGTTGTGTAGCAAACATGGCTCAATTCAAGCAAGCAAAAACCCTTAGTTTCACCAACTCACACATGAAACCAACCGAAGTTGGTTTATTATCTTGTCAGATTTATTAGTGATAAAGCCTTAGATATTCACGCGAAGAAAATGAAAGTCAAGGCGTATGCGCGGGTGTTGCTCTCCCAAAACCGAATTTTACTCCATTTTAGGTTGACTTGCAATTAACAGTCCCAATTTTATTTTGAATTATCACTGAATTAAGGTTAGCACATCAATCAAAAAATCATCGTCTACCGTTCATTTCATTTTCCATTTATCCTAGGTGATCAATCTAGGAGATGAAAGCCGAGAAAAACATGTATTCGATGAAAAAAAAACGCGATCTAGGCTAAACGATAAATCATGCAGTGATTTGACAAAAACACGTGAAAAACTGGGGTTGTTTTGAAAACCAAAATCTATGTATGCAAGTCGAATAAAACCGCACCTAATCATGCATCTATTAGCGGGGATTAATCTTCATTAATTTTAGCTAAGTGATGCGAGATTATGTGCGTATAGAAATTAGTGTGTCCTGCCTACGATTAAGCACGTACAAATATGGAAAAATTAAAATGAGCTCGGAGAGCCGCGTGCCTAGTCCTAGGTCGACACTCAAGTGGGGACGATCCCCACACAACCATGATCGTTCGATTACACACGCGAGTCTTCGATCGAAGACCGCTGTAAAAGACGAATTATTATAAAAATAAAATGCAACACAAAAATGCGAGACATTTTTTTGTGTCTTCCTTATTTGCTCCAAGCAAGCTCCTGCGGCTCCTTGCAGCGGGGGACGTCCTGCTCCTCGCCTCCTTGATCCATCAAGGGCCCTGCCACAGAAACAATAGTTAGATATCAAATAAGGAAGAAAAAATTTTATATGCAAAATATGTGGTTATTTGACCTATAAAAAGGAACACCAAATTAAACAAACAAAAATCCAAAAAAATATAAGAAATAAGCCGTGTCCCCGGCAACGGCGCCATTTGACGAACCGCAACATCGGCCCTTTAAGAGTGCGGAATTAGCACCTCAACATGTCGATGCAGTCGGGCCGATTTTGGTCATCAAAAGATCAACTCATTTAAAGATATGCAATAATAAATCAAAATGAGATGATCGTAATTTATTTTACTTGGCAAGAAACCAAGGTCGAACTCAGGGACACGAGCCTCTCTCGTATTAATCGGATTTAAGTTTATTTAATTAAGTGTTGAATTAAAGCATCTAGGTCAAATTCATGAAGAGACAACACAAAGCAATGCATTAAAACAAAATAAACATGCATTTTTTTTATCATGCAAATATTTGAATATGCAAAGCTAATGATATGCCCCAAAATTATAGTCACTTGAGCCATAGACAAAAATTGCGAGTTAAAATGAGTTGACATTAAGAAGCATTCCACATTTAATAAGCAAATAAGCATGTCAAATAGAGAATTCAAGACACTTAGATAATAGAATAATACACCACTGATCATAGTGTCAAATCTAAGATTAAAGCATGCCATCATAAAGACAATGAAAAGAGCTTCAAAATGAAACTGAAATCAACTCGATTGGAGCTATATAGCTCAAGATATGCATAAAAGAAGACAGGGGCATAAATGCAAGAAAACATGAAATGATAACTACAAAAAGGTCCCTGGGAAGGACTAAAATGAAAATAAAATAAGTTCTGAGGCCTTCCCTGTAAATATACCAAACGCGCGGGGACCTTTTTGCAAATTTGGAGAAGTTCGTGGGCAGCTCTGCAATTTACCCAGAGTAGCACGTGCATCTAGGCTCGGAAGGAGGCTCGGCAGAGGCTTGGTTGCTGCTTCGGCTAGGCTCGGGTGGTCCGAAGCTCTAGCAGGCTCGGTGGAGGCTCGGGAGCGTCAGAGCCTGGGGCTCGGTCGCTAGGCTCGGGGGAGCTCTGGATGAAGACACGTGGCTGACGAAGGACCATCCGATTGTGACGATCGGATGGCTGCAGTGAGATCTTGGAGTGTCGACGTGGCGGCATAGTAATCGTTGGATCTTGTGGATCCAACGGTCGATGAACTCGATGGCATGGCCTCCTCTGGACCGTTGGATGGTCACCGGGGGTGGACCATCCAACGGTGGCTGCTCTTCTCCCTCGGCTGAAGGCTGGTGGCGCATTCAAGGCTCCGGCGAAGGACCCCCTCCTCCGCCGCTCTGTCCAGGCCCCGGTGGTGCTCGCCCGAGGCTTCTGAAGGTCTGTCAATGAAGCTTGGAGCTCGGGGAAGGTCCAGGAACTGCCGACGTCGACCATCGGAGCTCGGAGTTTGCAGGCGGCTGTGACGAAGTATGCTCAGGCGAGGTTCCGGCCATTGACATATAGGTCACCTGCAGGGTTAGTACACATAGCCGAAGCGTGCGATTGTGGTGTGTGCGTAGTGGCGGTGAAGCGGGAGCTCGTCGGAGGCGAAGAAAGTGGAGAGCTCGGAGCTCCGCCGCCGCGAGGGCGGAGGAGGTGGTTCGGAGGTGACTGAGGGTTTGGAGGAAGGAGACGGTGAGCGGAGCGATGCGCGATGAAGGGGGAAGTGTGGCAGAGCTTTTGAAGGTGTGAATGGAGAGCGATATCGACCGAAGGAGCCTAATTAAAGCAGAGAAAAAGGAAGAAAAAGACAAAGGAGGAGGAGGAAACTCACCTGACGTAGGGCGGATGGTGTGGCCTGGGCTTGAGCTTCGAGAGGAGCTCGGGGTCTTCGCAACGTGCTGGGCGGCCGTCCCAGCGAGCTCGAGCGGCGATAGGGCGCCGCAGCTCCGCCGTCGAAGGCGGAGGGTCTCACTAGGGGGCATCGTCGTCTTCGCTCAATCCGGCCACCTCCCCCTGTCACTGGGAGGTGGCGGAGGGCTAGGCGAGCCCCCATGTAAAGGCGGACGAAGTGTTCTGACGGAAGGGGTGGCTGATTTAAAGAGAGAAGTGGCAGTGGTGGTGATGGGAGTCGTGGGTTTCGAGGGCATCTGAGGGATGACTGGAAGGAGGTCGTGGATAGTGGAGTTATGCGCGGAGGAGAAGGATGATGGGGGAAGACCGTGGGACGGTTGGCGATGTGAGATGATGGCTGGAGTGGCGAAGAAAATAGGAAGGGGGAGAGGTTTGCGTGCGCTGGATCGTGGGAGAGAGAAGGCTATCGGAGGTAGACGATGATGCATGACCGTTGGATCTGGAGATCCAACGGTGAAGGGTTAAGCGCGAAGAGACGGCGTAGATAAGATCTGGGCGATGCGAACGAAGAGATCAGGCGCTGCCACGTGGCGCGCTATGGAAGTGGCGCTAACGAACGGTCACGATGCGCACGCTAAGGTCGATCGAATGGATGAGGTCGGCGCACAAATGAACGGCGGTGATCATAGCAAGAGGCGTTGTGGTCAATGGCAGATGACAGTGCCACGTGGCTTAAGCAGAAGGAGGCGGTAACGTGCGGTAAAGATGAAGTGCGGGGGAGATCTGATGGATGAGGTTTTAGGTGTGCGTGGACACAGCGGGGTCGTTGGATCTAAAGTGAGATCCAATGGCCAGGAGTGGTGGCGGATCCAGCAAGAAGGAGCGGGCCACGTGGAGCCCCCAGAATGGGCCACGTGGCCCAATCAGATTTATTTGAGGGAATTTTCGATTTTTGAGGGCCAAGATGGCCGAATTTGAGAAAACTCAAAACATGAAAGTTGTAGATCTTGACGAGATCTACAAGTTTCATGTTGACCAAAACTGGAAAAGAGATCAAACAAGGGCCCGAAATATTTTTGAGGGTATTTTTTTAAGTCTAAAAATATCACGAATTTTTGCTTTGTCATTTTTTTGTGGTTTTTAATTTATTAAGGACTCTGTTAATTATAGGACATTAACAGGGATTTATTGACAAACTTTTAAGCAAGGGGGTTAATTATAGGAAATAAAGATGATGAAACTGAGGTTCATCAGTGATCAGACCATGTCAAGATCTAATTTGCATTATACCGTGTAGTCAGGTATTTAATTCCATACCACAGAATTCAGAAGTTGTAGGAAACCATGGATCAGGAATTCTTTTGGATATTTATCTGAATTTAAAGCAACAATGGCAGCGAGGTTAAGATCATAAAGCCCTAGTGCGTCATCATAAACAGCTTCTGCGTTCGACAACCATAAGAGATGTTTCATGGCTTCATCAGCAGAACGATAAGAGGTTTCTATTTCAGCATCAGGGCCTTGTAACTCCAACTCGCTGACTACTTTTATTCTCTAAGGGCTTCCTCCATTTCTAGAGGCTCACTGCGGGCCAAAGTAGTCAATATACAAAGCTCCCTTGCCGGACTTTCTGTCAACAATTCTTCTATAGCCTTTCTAATAACCTGCAGAACATCACGCATCTTATGCCTTGGCTGAAAACCATCAGCACCAACAGAAGGCATGGCTTCATTTACTTTTGAGCATGCTAGAAGAGTAGACTTTTTATATGATTTGTATACAAGAGTTTCATTCTTTAAAGCACAAACAAATTCTATGATGTGTCCAAGATTACCTACTTGACGAACAAATTCACTAGCTGATTTAATAAAAGACTGCAAACCACAATAATCAACTATAATATTGAAATCTATCACGTGGCGTCTCACCATAAGCATGGCATCTCTAAAACATTGTTGGATCAAAGCATTTAAATGAACAATAAGTTCTGCTTAGTAGTGAAAATCAGGTGTGTCATCATATTATGTGCAAGTCCACAGTTGTCTGCATAAAATGAGAAGCTGCTGCAGTTGCTACATAATGTTCTCTGACCTACTTGGAGATTTCCGCTATAATCAAGCCCAAAAACTATCAAGTCCAGCATGCCACATATTGGACCACTACAACCTTCATCAAGGACATGATGCAGAAAACCCATTTCCAAATCAAAATTGGTGAAGTTGTAAATCTCCAGGACCCTCATTTATATTCACTCTAGATTTGCACTCGAGTATAGATCCCCCATCTAGTTGAATAAATACTGAAAACTTTTTCATGGGATTAGAAACTATTCCAATAACAAATCCTTCAACAAAGTATTCCTTCTAATTTTGAACACGCCAACTAGATGAAGCAACTGAACCTGGAACAGAATTATCAGAACATACAAGTTCTATCTCTGCTAGACAGTGAATAAGAACTATCTCCATAGATTGACAGTCATTTAATTGCAAACCAGGAGGCAAAGATAAAACAATTGTTGGTTGAATAAATTCACTGCTAAATGCTCCAATCAGAACATGACAAAGTAGTAAAGCAGGAAAACACCAAATACCTCCATTCGGTTGGATCCTTCTGATCTTCCATGGGCTTGGGTGCCTCCTTGAGAAGGGAGCGAGCGGTCTGGAGAGGGGTGTGGTTAGCTTTTCCTGATTTTCCATTGGTTTGGGGGCCTCCACGAGGAGGGCACGAGCAACCTGGAGAGGAGGGTGTAGAGGCGACCTGGAGAGGGGCAACCTAAAGAGGAGGATGCAACCGATAAGGAGATGTCGTTGAGAGGAGGAGGTAACGACTTCTAGAGGGGAGGCGGCGTTGGAGATTCAAGGTAGGCGAAGCCCGTGGGTGGGGAGGGGGGAAGAAGTGGAATAGAGGGGAGGCAATGTGGAGGAGAGGCGCATGCAGTGGTTGGAGAAGGGGGATGCGGTTCTATGGGGTAGGGGACGAGGGTCAGGGAGAGGGGCACGGATTTAGGGCTTCAATGGGCGGGAGCCTGCTAAAATTTTTGCCAAATTTTACCACCATGTTGCGACTACATTGTGGTCGCAACATGGTTGCCAAAATTTACTACTACATGTGGCGACCACAAGTAGTCGCAAACCTTTTATCGACTACGTAATAGTGGTATTCTAGTCGCAAAATAGTGGCTAAATCTATTGCGACTACTTTGCCACAACACGCAGTAGCAACTGTATAGTCGCAAAAACTGCATTTTCTTGTAGTGATTGGTTTGTGGTGTTAGAGTTTGTGGAGGAAAGTTACCTTTACCATTAAGTTGCATAAACACATGAAATTGCATCATTTTTCTTTACAAACTAGCATTGTCATCTTGGTATTGACACATTACGTCATCGGGCTAGAAACTCGCTCCTTCAGTCGCACCAAATTGTTATCTAACTCCTCCCTCACTGAATTTTGAGACAAGGAGCTGCTACCGTCATGATATCAAGATCAAATGGTTTCCCCACAACCACCACCTCTCAAATGTCAAGAATGCTTCGGACCTGTCGCTTGTAGGAATGCTTCGTCCGAAGTGATAGGTGCTTGACCGGTGTCTGTGCTATCTGACAAGGGGGTGGTGGTCGGCCTTACCATCACATCCTAAAAGATATTCATTATTCACCATTTAACATGCATAATAAATACTTTAAAAATTCGAACTATCAAAATATAAGTTTTTCTTGCATGAAGGGGTCTATATGCTTCATCCATTCATTCAACGATCCCACCTATGTCACGACTCTCTAATTGTTTGAAAATTTCAATCATATTTGACACATGTTCAAGTTTCACAATCTAAATATAATTGCAAGAATAAGAATCATATCAACATGTCAAAAAATATAAATCAAGTACATAATTAAAGTACTTACAAACTCTTGACGCAACTAATTTGTGTTTTTTCCAACCCATCCTGTAGGTAGTCGTGAATCCATTGCTTCTTTTATAAGTATTCCCCTTAGAAATCTCCTATAATTCACAATTATTACGAAGGTAAGTTGAGTGAAGAAGTAAACAGTAATTTCAATACCCCGTGCCCATCTCCAGGTGGAAGCTATTGATCGAAATACTAAAAATCCATGTACTAATGTCCCATATATAATTATTATAAAAATTATACATTTATTCACAGTATTCTTCAAGCGTCCTTGACAATGACGAAGCATTTCTCCTACATAAATCAAAATCTACCCATCAACCGCATTGCTACGATCCCATGTAAAACTAACCTACACAAATTAGATCTTAATTTTTACAAATGATATTTATAATAAAAATTTAAGAAAAAATGTACAGTTATCAACTATTTACCTTAATGTCATATAAAATAGTATTTCTGATAGCATGTGATACCAATCTAAAATCAACGGAGTTGATAGGAACATGGGAATATACCATCTATCCCAGATAACTATGAAACAATGTGGAGTTCTCATCCACTGCATCACCTATGAGAATCCAGACCTGTAAAGTCGTGCTTTTAGGGAGACGATCTAATGCTTTGCATTGTGAGGATCCTCTCCTCTTAGCAGATGTAGCAGCCTGTGGAGGGGCTGAAGTTGATATCTCTCTAACACGTCGCTCATATCTAGGAGGCATTACTATATAAAATATAATATTAAATTATCTAAAATCCAAATAAAAAAATTAAGCTGTTATACCTTTTATTCAGTCATTGTATTATCATAAACTATATGAGTTATTATATTCACATCGTGAGCTACAAAAGCAGACGAACTCTCGTAAACTCCTTCCTGATAGTTATCATTTATATAAGGTAGATCTTCATCTTAACTACATCGAAGAACTATCTAGGAATGGTTTGTATGAGAATAATCCATCCCTTGTAATAGTTATCTGAAAAATACAAAACTTGTTTTACCATTGTAAATAGTTAATTTTCCTATAAATAACAACTATGTTTTAAACTAGTATAATCACTCTTGCCTTTTCGGTAACCAATTCCTTCACGATCAATATTTGGTGAGGAAAGAAGAAAGATATATAATTAGAATAAGATTGTTTTTTTGGAGTTTATCGATTAGACTAACTCAATGCGACGTTAAGTAAATTCACGATGTGAGCCCAAACCACTGCGTCATTTGTGGAAGACCCATCCAAGTTTATCAAGTGCCGCGAAGTAGACCTACCTTGTAGGGCACGTCTCTATACGATGCATGGTTACGTGAGTTGTGATATACTTTCAAGGTTTTAAGGAGTTATGACGTAATTTTACAACATTGTTGAAAGGGTTTTGGTTTAATAATCCCTAGCTGTGTTTTGGTAAAAGGGGAGAGAGTGAAAATAGAAAGAGAAAAGGAGAATAGATAGGGAAAAAGGTGAAAAAGAGATAGGAATGGCGTCATACAAGAATGGTAAATAGAAGATAGTGTCATTGTTGTTTGCAACCATCCATCATCACTCTTCTTACCGCATTGATTGCCCTTGCACACTATAACAAAATGAGTTTACAGTGATTTTTTAGTCCGTCGTTATATTGTTCATCGTTAAATAAGTGATGATGAAGATCATTTCATGTGAAATGATGTTTTTATACTTGATTTAGTGATGAATATCATATCCTTCATTATATTATTTGCAACGGCTCATATTCTGTTGATAGTTTTTGCAAAATTTGAACTAATCATCACTAATTGCAAGCATAAAATTTATTTCGTGATGAATAATACTCATTGTTATATATTCAACAATGGACGTTTGTCATACCCAACTCTACATCAGATTTAATAAGCCATTTGTAATTTCGTTCTTCCATATTTGTAACAGCCCGGATCCTCGGTGGCCAACGGAAATATAATAAATACCATGCCGGATCTGAGTGCTACTCACGAACATCAATGATATCACAAATTGCATATAGGAACCATCTTAACTCTACTTCATCCATAAAAGTATACATCTCTAATACATATCCAAGATCCTTTGTTCCAGTGGGCACAATGATATCCTTACTTCAGACCTCGCAACGAGTCTCTAACTGCAGCTAAATTTATTTTCACCACGACCTAAAATAAAAACACAAAAATGCATGGTATGAGCTTAACACTCAGTATGTGTCGAGAAAAGGTCAAGCCTTCTAGCGAAAAATCAAGTCTCCTTATGCTATTACAAATGACTCCATGCATAAATAATTAGCTGGATAAATATTTTCCACATTGGATCCTTATAAATTTTCTATATTCCGCAACATGGAATAATGTTCATAACATGCAGTATCCATGGGTACATTCCTTGAACATGATCTTAATCATAACATAATGTGCATGGATTTCACTAGTTTTCTCTTGTAAAATTTACAATATCAATAATTACATAAAGATGATTACATATGTGAAATTATGTGTTACACCCATACAGTTATTGCTACGAATTTTCACATATAAACCCTTATTTTATCCTAACAATGAGATTTGCTTTGTTCTCATTTCCATCATCATAATTATATACTTTTTCATAGAACATATCATACACAAAAGTAGTGTCATGGCATATTCATCCAAAATACCCCTTATAATAGCATCATATGGATCACTTATAAACATAATTATGTATACAAAGGACGTTCTTTTTATATACATGCATCTCATACCATACTTTCATATATGCCCTTAAGATTTTCCATATTTACACATATGTCCTTAACAACAATATAACCACATGTAGACACTTAGCATTTCACATATATGCACATATACACTTAACATTTCACATAATTACACATATACACTTAACTTTCAATAAGCACTTGGCTTCATCATAAGCACTTAACTTATTCATTATGAATTCATCTTATATCATAAATTGTTAGACGGCTTTGGTGGCTTTTACCGCCGGCACACTCGGTCACTCAATCATTACAAAGAACGTGATGACATCAGCGCTGAGTCAATATGTGGACTTTCCACTAGGTTTCACTGAAACCGACACCCCCGAAAGGTGTTGCCCTTTATGCCTTTGATAAAAAGACTCTAGAGGTGGCTCCCACCTTATGTGTAGCACTTAGCTCCGCATACCATTTAAGTGCCATTATTCACTTAAGAAAAAATCAATTCTTCCTATTTCATTTAATAGTGGCTCATGTGAATCTTTTGGTTCCACTAACCATGGAGGTCTTCATTGTAATATATATACATACGTACATACATACATATACATATATATATAGTACATACACATGCAAGCAAACAATCTATTTCTTTTCCACTAACCTTATTTTTTATAATGTTGAGAATAACTCTCCTTAGTTCGTGTTGGTGCCAATATCTTTAATATTACTTGTAACAACTTTATAACATCAATCGATTATTATTATTTTTATCGGTTCTACAATCAGAATTTAATCTAATCAATGATAAATCATTTAATATCACTTTTTTTCAACCTCCAAGATAATATAGCATATGACATAAACCCGTAGCTATAATTTTTCTTATGGTTCTACAATATAATCTACATCATCACTCACTCATAATGTGATTGTGGAAGTAACATATAATTTAATGATAATATTTAGGAAGGTGGTAAATTCATAAGATTATATATATGTCTACTCAGGTCTATATATGACGATCGAACCTAACATTCAAGACTCATCCATAAAAAAAGGAGTTATGGTAAAAATACCATGCATGCATGTACATAGTTTACCAATTACAAACCTGTTAATCAAACAAGAATCATTGTTGGGTCTTTTACTGTATAACTAGTATATCGAAGATATATTATAATATGTTAGACACAAGAGTGCTCGGAATTTCTCATGAAACTTTAACAATTAGCTGCAAAATTTCTTCGACTACACATAAAAATCTCCAAAGGCTTGAAGATGTACAATAATTAATCTGACTCAACCCTTGGAAATTATCCATCGGAAACAAACATAAGATTGTATTCAAGCTTGCATATCTTTATATTCCTAAAGTTTGATTAACGGCATGGTATATAAGTTGGTTGTTGCCATATAATTGTTTCACTTATATTAAGAAATATTCACAACCAAGCATCCAACGTTATAAAAGGTAACATTATAGACAGAGTTGATACCAATTTTAAGATTTACGGATGTGAATTTCTCACGGCAACATTTCAAGGCAAAAGAATGACTTGTCTCTTTTTTCTAATTAATGTTTTAATAGTAACTACTTATGTTTAAGAACACATGTACGACTCAGATATCAGATCATGAAAATGACGGCTAACAAAAATATAACAACATATTCTTGTCCAATGTGAATATGAATAATTCAAGATAATAAAGTAAGATATTTAACTCCTAAAATAAACCGTGCCATTAAGAACACCAATCAAGAATAATATCGAAGCACCTTAATGAGATCGGCGACCATCCATACAATGACAATCTTGATTTAATCATGAATTTATTAAGTAATATTCCTAAGGGTTTGACACATACCTCGATGTACGAAAAATTTATCGGATCCGAATTCAACATCGACAGAAAGGTTGTCGTCGGCGCTCACTGCATGCACCTCCGATTCTACCGGATCAACCTTCGATACCGACATATAGAGCCATCATTGCTGGATACGAATCTTGCACAATGCATCATCTCTTCTCGCGCTCTCTCTATCTCTATCTCTATCTCCTTCCTCTTACTCTCTTCTCACTTCTCTCATCTCTCCCTCTACCTATTTCTCTCCATCTCCAATCAAGTCTCTCTCTCCTTCCCTCTCTTTGTATCTCTCACGCACACTCTCTATATCTCTCCCACACAAACTCTCACATAATCAGACTAATTACCTAAAATAGAAATCGTAACCTCCCTAATATTGGTGAACAAGTCCATTTCCTCTCATCATGCGCACCCCCCTCTCTCTTCTTTTAAGATGAATCCTAACACTAGCAACGCCTCTTCCCATGCAAGAAATCCACTTTTCAAAAATAGAGATAACATGCATGGAATAAAGGTGTTGAATTGGCCTCATAAACGTCCATCTCTTTCTTTCTCTCTTATTATTATTTTATTCTTTTTTTAATTACTAATTTATGGGTCGTTACATATTTAAACTCGACAAGTAGTTTGTCATTTTGATAACTATGCATAGATAGACAGAGAAGTGCTCTCTCTCTCATGTATTTTAGATAGGGATGAAAATAAATACATCTATATCAATATCATTTCATATATACATTTGTCAAATGAGGATATAGATGCTATTTTTTCACATCTAGCGAGTATGAATAAAAATGTGATATTCTCAATTTTGATAAATATGAATATGAATGCAAATGTTCAAAATTTGGAAGATAATAATGCTAATATGATACGCGGACAGTGGTTGCTTTCTTTACTGTTTAGTTACTTTTGTAAGCTCTCTTTTGTTATTTACGTGATTTTTAGGTTCATATTCATTATTAAAATATTTAATATTCTTTTTATATATTGGATATTATTGTGAACCTAAAAAGCTTCTAGCATTTAAGTACATTTGGACATGTCTAATATTCATAAATTAACTCGCATTCATTTATCATATATTTGTATATTGAATTGCCAATATTTGTTTTGCATTCAAATTCGTATTCTAGGATATGATTCTCCATTTTACATATTTATGTGATATTCAGGTTCGGATTTTAAAAATGATAAGGACATGAGAATACGTATATTTGTATATGTATCCGACCATTTCTAACCCTACTATGAGGGAAATTAGTGTGATTTTTAGAAATAAAAGTAGATCAAACAAGCAAAATAGCATAGCATAAAAAAAGCACAATTCATGATCTAAGAGGTTTATCCTGAATGTGACTACTCTTATAGACAGAAGCAATAGATCTCCTTTGTATGGCGATAAATTAGAGGGATGAGTTAACATTCAAGATATATCTCAACATACCATAAAGATGGACCAAAACAGTCAGTTAACCCGTGTAAAATAGTTGGCATTAGTTAGGGCTAGCTATTGAGTCACGACTCGATGAGCCAGGCTCGAGCTCGGCTCGATAAGGGCTCGTGAGCCTGGCTCATTAGGCTATTGAGTTGAGCCCGAGATCAGAATTTTAGGCTCGATTGCTTAACCAGTCGAGCCCGAGCCGAGCCTCGCTCGCTCGATAACTCAACAAGGGGCTCGATAAGGAATATATATATATATATTATTTATATATAATACAAACAAAATAAAAGTAGCACTTTGCAATATTCCCTCCACTAACTTTGCTCCTCCCACGAGTCACGAGTCATGACACAATACTCAAAATCTCATTCCCGCACACACATTTGCCCCTGCCTACGCATTAGAAAATTAGTATTTTTTTCCTTTTTTATAAGAAAATAGAATGTTACAATATATATTATAATTAAGATTCTATTTACAATTTGGATAGTGGCCTACTGGTAAGGAGCACAGTTTTAGATAGAGCAGGTCCTGAGTTCGAACCCGTGTAAACTACTTTTCCACTAAAAAGTACTCGTTTTCCTTAATGAGCTAGTCTTGGGCTCGAGCTCAGACCAAGCTCGATAATGGCTCGAGCTAGGGGCTGACTCGGCTCGATAGCCAGCCCTAACATTAGTAGAGTGGATCATCTACTATACTGCAGACACTGCTGCAATATCTGCAATATCTGGGACTGCTCGAGTCGCTCGATCTTGAGCGAGCGAGTCGGACGAATTCACATTTTTTGTGAGCCCATACAGTGCAAATTCGTACGAACAGTTACTGTAGAGTCTGCAGCGTTGCAGACGATCCGGTTCCTGGGATTAGACGGTGTGATACAGTAGAATCTTATTGAGGATTGTTGACCCGTGACTTTTAGGATACAGAAACAAATCTGAACATAATATCAGCAGCGCTACGGCATCTTCTACCAGTGCTTCTTGACAGTTGGATTTTTGGATCTCCACCTCGCTGTGGTAGACCTGTGGTTGAAGACTACTGGGTGATCGGCACAGGACAAGCCGCCGAGAAACATGTGAACGCCGCGGCCGGTGTCCAAACAGCCAAGCTTGCAAATTGCGAAGGCCTTAAGAAATCTAAGATCTTCTTCTTCTGTTGATCAAATCCTGATTTTGGATCCATTCCCTTCGATGCTATTATGAGAATTCTTGATGACTTACATGATTCCAATGACTTCGATCCCCGTCTCTGATCTCCCCTCGTAGCCTGATGATCTTTTCCTTTCACGGGAGGTTTTTTAAAAGATTTGACTGTTGTTGTTTGAAAGAAAAATCAGACATCTGATTTATTCTTCAACCATCTGACAAAGAATGGCTTTGTTTGACGAAGTTTACCCAACGCCCGTATAATACCGGTGGAAAGCTCATTTTTTTACGTCACTGTCAACGGATGGATCACAAGTTCATTTGGAAAGCCATGTGTAATCCATCGATGCGCACTACTTACAGCGAATATACCTTTTTTATCGACGCTAAAGCAGCAAGTGATGAACTGTGGGTTTTTTTGCTTGCCAGTTAATGGATGGAATGACAAAATCTTCTACAAAAAGGGAAGAAGACGACAGCGAGAACCCAAACAGTTGAACTCTAAACCTCGCTAAAATCTCGTTAAATATTTTGTTGCGGTATGCTTTCCAGATTCTCTCGTCCTTTCTTGGTATGTTTCCTGGCAATCAAATAAAATTCTGATCTGATTCGTTAAGATTTGTTAATTTCCAGTCAAGAGTCTTTCATTCACGAGGAATTTCCCGCAGAAAGAAGAGATAAAGAAAAGGAAAGCAGCAGATGGCATCGATAGCTTTCAGGAGGAGGAGCAGAGGCAATGAAAGCGTCCTTCACAGCTGCAGCTTTTCGTTAGAGAGCGCGCATGCCCTTTGTTATCCCAACTGTCCCGTCCCCATTCCTTTCAGCGGTCTCAGAGACGAGTCTCCTCTCCCTTTTGGGTATTTTCGCATTTATACCCTCCGAAACCCTCAACATTACGGCATAGCCCTTTGCGACGCGTATTTTTTTTATTTATACAAGGTGCCAAACAACGCCTTTCTCCTCAACCCATCTCGTTCTCTTTGAAATTATCCTATTAGTTAGCGTTGACGATCTGTTTTAGTATGCCAACCCTTCTCCGCAGAATCGCGTGCCATAATTTTTAAAGACCACCGCTACTGTCGTGGAATTTGAATTCCAATATTGTGATTAAAAAAATAATAAGTTTTTTTTACCTGTATCAACAATCATAATGCTCACGTGCCAACACGCGATGCCCTATGCCTACTCGTCAGAGAAGGATAAGAAGCCATAATTAATTAAAGGGATTTTTATCCGACAGACCCTATAAACTTTTTAAATTACCTCTACGACGTAATTACCCCACCGACCATATAAATTACCCCAAGAACCCTCACGGGCTTCAAACAGATTAGTCGGAGGGTTCATGGGGTAAGAGTTGGCAAGTTTACAGGATCGAAGGGGGAATTAGGTTGTTTCAAAGGTCGTGGAGGCAATTAGCAAAGTTTATAGGTCAGCTGGGTAAAAAACCCTTAATTAAATAAGCATCCACCACAAAAGCACTCATTCCGTTGGTTCAAAGGAAATATATTTTCGAGTTTGGTAAAATTGTAGTTATTTACATCTATGGCCACTTTGTAATATTAAATTTTAGATTAAACCATCTTTCTGTTTGTATTTTCATAGTCACCCCTTTAAGTATCCTAGATATGCATGATTGCCCCTATATTAGTGCAATACTTTCTTCAACTTGCTTGTGTGCCAATTTTTTGAAACCAATTCCGAGATTAAATCAAAAACCTTACCAAAAAGATCAGATCGGATGGGACCATAGAACTAAAAGATTCTACGGGATGATCGTTCTTTAAAACACGATTACATCAAACATGCAAGGAAAAAGTAATTGAACCACTTGAGTAAAGCGGAATGAGTAAAAACATGTATAAATACACACTCTAATATATACTCAAAAGGGATGTAAAATAAATAGTCAATGTATATAGAATATGTATCTTATTGTATATATAAACTTTTTCTTGCATATGCAATATGTTATGCATGCAGATATTTATAATATTCTAATTAAATAAAAATGTGGTATAATAATAGTTTAATAATATTTAAAATCCTTCCTTTCCAAGAAGTTTTTGTGTAATAATTGTTGAGAAGTTTATAATAGGTAACTCAAAGACCTTGGCTAAATCTACCATTATATCATTATTTTAGCAGATTTAAGTTTGAATTATGAATAATTTACGATTGAACTTAGTTAAATCGGGTTCCAACTGATCAATCGAACTAGAAATTCAATAAAATTATACTCTTAAACTAGCGAAAATCAGTTGACTAAACAGGTGCAGGCACGATTTACTAGTTCAACTAGTTTAATAGATTTAACTGATTGGACCACCAATCCAATCATTCAACTTCCAAAACACTCATGCACACATATAAATTATACTTGCATGTCTTATCTCTCCCTTTCATTGGCATTGTCTTAAAAAAATAAATTCACACGTCCATATTAAATTATTATCTACACCCAAAATCAACACGTCGTCATTAAAATATTACAAACAAATATTTATACTATTTCATTAATCCAAAGTAGATCACCACACAGACCATAAATTAAGGGGGTTAAACTAAATAGACCCCCTTCCAGTGCGGATCTCCCAGAAACATCCCTGCTGAAATAAAAGGGCTTCTCCATAAAATACCGAAAAAGTAAAGATGGAAAATATATAACGCCCCTCCGCCATTCCTCTCGAAGTGCAAGCAGAAAAACCAAAGCCCAAATCGAAATCGGAATCCCAATCCCCTGCTCCCATGATGTGCCGGGAACACCACTCGGAGGCGGCCGTCGGGGTTTGCCCCCTCTGCCTCCGCGACCGCCTCCTCCTCCTCGCCTCCCCTTCCCCTCCCTCATCACCTTCCCCACCCGCCGCCACCTCGCTCGGCGGAGTCACCAGATCCTGCGCGAAGCGCCCCTCCCTCCTCTCCTCCCTTCTCTCCCTCGTTCTCCCCCGCCGCACCAGGTCCCCGCCGCGGGCGCGCCGGTGCCCTGCCGCGCCCCGCGGGATGTCGCCAGATCGAGGATCTGACGAGGACGACTCACCCTCCTCCTCTCCTGCGTGGCGGAACCCCGTACCAACTCCGGCCCGGCGGCGGCAGGTCATGGCGTCGGGATTCGCCGTGTGCTTCAACCCGATGGTGCGCGCGAGCCCCCACCACCCGCGGCGGCGCAGCCAGGTCACATCTGGCGACGTGGCGGCAGTAAAGGGCAGGAGCTGCTGCGGCGGCAACCGCCGGCAGGCACTCGCGCCCAACCGATCGCGGAAGCTCGCGGATTACGGGAGGTTCAAATGACGGTACTGCCCTCGGTGGTATTTGTAAAAAGGTGATTAGATATTTTCTCCTTTTTCCTTTTTTAGGAAGGTGAGGATTTTGGATATGTTGATTAGTTTAAGGGCCTTAAATGCGAGATTCGTGTCTGGGACGCCATGGGAGTTCCGTGGGAGGAATAGTTCCTGGTCCAAAAAACGTGCCGATGTAAATAATATATATTATATGGAACTTGTGGGCATCAAGTAAAGTTAGATTGACATGAGAAGGAACAGAGGGTTGATGTAAATGCTATGGGGATTCTTTGTTTTTTTAAGTAATCGATAGTTCCGATCGGTGATACTCTGAATTAGTCTTTGCCACTTGTTACCGGATTAGCTCTCCAATTATATAGTCAAAGTTGTCAGCTCTCCATTTATGTAGTTAAAGTTGTCAAATATTTTTGATAGCTCCGTTGATTGTATGGCAATAAATATGTTGATCTCGAAATGATTTATTCCCTGTAAAAAAATATTGTATGGGTCCCGGAACATGACATAGGAAAAAGTGACTCCGACAATAAATGAACTTGTTGACAACCACGTAAAATAATTAAGTTCAGTTGTTAAGTATTAATATCATTTATAAAGTACTCTCACAACTCGTGAGTTTCCCAGTGGGACTAGATATTTTGAACCGAAGATTATATATTGAACAACCCGTAATTATTTGTGCATTAAATTGAATATCATTTTACCTCGCACCTATGTTATGGAACCCAATGATTACTCCTTTTGATGTATTTGTGTAATTTTTACTCAGTCTTTGGCAGTCTTCCTCAAGGCGACAATGAAACAGTTAAATCTGTGATCCTGAGATCCATCCTTGTGATTAGTCTCCATCACCCATATAATATTGGGTGAATTACAAAAGAAGCTTCGACAATGCTTTTATTCTTAATTACATACCTCGTCTTTGAAACATTACAAAGAACAATTTATCTTATTTTTTATGTTAAATACAACGTAAGCTTTTGCGACTCTTTTATAAAAACTTTTTATCATGCATATACAGCTTCCCTTATATGATTGACCTATTAACACGTATGCCCTTGTCCATAGAGGTGGTGTACTTGGTTGGTGTGATTGCATGGGTTATTGGGTAATTTTAAGGGTCATGTTGTAATTACAAAGATTATAAGATCTATGATGTAATTGGACAAGATTAGGGTTCGTTTGGTTGCAGGATTGGGCAGGGTTGGGTTGGGTTGGGTTGGGGTACCCCTGTGAATAGTAAACTGTGAGGAGGTTGGGAGGGTTGGAAGGAGGGGTACCTCGGGTTGGGCCAACCCAACCCTGCAACCATATAGGCATTATCATCCTGGTGTTAAAGCCAATATTTTTATCCATTTCAATCCAATAAAGGCATTATCATTAATCACCCGCTTCCTTGATTACATACATTAAGCGTTGTATTAATGTTTTTTCTACCACTACCCTTGAAATCTTATCCAATTACACCATCATTTTGATTAGTCTTTGTAGTTAGACCGTTAGACGGTGACCCATGTAATCATGTTCTATTTAACACATAACCTTGTGATGTAAGAGTTATCAAGATTATAGAGATGTGGCATTACAATCGAATTGAACAAGGCATATATAAATAGGGTAAAATGAGGTTGTCCTTCGGGGGAGCTAGCTTGCTTCCCCTGTCTTATTTTCCCCATTTTTTATTTTTATTTAAAAATATTTCCGTGGAAATTTATCATATATCTCTATATTATGACATTCAAGTTTCGTGCGAAGTAGAGACTCCTACGATCATCTAGATAGTCATTTTTTAACAGTAGCAGAATTGTTGAGATCAACCACACGTGGATGGAGGTTGTAAAGTCTCTGTTTTACATGAAACTTAAATGACATAATATAGAGATATAGTGATAAAAATCTATAGAAATATTTTTCAAAAAATAAATAGGGAAAATATGGGCGGGGGAAGGGGCAACCCCATTTACCCATATAAATATTCCTTATATTTACGAACCGGTTGCTATATTGAATAAAAAATAAGATTTATTTAATTATTTTATTTACTTACGGAGTATTTAAACTGCTTCATTCAAATTATCATTGCTTCATTCAAATTATCATTCAACGAAGTTTTTCAAAAATAGAATTCTTACTAAATTCTTATTATAAGCTTGTTTTTTGATAATAAAAAAATAGTAAGTAGATGTAGTTGAATTTGGATGAAACATGTGAGACGGGGAGAGGCACGTTCGATCCAACGTGTAGAAATATTATAATACAATGGAGATTTATTTCTTTCCAAATCCAAAATCCCATTTTGTGGATTTTCTACCTAAGTTAATTTTATGCGTCGAGGATTTTATAATCTTTGCAATTACACAACGACCCTGTAATCTGAATGTCTATTATTCCACAATTTTGACAAGGGCATATGTGTAAATAGAATAAAGTTGGAGGAGTTTCGGTGTATTACAAAAGTGACGAGATTATGGTGTAAAAAAAACCCTTCATAATAGGTTCAACCGTCCAAGGAATACCTATCCAAAGCGTTGGAGGGTACTAGTGAATTTTTGTGGCATTATTTATGCTAAAACGTCAACGACATAAACCCCTTGATGTTGAATGTCCCTACTTGAGAGGGACATCTTTGTCCATTGATCTAAACGCGTCCAATTGGTAAACTCATAGAAATTACACAAATGTACTTAAACTATACATCTAATTTCAATGTCATACATTAACTTTGATCATTGAGTTATTTTAACGTTGACCTCACTTTTCTCCTCGAAATGGAAAGTCAACTAAGGGGTGCCAACTTGATTAGAGCAGCGCCGCCATTAATTGAAATTTCTGCAATTAAGCTCAGGTGAAGTAGGTTTTCATCGCATGGAAAAAGAAGGGACTGGTCTAATTTAATTTCAGCCAAGTGGGAGGGACTTTTTTTATCAATTAGATAATAAATCCAACAATTATGGAATTAGGATTGTTAATCGAATCGACCTGTAACAAACTAACCTATATTCGAGACCTTCAGCACAGCAATTAGACGATAAATCCAATGATATTGGAGCAATAAAGATAATATTGCCTTTGGTAACATATCCATCACATCCAATAAAGAAGCACTCGTGCTGACATCCTCAATTACTTAAAATCGGTGTAGTGCATTTTGGGAGCAATTTATGGGCGTTCGTTTGCATGATATAGAAGGATATCCTTCCTTATTCCTCTAATTTCTTATCCTTTCATACAATATTTTGGTCTCGAGATCAAGATGAGGGATAATGTCTCTCTCACATTATCCCTCCATCATCGACTTCTCTCATTAAAGTATTACAAACAACTATCACTTATCTAACAATCTTATCGAACATAACTCTATTATCCCTCCTTATCATCTCCCTTCTACTGAAAAGAAAATAGAAAATAACTACCTCTTATCTCTCCTTATTCTTTCTGATACTGCCCCTCCAACCAAATAGAAATGACCTTGTTGAGTGTTATGTAAACGGATTAGTGGATCTTTTGGGTAGGGAAATCCATCTTACCTTGAGCATATATGTATCTCTCCTTTCCCATTTTAAAGTGATAAGAAACAAAAGAAACAAAGCCCTATTTGTTGCGAGCAACAATAACATTTTCTTCCAATGATTTTTCCCTTCCGCTGTGGAGGGTTTCCATGTTAACCACCGTCTTTTAATGTGCTTGTTGTTCTACATGGTGTCAGAGCCTCGTTGAGGCATATGATTATGTCTTCTGCTACTTGAGGTGCTGGAAATTTGTTCTAGTACGTTGAAATTTTTTTGGTGTTTTGTTTTTTGTTTCTCTTATTGTCGGTCCACCATATTATATTGCAGCAACCACTCCATGGTATTGTGGAGTTGTGATGAAAGTCTGAATCCACACACATGAGGCGGTTGTTGATGTTGTTGCATGTTTTTTGGCATCTACAATTGCTTCGATCTCTATTGGTGTTGTGAGGTAAGTTTCTTGGTTGTCGGGGGAATAACTCTTGGTGAGTGTTGTATGCTCTTGAGTGCTATTGTGGGTGTGTAGTCAGTTTCTTGAAGACATTTTATGTCCCTCTTTTGCAAGAGAAAAATAGGTTGTGTATTGTTGTCCACCAAATGTTCGATAAAAAGCCACAAAGATCTCGTACAATGTTGAAGGAGGTTGATGATGTTCGACAATATTAGAACTGCTCCTAAAGATCCTTTTATACATTAGCTATGATTTTTTCCTTTGCTCGATGGTGGGATCATGTGAAAACTCACGTGCGCTCTTTCCTTGTTGGTTGTGGTTGGATTGGAGCTTGGACTCCACTATGAATAATATTGAGCTTCAATTCTCGTACAACTTTTGTGCATAACTTCTCGTTGGGTTGCAAAGTAATGCAACTGTTAGTTCTCTTCGGCATGCATTGACATTATAATGATTTCTTTGATGTGGCAGTTTGCAGGGTAGAATCGAGAATTTTACCAAGAAAGGACCAAGTATACAACTATTATGTATGCTCGAAAATGGAAAAATCATTGTATTTCATGACATTTTTAAATAGAATTAAAAAATTTAAAATGAACTTCTTTCAATTTTGATAAACTTAGAATTTAAATATATTATTAAGGCTAGGATATCAAATATATTATCATTTTCAATTGTGATTTTTAAAATTTGATAAATCTAATTATTTAAGCCTCTCTAAATCCGCTCAAAAAAAAATATCAAGTGAACTTTTGAAACATAAACGGTCATGGTTAAAAGGAAACAACACATTTTTTATTTACAAGGAGTGCTAGAAACCAAGGGAGTTATACTTAACATTTTGATACATTGAAAGTGATTGGATAAATAATATAAAAGAAATTAAAATTGGAGGAAGTAAGATGGTCTCCTAAACATTAACCTTGTTAGTCTTCCACTAGATCATTAAATATCTTTATAAACTTTCTCTCACAAACATATTTATTATATAGTAAAGGAGGGGCCATATTAAAAACTTAATACATTACACAAGTGACATATAATAATAATAATAATAATAATAATAATAATAATAATAAACGAGGGACCATGGCTCCTCCATGAAATATACTAGTTCCACCCATGCTAGTTTGCCTCTTGGCTTATTCGTTCTTTGATTGAATTGCTGCAATGATTAAAAGTTTGTTTTGTTGAGATTTCAAGGTTGTATTGGTGTGTTTCTTCTCTGATAACATGTGATCCAAAACTTGAGGGGATAATTGATAGCGGTGACACTGATCATATGACAGGTGACCAAAATTCTTTAGGACCTATAAATTGGCCTCTGGTGAATACCACGTAGCTCTTGTCGTTGGATCTCATGTCACAGTTGGGGGAAAGAAAGTGTTTCTCTTCTTGATAAATTTACTATTCATAATGCATTTCATGTTCCAAAAAAGGCTCTAAATGTCATGTCTGTTAGCAAGATAACAAAAGAATTGAACTGTGAGCTTATCTTTTCTTATGATCGTTGCATGCTGAAAGACTTGATGATTGGAAAGAGAATTGGGATCGATTTAATTTCTGATGATTTGTACCATCTACCAATTAAACTAGCTACCGCTCTAACGATTGCAATTCAAGGAAGAAAGAACAAGGATGAGTGTAAACGTCAAGTCATTGATGACTCTCATATTCATTATGTCAATCTACTCAAATTATGTGAAAATCGAATTCATTAGCATGATTTCATGTAACACCCATACCCCCAAAATATAGTTCCACATCTGAAACTCACAAAGTGTGAGAGTGGATTATATGTGATGGGGAATACTACTTGACAGCTTAGGCTCAAGCATTTTGGGTGGTTGTCAACGGATCCATTTGGATACGAACCCAACAAGTTGTCAGGGTCAGTTTTCCTCGATAACGGATCGGGGACCTAAGCAATGGACGTTACAATTGGTATCACAGCGGGTCCCTCTGATAGCAGAAAGGGCTACTCGAAGGGACCTAAGCCGGGAGCGTGTAGCCGCCATTGTCACTGGGAATAAGTGATGGGCCATGTCGCAACGGAGACATTGCGAATATAAGTGGGGGAGGTTGTAACACCCATATCCCCAAACATAGTGCCACGTCTAAAACTCACGAAGTGTGGGTGTGGTTTATAAGTGGTGGAGATTACTACTTGACAACTTCGGCTTAAGCATTTTGGGTGGTTGTCAACGGATCTATTTGGGCCCGAACCCAACAAGTTGTGAAGGTCAATTTTCCTCGATAATGGACCAGGGACTTAAGCACGGGACGTTACAAATAGTATCAGAGCCAATTTTCCTCTAATAGTGGAAAGAACTACCCGAGAGGTGGAGCCACCCCTACAAAGAAATAGGAGGAAATGACTATCCAGAGCGTGCAGCCGCCACTGTCACTGGGAATAAGTGATGGGTCATGTCGCAACGAGGATGTTGCGAATATAAGTGAGGGAGGTTGTAACATCCATACCCTCAAAACATAGTTTCACATCTAAAACTCACGAAGTGTGAGATTGGATTATAAGTGATGGGGAATACTACTTGACAACTTGGGCTTAAGTATTTTGGGTGGTTGTCAACGGATCTATTTGGATACAAACCCAACAAGTTGTCAGGCTCAGTTTTCCTCGATAACGGACCGGGGACCTAAGTCGAGATGCTACATTTCATCTGCATTTTTGTACACAAGTTGCAACACATGCATTCCACGCACATTCCATTTATAACTGGTTAAAAGCATTCAAAATTCTTGCAATGATTTCTAAATAAAATTAAATATGAACATTGTGTATAATTAATATCTGTTAGTTATATAGACTAGTTGATATATACATATTTAATCTAAGATTAAATGGGCAAAACATTATTATATGAGGAAAGGGAGTCTACTTTGTGAAGGTAACCTTACCTACTTCGCATCTATTTTTCGCAATTTTTTTGAAAAAATACCACTGTGGATTTTCATAATTATATCCATCTAATATGTCATTCAAATTTCGTCAGAAACAGAGACTCCTACGGCCTCCATCCAGAACATGTAAAATACAGCAAGTCTGTGATCGTTAAAAAATGTCTGTCTGGATGGAGGATGTAGGAGTCTCTGTTTCTGACAAAATTTTAATGACATATTAGAGGGATATAGTTATGAAAATCCACGTTTGCATTTTTCAAAAAAAATAAAAAAATTTGCTAAAAATAGATGTGAAGTAGGTAAGATTACCTACTTCACAGCTTTCCTCTTATTATATTAGATCCACATATACTTTTTTAAATGAAAAGGTTCAAATTGGGGGTTGAGCCCATAGCTACCAACATGTATGTTATAACATTAAATTATAACATAAGGGTTGGGGAGCATGCACCCAAGTGTATGTAATTTTGCATGCACCGGGACCTATATCTTCCACGTTTTTTTTTTACTTTTTTGAAAAATATCACCATGTGTATTCATCTATATATCCCTCCATTATGTCATTCGAATTTCGTTTGAAATAGGGACTCATATTCCCTCCATCTAGAACTGGTCGATTACAGCAATTCTAAGACCGTTAAAATTATACGTTCTAGATGGAGTACATAGAAGTTATTGTTTGTGACAAAATTCGAATGACATAATAGAGAGATATATAGATGGATATACATTGTGATATTTTTTAAAAACGGTAAAAAACGTAGAAGATATAGGCCCCGGTGCATATAAAGTTACACGCACCTGGGTGCATACTCCCCAACCCCTATAACATATCTACATTAATTAATATAACTAAAATGGATCCTTGTGTAAAAATATTATATCTTATGATTAAATATGAAAAGGCCAATGGTCTTTTCATTTCCGGCTTGGACACAATACTTAAAACCTGTAGCATTTGCATTTAAATATTGGAGATGCAAATAACCAGCCCCTTTAGGACATTGTGTATTCTACAGGAACGGACGTTGCTATGGCCACTTGCAGTTAAGACATTGTGTAGCGGATTGTCTGCTGCAATCTGCTGCAGTGTCCGGAGCCGCTCGATCAAGATCGAGCGGTTCGCGTGAATTTCATGGTCGGACCTACAAAAAGGTGCGAATTCATGCGAACCGCTCGATCTTGATCGAGCGGCTCCGGACACTGCTGCAGAGTCTGCTGGACGATCCACGCCCCCACTCTTGCATGCGCTGCCTAAGAGCAAAACACGATAACGTGCATCTTCCTCGGGAGGATGACGTAGTTGTGTTTACACAATCGACTCCCAAAGATGATGTCTTGCCTGCTCGAGCAGCCGGCGCTTCCTACTATAAAACGAGCTCGAGAATCCATCTTCAGATGGGGCGAACATGGAGAAACATCACCCCATGCCATTGGGCAACACATAGATGATATCATCTTCTTCTCAACAAGCAACACCTCCATGTCTTAAAAGGAGAGGAACCCACCACTCTCCTCTGAATCCCCAGCACATCTCAATCTCCGTCGTCCGGCGCCGGGTCATTCACTACCGCACGCCCCGCTCCCTTCGCTCCCGGTCATGAAACTACAACGCACGTCTCCTCCAACCCATCGGCCCTCAACATCTAACTTCTATTGAAAATATAATTTGCAATTTACCCAACAAGTATTATTATTTCAATGGACCTTACACAAATGAGCTCTTATACATAGGAGCCTACAATCCTCCTCCTCTATGAAGACATGTGGGCTTATATCTTCCATCAACATATAAAGAAGCTTCATGAAGATATGTACGTGGAAAAAAATTCTTGAAAAGAGAGAGGTGGAGAAAATATTTAGATATTTCTCCACCTCCCATCAAAATATCTAGATATTTTGTCTTAAAGGATAAGTATGGAAGATGATTCTAAATCACTCTTCCAAAATATCTCCACCCTCTTGGAGGTCTATAAATACCACCCAAAAGATCCTCATTTTACACAACAACAAGAAGAAGAAGTCATCTACCAACACAAGAGTCCCTCAAGTGTCCTCCTCCTTCCAAGTGTTGTAAGTCTCTCTTCCCTTCTTGTAAAAATTGTAAGTCCTTGTAAAGGTTCAAGTCTTGTATGCAAGTTAAAGTTAATGAAAAGAAGTTCTTGAGTTCACATTTACCTTGTGCATTGATCCATATTCTCTCCCTCTATTTTGCTTCTTATACACCACCAATCTTCCGCTGCTCCAACAAGTTTGGTATCAGAGACATGTTCATCCTTATATCTTTGTTGAATTCTTATCTTGGTTCTCCTCTCCATGGCATCCACCTCCAACACATCTTTATTCAACTATACCCAAAGCTCCATTCTTATATTTGATGGACAAAGTTATGATTATTGGAGTCTTCAAATGAAGGCTCTATTCATCTCACAAGACTTGTGGGATCTTATTATAGAAGGTTATGAGGAGGCTAAAGATACAGATGCAATTGCTTCACTAAGTGAAGGAAAGAAGAAAGAGTTCAAGGAGAACAAGAAGAAAGATGCAAAGGCTCTTCTCTTCATCCAGCAAGGATTAAGTAAATCTATCTTTCCTCGTATTTCTGAAGCAACTACTTCTAAAGAAGCATGAGAGATTTTAAAGAAAGAATTTTAAAGATCTGCCAAGGTAATTTCTATCAAGCTTCAATATTTATGAATGGGTTTTGATAATCTCTTAATGAAAGATGGTGAAAATATCCAAGGGTTCTTTTCAAGAGCTTCTATTATTATAAATCAAATTTGAAGTTATGGTGATACTATTACAGATAAGAAGGTTGTTGAAAAGATATTGAGAAGTTTGCCTGCTAAATTTGATAATGTTGTTGCTGCTATTTAAGAATGTAAAGATTTATCTTCTCTCTTTACATATGAATTAATGGGTTCACTTGAAACACATGAGTAAAGAATTAGCAGGTTCCCCACTCAACCCTTGGAGCAAGCATTTTAAATAAAAATGAACATCTACAAAACTAAGAATGGAAATCATAGCAAGCAGAGTAGAGGACAATATGTAAGGAGACAAGAGTATAATGAAAGACATGGATCCTACAAAGGTCAAGATAATGGGAAAGCGAAATGAGGATATAATCAAAGAGCTTCAGGTACAAGAAAATCTTCTTCTCATTTCATTATTTGCAAGAAAGATAATAATGAATCTAAAGATTGTAGATTCCGCTGCACAAGGTGCGAAATTGCAAATCATTATCAAGGGGATTGCTGGTTTCAAAAGAATGAGTCTAATTATATTGCAAAAGATGAGGATTTCAATCCATTACTTTATTCTTGCATGAATACTAAAGAAATGTCTAAAGATATTTGGTATGTCGATAGTGGTTGCATTAACACATGACAGTGAACAAAGATACATTTGTGAGCCTTGAAAAAGGGCACAGTTCACAAGTTAAGCTTGGAAACGGAAAGCTACAAAATGTGGAAGGCAAAGGAGTTATTGCAGTACAAGCAAAGAAATGTACTTCTAAACTCATTTACGATGTTCCCTATGTTTCAATCTTAACTGAGAATCTTCTAAGTGTGGGCCAACTTATGAATAATGACCATTATCTTAGATTTGATAATGGAGTATGCAAAATCTTTGATAAAAGAAGGAAGTTGCTAATTGCAGACATTAAAATGGCTCCAAATAAAGTATTTCCTTTATCAATGTCTTTAAAAGAAGGTTATACTTTAAAAGATGTAAATGAGGATGATTCCATGTTATGGCATTTAAGATTTGGACATTTAAATTTTAGAAGCCTCATGTTATTAAAGCAGAAGAACTTAGTTGTCGGGCTTCCATTCATCAAGAAAGACGAAATCATATGTGAAGGATGCATGTATGGGTAGATGCATAGATTGCCATTTACAAAGACATCATGGAGAGCAAAAGCTCCACTTGAGTTGATACACTCAGATATATGTGGACCAACTCAAACTCCGTCTATAAATGGAGCGAGGTACTTTCTATTATTTGTTGATGATATTACAATAGAATGATGTTGGTTTACTTCTTGAAAGAAAAGTCAGAAGTCTTTTCTACTTTTATCAAGTTTAAAGCTTTTGTTGTAAAGTAAAGTGAAAGAAAAATAAAAGTCTTCAGATCATATCGTGGAGGAGAATTTACATCCAAAGAATTTCAAGACTTCTGCATAACTCACGGAATCAAGAAGGAGCTAACGACAAGATATACTCCTCAACAGAATGGAGTAGCCGAAAGAAGAAATCGAACAATTATTGAGATGGCAAGAAGCATGTTAAAAGGTAAGAGTCTTCCTAATAAACTTTGGGCAGAAGCAGTAAATACTGCGGTTTATATATTGAATAAATCTCCTACCAACGCAGTATTGGATAGAACACCTTATGAAGCATGGTATGAAAGGAATGCCAAGGTTAGTCATTTCAAAATATTTGGCTCTATTGCATATGCTCATATTCCATTTCAAGTCAGACAAGATAAGTTTGATAAAAAAGGAGAAAAATATATATTCATTGGATATTGTGATGAATCTAAAGTTTATAGATTATATGATCCTAAAGAAGGAAAATTGACTATATCTAGAGATATCATGTTTGATGAAAAGTCTTTATAGAAATGGGAAGACTCTCCAACTTTACAAAGGCAGGTTGTTGGTGCAGAAGACAACTCAAATGATGAAGACATTTTTTCTTCTATTCAAAGACCGATTGGGCCAAATATCTCTAATGCAGAACTTCCACAACAAAAGGTAAGATCTATTGATGAAATATATGCATCAACTCCTATTGTCTCTTTATCTGCATATGAGCCCCTAAAGATAGAAGAAATTATTAAAAGGAAAGAATTAAAGACAGTCTCTCGATATTCTAAGAAGCGGTAGGAAATAAGTTCTTATGCAACAGCTATTACAATGAAAAAGTATCATATTTTTCAAGGAAGGAGAAAGCATAATGGACTTCTTCATAACCATATACAAGAGAGGCGAAATGAAAGAGAAAGTCATCATCAAAGAAGATCAATATGCAGATATCTTTTTCACATACTCTTCCAGTAGAGAACTTCCAAGAGGATAATGCAAATTACAAATTAAGAGGGGGTGTTGAAAATATAATTTGTAATTTACCCAAGAAGTATTGTTATTGCAATGGGCCTTGCACATTTGAGCCCTTATACACAGGGGCCTACAATCCTCCTCCTCTATAAAGACATGTGGGCTTATATCTTCCATCAACATATGAAGAAGCTTCATGAAGATATGTATTTGAAAGAAGATTCTAGAAAAGATAGAGGTGGAGAAAATATCTAGATATTTCTCCACCTCCCACCAAAATATCTAGATATTTTATCTTAAAGGATAAGTATGGAAGATGGTTCTAGATCACTCTTCCAAAATATCTCCACCCTCTTGGGGGGCTATAAATACTACCCAAGAGGTCCTCATTTCACACAACAACAAGAAAAAGAAGTCATCTACCAACACAAGAGCCTCAAGTGTTCTCCTCCTTCCAAGTGTTGTAAGTCCCTCTTCCCTTGTTGTAAACATTGTAAGTCCTCTTCTTGTAAAGGTTTAAGTCTTGTATACAAGTTAAGGTTAATGAAAAAAAGTTCTTGAGTTCACATTTACCTTGTGCATTGATCCATATTCTCTCCCTCTAATTTGCTTCTTATACACCACCAATCTTCCACTGCTCCAACAGCTTCGCGACCCCAACGTCGATCCCGTACACCTCCGTGTTCAGCCCCGCGTGCCGCCATGCCCTCCCGGCCTCCACCCCGCACTGCCTCCTCTTCTGCTTACTGCGCACGTCGCTTGCCGCCCTCCCTCAGCTCATGTGTTCCTCCTCCATTTTCTAGGGCTTCAACCCATTTTTGCAGAGAATAACATCCATTTCCCTTCTTATTTTCTCTTGTTTTTCATTATATGTCTTGTTGTTCATTTTGTTTGAGTTGAACTTATTTGAATTTGTTTCAGAAAGTGAAATCTTTTGTGTATTCGAGTTTTAAAATATTTCTGTTGTAATTTGCCCAGTTCCTTTATCTTATTTTGAAATACTACAACAATATCCTTAGCTAGCATATTTAAGTTCTCTTGTTTGTTTCATTTGCAAGTCAGTCTCTAGAATTCTGAAATCTTTACATTTTAACTCCTATAATGTTCTTTTGATCTTTAAAATTATAATAAAAATTTAGAAAAAAAAAATAAAAAAACTCTCAAAAATATTAAGAAGAATTTAAATCATTTTAAAATAGGTTGCATCTTCTTTAAAGGGTCCTTAGTGAAAGAAGTTGCAAATTTGTTTGGTCCCTATGGATCCTTTACTTGTGTTATACATTTTGCATGCATCTATTACGCTAGTAGCTGTATCTTTATTTGATTGATCTTGATTTTTCATGGGACAACATTGACATGATAAAATCATAATTTTAAATCACGTAAAATTCTATCAACATTTTGACGCCATTATCAGGTATATTCTAATATGTGTGATTCTATTTTCCAGATACTCAAACTTTGAAAAGACCAAAAGAGAGAGAAGATTGCATTTTTCTTCCATTTTCTCTCTTTACTTGTGAACTTGTATTTTAAAGTAGATATTTTTTAATTTAATTTCCATTTCACTTCTCGAGTTTCACGTTGTCAACAGGATAAAACATATGGATACAACGCTAGAAGTGCATGCCTTGTGAGCATCCACTTCACTCTGGCATTTTAAGGTTTAAATTTTATTGCATTTATTTGTGCTTTGAATTAAATTGAAGAATACTAAAAAAGACTTCTTTATTGCATCATCTCTTTGGTCTCATCTCACTGTGATAACCTAACTCAGAGACCATTATATTTGTGTTTGATCACATAAAAAGATAAATTCGAAAGTTCATAATAGTGATTCGAGCAAAAACAGACAAAATTGAGTGGTTATTTAATTGCACCATGGTGATTGACACGTATTCACATGCATATAGAATCCTAAGATAGAGACAAAAATCCTTGATGTTACGTGAGATTGCAAGAAAAGGTGGAATTTCTTGACACGTTGGTGATAAAGTGCCTGAGTGGGTATAATAATAGGTACTTGTTCTAGCATGACACTCATCCAATTAATCAGAATTGAGAAAAGATCTCCAGGAGGAGGATTCGATTTTTAATTTATATCCCGGGCAAGTCCAAGGTCGAACACATGGAGGCAAAGGAACAACTTTGGATTAATTCGGAACACTTAGCTAGGTTTTTAATGCGGATTTTTTTGTATTTTTTATGTAAAATGAATGTGAATGCAAAATACGGTTGAATAAAATTAATAAGAAAATACATAACTTAAATAAATTAATTTTAATGTGAAATTAAACCAATTTAGCCTAATTTAATTTTTTTAGAAACCTAACCTAGTGATGGATGCAAAACATATTTTTCGAAATTTTAAGGGTTAAAATGCAACAATGGAAAATGCACACTTTTTATGCATTTTCACGCAGATTTTCACACAAATAGAATGCAAAAATTATGAAAATTTTACTGGAACTTAAACATGATGAAATAAGGTTACAATATTTTTTGGAATTTTTCGACAATATATGAATTTTTTTATGAATTTTCTAATGAAAACAGAGTGTCTTAAAGTATTTAATTCCTAATAAATCCACATTATCAATTTATCTAGAGAGCGAATTATCTCAAAAAGGTATTTATATGAGCAATCCAAGAGAGTTGGAACTTTGCAAAAATAATGTGTGGATTTAAATAAAAATCAGTTAATAAAATCACTCTACAATTTATTTAAGGCACAGAACAACTCCAGTTTATATAAATTTGGATAGTAATTAAAACACATTTCAAGACATCATTTCTGATTTTTATTTTTTTTAAATAATCGTGAATTGAATATGAATTTAGGAGTTCACAGTGGGTAAAATAAATAATTTTTTTGCTAATACAATTTTAATTAATTACTTATAACTCACAAAAATGCAAACAAATAGCCAAATGATAGAGAATTAGTTGCTTAACAATATGCTATTTTTCATTAAAATGAATGATGCAAAACAGATATCCAAACTACCATGCAAACACAAGGGTATCTGTGCAATTTTAGAAAACAAATTTACAAACAAACTATGCACATGAACGTTTTAGCATTAATAGAAACTTGAAATAAAAGTAATGCAATTTTTACAAAAAAATAAAAAAGGTAAACAAAGGACCTTCTTCTTTGTGCTTGCAGGCGGTTAGGGCGCAGGGGGAAAGACCAACGGCAGGAGGCCATCATGCAAAGACGGGAGGGCACGACTCCTTGGCGGCGGTGGCGGAGGAGGTTGGCACACGGGGACACGACCGGTGGCAGTGGTGGGTACGACCTCCGGCTGCTCGAGGGCGGCGAAGCTTCGTGCGGAGGGGCTGGCGGTGGCTAGAGAGGATGGAGCTCTCGTACGCGGCGCGCGTGGATGGAGGAGTGGGATGAGGGCTCGTGGTGACGCGATGAAGACGGCGACGAGGAATGCCATGCTGTTGCGCGGGTGATCAACCGTAAAATCGATCCTTTAAGAGAGTGCTTTTAGCACTTGGAATTGTCATCGTAGTCGGGCCGATTAGGGTCATCAAAAGATCATCTCATTTAAATATGTATATGATAGATCAAAATGAGATGATTATGAATTTTATTTTACCTGGTAAGATACCAAGGTCGAACTCAGGGACACGAGCCTCTCTTGTATTAGTCGGATTTTAGTCTATTTAGCTAAGTGTTGAGTTAAATCACATATAGGTCAAGGCAGGCAAGAAGGACACAATAATGCATTACAATAAAACGTGCATTTTTTTATCAATTTTTATCATGTAAATAAATGCAAGGAAATGCAATGCAAATATGCCCTCAGTCAGAATAATATGATGAGCAAATTAATATGAGTCAATTTCAAGTTCAAGTATCAATCAGGCTTGATGAACAAAATTAGACTAGGCACAAGTTAAAGATTTAAGAGGCACATGGCGAATAAAATAATACATCAGAATTCATGTATCCAAAACTGAAAATTAAACATGCCATTAGAAAGTGCATCAAACAAGCTTCGAAATGGAACTGAAGTCAACTAAATCGGGCACATGATGCTCAAGATATGCAAGATCAAAGACAAGGGCATAAATGAAAGAAAACATGAAATAAAAAATGCAGACAGGTCCCTGGGAGGGACTAAAATGTAAATAAATAAAAGAGTTGGACCTTCCCTGTAAATTGCCCATACGCATAGGGGCATTTTTGCAAATACTAAAAGTTGCGAGGGTAAAAGTGCAAAATGTCCACAGTACACGTACGATGCACGTGATCTGGACCTGAATGCAAAATGGAGAAGCTCGGAGGGCATCTCTGTAAATTGCACAGACGCGCACGTGCCATCCAGGCTCGGAGATAGGCGCGGAGTCGGCAGAGGTTCGACGTTGCTTCGGCTTGGTTTGGTTGAGGCTCGGGACTCGGTCGAAGCTGCTGATGGCTCGGCACAGGCTCGGAGGAGGCACGGTGCATCCAAGCTTGGAGGCTCGGACGGGAGGCTCGGTGCAGGCTCAAAGAACGCCACGTGGCCGAATGACGGCCATTGGATCGTGATGATCCAAGGGCTACTGGTAAAGGTGTTGGTGGACGACGTGGCTCCTCGAAGGTCGTCGGATCGAAATGATTCAAGAGTTGCTGATGTCGATGGCGTGGCCCAATTTGGGCTGTTGGATGGTCGCTGAGAGAAGACCATCCAACGGTCCCTGTGCTGTCTCCTTCACCGAAGGCTGGCGGCGGGTTCAGAGCTCCGGCAAAGGAGCTCTTCCTCCGCCGCTCCATCCTAGGCACGGTGAACCTCCCCCGAGCTCAAGGAAGGATCGTCGATGAAGCGAGAAACTCGGGGAAGGTCCAGGGGCTGCTGGTGTAGGTCATCGGAGCTCTGAGGTCGATGGCGACTGTGACGAAATGGGCTCCGGCGAGGCTCCGACCGTTGCACGAATTAGCGACCTGCAATGTTAAGCACATAGCCGAAGCAAAAGATGTGCGTGTGTGAATGGAGTGGGAGCTCGATGGGCGGAGAACGTGAGAGCTCGGAGCTCCTCCGCCGTGGGTGGCGGAGGAGATGGGTCGCAAGTGGACAAGGACTATGGTAGACAGAGATGATGATCGGAGTAGAGCGCGTGGACGGGAGTGATTAGGCGGAGCTCGAGAGGGGTTCAGTGGAGGGTGAAATTGGACGAGTAAGCATACTTAAATGAGGGAACATTAAAGAAAAATACAAGAGAAGAATAAGAAGGTTTACCTGATCGGAGATGGAGTGGAGGCTTGGGCTTGGGGTTCCAGATGGTCCCCGCGTCTTCGCTGAACACGGTCAGTCGGTCCGTGCAGCTCGGGCGGTCGCGAGGGCGTCGCAGCTCCGCCTTGTTCGGCGGAGGGTCTCACCGGGGAGCCTCGTCGTCTTCGCTCAATCCTGCCACCTCCCCCTGTCACAGGGAGGTGGAGGAGGGCTGGGCGAACCCCCACGTAAAGGTGGACAACCGGCGAACGAAGGGGGAAGCGGTGTATTTGAAGGTTGGAGTTGGCGGAACTGGTAATGGAGATGTGGTTTTCGAGGGATGTGTGGAGCGAGTGGGATGACGACGGTGGTCGTGGGATGATGCGCGAGGAGGAAGGATGATGGGGGACTATCGCGGGGAAGTTGGCAATGTGCGAGGTTGTCGGAGATGATGGGGAAAATAGGAAGGGTGGACGGATTGCGCGAGGTGGAAAACGTGGGAAGAGAGGGGGGTCTGGAGGTTGACGATGAAGATCGGCCGTTGGATCTGGAGATCCAACGGCCGATGTTGGGGCGCTGAAGGACGGTCTAGATTAGGTCGAAGGCGCTGGATCGAATGGACTGCGAGCCGCCACGTGGCGTGCTCTAGGATCGGTGCTTAAGGACGGCACAGATGGGTCCAAGGATTCGATCAGACGGATGATGGTGACTAAGGAATGGACGATGGTGATCGCATCTTCTAACGGTGATCTGATGGTAGGGAAGTTGACACGTGGCGCAAGCAGAAGAAGGCGGGAACGAGCGGTGAGGATCAGGGACAGGGAAGATCTGATGGCCAAGAAGAAGAGGCGGATGTGGATAAAGCTAGGCCGTTGGATCCAATGAGAGATCCAACGGCTGAGGATGGCGGCGGATGAGACAAGGGAGACGGGGCCACGTGGCTCACCCAGAACGGGCCACGTGGCCCAATCAGATTATTGCAAGCATGATTTTGATTTTTGAGGGTTAATTTGGCCGAATTTGAGAAACTCAAAACACGAAAGTTGTAGATCTTGACGAGATCTACAAGTTTCATGTTGACCAAAACTGGAGATGAGATCAAATAAAGATCCGAAATATTTAGGAGGGTATTTTTAAGGCTAAAAAAATACCACAGATTTTAATTTTGTCATTTTTTTGTGGTTTTTAATTTATTAAGGACTCTGATAATTATAGGACATTAACTGGATTTTATTGACAAAACTTTAAGCAAGGGGGTTAATAATGGAACATTAAGATGATGAAACTGAGTTTCATCACCACCCTATACTTAAAATATGCTCGTCCTCGAGCATCAAAAAGAATGACTAAGTTGGATTAACCCCCTTGTGCACGTGAATACATGATCCAATCTGATCAAGTTGACTCGACTTTAGAGATCCAAAATTCTAGAGTTCAACCCAGCCTTGATCAAGAGGCATCCAATTCCTCTAATTCTCCAGACTCTCTCTGATGTACATATAATCTAAAGGATATGACATTTTAGTGTTGACTGCGATTCTGAGAGTAGAGTCAAATCGTCACCCAAAGTCTTGGTCCGAGAAAATCTCCTAAGGACCCAATCCTCAACACTAGGGAGTAAATCAAATCTTGCATTCAGTCAACCGTCTCTTTAGTTGTCAGACTTAGAAAATGTAGATGACATACCAGTAATGGAGGGCATGGGATTGTGTCATTTCTTCTCTCCCTCTCATTGGAACAAAGATTCTCTATAGTGCCTTTTACGCAACACATTTTTTTGATGTTGATCAGTGCATCCGTCAAGAGAAGTTGGAGCTGTCTACACTTGTTTTCTTGGGAGTACACCGGGGTGTGCCTTTTTTGAGTACCTATCGTACCTTCTACACCCAGACTTGTAGCATTTACGATGCATATCCCTTTTTCGGTGCAAGGCCGACTCCTGGTCCTAATAGCGATGCTCCAAGTGGACACTTTGAAAAGTTTGGGAGCGCTCGCTTTTGGTGGAAGCTCTTTGATATTTGACTTTGTGGAATGAGAGCTTTTCTTTGAATTTCATTGACTTGTATAATTTGTGGCTAGCTCCACTGCTTTTACCAAGAGTTGGCACACACTGATCAATATTTTTTATTTATTTCACACCCTGGTACTTAGGTCAATTTCAAGAGATTAGTATAAGAACCAAGTTCTCATACTGGCTAATATTGTTGACACTCAGGTTTCATGAAGCCTCCAAAGATTTTATCCCATCCTCGAGCATCATTAGATCAAATCCAAACTTGACTTCCTCATCCCAATTCCTCAAGTGAAAAATCAACTCATCTCATCAAAACCGCAGCCGTGCATGTGATGTGCTGATCATATTCTTTTTGTCTGAGACTAAGCATGGAATATAGCATGCAAATCTAGAAACCTAGGGGAATGTGGACGATTAAGTCTATGACGCTGATGGCTAAGGCTGGTTAACCTAAAATCTCAAAGAACTCAAAAAGCTAAGTCTTCTTGATCATTTCAGATCCTGGGTGAAAGTATAAGTGTAGAGGATTAATCCAACTTCTTCAGTCAAAAACAAGACTTTTTTTTAATTTTATTTTTTTCTGAACTTCAAGAGATATTAGAACTGCCTAAACTCAATTGAGCATCTGTAATTCAGCCAGTATGGATGTAAGTACAGGCCGGAGCCCGTTGCTTGAGGACAGGGCCTTTCGCGATGTCCTCTAAACCATCCAATCTGCTAAGAGCGAACCCTCACTGAATGCGGCTTACTTAATTGGGCTTAGTAGTCACTAACGGCTCCTAAAGGATTTTTGAGTTTTCTCATTTTTATGGATTTTAATAAAGGTTAAAACACAAGTTAAACTCAACTTTCCTTGAAAAGAGATGGTGATTTTCTTCAAAACCATGTCACACAAATTAAAAAAAATTCAAAACATTTTCAAAAGAATTTTTCAAAACAAGAAAAAGTCATTTTCGAAAATATTTTTATAAAAATAGCGTAACATAATATCGAAAAGCCACGAAATCATTTGAGTTCTCTTACTCCAAAGGAATTACTTTAGCCAAAAAGTTTTTAATTTTTCAAAATTTTCAGATTATAGCTAAAGTAAGTATACGGTATATACGGTATACCCCCCTATACTTAAACTTTGCTATGTCCTCATAGCATTATATGTTACAAGTACATAGGTCCATTTAAATATAGAGAAATATACGGGAGCTAAGAGGGGCTCCCCTTATACTTAGGTTAGAAATAACCTAAGTATAAAGGCAAGGAGAGATGAGTAGAGAAATCACAGGGACTCGGGTCCCCCCTATACTTAGGCTGAGATTAGCCTAAGTATAAAGATGGGAATTGATGTTGGGAGGGACCCAAGGTGAACGAAGAAGAGGAATGGATTTACAAGTGAGCAGTTTGAATCTGCGGAGATGAATGGAGTGACTAAGGTTTTAGGGTGTGTATCGAAGCAAACATAGCTCAATCAATCAAGCAAAACCCTTAGTTTCACCAACTCACACATGAAACCAACCGAGGTTGGTTTATTATCTTGTCGGTTTTATTGGTGATAAAACATTAGATTTTTACGCAAAGAAAATATGTGAAGTGAAAATCATTGCGTAAGCGAGGGTATTGCTCTCCCAAAACCAAAGTTTTACTCCATTTTAGGTTAACTTGCAATTAACAGTCCCAATTTTATTTTAGGTTATCACTGAATTATGGTTAGCACAAAATCAAGCAATCATCGTCTACCGTTCATTCCCATTTTCCATTAATCCTAGGTGATCAAGCTAGGAAAAGAAAGCCGAGAAAAACATATATTCGATAAAAACCGCTATCTGGCTAAGCGATAAAACATGTAGTGATTTGACGAAAACACGTGAAAACCTAGGCTGTTTTGAAAACCAAAATCAATGTATACAAGTCGATAAAAGCCGCACCTAATCATGCATCTATTAGCGGGGAATGATATCGATCAAAATTTGGCTAAGTGAGGCGAGATTATGTGCGTCTATAATTTAGTGTCCTACCTACGATCAAGCGCATAAAAATATGAAAAATAAAAACCACTCAAAGAGCCGCGTGCCTGGTCCTAAGTCGACACTCAAGTGGGGGCGATCCCCACACAACCATGATCGTTCGATTACAACCGCGAGCCTTCGATCGAAGACCGCTGTAAAAGACGAATTATTATATGTTCATGCATGGAAAGAAAAAATGCAAGACACTTTTTTTTCTTTCTAATTGCTCCAAGCAAGCTTCTGCAGCTCCTCGCAGCGGGAAGCATCGGCTCCTCGCCTCCTTGATTGATCAAGGGCCCTGCCACAGAAACAAGGATTAGAGATCAAATGCAAAATAAATGAACAAAATGACCTATAAAAAGATACACTTAATTAAATAAACAAAAAAATCCAAAAAATAAAAGAAATGAGTTGTGTCCTCGGCAACGGCGACATTTGATCATCCGTAAAATCGACCCTTTAAGAGAGTGCTTTTAGCACTTGGAATTGTCATCGTAGTCGGGCCGATTAGGGTCATCAAAAGATCATCTCATTTAAATATGTATATGATAGATCAAAATGAGATGATTATGAATTTTATTTTACTTGGTAAGATACCAAGGTCGAACTCAGGGACACGAGCCTCTCTTGTATTAGTCGGATTTTAGTCTATTTAGCTAAGTGTTGAGTTAAATCACATATAGGTCAAGACATGCAAGAAGGACACAACAATGCATTAAAATAAAACATGCATTTTTTTATCAATTTTTATCATGTAAATAAATGCAAGGAAATACAATGCAAATATGCCCTCAGTCAGAATAATATGATGAGCAAATTAATATGAGTCAATTTCAAGTTCAAGTATCAATCGGGCTTGATGAACAAAATTAGACTAGGCACAAGTTAAAAATTTAAGAGGCACATGGCGAATAAAATAATACATCAGAATTCATGTATCCAAAACTGAGAATTAAGCATGCCATTAGAAAGTGCATCAAACAAGCTTCGAAATGGAACTGAAATCAACTAAATCGGGCACATGATGCTTAAGATATGCAAGATCAAAGACAAGGGCATAAATGAAAGAAAACATGAAATAAAAAATGCAGACAGGTCCCTGGGAGGGACTAAAATGTAAATAAATAAAAGAGCTGGACCTTCCCTGTAAATTGCCCACTAGCATAGGGGTATTTTTGCAAATACTAAAAGTTGCGAGGGTAAAAGTGCAAAATGTCCACAGTGCACGTACGCTGCACGTGATCTGGACCTGAATGCAAAATGGAGAAGCTCGGAGGGCGTCTATGCAAATTGCCCAGACGCGCACGTGCCAGGCACGTGCCATCCAGGCTCGGAGATAGGCACGGAGTCGGCAGAGGTTCGATGTTGCTTCGGCTTGGTTTGGCTGAGGCTCGGACTCGGTCGAAGCTGCTGATGGCTCGGCACAGGCATGGAGGAGGCACGATGCATCCAAGCTTGGAGGCTCGGACGGGAGGCTCGGTACAGGCTCAAAGAACGCCACGTGGCCGAATGACGGCCATTGGATCGTGATGATCCAAGGGCTACTGGTAAAGGCGTTGGTGGACGACGTGGCTGCTCGAAGGTCGTCGGATCGAAATGATCCAACAGCTGTTGATGTCGATGGCGTGGCCCTATCTGGACCGTTGGATGGTCGCTGAGAGAAGACCATCCAACGGTCCCTGTGCTGTCTCCTTCACCGAAGGCTGGCGGTGGGTTCAGAGCTCCGGCGAAGGAGCTCTTCTCCGCCGCTCCATCCTAGGCACGGTGAACCTCCCCCGAGATCAAGGAAGGATCGCCGATGAAGCGGGAAACTCGGGGAAGGTCCAGGGGCTGCTGGTGTCGGTCATCGGAGCTCTGAGGTCGATGGCGACTGTGACGAAATGGGCTCCGACGAGGCTCCGACCGTTGCACGAATTAGCGACCTGCAATGTTAAGCACATATCCGAAGCAAAAGATGTGCGTGTGTGAATGGAGTGGGAGCTCGATGGGCGGAGAACGTGAGAGCTCGGAGCTCCTCCGCCGTGGGTGGCGGAGGAGATGGGTCGCAAGTGGACAAGGACTATGGTAGACAGAGATGATGATCGGAGTAGAGTGCGTGGACGGGAGTGATTAGGCGGAGCTCGAGAGGGGTTCAGTGGAGGGCGAAATTGGACGAGTAAGCCTAATTAAATGAGGGAACATTAAAGAAAAATACAAGAGAAGAAGAAGAAGGTTTACCTGATCGGAGATGGAGTGGAGGCTTGGGCTTGGGGTTCCAGAGGGTCCTCGGGTCTTCGCTGAACATGGTCAGCCGGTCCGTGCAGCTCGGGCGGTCGCGAGGGCGCCGCAGCTCCGCCTTGTTCGGCGGAGGGTCTCACCGGGGAGCCTCGTCGTCTTCGCTCAATCCTGCCACCTCCCTCTGTCATAGGGAGGTGGAGGAGGGCTGGGCGAACCCCCACGTAAAGGTGGACAACCGGCGAACGGAGGGGGAAGCGGTGTATTTGAAGGTTGGAGTTGGCGGAACTGGTAATGGAGACATGGTTTTCGAGGGATGTGTGGAGCGAGTGGGATGACGACGGTGGTCGTGGGATGATGCGCGAGGAAGAAGGATGATGGGGGACTATCGTGGGGAAGTTGGCGATGTGCGAGGTTGTCGGAGATGATGGGGAAAATAGGAAGGGTGGACGGATTGCGCGAGGTGGAAAACGTGGGAAGAGAGGGGGGTCTGGAGGTTGACGATGAAGATCGACCGTTGGATCTGGAGATCCAACGGCCGATGTTGGGGCGCTGAAGGACGGTCTAGATTAGGTCTAAGGCGCTGGATCGAATGGACTGCGAGCCACCACGTGGCGTGCTCTAGGATCGGCGCTTAAGGACGACACAGATGGGTCCAAGGATTCGATCGGACGTATGATGGTGACTAAGGAATGGACGATGGTGATCACATTTTCTAACGGTGATCTGATGGTAGGGAAGTTGACACGTGGTGCAAGCAGAAGAAGGCGGGAACGAGCGGTGAGGATCAGGGACAGGGAAGATCTGATGGCCAAGAAGAAGAGGCGGATGTGGACAAAGCTGGGCCATTGGATCCAATGAGAGATCCAACGGCTGAGGATGGCGGCGGATGAGACAAGGGAGACGGGGCCACGTGGCTCACCCAGAACGGGCCACGTGGCCCAATCAGATTATTGCAAGCATGATTTTGATTTTTGAGGGTTAATTTGACCGAATTTGAGAAAACTCAAAACATGAAAGTTGTAGATATTGACGAGATCTACAGGTTTCATGTTGACCAAAAGTGGAGATGAGATCAAATAAAGACCCGAAATATTTAGGAGGGTATTTTTAAGGCTAAAAAAATACCACAGATTTTAATTTTGTCATTTTTTGTGGTTTTTAATTTATTAAGGACTCTGATAATTATAGGACATTAACTGGGTTTTATTGACAAAACTTTAAGTAAGGGGGTTAATTATGGAACATTAAGATGATGAAACTGAGTTTCATCAGCGGGCGGATGAAGGGGAGCCGCGGGCGGCTGTGGTCAGCGGTGGAGGAAGCGAGAGGTACCTGCTGTTGTAAGTTTTTTTATTTTTCTTTTTTTTGAATTTTTTGTTGTTGTGATTTTAATTTTAAATTTTAATTTTTTTAGTTTTCTTAAACATGGAATAAACAAAAGATGAAAAGATGATGGTGTAGGGACGGTGATATGCTAAAAAATAAATAAATGAAGTTGTGTGACGTGATGTGATTTGATTTGGATGTGGTATTAAAAAACGAAGATTACCAAGACAAAAAAACGTCAGATAATAAAAAAATGAGAAGAAGATAGAAATCTTACATGTGGCTCATCGGATTTGCGAAGCAGCTATGCTGGACTTATGTCGTGGCCTCGAGCGGCATGACGGATACGCCGCAAATCTGAGCGTGCTTTACGGGAAACTCGCGACGCGAGGATGGTGGTCACCGTGGATCTTGCTTGAAAGGAGGTCGTCGCTTCGTATCATGGTGGAACGTTGTCACCGATCGACCTCGATGAACTTTCTCCTTTTTCTCTAAGAATGACGAATCAAAGGTAAAAATGAGAAGAACGAGATGAATAAAAAGAGAAGAAAAATGGAGGTTAAAAAGATGGTGGAATGGTGGAGTTGAATGGGAGGTTAAATGAAATGGTGAAGTTAAATGGAAGTTAGATGAAGACTTGGTGGTTACTAGAAGAAAATAGAAGCTAGTGTAGAGAATGAAAAAATAAAAGAGAAGACAATAAAATAAAGTAGGATATTAAAAAGGAAAAAGATAAAAGAAAAGAAAATGGGAAAATTGCAAACAACTAATGAAGAAAAAAGGAACAAAACAAATCATATTTACACTACTTTGTTTTACTTTTCTAAACTTATTTTTTTGTATTTTTAATAAAAGATATTTATAAAATAAAAATAAAATAAAATACTAGAAATAAAATAAAACATAAACATTTTTTTAGATTTTTTAAGAATTAATAAAAGTAAATAAAAAAGAGAAAAGAAGAATATGTACATTATGTACAAAGTCACTTTGCCATATTTTCAATAACACAACATTTTTTTGAGATTTTTTTAATTATGTAATTTATTAAAATATATAATAAAGAAATTAATAGAAAAATAAATAAATAAGAAAGGTTAGATTTGTACAAGAATAATAAAATTCACATTTATTGCATTATGTACAATATACAACGAGGTATCAAAATTCAAATTTTACAAACGAGTTTCGATTTTAATGAAACCAATTTCTAAACTTTAAAAGTGAGTTTGGTGAACTTGGAGTTCATACGGAGCGGGAATTTGGCCAGAAAGTTGGACTTTATGACTTTTTCTCTTTGGGATCTAGGAGTATTTGTTTGAGGTGAAATTTATTTTATATTTTTTATTGTTATATATATATTTATAAACAAGTCAGATAAAGAATTAGTCGAAAGGAGTTGAAATGAAATTATTAATAATACATGAAGTTTTTTTGCTATTTATAGATGAAAAACTCCTTTTATTTTACAGTTTTTTATTATTAGTTTATTTTGTACAATATAATAGATAATAAATAGTGCATTTTATTTACAATTGTTATATTACTAATTTATTGATTTTATGGACATTTATTCGATATTTTACCCAAAGATTTTTCTAAGATCAATAAATTGAGATGATGAAATGTGGATTCATCAGTTGGGCACATGATCTTCGAGAAAAGCAGATCGCTTGTGATTTGAGTACCCACCCCGAATCCCTGGCTGGATGAGAACATCGATTTTTCACAATCCACCACAAGTACCTCTTTTTTTAGAATCAACAGTTCTGTGATAACATTTGTTGTGCAACCAAAATTAAAATCGAAAAGATAACTGCATATACGGTAATAGTGTAGAATTGGTGAATCAACAATTTCTTTGCTTTTGTGTTGTGTATGCTTGGTAGTAGATCTCTAAAAAATCGATTGCAAGAATCACTTGATTACGACCTGATTTATGAATCAAAATCCCACACATCCTGTCCTTATGAGAAATTTGATTCTAAGTTCCACGTAGGGGATATGGGGGAAGAGAACCAACCCAATGGATATTGCCCTACAACAATTGCATTTGCTAGGAGAGGAAAATGCCAAGGTTCGCCAAACCATTTCATCACTAAATTTAAAATAATGATAAATATACACTATTTGCAGATGAATACAGATTATTAAGCAATGATAATTAATAAAATTTACAGATATTTTGTAAGGGATTTTAACCCAAAATAGATGAATAAAGATGATAAATGGGTGATTCATCAAATGGTACAAAGTACTAAAGCACAAATATGAGCCTCAATGATCTTGTGATCCAACGTTAAGTGTTCACAGATATAAAAAGCAAAGACTCTATTTAAGGCTTTCCTTTTGAATGCTTGAAGTAGGAACTTGGAGTTAGTTTCTTCGATTTTTTCCCATTCATGCTTAACTCATAGATTCATAAGTTCATTAATATGTGTTTCCGTTTGATGGCATTTGATTTGGATGGACACTAAATTGCCTTGTATTTTGATGATGTCTGGGTGTAACTCCATCTCACATCGAAGAAAGCTGACCTTGGCACTATGATCATCCGGTATTTTTTAAGATCAGGTACATTTATTCTTTTCTTGTCTCTGATCTTTTGTTTAACCCACCTCAATTTAGACGAGAAAGGTCCATTGTTATGGGTCAAGAAGTGTGGATTAAATCATATAAACTCTCATACTTATACTCAATATTTTCATATTTGAAAGATGTTCGAAGTGTACCACTCTTGTCCTTAAAAGGGAGCAGGGGATTATGATCCGAGAAGGATTAAGGGAGACATATCGGTCTATTTCCAACAATACTCAGACCCCTTAAAGAGAGTTGAGGTTCGATTCTGAGTGAAAACAACAATCAAGCCTTACCCAAGAGGGAGGATCTATGCAGTCAGTCCAAGTAAAAATAACATTATATGGTTGCAGTTCCATCAAATCAAAGAAGTTAACCCACTAATCGAGGCGTTGTGCAAAACACTCATTCACAATCCCAAACGATCTATCCGATGCAAGGGAAGTGATGTTGAAGTCACCAAAGAAAATGACACAACTATGTTGGATACAACGATAAGCGGTTCATCTATGAAGGGATCCTTCTCAAGAAATTTCAGCAAGTCATTTTGAAAAATTTGCATGTTAGCATTTTGGAAGAACACTGCAATATACGAACTTTTTTGCTGAATTTTTGTTCTTCAAACTTAGTTGGCAGGTGTTTACCTGATCCGGTTGCATCAACCTGTAATACAGAAATATTTTTAGTACGGGAAGATTTCGGCACCGATTTTTACTCTTGAGGCTTATTTGGTTGCTGGGTTGGGTTGGATTGGATTGAATTGGGATACCCATGTGAATAGTAAACTGTACTACTGTGAATAATAAACTGTGGAGAGGATTGAGAGGGTTGGAATGAGAGTTACACCACCCCAAACCAACAGTCCAACCCATCAACCAAACCGTTCACGTGCACTCAAATGGCGGCGACGATATTAAGGTTCTTTCGAACTGCACTCGCGGTAAGTGAAACCCTCTCGGATACCCTTTCCTCCTTAACTACCACGTACCCTCCCGCTCCCGCCCTCCCCCAAACCCCAAACGCAATGGTATTGGGGTACGAGGAGCAGATCATCTCCGACCTCCTGGACGACCCCTCAGGCGGCCTCGTCGTCCTCTCCTCCGGTCTCCCCCTCCACTCCCTCATCTCCTCCCTCCTCCTCCTCCACTCCCCGTCCTCCGGCACCCTCCTCCTCCTCTCAGCCTCCGACCCCCAGAAATCCCTAATCCTCCGCTCCCTCCGCCGCCTCAACCCCTCCCTCTCCCCCTTCTCCGTCCCCGGCGAGATCCCCGGCGACCTCCCCTCCCACCATCGCTCCTCCCTCTACTCCTCCGGCGCCGCCCTCTTCGTCACCCCCCGCATCCTCATCGCCGACCTCCTCACCTCCCGCTGCCCCCCCTCCGCCCTTGCCGGCGTCCTCCTCCTCAACGCCCACCGCCTCTCCGACACCTCCACCGAGGCCTTCATCGCCCGCATCCTCCGTGCTGGCAATCGTTCCGCATATGTCCGCGCCTTCACCGACCGTCCCCAGGCGATGCTTTCCGGCTTCGCCAAGGCGGAACGCATCATGAAGTGCCTGTTCGTGCGGAAGCTGCATCTCTGGCCGCGGTTCCACGTGCTGGTCTCCGGGGACCTTGAGAGGAGCCCGCCTGAGGTCGTGGATGTGAGGGTGCCGATGACTGCTGCAATGAAGGGGGTGCAGGGTGCGGTGCTGGGTGCGATGGATGCATGCCTGAAGGAGCTGAGGAGGACAAATAAGGTGGATGTGGATGATCTCACTGTCGAGAATGGCTTGTTCAAGTCTTTTGATGAGATTGTGAGGAGACAGCTGGATCCAATATGGCACACCCTTGGGAGGAAGACGAGGCAGCTCGTTTACGATCTCGGGACGCTCAGGAAGCTTGCGGATTATCTCGTGAGGTTCACCAAAAATCCGTCTTTTAACTTTGTTGTATCTTCAAGTGTGTTTTTTTTCAAAATAAAATGAAATTCTTCCTTCATTTTACCACGCATGTATAATTTCAAACGTATGAATTTTTCATAAGATCGAATCATCGTGCCTTAGTGGTTTTGTTACTTGGGGCGGTTAGTAGCTAGGATGAGTAATAAGCAAATAACCATGGTGGTTAATATGACTTTGGATTCAATGTTTATGTTGCTGCTAATATGTCTCATCTGCATCTCAGATTGACAGATTTATATGAGACAATTTTGGGAGAATTTGACTTAAACAAACATAACCCTTTGTTGGGTGTTGTCTTTCCAAATTCTATAGCAATTAGAATTTTCACTCTGACTCTGGCTTACTATCGGTCTCTTTGTATCAGGTATGATGCAGTTACATATCTGAAGTATCTGGATACACTGAGAGCATCGGAAGGAGTTAGATCTATATGGGTCTTTGCAGATTCAAGCCACAAGGTTTTTGAGCTCTCAAAGAAGAGGGTGTATAAAGTGATGCATTCAGATGGTTCAGCGATCACTTCTAACATCAAAGTCATTGGGATCTCGAAGAAGCGAGCTAAAACAGGTAACACATCCGTGAAAGATACAGTGCTGATCTTCATCTTTATGCCACTTTCTTTTGTTAGGTTTTTCCACCTCTCCAATTACATTTTGTTGAAATCACCTGGTTTAACAGTAAAGGGTAAGTAGCATGTTTTGCCCTTTGAGTATAAACATATATCGGCTCTTGTTTTGCTGTAGAAAGTGGAGCATCACTCCAAAATACGAAGGAGAAATACTCAAGCACTGCAATGGTGTTGGAAGAAGTCTTGGAGGAAGCTCCAAAATGGAGGGTGTTACGTGTGAGTGAGTGAGTCTCACATGCTTATTTAGAAATTAAATTTTAAATATGATCCTTATGCTTATTTAGAAATTAAATTTTAAATACGATCCTTCTAATCTAGTATGAAGTTGCAGTTTCCTGTTAAGATTTATTAAAAAGGGCTAGTAATAATGTGATGGGCGCATGCCATAATTGAAACTTTAAGACTTTAAGTATGCCATCTCTCATTTTTCATTATTTAATTTATATATTCTTGAGTTATAAAGGAATTTAAAAAAGAAATTTCCATAGCATTCTTTAATTCATGATGTATTGTTCATTTTTATCATGGCACACATCATTTTTTCATCCCCACTAAGGGGACTGCTAGCTATTCTGCTGCCTACAAAGGTGATTTGGAACATCCAAGTTACCAACTCCCTGTTTTCCGTTATAAATATAGCACCAAGTGCCAGCATAGAGCTCATGGATGGGTAGATAAAATCAGTAACTAAGTCTTTTACAAAAGGACAAAAACCATAGTATGAAATCACACAAGAAAGCCTTCAACTTATCAGCAGAAAACCAAGGCCAGCTATTACTGCTTATTCACATGGACTTAGGGTGATAATGGAGAATTGGAGAAGTCTTAAATGTTTAGAGTATTTTTTTTGCAGAAAAAGAGAGTATGATGTCGAGAAGACACCTACCCAGTATTTCTATATATTCATAGTATAAAAAAATTCAAAAACCAAAAGGTCTTCAAGCTTTTAGCGGTTTCAATCATATTTTCCATATATATTCGCTCCTCAAGAAAGATAGAACCATTATGAGCAAGCCAAACAGATCATAAGATAGCAATCCTCACTTTTGTTGGACTTGGACTACTACCACATCAAAGAGCATCTAGAGGATCCCAGAACTCATTCTAGTCCACTGTCGAAACTCTTTCCACTAGTGTCACAATTCACACCTTCCTACCGACAAGGCATCCTAGGAATAGTTGCTTAACACTCTCCTATATTGCCAAACAACGCTCACAAGTGCCATCACACCTATGATAGACGGTAGAATCACAAATCCTGGCTCTCTCGTGCATACATTAGAGGATTTATCTGTTCTTTTTTTATGGAAGAACATTATTCTGTGTCAAAGGCAAGGAATCTATCTCAAGAGTTCTTTCTACTTACTATTACGAAAAATATCCCAAAATAAATTTAATAAATTGAAGTCAAACTATGTGTTTGGAATGTATATTTTTTAGGCCAAAGAGGGGGGTGTAGAGATATTTCTAGTATTTATGTACTTATGTGTCATGCTTTTTTTAGTTGTCCCATCTTATGTAATTTACCCATAGGCTTCCTCTATATAAGAGAGCTTAGGGTTCCCTGGAATAAACAAGTCATCTCTTTCATTTCTTCCAACATGGTATCAGAGCCTCCACCCTAAACCCTAGCCGCCAAACCCCTCCCCGCCGCCCACCCCCTCCCCTTCGCCTCTCCTCCCCCGCCGCCTCTCCCCCCCCGCCGCCTCTTCTCCTCCGCACGAGCGCCGTGCGAGGTCCCTAAGCCGCCCCTTCTCCCCAACTCGGCACCGCCTCTTCTCGTCATGGGTGTGAGTGCATAAGTCTACATATCCCTACATGTTTATGTAGACGATTCTTCATTGGTCTACAAACCCTAGTTCTTCGTCTCCGGTAACTATGTCAGAAAACAAGGTTGATATGCCCTCTATTGGCGCCTTCAAAGGTTCAACACCAATGGTCAAGATGGATGGAACGAATTACGAGCTCTGGACGATGCAGTTCATGAGCCTCATGAAGTCCAATGGTAAGAAGCACATTCTTACCGAAGATGAGCCGACAGAGAAGACGGGGATTTACGCCTCATGGGAGGCTGATGATTCGTATGCCAAGGTCTGGCTTTCTGGCACTCTGACAATGGAGATTGCCAATGATGTCCTACATTAGCCCACGACTAAGGCCATGTGGGATATTCTTGCTACGACGTATTCACAGATGAGGAACGAGACCAAGATCCTCCAACTTCAACATGACATCATTACGATCAAGCAGAATGGCCGACCGCTGTATTCGTTGTATACATCCCTACGGGGGATGTTTGAGAAGCTTTACAGTATCATTCCACTGACGGCGACCCCTGAGCAGTAAAAGACGTTCCGGAATGCTACAATGGTGGGGGTCTTACTAGCATCACTAGACCCAGAGTATGATGCGGCTCGCTCGCAGATACTGGCAGATGCTACTATTCGTCCAGTGGAGGAAGTGTATCGACGACTCAGCTGAATTTCAGTTTCTTCTCCAGCGTCTACTCCACCTCCTTCAGCGATGGCTGCTTCCCGAGGCAGAGGTGTCCCCTCCTATTTTCGCGGTCGTGGACCTCGTAATCGAGGTGGCCACTTCCGTCAGCCATGCACCTTCTATCATCACCCAGGTCATGCAGAAGATACATGCTATTCTAAGCATGGTTTTCCTGCATCTGCCCGTGTAGCCGAGCATGCTGTGCCCACACCGCCATCTACTTCAGACCAGCGGTTTGAGGATCTTGTCGCCAGACTACGGGATATCATGCCTCCTGCCACTACCGATTCACCAGGAGGACACTCAGACATCGCAGCTTCAGCCTCTGCCACCACGTCAGCCACAGCAAGCACATCAGGTAGCATATATGCCTTTACATCATGTCACGGTTTTGATGTTTCGGAATGGATCATGGACTCCGGTGCGACACATCATCTCTGTCGAGACAGAGATAAGTTTACATCCTACATGGAGGTTTCCCCAAGGAGATCGGTAGTAATAGCAGATGGGACTCATTCCCCCATCATTGGACAGAGGGAGATCAGTTTGACACCATCCATTCGCCTGCTGAATGTTTTGCATGCTCCAGATTTCTCGATGAACTTACTTTCTATTAGTCAGCTTACAAAGGATTTGCACTGCCGAGCTATATTTGACCCATCATCTCTTATTTTTCAGGACATTCTAACAGGCAAGGTGATTGGCTGTGGCTGTGAGTAGGATGGTCTTTATCGGTTGGTTCATACCTCCTATGCTGGTATCTCATCTCAGTTCAGTGGATCTGCCTCTCCCTTTACCTGGCATCTGCATTTTGGTCATTTTCCTCTTCAGAAGCTGCGTCATATCTTACCACAGATTTCACCGAAGTCTTCTTTCCAGTGTGAAGCATGTCAGTTGGGAAAGCATCACATGTCTACTTTCCCTCGTCGTGAGTCTAGGAGCAGTCGCTCCCCTTTTGAGTTATTGCATGTTGACATTTGGGGTTCGAGTCGTGTGCCTGATCACCGGGGACACCGATTTTATCTCGTGGTCGTCAATGATTTCTCCAGATTGTCTCGGATCTTTTTATTGAAAAATAAATCTGAAGCGGGAGATGTAATAAAAAATCTTATCAATGAAATTCGGAATGTCATTTCTTCTAATGTGAAGATTGTGCGCACAGATAATGCATTAGAATTTTGCACTCGTGCTTTGTCTCATTTCTTCTTGTCTCGTGGCATTATTCATCAAACAACTTGTGCCTACACGTCTCAACAGAACGGTGTTGCAGAGAGAAAACATCGTCATCTCCTTGATGTGGCTCAGACTTTACTCATTCATAGTTGTGCTCCTCTGTCTTTTTGGGGTGATGATGTTCTTATGGCATGTTATCTTATCAATTGTATGCCATCTTCTGTGTTGGGTGAGAAAGTTCCTCTTTTTGTTGTCTTTCCTGACAAGGAATTGTTCTCACTAACTCCTCGTGTTTTTGGTTCAGTTGCGTTTGTCCATCACCTCACTCCAAGGATTGACAAGCTCTCACCTAGGGCTGTCAAGTGTGTGTTTCTGGGGTATTCTTGTACTCAAAAGGGCTACCGATGCTATGATCTTGCGAATAACATATATTATGTCAGTGCTAATGTTATCTTCTTTGAAAATGCCATGTATTTCTCGCTTACAGGTGACAGGACGACTCCTTCCACTACTGATGATGACATTTATGTGCCACCTCCTCCTGCATGTCAGTCTGATCACATATATAATCCTGTTGTGCTAACACCGTCACCACCATCACCACCACCACCACCTCCACAACCACCGGTACCACCTCTACCAAAATTTTATACTCGTCGTCCGAATCCTGCTCATGGAGGCCGTCATTCATCCACCACGCCCCAGGTATGTCCAAGTGATATTAGTAATGATGGGACTGACAATGCACAAGTGTAGGACAATGATTTGCAGGTGGACACTGCTGATGATTTGGATGTACCTATTGCCTTGAGGAAATCCAAGCGGACGTGTGCATCTTATCCACTTGCTTCACAGATTTCATTCCATCGCCTCATTAATGATTTTCAGAGATTCGCTATTGCCCTATCTACCGTGGAGATACCACTGAACTATCAGGATGCATTGAAAGACAACAACTGGCGGTTAGCCATGGAAGAGGAAATGGCTGCATTGCGATCTCGTGGTACATGGAGCTTGGTTGATGATCCCCCAGGAGCCTCTTTGGTCAGTTGTAAATGGGTCTTTACTGTCAAATATAATGCGGATGGCAGCCTTGATCGCTACAAAGCAAGACTAGTGGCCCGTGGATTCACTCAAACCTATGGCATGGATTATATGGACACTTTTTCCCCGGTGGCACGCCATTCAACGCTACGTGTTCTTCTGGCAGTTGCAGTAGTACGTGATTGGCTCTTATTCCAGCTTGATGTTAAAAATGCCTTTTTATATGGAGATCTGCAGGAAGAAGTCTACATGCAGCAGCCTCCAGGGTTTGCTGCTGAGGGGGAGTGTCATATGGTGTGTAGACTTCACAAGGTTATATATGGTCTTAAACAAAGTCCGCGAGCATGGTTTCAGAAGCTTTCAGATCTCATCCAGAAGCAGGGATTCATAAGATCAAATGCTGACCCCTCTTTGTTTGTCCAGAAGACTCCCAGAGGTACTGTTGTTATTATGGTATATGTTAATGTATACTTGTTACGGGAGATGACAACATGGGATAAAGATGGCAAAAGCATTTTTAGGCCATCAGTTTATGACGAAGGATCTTGGTACTCTTCGATACTTTCTGGGATTGGAGTTTGCAAGGAATGCGCAGGGTCTTGTGATGACCCAAAGGAAATACATTACATATATGCTTGTTGAGACATGTATGATCGGGTGTCGACCCTCTACTACTCCCATGGATCCTAATATGAAGCTATATGGAGATGATACAGAGGAAGTTGGCAAAAGAAGATATAGAGAAATGGTGGAAAAACTTCTCTATATTACTATCACCAGCCCTGACATTGCTTTTGCAGTTAGTCGCGTGATCGTTGTTCAAGGTTGATGCCCTCGGTTTCCAATATTTGCGTCTTGTGTGATTCAAATGTGGAATCCCTGGACCATATCCTCTTTCTCTGCCCTATGGTCCGGGGGCTTTGTGATGACCCTTTCGTGGTTTGGGTGCAAGCTTGTGATGTGGAGACCTTCTGTGATTCTCTCTTCTTGAATAGACATATGGCTAGAAGGCGGCTCTTGGCATCGGTGGCAAGTTTATGGTCGATATGGCTTAGTCGCAACGAGGCCATCTTCTCTGCGCAACGCTTTTATCTGGAGAATGTGCTCTGTCGCGCGAGGGCTTTGGTGGCTGACTGGAGTGGTGCTTAGTGTTTTGATTTCCCTTTTCTTCTGTATTTTTACGCCCAGAACTGGATGTTTCTCGCCTCCTTCATTGGATCGCTCTTTTTTCTTTCTTGTTTGTATCCCTGACTTCCTTTCCTTTTAATATATTGGGGTGAACACCATTGAGTGTACCCCCCTTTTCTTGGCTTCAAAAAAAAGTTAGTCGGGTGAGTCAGTTTTGGAACAACCCAGATAGATACACATGGATGCTGTATATATGATACTAAGATATCTAAAGTCGTCTCCGGGTGCAGGATTGTTGTTCAGGAAAGAAACAAACCTTTCTATCTCTGCTTGTGCTGATGCGGATTATGCAGGATGTCCTAAAGACCGTAAATCTACCTTAGGTTTTGCAGTGTTTGTTGGCAGTTCCTTAGTTTCTTGGAAAAGCAAGAAACAGACAGTGGTAGCTAGATCTAGTGCCGAGTCTGAGTACAGAGCCATGACACAGGCAAGTACGAAGATGATGTGGGTTCAAGCCGTATTAGTAGATCTGCATATAGATGTACCATTACCCATGGAGTTACAATGTGATAATCAAGCAGCGTTATTTATTGCTAATAATCCTGCATTTCATGAAAGGACGAAGCATATTGAGGTAGACTGCCACTATACCAGGGATATGATCCAGAAGGGGTTGATTTCTACGTCCCATGTTAGTTCAGGAGAGCAGACTGCTGATATTTTTACTAAGCCGTTGCTTAGAGGGCCGTTTCAGAAATGCTCTTCCAAGCTGAGCATGATTGACATCTATGCTCCATCTTGAGGGGGAGTGTAGAGATATTTCTAGTATTTATATACTTATGTGTCATGCTTATTTTAGTTGTTCCATGTTATGTAATTTACCCATAGGCTTCCTCTATATAAGAGAGCCTAGGATTCCCTGGAATAAACAAGTCCTCTCTTTCATTTCTTCCAACAGGGGGAATACATAAAGGTGTCCACCCTAAGAAATTTTATATCAAAGGGAATGCATAATTATCGGGATAAGAAATTTGAAAGCTCTTCCTACCAGTGCATATTAATTAATAAAGCTTCTCTTTCAAGCTTTAATGCAGTTCATAGTTCACATATACTCGCATCTTTTAGAACAACTTTAGGAAGAAGAGGAGAGGGGATGTTATTGGGTCAGGAAGAGATGACATTTGTGGTAGTTGAGTTTGAGGCATTGTGGCTAATGGAAATATGCCCTATATTGCAACACCTTGCGATGAGGTTTGATGTAGCTACATAATGTTGTTGATTTTCTTAAAATCCTCCTTTTGTCCTTGAGATTCATATCAACCACATGGAATTGATGTAGCTCCACCACGTAAAATCCCGTTGAAGAAGTGAAATCCATATGCTTTGTAGATTTGAATTCAGATTAGACTCGAAACATATTGCCCATGTATGTTCGTGTGTTGGCCAATATATTATTGTTTGGCATGCGATCCTTCTTCAAAATCTGCGTCCAGCATCATATGCAACCCCACCAACACTACCACCATGACATGCTATTTTGTTAGAAACCTCTCTCTCTGTGTCATAATCAACTCCTCAATTGCCACAGATTTTGATTTCGAAGGGGAGTGATCATAACCATTGTCCCTCTCCAAAGCCCAACCCTCCATTTGGGTTTGGATGTTGTCGATCTAACCATGTAATCTTTGACATTTTGCCTTTGTGAGGCAATTCATGTATTTGATCTTCCTACTCTCTCATCAAGTACATAAGTACCATTATTATCTATCCACTTTTGTAAGAGATCTTCTCTCTGTCATTGTTATCTTATATCCGGAAGATATATGTAAGGTTGATGGGATCTATGTAATCTTGCTTACATATCCATCCTTTGCTTGCTTCATCTTTAACTCGAGGTGTAATGGATGTAAACAAGATTATGGTGCTTGTCTATCTCCAAAAAATTCATTTTTTTGGAGTGGATGAGGTTGAATATGCTCCAATTCTTTCCACATCCTCCAATTTATGCGGTTTACCACACTTTCATTGTCACTTGTCCCAAGTTAGGAGCATCCAATCCAAGGAGGATCTACTATTCTGTTGGAAAGAAATAAGTAAAATTTTTAGACCTCGATAGAAGATAAAATCATTGTAATATTACTAGGTACAACTGTAAAATTTATGTTTAACAAGTTTCATATTATAAAGAGTACTACTCTATCTGCCGATTATAGTCACTTCTGTAATTTTTTTTATTGCCAAGATGATAATGTTGATACATTTATGCAGATATGTTCAACAACTGATTATATAATATGTCTTATTCATGCACTTCATCGCGCGTCTTGACATTACTAGCTTATCCACCACAATTTGAAGAGTTGGCAAGTTATCATGGAGAATGTAGAGGATTTCTTGTAGTGGCATCTTAGATTAAGATAATTGGTTGAGAAGCACATTTGCAACGGCGAAACCTATCATAAAATATCAAAATTCTAGAACGCGACATATGGCAAACACAAGGGCCTGATGAAGAGGATGTGGTAAGATTATTGTCAAGCCTTCATCAGTGATGCCCAATCATACTTTAGATCCTTTTGTGATGTTATCTTTCATCTTCTCCTTCATCATCTGCATTGCCTTGTATACTACTCCCGTAGACGGCCATGATCCTTATTGCACGTATGACAACATTCCAAAAAGGCCTCTACCTTTTTATCTTTTTTTTGAAGCTCTACCTTTTTATCTTTCTGTGTATGAAACTCGAAGATCTCAAACCACTCCTCTTGAAAAATACATTTTCTTCAAACCCACCTTGTGGTAAGGCATGCTTTGTGCAAAGCCTTCTCCCACTATAAGTAGGGTCAGCTACATGGATTCTTGTTCAAATTCATGTTGAAAAATTCGACTATTTTTTACGTTGGTTGTCGATTTGGACCATGGTCTTTTGGGTGGTAGACACACTGCATTACCACTAGACCATTTAAGTGGGTACAAAGGCATGCTTTGCAACGCTACAAAATTGGTTTCAAATCTTAGGATTTTGTGCCCTACAATGTTGCCCTCACATATCCTTTTCATCAATGTCATGACTTGGGAATGGTTGTAGAGGAATTTTGTGATTGACCGTGCTTGATCAACCACATTCACGATGGTTTTCTTCTTTTAAAATATTTTTTGGATCCGTACAATGTGCGACACATGGATCCAAAGCACTTAAAATTTTTAAACTTTCCGGTGATCTTTTTTTTCATCCAGTATGTCATCGTATAGAAATATTATCTGTATGCTTTTGGTGCTAGATCAGCATCAATAAAATTTGCACTATTCAGAAGCCTTCTCTTTTTTTTACAGGAGTTATTAGAAGAAATAGAAGAAGAACGGAAAAGAACACTGCCAACAGAAGATGGATGCACAACTGCTGAATTGGGCAATGATAGTGATGTTGTGTTGGTGGCTTGCAAAGATGAGCGATCATGCATGCAGTTGGAAGATTGCATCCAAAAAGGTCCAAAGCAGGTCTGTATTGCCACAGTCAATAATTTATTATTTTTTAAGAAATTTTAATTACACAAACTGTTATTCACTTATAGAGGATTAAACACTTGAATCATAAATCAGATTTATTATTTTACTAGCAAATATTTCCAACTCAGAAACTTATTATAAGGAAAATATTTTACATAAAGAACACAAAGACATGGGTTGCAATCTTATAGGACCCTATCAATGCAGAAAATTCAAATAAAAAAATAGCTTTACTGATTTTCTGCTCCATGGATGCAAAAAATGGTTTAAATGGGCGTTTAAACGCATGCGACCCTTGATCGCACGTACTAGTCAAGGTCGGGCTCATATGTGGGTGTGCCACATAAACGGCGTTAAACTGCAGTTTAAACGACCGTTTAAATGAAGTTAAATGGAGTTTAAATTGCTTTTCGTGTTATCCATGACTTTTTTGGATTCATGCTATGAGTTGTAATTGTTTATGTTGTCTATTTTGACATTTCAACTTTGGTATTCAGGTAAAGATAAGGGTAGAAACGGTGTTGGAGTAGTTGTTCATAAGGATTTGAAGGGTTGTTTGGTTGATGTGCAAAGATTCGGGGATCGGATTATTTTGCTAAAATTGGTGCTTGAAGAAGAAATTCTGAATATAAACTCAGTTTATGCACCGCAAATTGGTTTAGATGAAAGGACTAAACAAGCTTTTTGGGAGGATCTAGATAAGATTTTACAAGGAATCCTACAAAGAGAGATGATTTGCATAGGTGGAGATCTTAATGGACATGTGGGAAATGATGCTTCAGGGTATGTTAGTGTTCATGGAGGACATGGTTTTGGGGATAGAAATGAAGAGGGAAAAGTCATCCTGAATTTTGTAACGACATATGATCTTTTCATAGCGAACACTCTCTTCAAGAAGAGGGATGAGCATTTAATTACTTATAAGAGTGGGCTAACGAGAATACAGATAGATTACTTTGCGTTGAGGAGAAGAGATCGGTTGTGTTGTAAAGACTGCAAAGTAATCTCAGGAGAGAGTTTAACAACCCAACATCACTTGTTAGTCTTGGATGTACAAATAAAAGGGCTGGTAAAGAAAAGGAGGGTTCCTAAGATCACTAGAACTAGATGGTGGAATCTTCCACTGAAGCAATCGAGCTTCAGGGAGAAGGTTTTAGAAGACTTATCTTGGGATTGTAGTGGAAGTGCAAACGAGATGTGTGAGGCAGTAGCATCTTGTATCCGAAAGGTAGCCAAAGAGATGTTAGGCAGTCAAAGGGAGGAGCCCGAGGTCAAAAGGAGGCTTGGTGGTGGAGTGAAGGGGTGCAAAAGAAGCTAAAAATTAAAAGAGCATGTTTTAAAGCTATGTCTAAGGATAGAACATAGGAAACTGTCACAAACTACAAAATAGCAAAGAAGGAAGCATAGAAGGCTGTAAGCGAAGCTAAGTCGAAAGCTTATGAAGTTTTGTATAAAAATCTCGACTCTAAGGAGGGCCAGAAGGATATATTCAGGTTGGCAAAGCAAGAGAAAGAAAAACCAAAGACCTTTCTCAAGTGAGATGCATTAAGGACGAGGAAGGTCACATGCTTGTTACTCAGAAGGATATAGAGACTAGACGGGAGCAGTACTTTCATAAACTTTTCATTGGGGAAGGAAATAGAGAGACCACTTTGGGTGATCTAGCTAGTAGTGAAAGTTACTTGAATCGTGCAAGCTATAGATGGATACAAAGAAAGGAAGTAGATGCGGCTTTGAAGGTTATGAGACCTGGGAAAGGTGTAGGACCGGATGATATCCCTGTAGAAGTATGGACAGTTTTAAGTGAGCGCGGTTTGACTTGGCTTACGAATCTATTTAATGTTATTTGGCGAAGCAAGAAAATGCCTGAAGATTGGAGGAGGAGTATCGTGGTGCCTCTTTATAAGAATAAAGGAGACATTCAAAATTGTTCAAATTATAGAGGTATCAAGCTGATGAGTCACACTATGAAAATTTGGGAGCGTGTGATCGAGAGAAGGTTGAGGCAAGTTTCCAACATCAAAGAAAACCAATTCGGATTCATGCTAGGTCGCTCAACTATTGAAGCCATTCATTTGCTGAGGAGAACAATGGAGATTTATAGAGCTAAAAGGAAGAACCTCCATATGATCTTTATTGATTTGGAGAAGGCTTATGATTCTGTCCCACGAGAGATATTGTGGAGAGTTTTGGATAAGAGACAAGTGCCTGTCCTATACATTAACCTCATAAAGGACATGTATGATAGGGCTTTATCTTGTGTAAGGACCCTGTCTGGGAAGACTGGCTATTTTGACATCAACATTGGTTTACATCAAGGTTCAGCTTTGAGTCCATTTCTTTTTACTTTGATTATGGACGAGTTGACAAGTCACATTCAGAATGAGTTACCTTGGTGTATGTTATTTGCTGATGATATTGTGTTGATTGACGAGACTAGAGATGGAGTAAATGAGAAGCTTGAGGTCTGGAGACATGAGTTGGAGAGTAAAGGATTTCATATAAGTAGGGCTAAGACAGAATATATGGAGTGCATCTTTGATGGAAGCAATGGTGAAGGAATTGAGGTGAAGATTGGTGATGATAACATTCGGAAGAGAGATTCTTTTAGGTATTTGGGATCTATTTTGCAACATGATGGGGAAATTGATGGAGATGTTACTAATAGAATAAATGCAGGTTGGCTAAAGTGGAGAGGAGCCTCTGATGTTCTTTGTGATAAGAAAATTCCTTTAAAAATTAAAGGAAAGTTTTACAAAGCACCCGTGAGACCTGCTATGCTCTATGGATCTGAATGTTGGCCTGTAAACCATAGACATGTGCAGAGAATGACTGTAGCAGAAATGGAAATGCTAAGGTGGATATGTGGACACACACACGTAAAGATCGGATTCAGAGTGGTGCAATCAGAAAGAAAGTTGGTGTTGCTCCGATCGATGATAAGATGCGAGAAAACCGCTTAAAATGGTTTGGCATTTGCAAAGAAGATCAGCTGATGCACCAGTTAGGAGATGCGAGTGTTGGGATGTTGAGCCGGCTAAGAGAGGGCGGGGACGGCCCAAGAAGTGTTGGGAAGAGACCATACGAAGGGATCTTTGTTTTGTGGATATAAGCCCGGGATTGACCCAAGATAGATCTGAATGGAGGCGAAGAATCCATGTAGCCGACCCTACTTAATTGTGGGAAAAGGCTTTGTTGTTGTTGTTTTTATCGTCTATTTTGACATTTGGCTATAGATTCTAGTTGTTTATACTATTTATTTTGACATTCTGATGAAAACTTCCTTGAGTTTGATAGTATTTGATCTATATTGTGAATATGTGATTTTATTTGTAAATTTATTTATTTATTATTAATTATATATGTAATAAATATTTATTAATTAAAAATGCAAAACCACGTAATCCGTTTAATTTCCATTTAAACTCTTGCATACCATTTAATCAACGGCCCTCCTGACTGAATACCGACTACCGCTTTTTGCAACCTTGGTCTGTTCGGAAAATATTGCCAAATAATCTGTTCACATACTCAATATATTTTAAAGAATACTTAAATTGAAAAATAAAATGTCAATCACACATATAACTGGATACCCCACAATTTTCAACAGGTAAAGAGGTGGTATTTGGATCTTTATATGGGCCTAATGGGTGAGGTTATTATACTCAACCCAAATACTAACTGGATTCTTAGTAAGATCCAATTACCTGTATAATCTGATTGCATACTTGTCAAAATCTCTCTCAAGCCGGTGCCTGTCCATCTTGAGCTTGCTGCAAAAGAAACATCACACTCTCCCTTAATCAATTTGTCCTTGGACGGGAGAAACGTGCAATGCAACAGGACTGGAGTGCATGTTGGCAAATAGTGAATTGGATGTTTCTAAGCAGTGGTGATGGTCCCCAGAAGTAGATGGTTCCAAGGAGTAGAAGATCATTAATAGACAATTCCAAGCAGCAATTGACTCAAAAAAAATTCAAGCAGCAATCTGAACCTCACGGTTGAACTTCAAATGCCAGGTGCAACTAATAATTTTCTCAAAAGAGCCAGTGCAGAAATCCAACAGCATCAAACTCTCCCCGTTTATCACTTGTTAATTATGAACAAATAGGGAGAAATTGGATATAAATTCTCCCTCTCTCCATTATTCTTCACTCCATTTTTCGACATCCTTTTCCCTTTTGTCTTTTTTTTAGAAGGTCAAGTGGGCTACATCGGTAACCGAGAACAACCATGCCAACACATGTTACGGACTGTACATGCTTGTTTGGCTGCCAGGGTAAGCCACAAAAAACAATTTTTGGGACTCTCAACTCACCTCTTCTTTATTGAAGTACCTGTTAATGGTTCCAAAGAAGACGAAAACCATTTTCAGGATCCACCTTTTGATTCACAGAATTTCATGCTTGTTGCTTTCCATTACTATGATGAGCACCGTGTTAGATCCTCAGTCGTCATCCTTAGATTTCATGAGGTGTGATCAAGGTTTTAACGTGTGATCTCATAGTCCGAAGGTCAAGTTTTTGATTTAGCAGCTTTTAATGTCATTGCAATTATTTCCTGGGGAGTTTCCTTGATGATTTAGCATCTCTTGAATCTGCAGCGCAACCACGAGTCAATTAGGGACGTGCTACGATGGAAGGGGCATACAGGCTTTTGTTGTTGATTGCATTGTGGCCAGGCTCCTGTTGACACTTTCCTGCTCATGATCAAGCCGTGCTAAACCAATCGTGCATATGTTACACTGCTTTTCCATCCATCACTAGTGACCATTTAACCACATCTATCACGATGATAATCATGGGATCCATATGGCTCTTTTCATTATATTGATCTTTCATCTGCTACTGGTGATTTCAATTTGTTCAACCAACGAACTTGACATGATAGAAGTCAGCATCATTTAGAATCTTCTGACCTGAAGCAATCATGAGACATAAAATCAGAGTGCATTGAAAGATGCAAAACTGGGACACCACCCATGATTAATTTAGAACTTAGGTAGCCAACTCGTGATTGTATTGCATCCACAACATAATACACCCGAACATGATCTGGTTAGTTTCTTTTGAAATAGAACACACTCCATTAAGATTTCTGTTCAGATCTAAAGGTACGCTGCTAAACTCCCAGTTGCAGTGTTCCATTGAGAAAGTCGGATCCTATCAAAAAAGGCTCTGAGAAAGATAAAAATAGAAATCCTAGAGTCAGACCTCCCAAATAAGGATGGTTGATATGGACCACTAGAACAAAACTGGGGGTCTATCCTTATGTCCATTTTGGTCTTTGGCTTATCTAAAACCGGAAGTACTATGGAATTGAACACAACCCATATCGCTCAAGGGGTTACTCTTGGCAGTTTTGGTTGAGATCCTTACGGGCATCTAGGCACCTGGATGTGGTTTGGGAACCTGGGGTTTCCTTTGGTTCCAGGTTTCTCGTGGAAGCTCTTGTTGGGGCTTTGGTACGGTGAAGCCTGATTGAGTTTAAAGCGTGCTGTGTCCTACTGGCTTGGGAGAGCGGAGGCTTGTGCCTTTATTGGATTTGCTTCGGCGATTTGAGTTGCTGCGGTGCGATTATGGTGGCTGGTCTGGAGTTCGACTGGGACTGCTGCCGTTGAAAGTTGAGATGTGTTCCCTGATTGCTGAGTGACGAAATCTTGTGTGAATTGCTGGGGGAAGCATTCTTATGTGGGTCTCTTTGCTCTGGAGTGTTGCAGGTTTGTGGGGAGGAGTGCGACTTGTTTAGTGCACATCAGGTGTTTGAAAGATTATCCTTAAGTGTTATTGGGCTCTGGACTACTCTGGTGCACATCAGGTGTTCAATTAAATGTCTGAGAGAGCTGATATGGGGAATGTGGTGGTCATTGATGGAATTTTGACTTTGAACAATACCTCTTTTCCTGCACTAACTCGCATGATGTTTGGGAAAAAGTCAGATTTGAGAAGGATGGTTGTGGACTGTGCCAAGGAGCCTTGTGTAGCTAGAAAGGCAAGAAAGTTTCCTATGCTGCTGCAATGAAGGATGCTAATTTAGCCCCCTTTTCAGTAATCCAATCCCTGTTAGAAAGGCTATTTTTTGTCAATGGGAGACATGTATTAGAGTTCTTGAGGAGGAGACTAAAAGGCCTTTTGTAAGAAGCTGGGTTGCTCGTTTTCAGCATTTAAGAGCATACATGATAGAGTTTAGAAGATTTCTCCGAAGAATAATTATTTACTTCGGTAAGTTATATCTTGGAGCATTTCTTTCAAGGCATTTTTGATTAGGGGTGCTAATCGAATACTTCAAATCCATTTGAATTTCTAATCAATTCGTTTTAAAAGATTCAAATCCGAGCTTGAATCAAATTTTAAATGAATTCGCTAATGTAAATTAAAACTAAATTCATGTTAAGCTTTGAATAGCCAAGTTTGATTCATTTTATTCGAATTCAAATGTTAACCGATGCTTTAAAGATTATTACATTATTTTATACAAAAAATATTCCATAACAACAACAAAGCCTTTTCCCATAATAATTCGATTTTTGTAATTTCAAAATATTATTTATACTTGTATATTTGGATATAGATATAACAACGAAAAAGCTCTAAGATCAAGGATAATGCTCTATATAATGCATAAAACTACCTAAATTTTATAGTTATTGTTTTTCTATTGCAATCTAAATTATCTTTGTCTTTGTGACAGAAGATATATAAAGGAAAAAATTATATGAGGTCTATTAAAGAGTTGAAATATTATTGACAAAAATATTAAGCACTTTATGATTACCATTACATGTTGAATCAAGGTAAGATCAAGATGGCATATGAAAATAATACGAACTAATCATATAATTTGAAGCAATGGCATTGGCAACGAACACGATAAAATCACTTCTTGAATTGATGATCATTGTTGTTTAAAATGAAAGCCATGAATCACATGCATATTTTTGATATATGAAGGAAACCTATAGGATGTTGAAAGAAACTGCATATTTCTCTGGCGATGATGATCATCATCTTGACAATAATAGCTACTATTTTTTTTTCAAAGTTAAAAGACCTCCACCGTATAGGTCTATGCACAAAAACTTCACCATTAATCACCAAAAATCATTACTCGATTGTAAACAGTTAATTGATCGATCACTATTACAAGTTTCAACTCTTAGTCTTAGCTAATGCCCTAATGTATGCTACCACGTTCTCACTGTATAATCTATCTTGGCGGAACATCACCCCATTTCTTGCGAGCCAAATCACCTAAATCATAGCCACACACTCCAATCTCTCTCTCTACCAATCCAATTTGGCCTAATGAAACCCCATAAGCCAAACACACTATCGGTGCAAATTGCCTGGTTTTCCAAGCAGGTCCCATGCCTCCACGGAGCTCTCACATCTAAAAAATAGGTGATCCGCCTCCTCAACCGTCATCTGACACTGAGAGCAAGTAGGATCAACCGCATAAATGAACCAAACTAGTCTGTTCCAGTCAACAATTTCCCCCTCCTGAACAACCACATACAGATCTTTATCCACATTGGAAATTTCCGTTTCCGGATGCTCCTGCAGTTTGCTACTCACCCCTTGGGGTCGAAAATCGTTAGGCCATTTAACACACTGTAAGCTTTACGATCAGAAAAGCTCGCATCACACCAACTCCAATTGCCCGACCCTCAGTAGACTATGCCACACTATCCAGCTCCGCATGCATCACCAAAAGCTCATCCGAACGTTGATCAAAAAGGTCTAGTCTGAGGGAAGAAAGAATGTTCGTCCCATACCTACCACTGTGCATTTCATGTCATCAGTCAACGCATAAGACACGGGAATCTAACGGCCAACACCCCATTCTCACTCCAGTCATCAGTCTAGAAACCAAAGCTAGCACCGTCCCCAACAATTAGGCCTAAAAAAGGGATGAATCTCTTGCATCACACTGCATATACCTCATCAAAAGTAGGAAGGAGCATGTCCAGGATCCTCGAGGTCAGGGAGAAAAGAGCTAGAGTCATAGATCCTCCTGAGCAGCATGCAAACCAGAGTGTTAGTCACCCCAGATACGAGCGATCCACTTGCTGAGCAGGGTCTTGTTCATCTCTTCCAAGCTTCGCATACCAAGACCACCGTCCTCCTTCGAACATGAAACAATCTTTCGATCCACCAACGACAACCCGTTTTATCGCCAAGAAGACGACCAGAAGAAGCGTCTCGTGATGCTCTCAAGTCTCTTTCACACTCCCACGGGAAAGATACTAGATGATAGGAAGAAAATGAGGATCACAGACAAACCCAATAGCAACAACACCAACATGTCACCTTTAGAGAAGCACGCGGACTTCCAACCCAATAGCCTCTGCTTCATCTTCTCAATCAGCGGTAGCCAATCAGCCAAGTGCATCCTCCCAACTACCAGCGACACGTCTAGGTATCCCAAAGGCATATCTCTGTGTGGGGAACAAAGACAGCTAGCACATAAGCCAATTTCCGCATCGTCCAAGCTGAAGGGGATGAATTTTGACTTCTCCTTGTTAAGTCTCAATCGGGATAGAACATCGAGCAAATCTAGAACCATCGAAAGACTTTGCAACTCTCAGAACTACCTTCCGCAAAAAGTATCGTGTTGTTTGCATACTGAATGATGGGGATAGAAATCTCCTCCTTTGAGTAACCGTTGCAAAGCCCCTCTGTCACCATGCGATTAATCATAATCGACAATGCATTTGTCGTAAGAATAAAAAGAAGAGGAGCCAACGAGCACCCCTGTCGAACCCCACGTCGCGGCTGAAAGTACCGTCCTTGGGTTGCTCATTCACCAGAACAACAAAACACAGTCGTAACACATCTCTTCATCCATGATATCCATATTTCTGGAAAACCACGTCTGTGTAGAGACACCTAAATAAACTGTCAATCCACACAGTCGTATACCTTTGAGAAATCAATCTTCCACAAAACTCCTTTGGTCTTCCGGCACCAGTCTGCAATAATCTCATATGCTGAAACCACACTATCCATGAGCTGCCTGCTAGGCAAGAAAGTACTCTGCACCGAAGATATTATCCAGCAACACCGGAGATATTATCCAGCATATCGCCCTCCTCAATCGATTGACCAAAAAATTTTGGCCACTATCAAGTAGTTTGCTCTTATAGCGACATCTTTCTTAGGAAGTAAGAAGATAAATGATCTATTAAGTCGATCAAAACCATAATTCTCATTTGCAAATTCCGCCACCACCTCAATCTCCTCCTAAGCAAAAGAAAACTGGAAATCCATTCGGACCAGGGCAACCGCCCACATTCAGATCAAAAATAGCCTCTCGAACCTTCTGCATGCTAAAAGGTCTCGTCAACAACTTCGACTCCTGTGCATAGATGGAGCTCACCCCAAGGCCCAACTAGAAGCGCAATGTGGTAAACGCCTGCTCATGCCCCTGAAGTAGCCCGTCATCGCTCTCGCAACCTCCTCCCCATGATACACCTCCCCTCGACCCTAACCGAGTGTATCATATTCCTCCTCCGCTTCACATTTGCCACCACATGAAAGATTCTGCTATTAGCATCATTTATTCAACCACTTATGTCATGATCTTTGCCTCCACTCTAATTCTCACTTCCTATCCTCCTCCCCAAGTATCCTCTACACCACACAACAACTCACTAACTCCTCATCTAGTTCCTTGTTATCTTATAACAAGTCCAATACAACCTCGCCCTAAGCTTGATTCGTCCTTAACTCCCGTACAACACGAGAGTCCTTCCTGAAACCCATCAATCTTTACGTGTGGCAACCAACTTCAAAGCGAGTCTCACAGTAGCGGACCCCTCCACCTCTAATTCAGTCCAGAAAGAGACAACTAAGTTACAGAACCCCTCTTCCAACATCCAACACCGTTCGAATTTGAAGTACAAAGATGTTCCTCTTCCATTGCACGTATCCAAACATAACGACGTGTGATTTGATCTCGACCTAGGGAGAGAGGTAACTATTGCCAAACTGTATAACTCCAAGACCTCACCAGACATGAGAAAGCGATCGATACATGACCACAAGGTAGAGCTCCTCCATGTGTACATGCAATTCGCTATATCTAAGGCCTCCAAAGCAAGCTCCTCCACTACATCTGCAAAAGAACCAGACACAGGATCTTGCGCCCCTCTGCCTCTTGGTCTATCCTCTGCCAATAATGTGACATTAAGGTCACTGCCCACATATTAAGCCATCTTTGGAACTTTGCCCTAATCTCCTATAACTCATCCCACATGGCTGCATTCGGTGAAGACCCTGCAATGCCATAAGCCGAGATGACAACAAAACAAGATTGATCCCTCTTGCTGATCAAATTCACCGAAAAGAATGAACCATAATGATCTCATCTATCAAGTTGAACAAATCCCCATTTCAAGCAATGAGAATTCCATCGAACTACCATTTGCCAACACAGATATGAATTTACTAAGACGAGTTCTGACAACGGAAATACATCTCACTGACTTCCACGAATCAATTTTAGTCTCCTTCAAGCAAAAGCCGCGTTCGCCTTCCATGCATCCGGAAACGAGCTAATCGCCAACCGTTTCTCCGATTGGCCTAGCTCTCCAAGATAAAAGTTTTATTTGGAAACCTTGGGGAAGTCCCTGCCACCTTAACACTATTGCATGTGCAACTGTCATTTCAGACAGAAACTCTAACGTGCTCCCATCTGCCTCCTCGGGGTGCCCTAGCCGAAACCCCCACCTTACGAGTTGTTTACTTGCAGCGCCCCGCCTTTACCATTCGGCCCCTCCCGTCCGACGAAAGATGCCCTCCACCCTTGCACCTCCAGTCCCAGGCCCTTCGAAATCATTCCCCACGTGATTGCGCTCGAGCTGCATCGACTCCCATTTATTTGTGCCTGTGCATAACCGCTTTTACGAAAAGAAAATTATCTACTGCTGATAGAGAGCTCTTCGAACTGGTCTGCTAATCAAACACAATTAGTAATTGCTGCGTGCCTCTAATCAACAATCAACCCACAGAAAATTCGAACGATCAATGTGCGCGAGTTAAAAGTTATTGTAACTGTAAATGTGTATAGGCGTAAGTATGGTAGAGTATCGAACACAAGGAGCAATACATGGTATCATGAATTATTATTTATAAATAAACAATGAATAAATAATAATGTGTATTTTGTACAATTACTTAATCTAATAATAAATGAATTAATGTGTGGGTTTTAAATTAAATCAAATATATATATTTTAGTTTTAATTTTGTTATTTTTAAAGGGTATATAAATATATATAAGATAATGTATATATGATAAGGTATATATATTTATAATATATAATAAATATACAAAAAAAAGAAAAGTACCCTAAGGTACTGTCCTTTATATATATATATATTATTTTTTGGTACTAAAAATATTTATAAAGTATTTATAATAGTTAATAATAATATAAACTATATATAGGTATATAATACACCAAGAGGTATTATAATTATAAATGCTAAAAATAACCAAAATTTGCAAAATAAAATGTTTTTGGGGGTTTTTATATTTTCTACTGTTTTTGTGATTTTCAGGGATTTTTGCTAATTTTTAAGTTTTTTAAAGTTCAAAATATACAAAATTAGGTACTTAATAAATATGCCGAATTATTTTGGAATGTAAAAATACTAAATATAGTAAAAAAATTTCCAAAACTATTTTTAATAGATGATATATAATAAAAAGAAAATTCAGAGACAATGAATATTTTTGGATTTTTAAAAGAGTTTTTATAATTTTTAAAAGTATTTTGGAGTTTTTTTTATTTTTTAGTGATTTTCTTTTTCTATTTTTAGGGATTTTTAGTATGGGTTTACAAAATGCAATAATAACTAACACTCTTTTTTTGGAATTTTTAAGTACGGTTTATATATTTTTGGATTTTTAAAGCAAACATGGACAAAATGTGCTCTTTTTAATTTTTAATAAAAAGACAAAGTGCATAAAATGCAAAACTAATTATATAGCGTGAAAGAGCATGCATCCGTGTACTTTGTCATATTTTTTCATAATTTTTGGAGCACGGTTGATATTTAATAAAAAAATAAAAAACATACACAAAAATATTTAAACAGACATGGACATATTTGCAATTAAAATATAAGGCAGGGGGTTACATGCAAATTTCCCAAAAAAATTTACAACTGATATTTAAATTTTATTGATTAATTTACAATTACAAAAATCAGATGTGTACCCCTGTGCCCTGCAAATTACCCACCTCATGTGTCCGCCTACTTGAGTGAGCTGGCATGGACCAAAATGTGAATCTTAAAAAGCATGAGTGTCTTATTGTAATTATTACAAGATTTTTATAACTACGAAAGTTATTTACATGACTAAAAGGAAATAAAATAAACGAAAGGGTATCTGTGATATTTACCCCTTAATCGGTGGAAGGAAGCGGTTGCGGTGGTGCCACGTAGGCGCCACTTAACTTGATCGACAACTGAGGTAAGACCGCTTAGTTTGCAATCAACAACCCATATTAGATCTGGATCGCGCGTGTCATCCAATGGCTTTGAGGGCAGGAGCGAGAATAGGGAAGAACACCTCCCTGTCCTCACTTTGATCGTGAAATCCTTCTTGTCCCGACCACCATTCTTCGTGTTGATCGGCTCCTGAGCTTCCTGGAAGCTGTCCGCGGCGATTGGTGTCGGCAAGAGGGTCCATACCTCGCTGGGGAGAGGTCTGGAATGTGATGAAGATCTGGGTACTTGGGAGCCTTTTTATGCCCCATATTCGACCCCTCTGGAGTCTGTGGCTTTGTGTACCTGCTGGAGAAGACTCAAGGGCTCGAGGCGAATCGCCTCGACCCAACTGGAAGCTATTGTTCATGGGGGGTGAGCGAGATGGAGGAGCTCCGGTGAGAGGTGGCAAAGGAGCTCTGATTCACCGATCCACGAAGGACCAGGAGGGATTGAAAGATGGAACGAGTGCAACATGTGATGGGGAAGAAGGTGGAAGTGATATATGGGCCGGAACGAGTATGATTCACAGTGAAACATGGTCGGAATAGTGAGCTCCGACGATTGAAGATTTGGGATTTAGTCTAATCTACTGCTTTACTTGAGAAATAAACGATATGAATGAAATTAAACTAACTAAAACTACCTAAAAATAGATAAAAAGGGCGTAGCTCATACTTGGAAATCGGGGAGCAGAGGTGTCGTCGGAGCTCTATCTTGGAACGCTTCCGCTCCTCCTTGCGCTGCCTCGAACCCTGGGGGATGCGCCCTTTGTCATCGGGAACACACACATGGCGAGGGGATTCAGGGCTTGAAGAGTGATCAAACGGAGAAGGGAGGCGAGGAGGGTTATTTATAAACGGAGACGATCCTCCTTATTGACCATTGATTTCTAGAGAATCGATGGCATGCACAAAAGATTTTAGGATTAGGCGTGTATTAGGGATGATCGACAGTAGATTTGCATGTGAAATTAGGTCGATTAGAGTGATAGGTTGGTCGGGAAAAAGATGGAGAAGACGGGTGGTTGATAGGTCTGACACACCTGAAAGAGAGAGGGGGTAATTAACCCATGTCAATTAGGGTTTGGTTCTGATTGGTCCACGTGGACCAATCAGAAAAATCCGAGACTGAAATGCTTTATTAAATAGATAAAAAATAGCAAATGATTTTATTAATTTTTTTTATGAAAACATGAAAAATATTTCTTATTTTATGTAATATTTAATTTAAATTTTATCTATTTTTTCGATATGATTTATTATAAGGTAATATTTACATGTAAATTATAGGTATATTTACCTATATACTGTTTATTTTTTTATTTGTATTTTAGAATTTATTATTTTATGTACATAATTTATATATTTATAGATTATTTAAATACACATGAATATATTTTTCTTTTATTTTTCTGAGGTTGTATGTACACTTAAATAAATAGATGTGTTTATTGTATATGTATAAGTATAGATATTAATCTATGTATTTTAGTATATTTATTTATTTAGTGTGTTTTTGGTAGTTTTATTGCATTCTAAACATGTACATATACTGTAGAGAATATTTACAAAATTATAAAAATATAAAATAATGAAAAATATAAAGAATAAATAAAAGGAATATTTTATTAAGGTATAATGCACAATAGGAGTCCAAAACTTAACTTTTGCATCTTAACTCTAAATTAAGTGAAACCACCTTCATTAAATAGTTAATAAAAAGTATATACAATTAAAGGTGATTTTGATGCATTTTGAGTTCATATGGAGAAGATATGGGTCTGTGAAGTTTGGGTTTTGGCTTTTTATTAGAATGTACAATGTGTATTATTTTTTATGTAAAATAAATTTTGTATTTTTCTATGCATTTTTATCTATAACTTTCATTATAATGTTTATTTATTTGAGGTATAATAATAAAGAATAAAGTCTCCAAAATAAATTATTGAGGAATAAAAACCGAGGTTTTTGATGTGATTTCTGTACGGTTCATCTGCTCTATCTCTCCTTACTTTATTCCTTATCGACCCGGTCTTCATAATGACTGAGTCTCGGGGGCTAGGGTCATTCAGTGTCTTTGACACTCATTCTTTTTCTTTTCATTTTTTATTCTTTTATTTTGACATTAATTACAATATTTTATACAATATTTATACAATAAATAATAGATGTTAATTTATGCAAAATAATGATGTTTAAAAGCCAAAATGAAAGAATAAAGGTGATGAAATATAGACTCATCACCTCCTTACTTACCTTTGCTAGTCCCTAGCAAACACTTATGAAGAAAATAAAATAAAGAAAAGAAAAAGAAAAGAATTTGGATTGATTTTAACTCTTAAACTTGTCCTCATAAAATCAAATTTGGAGCTCATTCAGACTCTTAGATTGTTAGTTTGGTTGGAACCTTGATTGGGAATCGGACTTGAAACACAACAACTTCTAAGAACCATAAAATTCTGTCTAAGTCTCTTCAATAGCCAGGTTAGAACAAGTCGACGACATACACAAACCCTTATGACTATGAGTCTCTCTTGTATAGTGTCAATGATATGTAGCTCTCCTCGGATGAAGTGGTAAAAGTCAGTCTTCTCCAACATGGTGGATCTAATTCCCCAATCCAACAATTCTTTCCTCATGAGACGGGGTATTCCCCTCTAAGTTCAAGTACAACCAGCTCAATAGGAGGAAGTGGAGAGAAAAATAGACGGTAGCCAGTGTAGCTACCTATCCCAGTATGCTTGACCATTGTAGCCAAGTCACCTGACTGCATGCTCACATGAATATGACTTTGAAGCTCAAGCTTGCTTATTGAACTATACATCTGTATACAAACTCCGACAGACATTTTCATTCAGGTCTATCCACTTTTTTGGAGCTTTTATTGCATTTCGAATACTATATACAACAACATTTACATAAGGACTTTTTCCTCTTGAGCCAATAAACTATCCTTCTTTTGAAGCATTATTGCAACTCACAACGTTCCGTCATTGGACATCGTCGCCACTGGATCAGGTTGGGATACAATGATCACAGATATGTGACTTCTGATGTTTCCATTGGCTTGTATCTATGCCGACAAATCCAACCCTCTACTACTTTAACTGAGAAGAGCAAAGTGTAAAGTGCAGGTGTGCAAGGTAGGTCCTTATCGACAAGAGTCATGCATGTGTTCCAAAATATTCTACTTAGGCAGTCAAGACGTCGTTGAACCAAGTCTCATGGTCTCAAAGAATTAAGACTAGTATACCTGAAGTGCCTCAATTCCAGTTCCTTTAAGATTCCCATTATTAAGTGGATTAAGGTCCAACCAAGCTCCAATCTTTGGATTTTATTTAGACTAGTTCAGTTATCAATACCAATCTGAAAAATACAAATGCCACACACAATACAATGAAAATATTTTTGTGATAAAATTTTTTTGGTTTTGAACTTTTTATGGATTTTTGAAAAGTTATGCAATTTTTTATGCAAGTTTTTGAAAAGAGTTTGCAAATTTTTAGGGATTTTTCAAAAACAAAAGATTTTCAAGAAAAGAAATACGTGCAGATATTTACACGGGAGTGCTTCTTTGGTATTTACAAGAGTTGGGATTTAAGACTTTACACCAGCGTGTTATTCACACGTTTATGTATAAATTTAAAGAATTTTATTTACTTGAATTGTATATATAATTCTTAAAATAATTGAAAACATTTTTGCAAACATTTTGAAAGCTTTATTTTGCAAGCTAATTTGACAAATAATTTTTACAAACATTTACAAAATTTGAAAATTAGTTTGCAAAGATTTTTCAAACAGTATGTATAGAATTTTCAAAATATTTTTGCAGCCATTTTCCAAACCATTTGCAAATAGTTTTTTAAAATATTTTTTTTTGAGGCTCAAAAAAAGGGGGACACACTCAACGGTGCTCGTCCCAATGCATTAAAGGAAAGGATAAAGGAATACTTACAAGAGAGGATCGACGAACAGGACGAACAGGAATACAGAATACAAAAAGCGGACGGTATCAAGGAGAGGATACCCCCGTTACAAAGTCACCATACTAGCTAGAGGACCAATCAAGAAGGAACCCCGATGCCGCTATACGAATATTCTCCAAGTAGAACCGTTGCCGAGTGAAAATAGTCTCATTCCTTCCCAGCCAGATGCTCCAAAGCCTCGCAATAGGCTCCAACAAGAATCTCCTGAGGGCGGGTCCGAGCGCTGAACAAGCTATCGCAGAAGGAGGCAATGGAGGCCAGGTTGAGCCAGCCCAAGTCATCCCATAGAGCACGAACACAGGCACATTGGAAGAATAGATGATCCATAGTTTCCATCGCCAATCCGCAAATCCCACAGGTGTCCGAAGAATTGGGAAACATAGAAGAACAACGATCACGCGTTAACAGGCGGCCACGGCGCAGGATCCAGAGGAATATACCGATGCGCTCCGGGGAGCTTGAGACCCCACAAAAATCGGCAATCCCGCAAGAAAGTATCATCCGCCTCAGGAGAACGGGGTAGGAGAGCCATGTACGCCTTACGTGTAGAGAACGGGCCATCTTTCCACACCAAATGGTCACGACCAAGAGAAGGCTTGGGTGCATCATCGAGAACAGCCAAGAGAGATAAGAAGTCCTCCAACGCTGGTCCGATAAATTATCAGCAATTAAAGGGCACCAATAAGCACCATCCCAGCAAGAAGCCATCGTGACGTCCTTGTCGATCGCCAAAGCGAAAAGCTGCGGGTAAAGTGACCGCAGGGCACCCTTCCCCAGACCAATCATCCTCCCAAAAGCGAAAAGAACGTCCGTCACCAATGCCTAGGAGCAAAAAGTGGTTGTTGTGATTAAGAGCGTTCACCACCCCACGCCAAAATGATGAGAATTGGCCCTCGATACCACTACGAAAAGCAGAAGCGAAGTCCACCCCGGCCGCCTCCCTCAAACAAGTCAACATAAAATTCTCCTCCCTACCCCAAACCCGCGCCGCCCACTTGAGCAATAGGGCATCGTTCACCGACTCGATCCTCCTCACGCCCAGCCCGCCCCACCCACTTAGGCTGCGTGACCACATCCCACCCCACCAGATGCACGCCCCTTCCTCCGCCCCCCTTCTTCCCCCACAAGAAGCCCGCATACACTTCTCCAACCTGGTACGCACCCCCCTAGGCATCCCGCGCACAGAGCAAAAGTAAATTGGAATGGAAGATAGCACCGATTTAAGCAAGACTAACCGACCGCCCCGCGACAGAAGGGGCCGCACGCCACCCCGGCCAATCTAGCCTCCGTCTTCTCCACCACCACCCGCCAGTCGCGTATACGTGCGCGGCCCACCGACAAAGGTAGGCCCAATAATCGAAGGGAGAGTAGCGGGAGGAGAGCCCAGCAGCCGCGCGCATTCCCCACCTCCGCCGGGAGATATAGAGAAGGGGACCACTTTGGACTTATGCCCGTTGATTTGGAGGCCCGAAAGCTCGCTGAACAAATGAAGCGTGGCCGCCATACTGGAAACACTCGAGGTACCACCCTCGATGAAGCAGATGGTGTCATCAGCGAATTGTATAGGAACATGAGAAGCGCCAAAATAGCAACCGCGAGAAAGACCGGCCGCAACCACCCCATCAATCATGCACGGCAAAACGTCAACCGTCAAAACAAACAATAGGGGAGCGAGGGGGCACCCCTGCCGAACCCCCCTACGTGGTTGGAAAGAGCCCCAGCCAAGCACCCATTGATGAGAACGGAAAGGGAAGCCGTGGTCACACATCTCCTCATCCACGAAACCCAAGTAGGAGGGAAGCCCATATTCGCGAGAGCACGGACCACAGAAAGCGCCAATCAAGGGAATCGTAGGCCTTAGCAAAGTCAATCTTCCATAAGATCCCCTTCGAACCATTCTTGCGCCACTGCTCGATAATCTCCGAGACCACCGCATGACAATTCGCAATTTGCCGCCCGCGAACAAAAGCGGCCTGATAGGGCGAGATGAGCGAGTCAAGTAAAGGAGCGAGCCTCCTCGCCCAAAGCCTTGGCAATGATGAGATATATCGCGTTCGAAATGGAGATTGGCCGAAGGTCCTCAATTCGAGTGGCCGGATGAGACTTTGGAATAAGAACGATAAGGGCCCTGTTAAGTTTGTCAAAGCCACGATTCCCCTCGCAAAAATCCAGCGCGACCTCCAGCACATCATTACCAACAACGTCCCAGAAATCCTAATAGAAAGATACCGGGAAGCCATCAGGCCCCGGCGCAGCGTCGGGGTTGAGATCCGAGACAGCCCCCCAGAGGTCCTCCATAGATATAACGGGCGGGAGAGCGCCTCCGCATCGGCCACGGGAAGAACAGACGCCCCACGGCCCGACCACCTCCACCGCCGCGGCGCAGGCCTCCCAAACACGCCCCGGTAGTAGTTCCCCACAGCCTCCCCAACTCCCTCTCCCCCTGGATGTGCGCGCCATTGATGACCAGAGAGGAAAGAGAGTTGGATCGCCGATGACCGCTCGCCACCCGGTGGAAGTACGCAGTGTTGGCATCCCCCTCCTTAAGCCACCGGACCTGCGAACGCTGATGCCACTCAATCGACCGCTTGCGATCCTCCAACCTGACCTGCTCAACCGTCGCCGCACGCGCGGCCAACTCATCCGGAGTAAGATCCCGCTCGTTCTCAAGGATGTCTAACCTCATAATCACATCATCAGCCGCCTTGCGAGCTGCAAGACGAGCCTGACGCGAATCCTTCTTAAAAGTAGCCAAGACCTTTCTGAGTGAGCTCAATTTTTGATCCAAAACGACGAGCAGCAGAACCCGCAATGATGGTCTGCTCCCAATGGTTGCGCACAATATCCTTGAAGCCCGGCTCAATAAGCCAGCACCACTCATATTGAAAGAGGTCGCGAGGACGCCGATCATCCCCGGACTCCCAAATAATATGGCTGTGATCAGAGAACGACCGCGGACGAGAGCTGACCGCGCATAAAGGGAAAACCTCCATCATGCGAGAATTCGCAAAAAACCGATCAATCCGCGATCTGGACGAGTTAGTCCTCCAAGTGTAGGATATATCACTTGGCACGAGCCCCTCCAAGTCCAGGTCGCTAATGAGCTCCAAGAAGTCGCCAGATCTGGGATCATTACCCCCGCGACCGCGTGGGCGGTCCTGGGAGAGCAGCGTGACATTGAAGTCGCCTCCCAACATCCAAGGCAAGTTCTCAATGCGAGCGCATCCTCCCGCAAATCCTCCCAAAGTTCCCGGCGAATGACATGAGAATTAGGAGCGTAAACACAAGTAACAGCAACATGCATATCAGAATTATTCAAGTTCAACACCACAGAGAGGAGTGTCGGCCCATCCTCATAGAAGAAAATGAAAAGCGCGTGGAACGCCATGCCGCAAAGATTCCGCCGCTCGCGCCATTCGCGTCCAAGGATCGAAATTCATCAATATAACGAGCACCGAAAGACCGCCATAAATCAACATCCATCACCGGTAGCTTGGTTTCCTGAATAAAGGCAATATCGCACTCCCATTCCACAAGACGAGCACCCAAAGTTCGCCGACGATGAAGGTCGCCGAGACCACGCACATTCCAAGACAAGATCTTCATTAACAACAGTGGGATCCCCAGCAGCACGACATCCCGAGATGACATAATCATAAAGCATCAGGCCATCGGCCCACCACGCGAGTAAGACCGGCCGCCTCCGCCACTCTCTCGCGCAACACCAAAGAAGAAAAGCCTTCAGGGGTTGCAGGAAGGATAGGTCCTCCAAGACCAGAGGACCGCCTTCTCTTGTAGCTTCGACCATACCTTGATGGAGGGGAGTTCACCACAAGCAGATCGAAGGAAGCGCCATTATTGAACCCCGGAATTCCGCCACCATCCGACGAGCCCCGTGGAGAAGGCACACCACGGTGTGACGACAAAGAAGTAGAAGAGTCGCGATGGAAAGCAGTAGAAGCATCCGCCAGCAAGAAAGAGTTGGGGCTTAATTCATCCATAAGGTCCAGCGGGCTGAAGGGCATCACATTTACGGGCTGAGGACAAATATATTCGGACGTCCAACAAAGGGGCTCCGAATCCGCGCCCGACTCCAAAAAGGCCCAAGAGGAGGCCCCACCCGAGATAGCACCGGGTCCGAGAGATGATACCAAAGGGAGCCTTGCCACGCGTGCAGATAAGTCCGAATGCAAAGAGTCCTCCGACAGGCCAAGAGTCGCTCCATCCCCCGACAGAATGGAAGGAGTTGAAGGGGTCATATCAACCTCGGAAAAATCAATAGCCACCAAATCACGGATGCCATGACGTGCACGGGCGTCCCCAGGAGTCGCAGACGAAACCCCCGAAACGTTGCCCTCCCCGGGCGGCGCTTCGAACACATCACGGAAGGATGACACGTGGCCATGCGAAGCCCAAGCGTCCCCCCCAGGCCGAGAGGCCGCTCCACCACCTCGCACGGCCGAGGAAGACGGCGAGGGATCCACCGCCGGCGAGGACGGCAAGATAGAGATTTCAACCTTGAAAGACCAGGGGCCCAGAAGTAGCCTCTCGAAGAGAACCCTGCCAGCCATCGCCTGAACAAACCGTGGAGAGCACTCAAGAAGGACCTTCGCAGACGACCAATCGGCGCCTGGCGCCATGCCGTCGTCCAGAACAGCCAGAACCTGCCCCCATCGAGCAACCACCTTCGACATAGCGAGCACCGTGCGCGAGAGGAAAGGCACCCCCTGAACCACCGCAACGCAAACTTCCGAGAGAGAAAGCGCACCATCCGCCACGCGCACATGGCGCCACATAACGTCCAAATCACCAGAGCGACGGAAGAGACTCTCCCGTTGCACCGGGGAGAGCCCGCGAATACAGCACCGAGACGCGTCCAGGACGACGAAGTCCCCGGCGAAATCTTCACCAAGAAAAGCGAAAGCAGAAGAACGAATGGCGTCCCAAGAAATACCCGGCCTTAGCCGGGCGCCCACAGCTGCGAAGCGCGCCGCAGAAGCAGCCTGCACGCCCGCAACACCCCCATCCGCATGCATCCCCGCGACCTGGCGTGCCACCCCCACCGCCTGCACCTCAACAACACCCCCGCCACCGAGGCCCTCTACCAACCTCTCCTCGCGCGACGCCGAAACCTCTGCCAAGAAAGGAATCGACCCGCCTCCCACGTCGATGCCGGAACCGGGCCCATGCTCAGCCCCCCCCCCCCCGCAGGAGCTGGTGCCCCCCCGCAGGTGCAGGTATCCCCCCCACAGGTGCAGGTACCCCACCCGGCCCCCCCACAGGTGCAGGTACCCCACCCGCCCCCCCCGCAGGTGCAGGAACCCCACCCGCAGGTGCAGGAGCCCCACCCGCAACGCCACCGAGCTCCCCCCCCGCAGCACAACCACCACCAACAACCTGCGCAAAAGAGCGGGAATCGCGTCCACCCTGCGAGGAACCACCATGACCACGCGAAGCTCGCCTCGAGTCCATTCGAAGACCTTCAAAGCGATTCCTGAGGCGACCGCCCGCCGCCGAATACCAGCAAGAAGACATGCTATGTCCCACGCGCCCACAGTGAAAGCAGCGCGGGGGAGCATGGCATGCAGACGCAATGTGTCCACGCGCGCCACAACGGAAGCACCGCCGACCTGGCTTTGCATGCGAGACCCTCCTCCGGCCGCCCTCGCCAGCTCCCTGGTCGCCGTATGCTCCAGCACCTCGCTTGTCGACCACCGCCTGAGCCCCGCTATTGCCGCTGCGCGCCTTTGGTCTCCACGAGAGTCGCTCCATTTTCGCTCCGCCCTCGTTTCCCCAAGACTCCTATATCATGAGTTGAACTATTAGGAGGCTCAATCTGCTCAACCACCGTTTTTTAAAATATTTTATTCACACAAAGAAAAGAAATTTTTACACAAAACATTTTTACAAAGATTGAAAATATTTTACAAAGCATTTTCCAAACATTTTTACAAGTTTTTTCAAAGAAAATTACCAATCATTTTTCAAACATTTTGCAAAATATTTTACTTGATTTATTTATCAATATACACAAGGAATTTTTAATGAATTTTATACAAATTAATTTTTTATAGTTTATTGATTATATTTTAGCCATACTTATTGAATATATGAAAGTACGAGTTATGGCTAAAGTATATACAACGTATATACGACCCCTATACTTATCTTGAGCTATATCCTCATAGATCAGAGAGAAAAGAGAAGACATAACTCGTACTGAGTATAGAGGAGCCTATACTAAAATGACCGAAGAATAAAGAATGAATCAACGAGAAGTCGACCGTCCCCCTATACTTAGGATGAAATAATCCTAAGTATAGCATATTGTATTTTATATGTAGGGAGGGTCGAGGGTGGGAGTGAACAGATCAATGACTCATTTTGTCTCTCCATATACTTAGGGTAAAATATTCCTAAGTATTGACATGAATATTGACAAGAGAGGAGACATGTGAGGGATAAAAAAAGGAACAACGGGACTCACTCATCCCCTCTATACTTAGGATGAAGCATATTTTAAGTATAACAATGATGATTGAGATGGATGAAAGAAAGAAGTAAAAGGAAATAATAGAAGAAAAGAAGAAAACTAAAGAAAAGTTTTAGAGGTGCATTATCTGGATCTTTTGATGCTGCTGAGGCTGTGGAGGATTCATCGATGAAGATCACGTGAACTGAGTTGACAACGGTCAAGTAAGTCTCATGTTCAAGGTATGGTTTCAGTAACTGGCCATTGAAGGTGAACGGTTGTACGTCAGGTGACAAATCCGGATCAAGATGCTTCCATTGTCACGCACTTCTTTCACTCTGAATGAGCATGTCCATTTAATCTTTCATTTACGTGGGAATATCTTCAACTTTACGCCAAATAACCACACTTTCTACCCAGTCTTGAAGGTCTTTTGTCTGATGTACGATCATGGCAGCGTTTAACCTTTTCCTTGTACATCAAGCTGTTATCGTAAGCATAATCTCGGAATTCTAAGAGCATGTTCAGATCCACTTTTCTTTGTTGACTACCTTTGTGTGAATCCAAATTACAAATGTTGACTGTCCATAATGATTTGTGAATTAGCTCGACAGGCAGATGACACGGCTTTCCATATGTAAGACGATAGTGTGACATACCCAAGGGAGACTTGTAAGCGATTTTATATGCCCAAAAGATGGAGTCCAAGAGTTGGGACCCGTTCTTTCTGTCCGGCTTCACAAGCTTCTGCAAGATTGTCTTGATTTCTCTATTTGATAGTTCTTCCATGCCATTGGTTTGAGGATGATAAGAAGTGACTCGATGTTCGATGACGTACTCCTTCGTTAATTTTCTGACTTCTTTGTTTATGAAGTAACTACCCTCGTCTGATATAAGAATCTTCAGTATCCCGAACTGCGAAATGTTGTTCTCTCTCAGGAACCGACAAACTGTACGACTATCTGCGGCTCGAGCGGGGATAGCTTCTACCCATCGACTTACGTAATCAACAACAAGAAGGACAAATCCCTGACTGTTGGGAAATGACCTCATGAAGTCAATGCCCCAAGCATCGAATACATCTGAAATCTCAATGAATTTCAGGGGCATAGAGTCTTTTGCTATAAGGTCCCCTCCCATTATTTGGCAGTCAGTGCAACACTTCACATAAGATGCGACATCCTTAAATAGTGTAGGCCACCCGGGGCCACACTACAGTACTTTCATTGCCGTTCTGTCTCCAGAGTGGTGTCCACCAGATTCGAGCGAGTGATAATGCTCGAGGACACTTTGATGCTCCTCCTGAGGTATACATCGGTGCCAAATGCAGTCTGCTCCTTCCCTGAATAAGAGCGGATTTTCACATTGGTAGAAATGGATTTGAGACAAGAACTTGTCTTTTGATCTTTGTCCAATCTTGTGAGACTACACCAAAGACGAGGTAGTTCATAACATCGGCATACCAAGGGAGAGAATCCACGGCAGGAATTGACTCGTCAGGAAAGATGTTTGTGATGGGTGCATGAGTCAGTGGAGGTTCTTGATGCTCAATTCTGGAGATGTGATCTGCCACCACGTTTTGAACTTCAGGTTTATCTTTGATTTCCAAGTCGAACTCCTTGAGGAGAAGGATCCATCTGATCAATCCGAGCTTTGCATCCTTCTTCTGCTGTAGACACCGGATAGCAGAGTAGTCAGTGTAGATGGTGACTTTAGATCCAAGAATATAGGATCTGAACTTCTCGAGGGCGAAAACTACAAACATAGGATCTGAACTTCTCGAGGGCGAAAACTACAGCCATCAACTCTTTTTTCTGTAACAATATAGTTTCTCTGTGCTTCATCTAATTTCTTGCTGGCGTGGTGAATGACATAGGGCACTTTGTCTTTCCTTTGTCCTAACACAGCTCCAACTGTAAAATCTGATGCATCTGTCATGATCTCAAAGGGTAGAAACCAATCTAGCAGTTGCAGGACGAGAGATTGAGTGATTAGCTCTTTCAACTGATTGAAAGATAGGAGAACCTGCTGATCAACATAAAACGCGATCTCCTTGTACAATAATTCAGTTAGAGGTCTGGGCGATATGGTTGAAATCTTTGATGAATCGTCGGTAGAAACCCACATGCCTTAGGAATGACCTCACAAATCTAACATTCTGAGGTGGCTCGAGATTGGTGATCACATTCACCTTTGCCGAGTCGACTTCTATGCCTCGCTTGCAAACGACATGGCCCAGTACTATCCCTTCAGTGACCATAAAGTGACTCTTTTTCCAAGATAATACGGGATTGACTTTTCGGCATTTCTGAAGTATTCTGTCTAGGCGCTCAAGACAAGAATCAAAGCTGTCACCCTAGACAGGGAAGTCGTCCATAAAAACCTCGAGAAAATTGCCAACCATATCGGCAAAGAGTGCAAGCATGCATTTATGAAATGTGGCGGGTGCATTGCACATACCAAAGGACGTTCTCCTGAAAGCGTACGTGCCGAACGGGCAAGTGAAAGTAGTCTTCTTTTGGTCCTCTGAAGCGATTTCCACCTGGTTGTACCCGGAATACCCATCGAAAAAGCAGAAGAACTCCTTGCCAGCCAATTTTTTCAAAACTTGATCAATAAATAGCAAGGAGAGGTGGTCCTTCTTCGTTGCAGTATTGAGACAGCGGTAATCAACACACACACGCCGTGATGTAGGTACCCGATCTCCTCTTTCATTTGTAACTACTGTGAGCCCTGATTTCTTCGGAACTATATGCAAGGCACTCACCCATGGAGATCGAATAAATGAAGCCAGTGTCATACCATTTCGTGATTCCTTCATGATGATGTCCCGCAAGTTAGGGTTCAATCTTCTCTGAAATTCTCGAGGCGGCTTGACATCTTCTTCCAAGTAAATGTAGTATGAGCACAGAGTAGGATTTATCCTGCGGAGGTCTGATACGTGCTAACCAAGTACCTTGCAGTTTTTCTCTATAACATCGAGCAATCGAGATTCCTTATCCGGTGTCAACCTGTTGCTGATGATGACCGGATACATGTTTTCTGCACCCTCAAGGAAAGCATACTTGAGGCCTACCGGAAGTGGCTTTAATTTCGTTTCTGATCTAGCTTGCTTCTCAGTCACTTCAGAAACTGAATTGGTAGGTGGATGATCTGCCGTCTTTTTGAATGTGCTGCTCACCTCGATCATCGGTGGATCTGCTGATAATGTGTCGAAAAAATCATCAATGAATTCATCATGTTCAGACTAGCATGAATCTTCTTAATCAAAAAGGTGCATCAGCAAATGAGAATTCGTCTCCCAACTGATATCGGAGCATGTATCGACTGTTCTTTCCAGGTCCTCCTCAGGCGAGAGGATTTTCAGGGTCCATGTGTCATTCAAAGATAATTCTGTGTCTCTGATTTCTGCAATAAAGTCACCGTTTGCTTCAGATGGTTCTGCTCTGCTTTCACCAGATACGACCATTGGTTCACTGACCATATCCATTGTTACTGTGTTGTTGCTCGAGCAAAACGGGATCTTCCCAGGCTCATAGTCAACCACGGCCTCTGCAGTTCGCAGGAATGACCTGCCAAGAATAATCGGGGTCTGGAGTAATGTTGCAGGAGATTCCATATCGAGGACTACAAAATCAACAAGAAATTTCATGTCCTGCACCATTACAACGTCTTCCAACAAATCTCGGGGTTGCTTGATCAATCGATCAACAAACTGAAGAATCATGTGTGTCGGCTGAGCGGACACTGCCTAAATTCTGTGAGCAATGGGGCGGGCATGAGGTTGATTGAAGAGCCGTTATCAAGAAGAGTTCGCTCGAAGTTCTGGTCAATAATCTTGCATCGGATTAAAGGTACTCCTTTGCCTGACTTCTTATCTGAGATATTACTGATGGCTGCGACTGTGACCATGGTGAGGACATGCTTTTTAACTAGCCGTCGTCTGTTATTGCGGCTCGACCGACGCTTGTTCGTACATGCTTCCTTCAAGCTCTTCTTGACATCGGGCATATATTCCATGATTTTCATCAAAGTTAATTCCACAATCAAAATTTTGATGATCTCCACAACACCTTGATCAGATAATGCATTTTTTTATATTTTTCAATTGCATCAAGAAAAGGAATATGCACAGAACTGAAATCAAAAGTATTGTTCTTATTTACATCAAAATTTATGTCCACAACATCTTGTACAACCAGACTACAAAAATGTGTACAGTCTTGAGCATGGGGTGGATGTCCAAAATCTGCGGTCTCTGCTTCGTCGGCTGGCACTGGATCGGTTGCTGGAGCTGGCTCCTCCATGGCTGGCGCGGTTTCACTTCGACTGCGATCATCTTTTTGATCTTTTTCATTTTGATTTTTTGTACTTTTTGCTAGGGATGGTGACGACTAGCTGGCATGGCTCCTCCTTCCTCACCCGGACCTGTGGCTGGCACGACTGATGCAGAAGACGATGATTCACTAGATGATGCTTTATTCTTCCCTCTGACAGTGGCAGACAGAGGCAAGGTCCTACCGCTCCTGAGAGTAACAACATTAGACAAACAAAATCACAATCATCTGACTCTATAGGAACATACATGACGTCACATTCTACCTGTTCTTTTCGTTAAAAATTAGTAGGGTTGGCTTCTACCTGGGCCAAAATTGGAGTTTTAGTGGCTGCCAGGTCATCCAGTTTCCGTATCATTTCTGCAAGCCCTTTACCTACTGGGCCATGCAATCGAGGCTCGGGTTTACAAGAACTGCCTGAGAAAGTTCAGCGTGCTATCCACACTGTGGTTGATGGTGCAAAGATTGAGATGGGTGCTATTGATAGTGTTGTTGAGGTGGAGGAAGCCGATACTGCTGCTGAGGAGGTGGTCTAAACGAAGATGCCACAAGTATAGTGAGACCGATCCAATAGGAATAATAGAGGCACCAACATGAGGAGGCTAGACCAGTATATATAGATCCCCTATTGCTCACAGTCACATTAAATCACCCTATCCGTGAGTATGTCCTGAAACATAAGAGAAGAGGGGTAAAAAATGACGTGATAATGCAAATCCTCTGTGAGCTGGACTAATAAAAAGCAAGTTCATCTGAAAATTAGGAGTATATAAAACATTCTACAATCGCATGGATGTCGTCAAAATGCACTTCCCCATGTCCTGTGATGGGCAAGTACACCCCATTCTTAATGACGACCCGTTTACCGGGGGGTATAGACTTATAAGAATTGAATTGGACTCTGTCTCTACACAGATGGTGGGAAGAACCATAATCCATATCCATTCTGTCATATCTGCCCTGCTACAACTGTTAAAAGCATTGGTTATACATGAGGAGCTCGAAGAGGCTTTAGCAACGGCTGCTATATTTGAAGAACATGTAGTAGTTCCGGCAACAAGAGTCATTATCTCCCGTATACGGGAGACAATATCATCAAGGCGTGGATCTGCCTGAGGAGTCGAAGTATCTGGAGGCTTAATCTGCTCAGACACACAAGCAAATGTGAGGTATCCATGCTTCTGATAGCATGTGTCCTCGAAGTGACCTGGAAGATGATAGTAAGTGCAGGGGTTACACTGACGTCTACCTTCTCTGCCATGTGGACCACACCCTTTGAACTGCTCAGAACTTCTCATGTTGTGAGATGCAACCATCGCTGAGGAGGTCTGTATGGTGGCAACAGGTGGGATAAGAAGTCTGCTGAGGTGACTGTAGGCCTCCTCCATCGAAGGTATCGTTGCGCCTGTAAGAAGATGTGTATGAGCGACCTCATACTCCAGGTCCATGGATGCCAAGAAAACTCCAACCATCGTGGAGCTCCTGTATGTCATATGTTGCTCCGTAGAAGTGGTAACATGCATGAAGCTGTGAAGCTTCTCAAATATGCCGCAAAGAGGAGTAGAATGCATGCAGAGGACGATCGTTCTGCTTGACCTTGTATATATCAAACTGTAGCTGAAGAGTCTTGGCCTCGTTCTTCGTTTGGGCATACGTGGCTGCCAAACACGTGCGTACACGTCATCTTGCTTCCACGAAGTATTTCCCCCAGTCTTATCCGTTGGCTCAGGCTTTTTTAGAATGTGCTCTTTGTTATTACACTACATAAGGGTCATAAAATGCATGGACCACAACTCATAGTTGGCCCCATCCATCTTCACGATGGAAGTCGATCCCTTAAAGGCATCGACAAAGAGAAATCACCCTTGTTCTCTGACATGATGAGAAATAAGTTCGAAATGGAACTTGATTGAAAAGAAAGATTGATCCGAACGAGTCTACATGTTCATATAGATGATTGGTTGTACATATGAATTGGTTGTACGTGTATACTCATACAACCATCCTCGTCAATCTTCGATCTGCACTAGGGTCGGAAAACATGATTTAGAGATTCGAAATCACGTTTCCCGGTCAAAATCAGGCAGTTTCAGACTGCAATTTGGCGACAGAGAGGAGGTAGAACGTCCACGGAAGCTGCCGGTGGCACTGAACAGCGCTGGAGCGTGCTTGCTGCGGTGCCGCGAAGTGGGCCGCGGTGGTGGTGGTGCACAATAACGACTGCCGGCTATAGCAGCGAGTGGCTGCGGATACACACAGCACGTGGAGCAGCCATGTGGGCTGCCGCGTTGGTGGCGCGCACGTGCGAGGAAGGGGGGATCGACGACGGCAGACGTGAGAGGCGACACGTGGCGCGATGTAGCGGCGCGAGGGAGGGCGGTGGGTGGGGGCTAGTGCACGAGTGTGATACGAGAACTCCGGTCCAGGACCGTCGATCTGATACCATGTTGAGAGAAAACAATAGCTTGCTTATTCACGAGGACATAGGGTTCTCTTATATAGAGGAGAGACCCGTTGGGTAAATTACATAATGAAGACAAAAAAGAACAGAAAATACATAAAAGAGAAAATATAAATAATATCTCAAAAAGTGGAGTCCACAACTCTCTATTTACGAGATTAAATACTGGTTAATTGATGACTCTGCTTTTATGTTGCACAGGTCATGCAGGATGAGTGGCAAAAGTATTTGCTAGGTAAGGCAGAGCTGCTTGGCTTGCAAAAACGTAAGAAGCAGAAAAATCAGGATCCCAAAGGGTTTGGGGTTCTAAATGGCGAAGTTCTTGCTGGATCTGGAGAAAATGCTAGAGTCACCAGCACTAACAAGATGGAAAATGATGTCCTCCTAGCTGTTGCTTCAAAAATCTCTATTGCAAATGGGGAAGAAGTTGCTTCTGGATGTAAGTCTGAGTTGACAAATGTAAGAGGAGGAAGACAAAAAGGAAAAGGTCAGAAGGGAATGAAGTCTGCTCAAGTGTCTGGAAAGAAAAGTAAGATCGCGACTGTGGGTGTCAACAAAATCGGGGAGCCCATTCTGGGAAGTGAAGATGTAAAAAGTACCTCCGACGGTCCACAAGACATTATGCAAGTTGATGATGCAGTACCATTTCTTCAGAAGCACAGTGATAAGCATGGAAGATCGGGTTTGGATGAGGCTAAGCCTCTTCCGCCAGTTCAATTTTATGCACTGGATAGTGATCAGGGCATACTGTATGAGTTGAAGCCCTCAGTTATCGTGGTCTACCATCCAAATATGGATTTTGTGAGAGAAATCGAAGTGTACAAGGCAGAGAATCCATTGATGAAGTTAAGAGTATATTTCCTATTTTATGAAGAATCAACTGAAGTCCAGAAATTTGAAGCAAGTATTCGCAGGGAAAATGCTGCTTTTGAATCTTTAATTAGGCAGAAGTCCTTAATGATGATGCCTGTTGATCAGGTATTCTTTTTTTGTCTCTATTTCTAATGTAGTTGTAACATATTTCCCTTTTTGCACAACTTCGGTAGAATCATGATTTCTTTTTAGAAGTGTGAAGTTTTGTTTGCTCATATTAAATGTTCTAGGGGATCATTTTATTATCTGTTTTGTGTTTTCTTGTATCTTTTGTGTATGAAGATAGTGCAAGAGATGGTCAATCACTTCTACCACAAAAGGGCATTGGCCGAAAACCAAAGAACTCCCCAACACGATATGAAGCTGTTTTGTGTTCTATGATAGTTTTATTTTCAAACGCGCATGATTGGTGCAAGGTGGTTGTTGGGTCTGTACACTCTAACTGGAGATGGAGTGAAAACTTTATGGACTTCTCTACACTATTTTGTTTTGGTTATGATCCTCTAGGTAATTCTTATAAGGCGTCTTAGATATAGAGGGTTATTGAAGCCATGGTTGTTTTCTACTCATCTTTTGCAAGAATTTATGGCCATATCTTTTGTTTTTTACTTATCTTTTGTGTGGTCTTAACCCATAACTAATCTGTATTCTATTTATGACAAGAACGAAGTCCCCCGGGAATTCTTTAAATTTGAGGAAGAGGCGATCTAAATCAAATAGAACAATGGTGTTGGAAATTTAACCAAGTGATTTGTTGACAGTGCCGCTGGAATTTCGCCATGATATCTTCAATGAAACCCCAAATTTAATGACTGCCACTAGAATTAAGATTGACAGCTTTTAAGGCAACCCTCTTAATACATTGTTTCCCCTGACCTTGCAAATGGAACGGTAATCACCCCATATTCACTTTGTCTACTATCTTGTTCGATTCACTGAGTTTTCTCATTTTTCATATCAGAGTATAGATTTGGAATATATTGATCATGCGCTTTCCTCTGCATTGGAGACAGTTGTTCATTGCTTTATAGAGCTGCTGTTAACTGATGTAACGTGCAGGATCTCTTTTTTTAGAGGAGGTGGTCCAAAAGTGCAATGGTTTCTCTATTGATATTTGGTTTAAAAAGGGCTTGAAATACATGGCAAATGGTGATCCAAGGGGGGGATAAAGATAAGATGCCTTTTGTTACTGCGATTACAAGAACATTCACCAATTTCTGATTATGGGTCCTGTTGAAATTAGAGAGACTTCTATTGTTCACTTCGTAAGAAGTGTGAATTACTAAAAGTTTTTTTGCAATGCCTGGTTGCAAAATTTTTGAAGGTGAAAGCCCATCTAAAGCTATTTAGGTTGTCCATGAAGCCGACTGCTGGCATGTGGAAGTGATGTTATACAGTCTTTTTTTTTGCTTATATTTTAGGATGGTAATGATTGTCTAAGTATATACTGGAGGGGAATTCAAGTACAAGCTGGGTGGTAATTTTAATATATTTATCTTCTTTTTACTTATTTTGGGGTTCAAATTTTTATGTATGGATTGGCCTACAGTGTCTGGGGATTGAGTTTTTCTATAAAGGGCGAGTTGATGCCTGAAGTGGAATTTGAAATGTTTGCCAAAATGCAACTTCATTTGTAGTTATTGTTGTTTATATAGATATATTTCGCGACTGAAAGTTTAAATTGAAACCTAAGATTGGAAGCTTGTTTGATTTTTTTAAAGAAAAGACGTCCACCGTAAAGGTGTGTGCTCAAAAGCTTCACCATTAATTCACAAATTTACAGGTATAAGGCTATCAAAAGCCAAAAATAATTACATGACCCAACTTTCCTTCACCTCTATAATGCATCAATGCTACACAACATTAGAGTGCATGCTCAACACATACACACCTACAATGCCTACGACTTGACTTCCAAGATGACTCCAATACAACTTTGGATTGAGGAGCTTGCTTTTGAAACATTGCACGACATGAAACAACTGCCACCAATAAGCACCGGTTTCCTATCTTCACTCTGTATTCCTAGAGAAAGTTTAGGACTTAGGTGAAGGGGATTTTAGGCTTGGGGGAGAGCGGGGTTCCCTCCTCCCCTATCTGTTATCTTTGTAATTACATTCTTGCCATATCACGATGGAAAACCACCCTATTTCTTGTTAGCTATAAGGTCTACACATAAACCACAACTTTGGTCATCTCCTCTAGGCACTGCCAACCGGAGCCAATAGACTCCCAGAAGCTATAGTATGTTTCGTCACAATCCCCGTGTTGTCAAAAAAAAACACTCACGAAATTCACACATGTGAAGAAGAGGTGATCCACATCTTCGATATTCTCCAGACATCAGGAGCACATGGAATTCGCTCCATAGAAAAGACATGCATATATGTCCACTGTCATAAACCATCGATGCCTAAAGAGCCAAGGAAAAACCTTAGGCGTCGATCTCATTAGGAATTTATATGCCTTCCTAAGGGAGAATCTACCTTAAAACCAACACCAACAGTTGCGCCCCTACAAAGGACTCTCCCGATCCTCCAAACTCTTCAACAACTCCATAAGATCAGTCATCCATTGATCCGAAAGGTTAGAATAGAAAGGTGGGAAGAAAGAGGTGATGTCCCAAGCACAATAATGTATGGATCAACCGCCTATGTCAAGTGTTGGAGTAACCTTACACTAAGCGGATTGCCTTCCTCCAATCATCATGCCAGAACCGAAATCCTCTCCCATCATCTAACACCGTATAGAATTTTCAATCCTAGTAGGAAAAGGAAGGGTCTCAATAACAGACACACATCTTGTAGGACCGAGCAAATCCCCCTCCAGAAATGGGATTGTGCATGTCCTAGATTCTCCGTCTTGGTAAAGAAGATGAAGCTAGATGGATTTTTCGAATTGAAGTACACATCGGGCTCCCACAATCACCCCAAATCTAGGTGATCCACTTGCATAATAATGCCTTGTTCTACTCCACCAAGCTCCGAGGCCCCAAGATTATATACGATTGGAAGTTTAAATTGAAACCTAAGATTACATAATATGTAGCGTCTACTATGAAGCAATTGCGGTCCCTAAGGAGGTCAAAGTGCAAGGTAATCTTCAAAGCAAGGCAAAGTGGCGTGCCATAGATATTAACTACGTAAAGAAGGGATTGGTGCTAATGAGGAATATTACAGATTCAAGGGCGGACTGGTATTAGCTTAAAGTTTGGTTTTTGAAGTGGTAAAAATTGGGCAGAAATTAGACATGTTATCAGAAGCTATTTAGAATCATGTTAGCATCGACAAAACATTAAAAAATCTTCGCTCTGGGAAAATTTGTATGGGGAGATGATCTACCTTAATGTCTCTTATGATTTAATGAAAGAAAGTTCTGATTATTCCTTGCATTTTTTATCAATATATGACATGCATATGCGATTAGGATCCCTGGAAATTGAAAATTAGATTATAGGTTAAAACAAACCCAATACCTAACATGATAGGAGCAAGGGCATTGCCTGTGAATATTTTCTGATCGGTGCGATCAATCCATTTTGATGTTTTTAGTCCTTTTTAGCCGAGGTCATATGGAAATAATGAATACTTTATAACTTTTAATGGTGACCACTCCAAGTGCTCGTACATCCATCTCTTAAGAGGAAAAGCAGAAGCTTTTAAAACGTTTAAGAGAATATCAAACGGAAGTGGAGAAGAAATTGGAAAGATCAATTTAAACACTTAGAACAAATAGAGGCGACGAGTTGAATTCAAACGAATTCAAATTATTGAATTCAAGTATTTATAAGTAAGCAAACAATAATGCCTTACACACCACAACACAATGGTTTGGCATAAAGGAAGAATTTAACTTTCATGAAAACAATAAGGTGAATATTGCCCATACTTACGCCTCTCCAAAAGATTCCACAGAGAAGCCATGTCGACATTTAATTATATATTGAATCCAATTCCTTCAAGATATGTGGATTTAACGTTGTGTGAAATATGGAGTAACAGAAAACTTGAATTAAATTATCTATAAAAATCAGGATACACTGCACACACATCTAGCTTCCGAGTCAGCTTATAGATAAGCTGGACTTTAAGACATTAAAGTGTTGACGATGAAATGGGCATCTAGCAAGAGCTTTGGTAAACAGGAGGAGACGGGGATGAGCGAGAGGGAGAGGGAGACCCATAGAGGGAGAGGAGCGACGGGGGCAGGGCGTTGGCGAGAGGTCATCCGGAGAGAGAGGTGGCGCTGGGAGGCCCATAGAGGTATCCGAGAGGGGACTTCTCGGGTTGAGGAGGGGGTGCAGCTTGGCAGGGATGCACGGCTAGGCGAGGGTGCGGTCGACGACGCTTCCTGGACGGTGGTTTCTCACCGTAAAACCGGGAGGAGATGTTTCAGGTGCGGTGGGCGGGGCCATCTTGCGTCGGTCTGCGAGCTCCCCCCACTTGTTTCTCCTGCGGGCGCGTTGGGCATCGTCGTTTCTCTTGTGCGGCGCTGAGGGAACATTCTGTTCCTGCTTGGGGCATGGCGGAGGTGTTGCCTTGCTCGACGGAGATCCCGGCCCCTTGCCCGGGGGCTGAACAGGCAGTTCTGAGTTCGGCAAGTGCGGATCCTCCTTCCGCAGAGGAGGGCTTGGCGGGCGTTCTAATAGGCTCCTGGGTGGAAATGCCGAGGATCGTGCGGTCGAAGTCTTCTCTGGAGGAGGAGCTTTCGAGAAGGCTGGATGGTGGGTTTTTGGGAGACGTCGCCCTCCTGGGAGCAGGGCGGTGTTGTGTCCGTGGGCTATCAAGGCTACAGAAAGAAGACCTGCTGGGTTCTAAGGATGGTTGTGGGATTGCTTGGCGGCGGCTCAGGTTTGCCGATGGTATGGCTGATCGTTCGATCAATAGAATGGCACAGGTTCGCGGGGCGCCTTTCCTCGCTCGCAATGTCGGATCTTTGGGGTTTCCATTGCTGCATGTGAGCTCGGTTTTGCGGGTGTTGGAGGATGGCTCGTCGTCGGGCTCAGACCCGGAGCTCGCTTTGGTTCTTTTGGAGTGCCCTCTCGACGCGGCGCCGGAATCTGTGGGTGATCGATTTTGCTTTCGACTCCACATCCGGCTCCTCACTCCCCCACCTCCGCCGAGCTGGGCGGAGATCGGTTGCGGCGGTTCATCTTTCTCCCTGGAAGTTGATGGGTTGGCAGGGAATGGGGCAGGCCTCGAGTCGGGTGCTGGGGAAGACCCGAAGCGTCAGGAGCTTCCCGAGGCATGCGCCGTGGCTTTTCGCGCCTCGTCTATGTCTGTTGGGGCTCCAGCGTGTCTCGCGGAGTCGGTTCCTCTCCTTCAACGTCGCGGGTTTCAGGTTGCCGGATCCTTGGAGCGGATCTAATTTTGCTCTCGCGAGGAAACTCAGGTTCTGTCGTTTCTCGGGTCTCGATGGAGGGTCTTTTTGACTCGGGCGAGGAGGTGCTTCGCTCGTTTGGTGAGCTGAACCCGATAGTAAACTTCCGGAGCACTTTGCTGTTTGGAGCAGGGGCCTCCTCAGGTGCCGGGAGGCCACCGACGCTGGTCTGCCCGGACGGCTGCATCGGGAGGGAGCTTTCGTGTGATGCTGCTTTTGGCTCCCCTGCAATGGCCCCGCTTGTTGTTTGCCCTGGGGGTGCGGGCTCTGTTTTGGCCCAGCGATGCTTTGTGAGGAGGGTTCTTCGAGCCGAACGGAAGATTATGTGCAGCTAACCTGGGGGCGGATAGAAGGTCCGGGAAAAGGTATCATAGAAGGCAACGTTCTAAATCACAGCAGATAGAACCCTTGCCTGTATCCGAGCGGAAAGCGAAGATCGCAGAGATGGCGAGGGTGGTGCGGTTCGGGGGATCTGCGGCTGGTTCTAAATGAAGATCCTATCATGGAATGTGCGGGGTCTGGGTGACCCGAAAAAAAGGCGTATTTTGGGATCGAGATTCACAGAGTGGGTTGCGATGTGGTTCCTCTTCTTCAAGAAACTAAGCTGGACTCTATCTCAGATGTGACTTGGAGCTCCTTTGTTGCGGGGTCGTTATCTGGTTTTACCTCGATTGGGTCTGTTGGCTCTGCGGGGGGCCTTCTGGTGGCTTGGAAGAGCTCGGCGATGGTGCTTCAGGTAGAGCTAAAGAAGACCCACCTACTCACGGTGCTCTTGGAGTGCCTTGGGGCGGGCTCCCTCCTCGCTTTCTCGTGTGTTTATGGGTTGTGCCAGCCGGCCGCACAACATCAGCTTTGGGCAGAATTGCGGGAACTAGAGCAGCTTTCCCCGACTGCCCTTGGCTTATTTGCGGGGACTTCAATGTTTACTTTGCTCTCCTCAGATAGGCCAAGGCTGCGGGGAGGGCAAGATCCGGGCTCTGCAGACTTCGGGGGGGTGATTGACTCTCTTAAGTTGGAGGTGCTAGACACGACGGACACTAAGTTTACCTGGAGAAACTCTGGTTCACGTTCTCTCCTTGATCGTTTTCTGGCATCGACGGAGCTCTTGGAGCTTTTTCCTATTTCCTTTGTTGGGGTCAGGCCTCAGACGAGGTCGGACCACACCCCGATCCTTTGGGATTCGGGCTAGGTTGAGCCCCCACGAGGGTTTTTCAGATACGAGAGGGCCTGGTTGTTGGAGGACTCTTTCAGGGACCTAGTGGCTTCCCACTGGTCTTCGGTTCATGATACCAGTTCTGCGACCTCACGGTTTGTTCAGAAGCTGACCTCTTTGCAGAAGAGGTTGTGCGCTTTCAAGAGAGAGTCAAGGGAAGCTCGTCGCGTGGTCAGGGCTGCTGTTGAAGATGTGGTCTGTGATCTTGACGCATTGGAGGACGACAAGGCTCTGACTGAGGCAGAACTTGTTAGGCGTGCGGAGGCTCAAAGAAAAATTGTGGAGGAGGACAGAAAAAGAGTGGTTGAGTGGAGGCAGCGTTCCAGGCATGTCTGGCTCAAAGAGGGAGATGCGAACACGACCTTCTTCCACAGAGTGGCCAGCGGGAGGCGGCGTGGTAATACCATCAGGTCGATGATAGTTGGCGGGGCTAGAGTGGATGGCATCATGGAGCTTGGAAGGGCCATAGCGGACCACTTCTTCGACTTCTCCTCCAGAGGTCCCGGTAGACGCTTGAAGTGGACTGGGGTGGGCGCGACGCAGCTGTCGACTGCCCATGCCTCGAGCTTGATTCAGGCGGTCACCATGGAGGAGCTTCGGGCTGCTGTTTGTAGGGATGAGCATGGGCCGGGCTGGGCCGGGCCCTGAGGGGCCCAAGCCCAAGCCGACTTAAAAACTTTGGGCCTTGGGCCGGGCCTAGGCCCGCAAATTTTTTTTGGTTCGGCCCAAGCCCAGACCCGGCCCAATTCCTATGGGCCGGGCTTGGGCCGGGCCAACCCATCTTAACCCATTATATATTATTAACTTTGAGTTTGTGTTTAAAGTCAATCTCAATTCAAGTTAGACGAGCTAAAATGTTTAAAACATATGCCATAATACTTGAGCCCAAAAAGGATGATTAGTTTGGTGACCGCCTGAATCAAGCTCCAAAAAGACATAGACTAATTAAGAAAAATTAATTCTGAAATAAAATACAATGATCATCAACTCATATGTCTCACACATGACTTTCTTGATTTATAAACATTGTATGAAGATAGGATACATGAACAGAGTGTGCATGACATGTGAGAGTTTCCATACGTGTAGGATATGGGAAGGGTTCGGGCCCTCTTCGGGTCGGGCCCGTGGGTCGGGCTGGGCTGGGCCAAGCCAAGCCCGAGCCTGGCCCAAAAAAAATTCGGGCCTAAAAATTAGGCCCAAGCCCGGCCCAATGTTCGTTTGGGCTTGGGCCGGCCGGGCTTTTTGGGCTGGGCTTCGGGCTGGGCCGGGCCGGCCCAGCCCAATGCTCATCCCTAGCTGTTTGGAGTCTGAACGGGGACGGTGCGCCAGGTCCAGATGGGTTCCCGGTCTCTTTCTACATGGACTTCTGGGATCTGCTTGGCTTGGAGGTGCTTGACGTCATTTTAGAGTTCTGTCGTTGCAATGCAGGTTTTGAGCGTATTAATAGGGCTCTGATTGTCCTTCTTCCAAAGGAGGAGGGAGCTGACAGAATTGAGAATTTTAGGCCAATTGCGTTGTCCAACGCCTTGTACTTGATTGTGGCAAAGGTCTTCGCTATCAGATTGAGTAGAGTGCCGGAGCACATTATCTCTCCTTTTCAGTCTGCCTTCATCCCCAGGAGGCAGATCATAGACTGCTTGGTTATGGCGTCCGAGATTATTGCCGACTGGAAGAGGCGGGAGAAGAAGGCTCTTCTCTGGAAAGTGGATTTTACGAAGGCTTACGATACCTTAGACTGGCATTTTTTTTGGGCGGCGATGCATAGAAGGGGATTCCCTGAGCTCTGGATTACTTGGATGAAGCGACGCGTGACGACAACATCGATGTCGGCCCTCGTCAATGGGCGTCCTGAGGGCGGCTTCTTCCAGCCTCAGAGGGGCGTTAGGCAGGGATGCCCTCTTGCCCCTTTGCTCTTCATCATTACTGCTGATGTGCTCGCTTGTATGGTTACTTGGGTCCAGGATAGTGGGATCACTTGTGGTTACTCGAGGGATGGCTTACGGATCCCTCTGCTTCAGTACGTTGATGACACAATTTTCTTCGTCGAGGGGGACATCGACGAGGCCAGTGGTGTGGCGACCGTGCTTGAGCTCTTTGACGAGTTATCTGGGCTGGCCCTGAACACAAGCAAGTCTAGAGTGGTCCCGTTTGGCCTTTCTGACGAGGAGGCGGCTCTCTGTGGTGACGTGTTGAGAACGGCATGTGCTCACCTACCCATCCACTGCCTGGGGATTCCTCTGGCACTGGGCAGGTCGAAGCTGGCAGACTGGTTACCTCTCGTGGAGAAGCTTGAAGGGAGACTCGCGAGGTGGAAGTCCTCGGTTCTCTCTAAGGGAGGACGCCTGGTACTCCTGAAGGCGGTCCTCTCTGCCATTCCGATTTACCTTGTTTCTACGAGACTCATGCCCGCCGGGATTAGAAAGAGGTTGGAGGGGCTTATGCGTCGTTTTCTTTGGGTCAAGAGCGATCAGGAGGCCCCCGACATTCACCTCGTCGACTGGGAGACCATCACCCTTCCGAAGAGTGAGGGGGGTCTCGGGGTGAGACATCTGGATACGTTGAACGAGGCCTTCTTGCTAAAATGGGTGGGACGGATCTGGGGATGCACAACAGACCTTTGCACAACGCTTATTCGTCAGATTTACAATGTGCCTGCGACGGAACCGGAGAGCAGCGGTCGGGGGCTGCGGCCTTTGCCTTTTTGGAGAGGGATTTTGTCTGTCTTCCCCCGTTTCCGGGCTTCATTCAGACCGGTTCTGGGGAACGGGGAGACATTTGTCTTCTGGAAAGACGACTGGACGGATGGGGGAGCACTGTGTGACCGTTTCCCTCGCTTGTCATCCTTGGCTGAGGATCAGGAGGTGTGCGTTGCCTCCTTCTGGTCGGATGGAAACTGGATGCCTCTCTTCCGTTCGAATTTCTCGGACCAGCGCTTGAAGGATCTTCTCGTGGTTCTTGACTCGCTGAGAATTTTTTATCGTCCCTCTGAGGAGCGGGACCACTGGGTGTGGCGGGGGAATGGTTTCTCTGTCAGAAAGGCGTACTGAACGATTTGTCGGCCTCCTCCTTCGCAATCAGCAGAGCTTGTGAGGGACTGCAGCTTCTTCTGGGGCCTTGGCCTTCCCGAGAGAATTGGCTTCTTCCTTTGGCTATTTAGGAGAATGGGACTGATGATGCACGACAGTTGTGCTAGATTGCTTGGGACGGTTTCTGACAGATGTCTTCTATGTGGGACCAACATTGAGACTGTGGAGCATCTCTTCTTCTCATGCTAGGTGTCAGCATCTATCTGGGACGGCCTGGATCTTGACTGGGTCAGCACGGGAAGCCTTTCTTCTTTCTGTGAGTTGTTGGAGTTGGTCAGTCATCGCCCGAGACGTATCCTGCTTCGCCCCGTGGCTGTTATTTGGGCCATCTGGTTGGCCAGAAACACTGTTGTTTTCTAGCCAAAGGTTTTATAAGAAAAATGTTTGTATCCATGTGTCAGGTTTGTTAGACTCGTGGCTCTCTTAGCCGCCCTTCTGTATTTATATTTCTGAGTTTTTAATACATTTCTGGGGCGGACACCTTTGAGTGTTTCCCCCTTGTTTTGACTTAAAAAAAGACGTTAAAGTGTTGATTTAATGTATATTTTAAAAAATCAAAAGGATACATCGTCTTCCACAAATCTTGATATTTCATTGAAAGTCGTGATGTTGTCTTTCTTGAATATCAAGATAAAGAGCATGAAATCAAGGAAAAACAACCTCTAATTGTCTTAGAAGATAATGAAAATTATATTAAAATGAGACGAGGAATATTGCATCCAAAAATGGAACATGAACTCGTGTTTAATGTAGAACTTTTGGAGAAAGTAGGTAGACCTACACAACTCATATATATAATTGACAACAAGAGACCCAAGACATAACCAGCGTGATGGATGATTATTATCTGTAAGAATGCGAGGTTATACCATAGATGAAGTCATAGATGAGTGTACATATTTTATTTTTTAATGAAGTAACAACTTCTAATGGGTCAGAATTATGGATGATTGTCATAAATGATGAACACCAACGTGCTGATAGTCCAAAAGATTGATAGCCCGTAGGGTGCAAGTGGGTTTCAAGAAGTAAAGAGTTGGTTGTACTGTTGATAAATACAAAGCTAGATTAGTTACAAAGAATTATATCCATAAAACTGGAATAGATTTTAAGAATCTACTCTTCGATAGCCAAGTTTTCATCTATAAAGATGATCTTGGCAGTACTCGCATTTGGAATTATTCCAAATGGATGTAAAGATGGCTTTCCGAACCAGAGAATTGATAGGAGATATATGCGACAACTTGACGGCTTTTAGGTGGGAGGAAAGGAGAAAACTGTACAAACTAAAAAATCATTATATAGCTTGCAATAGTTCTCACAACAGTGGTACCTCAAAATTTGTGAGATTGTTATCAAATTTTATTCATTTCTATAATTATGTATATGTCAAGAAGTGGACGCAACTTTATTATGTCACTATCAAGGTTTGAAAAAACGAAAGGTAGAACGAGGCGTTTTCCTTGGAAATGAGGCGAGGCGTAGTCTCGAGGCAGTCGAGGCGTAAGCCTCAATTTGTATAGGAAAATAATTACAAAATATATAATAAATATATTATTGGTGAAATAATCTAATCTGACAAACATATAATATATAACAATGTAATATATGATGATATTATGAAGGTGAGATCATGAAAAAAAGATATGTCAATGCCATAAACCAACCTACTAAATTTCTACCCAGTCAAAAGGAAATCATTGGCTATAACCATCACTAAAATATTTATCAAAAGGGATTGATTATTGTTGTTAACTTGTTATTAAAATATCCAAGCTGTTGATATGAATCATATGATTTGAATCATAACCGTATGTTCTAATAAATCCAGATGAAGAATGGTATGATGTCCCCCTATGCCACCATAACCTACTAGTACGGGTGTCTCGTTGCCCGATCAACGAGCCTGGAGGGGCTAGGGGAGCCCAGGTTGGTCCCCTCTTGCGGGGGTTGCAGGGACAACAACCCCATCCCAATTTTTTTTCTTGTATGGGTATTCAACAATTTCTTATATGTTTAAGGGTGTGATAGTGAAAGTTCATTGAAATAATTGGACATGTTAATGGTAAATATGAATATGAAAGAGGTCAAATTTAAGCATTCATCTTGCATAAATATATACTCAAGAACTAGGTCTTTATAAATATCTGAAAATACCAATAAGACTAATTATTCTCTTAAAAATGCTTAAAAACCCTTAACGCCGCACTTTGCGCCTCGCCTCGCCGGTGACCGCCTCGCCTCGATCGCCTCAGGCATCCGAGGTGCACGCCTCAACTAGTTGGTCTGAAGCAGTCGCCTCGAGACTCGTTGGCTCCCGCCTCGTTTCGCCTCATCACCTTTGTGCCTTGATGCACGTTTTTTCAAACCATGGTCACAATATGTCGACAATATTTGTCTTGCTGGAAATGACATGTTGATGCTCTACGAAATGAAAGAAAAGTTGAGCAATGCATTTGAGATGAAAGACATGAGCGAAGCATCCTATGTTATCGAAATGCAAATCACTAGAAATAGAGGCTCAAAGATTTTGAGTCTAAGTCAAGAAACATAGAAGAGGTTTGTAATGCAAAATAGCACTCCAACCCCTATCACTTGTGATGGAAAAACAACTCAGTAAAAGTTAGTGTCCTGGAAATGGAAGGATAACCCTTGGGGCCTGTTTGGTTGCTGGGTTGGACTGGGTTGGGTTGGGCTGGGTTGGGATGGGTGAATAGTAATCTGTGAGGAGAAAGTACCCTTGTGAATAGTAACCAGGGTTGGCCCAACCCTGCCCAACCCTGCAACCAAACAGGCCCTTGACGTTCCATGCACATAAGCAATGGCAAGTATGATGTGTACATGACTTGATTTTGTTTACCCCGTAAGCATGGTAAGTAGATATCAAAGTAATCTTGGGTCCAGACACTGCGGAGCCATAAAGAGGATTATGCGATGCTAAAAAGCAATATACAACTGTAATTAACTTATCAATTCACTTAAGGTGGTTGAATACTCCGATACAGATTTTGGATGAGATGTTGATGGATAGGATCTACATCATGTTATCCTTCCACATTTGGTGGAGCATATTTTTTAAGGTAAGAAAAAAAAAAGCTACGAGGGAGCAGATATTTGGGAGTGCACAGGTCGCTAGAAGACCCTATATGTGGCCATGTGTGTGTTCTTACCTTGGAGAAAACCACACGATAACAAGAAAAAACGAGTGAATCGTAGGAGCCCCCAAATTAATACCCGAAATTGTGGTCTTCACGGAAGAAGGGGGCTAGTTGATGATTGTGATATTTGATGGTCAAGCAATTATTGAGTGCACTGGGATACTCCTAATTAATAAAGGTTTGAATCTCATCTCGGAGCTGTCACACAGGTAGGAGTTGGTTTAATGCAGCAAATATTTTGGTGCAGAAGGAGCTTCTGTCAGCTATGAGAATGCGGTAAGAGTAATATGGGAAGTTTTGCATAGCAACAGCAGTATTGGTGTGCCAGGATCTATATAGCACTTTGCATGCAGATTTCTGTGTTACAAGTTCTTGCATTGCCTAACGCTCCTCTACAGGGGCAACAAATTTTGAGAAAAAAGAAAGGAGAAACATGTAATAGGGTAGCAGCAGGAGATGGCGAGAGCAAAGTCAATGATGTTATGGAGAATGATGAAGAGAAAATGGCAGCGAGGGGTATCACATAGGAAGAGAGAGGACCCTGAACCTTAATGCACTTTGCTAGTAGAGTAGGTTCTATAACTGAGTTGCTTAAAGATAAACCTAAAATAATTTGGTTGGAAGGAATTATGAAAAAGTTTCTATTGTAGTTCAGAAGAAGCTCACTTTGGAGTTTGGATTAGGTATCTGCCCAATTTAAAGACATCAGACCCATTTTTGTAAAGGCTCCTCAATGTGTATGAGATGAAGATTGGTACGACGTCATTAGTAATTCACCCTTTTGCGATGTAGGAGTCATGCGTTTATGAAGAAAGCTCGAGTAAATTAATTTAAAATTAAAGAAAGATATCTTTTGATGTATGGAATGGTGAAGTCTGAAATTGAGATGACATGATGTATTAATTGGCTGGTTGTTTATGCGATCCCCGAAGATATTTAGAGTGAATAAGTAAATCAAGGTTCTAGACGTTAGTAGTTGGTACTCAGTCGGTTGGGTCACTGACTAAGGATTAATTGGCAATCGGACAACTAATCAAATTTAGTGGGGCTTTAATTGGTTTTGAATTTTCTGATTATTTAAATATAATAGACATTTTTATACATATATTCTTATATTTTTTTCGTAGATTTAGATATTTTCAATACTATAATACATTTAGAAAAGCATCATAAGAAAACTACACGTATTCAAAAAACTAACATTTGTAAAGATGGATAGCATGAATATACTAACAACATTAGTAGTGAAATGAATAACATATAAAATGAATCAACATTAAGTAGATGTTTATAGTAACCAATAACATTAACATTTACTATAATACAAAATTGAATAGCATAAACTGTTGATATACCTTGAATCATGACCATCCGTTTTTGCTAAACCTAGTTAAAGAACCGTATTCTGCACCCTCCCCAAGAAGGGGGAGCAAAGTCCTTTGGGATCAGCGAAGCTCGCCATCATATCATACCTACCATCATGTGATCAGCGAGCTTGTGTGTGTGGGGGGGGGGAGAGCTAAGGGGGAGCATGAGCACCCCTTCCCCCTGCGGGGATTGCAGGGGGCAGCGTCCCATCCAAAATGAATTTGATTTTGGTATTAATCATCTGGGATCCATTTGTACTGGGAGCAGTATATAAACTTCACAATACATCATGATAGCATAAAACATAAACATATAACTAACAACGATATACTAAATATACAACATAAAAATTTACAACATAAACTAATTATTCAACATAATAGCATCAACTAAATACACAAAATAAACATGATATACAAAGGAATAAAATAAAACATAAGAGACAACATGATATACTAAGTTACTAACAATGATATACAAAGTTACTAACTACTAACCAACAATGAACACTATGCTACTAACAATGCAAATAAATCAGAATAGGGGAAGCAAATAAACATAAAAAAGATAGCATAAAAAATAATAAAAAACCCTAACCTAGCTAACGGCCCGGGCTGGAGGGAGTCAAAGAAGAGGAGGCACACGGCTCAAGAGGGCCATTGGTGGCACCGAGATAGAGTCGACGACATATATGAGAGGCATGCGACGACCGACGATGCGGAGGAGAGACTAGAGGTCGATCGACTGGAGGTATCAGGTGTCAGGGATACGAGAGGAGAAAAGGCTTATTGGTGTACAATATGCCATTATTCTCCTAAATGGGTAATTGGGCGCACATTAATCGGGTGTTCGGATCCTCTCAAATGAGATTAAAAACTCATTCGATTAAGCGATCAACTAGTCGGCCGGATTAGTTGGGGCAACCGACTAGGGCTAGTCGAGTTTGGCGCTGACTCAACTAATCAGTCGACTAGTCAGTCGATTTTTACAAGCTCGCTCAAGAATAACTTGAAACTTGGTGGCTGAAGCAAGTGGAGCTGAAGAGTTGGTGGAGCATAGGAAGAGCCAAAGGAATATGGATGCATTACCAAATATGAAGGAAGAAGAAGAATTTATCACAAATTCTAGTAGCGATGAAGATGAAGTTCCTCGTGTTATTTTTTACTACTTAGAAAAGAATTTGGTCATTTGTGTACGGACATTTGTTTGAGATAACGTTCATAGACATTTTTTATGATCAAATCTTTTATCTAAATGGATGCTTTCTCGAAATGATTTGACTGAAATCACATCATACTGCATACTTTATATTTCTTCTATGTTATATTTTTTTGAAACATAAATATCTAATATTTAAAATTTATTATTACATTTTAATTAGTTTTAATTAAATCAATACAAACCACATAATCCCAATATATTTCCGCATATCTGCTTACTCACGTCATATCGTCTAAGAACCTTGATATTTTCTAACAGCATTTCCTTGTTCAACTCTGCCATCCGGACCATGCAAAGTAAACACTCACCGACAAGCATGAGAGAGACCACCAAAAAGGAGGCATAAGATCATATGTATTATGAGAGGAGAGCATCCACCCTCATCATCCGCAGCTTGCTTCCAACCAGATTCATGCAAGCGGATAAGTGGACCAATGACATGTTGACTGCTGAGAAAAGAAGAGTACAGAATGATTCAATCCTAGCTGGGGTGGGGGAGAAGGTCGTGACGTAATCAACTAAATATATATGGATGAAGTCTTTGCTCACAAGCATTGCAAAGTAAACACCCATAGAGAAGCAATGGGAGAGAGATTCAAAAGGCAGGGCACAAGATCCTATGTTCCATGAGAGGAGAGCATCTACCTCATCATCCCCATTGCTTGCTTCCAACCAGATTCATGTAATAATGCAATGTAATCTCTCCAAACATCATCATCAATATATCATTGAATTGTTCGATGACAAACAAGCCACTAGTCACATTATAATATGATATGATGAAGAGTGCACGATCTTACTCCTTGAGGCACAATGGATAGACTGGAAATAGCATAAGGATATTTAGAGAAACACTTGAGGACTGGAGTCCTAGGTATCATGTTTTTTTATGTAATAGGGCAGACTCAGACTTCGACTATTCATCCTCTTGTAGACCTGAAGCGGAGGCAAAGAACTATATGGGAATGTCACAAACAAGAACAGTGCCGTAGTGAGATTGCTAAAAAAGGTGACATCTAGATATTACGGCAACCGGTAAAATCCTAATATGTGTACCCTTCTTGGGTTCGAGAATGCTTAAGAACGACACTTAAAGGATACTTTGATAGCAAGATTTGAGAGCCTATGTGTAGGGTGAAAATCATGAATAAAAGCAGTAACCAAAGATGAGCTGGGATAGGATAAATGGCTCAATTTCAAAGTATAGCAAAGAAAAGGGGTGATTTTTTGTGAAACACCAAAGGATGAGTATCCAGCATTTGATCTCACTCACCCGAAGAACAGGAAGATGATTTTCGTCCCAAGACCATAATATAGAACCTTGTTAATCAAGTAAGTGGTTGTCAAGACGGTATCATATGAAGGTATTAAGAACCGCCAAATGTGGAAGAAGTGTGCATGCAACATAAAGGAGATATAACATCTTCCTTTCCGCAACCATATTTTGATGTGGGATGTAGAGGCATGAAGTCTATTATATGGTGCCCTCAGACATAGAAGAACTGGCCAAATAAGCATGCATAAACTTCAGATTCTAGAGTATTATCAGATCAGAGTACTTCAATGGAAGAATCAAGAGATGTCTTTATCTCATGAAACGAAATTTAACAATGAAGTTGATATCAAATTATTATTCTACAAAATAGATCCAAGTAGCTCTACCTAAATCATCCACAAAGCAAACAAAGTAGCGATGATCAAAGATAATGTGAATAAGACCTATCCTCATACGTCACAATGTGTCTAATAAAAAAATGGCCTATAAGGCACCACACGTCGAGGAAATAAGGCTCAATGAAGTTCTCCAAACCAGCATGCATGTCTCTTCACTGGCTTAAGCCGAGACAATTAATGTGGCATCAAGGATAAAGTCTAGGTAAATAGATGACAAAGTTGAAGCTGTATAATTCGACTAAGATTGACAAAGCACCCAAAGAAAGAGCTCGATAGACATTCAAGTAGTGCATACAATCCTTCTCATAGCCTTCACTGATAATCTATTGCATCTAAATGTCCTAAAAAACAGAAAGATTAGTTGAAAAAACTTGGCTTACCAAGGTGTGGACATAAATGGCTAACATATTGTAAGCTCCAAGGAAATTTTGATTCATGGTAGGTAAACACCAAACAAACAACTGTAACTTCAACAATCACATGAATAGATGCACCTGATCCAACGATCTATTATTGAGATGAAATGGAAATTGAAGGAGCATTATTTAGACTTAGAAGTCAATGTTTTAAAAAAGTGTGAAGCAGATAAAGGCAGTTTTCCGTCATCGAGGCGAGGCGTAAGTCTTGAGGCAGGCGAGGCGTAAGCCTCAGTTTACGGAGAAAATACATAAAAACTATTACTTAATATAACCATATTTTCATAAAATCCTAAAATTCAAATATTTACAAACTTTTTTATCATAAATCCTAAATTTGAATATCCCCACATTAAACACATGTACACAATATACCACATTAACCATATATGTTACTTTTAATTTGTGGTTATATAGTATTCATATTCTAAACTTGTGAATTCATTATATTCTTACAAAACACAGTCGTTTGAACTGGCAAATGATCTTTTAACATAACAAAAGTTAGAACTTCCACGATTTGGAATGAATATGCTGTGGCCCAGCAGAAATCAATGAAATGTTGCCAAAAATTGGATGCAGAGATTTTTTGTCTTTGATTTTGAATGGGTTGGGGGATAGTAATGCTACTATCTACGAGGTGCCTAACTAAAAATTCCACAGGTTTTCAACCCAGCTTCTTCGAAATGGAACATGGATTTTAAGAAAATTGCAATTTAGTTGATGATGTGGCTCTCTATATTCTGATGACGAGTGTGCATCTTGCTTTTCAGGATATGAAAATGAGATGGTAATGTTGCAAAATCAGTAGAATGATGTAAGGTTTGGAATCTTCGAAACGGGAAGGGCAAGCACCATCTATAGTCTGTTACAATGGTTGCATATACGGTTTGACTTTATTAGGGTTCCATTTTTATGCTCTATAGTTGACAGGATCAAGGGAGTTTGCTGGATTTTTTTATTTTATGTTTTCATTTTTGGGGATATATTTAAACCTATCACAAGATAACTCTTCTATTTATATCATTATTTGCATTGTGCTTAGAAAAGCTTTTAGTTTCCATACAAACTCTTATGCAGCACTATGTTCCCATATCTTTATGACTATTGGGCGGATGCCCTTTGATATGCGTCTGGCTGTGTTTGTTTGGGTCAGGATAGTGGCTATCCAGGCTCTTCCTCTTCCAGTGCACTGCATACCCTGGTTCCTCAGAACTCAATTACGAGGAAGGCAGGTGGCAGAAAAGTTGAGGATAGAGAGATGCAGGTATCATTGATCAAATAAAAGTTAATTATTTGTTATGGTGTAATTGTTTCTTAAGGGCATATGTAATTTTGCAGGTTATTGTGGATATGAGGGAATTCATGAGCAGTCTTCCTAATGTTCTTCATCAAAAAGGCATGCGCATAATTCCTGTAGTTTTGGAAGTGGGAGATTACGTTCTTTCACCATTAATATGCGTTGAAAGAAAGAGCGTTTCAGATTTATTTCAGAGCTTCTCATCTGGTCGCCTGTATCATCAAGTGGAGACAATGTCTCGGTATTATCAAATACCTGTGCTTTTGATCGAGTTCTCCCAGGATAAAAGCTTTTCTTTTCTGGTATATGGTTTTTTTCCTAGGTGCAGTTACTTCTGAAAAGAAATTCTGATTATGTTTTCTCTTAACATGATGTTTCACTTGCTATTGACCGTGTAATCAGAAGATGGTTACGTTTTGATTGTACATTCAAGTTACTAGATTCGTATCAAAACAATTGATGATTTAAAATCTTTCCGAATTCTTATATAGGTCAATTGTGTGTATAAGTTGCTGGCAGAACAACCAAATGGAGACAAATGATTTACATGGAAACCCTCATCTATGAGAAAAAATCATGGGAACGACGACTTAGCAACTCTCTCGGGCAACTAGGGTTTTTTAATTGGAACAGAACAAAGGATTAATGTGGATTATATATATATATATATATATATAGGGACTGTCAAATAGATCCACGCCCAATATCCAATTACCCACCCACCCCCCCTCCTCCCGCTTCTCCTCTCAAGATGAACATGGATATTAAATTATTAATCATGCCCAATTTTCATCTCATGTTGTGCAGTGGAAAGACCCTTGGTGAAATTACTAGCTAGCTGATTCTTCAATTTAATAAATGGCAACTTGACCGCATCAATCTTCTCCCAGATGAAATGTTGATCCACCTTGACATTGTTGGTGCGATCATTTTGGATTGGTTGTTTGCAAGATTGATGGTAGACTTTTTGTTGCATTAAAGCTTCGTAGGGAGGTTAATGGAGATGCATACATCATTAAGTATGATTTGAACCTATAGCATTGTTGCAACACCAAGTGCCATTGCTCAATTCTCAGCCACAACACTGGATCTGGCACAAAAAAAACCTGCTTCTTAATTCTCCATATTATGAGGTTTCCTCCAGGATAAATCGAGTAATCGTAAATTGAACTTTTCCAATCAGCATATGCATATGGTTCAATGTCGGCCTCTTTTCCTTTCACAAAAGACAATCTTTTACTGGGTTATTCTTTAGATAGCGCCTGATTATGTACACCGCGATGATGCATGGTAAAAGTGTGATGGATGAGCCTCCCAACTTGCTTTTGATATCTTTTGAGAATCATCAGGAGGTTTTCCGTCATTCATATATTGAGCTTGTGATTCGCCTAAATTGATGTGGATTGCCTCAATTGAAGTGGAAGCAGACCATAATCTCAGTTTCCATGTCTCCTTGGGAGATCAAGAACAATTTTTTTGTATAAGTAATCTTTCTTTGGACCTGGCAATCTCATCAATGTCGAGAAAATGCTGAAGCTTCCCCAAGTCTTTGATCTTAAACTTGGTTGCGAGTTTTGCTTTTAGGTATTAATCTCGCAGTTATTATCACCAGTGCTAACCATGATGTCACTCGTGATATGATGCCTCCAACTGCGTGTATGAGGTCCACTATGATTGGTTCCGAGTCTTCCAACCGTGTGCATGAGACATTTTCTTATTGTGATTACGCGGCATTCTAGTTTGGCATTTTGGTTTCATGGTTTTAGAATTTTAACTCCAATAAAATTCATATTTATCTATTGTATCTTTTGATAATTTTTCTTAGTAACATCATTTCTTTTCCCGACCAGTCTGCAAATGACATCGGAGACGATGTCTCATCTTCAAGTATTATATCAAAGCTATCATTACTGGCAATTCATTTTCCTCGCCTACGTTTGGTGTGGTCCCGGAGTGTGCATGCTACGGCGGAGATATTTGCCTCACTGAAGTCAAATCAGGATGAACCTGATGAGGTCAAGGCGGTAAGAGTCGGGGTTCCCTCTGAAGATGGCGTCGTGGAGAACGATGTGAGGTATGCAATGAACATGTCCAGCAAAACTTCTTCCGTCATAGTTTCCCGGCTCGTTCTGATCTTTATTTCTGTCTTGTATCTCCTGTTAGGGCTGAGAATTACAACACTACTGCGGTGGAGTTCCTACGGCGTCTTCCTGGTGTAACAGATTCCAACTATCGAGCTTTGATGGATGGTTGTAAGAGCTTGGCGGACCTTGCACTCCTTCCCGTTGAGGATCTTGCAGAACTGATGGGTGGTCAGAAAGCTGCTCGAACACTACGCGAATTTCTAGATGCAAAGTGCCCAACCATTTTATAGCTTTTCGGATATCTATGTACCGTCTTTCGCATATTCGTTGATTGCTGCTGTTGCAAGTGCTTGCACCCTATTCCTTTAATCAGCATCTAAAGATCTGATGTAACCTCAGCCTTCGGTGCGATGCAAGTCCCATTACGGCAACCTCAAAAGGAGAGTTGGAAAATTTACATTTGTTATGTGGACTATTCTTCAGAATTTATGTTCTATTTGGTTATCCCACTTTGCTGGGAAAGTTTTAGTATCTGTTGTAACATATTTGTTTAGTTATTATAAAGATGGTCGATGACATTGTGCATCGATAGGAGGAATATTTATGTTGATTAGTAGTGCAAAATTGTGCGATTGAAGTTGCGGATGGAGTCAATCTGTGGTCCCTAGCTTCAGGTCATCCAGCCCTAACAGGAAAAAAACACTGCAGGCGGTTATCGCTTATAGTTTATCATATTCTAACAAATTCGTGAGTGTTGTTTTTGTGGGCGCCTCTACTAATTGGATGTTGGTTTTCTTCATTTTTGTGTTATACATTGATATTTTCATGTTGATACCTCAGAGCTGAGAATTTCGCCATATACCTAATGACTGATATCTAAGAAGGGTCATATGGAGGTGTGGATAGCAGTGACAGTTGAGGAGCAGCGAAGTCATGCGGTGGTCATCACCAATCTACTGCAGCACTTCCCCGATTCAAGCCTTGAGGTAAGTGAATCATTCATATTGTGGGGCGTACCTGATTTCATCTCCTCTAGAGTTCTCACAGTTTGACACTTTGAGCTAAACACGGCGTTTTTTTGACAACAGCGGTAACTTTGTGCAGCAGCCGGATGTCTGCTACCATCATCAGGGATGCTGCTCTCGTCGTCGTTACTGGAATATGCATCTGCATCGCCACCTGTGTGGAATCAAAGGTGTTTGTCGTTCTTATGGATGACGATGTGGTTGTCTCCTTCAAAGATTATACCATGAAGACCCATAATCAGATCCTGTAAGTACACATGTTGCTTTCTGTTGTCCCGAGCTTTCTGTTTCGATTGTGTTTTTTTTACTGGTTTTGTTCTTCTGCAGGAGTGAAGAGGACCTGCAAGTTCACAAGCACAAGATCTCCACCGGCCATGACGACTTCCTTGAATCGCTCCTCCCGGTAGGGACATATACCAAGCTCTACAGCTACACACACTTGCTGAATGGTTTTGCCGTTCAGACTTCCTAAGAAGAGGTACCCTGATGGTATACATGAAGTCTCAAGTATATGCATTCTTTCCGTAAATTAGATTGCATGTATGCTCTCTTGCACAATAAATGGTACATGCACTAAATTTTAAGAAAATTAGAGACGTTAACCATGTGCCAAGGAAGGATTCTCTCTGGACTTTATAGTACTCGTTGCTATTTTAGTGATTATTAATACAATACTATAAAAACTCTACATATCTTTTTTATACGATTTGTCAAAATTACATTAACTTGTTGCTTGCTTATAATATTAAAATTATTTGCAAGGAGTAATGCGTCTTCATGTGTTTATGACTGGCTTATAAATCAATGATGTTCAAAATATCTACCAGTATTGGTCCATTTTATTAGTTATATGAATAAAAAATATTTATTACATTAATAATCGTATGAGAATGGCAGATGAGGTTTATATAATGATTTATAGTTATATTTATATCTTATTATTACGTATAATATGGCTACTGAAGGGAATATACTATGCCGCATTCGTACCATTTGCCTTTTCCTTGGAGTAATTTATAAAAAAAAGTCGGGAATTTTCATCACGATTCGTATAGATCACGTAAATCTTTTCGTGTAAACTTAATCTGTAGGCGCTGAAATTACTACGTGAATCCCATGGAGTACGGCTGATAGATAGAAGAAGGTGTGAAGATGACGAAGCTGACGACCTACACGCCGGAGCTCCTCGGGATACCTCAAGGTGTGTGGCCGCAACTCGGTGATGCGACAGGAGCCGGTGAGGGTGTGGTGATAGGAATGATCGACTCGGGCATCAATCCCGACTCCCCAAGCTTTGCCAACCACCTGCAGCAGGGGGGGGAGGGGGGTCATTTCAACAACAGCAGATACAAAGGGAAGTGCGAGTCCGGTGATGGGTTTCCGGCAACTGCGTGCAACGGGAACATTGTCGGAGCACGCCACTTCTCCCGTGCTGCATGCGCCGCAGGCGATTTCAATGCCACCAGGGAGTATGCTTCACCATTCCGATGGTCATGGAAGGCAAGATTGATTCCTGCCAAACCATGCTAGTAATTTACATCAACCTGCATTGTGAAAGACCGCACCGCATGATAACGAGGATGAATAGCGTTTCATCTAAAAGGAAAATTATCATGGAAAAAGGATCATGTCATCAAGAAGAACCATTTCCTTCTTGTTTTTTTATTTTTGCATAACAACCCTTATAAATAACAACCCTTATAATACTGCCGTATTATGCCATCACCCTTGTGATTTTTGTAATTACAACACAATCCTGTAATCTTTTAATTACAAGGGTCGTGGTGTAATTACAAAGATCGTTACTGCATAATCAGACAAGAATCTATGAGTACAAGATGTCTCAGATTTTTTTATACTTTACACCTTGAAAAAGAGTTGTCTAGTGGGAGGGATGGAAAAAACATTTCATATGCGAAAATTCTCCTCAAGTTTATTTGTTGAGATTTTTTCCTTATTCTTCAAACGGTCAGAAGCAGCATCAACAGCAGCAGGGAATCATCAAGTTTCCGGTCCTAATCGACCGCTTCAGTTACGGAATACCAATTACTTCCATGTATATAGTTTCCAGGCACAGATGATATCTGTCTCCTTGTAGGATTGTTGTATACAAAGCTGTGCTTTCTTTCAGCGCATGTCTGTAGAGATATGATTATGTCTATTTATTGTTTTCTCTATTTAGTTTTGTTTCGTCTATCTTATGTAGTTTATCCATTAGCCTCTTCTCTATATAAGAGAGCTCTAGGATTTTCTGAAATAAACAATTCTCATTATTTTTCCCAACATGGTATTAGAGCGGCGGTCTTAGACCAGAGCTCCCGTACCCCAACTCTAGTTGCTACATTCCAGCCCTTCTCTCTCTCCCCCCCCCCTCTCTCCTTGGCATCGTCTCTAGCCCCTCCCTCTTGTTGGTGCAGCCACCGTCGCCGGCATATTTCTCTCTCGTTTTACTGCAGTCACCGTTGTCGGCCCCTCTCTCCTTTGCCGTTGTTGGTCCTTGCTGCTATCGTGTGTTGTCCGCGATTGCCACCTATGGCATATGCAGGTTTCGCCTCCGTCCGCACTTTAGTGATGAGATTGGTTGCATCTTGAATGTACACATGCAACCAAATCCTCGTATGTCTGTGTAGGCATATTTCTCTTGGTCTATAAAACTTACCTTTCTCCATCCGATAGTATGTCAAAGAACGTCGATGTCCCCACCATAGGCTCATTCAGAGTCCATTGCCAATCGTCAAGATGGATGAGATGAATTATGAGTTATGAGTCATGCAGTTCATGAGCCTCATGAAGTCTACATGTAAGAAACATATTCTTACCGAGAAGGAACCAACCGAGAAAATTGGAGTTAATGCCTCGTGGGAGGTGGACGATTTGTATGCTAAGGTCTGGTTATTTAGTACATTCACAACAGAGATCGTCAATGATGTTTTACATCAGCCCACTGCCAATGCGATGCGGGATATCCTTGCAGTAACCTATTCCCAAGTGAGTAATGAAACAAAGATTCTACAGTTACAACATGACATATTCACTGTCAAGCAGAATAGATGACATCTTCATCCTCTATACACGTCCCTATGTGACATGTTCGAGAAGCTCCACAATTTTATGCTTCTCTCTTCTACTCTTGAGCAACAGAAGACTTACATGAATGCTCCACTATGATTGGTGTATTTCTAGCAACGCTTGACCAAGAGCATGAAACTGCTCATTCACAGATACTTGCAAATGCCACTATTCCTCCCATGGAAGAAGCTTACCACAGACTCAATAGGATAACTGTCTCATCGTCTATTTCTTGTCAAACCTCTACGATGGTCGCATCCCACGGTAGGGGTGGTTCTTCTCAATTTTGTGGACGTGGACCTTGTGGTAGAGGAGGTCGTATTCCTCAGCTGTGCACTTATTGTCATTGCTCGGGACACAAATAGGATACATGCTACTCCAGGTATGGTCCCGCATCGACTCCTGTAGTAGAGCGGTACGCGCCTCATGCAACTCCATCTGATCAGAGGTATGATGACCTAGTGGCTCGGTTGTGGGACATTATGCCTCCGCGCTGGTTCCATTGCTTCCTTGACTGCCTCAGGAGGCAATTCATCTATTGTTGCCACTACCACTACCTCTGCCTCCGTCAACACCTCAGGTAGCATTTATGCTCTTACTAGTTGTCATGGATATGATATTATAGAATGGATTGTGGATTCGGGGGCGTTAAATCACATGTGTGGAGATAGAGATCAGATTGATTCTTACAGACGAGTTTCCACTGGTAAAACAGTTGTCATAGTCGATGCATCTACAGAATGTGTTGTATGATCCTGATTTTTTTATGAATTCATTGTCTATTAGCCAGATTACAAAGAACTTGCATTGTCACACTATTTTTGACCCATCTTCTCTTGTATTTCAGGACATCCTTATGAGTGGGGTGATTGTCTGTGGCCGTTAGCAGGGAGGCCTCTATCGATTAGTCTGAACTCCATATACCGGCTATTCCTCTCATCCTACAGGACCGATCTCCCCGTTCATGTGGCACCTGCGCTTTGGTTGCGTTCCTCTTCAGAAAATATGCCACGTTCTCCCTCAAATCTCACATCGCTCATCCTTTCAGTGCGAGGCATGTCAGTTAGGGAAGCACCACCGGTTTGCTTTTCTTAGTTATCAGGGTTGGAGCAGAAGCTCCCTTTTTGAGTTGTTTCATGTTGACATTTGGGGTCCAAGTTGTGTTCCTGATCATTAGGGACACATATTTTACCTAGTAGTTGTTAATGATTTTTCTCATTTGTCATAGGTTTCTTATTAACGAATAAATCTAAGGCTGGAGATGTGATCTAATATTTTATAATGAAGTGCAGAATGTTCTTTCCTCTTCAATCAAATTTGTTCGAACTGACAATGCATTGGAATTCTGTACTTGCGTACTTTCACAGTTCTTCTCATCTCGTGGCATATTTCATCAAACTTCATGTGCCTACACGTCTCAACAAAACAATATTATAGAATGAAAGCATCGTCACTTGATGTTACTTGAACTCTTCTTATTCAGAGTCATGCTCCACATTCATTCTGCGATTATGTGGTTCTTATAGCTTGTTATTTTATTAATTGCATGCCATCGTCTGTACTGGGTGAGAAAGTTTCTTTCTCCATGGCATTTTCAGAGAAGGAGTTGTTCTCACCCACTCCTTGTATTTTTGGCTCTATTGCCTTTGTACATCATTTGGCTCCTGGTCTTGACAAGCTCTCCGAGATTTGTCAAATGTATTTTTTTGAGTACACCTCGACACAGAAGGGATATAGATGCTATGATCCATTGTGCAAGAAATATTATGTTAGTGCTGATGTCACATTTTTGAGTTGGTGATGTATTTTTCTCTTACAGGTGATAGGTTAGCTTCATCAACTTTAGATGATGAGGTCTACGTGCCACCTCCTTCAAGGCCATCACCACCTTCACCTCCACCACCTCCAGCTCTACCTGCGACGGTTGTTCCAACTCCACCACCTTCACCATTTCCTGCACCATCACCTCCCACTATCTTAGCTCCACCCTTGCCAGGATTCTATACTCGTCGGCCTCCTTCTGCTCATGGTCCTCGCCCATCATCTAGTGTGCCTTAGGTTTGTTCTAAATACATTGCTTCTAACAATGGGTCTAGCAATGTGTCTGAGTAGGAACCTTTGCAGGAGGCTGACATATAGATTGAGGAGATTCCCATGACTTGGATGTACGTATTGCACTTCAGAAGCAGAAGCATACATGTGCATCGCACCCTCTCGCTTCATATGCTTCCTTTGTTAGGGGACTTCAGGAGGTTCACAGTTGCTTTATCTGGCATGGAGATTTCACGGAATTATTAGGAAGCCTTGAGAAACAATCAGTGACATCTTGCCATGGAAGAGGAGATGGCTACACTACAGTTGTGTGGTACCTGGAGTTTGGTCCTTGCTCCCACTAGAGTGTCTATTGTCAGTTGTAAGTGGGTGTTTACAGTCAAACACCATGCTTATTGAATTCTTGATCATTACAAAGCCAGATTGGTTGTGCATACTCATCCTTACGGGATAGATTATCTGGATACATTCTCCCATTTTGCTCGTCACTGCACACTTTGAGTTCTTCTTGTAGTTGTGGTACGTGATTGGCCTTGTATTTCAACTTGATGTTAAAAATATCTTTCTGTATGGAGATCTTCAGGAAGAAGTTTACATGCAACAGCCTCCGGGGTTTGCTGCTGAGGGGGGTGTCAACATGTTTGTAGTCTTCAGAAGGTAATATATGGCCTTAAGAAGAGTCCAAGGGCATGGTTACAGAAGCTCTCAAACCTTATTGAGAAGTAGGGATTCAAGAAATCAAATGTAGACCATTCATTGTTTGTTCAGAGGATCCACAGAGGTACAATCGTTATTATGGTTTATGTTGATGATATCCTTGTTACATGAGATGATGTGCAGGGGATCAAGAAGGCAAAGGAATTTCTTGGTCGACAGTTTGTCATCAAGGATCTTGGCACTCTATAGTACTTTCTAGGGTTAGAGTTTGCCAGAAATCAGCAGGGTCTTGTGATGACCCAAAGAAAATATGCTACAAACATGCTAGTTGAGACATGCATGATTGGATGTTGACCTATCACTACTCCTATGGATCCTAGTATGATGCTATATGATGACGATACATAGGAGGTGGACATGAGAAGATATCGAGAGTTGGTGGGAAAGTTCCTTTACGTTACCATCACTAGGCCATACATCTCCTTTGTCGTTAGTCGGGTCAGTCAGTTCATGGAGCAACCTTGACAGTTACATATGGATGCAGTTCATATAATCTTGAGGTACCTGAAGTCATCCCCAAGTGCAGGATTGTTGTTCAGGAAAGGGGCACCCATCACTATCACAGCTTGTGCAGATGCAGACTATGCAGGATGTCCTAAGGATAGGAAGTCTACCTCAGGCTTCGTTGTATTTGTTGGCAACTCTCTAGTATCTTGGAAGAGTAAGAAGCAGATTGTGGTTGCCAAGTCAAGTATTGAATCAGAATATAGGGATATGGCACATGGGAGCACAAAGATGATGTGGGTCCGATCTGTCCTAGCTTACCTATATATATGTGTGTCTCTTTCTATGCAATTACAATGTGATAATCAGGAAGCTTTATTCATTACAAACAATCCCACCTTTCACGAGAGAACTAAACATATCGAAGTAGATTGCCACTATACACGGAATATGATTCAGAAAGGCTTTATTTCTACTTCCCATGTTAATTCAGGAGAACAAACTGCAGATATCTTCACTGACACTTTGTCAGAGGATCCTTTTAGAAGTATACGTCCAAACTGCGCATGATTGAACTCTATGCTCAATCTCGAGAGGGAGTGTATAGATATGATTATGTATGTGTATTGTTTTTTCTATTTAGTTTTGTTTCTTCTATCTTATGTAATTTATCCATGAGCTTCTCTATATAAGAGAGCCCTAGAGTTCTCTGGAATTAACAATTCTCATTATTTTTCCCAACAATGTCCCATGTGGTTGCAGCCGTCGATCAAGTTCTCTCTAAACTCATAACATTGCGATGAAAGAACTTGAACATGCAAACACGAACGGATTCAAAAACCCAATCTTGATCTGAAAAGGACTAGCGGCGCAACTTGTTGTCCGTTTGTCTCCTATCACAATGTTTTGAAATAGTTATTGAAGTGTTGTTTCATGATCAGAACTACACTAAACTGTTACCAATTGATCAATCCTACTAAGAGGTTCTTCAAGCGAAGAGCTCAGATCATTGACCCCCTAAAATTTTCTGCCCGCAAATCATACAAAATCATCTACTCGTAAGAAGATTGATTTCTACCAATTCTTTGTAACACCCATACCCCAAACATAGTGCCACATCTAAAACTCACGAAGTGTGGGTGTGGTTTATAAGTAGTGGGGACTGTTTGAACGGTTCTGAATGAAGTGACCTTAAGTGGTCAAAAACCGCACCCCGGCCGTTTCGCGGCCGGCGGTTGCGGGATGACCGGATCCGATGGTGCCACGTCGGGTGGGCGCGGGGATGATGGGGGCGGACGGCTCGAGGGGCTCACGCCCTATAAATAGCCCTCCCGACGGGAGGAGAAGCCATCCAAGGCAACGCCTCGAGTGCGGGAGCCCCCCATCCATCCCTCTCTCGATCTCCCCCGTTCTCTCTCTCTCGTAGCCAAGAGCAACAAGAAGGCGTACCTCATCTTGTTGCACATTGAGATCCAATATCACTATATACAAGATATAGTGGCGCAGCAAGAAATCACGGTAACCTACATACCTACCAGTGACATGTTGGTTGATTCCCTAACGAAGGGAATAGCAACAGGAACATACATTAAACATGTTGGTTTAATGGGACTCAGGAATGTATGAGTCAAGAAAGAGTTTTCGTAGATAATGATCCTCATATGAATATACTACACGAATAGTGGGAGCATATACGTTTTTTTGACCACTTCGGTCAAGTGGGAGATGTTTGAACGGTTTTGAATGAAGTGACCTTAAGTGGTCAAAAACCGCACCCCGGTCGTTTCGCGGCCGGCGGTTGCGGGATGACCGGATCCGACGGTGCCACGTCGGGTGGGCGCGGGGATGATGGGGGCGGACGGCTCGAGGGGCTCGCGCCCTATAAATAGCCCTCCCGACGGGAGGAGAAGCCATCCAAGGTAACGCCTCGAGTGCGGGAGCCCCCCATCCATCCCTCTCTCGATCTCCCCCGTTCTCTCTCTCTCGCAGCCAAGAGCAACAAGATGGCGTACCTCGTCTTGTTGCTGCACGGTGATTTGCCAGAAGGTAGGAAATCCATAGGATGTAAGTGGGTATTCAAGAAAATGTACCGAGTTGACGGTACTGTTGACAAATACAAAGCCAGATTAATTGCCAAGGGTTATACTCAGCAAGCTGGAATAGATTTCCAGGTTACCTACTCTCCAGTGGCTAAGTTTGCATCCATTCGGATGATCTTAGCCATAGTCGCATATATGGATTTGGAATTATTCCAAATGGATGTGAAGACGGCCTTCCTCAATGGAGAATTAAGGGAGGAGATTTATATGCGACAACCTGATGGATCTCAGGTTGAAGGTCAGGAGAAAAAGGTTTACAGGTTAAGAAAGTCATTATATGGCTTAAAGCAGTCTTCACGGCAATGGTATCTCAAATTTCATGAAAAAGTTATTCAATTTGGATTTGTTTCTGGATAACTGTGTGTATGTCATGAAGAGTGGGAGCAAGTTTGCAATCATGTCATTGTACGTAGATGACATTCTGCTCGCAGGTAATGACATACAAATGCTTAATGAAATCAAACAGAAATTGAGCAATGAATTTGAAATGAAGGACATGGGCGAAGAATCCTATGTTCTTGGAATTCAAATAACAAGAGACAGGGACTCAAGGACATTGAGCCTTAGTCAAGAAAGATATTTGCATACTGTATTAAGGAGATTTGGAATGCAGAATAGCACTCCAGCTCCAACACCACTTGTGATGGGAAAGAGACTCAGTAAAAGTCAGTGTCCCGGAAAGGCGCAGAAAGCTTTAGATGTACCATATGCACAAGCGGTAGGAAGTTTAATGTATGCAATGTTGTGTACTCGACCTGATTTAGCTTATCCAGTAAGCTTAGTTAGTATATATCAAAGCAATCCCGGTCCAGCACATTGGGAAGCTGTAAAGAGGATTCTTCGATATCTGAAAGGGACGGTACATCTGAAACTTGTGTATCAAGCAGAATCACTTGAGGTAGTAGGATACTCCGATGCCGATTTCGGAGGGGATGTGGATGATAGAAAATCCACATCAGGTTACATGTTCATGTTTGGTGGTGCAGCTGTTTCTTGGGGTAGCAAGAAATAAGGATGTGTATCTCGACATACACAGGAAGCTGAGTACATTGTGTGTAGCATGGCCACCACTCATGCTGTGTGGATCAGGCGTTTCCTAGAGAATCTAAGCCTCGAATTGGTCAAAGGGCCAATCGAAATGTATTGTGACAATCAAGTTGCGATAAACTTGATTAATAGTGGGGCTAATAGTTCTAAAGGAAAACACATTGAGATCCAATATCACTATATACAAGATATAGTGGCGAAGCAAGAAATCATGGTAACCTACATACCTACCAGTGACATGTTGGTCGATTCCCTAACGAAGGGAATAGCAGCAGGAACATACATTAAACATGTTGGTTTAATGGGACTCATGAATGTATGAGTCAAGAAAAAGTTTTTGTAGATAATGATCCTTATATGAATATACTACACGAATAGTGGGAGCATATACGTTTTTTTGACCACTTCGGTCAAGTGGGAGATGTTTGAACGGTTCTGAATGAAGTGACCTTAAGTGGTCAAAAACCGCACCCCGGCCGTTTCGCGGCCGGCGGTTGCGGGATGACCGGATCCGACGGTGCCACGTCGGGTGGGCGCAGGGATGATGGGGGCGGACGGCTCGAGGGGCTCGCGCCCTATAAATAGCCCTCCCGACGGGAGGAGAAGCCATCCAAGGCAACGCCTCGAGTGCGGGAGCCCCCCATCCATCCCTCTCTCAATCTCCCCCGTTCTCTCTCTCTCGCAGCCAAGAGCAACAAGAAGGCGTACCTCGTCTTGTTGCTGTAGGGACTACTACTTCACAACTCGGGCTTAAGCATTTTGGGTGGTTGTCAACGGATCCATTTGGGCCGGAGCCCAACAAGTTGTCAAGGTTAGTTTTCCTCGATAACAGACCGGTGACCTAAGTCTGGGACGTTACATTCTTAAACTATCGCTCCTGTAGGCTGTTCGAGTAATATAAGTCATGACTGAGTTGCTGATTCTGAATGATTTCAGGCAGTGGAGGATGGAGTTGATGTGCTGAACCTCTCAATAGGGCCGGAGAGTGTTCCCTCTTTCCTCAACACCCTGGAGATGGGCCTGCTGTTCGCCACGGGGCCGGTGTCCTCGTGGTACTTGCAGTTGGTAACGATGGACCTGCTTCACACAGCAACCCTCTCTTTAGCCCGTGGATCGTCAGTGTCGCTGCCTCCGTCACCGATCGCTAGTACAACAACTCCGCCATGCTCGGAAATGGGCAGAGCTTGCACGGTGTCGGCCTGTCCGGCATGAACATGAATTAATTTTATTTATGCAGTACAAAGATTTTCAATTTAAATTTCTAGTTCGACGTACTGGTACTTATTTAAACTAAGTATTTGTTCCTTTTATGAAACAAATTATATTATTAATATTTAAGATTTGAAATAAAATAAATCGAATTTGAATATTTGGAAATCAAAATGATAAAGCGAATTAAGATGACTCCAGATTAGAAATCTGTTCCGATTTTGATGGAAATTAAAAAACTGCGATTTTTCTTTCGATTAACTCCTTAAGTTCCAAGTCAATCAAATCTTTCATCATTGTCATCCTACTAATTGACTTGTAGCTCCAACATCCGGAGATGGGCTATACGCATTGGCCGCGGCAGCCGACGTCGCAAACAACAGCATATTGATGTATCCATCAGCTCAGAACTGCCAGAATCCAGAAAGCTTCGACAGATTCCTCGTCATTGGAAAGATTATCATATGCTCCTACACCATGGATTTCGTAGTCGACATCTCCGACATCAACAATGTCACCAGATCGATCAAGGAGATCGATGCAGCTGGATTCATCATCGCTATGGAGCCCGACCTGGGCTCAAACAAGTTAAAGGCACCACCATGATCTTCTCAGTTCCAGGGATCTTGCTCGACACAGACAGGACCTCGGAGGTGATTAAGCATTAACCGTGATCATGTTTCTATTAAAAATGCACGTCTAATTCCAAATTCTAATGCTAAACCCGGATTATGTGCAGGCTCTTTGGAGCTACAGGATGTTGGATCTAATCTTAGATTGGCTAGAATGAGTCTATGTGTACGTGTATGGCTGTGGGTGCATGAACAATTCTCCAACAACTGGAGCTTACGTGGATGGTTTTCACTATCCGGTCATCCACGCGACTCATTCTATCAATGCCGAGGATGTTCACCGTAACTCAGAATGTGACGAGGAACCAGAGAATTTTGTTGCACGCGAGGGAGGCGACGAATGCGTACACGTTCGGGGAGTTGCTTCTGGTTGGGGGATGGGAAGCATGCAGCAGGTGAGGGTGCCGCTGGCCGTGTAAGTCACCAGCATCATGGAAGCGAAACATTGATGGCTGCAATTTCGGCATGGGGATGGAGCGGGAGACATATCAGAACATGTCGATTACAATAATTCTAAGACTTTTAAAATTACATGGTCTAGATGGAGGGCATAGGAGTCTGTTTCTGACGAAATTTGAATGGTATATTAGAGAGATATAGTGATGAAAATATATGACGGGGAAAACAAAAAAAATCGTCGAAATCTGACACGGGGCAACCCCATTAAACTGTATGTATATACAAGCACATATCCATCCATCCATACATACATCTATGTGTTGTATTTCCATATGACATATATACATATACATACAAGTATATGTACACATTCATACATGTGTATGCATGTATATGTATTTATACATATAATTATATCAGCTAATGACTAAATGTTCAGTATCACAAAAAGTAGAGTAGAAAATTAGCTATAACGTATAGTGAAAAATAACATATTAAAGAATATCTCAATTCCTCACCTTATATTTATTTCCATGTTTCCACCTTTTTTTACCAAATCTTTTCATCTTTTTCTACATCTTTTCACTTTTTTTCTTTTCACACGTTATCAAAAATCCAACAATCATAAGGTAGATCGTGGCTCTCCTTGCACGTGAATATGATAGTTATGTTACGTTAAGTTCTTCCTCTACATCTGTCGTGGTTTATGGTATATCAAAGTATTCCTTCTATGCCTTTTTGTGTGTTAGTTATCTTTGCAACACGGGTAATGACTATCATTGTCAAATGTGATTTATGGCTTTTGTTTTAAGATAATGATGATCATAACAATGCTTGAAGTGATTTTATCATGCTAAGTTATTTGTTGTTACCCTCGATAGTTTAAATAATAAAAGATCAATTGCCATGAAGTCTAGTAGGAAAGAACATATATTTAGGAGTTTTATCCCATTTCCCCGCCCTACGTTTATTTCCATGTCCACACATTCTTTACCACACCTTTTCCCTTCTCCTTTTCATATTAAAGATCCACATATCATAATGTAGACCATGGTGTTCACTCTTCTTGCACGTGAATACGATAATCATATTATGTTGAGTTTCTCCTTTACCTCTTACATTATTTGTGACATATCAAAGTCATCCTCATATGCCTTCATCTTTTGTTGGTTATCCTATCAAAAAAATCCATGGCAACGACTATCGTTGTTAATACGAAATTGATCATCACCTAAATAATTTATAAGTTCTGCTCATCACCATATTAGTTATTCCCGTGTTTGTGTTTGTGTATTAAAAATCCGGTGTGATTCATGACTTTTACTTTAGAATAACAGCGAACACCACAATGCATGAAATGATTGTATTGTGCTAAGTTATTTGTTGATATTCTCATTGTTTTAAATAAAAAGATCACTTTGTATTCATTTTCTATAAGAGCCTGGTCTTACCTTACTTCAAAATACAATGGTAAACATAACGAGTTCACTATTTTTGTAAAATATTCTATCCTTATTAAGACATAACTATAAGTGCGTATTTCTATCATTATAGAAAAAGAGCACATTTAGATTGCAGAAGATATACAATATCTATAAAAGTTGGGTATTTTTATACATTATATATTACCGGGTGGATATCTTCCTTGATTATATACCTTTTCAACTTAATAATCTCCAGTAAAAAAATATAATTATAAAGTATGATCTTTAATAATTTACATGAGAAATATTGTAAATTCAAAATAAAATGATTAGAATTTGAATATTCAAAACTAAAAATGAATTGAATCGGAATTCAAGTTAACAATTTTGTTTGAAATTCGATTTGAGTTCGGATTCGAAAACTTTATATCGAACCAAATCTTAATTCTGATAGACACGGATGCATGCAATTCGATTAGCACTGCTTGTAATCGGATAAACCATGTCATGTGTGCAACAAATAATCGGTGGAAACAGTATGATTTTTATGCACCTAAAGTAACCTAATTTCTAACAATGCCAGTGGAAAGACCGATGGGTGGATGTTTTTGGGTGATAGGGGTTTGTGTCTAGGTTGATAATTGGCAGGATATCAATTGGAAGCCAAATTTGGAAGAAGGATCAGACGGTCAGGCTGGCAGAGATGTTATGAGAGGCTTCGGGGATGTATGGGATAATCTTGGATTAATTGCCTATTATTACCACAAGTGCGCATTTACGTGACGAAACTAGTTATCCAGGTCAAGGATCCTTGGAGATTATTGACGGATTCTTGGTATTTTCTGATCCTTTGTTTACATTGAATGACCATCCTTCCGCATTTTGCAGTGTTATTATAGTACACGATACGAGTTGACCCAACCTTAAGTACATTGCAAGAATGTATGATCAATCGAGGTCTCAAAATCAAGGCCTCGACATTGAACGATCATATGCTCTAGCAACACAAAAGTAAGTTACCACCAAAAAACACAATGATCAGGCTAATAATAGATCTTTGCCCAACACAAAGGCGATCGCATTTCAAGAACCAGGATTATCGATACGTAGCATATCTGTCTTGAAAATAAAAAGAAAACTACAGTACAGATAAGGGCCTTACAGGTTGCGCTTGAGGACATCCGACGATGGGGCCAACGCACCGCGGAAATACCCCAAGCTATAGAGATCACAGCATGCATATTCACCTTCAAATGCAATAGCCATTCAAGTCATCGTGACTTGCTCTTCTCCATACTTTTTGCTTGAAATACAACCGAGCTCCTGAGATCACCCAGCAATGCATCACGGCCCTTCATGACAATCTGGAAAAAAATCCTCACCTCCTTTGAGAGGTTATCGAGTCCATGGGAAAGAATCTTTGTATCCATCCCCATGGCAGAAGCAACCTCAACTATTTCCACTACCTTCTCATCTTTAACATTGGTTGTCGGCAAATCTTCGAGTACCTTGGGCTCACCTGCAGTGCACAGCTGAGATGCAGTTTGCATTCTGAGAGCAGAAGAATCACTTGTCAGCGAAACCAACCTATCTACACTTTGACTGACAGCATCCATCTCATTCAATGCAACTACTCTTCTGCACGAGAACTTTCTCCTAATTTCTTGGTTAACAGCACTTTGTACGTCATGGAAGGCTTGGGCCCATGGAAACTCTTCAGAAATGTGGAAATTGGTCAGAAGCTGCGGCGAACCTGTCAAGGCCGCGGACAGTACACTGCACACAAAGACCGTAACAGCCTTGACAGCATACAGGGCACGCATTAATACCTTGCCCTTGGCAGACTTTTTAAAACTTGCAACATAGAGAGATTGGGAAAGAGACTTTAAAATTGTGAACGAGTTATCAGGCTTCGTGTTCCTTGAATCTATCTGTTGCCTCCACTCCTTGAGATAATTATGGGCCTTCTTTAGTTGTTCTTCTGATGGGGTGCCACTAGCTTCACTGAGCATGTGCAAGACGCATCGCAACATGAGCTGACATTGCTCGAAATGGGAAATCTTGGAACTGAAGGCATTGCAAACATCTAGAAGTTTGACACTGTCATCCAAGTATAAGTCGACCCACTGCTGTTCCCAGTTTGATACAGGAAACTCAAGAGCTGTAATTAAGGAATTCATCTCCCTGTGTATATCAGAAAGAAATGACATAGTGGTTGTCATCCAAGAGAAACTGGGGATATCTGAGCCTTCTTTGGGCTTGAGCAATCTTAGATCTGCAGCCAAGGTTTCTTCAAAAATCTTTTGGATATTGTTAAGCTTCGTGGATAGGTAGGAGTCCTTCGTCCTGCCAATCTTGAAGGGGTTCAAGAAAGGAAAATTTGATCGGTGACGTCCTTCGAGCATACGACTCATCTTGATGTAACTGCTAATAATCACGGAAATATAATTAGTGGACCAAAACAAACAAGTTAGAATGTGAAACCAGAGTCACACCAAGCTTTTTATAAAATCCATCTCTAATTTAACAGGCAAACATTATTGCAGAATGGACATATTGGTGTTTTCACAACCGTCATTTAAAGATATTCAGGACAGCATAAAAGGGTATCCTGGTGTATTAAGTTCTCGGTCTTCCACCTGAGTTTCATACTATTATGCTCCATCTCAGAACTAATATTTTCATGGTGGTTTGAGCTGGCAATGAATCATTTTCTCCAAAAAAAATCACTCATCAAGCAGATGATTGAGTTCCGATGAATTCAGAAAGAGGAGGCTAAGGGAGAGTCCAAACATAGACAGGATAGTTCTGATCTCCACCTTTTCTTCTTTGCTGCATCGCTGCTATCTGCTTCGTTTTCTTATTGCGACCAAGATTCCTCATAACTCAAGAACGACTCTGCTTGAGGTTGAAACTACAAGATCTGGTGAAAACTCCGACCACCTAGGTTCCACTGTACCCGGGAGCATCGTAAAAAATTTGGCAGAGACTTCTCCCACTTTAAGTGTCGGGCACAGCATCATAGATTGATTTTAATTTGATATGCTCCAAACGTCTCGTTATAACATGCCACTCACATAAAAAAAATCCATGTCTTCCTCCCATGCAAAAAAAAACCGTCTATGACTTCCATCACAATTTTAACTGCTTAAGAACACAATATCAAACTTGTTGTTTGTAAAATGTCAAAAAATTCCATCAGACCATCAAACTCACCTAACTGGAAGATCCACAGAAGCTTTAGATATCATGGCCTAGAAGGAGGAGACCAGCATCTCCACCGAGCCAAGGATCAAAGTAGCTGCAGGACCTTTTTTCACTCGTAAATCAGTCCGTCGTCTAGTATATAATCTTCTTTCAGCAGTTTACTCAGATCTATCAGTCCGTCGTCTAGTATATAATCTTCTTTCAGCAGTTTACTCAGATCTAGTCTTCGAGTGTATCTTTGCAAAGTAGTAGTTTGAAATTGATTCTTTCTTTCGACATACCTCGTATATAGAGTATGTTGGATCGTGTTGAAAATCAAAAAAAATATTCTTTTTTACTTTATCTTTAGAAAAAAGATGAAATAATTGCAATTGATTTAAAATGAAAATTTATTTATTTTTAGGTAAATGAGTTGCGAAACACTTCTGCAGAATACTCAATATTTCTTTTACATCTTCTGGGTGAAAATATTCAATTTTCATAAGATCTTCTTGATTGTTACTCAAAAGGTCCAATAATGTAATGTATATTGGACCTTTTTAAGAGGAAGGTAATTCTAATTGATCAATAAAAATATATTTCAATTCAATTCCTTTTTTATTTTTCTTTAGATTAGATAAAGGAATAAATAAATCAGTGTTTTTATTTTCCTCCAAATTAGTGTTTTCCTCCTCTGCATGTAGAAAAGGAATAAATAAATCAATCAAATTACAAGAAGCCTCATAAAGTGCTTCTTTTGGAGTTAAACTCACATTTGTCCATATTTCGAGAAAAAGGATCTCTTGTTTTTCATTCCTATTCCCATAGGAATAAATACTATGATTCACATTTCGAACATGCATAGATACAACATCTATATGATAACTTCCATCTTGAGATTGATTTGTGGATTTTATATGATATCCACGATCTCTCTTGATTTGTAATTTAATACGCAACTCAACGGGTTCTGTGAGGTTAGCTATATATTGTGTAGCGTCAACTATTTCCACAGACAGAGGTGAGATGATATCTTGAGCAGTTACTTCTTAATACAATTTCTTTTAAATTCATTAAAATTTTGGATAAGATTTCTTTTTAGTATATACGAATTGTTGAAGTAGAATAGAAATACTAAATCTATTTAAAATAGGTTCAGTATTTTTGCTTTTATTTGATTCAATTTTGTATCTTTTTTACATTTTTAAGGCTGGTATATTATGTCCAATATCTCAATTCAAATATAAAGGAAAAAGACTTGATCAAATAATGATAGTTGTACAAAAAAGATTCTTTAACTTAATCAACTTAATTATGATTGCGAGGCCTTCTCTAGTCAAAAAAGTGGGTCAAGAAAAAGTCCTTCCACCATCTGTCCCCCCTCTGATCCCCCAAGGAAAGAGAGCAGAGAAAGCCTGACTCGCACATTCGTGAGCGGACACTCACTGAGTTTTTTTTAGTAATCTATTTTTCAATATCTTTCTTTGATTACATAATTCAATATTGGCGTTCCGTCAATGCACTAGAGGAAAAATGCGAGAAAGGAGCTCTCATTTCCAGTATACCATAATTTAATATTTAAATTAGTATTTAATTAATATAGATAAATTTAAGGGCGTGGAAAAAAGGTAATTTTTTATCTACCGTATCAAAGTAAAAGCAAAATAAAAAGATCGATATTTGAAGTTTCTTTTTTATTTAATCTGTTAGTTCAAAAATATACTATGAAATTAGAGTCATAGCAAGCTCTACATAATAAGCTCGCGAGGAGCTTCGACTAAGAGGCTGAGTAATGGCATTTTCTAGGTCCATCCCTTCTATTGAGATCTTTGTTCTGAACTAGCGCTTTCGAGTCTCTATCTGATCACCGGACGACCACCAGAGGGAGATCTGAAGATGGATTCGTCATCTTCAAGGGTTTTCAAGCAGCTTCTGAAAATCGATTATTTTCATTATCTAGAAATTGGGGAAGATAGAAAGAAGTCATGACAGTGAATCAATGCTATTCGAGCTACTAATATAATATGTCATTTTGAACTGGAAGAAAGTCAATTCCCTCTGTTTTTTGGATTTGGAAAAGTGCTGATTTTTAATAACGAGAATCTTATGATATGGTGGGAATTTCTTATAATAATCATCCATACCTTAAACGTATCTTGATGCCTGAAAGTTGGATAGGCTGGCCTTTACGTAAGGATTATATTACTCCCAATTTCTATGAAATACAATATGCTTATTAAATGATAAGAAATTTATATTTATTTATATGACGCGACTCCAGATTTTAAGTTAAGGTATATTTTTATCTTTCGTTCTAGTTGAAACAGAATAAATGAACTTGAATTCCTAATGGGTGGGTTAATAATGGACTTCATTACTATTTTCCAATTTGTAAAAAATATTATATATGTTTCGAATAAGTACAGACAATAATAAGTAGAGACAATAAAGGGTTATGTATCATGAACTTTCTTGTACCGCACACATCAGTTAGATGAACCCTGTAAAGTAACATAAGCGGGAGAGGGAGTGAAGAAAAAGAAAATACAAAATTCCGCAAACAAAGGAGGTAGAATTTGATTTGTACCGTCTCCGAGATACATTCTATCAACTCCTACCCTTCCACTCTTCTAGACTAGACCACCATGAAACTTCCACAATTTCTTACCCAAATACGGTCTCAAGAACATGTTAGATATAGAAGCTCACCATCTTCTTCCTCCTTAACCTCTCCGTGAGATTTTATATACGATATTATACCCAAGAAATAAAAATCAACATTAAAAATCCTCACTAATCACTGAAAAGAACAAATTAACTTTACAAAGTTACATAGCATACATATAGACATTAAATCAAGGGATTTTTACACGTCAGGCCCTATAAACTTTGCCAATCATCTCCACGACCTTTGAAACAGCCTAATTCCCCTCTCGACCCCGTAAACTTGCCAACTCTTATCCCATGAACCCTCCGGGTAATATGATTTAAGCCCGTGGGGGTTCTTCGGGTAATTTACAAGGTCGATGAGGTAATTACGTTGTGCAAAAGGTCGTAGATGCATTTTAAAACGTTTATAAGGTCTGCTGGGTAAAAATCCCTTAAATCAATAAGATAGCACCCATACCCATCCAACCACTGTTGACAAAATTTTTGAGCTACTTAATCGTTAAATCTGATCTTCGTCTTGTCTAAAGATGTCCATGATGTGGTTTATAACATGTTTTCAAATTGAACGTTTTATGGCAATCAGACACCTCCAGAAAACCAGATTTCAAGACGCTCGGCCAATCTGAACGCAAAAGCAAGCACAGAAAGATGCCCAAAAACCAACACAAGACGATCATCTCCTCCTCTCATCTTCCTCCCCCCGGCGATTTCTATCTATGTTGGCCACAATTTTCATTTTTTCCCTCCACCACATGAAACACCGCATATCATCAAAAAAGGTGCAATTTTTCCACCTCTAACAATCGCACGCCTAAATCTCCAATATTTTCCACTCACAACAAATATAAAATCTGATTAAAGAAAAGCAAAGAAAATCAAAAGACAAAAAAAGATTAAAAACGGCATAACAAGACATCCGACTCCCGAAAAAAAAAGGAACAAACAACAGATCTGCTACCTGAACTACGGATTCGAGGACGGGAGACGGAGAAGAAGATGTGCGATTGGAGCCGACGGCAGAGATCGGGTTCCGCGTACTCAGATCTAGAGCCGGGACAAGAGGACGAGACGAGAGGGGCGAGAGAGATAAGGGCTTCGGCTACTCCGGTCAACACACGGAACGTGTGGTGGGCGGTAAGGTTGTGGAAAACGACGGACGTGAAGTGGGAATTCTTAGAATCGGAATTGAGGGCGCGTTCAAGTCCGCCCACCTGCAGTGCATGTCCCTCTCGCTGCTTCGTCGATGCAGCGTTTGGATGGGAGGGGATATTGGTTTATAAAAGAGACCTTTTTACCGGTATGTCCATGTATACTTTCATAATTGCATTGTAACCCTTCTGTAGTTTCTATTCACACAGACCTTTCGCTAGTTGCTCTTACTTTCATCTTAACTCTTGTTGTTACTTTACTAACCTAAATACTTTTAAGTTAATCTAATCATACAATTCCTCAATACTTTTGATTTTTATCTCATCATACAAAATATCTAAAGGTTAATTTTTTTATTATTTTATTCCGCCCTCCGATTTCTCCCTATTCTCCCATATAATCACCATCTTCACCAAGAATCTATCATATCGCCGCCATCTCACGACCATAGACACTCTGTTGTCTTCGTTCTTCATATCTCGTGATTGTTATCATATGAATCTAATAATCAATGATGCTTCTTCACTATTGCTTCTCCATGGAGTTTCGAGTTTTAGGGTTTAGGGGGGAGGGGGATTGGTGATGGGTCAAGGAGGTGACGACAACGACAGATGTATAGAAGAGGAGAGTGGGTGGTGAGAGTACGAGGAGGAGGAGGTAGTAGTAGTGGCAGGGAGGTTGCATGGAGGAAGAGATGACAGTGGGGCGAAGGAGGACATGGAGGAGTCAGCGATACGATTGCAAAAAGAGGGAGAAAGGGGGAGTAGGAGGGCGGAGAGGCACAAGATTTTGTTGATCGACGGTGATGGAAAGAGAGAGGAGGAGAGTGGGAGAACGAGGCACTTGTGGTAGTGGAAGACGAGAGGAAGAGAGTTGTGGGGGGGAGGGGGTCGACAGTGAGGAGGGGGTGGCATCGATAGCGCCAATGACAAGGGAGAGTGAGGGGGATGATCGAGTAGCATGATTTGTAAATGTAATTAACTTAAAATGGTAAATGTGTAAATACTAAATGAATTCTATTAATATTAGTAGATAAGGGATTGTTGAATTTAATACATAGGTATACCATGTGTTAATACAAATTATAGAGGGTCGGAATGCAAATATGAGATTATACACAGGAATTTGTGCAAAAATCCCTTTATAAAAAGGAATCTTCATCACAACTCTTGCACAATATATCATATCACTCATAATCTTTATAATTACATCACAACTCTTGCAAGTTATCCCAAGTTAAGTAATCATAAAATTGTGTCTATATGTAAAATATTACTATTTTTCTTATCTCTCAAAACAATAAAATAAAACGATATTGCTTTTTCCTCATCCTAACTTTGTTTTTCAACCCAACATGTAATAAATCTTTTTTATTACAACCCTACCCGTGCAATCTTTCACTATTTACAAAGCTCATTTCTTTGTGTTTTCACATTTTATACACACTTTGAAATCATGTGAAGAAAAAATAATCTAATTAATTTAAAAAAAAATATTAGAGTATTATCTTTCATGTTGGAAAGAAGTTTCAAGAGAGGATGATTTGTAGTTGGAATTTTGTATCTCTAGTGTTTGGGACGTTTACCATTATTCATGCTAATATATGTGTCTATACATAACATTAAAGATAGTTGAGATGCCTCGAATCATATTTAACCAATACATTGAAAAGGCTCATAGTGTGACCAAATCGGTTATCTCATTGCTCAATCAGTGGGCACGCGAAAGAAGGGGCATCTTGAGAGTATCAGAAACCCTTTTCTCCAAAGCCCTTGAACATGGACACATGCCTTAAAAGCTCATGCTCACTTAATGAATCAAACTCGGATCTACGAGCCAGTTCGAGCTCGGGTCGGTTCTTTTGAGCTCAAGCTTCAGTCTATAAATCATAGTGAAGCTTGAGCTTGAATTAAGGTGGGCTCAACTCAGTAGATTAAACCTGCTCAAATGCGGTCTATCAGACGGGTAACTTTTACATCTTGATCTTTGCACCTCTTTTTACGTGTGTTTTCAGTTATATAGTTGTTAAAGTAAATTACAAAAAAGCCCCTTAACTATACATCTGATTTCAATGTCATACACAAACATTAAAAAGTAACAATGAAGTACATGAACTTTAAGATTTGTCTCACGGTGATCCTTGACTATGGAAATGTAATGTTAGAAAGACGAAACAATCAACAAAATGTCAATAGTGAAGGACCACATTGAGACAAATCTTAACGCTCATGTACCACATTATTATCTTTTAAAGTTCATGTATGGCATTGAAATCATGTGTATAGTTCAGAGACTTTTTTGTAATTTACTCTAGTTTTTATTGAGTTGCCCACAGACCAACAAAAGGGAGCGACTTCACGATGTTATAAGGTAAATTGTGAGTTATCATGTTGAACTTAACCTACACATAATCTAGAGATTGAAAACCAAACTCCTTAAAAGGGGATTGCAAAACAAAACTTGATTATGATTTTTATGGAGGAACTTACATTATTATATCTTTCATTGAGTACGATTTAGTCATATGCTACAAGGCATTCTTTATTCGATAAAAAAAAGTCTTCATAGCTCACAGCTTTTGAAAAATATAAATGTTGACATGTCTGCGATGATGCATATGCTTCTTTTTTTTGTTATTTTTTAGGCGATGGAGACTAATCTTTAACTATTATTCATTGCTTTAGCAATTGGCACCGACTAAACCTAAAGAATTATCGTTTATCTATTTTTATAAAATATTGCTTAAATCCAGCGTAACCACTATGGAAGATAAGAAATAAGATATTTGGATAGATGTGTAAAGATGTCAAAGAATAAAAGGTTTATCACTTTTGCCCTTCTTAACTTCTGCAATATCAGTTATACATCTCTTTTTTGATTTATCATGTGTGTATGCGGCTATCTACCTTTCCATTAAGGTAAAGTAGAGGTATAACTGATATTACACAAAAGTAAAACTATAAATTTTGAAAGAATAGAGGCACAACTGATATCAAAAAAAAGAAAGGTACACAATTGATATTGTATAAATTAAAAAGGGCGCCAGTGATAAAAATCCGAGAATAAATGACTAATATTCCTCGTCTCGTGTCTGTATGATTTTATGAAGATATGGAATCAAGACGTTAGTTAGTGGGTTCACCCTATGCTTGTGTTCAAATTACTTTTACGTCTTTTTTTATGAAACGTGGCAGATAATATGATGAAAATTAATAGATTATCATTATAAATTCGGTAGTTGCGGCATTTCATTCCTAGTTTTAAAAATCGGATCAGACATTGAACCGGTCAGTTTCGGTTTGGTTCTATCGGGTTAGATCATCAATGCATACCAGTCGAACCGTGACGATGTCAGCATGACATCATCATTTCTATCAACTCGGAAAAAGTCAGATCGGGCTTAATTTACTAGTTCGACCGGTCGAACCGGTTTTTTGAATCGATAAAACCGGATACATATATGTAAATATGTATTTATATATTAATGAAATAATTGTTTAAAATGTCAAATATTTCAATAGAATAACATAATTGTCTATTTCGAGTAAAACTCTACAAAAAGGTAGTCATATTTTCTAGCATTACATGTGAATATAATATTGTAATAATTTATTTATAGTTGCTTCTAAAATTACTTTAAGAAAATACTGGCACAAATTATATTCCAAAAAAGAGAGGGACATAAGTGAAATTACAAAAGTTAAGAAGGCAAAAGTGATAAAATCGTATTATTTCATTATTTAAACTTTATTTTTTGAAAATATACTAAACTGGGGTGGAGCATTGGGCTTGACTCAGCCCAACCCATGAAAGCCCGACCCAAGCCCACCATTTTCTCTTGGGTCGTGGGCCGGGTCGAGACCCGTAAATTTTGTGAAAACCCCGACCCATGCCCGACCCATGCCCGACCCAAAGCCCAGTATTTTGGGCCCAGGTTCGAGCCAGGCTAGACCCGGTTGCAATGTTAATTTTTTTATATTTGTGATTGTGGCCTCTTTGTTGCCATCGAAACCATGCAACTTGAGAATAGTATTCTTTCTAATTTATAATATAAGTATCACATGATAATGTATCTGCTTACCTTGATTGGAATTTATATCTATCAATTTTCTCTTACTTTTTTGATTAAGTATTAATGTTAAAATAATATCAACACTCAATTTATATAAATTGCCGCTGTACTTTATTTTGAAATAGAAAATCCAATTTAAAAGAATAACATAAATATGATTAAAAGTTGTTAACATGATCATGAGAATTTATGGTTTAACTTAATTCTCATGGTTGGTACCATCAAAACAACGGCATTGTCCATTATTTCGTACAACCAATCAGGTAAAGTTATAAATGTGTATATACATTCGGATATATACAATATAACAGGAGGGTAGAGGGATGCAAATACTCAAGATAGATAGGATAGATGTGGGGAGTGTGTGAGTTAAGATGTTTCAAAGGCGGGCCGGCTGGCTTTGATGGCCTTTTGCGGGTTCGGGTTGGGTCTGACCCGACTCTACAATTTTGAGGACATGAAAGCCCGGGCCTGACCCATATAAATATCGGGTCCGCGTCAGGCTTGGGTTTTGGCAGGTCGGCCCGGGCTGGCTTGGCCCTAGCTCCACTCTATACTAATCCATCAAAACTGAGTCAATCTGGGTCAACTCTATCCAACCACTTGGGTCAACCTGGTCCGACTAGCAGTTGGATCTGATTTTTTATTTTCTTTTTTTATAAAATAATTACACAAAACCGGTTCGATTGGGTCGGGGCCAATTCCCAGTCAAACCTGTCCGACAGACCGGTCCGACCTGTAAAATAAGTGTAAAATAATTACACTTATTTTATTTTCACTAAAATAAGTGATTGATTGTATATTTGTGTTATTGATGGAACAATGAGGATGATTGGATATACGAGGATTATTTATGTATAACGTATTGATTCAGAACTAACTATTCACAAATAAAATCGAGTGTATTATATGAGATACAAGCAGGAGGAACAATGAGAGAGATGATACTCAACATGCAGTGAAAAAAGCTATGTTACGATGAAGATAATGATAAAAGCTTAACCACGAGTTTCTTCTAAGAGAAGAGATGATACAATTATGTGTATGCAAGTAGTAATGATTGATGAGAACATACAGAACCATGTACATTATAATAATTTGAGATTACGAATTATTATATGGAACATCTTTTTTAGCCCTTATCAGATTGATCCGGTAGACTGACGGATTTAGGTCGGGCCAATCCAAGCCCAACATGTTAACTTAAGGGGCCAGATTTTAGCTCGAGCCTGATCCAATATAAATTGGATCGGGTTTCGAGTCGGGCTCGTGGACTAGGTCGAACCAGCACAATGCAGTGTTAACGACAGCTCATACTAGTGCAATATCTCCTACATATTGACAAGGCCTTATGCCCACTAGTGAGGCATATATTCTAAACTTCATACCACATTATGTAAACATATATAATGAAATTAAGAAAATGCCATTAGATTAATATGACAAACAACCATGTAAGATATGTACGTATCGATGCTCAGGTGCATTAATATACATTATCGTTGACACGTGGATAAGATTAGTCGACATGTCTTCCGACTTTAAATTTTAACAACTGATATATTCGTTGCAATATTACCTTTTTACTCTTGTAGTTCGCATTAAATTTTATATCCGTTGCTAAAGATTCATATGGTTAAGGTTATACATTAACTCCGTTCATATTGTTGTTAATTTAACATGGATTAGAAGAAAAAGATACTGGATAGTTGTTATATAATTCGTTACCAACAATATAACGATGAATACGATATTCTTTGCGAGTATAAATAACCATTGCTGCAAATTTAACAACGGATGTTAAATTATTTGTCGTTAAATACCAATTTTATTGTAGCTAATGATGTAAAGAAGTCCAAAACAATGACACAATCAAACTAAATCAAGCTTGTTTCAAGTGGAAGATGTGGATTGAAAATAAAAGAACATGTATTGGTATCACATTTTTTATGATTATTATAAAAAAATCGATCCGCATCTCCCCTAAACGGCGAAGCATCTCCCCATCGTTCTAACACCCATACCCTCAAACATAGTCCCACATCTAAAACTCACAAAGTGTGAGAGTGGGTTATAAGTGGTGGGGATTACTACTTGCAACTTGAGCTTAAGCATTTTGGGTGGTTGCCAACGGGTCCATCTGGACCCGTACCCAACAAGTTGTCAGGGCTAGTTTTCCTCGATAACAGACCAGGGACCTAAGCCCGGGATGTTACAAATGGTATCAGAGCCAATTTCTCTCTGATAGTGGAAAGAACTACCCGAGAGGTGGAGCCACCCCTACAAAGAGATAGGAGGAAATGGCTACCCGGAGCGTGCAGCCGCCACTGTCACTGGGAATAAGTGATGGACCATGTCGCAATGAGGACATTGCGAATATAAGTGGGGGAGGTTGTAACACCCATACCCACAAACATAGTCTCACATCTAATACTCACAAAGTGTGAGAGTGGGTTATAAGTTGTGGGGATTACTACTTGACAACTTGAGCTTAAGCATTTTGGGTGGTTGCCAACGGGTCCATCTGGCTCCGTACCCAACAAGTTGTAAGGGCTAGTTTTCCTTGATAACGGACCGAAGACCTAAGCCCAGGATGTTACACTCGTAGGCCAAAATCTTTGCATCAACATCTGGGATGTAATCCAAGTAAAAAATTGCATGTAAAAAATGATCTTATTTAACAATGATATATAATGAAAATTAGGGGAAAATATACATTTCTCATTTACGTACCTCCATGTCACGTAGAATAGTATTTTGATAGTGTGTGTGGTACTAATGTGAAATCAACTGAAGAGAGAAGAACATGAAGGTAACTATGAAACAACGGAAAATTCTTGCCCACCGCATCACCACCTACAAACTTGTCCTGTACATGACTGTCTTATTTCTTTCCCATTTTCTGCCAAGTAAAGTAATGTAACCAAAAATGTTCGTAAATCCTGTCTTGATCGTTGATTTGAATATTCTTACATCTAGTACAAGGATAGCTTATTTTATCACCAATAACACTTAAACTTTGATTATCACTTTCAAGCTGAAATGTCCAGTCTAAAATCCAATAACTCTTTTCTTATATGTTTGAAAATTATCGTATTTCTGGTTCATCCAAGTCTTATATGTTTGAAAATCATGCTCTTGCATTAAATAAGAACTTATATAACTTCCAAATGGTATGAGGAAGAAATATATTTTTCTGTGGAGATATATTAAATAAAAAGTAACTAGATATCCACCCCGAAAAACCCAACCAACAACCTCAAGTCCACATAGAGAGATTGTCTGTTGTGGAGTCTGCTACAGAAGGCTCTACAGAGACTCATCCTCATCCCAATTCACACTTTTCATGAGCACGTATCGTACGAATTTGTGTAGCAAGCTCCACAACAGACGATCTGATTCCCAAATCCATGCCCCACCCTTATTCCACCTTCACCCCACAACCCCAAAACCCCACCAACACATGCAAGCCACCACAACACCTCAACCGCACCCAAAGCCCCACCCCACAGCTCCACCACCACGGCCCTTACAGCCTACCGGCCCCTCACCCACACAACCCATAGCAATAGTAGCAAACCGCCACAGCCATCAACCACAACCCTTTACTTCCCTGCCTATGCATCATAAGCATAAACTAAGGTACCGTTTGGATGACGGGTTACCTGCAGGTTAAGGTTAGGGGAGTTTACCCTCCTTAACCTACATCCCCCTCTCTCAACGTGGGCCCCACTTTATTCCTTTTTTAAAAAATTAAATAAATCAATTTTACATCATCAATTCTATCAAAAAATAATATATTATACCATCATATCATATAAAAATTATAAACTACTCCACTTCTACTCACTTTTCCAAACTTCAATACAATCACATCAAATAACTACTCACTTTTTCAAACTTCAATACAATCATATCACCCCAAACCCACTTCTAACCCAACCTCAGTTTAACCCTCTATCCAAATACCAAAATCCAAAAATGGGTTACCTTCTACCAGTTTAACCCGCCTTAACCCGCCAACCAAACGCACTCTAAAACTCCTCCGCATATTTAAAAGAAATAAAAAAAATCCATAATAACAAATAAGTAACCTAATCGAACACAAAGAGAAACAAATGGGTGAGAATGGCGGGATATGGATATATCCGTATTCGAGTCATCACCGTATCCGTTTTATACAGATTTTGACATCCGTATTCGTATCTGTTTTAAAATGGATACGGATATGGATATTGTTTTGATATCCGCAAACATCCGTATCCGTATCCGTATATCCATTTTCGTATATAAATATAGTCATAGATTTATTTTTAACCATAAATAACATAATTCTATACCTTCTTTTACCATATTTATATAACTTTTACGATACAAACATATTTAGTGAATTCATATCTTGTGTTTTTCATCCAATTCTTATATATTTAAGTCGATTCTATAGAGTATTTCTAATATTACTCGTGTGCGCTCAGTATCCGTTTTACATCAATATCCGTTTTTTAAGGATATGGTAAGATAGTGTTAATATCCGTCAATATTTGTATCCGCATCCGTATTCGTATTAAAAAATGGATAAGGATACGGTAATACCTATATCCATATCCGTATCCGATCGTTTGCATCCCTAATCTTACCGAGCCTGGGGAGGGTGGTGGCCCGCCCGCCTAGCCCGCTCATGGGTCGGATTTGGGCTTGGAAATTTAAATATGGGCCGGTCTGGGTCGACCTCTAAAAAATAAAAAATATATAAATATATGCCAATTATACATGTATTAATATGATACACTTTAAGTTTTTCATTTATGACACTAATTTTAAATAAAATTCAATAGTTTACATGTCAAGTATCATGGAAACTACGTATATTAGTTACATAAAGTGTAGTTGGTATTAATAAAATCATTTATATATATTAAATATCATTAAAAAAATCAATTGAAAAAGAACGAAATGGATCATGGGACGGCCCATGTGCGGGCTTTGGACAGAGATTTTTAACCTCGGCCCGTTCAGCCCGGCCCATGAGCCGACCGGACCTGCATTTTGGCCAGATCTAATTGTCAGTGGAGCTGTCGAGGTTAATCACGAAGGAAGACAGTTTATATTCAACCATAGAGGTTGGTCCTTTGTAAATAAACACTTTTGTAGCAATGAACGTGTTATAATCAAAGAAAAACCATACATAATTCTAACATCCCTTCGAATACAATACCTGTCTGTTGATCTGAACTCAATGAATAAGGTGCATTCGGTGAAATAAATCTGCCTCACTCCGTCGCTATCGGATGCAAATGTTCTTGAAGACCTAATTACTTGAAATCATTTTTGCTATGAAGGATATTTCAGAGTACTCTGTAAATTGAAAACATCAAAATATTTTCACTTCATTCTTCTCAATATGCATGTATGCATGAAATTAAGTTGTGTCTAATATTAAGCAATTTCCAATAAGGGAGATCTGGATACAAATTAATTTTCTTCTTAAATCTCATTCCTGTTAGTACTTTTAAATCATTCTTAAAAGATACCCGACGTACAATCTGACAACTTTAACAAAACTTTCCAACACAATCTGATCATGCGGTTGAATCATTTTAGAAGAAAAATGTTTATTTTTATTATTAACCAAATAATAACATGACTTTCCATTGAAATCATTTCAGAACTCACTTATGTAGGAGGAAGAAATCTTCTATGACCAAGATAACCAATCTTTTTTGTTTCATCTAAATGTAAATTGTAAGTGTTCTCCATATAAATTGGACATGCTAATTTCTTCTTGGGGAGGGCTAATTTTTTTCTCATTAGTAGGATTCGAACCCTGGTCCTTTAAAGTGGGAGCCACTGCTTCTACCACCAGACCATTAGAGGGGTTCTTGGAGGGGGGATGAGCTAATTGTCGAGACATCATTTGTCTAATTTATTGTTATCATCAGTCATTTTAGTTGTTAATGTTTGTTGAATTTTTGTACTTGCATAATATAAGATAAATGATTCTAACATATTTGTCATTAATATTCATAAGGTATTTTTACAAAAATATACACTAAAGTTATGATTTGCATTAATATACCTCTAAAAATATTATAATTTACTAAAACATCTTTACAAAATCCTTCATTTTAAAAAACACACTTCCATTAATGTAATGTTAATTAATATTATCGAATTTAATATTTCTAAATAAAAAATAAGAAAAATATTTTAGTAAAATGGAAAGTAATGCGTAATAATAAAAAATATAAAAACTACGAAAAATAAAAAAAATATATTCCTACATTAGATAAATTGTAAAACAAGTATTATAGCATAAAAATGTATTTTCTTCGTGTGTTTGAAAATAATGATTCCAAAGTGTAAAATACTATGGGTAATCATGTAATATATTTTATATGTCTATACACACTAATATATGTCTATACAATAAAAATATGTATAGTAATATGGATATCCATATCCACAAAAAGTATTTGTATCTACCCTAAAAAACAACTGTACCTATACTCAGAGTTGCAAAATAAAAATAAAAATTCCTTATTTAAATCATATCCACTCAAATTAGAATAACATATATGTATCCTCTTAAATACGAATAAGATAGTGAATGGATACTGATGTATGTATATCGGAGAATCTTTTAGTTTGGTAACTTGTATAACCTTATCCGTAACCCGGCGATTTACATCCTTGTTTTGGTATCTTACAAATGCATCCTAGGGATGCACTCAAATACAAATATATTTATATCCATGTTTTGGTATTTTAAGCGTATATGGATTCAAATTTTTTATTTTGGCAGATACGGATACAACTATGGATATGGATTTTTATTTTGTTGCAGATTAAGGATACATATATTGTTTTGATTTTTTATGATATAGATACAAATATGGTTACATAATGTTTTAGTAGATATGCATACATATATCGGTATTGCTGAATCTATATGTGTATTTTGTATATACTTACATTGTCATATGTCTGTATCTCCAAATATATTATAAGAATCCTAATAATATATTGCATCTCGAATTATTTTCAAAAGTCGGAAGAAAAATATAGATCTTTATATTACTTAATAACTGATTATACAAATTATTAAATTTAGTATAATATTATATTTTATTGTTGTTGTAGTTTATTATTTTTTAATCAATTACAACAACAAATCTATTGAATGCAAGCATTAGAAGATATTTTTTATCCACAGGATAATCCGTATCCATTTCTTAAATATCGATATCTAGATCGTGATTATTTGTTTTTATAACAATATCCATATTTAAGGATATAGTTGCGGTTTTTGATTCCGCAATATATATGTTTCTGTATCAGTATCCATATTTTAAAACGGATATTGATTGGTAACACCTATATTTATATCCATATCAGTTCGTTTACATCCCTATATTATCATCTATATTCTAATTTAATTATGTTATCAATCCAACCTTGTGAATCATGTTTGATGTAAAATTATTTCAAGAATTATCAAAATTATATATTCATAATATGTATACTTCAATAATAAATATATGTAACATATAAGATTTTTTGAAGACTTGGCGGGGACAAGCGCCCTCCCGCCCCCCTTGTCTTCGTCTCTGCTTTGGTACTCCGATCTAACGAGTTAGCACACGATGGAAAATCATTTATAATGCATAGAAGAGTTACATTCATTCAAATTCCTTCTTCTCAGCATCATAAGTTTTAAAAACACTAGAGTTACATAACAACTTTAAATCATCACTCCAAGACTGCATATATACATCATTTGCATTATCTACTCCCTTCGAACTTGGAATTAATAGTGACGACATAATAAAATTGGATTTTATACACATCCAAGCAAGTAAATTATAAGTCATTAAAACAACATGTGACATCGAACGTGACAGAAACATAGACTCGAAAGGATTAAATCCATCACCGCAAAAATTAATCTGATGCTTCTTGGATCACTTGTTTGCGAGTATGTGAAGTAAACATGCATAAGCAAACCACGTGTACACGGATTTACGAGGTACTAGGCTCCATTCTCAAGTAGTGAGTTGATCATTTCACTATACGTGGAAAAGGATAAAATACATCGGATATAGAGAAGCCTAACTCTAGGTAATTTCTACAATACTGATGAATCCACATTTCATCATCTTTATTCTATCATTTTGGCCTCAAAAACCCTAGTAAATGCTTGTAAATAGCATTAATTTCATCATCTTAGCATTCATGCATGTGCATCCAAGTAGTGTATAAAATACTGTAATTAAAGCCAAAATTATAGAATAAATAAAAGAAAAGAAAAAGAATAAAATATTGTAAATATTTTATGACCCGAAACCCCGAGACCTAGGCATCTTGATGAATAGGTCGACTAGGAATAAAGTAGGGGGAGATAATGGTCAAATACCTATATTATTCTATTCATTTTGGGACCTATTTTTGGTTCCACTTTTTATACATCAAATAAAGAAACTTTGTACATAAAAGTTGTAGATAATTTTATATAGAAAAATACAAAATTGATTTCACTAAAAAATAAGGTACAGATAAAAAGTTATGGTCTGAATAAAAATCCAGAATCCCAACTTCCCAGACCCGTATCTCACAAATAAAAACTCCAAATGCAGCAAACTCACCTTTAATTGTATATAGAATAAAATAATATATTTAATGGTGGTGGTTTCGCATTTGGCGGAGCTACGGTTTGAAAGTTGAGTTTTGGACCCTCATTGTACAAATGTACTGATTAAAATATTCAATTTATTCTTTATTCATTATTTTTGTATTTTTATATTTTTATAATTTTGTAAGTATTACTTATAATATATATGCACATTAAAATCAGAAATAAAAAGAAAACTCAAAATAAAAATACTTATAAATACAATACATTGGTATACTACTGATATACATACATATATATTACCTACTTATATTTTATTAAATATACAAAATACATTAGAAAAATAAAATAAAATTATATTCATGTGTGCAAAAGTATCTTATAATTTTGTAAAATAATAAACAAAAATAAACAAATTAAAATCACAAAATAAAAATAAATTAATAAAATATATAGGTAATATACCTATAAAGGAGTGTAAAAGTAAACTCATAATAAAATACCACATAAAATGACGAATATTTTTTATTTTATAATCATAATTTAATTCAACCATTTTCTATTTTTAAATTATTTTATAAACCATTTTCTCAGGGTTTTTCCTGGTTGGTCCACGTGGACCAACCAGGGGGCGGTCTTCCTTGACTCAGGTCAACTGCCTATCCTCCACCCATGTGCATCTGTCAGAATGCGTTAGACCTCGTTTTGGTCGATTTTTCCAGATCACATCTTGCACCAATTCATGATAGAATCTTCACGACTTTTTCTCCTCGATTATCAAGCTTGCTCGCCCTATGTTCATCTCGAGGATTGGATCAATGTGATGCCCAATGCACCCGGGTCTTTGGGGCGTCAGAGCCATTTTGTCAAACAACATAAAACCGCCCCTTGGACTTCGATTCAAACTGGAACCCCAATCTTTGGCTCTCCCGTGCCCTTGTTGACCCCAAACACATCCTGGAGGTGACAGCTCCACGATCGACCATCCAAGGAGGCGGTGCAGCAGCCTAGGGCGTTCCAATCACCTCCGGCCGACCACCGTCGAGGTACCCCCAACCTCGGGCATCCCAGACCCTTGAGGTATACTTTTTCCCCTTTATTTTTCTCGCAGTAGCTTAGCCATCATCCTAGGATCAAAATCCCTCAAAAAACTCTCGCTTCCATCGATCCAATCGCCCACATCATCGTCTTGGCCGGAGCGCACCTCCGGCCAATCACCGCCGCGTCGCATTTCGCATCGATTCCACCTCCCCAAGGTCCAGGCATTTTGCCCTGGACCTCCTAACCCTTTTTGCAGGTCATAGAACGTTCATTCGCACCTGGAGGCTATTTTGGAGCCTCGCCGGAGCTCGCGAAGCCCTCCCAGCTCCGCCGATCGCCAGCGAGCACCTCGACCGTCGCCGAGGTCTTTTGAAGCCACCAAGAGGAAGAGGAGACCTCCAGGAGACTCCACGTCCATTTTGAAGCTCATTCGCCACCGGAGGACGGAGATCTCGGGCGGAGAAGTTCGCCCTTGCCGGCGCGCTTCGCTGTCTTGGTCCTAGCCTCTGCACCGTTGGATCGTGGAAGGAGCTCCAGGTTGCACAGCCACCGTCTGATTCTCCATCGCCTCGACCGTTCGATCAATCAAGGAGGATCTGATCTCAGCCGTGCATCGTCGAAGCGTCATCGGCCGTCCGTAGCTCGCCACGTGGATAAGTGGCATCACCTCCGCCGTTGGATCGCGCGCAAGGGGTGTTTTGCTATTTTAACCCCGCGCATTTTGTATTTATTATTTAGTACTTAAACTTTCGTCTGTAGTGTACAAGTTTTGTGAAAATTGCAAGCAGGCCCTTGCACTTGTTTTATTTGCACTTCGCCCCTCTGCCACGTCACCTCACGTGACCTGTTCATGTGAGGTGTGGGCATTTTGCGAGGAGGCCCTCGGTCCTTTGGATATTTCGTTTTAGTACTAGAAATTGTGGTTTAAGTGTTATATTTTTTGGATAATTGCATGTAAGCCCTCGGGCTTTGTGGAAATTACATTTTAGTCCCTGCTAGGCGCGTGCGAGTCACGCGCCCTGGTGGGTCATTTGCGCCGACACTCCTGCGGATCTGTGTATTTGTATTTGGTCCATAAATTTCAATATTAAGTCTAATATTTTGTGGAAAATTGCTTGGATGCCCCTGGATGTTTTGGTATTTGCATGTATACCCTTGCTAGGCCTTAATATTTTTGCGTGCTTGTAGTATTTATTTGGAGCCTCATTTTAAATCGAAAAAATTCTCAAAAATTTAACTTAAGCTCTTGCTAACTTGTGCTTTAATGTCCTATTTTTAATTTTTGATTTTATTGCATTTTAATATTTATTAAAAATCAAAAACATGCTTTTTGCCTACTGTCTAGCTTAGAATATGCCAAAAAAATATTAAAACATCTCGAAATATTCCAAAAAAATCCCTACTGTCTATCTTGACCTCTTTTAGTGTCAGTCCAAAAATCACTAAAAATCGCAAAAGAAAAACCTTAAAAATTCAAAAATACACAAAAACTTCAAAAAAATCTATAAAATCAAAGAAAACTCAGAAAAATATAAACTCAGTTCCTGTTTCTTCTATATTTTATTATCTTTATTCAAAAATTAATTTAGGAAAATTTTGTGGTTGTTTGCTCTTTTTAATTCCCATTTTGCCCTCAGCCAGTAGCTAATTCACTGTTTTGTTTTATTTTAGTGTTTAAAAATACCAAAAATGTTTTGAAAAATACCCAAAAATCACAAAAACGGTAAAAAATTATAAAAATACCAAAAACATTTTATTTCTGAATTGTTGGCTATTTTTGCACATTTTTATAAACATTGTAGCACCTCTTTTCTTACCTTGTCTATATATTCCAATATTGAAATATATATATATATATATATCAAATATAAAATATAAAAATCAGAAAAATTAAAAATCAAAATACAAAATAAAAAAATATTTAAAAAATATATTTAAAACTCACAAAAATATTCGGTTGCATAGTGTAGACACCGCTCACATTCACTCACACACATTAGATTGTTCTGCCCTGTTTGCTCCCTGTGTTCGAACTCTCTGCATACTTGCTTGCTATACATCTTTTGTGCAGAGTTAAAAATAAATTTTAACTCCACATTTATTTCTAATTGTTTGATCTATAGTGTGGGTTAATTGTTGATTAAATACAGTTTATTGTGGGTCACCGCAACGACCTCGGTTGTCTCCGCTTTGTGTGAGACATACTATTTAGATCTTCGATAATTTGTGTTTATCAAATGGCGTCGTTGCAAGGGAGCAACAGCGCGTACATCAGTTTTTGTTGTGTTGTGATCATTTGTCTGCATTTCGCGGCTTTTATTTCTATTTGTATTATTTTTATATCTGCTGAATTGTCTAACCACTCTCCTTGTTTGGATTTCGTGCGAGGTATGCGGATCGAGGGAGGAGCCCCTCTTGGAGCACCTTCGCACCCACGTGAAGCGGCTTTAGCCTAGCACGAAGAAGGACTTGGAGGATTTTGCAAGACAACTTCTAGTGTATTTTCTTTTATTGTATTTATTGTGTAATTTGTGAGAGAGAGAGAGAGAGACCTATTTTTGTAATAATACAGGTACCCATGGACACTTGGACATTTGAGCCTAATTTCTAAGTGATTGTTCACTTGGGGGCTCGCCACGGTTTTTCACGGTTTTCTTCGCATTTTTTTATTTTGTTTTCCGATTTTTGTTTTATTTATTTTGTGTGATTGAGCCCCTAGTTTTAGGATTGCTTGTGATAGACTAAGGCCAAATACCTAATATCTTTGCATGTACCTATAGTATCGTTTGGACTTAGTCAAATTTAAACAGTTGATCATCACCTTCAATCCGTCGCGCCGCGAGCTCTCCCTGCCAAGCGCTTCTCCTGAACTCGATTTGTCGAGAGGAGGAGGGGTGAGCCTAGACCGGACTCTAGGGTTGAGGATTGGTGGTCAACTTGTGGTTCTTCCCGATAATAGCAATTTCTGAAACTTAGAGCGATTTCATCGGCTTTTGCATTTGCATGTAGATAGGTTTCAATTCTGCTGAACATCTTTGCATGTAGAGTGCTGGAGGAAAGGTGAGCATTTCTCTTTAGCATTCATCATCGATTGCCGCTTGCATTGCTTTTCCGACTCTCCCTCTGATTTTGCCAACCTAGGTGCTAAGTAAAATTGAATCCTCGTTAGGCGCGTGCATTTTTCATTAAAAATCCAAAAAAAAGTGATAATCTTTAAAATTGGGACTGCTAATATTACTTGACCCTAAAATCGACCAAAAAGAAAAATCTTGTATTGGGGCAAGTAATCCCCTCATTGTCTTAGTTTTACATTGCTCGCGCACACACTAAGGTTAGTGCCAAAATCCCATATTCAGTCCCCTAAGTGTTTGTGTAATTTTGGACTTTTCACCTAACTCTAAAACAGACAAGATAAAAAGACCGCTCTTTGCGATCTCTACCGAGTTGAGTAGGTGAATTGAGGGTTTGTCTTATTTTCATTTTTGTCTGTGATTGTTGTGTGTGTCCTAGATCATCTCGGCGCACTTGCGCCTTTTTCTTCACTCTCTTGACTTGACCATCGTGCTATCCCGATCTTTTTCTTTTTGATTTCGAGATGGACTCCTGGAGTGCATTTTATCCGGATTTTGCGGACCCCTCGCTCGCTCCAGCCGGTCCACCTCCCTTTTATCAGGAGGACCCGCCTCCTACTTTTTCTGATTTTTGTACATACTCGCCTCAGCCACAGTATCACGACTCGGAGTTCTATCCACACCCATCCCCACATGTATATTATCCACCTCCACCTTCACAACCACCTGAGTCTGACCTGATGGAGTCACCTCCCTCGATCTCTATGAGTGATATCTTGAATCGGATGACAAAGCGCATTGATTTGATGAATGATGATATTGCTTTCTTGAGGAAGAATCAGATTAATGCTCCTTTCGTCGGGGATAAGGCTTCACTTATGGGTGATCATGGGAGCTTGCAATCGCCAAAAATACAAAAAAATGAGAAAAATGTGAAAATCCAAAAAGAGTTCAGGAGACACTTGGTTGATTCATATTGTGAGGAGAGAGTCCATTTGCCAGAGCCCTTGACCACACAACCTTTCACACCTAGTCCCATCTTTGACCCCGAGGATGCCGCTGTACAGACTGCTCTTGGCATACCTCATGTATATGCTGATTCTGACTTCCTACCTTGTATGGAGGAAGTCCAAAAATTCAAAAAAATGCTATCTGAACCCGAAGTGGTGGCTACTATTCATGAGATTATTCATGCCCCACTTCAGCAGGCCATGACCCAATTATATGCTCCTCTTCCCAAGAAGAGAAAGCGGAGGAGCAGATCTGAGCGTCACATTCTGACCGTGGCCACTGCCCACGCCATCACACACCGTCCCATTCCCAAAAGGAAGAACACAGCTACACCATTCATCACTTGCACCATCTCTGACTATACATGTGATCGCACTCTCCTAGACAGCGGTGCTTCGATTAGCATACTACCCTTCTCGTTGGTACAGTCTCTTCACTTAGGGCCTCTTAAGAAGACCAGGATGATCGTTCAGTTTGCTGATGGATCTATCAAGAGGCCAAAGGGTATCCGTGAAAACGCCGTCATTTCCATTCAGGGCACGAGCCATCATGTAGATTTTGTCGTGTTGCCCATAGAGACCTCCACGGGGGAGCCATCTCCAATCATCCTGGGACGACCATTCCTCGCCTCTGCGAGGGTCGTTATTGACTATGGATCAGGAGAGATTCGCTTCCGTCCTGTTGACGAGAGCGAAGTGTCGATCACCGCACCCACAGTTGACCAGAGACCTGCACCTGATGCACCTTCACCGATCATAGCTGACTCCGAGGTCTGTGACCGATCTAATGATATTAGAGATGTTGGCTTAGCGAAATCTGATGAGACCCGACGACTCCCCCGAAAGGGGAAGAAATCGGAAAGCATAGACCCCGCAGTTCCTCCTCCTGGTGTGTGGCGATGTGTTGATGAAATCCAGAGTATTTATGTGATTGATCCCATTGAGCGGAGGGCAGATACCAAGTCTAGACAGGACGGACCTGGTTTGAACACTCCCACTGATAAGTCTGTTCCTGGTCACTCACAAGTAAAGATGATCGAGGACGTTTATGATGTTGCCCATTATTTTGAGAGACCTCATAAGGAAACAAATGACCTAGGTAAGACTAAACAGGATGGACCTGGTTTGACTACTTCCACTGATAAGTCCGTGCCTGGTCCTTCAGAAGTAAAGATGATTGAGGTCGGTTATGATGCTGCCATTTATTTTGATAGATTCAGGCCTCTTGTTGAAAACAATGATTCAGGTGAAATTCTTGAGGACGATCTGAGTTCGTATACTTCCACTGATGATTTCGTTCCTTTTGATTTTGACCTGGACGAGCCCTCGCAGGACGACTCCGATTACACTTCTTCCGAGGATGATGAGTTTGTCCCATTCCACTTTAATATCTGCGAGACTTCCAAGGCCATACCTAGCCGTACCTCTTCCACTCACCAGGCTGTGCCTCCACATCATAGGAACACCAAGGGAGAACCTAGCCATATTGCTTCCATTGATCAGTTCGTCCCTTTCCGTTTTGATTCCACTGAGGGCCTTCATCGTGTCGATCCTGATCGGCTTCCATCCACTGTGGACCCCGATGTCGACATATACCATATCAGATCTATCCCTCAGCGGCCCCATGAGAAGGTTTGCTTTCCACCTTATTATGATCATCCATTTATGTTGTAGATTCTCTCCGTTGTTCACCTCTGCCTCTCCCGTTTTGCTCGTCCACCCATCCTCGTGTTTGCCTTTCTTAGGACGCACTTTGTCCTAAGTATAGGGGGGTGGACGAGCCGAGTGTTCATTCTTCGTTCCGTGTCATCACTCCTGTCGTTGCCTATACTTAGGGTGTCTTTTACCCTAAGTATAGGGGGAGTGGTGTGTACATCCTCATGATCTCTTCATCCATCTTCTGATTTCTTTTCTTCTTTTCTTCTTTTCCTTTTCCTTTTTCATTTTCTTTATCTATCAAAAAGGTGCCGCCCTTGTATACAGTTTTCCATACTTAGGATGTACTTTATCCTAAGTATAGGGGGATGTGCACCCCGAGTTTCTCTATTTTTCGATCCTCTCCAATTGTCTCCTCTTCTTGTCTATACTTAGGGATATCTTACACTAAGTATAGGGGGAGACAACCCGAGTACGATCTGTTCATTCCTACCCTTGACCCTCCCTACGTTTTGTACAGTCTGCTATACTTAGGGTTATTTGATCCTAAGGGTTCGTTTGGTTGCAGGGTTGGGCAGGGTTGGGTTGGCCCAACCCGGGTTACCCCTCCAACCAAACGGCCCAATCCTCCTCACAGTATACTATTAATAGGGGTACCCCTGCCCAACTCAACCCTGCCCATCCCTGCAGCCAAACGAACCCTAAGTATAGGGGGACGGTCAACTTCTCATTGGTTCATTCTTTAATTCATTTCTTCATTCCTTTATTATTTAGACTTGTCTATACTTAGTACGAGTTATATCTTCTCTTTTCTCTCCGATCTATGAGGACATAGCTCAAGCTAAGTATAGGGGGGTCGCATATACTGTGTATATACTTTAGCCATAACTCGTACTGACGTATTTTCTTAATAATATGGCTAATCATTCTTTAAAATTCATTAAAATCCTTAATAAAAAGGTGTTTTGTTCCTCAAATTCTTTTTGTATTTACTGATTAATAAATCGGGTGAAAATATTTTTTTTGCAAAATGTTTGAAAAATAGTTTGAAAATCTTTGTGAAAATCTATTGAAAACTATTTTGAAAATGTTTTGTTACATGTTTTCAACCTGTGTAAAAATGTGTGGTTTGTAAAAATTTCTTTTCTTTGTGTGAAGTAAAAAGTTTGAAAAATGATTTGCAAATGGTTTGAAAAATGGTTGCAAAAATATTTGAAAAATCTATATATACTGTTTTGAAAACCTTTGCAAAATGATTTTTAAATGTGTGTACATGTTTGTAAAATGTTTGTAAAAATTATTTTGGACTATAGTTTTCAAAATTGTTTGAAAAACCTGTGTCAAATAAGTTTGAGGAATATTTACATCACACCAAAATCTACTATATATATATGTAAAAAATTGATCACTTACCCTTGTAAATTCTTAAAATCCACTTCTTGTATATATAAGAAGCACTCCCGTGTACATAGTTTTCACCTAACCTTTAACCAAAAACTTTTTGTTTTCAAAAATCCCAAAAACATTTGCAAAAATTAAAATCCAAAAACATTTGAAAAATCTTTTTGAAAAAGACAAAAAAATGCATCTGCATATGCATCATCATCATCTTTTCAAACATCCATAAAAAGTTCAAAATTCTTGAAAATTGCATCACAAAAATATTTTCTGCATTGCATTGTATGGCATGAGCATTTTTCGGATTGAGTTTGATAGTTGAACAAGTCTAAGTAAAATCCGGAGATTGGAGCTTGATTGGACATTAAAATCTACCTAATAACAGGAACCCTATAGGAACTGGGTTTGAGGTACTTCAGGTCTAGTTGACTTAATTCTTTGAGGATCACGGGACTTGGTTCAATGGATTCCTGACTGCCCAAGTAGAGTATTTCGGAGAACACACACGACTCTTGTTGATAATGACCTAACTTGGACACCCGCACCTTTCACATGGCTCAACTCAGTTGGAGTGGTGAGGGGATTGGATTTGCCGGTATGAGACGCACACAAGTGGAAACATTTGTCTTCCTCTAGGGAGGGAAGTGCACCCCAATCCGTCCAGTGATTAGGAAGTCTAAAGACAGGAGGTTGTGGGTTGCAATAAAGCTTCAAAAGAGGGATAGTCTACTGGCTCAAGAGGAAAAACTCCCTATTAAATGCTGCCGTGAATAGTATTCAAAAAAAATATGTTCAGGCATGTACAAAAATAAAAAGCCTGCAAAGTATGTACATATGTTGTAAAGTCAATAAGCAAACTTGAGTTCCAAAGTCAAATATGTGAGCCTGCAGCTGGATGACTTGACTACACTGGTTTTGCATCCCAGGATAGGTAGCTACATTGGCTACCGTCCATTCTTCTCTTCACCCCCTCCTCTTGAGCTGGTTGCCACTTGAACTTAGAAGGGAATACCCCGCTCCTCGAGGATGGAGTTATTGGATTGGGGAATCATTGGGTTGTCGTACTGGAGAAGTCAGTCTCTTTGTCATTCTAGTTGGGGAGAGCCACCATCACTTACATTGTACGAGTCAGATTCATAATCGTAAGAGTTTGCGTATGAATTGAAGTATTTCTGACCTGGCTCTTGAGGAGCCTTGGACAGAGTTTTGAGATTCTCAAGGACTGTTGGATTTCAAGGTCGGTTCTCATTAAGGTTCTTCCCGCACTAAAATTCCAAAGGTCTGACTTAAGCTCCAAACTTTGATTTTGTGAAGACAAGTTTGATCATTAAATTTAATCCACATTTCTTCTTTTTCTTTTCTTTCTTTTTCTTTATGCACTTATTGCATAAGTGTTTGCTAGGGACTAGCAAAGGTAAAGTATAGGGGGATGATGAATCCACATTTCATCATCTTTATCCTATCATTTTGGCCTCAAAAACCCTAGTAAATGCTTGTAAATAGCATTAATTTCATCATCTTAGCATTCATGCATGTGCATCCAAGTAGTGTATAAAATACTGTAATTAAAGCCAAAATTATAGAATAAATAAAAGAAAAGAAAAAGAATAAAATATTGTAAATATTTTATGACCCGAAATCCCGAGACCTAGCATCTTGATGAATAGGTCGACCAGGAATAAAGTAGGGGGAGATAAGGGTCAAATACCTATATTATTCTATTCATTTTGGGACCTATTTTTGGTTCCACTTTTTATACATCAAATAAAGAAACTTTGTACATGAAAGTTGTAGATAATTTTATATAGAAAAATACAAAATTGATTTCACTAAAAAATAAGGTACAGATAAAAAGTTATGGTCTGAATAAAAATCCAGAATCCCAAATTCCCAGACCCGTATCTCACAAATAAAAACTCCAAATGCAGCAAACTCACCTTTAATTATATATAGAATAAAATAATCTATTTAATGGTGGTGGTTTCGCATTTGGCGGAGCTACAGTTTGAAAGTTGAGTTTTGGACCCTCATTGTACAAATGTACTGATTAAAATATTCAATTTATTCTTTATTCATTATTTTTGTATTTTTATATTTTTATAATTTTGTAAGTATTACTTATAATATATATGCACATTAAAATCAGAAATAAAAAGAAAACTCAAAATAAAAATACTTATAAATACAATACATTGGTATACTACCTATATACATACATATATATTACCTACTTATATTTTATTAAATATACAAAATACATCAGAAAAATAATATAAAAATATATTCATGTGTGCAAAATATCTTATAATTTTGTAAAATAATAAACAAAAATAAACAAATTAAAATCACAAAATAAAAATAAATTAATAAAATATATAGGTAATATACTATAAAAGAGTGTAAAAGTAAACTCATAATAAAATACCACATAAAATAACGAATATTTTTTATTTTATAATCATAATTTAATTCAGCCATTTTCTATTTTTAAATGATTTTATGAACCATTTTCTCAGGGTTTTTCCTGGTTGGTCCACGTGGACCAACCAGGGGGCGGTCTTCGTTGACTCAGGTCAACTGCCTGTCCTCCACCCATGTGCGTCTGTCAGAATGCGTTTGACCTCGTTTTGGTCGATTTTTCCAGATCACATCTTGCACCAATTCATGATGGAATCTTCACGACTTTTTCTCCTCGATTATCAAGCTTGCTCGCCCTATGTTCATCTCGAGGATTGGATCAGTGTGCTGCCCAATGCGCCTTGGTCTTTGGGGCGTCAGAGCCATTTTGTCAAACAACATAAAACCGCCCCTTGGACTTCGATTCAAACTGGAACCCCAATCTTTGGCTCTCTCTCGCCCTTGTTGATCCCAAATGCATCCTGTAGGTGACAGCTCCACGATCGACCATCCAAGGAGGCGGTGCAGCAGCCTAGGGCATTCCAATCACCTCCGGCCGACCACCGTCGAGGTACCCCCAACCTCGGGCATCCCAGGCCCTTGAGGTATACTTCTTCCCCTTATTTTTCTCGTAGTAGCTTAGCCATCATCCTAGGATCAAAATCCCTCAAAAAACTCTCGCTTCCATCGATCCAATCGCCCACATCATCGTCTTGGCTGGAGCGCACCTCCGGCCAATCACCACCGCGTCGCATTTCGCATCGATTCCACCTCCCCAAGGTCCAGGCATTTTGCCCTGGACCTCCTAACCCTTTTTTGCAGGTCATAGAATGTTCATTCGCGCCTGGAGGCTATTTTGATGCCTCGCCAGAGCTCGCGAAGCCCTCCCAGCTCCGCCAATCGCCAGCGAGCACCTCGGTCGTCGCCGAGGTCTTTCGAAGCCACCAGGAGGAAGAGGAGACCTCCAGGAGACTCCACATCCATTTTGAAGCTCATTCGCCACCGGAGGACGGAGATCTCGGGCAGAGAAGTTCGCCGGCGCGCTTCGCTGTTCTTGGTCCTAGCCTCTGCACCGTTGGATCGTGGAAGGAGCTCCAGGTTGCACAGCCACCATCTGATTCTCCATCGCCTCGACCGTTCGATCAATCAAGGAGGATCTGATCTCAGCGGTGCATCGTCGAAGCGTCATCGGCCGTCCGTAGCTCGCCACGTGGATAAGTGGCATCACCTCCGCCGTTGGATCGCGCGCAAGGGGTATTTTGCTATTTTAACCCCGCGCATTTTGTATTTATTATTTAGTACTTAAGTTTTGTGAAAATTACAAGCAGGCCCTTGCACTTGTTTTATTTGCACTTCGCCCCTCTACCACGTCACCTCACGTGACCTGTTCACGTGAGGTGTGGGCATTTTGCGAGGAGGCCCTCAGTCCTTTGGATATTTCGTTTTAGTGCCAGAAATTGTGGTTTAAGTGTTATATTTTTGGGATAATTGCATGTAAGCGCTCGAGCTTTGTGGAAATTACATTTCAGTTCCTGTCAGGCGCGTGCGAGTCACGCGCCCTGGTGGGTCATTTGCGCCGACACCCTTGTGGATCTGTGTATTTGTATTTGGTCCATACATTTCAATATTAAGTGTAATATTTTGTGGAAAATTGCTTGGATACCCGTGGATGTTTTGATATTTGCATGTATACCCCTGCTAGGCCTTAATATTTTTGCGTGCTTGTAGTATTTATTTAGAGCCTCATTTTAAATCGAAAAATTCTCAAAAATTCAACTTAAGCTCCTGCTAACTTGTGCTTTAACGTCCTATTTTTAGTTTTTGATTTTATTGCATTTTAATATTTATTAAAAATCAAAAACATGCTTTTTGCCTTTTATCTAGCTTAGAAAATGCCAAAAAATATTAAAACATCTCGAAAAATTCCAAAAAAATTCCTTACTGTCTATCTTGACCTCTTTTAGTGTCAGTCCAAAAATCACTAAAAATCTCAAAAGAAAAACCTTAAAAATTCAAAAATACACAAAAAGTTCAAAAAAATATAAAATCAAAGAAAACTCAGAAAAATATAAACTCAGTTCATGTTTCTTCTATATTTTATTATCTTTATTTGAAAATTAGTTTGGGAAAATTTTGTGGTTGTTTGCTATTTTTAATTCCCGTTTTACCCCCAGCCAGTAGCTAATTCACTATTTTGTTTTATTTCAGTGTTTAAAAATACAAAAAATGTTTTGAAAATACCCAAAAATCACAAAAAAAATAAAAAATTATAAAAATACCAAAAACATTTTATTTCTGAATTGTTGGATATTTTTGCACATTTTTATAAACATTGTAGCACCTCTTTTCTTACCTTGTCTATATATTCCAATATTGAAAAATAAATATATATATATATATATCAAATATAAAGTATAAAAATCAGAAAAATTAAAAATCAAAATACAAAATAAAAAAATATATAAAAAATATTTAAAAGCCCACAAAAATATTTGGTTGCATAGTGTAGACACCACTCACATTCACTCACACACATTAGATTGTTCTGCCATGTTTGCTCCCTATGTTCGAACTCTCTGCATACTTTCTTGCTATACATCTTTTGTGCAGAGTTAAAAATAAATTTTAACTCCACATTTATTTCTAATTGTTTGATCTAGAGTGTGGGTTAATTGTTGATTAAATACAGTTTATTGCGGGTCACCGCATCGACCTCGGTTGTCTCCGCTTTGTGTGAGACATACTATTTAGACCTTCGATAATTTGTGTTTATCAAATACTCCCAATACAAACGGATCCTAGAGAAAAGTTTGTTTTGGATGGAGGCGTTGCCCCCTTACAACCCCAGCCGGGGGCGTACATGCTTCTACCATCCCCTCTCATCAAGACCCTTGTGTTGCTAGGGTATGGTATGATTGTGGACTTTGCCCACCATCCTGAAGGAGGGCTGAAGGAGGGTGCAAAAAGTGGTTCTTCAATTGTGTCCAACAGAACAAATGGACAAGATTTAAGGCATATAAATAGCTTGCAAACTGTGCGAACTTTAAATGAAACAAATTCCATTCCTCTGAATTAGTTGGATATCACATTATGCTATCTTTACATTTATTTTCAAAATACCATGGCATCCATTTCGCATTATGGTTAGACCTTAACAAGCATTGTGCGGAAGAAAATAAAGAAAAGTAACGTAAAACTTTATGTGCTCTACGCTTTTCTTTGTTTCCCCAACATCACTGCCTTTAAATTTGGAAGCATTACAAATAGGGCAACTATCTAACCTTTGTCCTCATTCCTAAAAATAATGCAATCACATGGACATGCACCAATTTTTCAAAGTGCAAGGCCAACTTATGAAATTCCCTTTTCACATCATATCAGCTCTTTGGAAAACTTTCATCCGCATCTAATACCTCATGAAAAAAGTCTAATACTTCATGCACATAAATGAAATTATATCTCTTACCTTAATCTTAAACAACTCTACATAAATTTCAACCAACTCATTTTTTAGTAGAAACAATAAGCTCCTCAACATCTTCAATGAACAAGCCAATCATATCCGCATTAAAGAAGGCATTCTCTAGAATGTCTTTTGAGTTAAGAACATGTTCATCACAATAACAGTGGATCACTCTCCTTATTCCTCACCATGGGATATCTAACGTGTATAAGAAGACCAACATCCATTACAAATAGTATGCTCTAGTGTAGTGCAACAACCTCAAGTGAACTCATTTAAATATTTATGCAAGGATTAAAGTCAAACCCTTTATTGAACCCCCTTCTATCATAATGATATACCCACTCCAACCAGTTCAAAACATCCGACTCACGATTGTTGTAATGCTTTTCAATGCAAGATTTATCTATTACAACTCCTATATTGCAAAAATAGTTTGTTTAAACCAACAAGATACAGATAAAATACTTTCCCCAAAGATGAGAAGAGACTGCTTTCATCCAACATGTAACATGACTAAAGTCCAACCCATTTACTGAACCCCTTCTATGACAATAATACACCCACTCCAAACATTTCAAAACACCCGACTCACAATTGTTGTAATGCTTTCCAATGCAAGATTTATCCATTACAACTCCTAGATTAGAAAAATAGTTTGTTTAAATCAATAAGATATAGATAAAATACTTTCCCCAAAGATGAGAAGAGTCTGCTTTCATTCAATTTAGTTTGATGAATCTCCATTTCATCACCTTTATTCTATCATTTTGACCTTAAAAATCCTAATAAATGCATGTAAATACATCTAATTTGCATAAATTAACATTCATGCATTATTGTACAAATTGTATACAGAATAGTGTTCTTAATGTCAAAATTATAGAATAAAGAAAAGAAAAAGAGAATAAAATATCGAAGATATTTTATGACCCTAAATCCCGAGACCTAGGCATCTCAACGACTAGGTTGACAAGGAATAAAGCATGTGGAGATAAGGGCCAATTATACAATAAAATTTCCATTTATTTATTCATTTATTTATTTTTGAGACCTATTTTATTTTTCACTTTTTATACATCAAAAAAAAGAAACTTTGTACATGAAAGTTGTAGATAATAAAATATAAAAAAATACAAAACTGATTTCATACAAAAATAATATACAGTGTAAAAGTTATAGTCTGGATAAATTCTAAAATCCCAACTTCCCAGACCCATATCTCTCAAATAAAAACTCAAAATATATCAAAAACACATTTAATTGTATACAATTATAATAAGCTATTTAAGGAAGATGGTTTCATATTTTTTAGAATGAAAGTTTGGTTTTGGACCCCTATTGCATTGTATACTCTATTAAAATAATCGTTTTTTATTAGTCATTATTTTTATAATTTTATATTTTTTATAATTTTGTAAATATTATTTATAATAAATGTACATATTAAAAATAAAATAAAAATATAAAGAAAATATTAAAATAAAATATGTACATGAAAACATAGATGAAATACCTATAAGTATACATATATAAATAATACACCTATTTATTTAATTGTATATATTACATCAAAAAATATAATAAAAATATTTAAGTATAAAAATAAGTTATAATTATATAAAATAATAAACTAAATTAATAAAATTAAATATACAAAACAAAAGTAAAAGACATAAAAACATAGATAAATATACTCATAATTTAACCCTAAAAACTAATTTGTAATTATATACCTCTAAAAAATAAATAAAAATCATAATAATTACTTTAAATAATAAACATTTTTTATGTTATAAATTAAAATTAATAAAATCATTTTATAATAATTATTGAATTTCTAATTATTTTACACTATGTTTTTCCTGGTTGGTCCACGTGGACCAACAAGGTTGCTCGGATAGTTGACTCCGGTCAACTATCTGACCTTAGTTCCTGTAGCTCTGACAACTGCCTTTCTCCCTCTATTCTCAATTTTCTCCCTCTATACACCAATCGAGGGGATGTTGACCCTTCATGAAAGTTCTTCCCTATACATCAGAGATCCGCGTCGACCCTATTCCTTGGGCAGATCAACTTCGTTCCACCCGTGATCTCTCCTCGAATGTCACCACATCATCACGTTGTACAAAAGCCCCGACCTGTCTTCCTTCACTTTTTGAACCTCTTTGGACCCGTTTTGGCCCTCCTTCTTCGAGCTCCAGATTGAGTGAGGTGACAGGTAGCTTTTCAGCTCATTGGAGGCGCTGCTAGGCGAGTCGAAGGGTGGAAGCCACCCCCATCTCCGGCCGCCTGCCGTGAGGTCTGCTTCCCAGGTCTGCCAGTGAGGTAATACCCTTTTCTTTCTTGTTCCTAGCTTAGCATCAGCTCCTATGTTGATTTCTACCTTGATTTTGTCTTTTAATTATGTCACTTAGCCATTAATTGCACACTTGTAGTTTGTCGGAGCTGCGCTCCGGCAAACCCTCCGTCACGCTACTTCCACCATTTTTTACCATCCCTCAACTCGCTGACCACCTCCACACTTAGCCCTTCCCCTTCTCCATTTTCCTACGCCACAGATCAACTAGAACCTTTGCAGATTCTGCGATTTGAGGTTCTCCTCCCCCGTACGCCGGACCTCGCCACCCCACTCTCTTCCACCATCACAAAAGCCCTAGAATCCTATTTTTATGCTAACCCTTCTTGTAGGACGTGGTAGCTTCAAACTCCGTCGGGGGTCGATTTTGACATCCTTGCAGATACCCAGAGCTCCAGATCTTCCTCGACCTCGCGGAGGCGCCCCGGTGAACGCCGGTGTATTTTGGAGCCTTCGGCCCCTAAAGACGCTCCCATGAACCTTTCGAGTTGTTTACAGTGCAGAAGGTGGTCGGAGATCGGTGCTATGTCAAATCCAAACTCGCCATCGGTGAGTTCCTCCGTCGTTCTTCCACCATAGCCCAGAACCGCCCGATTTCTTCATGTTCTTCGTGTGCTACAACAACGGTTGGATGAAGAGCACTTGAGCCGTAGATCTCCCACGTGGGATCTGATCTCGATCGTCCAAGACAAACCGTCATCGTAGGTGCAGACACGACACGTGTCAAGTGAGGCGCATATCAGTCGTTCGATCCGCGTCGTATGAGGTATTTTACATTTCCAACATGTATTTAATATTTAGACTTTAAACTTTCCTCTACAGTTTTATAATTTTTGTAATAATAGCATTTAATATCCCTGACTTTAGAAAATTGCTAATAGGTCCAGGCCACATCACCTCACGTGCATGCACGTATGAGATGCGAGTATTTTGCAGCGGACCCCCTGCGGGTCTTGGAATTTGTCTTTAGTCCAGAAACTTCTTGTTTACATTGTAAAATTTTGGTAAAATTACATGAGGCCCTCGAACTTTATTTTAATTACATAAATACCCATGCCAGTAATGTAGTTTCTCTTTATTGTTTCTATTTATTTTAATTAGCTACATTACTTCAAAAATTCCCAAAAATTAAGACTACTTGCCTGACATGTTTTAGATTCACGCCCTTATTTTGCATTTCATTTTAGGTATTTATCATGTTTTCTAAAAATAAAAAGAGACTATTTTATCCCCGTCTACATTAGAAAATACATAAAAAATAGAAAAACATTTTGAAAAAATCCCCCCCAAATATATTTTTGTCTATTTATGTATTTTTAACCTTCAGACCAAAAATCCCTAAAACTGATAAAATAAAACTCCTAAAAAGTTAAAAATCCTAAAAACCTTCATCAAATTTTATAAATTTCCAGAAATACCAAAAATTGTATTTTCTATTTTTAAACTCTCTTTATATTATTATTTAAGCATTAAATTGATTTGGAAAGTTTTGAACTTCATTTGATATTCTTAATTTCCTTTTCAATCTCGTCTATTTAAATAAACATTATCTTAGGGTATCGTTGACTTTAAAAATATATAAAAATTAGCAAAAATCCTTAAAAATAAAAAAGAGTGAAAAATATTTTAAAACCTAAAAACATTTTATTTTCTTCATTTGGACTATTACTATTAATATTTATATCTATATTAGTCTATATTGTATATACTTTATATATAGCTATATTATTTATTTAAAAGAAAAAGTAAAAAAATAGAAAAATAAAAATAGAAAAAGAAAAACCAAATACCAAAATATAAAAAATAAAATAAAAATATAAAAAATTTTAAAAACCTACAAAAAGAAATATAGACAAAGTAGCTCACAGTCAATTTTGTGCATTAATTTGCCCGATCTATCCCGTTCGCTCCATGTCTTCGACACTCTACATGCTTGCACTATATAAACATTTTGTAGAGTTAAATAAAATAAATTTTAAGTCTACACTTTATTTTAATTTCCTGAGTATTTATTGTGGGTTAATTGTTGTTTGAAGTAGGGTTTCTTGAGAGTCACCATAATGACCGTGTCTCCATCCTGTGTAAGATATATTTAGACCCGCGAAAAATCCTCTTCAACAAATGACAGTTATCGGGGAGCAACGCTGCATAGATTGGTTTTCTGCTTGATTGTGACTTATTTGTCTTTATTTTCCTTTATTTATTTTTATTTTATTTGATATTATTGTGACTTGTCTAATCACCCTCTTCTTGTTGACTTTTATGCGAAGTACCACAGATCGAGGGAGGCTCTACTAAGAGCCTGCACACCCACGTGATGCTTCACCAACTTTTTGACCTAGTTGTCAGGAGGGAGCACAGAAGCTGACTTGGAGGAATTTTGAAGACAAGACTTTGTGCATTTTATTTTACTTATTTATTGTGTAATTTTAAAGTGAGAGAGAGACATTGAATTTGTAATAAGTAAGGACTCTACAACAATCCACACTCACGAGGTCCAGTGCCCGATGGATTGTTCTCTTGGAACCTCGTTGGCCTTTTCGCGGTTATCATCGCTTTTTTTAATTTTGTTTTTCGATTTTTATTTTCTTTATATTGTATGATTGAGCCCTAGTTGTAGGATTTTTTAGACGATAGCATTATGTCCAAACACCTAATAACTATTGCATGATCATATAGTTTACGTTTGGACTTAGTCAAATATAAATTGCTATCTATTTGGATTTGCGATCGAGCGCCGAGATAGGTGTTATATAATGCTTGCATGATCCGTTGTGGCGGACACCGATACACTTTAGAGATTGGACTTTTGGATCTCACTTCTAGATATTTAGCATATTGTTCTTCATGCTAATAGCAATTTCTGTATCTCGGGTGATTTCATTGGTTGCATTTGCATATAGATAGGTTTCAATTCTGCTGAGCATCTTTGCATGTATGGTGCTGGAGGCAATGTGAGCATTTCTTTTTAGCATACATTATAGTTTTCGCCTCGCATTGCTTTTCCGACTCTACCTCTGATTTTGACCACCTAGGTGCTAAGTAAAATTAACTCCTCGATAGGCTCGTGCATTTCCTATTAAAAATCCAAAAAAAGTGATAACACTAAAATTGAGACTGCTAACATTACTCGACCTTAAAATACATCAAAAAGAATAATATTTGTCTTGGGGTGAGTAATCCCCTCACTATCTTCGTTTTGATTTGCTTGCGTACACACTAAGGATAGTGCACAAATCTCATCAAACCATCCTAAGTGTTTGTACAATTTTGACTTCTCACCTAACTCTAAAACAGACGATAAAAAGACCGATCTTTTATAGTCTTCACCAAGTTGAGTTGCTGAATTGAGGGGTTTGTTTTGTGTGAGTTTATTTGTGTTTGCTTGTGTGCATACTAGATCTCTCTACGCATTTGCATCTTTCTTCTCATTTCTTTTGACTTGACCATCTTGCTCTCCTGATCATTTTCCTTTTGTTTTGAGATGGCCGACTGGAGTGCATTTTATTCAAACATTGCGGATCCCTCGTACCCTCCAGCCGGTCGACCTCCCTTTTTCCAGGAGGACTTTGCTCCTGACTTTTGTACATATCCACATCATCCACAGTTTCAGACCTTGTATTTTTACCCACCTTCACCTTCACATTTTTCACCGTTACATCCACTAGTGGAGTACTCGAGACTGATCTGTTGGAGTCACCTCTCATGATTTCTACACTTGAGATCTTGACCCGATTCATGGAGCATATGAATTCGAGGATTGATGACCTCACTTGCCTAAATAAGAGCCATATTGATGCTTCACGATCTGATGATTTGGACTTGATTGAGGATTCCCATGAGAGCTTGCAATCGTCTAAAATACAAAAAAAATGAGAAAATTTTAAAAATACGAAAAGAAATCGGGAGACATGTGGTTGATTCAGACTGTGAAGAGAGGGGCCACTTGCCATATCATTTAACCACACATCCACTCACATCTTGTCCCATCCTTTACTCCGAGGATGCCACTGTACAGACTGCTCTTGGCTATTAACGGGCGACCCGAGCAACTGGGGTAAAATGATATTAAGGGTCGTTGTGCCCTCAACCACTCGAATCGGGCTCAATCAAGAAAAGAAGACCACCAATAGGCAAATCAATCAAACAAACAAAATGAGCGGTCTCGCTAATTTATTTTACCTGGTATAGCTACCATGGTCGAACACAAGGAGCACGTAATGCGAAAGCTACGAAGTAGTCGGGAATCCAAGGAAAGCAAAGAAATGGTGATTTTTATATTTTTCAAAAGTTTTATGATTTTTTTATGGATTTTAAAAATAAGAAAAAGAGAATACAAGGAAGCCAAAAAGCAACTTCAAACACTTATTTCAAACACAAAAAATACTCAGAAAAAAACAAAAATATTTTTTTGTTTTTAAAATATTAAAATATTTTTGTGGATTTTATGGGTTTTTTTATTTTTAATTATTTTCTAAAAATCAAATAAAATAAAAAACAATGACCAAATTATAGCTGGGACCTAAAGGCAAGTGAAAATTAATTAAAATGCTTATAAAATCCTAATGGTAATTTTATGAGAAACTACAAATAAAACCTAACTACAGCAACTGAAAACATAATTTTTTGAATTATTATGAATTTTAATGATTTTTATAATATTTTTACTATTTTCTAATTTTTATGGGTTTTATAAATGGAAATAAGATGAAAATTGGAGAGAAATTCAAACAACCAAGAAGAACCAATCAAGATTTTTTTTCGGATTTTTTCAAGGCTTTTTAATATTTCAATGGCTTTTCTAAAACAAATAGTGATAATTTTTAAGGTTTTTAAATTTTTAAAAATAATAAATGAAAACAAAACAAAATAAAAAATTCATTAAAATTCCCACACAGTGGCAGGGAGCCACGTGTCAAAATTTCGTGAATTTTGGGGATAAAGTGTTATTTATTTAATTAAAGATAGGAAGCATAGCACACATGGACCAATCTGCAAAGAAAATAAGTTCTAGGGCTAAATAATAACATACGGGAAAAGTCTGGGGCCCAAACTACAATTTTCGCATCAAATTCCACACATGTCTCAAATCAGTACGCACAGGGGTATATTTGCAAATACTGAAAGTAAAACTTCAAATCATAAGAGCAGACAAGTCCAAGGTAAATAATGCAAATATCCCAGAATCACACATGACGGAGCACGTGGCTTCACACAAACAGGACAAAAATGCAAATATAGAAAAACTACAGGTGCTAAAATGCAAGAAGGTCTAATTATATACTTTATTTTACAGACTAAAGGATAAACTAAAATAAAAGTAGGGTAAAGCGAGAAAAATACCCATGCAGCACGTGAGCTGCGCGTGACTGGATAGGTGGCGACCGCTGGTTGGGCGCAGACGAATGGCTCTGGAAGCGTCAGGCGACAGATCTGACGGCTGTCAGATGTTAGCTATGTGGGTGCTACGGGACCGTTAGATCTGACATCTAACGGTCCGACACCTCCAGGTGAATGGGCGGCTGTGATGACGTCTGGAAGACACGGACAATCCAACGACGGAGAGAGGGTCTGGAAGAACTGCGTCGAGGTGAGCTTCGTCAGAGCATCGATGAAGATCCAAAGCTCCGATGAATGATTGCCCGGTGCCAGAAGAATCGTGAGGCCCTTCCGCGTCGAATGGCCGGCTCGGATGGAGTCGCGGATGGTCGGATCTACGCGACGATGGCTGGGAGCTGGGCGAGCTCCGGCGAGGGTGGTCAAAGGCTATCGGGGTTGTTCCACGCGCGCTAAGTCCTGCAGGAGAAAGCTCGGACTCGGATCAAGGCTCTGGTCGGGGTTATTTAGCCTATAATAGAGAGAAGCGGGGCGAATGGAAGGGGGTCTTTGACGAAGGCGGTGGATGAGACCTAGTGCCTGATCCTGGCAATCCGAGCCAAGGTCAGGATAATCAGACTGCGTGAAGGATGGAGGATGAGCAGAGGCGTTAATCGGAACGGGTGGATGACGGCGAAGAGGCTTCGACCGGCTAGTCGGAGCTGGCGGAGCGACAGTGAAGCACAACTGAAAGATTCGGGAAATAAAGGAACCAGGATCGATATGAGAGCTACCTGAGGGTCCTAACGTGATCCTGAGCTCTAGGGGATGCGGGACGGCGGGGGTCTTGCCTCGGCTTCGCTGCGGCTGACGGGGGAGGCTCGTTGCGGCGGTGCTCTGGCCACGAGAGGCGAGCTACGGCTACACACCACCTTTCCGATGACCAAAGGTGGTCTCCGGTTGATGTCACCAAGGCGGAGCTTTTCAGGGTATCATAAGGTGTGCGATGCGAGCTGCGAGGCTGGGAGAGCAAATGAGGAGCTTTATAGCATGTCCCAAGAAGCTTGAAGAATCGGATAACGCACGCGAACCGAGGTCGATCCGCTACTCCCTACGGATCCGGGAGGATGACCGATCCACTGGGGATATGCGGACGCCAAAATCGGAGCAAGAGGGTGCAGGATCCAGGTCGGGATAATTGGGAGAAACGAGAACAAAACCCGGATCCGCACGAGGGGAGGTCCGGGAGGGGTAGTTGACCGGGGTCAACATTCCTCCCGGACCAATAGGAAAATAGATGGTTAAAAAGTCTACATTATATAAGCTTTCAAAAAATCACAAGGAATAAAAGCAATGGTTTTTTCACCTCCACAAAGCTAACAAAGAATAACATGTTTTCTTTCCTTTTTTTCACTTATCGTTTTATCTACTTCTTATTATCTGCGCCTTCTTTTCGTTTTTTTACAAATTCTCTTCTAGACAGCCTTGCTTGTTATGAAGATATTCGAAACTTGAAAAATAGAAGGAATTTTTACCCGATAAACCCTATAATCTTTGCCAATTACCTCCACAACCTTTGAAACAACCTAATTCCCCCCTACACCCCGTAACTTGCTCTGTCTTACCCCACGGACCCCGCTATTAATTTGAGACTGCTTGGGTTAACTAGCTTGGGTTTAAGTTGAGTTAATCAAACCCTAGTTCGTGAATGTGAATGTCGACACGAATCCATGCTCGTCTCACCGCTCCATCGGCTCCAGGGACACTGGGCAGACATCGGGCTCCACCTGCTCAGAGAGAACCCATGGCGGATGGGCATGCCATGTTCTTCTTCCTACTCGTGTGGGCGAGGTTGACCCAGGGATACCCCTTGAACACCAACCCTACCATGATCGTGCAACCTTCTCCACACCAAGGCTCCCGCCTCAGATCCTGGTGGACCATCTGTAAGTAGACTTCAAAGAGGGCTCGCAGACTCCATGCTCGGGAGAAATCGACCTGCTTCGCGTACATTTTTCAGCCGACTTCATATCCTGTCTCAAAATGAAGGCATCCGGGTATGAGCCATCAAGAAGGTACAACATCTTCCAGTGCCTCCTCGCCCACCTCTGGAAGAAGCTCACAGTGGCTCGGGGCCTTGAAAAGGAGGAGCTCACCACAGCGTGCATTCGCGTAGACATTCGTGCTAAGATGCAACACCCCATACCGACAGAGTACTTCGACAACGTTGTCCTTATCACGATGCACATGTTGTCGGCGGGGGATCTACTTGAGCAGAGCTATGCACAGGTCGCGAACTGGAGGACGACGACGACGAGGACCTTGGAAGCAGGGTGGGAGGTGGAGGGGTCGAGGACGGAGTGGACGATGGAGGAGAGTGTGGAGTAGGGGCAGAGAGGGGTGGTGGAGGGGCCTTGGGAGGCGGGGAAGCACTCGAGGAGGCAGAGAGCGGTGATGGAGTTGCCGGAGGAAAAGTGGAGGTCTGCGAGTTGAAAGGAGTCGAGCGGAGCAGGGGGAAGTAGGTCGAAGGTGGTGGGGTGCTGCAGGGTCAAGCACCACTGGGTGAAGCTCTGGGAGGCGGAGGAGGAAGATGAGGAGGAAGAGGAGGTGGACGGGGGAGGTCGGTCGGTGAGTGGTGAAGGTGGGTTGTTGGCAATGATAGTGGTGATGTTTGTGGTGTGTGGTAATGTAAAAGAAAATAACGTAATTCGATTAGTTTTAACGGGTAAATAGATGGGGGTTAACCACGTAGTCTGTAAGGTAAGGATTAACAAGTTTACAAAGTCGAGGGGGGAATTAGGTTATTTCAAAGGTCATGGAAGTAACTGACAAAGATTATAGGATCTGGCGGGTAAAAATCCCAAATAAACAAACTGGCAGGATCTCCCATCCCTAGCAAAGAGCGCGCTCTTCTCACACGGCCCCTTCTTCCACCACACCGAAGAAGAGATGACGACCGCGCCATTTTAAAAGCTTTGAACCCAACAGGACGGATAAACCCTTCTCTTCGCCGCCGCAAAAACCCTAACCCTAACAGGCGATGGTCCCTCAATCCCACCTCGCCGATTCCCACGACCTCGCCGCCGTCATCCTCTCCGCCGCCACCCCTACCCAGATCGTCGCCGCCTGCTCCGCCGCTGAGTCCTATCTCCGCAAACACCCCGCCGACTTCGGCCGCTCCTTCTTCTCCTCCTTCGCATTCACCTCCCTCCTCCGCCGCCTCTTTGGCTTCCACGACCCGTCCGCTCCCCCGTCGCCGCCGTGGATCGAGCTTCCGGACCCCAACGTTGCCTCCCGCATCTTCGACCTCCTCGCCCCCGGTGGCGCTCTGATGTCCTGTGCAGATTCCATCGATAGCAAGTCTCTTGTGCGCTTCGCCTTTCCGTTCGAGCGGCTGCCGAAGTGGATGGGATATCTGCTGCTGCAGGACGGGAGGTGTCATGCCGTCCTGTCGGATATTTGCCCGCTGTTTAAGGGAAGGATTGGGCTGGACGCGGTTAAGGGGAATAATCAGTTGCAATTGAATGTTTTTGAGTATTATATTTTCTGGTTCGCTTACTATCCATTGTGCAAAGGCCCGTGCGAGAATTCGAGCGCTGTGGTGGGGAGTAGAAAAGGCATTTTTAGGCTGGAGAGATGGACGTCCCCATGGCCGGCTTTATCCAGTGGTAGGCATCAGATGAATCAGAAGAAGGAATGCGGATTGTATCTCCGACTGCTTAATGAATATCTTTATGCGTTTGTTCCGAGATTCAGCATTGGGTTATGGCAGCAGCAGAGGAGCTCGTTGCTCCATTACTCACCGAGCTTCGATGCTTCGGCTATGTCTCAGTCGGAGTTCATCGTGCATACCTTTATTTGCTTCTGGATGGTTGACAATGACTTCTCGCCTTTGCCAGTGCAACTGTGCAAGTTGCTTGGTGTGTCGTTTCCTATGCTCAAGGCCTTCGCGAAGGTTCCACCTTCTATGGAACTCGGGGAGCCGCTGAGATTAGTGGTTAACTACCTCAATGGTGGATTGCGTTGGTCTGGTGAAGGTGCCAATCAGGTGGAGCTCTCGGGGAGGGTGGTGCGAAGTGGTTCAAGGCCACCAGCTGTAGGGAAGTTGGCCAGTGGGTCTTGGAACTCGTCCATTCAGAGGCCCTTGTACAGATTCATATTAAGAACTTTCTTGTTCTGCCCCATGGGAACACCCATGGAGAATGTCTCTCAGGTATTTTCTCTGTGGATAAACTATCTTGAGCCTTGGAAGGAAAGTTGGGAACGTTGTACTGAGCCCAATAGTACAGAAACCCAGAATCAGGGTTCCAATACAGTGGTGTGGAAAGAAGATAAGAGCAACGCAGATACCATATATTCTTCTGTTTGGGATGAATATATCTTATCCAATTTTCTTTTCTACAGTACGTTGGTTGCTCACTTTCTAAGCTTTGCCCACAAATTCCTTCACACTAACACAGAAACCATCATCCAGATGACACTAAAGGTACTATCTTCTTGCGTATTTAATTATTTTGTTGAAATTAAATAGCATCATTCTGAGGGGCTTCGGACTTGCAATTCGATCGGCTGTTGGATTCTCATGGTTTAACAGAAACTGTACTTGTTGGGGCATTGTTAGTTTGTCACTGTGCTATAGGAAACTCATCCTGGGTGACCCGCTTGAAGAATATATTTTAAAGGATATAGGGGGGGCACCCGCTTGAAGTAAACACTATTGAGAAGAGATCCACACAAAGGAAGTTGCAGTAGGAGGAGACATGCACAGAGTGGATGCTCATTGAAAATGGATGATCGACAATGTATGGGTTGGAGTGTTGATCTTCATGCAATTGATGCGTAGCAAAAATATTAAGTATTCCCAAGCAACTTTAGAAGTCCAAGGATGGTAGGTTGGTATTATTGCATTCGGTGCTGTCCACGATACTTATCTTTTTCCTATCTTCCAAGTTGGTGCCTGTGGGGGTACATAAGAGGTTGGAGGCCATCATGAGGTGTTGTTTCTGGTCTTCATTTGGGCGATCTGGCTGGTTACCTCTGGTGGATTGAAGGACAGTGTCGTGTTCGAAGGAGGATGGATGCCTCGAGTTACGTAGCCTGGGGGAGATGAATAAGTATTTATCAAGGTTGCAGAAAGCGGTAGTCGGTATTCAGTCGGCGGGGTCACCTACTAAGGATTAGTCGGCAGTCGGGCGACTAGTCGGAATTAGTCGGTCATTAGTCGGTTTTGAATTTTTAATTATTTTAAATATATAAATCAGTTTTTTATACATATATTCGTATGTATATACATATATTTGTACATTTTATATGACATCATGACGAAACAAAAGAAGTTATTGACTTTAAATATAACACTAAGCATATTAGAATATGTTTGCTTTAAAAAAAAGTGAAAAACAAAAAAAAATAAAAAAGGTTGTTGTAAAAGTCGGCCGATTAGTCGGCCGACTAGACCAACTAGTCGGCCAGACTAGTCGGGTGGACTGACTAAGGGCCGACTAGCCCTAGTCGAGTCGGCTACCCCCCCGACTCGACTAGTCGGACCGACTAGTCGGCCTAGTCGGCCGACTTTTGCAAGCTTGGTATTTATTAAGCAAATGGGTCACTTGTATTTGGGGCGACTGTAGCAGTTTGGTTGTGGTTTGATTCCAAGGATCTACATGTTTGGACTTTCCTTGATCGCGAGGACTTGGCTTATGCACCTTATTACTTCTAGAGAGGCATTTACTGCGTGACACATGAGATCCGTTCTTTCTCGAGACTCGTTGTTGGTGACAGAAATGGGTTTTGATTTTGGATGGATGAATGGAGTGAGGGTGAGACATTGGATGTGAGGTTCCCACAACTCAAGGCGTTAGCGGGGCACCCAGATTGCTCGGTGGCGGAGGTTCGTGATGGGTGCTCTTTTTTTTCTGTAGCTTAGATCTGAGCTTTAAGATTAATGACTGGAGGAGCTTACGGTAATTTTGGAGGAGCCTGAGGAGATGACCTGTCTCTCTGACGGTTACGACGGCTGGATCTGGCATGATGGTTCATTTTTGATAGGGAATGATCATAGGGCTTTGAAGGGCCTTCTGGTCTTTGATCCGAGAAGGTGCATGACAGACTGCAAGCGGATCTGGAAGTAGAAGATTCCAACTCGTGTGAATGTATTCTTGTAGATTTTTAGGAGGGGAAGATTGGTGATCAAGGAGAGATTCACGTGTTTTATTCAAGCAGAGAATTCTGTTTGTCCTAAGTGTTCGGATGGTGTCGAGAACGTTGGTCACCTTTTCTTCACTTGTCAGAGCTCTGTTGAGTTTTGGAGCTGTTTTGGGAATCACGTGATGTATTCTAACATTGTTGCTAGTTTTTGAAGCTCCATTGGGGCATATTGGAATGCTTCCGAGATGGAGAGATAAAGATGTGTGGCACATGCACTTTGGTTGGCTAGAAACAGGATATTGTTCTGTCAGGATCGCTTCTATGTTGAAAATATTGTGGCACATGCTATTGCGATGGCTGAGAGTTGGAACATGTAGCTTGTAACCTGTTTTTAGTATTTGCTCACACTGTAATAGGCTTGTAATAATTTTTGGTGATAAATGGTGAAGTTTTTGGGTACCCACCTATACGGTGGATGCACTTTTTTCTTTAAAAAATAGAAATCTATTCTAAAGTAGTTGATACTGAACATCAAAGTAGCTGGTTTTCTCCCATATGAAGACCTCAAGGGTTCTTTTATAAGGAAACTATGAGAAGTGCCTCTCTTAATTATTGGATATCAAAGAATGAGTTTCTTTCATATAAGAACCTGAAGAAGCAGGTTCACTCACGTGGGAACCTTGAAGATGAGATCTCGTCTTGGGGGCCACTAGTGGAGGATGGTGGACATGAGATTCAAGTTTCTTGGCAGTGCTATGTAGAAGAACAAATATGCCCTTCTCTCACTTCCATATTCTCTTATGCTTGTTGGAAACATAAGGATATTCAGCCAAGCTTACACAATAAGCGAGGGGAAGGCAAAATAACTTCTTTTTCAATCATTTTTTGAATTGTCTCCTTTTTTGCTTCAACCTTTTTTGCGAACAAAATGGATGACTTGTTAATTTTGAGGTCATAGGGCTCCTTGATTAGAGGAGAAAGCCTATATAGCAAATAACCAATGTGAAAATTTCTTATAAGAAAAAAAGAAATACATAAATATTATTTCCAGCTGGAGCATAGATGTCTATCATGCTCAGCTTGGAATAACACTTTTTGAATGGCTCCCTGACTAAAGCCATTGTAAATATGTCTGCAACCTGTTTGACTGCGGTGATATGGGATGTAGTTAAACCCCTTATGTATCATATCTCTAGTGTAGTGGTAGCCCACCTTAATTTGTTTGGTGACTTTGGTCTTCTAATGGAATGCTCAGTGTTCACGAAAGCGGTCTGTGCGGCCGCATATGCGGCCACATATGCATATGCGGTGCCTTCAACGCACGGCTTTCATGAAGCCCGCCATTATGCGCCCTGTGCGCTTATGCGAGCTGTGCGGCTGCATACACATTTTTCATTTTTTTTATTTATTTTTGCCACATTTTTATTGTGTTATTTGTGCCACGTTTTCCCTTGCTTTTGCATGTATGCCAACCAAGTAGTTGTACTGCGAGATTGGAGTAAACACACGAGGAAGAAAAAGAATAATGTATCAATAATTTAGCAAACTAATTTAGTCAACTAATAGTTATTATGAATGCAATATATTATATGTAAAGTTTGGTACTTTTCATCATGGCCTCAAATTTCAGCGAAATTCAGTCGAATTTCTGTCGAATATCGATATCCAATCGAAATCGAAATTTGATCGAAATGACCGAAATATGGGGGCCCTAATACAAAAAATGATCGAAATGACCGAAATTTCGGTCAAAATTCGTCCGAAATTCTGTTTCGGTCGTTTACCGAAATGGTTACCGAAACCGACATTTAGGGCCTTGCTTTTGATGAAGGATCGATTATAAATATAACGACAGAGATAAACAACATTATATTAAAAAATAGAGGCATTTTGTATGCTAGCTTTTCTATTTTGTTGATTGTTGTCAATTATTTTGTGTGCTAACTGTTCTATTGAAGTATTGATATTTGATTGATAGAGACTTGATTGATAGAGATTGTTTTGAACTCTATATGAAAGTTATTTTTCTTAGATCTTATGTTGGACCACAATTATACATAAATTTAGTTCTCTTGTAGTCACTTTTGTATATATTTATTTATTATAAAAAATTAGGAAACCGCGTAGAACCGCATATACCCCGCATATGCCCCTCATACCACTTGAGCGCTATTCAGTGACCTGTCCGAACGCATGCGCATACCGCTTTCATAAACCTTGGGAATCTGATTTTTTTTTAATCCAAAAAGGGGGTAACATGCTATGGTGTCCCACCCCAGTTTATTAAAGAGCAAGGAAAGGGGTACTTACAAAAGTCAAGACTCAATTATAGTCTTGGAGTGAGAGATAAATTTTCATGGTAAAAGCATTGTGAAGAGAAAATTACATCATTTCTAGCTAACCAAATTGCCCAGACAAGCGCCGGAGGTTGTAAGATTTCGGTCCTTTGTCTATCTTTGGCAATCACCAAGGAGTTCAAGAATAACTCCAGGCTCTGAGTACTAATCCAGTTCAGATCAGATGTAGACCAAATCTGCGATGTGAGGGAGCAGTTGAAGAAGAGGTGCTCAATGGTCTCCACATGAGAGTTGCAGAGCGGACAGGAATTGGATACAATTGCGAATAATCTGACACAACGGTCCCTTGTCATGATACGTTTTCTCCTCAGCAACCACAAGAAAAACCCGATCTTCCCAGGCAGTCTCAGTTCCCTGATAACTACATCAGTTCTTGAAGGAGGTGATCTGCAGATTGCTCCATAAGCCTTCTTCACCGAGAAAAAGCCGCCCTTCCATACCTAGTGATCCCTGCCCGAAGAAGGTCTACTGTGCTGCCCCAATACCTCCAGAAGAGCGAGGAAATCCTCCAGATGACGGTCCGAAAAGTTTGCAGTAAAAGATGACATCCAGTTCCCATTGTCTCAGCAATCAACCACAGAGGCCGTACGGTCCCTAGCCTAAGCAAAGAGTCAAGGGAATCTGTCGTAAAGCCTAAATCTTGAATTCTATCTGAATAAAGCAAGATTCCACAGAGGCCGTATGGAGTGCTGACTATTGCATGAATAATGCTGCCTGATTGTAACATAGTAGCTGCATGTACTGTTGTAAAAGTTGGCCGACTAGTTGAGTGGGGAGGGGGGGGTGGCACTGAACTAGACCTAGTCGATCAATCCGACTAATCGGCCCGACTAGTCGGTTGACTTTTACATAGAATTTTTTTATCTTTTACCCTTTTAAAAGAAAACTTATTCTAATATGCTTAATGTTATCTTTAAAGTCAGTTGCTTCTTTTGTTTCATTGTGATAGTATAGAAAATATACAAATCTATGCAAATATATAAGCATATATGTATAAAAAATTATTTATATATTTAAAATAATTAAAAAAATCAAATCGACTAATAATCGACTAAATGTTATTTTAGCCTCGAAGCACACACCTCAAGCTCCTTTAGCGAGGTGTATGCCTCGGTCGAGGCGTGAGGCGGATGTGAGGCATTCCCTTAGAGTTTACGGATTTTTGAGCATTTTCTTAATAAAATCATTTGTTTTTATTGGTAGTTTCAGTTTTTTTTATAAAATGTCTAGTTGTCTAGGATATATCTATACAAGATAGATGCCTAAATATTGCATCTTTCATGCTCATATTTACCATGAAACATGTCCAATTATTTTAATAAACTGTTAACATTACACATGTAAACATACAGAGTAAACATTACTTGTAAACTTAATTTTTAAGGAGCGGTTACATAATGAGCCATGTAATGCACCGAGCATAATAAACAAGATAGAATTCAAGATTTAGTGTTGCCATATACTATAGCCTCATAACATATAAATTTCATCGAGTATATTTTATCATAATTTTTATATACTATAAATATTATAGTGACGAGCATGTAATATCAGATACAGTAATGACAATTATAGCCAATGACTTCCTCTTTGATAAATATTTTAGTGACAGCTGCATGACATCAGATACCGTAGTGACAAATATTGCCAATGACTCCTTATTAATTGGATGGAAATTGAGTAAAAAGGGCATATGGAGTTGTACATCTTTTCTTTTGGTTTTCCTATTTCAATAATTTCATCATATATTGAAGTGCTATATATTATATGTTTGTCAGAAAATATTTAGTTTCATTAGTATATATTTTATTGTAGTTTTTATGGGTATTTTCCTTTATAAACCGTGACTTACGTCTCGACTGTCTCAAGGCTACGCCTCTCATTTCCAAGGAAAACACTATGTTCCGCTTTTCGTTTTTTCAAACCTTGATCACGAGAGTCTATGTGCAAAAGTAGGCCTTGCATGTAGATACTTGCTTCCCTTTGTGCATCTCATCAATGATGATATGGAGCACCTCTTAATGGATGTTTGGAGGTAACTTACCATTCCTTGTTGTTGGGCGATAGTTTGATTTTTTGCTGGCTTCAATCAGGGTAGGACCACAGGCGAGTTGTTCAAATGTTGCATTCCAATGTGGAGCAAGCAAGGTCTTTCATGTGATACGTGCTTTGTGGTTTCAAAGGAATGACATCAAGTTTAGATCCAATCATCCCTATGCAGATATTATTCTCCAATTTGCAACTTAATTTAGTGTTCATGGGAGGCTGTTTTATAAAATGTTGGAACTACATGTTTGTTTAAGAACTTGCAATAAAATCTTGGATGGCCATTAACATTAGAAATTTTCACACGCATTTCTGAACTTTACCAATAACACTTGTGTCTTTGTCTATTTAATAGTTAAACGATGAGCCCTACAAAACATCTGCATTTACACTTGTACCCGTGTTTGTTAACAAACATAAGTTAAAACTATTAGTGATAATATTCAAGAGACTAGAATGCAGTAAAAGTTTTTAGAAAATAACCCTGATCACCCATCAACAACAGTGTGCAACGGACATGAACACACATAGCATGTTAGATGTACTGCAGCACGCGTTGTGTGGGAAGATATTATGGCATGATGGCACAGGGAGGTCGTAAAGAGGACACCGATTGAGCGCAAGGTTACGCAACGTTGTGAGTGTGAGAAGCAACGTCGTAAAGAGGGTGTTGCTTCTCACACTCCAGCCCTTTTGTCCCTCCTCACTTGCATAGCGTGAGAAGCAACGTCCTCGACAACAACCGACAATTGTGTATGAGTTGAGTTGATATTGTCTGTAGTGTCTTGTATTGTGAGTTTGAGATTTCTTTCTATGTGTCCAAGCTGAGCATTACATGCTCCAACTTGAGGGGGGTGTTAGAGCATATGTGTCATATGTGTATATGGGTAATCATGGCCTCAAATTTCAGCGAAATTCGGCCGAATTTCTGTCGAATATCGATATCCAGTCGAAATCGAAATTCGACCGAAATGACCGAAATGACCGAAATATGGGGGTCCTAGTACAAAAAATGACCGAAATGACCGAAATTTCGGTCGAAATTCCACCGAAATTCCATCGAAATTCTGTTTTGGTCGATACCGAAATGGTAACCGAAACCGACATTTAAGGCCTTGTGGGTAATTGAATCCCTCCAGAGTTCAATTACCACATCCAGTGGTTTAGTCCCACATCTACTAGTTGTGGGACTTGGAGACTCAGTGGCTATATAAGAAACCTCACACCCATTGTACCTGTAGAGATAGTTATTAGTATTATTATTATGTTATGTACCTCTTCGTTATTTCTTTTTCTTCTATGGACTACTTTGTACTTTACCCTTAAGGTCTCTCCCTATATAAGAGAGCCTAGGGTTTCTCTGAATGAATAATCCGAGTTTTTCTCCCAACATGGTATCAGAGCCGCCCTAGGGCTCTCTCCCTCTCCCCACCCGCCGCCCTCTCCTCACGCCGCCGTACCCCCGCGCCGCCGGATCGTTTCTCTCTCGATCCCCGGCGATTCCCACTCCTTAGGCGACCCCTTCCTCCCCAGCGGACCCCTCCCCGCCGCCAACCAGCCCCATCGGACCCCCCCGCCGCCAACCAGTCCCCAGCGGACTCCAACCTCCCTGCCGCCGATCCTCAGGCGGCCCCCTTGCCGCGCCGCCACTACCCGGGCGGCACTCCAGTCCAGCTGCCAGCCCTATAGGCGGCCCCCAGTCCCGCCACTAGCCCGTTAGGCGGCCCCCAATCTCCGGCGTGCCCTAGCCGCTACTCGTTTCTTCCACCGGATAGATGGATTTGAGTGCGTAACGTCTACATATGCACTCGAATCCAATGCAGTTTGTGTAGACATACATTACCTTGTCTACAAACCCTAGTTCTTCTCCAGCGGTAGTATGTCAGAATCGAAGGTTGATATGCCCTCCACTGGCGCATTCAAAGGTCTTGCGCCAATAGTGAAGATGGACGAGTCGAATTATGAGCTTTGGGCAATGCAGTTCATGAGCCTCATGAAGTCGAATGGTAAGAAGCACATTCTTACCGAGGATGAGCCCGCAGAGAAGATAGGGATATATGCCTCATGGGAGGCTGATGACTCCTATGCAAAGGTCTGGTTGTCTAGTACATTGACGATGGAGATTGCCAATGATGTCCTCCATCAGCCCACTGCCAAGGCGATGTGGGATATTCTAGCCGCTACATATTCACAGGTGCGAAATGAGACCAAGATGTTACAACTTCAGCATGGCATATTTACAATGAAGCAGAGCGGCAGACCTCTTCACTCCTTATACACATCCCTGAGAGGGATGTTTGAGAAGTTATACAGTACTATCCCACTCACAGCGACTCCTGAACAACAGAAGACATTTCGGAATGCCACCATGGTGGGCGTTCTACTTGCGGCTCTTGATCCTGAATATGACGCTGCCCGGTCTCAGATCTTAGCCGATGCAGTTATTCCTCCAGTGGAGGATGTTTACAGGAGACTCAGTCGCATTACAGTTTCTTCCAGTTCTTCTACTCCACCCCCATCAGCGATGGCAGTCTCGCGTGGGAGAGGTGGCCCGTCTTCTGGTCATGGACGTGGACGTGGACCCCAAGGAAGGGGTAGTCGCTTTAGTCTGCCATGTTCCTATTGTCACCGCACTGGACACTCAGAGGAGACATGCTATTCTAAGCATGGGTTCCCAGCATCGGCACGTGTTGCAGAGCACTCTCAGTCCCCGTTGACATCTACTGCAGATAATCGTTTTGAGGAACTTGTGGCACGTCTCCGAGATATTATGCCACATTCATCTGGTGATTCGTCTGGTGGGCCTTCAGATGTTGCTGCTACAGCCTCCGCCAGTTCATCTGCTGCTAGTACCTCAGGTAGTTCTACTGCATTTACACCGTCTCAAGATATCTCTGATTGGGTTATAGATCCGGGAGCCACACATCATCTCTGCCGAGATAAAGACAGACTACAGTCCTACAGGGACATTCCTCACGGCCGCTCAGTGCAGATCGCAGATGGTACTCATTCCCCTCTTGTTGGACAGGGGGAGGTCTTCCTATCCTCCACTATGCATCTACAGAATGTCCTACATGCTCCTGAGTTCTCGGTGAATCTGTTATCTATTAGTCAGATTACGAAGGATTTGCATTGTCGTGCGATATTTGACCCGTCTTCTCTTATTTTTCAGGACATACTAACGAGCAGGGTGATTGGCTGTGGCTCTGAGCAGAATGGTCTATATCGGCTGGTTCGGAATTCCTATGCTGGCGTCTCCTCTCATTCTGCCGGACCAATTTCTCCGTACATCTGGCATCTACGTTTTGGTCACCTTCCGCTCCAGAAAATGCACCATCTTCTGCCCCAGATCTCTCCTAGTTCGTCCTTTCGCTATGAAGCATGTCAGTTGGGAAAGCATCATCGGTCGAGCTTTCCTAGTCGTCAGAGTCGGAGCAGTAGCTCCCCATTCGAGTTGTTTCATATAGATATATGGGGTCCGAGTCGTGTACCCGATCATCAGGGGCACAGATTTTATCTTGTGGTAGTGGATGATTTCTCTCGTGTATCTTGGGTCTTTCTTTTGAAAAATAAATCTGAAGCAGGAGATGTGATCAAAAATTCAATTAATGAAGTGCACAATGTTTTCTCTTCTTCAGTCAAGTATGTTCGTACAGATAATGCCCTAGAATTTTGCACATGGTCACTTTCTCAATTTCTTTCATCAAAGGGCATTATTCACCAAACCACTTGTGCGTATACATCTCAGCAGAATGGTGTGGCGGAAAGAAAGCATCGCCATCTCCTGGATATTACTCGAACCCTGTTGATTCAGAGTTGTGATCCTATTTCGTTCTGGGGGATGCTGTTCTTACTGCATGTTATCTGGTCAATCGAATGCCATCCTCTGTTCTTGGTGAGAAGATACCTATTTCTCTCATTTTTCCTGACAATGAATTATTCTCACTGACTCCACGTGTCTTTGGTACTGTGGCATTTATTCATCTTTTGTCTCCCGGACTTGATAAACTCTCTCCTAGAGCGGTCAAGTGTGTCTTTGTTGGTTATTCCAGGACTCAGAAGGGCTACCGGTGTTATGATCCTATAAATAAGAAGTACTTCGTGAGTGCTGATGTCACTTTCTTTGAGTCGGTTATGTACTTTTCTCCTGCAGGTGACAGACTGGTACCATCCACTACCAATGATGATGTCTATGTTCCTCCACCACCTACTTGGAGTTCACCTGAGTCTCCTCCTGTTCCTGCCTCCACGTCAGCTCCACCACCACCACCCCCTCCTCCACCTCTTCCACGACCTCCCATTTCACCCCTACCAAAATTCTATACGCGTCGGTCGGGTTCTGCTCAGGCTACACGTCAGCCACCCATCACGCCTCAGGTATGTTCAGATGGCATTACTACTGACGGGTCAGATTTGGTACATGTGCAGGATTCTTCAGTGCAGGAAGACACTAGACCATCCAGTGTTGCAGAGGATGATCTTGATATTCCGATTGCTATTCGGAAGCAGAAGCGGATGTGTACCTCTTATCCATTTGCGTCACAGGTTCCGTTTCACCGTCTCACTGGTGACTTTCAGAGATTTGCTTCAACCTTGTCTTCCGTAGATATACGACGGACATACCAGGAAGCTTTGAAGAGTGATTGCTGGAGATTAGCTATGGAAGATGAGATGCGTGCATTGCAGTCTCGTGGCACATGGTCTTTGGTTCCTGCTCCTCCTGATGCCTCTATTGTGAGCTGTAAGTGGGTCTTCACAGTTAAATATCATGCAGATGGAAGTTTGGATCGGTACAAAGCACGTTTGGTCGCACGTGGTTTTACACAGACCTATGGCGTAGACTACATGGATACTTTCTCTCCAGTGGCTCTAGACATTCTACCCTTCGCATTCTCTTATCTGTGGCCGTGGTTCGTGAATGGAGTATATCTCAACTGGATGTCAAGAATGCATTCCTGTATGGGGATCTACAGGAGGAAGTCTACATACAACAACCACCTGGGTTTACTGCTGAGGGGGAGAAGCATATGGAATGTAGACTTCACAAGGCAATTTATGGCCTCAAACAGAGTCCAAGATCATGCCTCCAGAAGCTTTCCAACCTTATTGAGCAACAGGGATTCAAGAGGTCAAATGCAGATCACTCGTTGTTTGTCCAGAAGTCATCGGCATGTACTGTTGTTATCATGGTCTATGTTGATGACATTCTAGTTACAGGAGATGATGTGCAGGGCATAGAAAGGGCGAAGGCATTCCTCGGCCGTCAGTTTGTTACAAAGGATCTTGGAACCCTAAGATATTTTCTGGGGTTGGAATTTACAAAGGAATGCACAGGGCTTGGTGATGACCCAACGGAAGTACATTACAGACTTCCTGATTGAGACAGGCATGGATGGTTGCAAACCATCAAGTATTCCCATGGACCCTAGCATGAAGTTGTATGATGGTGATACTGCTGAAGTAGATAAAAGGAGATATAGAGAAATGGTGGGAAAGCTCCTTTATATTACCATAATTCGTCTGGATATTGCATTTGCAGTAAACAGGGTCAGTCAATTTATGGAGCAGCCAAGACAAGTTCACATGAATGCTATATACATGATACTGAGGTATCTGAAGTCTTCTCCAGGTTCAGGGTTGCTGTTCAGAAAGGGCACAGATTTATCTATCTCAGCATGTGCAGACGCCGATTATGCAGGATGCCCTAAGGATCGAAAATCAACCTCAGGATTCACAGTTTTTTTGGAGGCTCTCTGGTTTCTTGGAAAAGCAAGAAACAAACGGTTGTGGCAAGGTCCAGTGCAGAATCCGAATATAGGGCCATGGCCCAAGCCAGCACGAAAATGATGTGGGTTCGATCCGTACTAGAAGATCTACATGTAGCTGTGCCTCTATCTATGAAGCTTCAGTGTGACAATCAGGCAGCCTTGTTCATTGCCAACAATCCAACTTTTCATGAAAGAACCAAGCATATTGAAGTTGACTGCCATTACACTAGAGACTTGATCCAGAGAGGATTGCATGTGAGCTCAGGAGATCAGACTGCGGATGTATTCACCAAGCCGTTGCTCAGAGGACCTTTTCAGAGATGTTCATCCAAGCTGAGCATGGTAGACATCTATGCTCCACCTTTTGGGGGAGTGTAGAGATAGTTATTAGTATTATTATTATGTTATGTACCTCTTCGTTATTTCTTTTTCTTCTATGGACTACTTTGTACTTTACCCTTAAGGTCTCTCCCTATATAAGAGAGCCTAGGGTTTCTCTGAATGAATAATCCGAGTTTTTCTCCCAACAGTACGAAGTGAGAAAGTTCAATAGAAACATCACCCTTTTGAGGTGTTCTCCTGTGATTTCGTCACTCCTTAGGAAGTAGGGTTCCAGGTAAAAAATCCCGATGTTCTTGTTCTTATTCTTTATCTTTGATTACGCTTCCACATTCTCGTTTTCTAACAAGATGAAAACTCAGATGCAAGTGGATTCAATAATGCTGTCTGAATCAGTGAAATTGGTGTCATAATTACCCTTAAGCATCATCTTAGCTGGCTTAATCTTAGCTTGATTAATATTTGAAGGAGATAGTACATGTAAGAATGTAGGTAATCTGGACATTGATCTGTATGAAGCTTTGTTTGATTTGGCTGTTTCTGTTTTGCCTTGTCCTTTACATGGTTGGCTGCCACGTAATGGTGCTCAATGACACATCATATGCTTAGGCCAGTTTTCAAAGAACGCTGGCTACCCAAAATGTTTGATTTGACTGTTAAACATCCTTTATATTTTAATGTCTGTTCTAAACTCTAGTGGAAGTGAATATTAGTTCCAATTGCTGTGGATGGGTTAATCTATCTGTGGAATTAAATGTTGGCATGCCATTTGAATTTTATTGTCTGTCAGTTTTCAAGTTGGTGTAGGCCCATAAAATCTTACATTGCAGTTTCTCATATAAGAACATAATCTTTATTCCTTCAGGCAGGTCACTTCGTTGAATTAAGAAGATGTATGTTTTTCTTTGAAAGATTCTACACAAGGCTATTTCTTATTTACTTACCAAAGACACTGAATGGGCATGATATGTTTTGATCGAACTGCGGTGGCTTTGGTTAGTTATCAAGACATCGATAGTAGTAGAAAAGACCTACACAGACAGCAAATAGGTTAACATGGAGGAGTTCTGTATCTGACAGTTGAACTAACCAAAAAGCTGCCGTTAGTTGATGTATGATTGCAAGGCTATTAGAATGATGTTTAACATATTGGCTGCTGTATCGGACATTATTATGAAAATAGGCACATAACAGCTTGTTGGGTTATATGCTTAGTTGGATTTAAACGAACTACCCAAAATGTTAAGCTTAGTTGCAATCCTCTACCTTTGCAGCACCTAGTCCTAGTTCAAATCTTTGAGAGGGAAGCCTAGACTTAACTGTATGAGATAACTATTGTCATAGTCTAAGCGCCACTCTTTAATAAAAAGTCCAGGGGGTGTTACATGTGTTTTACCGGTTTTAAAGTGCTTGACTTGATATTTTTCCTTTTCACTATGGATGCATTTTGCTTAATTTTTGTCTTAGAAGTTTTGCATGCTGTTATAAAGCCAACTCCTTCTGTTTAAGCTGCTTGGTAATGTCTAGTTTAAAATTAAAAAAGGTTGAAATTGAATGCATATGATAATTTCTTTATAACGTTCCTATTTATAAGTGTTTATTTAGTATTTTCAATTATCTGCTTTACTTTTGGAGGGTTTCTTTTCCAAAGAAGGAAGTTAGATTGAGTTCGTTTGTCTGTTTCTATTGAACATTTCTTTTCCGTCATGAGAGTGAACACTGTGCTGTTCTTTCTCTGAGAAAAAACTGTAACTTTAGTACAATTTCTTGAAAGGAAAAGGGGATGTAAAATCGAGATGAAACTTCAATACAGTTTGGTAACTTGTCTATGCTTTGTCACATTTTCCTGGAGCTCCTATAATGAGTTGCTTTTTCGTTTTTATACAGGTGATTGACATCTTAATATCTTCAAAGGAGTTGGCTGATCTCCTGAAGAAAATACATGGCGCTTACACTTTAAAAGCACTGGGGTCTTCCTTGGTTACATTTGAAGGGTCATACACACATCTTCCTTCAATTTACGAGCAATTGCAGGTTGTTTCTTTATTGTGTTTGTGTCAAGAGATTCCTTCTCTTTTGCAAAAGTTTCTTATGATATTGTTCATTCCGAAAGATGTAATGACTTATCTTATTATAGAGTCCTAGAGTCTTCATACACAGAAGAGGAAAGATTACGGAGAGTAGTGTAAATATAGAATCACACAACAGCCTGCAAGGAAAGAGTAACAAAAAATAGAAAACAAAATGCTGAAATAAAAGGTAACAATTCAAAACTGAAGCACATCCAATGATCATGCCCGACTTGGAGGAGAGTAAGAGATGTGCTTCTTCGGAAGAACTTTGATGAAGATATCTGCTTGATAGTAGTAACATTAGCAACACCATTAACAACTATCCACAGTGGTGAGTTTTTCTTTCTTTCACTGAGGGTCTAGTGTCCTTCATATCCATAATATACACAACGTCTCTTTTATCCCTTTTATGCCATACCATCCACATATATAACAAGAATAACATTACCTCTCAACTGTCGTTTGACAAACACAAAATGACTTGAAGAAGTTTTGTAAAAACCAAGGGCACTGATTTCAACAGCAAGTCTATGAGTCGAAGCTTTGAGGCTTTGCTTGCAACCTCAAATGTGTTGCCCACCGGATGAGTCCTATAGACTTCCTTCTTTAGGTCATTATAAAATAAACAGTCATAACACCAAATTGGAAAATACTGTCTTTCTTGCATCAATAGGAAAAAAATTATAATATACACAACGTCTCTTTTACCCCTTCTATGCCATCTCCAATAATAACCATACCATCTACATATATAACAAGAATAACGTTACCTCTCAACTGTCATTTGACAAACACAAAATGACTTGAAGTTTTGTAAAAACCAAGGGCACTGTTGAATGCAAATTTATGAGTCCAAGCTTTGAGGCTTTGCTTTATACCGTAACTAACCTATTGTAGCTTGCAACCTCAAACGTGTTGCCCACCGGAGTCCTATAGACTTCCTTCTTTAGGTCATTATAAAATAGTCATAACACCAAATTGGAAAATGCTATCTTTCTTGCATCAATAGAATTTTTTTATGATAGACTAAATAGAGTAGTCTGTCAACCTAGGAGAACGTCCCAAGCTAATCAACCCCATAAGTTTGGGTAAATTCCTTTGCCACTAACTTGGCGTCCAACTGATCAAGGGATCTGTTAGGTTCATGCTTGGTTGTATAAGCACCAATCAACATGCAACATGACACTCATGGGGCAATGAACTAAATTTCAAACCCTTCTTGTGATAAAAGGGGGCGTTCTCATCATCCATAACACGCTTACTTGTGTTTTGCAAAATTGACAAACAATTTCTTGAAACATGAACAACCATTAAAGCGTTGTTAAAATGTATATTAGTAGTTAAAACAAAAGCATTGTTAAAATGCATATTAGTAGTTAAAACAATCAATAGTAATATAATCAGAGATAACATGTACTATGATTCCTATTTCCTTTTCTCAAGGAAATAGGCTGCATGCCAATGGAGCGAGGGACCATCCGGATTTGTAGTAGGTGTTAGTTGTGTAATGATAAATAACCTGTGAATTTAGAGTAACATGCAAAAGAATCAACTCGATCGCTTTTTGACACACCATGTGATAACGGTGTAGCAGAGGTGACCCATGCGACGACTCCAATTGATGTCAGCAACTAGCATAGTAAAGAAACTTATTCTGCTCAAAGTAAGTGACACGAACAATTGTGTCATAATCCGTTCAGGGGCGTGCTCCATCCTCGTTGTGGCAATGTATTGCCAGAATCCTTCTGGAGATGGCAGTCAAGCTGAGACCGGTTCTTGGGAATGGAGAGAAGTTTCACTTTTGGCTTGACGATTGGACATATGATGGAGTCCTAGGGGAGCGCTTTCCGCGCCTCTTGGGACTGGCTCGCAATAGAGAGGGGTCGGTTCATAAGGATCTGGTTGTTCGCTTGTTGAGAGGCATCTGGAGTATCTGCTACTCTAGAGTTGGGGCAATTTAAGCGTGAGGTCACCTACCGACTTTTTGGAAAGGAATCTGTGTGACTGAAAGATGTGGTACCTCTCACGATGTCAAAGTTGGGGAACAGAGAGGTTTTCCATTTCTGGCTTAACTAGTGTATGGAGAACCATGCTGCGCGACAAACCTCCTATGTGCATATTATCAAGGAATAAAGCTTCTCTAGTTGCGGATTGCTAGTCCCCTGATACGGATTGAGGAGGTATCTGACCATGGGCCTTGGGGATACACTTTCAGTCGAGAAAGTGTGCAAGGCCCTGTCTTCGCAAAGGGTACCTGGGTTGGAGGAGTAAAGGGTACCTGGGAAGTTATCTGACCATACGGATTGGGGAGGTATCTGACCATACGTCTTTGAATGTAAATATTTTGTTTGGCTGTTTATGGGGCTGTGGTTTGCATTTAGAGCATGTTTTGTCCCCATGCCTGTCGTTTCCTGCCCTGTGGAGAGAGGAGAAAGACATTGATCACTTATTCTTTGGCTGCTTATGCGTGAAGGAGGTCTGGATGGGAGTTTCGGTTGATTGGCTGTGCCCCGGAAATGCGGAAATGTTCTTGAACGCATTCGGAACCCATACCTACCTTTCGAGAAGCTAGGAATGAAACCCCTAGCTGCCCTATAGATCATTTGGCTAACAAGAAACATGGTTTATCTTTAGTGAGAGGCATTTTTTTTGAGAATATAGTGATGCATGCACACATGTTTGTTGAATCTTTATCCAACCTACTGTAATATTTTACTTTAATTTTTAATGAAGTTTTGGGTGAACACCTCCGAGAGGGTTAACATGCTTCTTTATAGTAAAGAAATGTTAGATATGTGTGCATTGCATTAACATTGTGGACAGTTTGTTCTCTCAGTTCTTGCTAAACTGACATTTTCTATTTTTTGGTGCAATCAGGACTGGGAAGATGGTTCATTTGATATTGTCGCAGATGGGAATTTTTCACACGAGAATCAGAACCGTGATTTAAAACTTTTTAGTGACAGTGAAGGTGGAGTTTCCAAATTGCTTCAGGTACATCTCGTTATAATTTCCGTTTTGTTGTGATTGTAATGAACTTGTTCAGGGTACATTGCATGGTCACAATGCTTAGTTCTTAGAAGTCTGTTTAGCGGGCTACAGACAAACACTTGTATAATTTAATACAATTAACATGTCTAAAGTCTCAAGCATATTAACTATGTGCGGGTTTGTAAAATTTTTAATCACTGTTGAGCATTCTCTGAAGACGGAGATAGAGTTGGCTGCTGGGTTTGTTGTAGATTTCCTTGAGAAAGAAAGAAAGAAAGGGTGATGACTCCTGGGGGAGGGGTGTTAACTAATGACAATGACTTGAAGTTTGGAGGGTGTTTATTTTGTTGTGCTTTTGTGATTGCAAGCTTTTGATGATTTGTTTATAAGTAACGTAACTATAGTTAGTGGATTATCATTAGCAGTTAGTAATGCTGTATTATTAGCGTACATTTGCATGTGATTTCTATTTCGATACCCACAACTTTTGTTTGTGGTAGGTTTACTTCTACCGGAGGAAAACCACCGTGGCCTTTAAAATTTATTTAAGTTGCAAACAAATCATTATTATACATTTTGATTCTGATTTCATCCCATTCTCCTTTATGCAGTTGCTAATACTACGTGCTGAAACTGAGATTCGAGCTCTTCCTGGAGACAGCGAGGCCAGAAGCCTTCCGAATCTTGTTTCTTTGAAGGCAAAAGCAAGCTTGCTTTTTGATATCCCGAACAGCAGTTTCCAGTCACCAATGCCAACAAAAGCTGGCAGAGATACTCATATCTATGGAGAAGATGAGATTTTCACGCCCAAGCATCCTCGAATTGGGAGAAGTTCATTGGCAAATACCAAGTACGAAGGCGATTGGATGAGGAGCCCGATCACTGAGGATGAAATAGCATGGCTTGCTAGGTTTTTTGTGAGGCTGTCAGATTTGTTGAATGAACTATTAGGTTTAGACAGTAGTAGAAGAGTCAAAATCTCTAGCGAATCCACCCTTATCGAGATGCCGCATGATAAAGCGAGCACGCTAGATGGTTTCTGGATGTTCATACCCCTTTTGGGGTCTTGGATTGCTCTTTTGTTTCGGGTGGTCACGGGGTTCATAAGAGGAAGGGGATGGAGGATAAATTTGAGAATGTTGGCATCCAAGAAGGTCATCACCGCACTCCTTGCATATACCTCTTTTAGTGTTGTGAGGAGAACTTTTGGAGCCTACTTGATGAGCGTCTCATTGTAATTCTATTTGTTTGTCTTGTTGCTCCATGATCACAAATCAGTGATATCCAATGTTAGATGATACTAAAAGAAAAATAGGGAGAGAATCCATTGCGCATATATGTTGTAGATGTGATAGAATCCTATGAGAAACTTTTGCTCAACTATATAATTGGGCCATGTTTGAATGAGGGTAGGATTTCCTTGTTAAGGAACAGGGGGATCTTATATGTCCATTTACAATATTTTTTATTAACAAAGAAACCAAACAAACCAGAAAGATTAAATTTAATTTATTTCTTTCTTATCCTTGAAACTAAATGAACAATAATGATGGATAAATCTAATTTCTTCCTTGTTTCATATCCATCATCTCAACGAGGATTTCGTGTTTCATATCCTTCTCCTTGATTCATATCCAATTAGTAATGAGCCTAATGACCTCTTTATTCTTCATATTTATCCAAAATCTATGCAAACCAACTAGCTCTTACATCATGACTCGGGAGCCAGTGGTGTAAGATGAAGTTTGCAGAGGTTGTGGGGGTAAATATGAATAATACATGGGTTGTGTAATCGAAGAAAAGACCAACATTATTAAACCGGAAATGTGAGGTAAAGGCCAAAGCATCCATCCAGTCACAGGAGGCTCCTGACGAGAATCCCTTCGAAGGTGATCCCGGGGCCGAACGCCAGCACCAGCCCCCACTCCTCCCCCTTCTTCCCCCGGAGCTCCTCCCTCATGTACTCCAGTACGTACAGCACCGTGTTGCTGCTGGCGTTCCCGTAGTCCCTGAGGGCCCTCCTGCTGCACCCCAGCTTCCCCTTCTCCAGTCCCAGCCTCCTCTCCAGCCTGTCCAGTATGGCCGGTCCGCCCGGGTGCACCGCCCAGAACAGCTCGTTGAACCCCATCTCCGCCCCGTTCCTCCCCATCATCCCACCGCAGAACCCTTCTATGTTGCTCTCTATCCTCTCCGGCAGATCCCTCCCCAGCTGGAAGCTTATCCCCTCCTCCGTCAGCCGCCCCTCTATCACCCCCTCCGTCTCCGGAAGGTACTTCTGCGTGCACAGCTCCAGCTCCATGAACCCCCTCTCCACTCCACCCACCGGGTCCGCACCGACGACGGCGGCCGCCGCACCGTCCCCGAACAGGGCGGCGCCGACGAGGTCGTACGGACGCGAGGGGCTCGGTGGCCGGAACCCAAGGATGGTGGTCTCTGCGGTCACAACGAGGACGCGGCTCCCCGGGTTGTTCTCGGCGATGTCCTTGGCGACGCGGAGGCCGGTGACTCCACCGTAACAGCCGAGGAAGTAGAGCATGATACGGCGAACGTCCGAGCAGAGTCCGAGGCGGGAGGCGAGGTGGAGGTCGCCGCCCGGGAGGCGGAGCTCGCTGGAGGACACGTAGACGAGGTGGGTGATGGAGGCGGCTGGGAGGCCCCAGTCGGCGATGCAGGCAAGGGAGGCGGCGGAGGCAATGTCGAGGAGGGCGGAGTGGGCGACGTGGAGGCGCTGCTGAAGGGTCGGCGAGCCCTCGCTGGCGAGCTCGGGGTACTCCTGCAGGATCTTCTCCGACATAACTGTGTACCTCGTCTGAACTGTCGTGTTCTTACCTGCAGTAGTAATCCGACATATATACGTACATGCAAGCATGCATTTACCGTCAATCATGTAATAAGTAGTTAACGCTAAAATAGGTGCGTCTGAAGGGGCGTACAGAAATCAAAACTACGATTAATGTTTAGTTTTATTTTCTCAGTAGCCTGCCTATTTATGGATGATGGAAACCCTATAGCTCATCGACGAGCTCCTCTTGGGAGAGGATCCTCTGCTGTAGTGGTTTTTGCAGCAGAGGTGCTGTAAACTCGAATAAATTTTTTTTTTGTGATTTGGATTCTAAAATCCAACCTTATAGATTGAATCTTAGGTTAATGATATACATATCCTCCAAATTTCGCTTAAATCCGATATTGTTTGCTAATTTATCTTAACAGTTCAAGATTCGGTTCTTTTTTAAATGGAGTTCAAGTTGCTTAGATCTTGACTGATTGTTTGACCATTAAGATAAAATAGCAAACAATATCGGATTTAAGCGAAATTTGGAGGATATGTAGATCATTAACCTAAGATTCAATCTATAAGGTTGGATTTTAGAATCCAAATCACAAAAAAACATTATTCGAGTTTACAGCACCTCTGCTGCAAAAACCACTACAGCAGAGGATCCTCTCCCCTTTTTTTGTATTCTTGTATTGGCACGAGTATCGTCAATCTCTATTGGTGATCAAGGATTCAAGGTTATGCAAAGTCAGTCATGAAACTTGCGAGATGAATTAGAAAGACAACCTGCAAGTTTGGAGAAGTATCAAAACAACGAAAACAGTGCAGTACTCTCAATTGATAAGCTTCCCTAGGTTCAAAACTAGTCTAATTAAACTATATGGTGTCCTGCATGCCGCTGCATATGTATATCCATATTATGCATGCATGGTGAAGTAGATAGAAAGGGGGAGGAGATGAGGAGGAGATTTGTTTCTCACAGAGCCTTTGGAGCTTCTCTTTCATGGCAGGGTCCTGGCACTTGGTGTCGCTGAAGTATCTCTCCACGAGATTTTCCTGGAGAAGCTTCTGCTTTGGGAAGGCCTTGCCCAGGGCAAGGATGGCCGCCTTTCCCGGCCTGCTCGCGCGCCCACTGCCTCGCTCATCTCCGTTCGTTCCGTTGAAACCTTCAGAATCCATGCTTCTCGATTTGCCTGTAGTTAATATTTTGATATGCGTTGTGGAACAAGATGGCTGTCAATTGGGGATTATATATATCAAGCAAGGAGGGTTTGTTGTTGTTTTTCTGGTGAGAAGATGTTGATGGCATGAAAAGAGCGAGGGGCTTTGCGGCAGTTGAAATGTGGGTTAGGGTTTTGGTGGTCAGTCTTGCGAGTGTGGAAATCCGTCTCAATTCCTTCAACTGAAAGATCGTTTAATAGGCACATGAAATCGAAATCTACTGAAAGATAAAACCACCGCACGAATCAGTTTATTTTTGCACATCATCTCTATATAAGTCGTTGGATATAATGCTTTGGAATTGTTCTGCAAACAAAAGATATTCTCTGTTATTTCGATACAGTTTACAGGACAACGAGATCATCCTTTTACTTACTCATATTTTTAGTATTCGTTGTTATTTTTTAACCACACTTAAACACCAAAATTGAGGAAGTTCACCTATATATACACACACTGATGCATGATTCTAGCAGTAAACATGTTGGATGTTGGTAATCAACCCTATGTAATGATAGTAGCCAAACTATCCGTGGCTGTATGTTCATTTCAGTGTTGCTTTATGTTTATGCCATGCTATCTGAAATGGAAAAAGGACACTACAATAAATACAGCCTCTGCATGGGAAGAAGGAACCAATATATATAACTCTTCTAGAATTAATGAGGTGAAGGACTACTGTTTCTCCATGTGTATAGTATATATGCATCTATTATGCATTATGCTGCTGTGTGCTTGTTTGAAAATGCAGGGTTCAAATCATAATGAGTGAATGCATGATAGCTTTATTATGACATCATGTTTCGGATGAGTACAGAATACAAATCAAAGTGAACTTAAACCTTAGTTCGTTTAACAAAAAGTGGCCACGTAAAACAGAGGAGAGGAGTCAACTCTGAATAAAGGGTACTTGGCCCTTCTCCTTTTCATATTCCACTATAAAAAATGTGATAGACTTAGCATATATTGTCTTGCACTTAGCGAGCACCTGTGCTCACCTGGTTGCGAGCACTAGTACACACGTGCTCACCTAACCGGCTCGTCCATTTGAATTTAGAGATACGGGCTGGGAGAGCACATGTCAAAGTTTGCGCGAGCACCTACGGACCACTGACGAGCACATAAGTGTGCTCGCCAACGTCTGTAGACAGAACCCAAACCCGAGTCCAGGGCTCATTTCTCTCGAGCTTCTTCCTCAAACCGCACCTCCGACGATTTTTGAAGGCCATCCACCGCCGTCGCCGACCATTCCGCACCCCTCTTGCCTTCTATTGCATTGCTTGAGGTATTTCGACCAGTCCTCTCATTTATTTTTAGTTTTTGTTGCATATTTATGGAGAAACGATGGATTTAGGATTTTTATATTTTAAATATTTTTCACCAATCTATGCTAGATTTTAGGTTATATGTTGACTTTTTAATATGTAATCATTAGTTTAACATGTATTGATGTTTGATTTGATTTCAGACTAGTATAGTTTGACCAAATTCTTAACGCATATAAGATGTATGATGAAATGCTTAAATTATAGGTATTGTCGTGAAGTGTATAATGTATACCATAGTTTAAACTAGATCATGTCTTTGATGTCATTTCATAGATTATACAATTGTTTTGAAGTGTATAATGTGTAACATAGTTTAAAATAGATTATCATTATAAATTAAACTAAATTAGCGTAGTTTAATTTAGCATTGTTTTCATAAACAATATAAGATGTATAAATGTAAGGTGTAATTGTAATGATATATTAAGATTGTGAATCATTTGGCTTGTTAAATGTATAGATTATAGCATGTGAAGGTATATAAGAATGTGATGATAGCATGCGAAGGTGTACATATGTTAGGTGTGAATGTGGAAGTGTATAAATTTAAATTTAAGGGTATGTGTATAGATTTAAATTTAAAAGTTATGTTGTGATAAATTTTTTATCACATTAAATTCGAGTTAATATGTCCAAGTGCGTCAAATTAACTTATCGTTAGGTAGATAATAAGGCTAAAACACTAAATGATTATTAATCACATCAAATATTCACACACAATGTGTTCCTCCATATCGGGTGGTGTGTGGTCCTGCACACCGGGAGGCATGTGCAACACATTGGATGATTTCATCACCTCTAATTGTGTTATATATATATATATATGTATTTTTAATTTTGCACAGTACTATTGGACTCACTTTGAGATGAGATATCCCGGTCCAATGATCGTGGATTTTGATGTGTGCAGGTCGAAGAAATTTTTTTGCAGGTACCTTCTATATAAATATCGTTTAAACACTTAATTAAGCACTAATTTAGGATCACATTTGTCTATATCCATATCGCTAACCAACCAAATATACATAAATGCCCAATCGACATAAATGACTAAATATTTTAATATCATTTTATAGTCTCATTTGTAGCACTACAAATGAATTATGTAAAGTTATCTTAAAATATTACATTTGTGTTGGATTTCCTTAGTTCGGAGGTCCCAGACTAAGGGAGTCTGTAAGGATTTTAACTTATTATAAGCTATTGTTCTCACATGTTGTAGTTTATTTCTGATGGATATTCGACTGCATAACCCATTCCTCTTCCATATACCAAACCAATCATAATCTACTTCTGAAATTTTCACTACGGTGAAGGTCTTGAGAGTTGATTGTGATTGGTTTATGGGGTATACTGGAGGGATGCGGGGATATGCTGCCGAATTTTCCTCAAAAATAAGCTACAATGTGACAGTCATCGTCTTATAGTAAGTTTGAATCCTTATGGACGAGCCAAATGATAATTTAATGAAAACACTTATCTTCTCATCTCCTAAAATTAGTGAAATAGTTTTAGGCCAACGATGAGTTTTGGTTTAACTTTTCTAGATCTTCTCTCTTAACTTAAGCCACATTTAAACATCTCCTCTTATATATTCAGATGAAATCGATGGCTAGTAGATATTGGATGTACAAGCATGTAGTACATGGACGTGTTACAAAGACCTTTCAAAAAGGTGCTCAAGAGTTTGTGGATTTTTCTTATGCCTAGCATTCTCGTGTGGTGGATTCCAATGGGACTATATTGTGTTCATGTCAAAAGTACCATTTAATGAAGAAGAGATCCAAGGATGAAATTTAGTTACATCTTTATAGAAATGATTTTATGAAGGATATCGAATTTGGTGGAGACACAGTGAGATTTTTGATGACATAATTAATGAGGAAAATGATGCAGATACTATCAATCCATTTGTAGATATGATTATGGACGTTGCAGGTTCAGATTTTAACACTGATGGTCTAGACGAAGAGGAACCACGTGGTGAGAGAACAAACTTCTACGAGTTGTTGAGAAAGGAAGAAGAGTCCTTGTGGTTGGGTAGTATGACATATTCAAAGCTTTCAATAGTTTCAAAACTTCTTTCGATGAAGATGGAGTATAATATGAAAGATCATAATTTTGATGCCATGCTTGCAATTATCAAGAAAATGTTACCAACAGATACTGAATTACATGTAAATATTATAAAACCAAAAAATGATACACAAGATGGGTTTAGCTGAGGTTAAGATAACCTCTTGGATAAATCATCATATTTTATATTACGAAGAAAATGAGTATTTGACACATTATCCTGAATGAGATGAGTCTAGATCTCAAAGATCAAGTAAGACTGAAAAAAGATAGTAAGGAAAGTTTTACGTTATTTCCTGTTAATTCTGAGATTGAAGAGATTATATTATTGTAAGGAAACGACGAAAAATATATTATGGCATTCTTACCATAGTCGTGAAGAGCACATGGTGCATCCATCAGAGTCTGACTGTTGGAAGGAATTGATGTCAACATTTCCTTCATTTTCAGAGGAAAAAAAGAATTACGTTATAGGTTTATGTACATACGAATTTAATCCTCAAGGCAGAAATAAGGATTATTCTTGTTGGTCAGTAATGACAACACCATGCAATCTACCTCCTTAGTTATGTAAGAAAAGACAATTCATTTTCTTGTCATTATTGGTGCCAGGACCTACTCATCCAGGAAAATATATCGACGCGTATTTATGTCCACTAATAGATGAGTTGAAGATGCTCTGGTTCGATGGAGTTGATAAATATGATGAAAATAAAAGTCAAATATTCAATATGAAAGTAACTCTACTATGGATTATAAATGACTTCTCGATTTATCGAATGTTATCTGTATAGAGTACACATGGACGTAAAAATTGTCCATATTGTAGAGAGAGTACGAAGTCTTTTCAGCTTCAACACGATTGGAAACCTTTTTTTATTGTCACAGTTGTTTTCTCTTAACCGATCATCCATATAGGAGATAAAAACAAATAATTAAGAGGAATACCATAGAACTTGCATATCCTCCGACAATAAAAACCAACGATACGATATTATCATCATTATTGGAATTTGAACATAGTTTAATCGATCAAGCAATCCGAAAAATCTATGGGCTCATTCACATAAAATAAAATGAAAATAAAGGCAGAAAACACAAATCGCCAGAAACAAAAGAAAATAAAAGGAAAAATAGAGAGGATAAACATGTAGAAGATGATGAAAACATGATAAAAATTGGTGAGCCCTCAATTGAACAAACACTTGGTAAAATAGGTCCAAGAGTCCGAGTGTCCACCTATATTATTATAATAATAAATGGAGTCTCTCTCCCACGAAAATAAAAAATAAAAACTCTAAGCTAAATATGGGGCTTCTCTCCCTCCCTCCCTCTCTCTCTGTTTCTCTTCCCTGCTCTCTCCCAACCAGCCTATAAAGAAAAGGTTGATCTCCTCACAGCTTGGGTGCACCGACTTCCTAAGAAGTCACCTTTGCCACACGGTCCCTCACAAGAAATTCAACAAAAAATTGATCAGACACAGATAAACAATTATAAAAGAAAAATAATATAGAAAAATATAGGAAAAGTAATGTAAACAAAATCTATCCTACGCGTTGCTCCACGACAATGATGCCATTTGTTTAATCAGTTGTTCAGAGGGGCCTAACATCCGGTCTTGGAGGGTCTACGGTACTCGAAAAGTTGGGTCTGACAATCGCTCAATCGACCGCTATCTCGGCACTCAGTACAAGACAACAATCAACCCACCGAATAAGTGAACAATGAATTTAAGTGAGATGAAATTTATTATATCATACAAGTAAGTGTGTATGGCAAGCAAGTGTATGGGTCGAACCATAGAAAGCAACGAGAATAGACACAAAAATTAACAATCAAAACAAGCTATCAACCATTGTTTTTGTGTGTTTTTATAGGGATTTTCTAATTTTTGTGGGTCTTTGGTTATATTTATTTTTTTTATATTTTTAATATTATATATTTTTATTTTAAATTTTTAAATTTTTTAAATTTTGTTTTCTTTTTCTTTTTCTTTTTCTGATTTTTAGTTTCTTTTTTAGATATAATAAGTATATCTATATGTATCTATATATAATAATAAGTATAATGAAGATATATATAATAAATAGATAGAAATTTTGGAATACAAATAAGTATAGTCCTTTTTATTTTTTAAGGTTTTTAAATATACTTAAGGTATTTATAATAATAGTACTAATATTAATAAATAGATAAGTAGTAATATGTATATATAGTCTATAAAGGGATTTCTAGTTATAAATATAACTATATAAACTCAAAAATTACAAAATAAAATGTTTTTTGTTTTTCTACTTTTTCTGTATTTTTGATTTTTCTTGTAATGTTTGCTAATTTTTAGTATTTTTAATTGCTTAAATATAAAAAACAAGGAATTAATAATAAGTCGAATAGTTTTTGGGATTCTAAAACAGATAATAAACTAAAAAATTACAAAACTATTTTTTAGATAATATATAATATAAATAAACATAACACATATAAACAAATATTTTTGTATTTTTGTATATTTTTATATAATTTTATGAGGTTTTTGGAGATTTTCAATTTTTAAGAGTTTTTGGAATATTTTGCAGAAATAAAAGATCATAAATTCAAAACATGCACAACAAAGGAATTTTCTTAGATTTTTCAAATTATTTTTATTATTTTTATGTATTTTCAAATGCGAAGTAGGAGAAAATGCAATGTTTTTATATTTTTATAATTTGAAAAATAATTTTAATTGCCTTAAATATATGTGATAAATTATGGTTATAGGCACTTAAGATAATTTTCCTATATTTTTTAATTAAAATACAATTATAAGATTAATCTGCAATACAAGGACCTAAAAGTAATTTCTATAAAATTTACAAGCATTTAATAACACATTACATAATTTCAGGGGCATTCATGAAATTTATCCATAATTTAAATATTATATGCACCAATATGTAAATTTACCAAAAAATATTATATTAATATTCAAAGTTTGTTGATTAAAAAAACATAAACTCGGAGGGGGTCCAATGAAAATGCTCAACTGCTTCACGTGTATGCACATACGAGGTGATGTGGCGTGGACCTAATTGCAAATAGGACTAAGTCCTAGGGCTCAATTGCAAATAATATAGTGGTTTTACAACTTGAATGAAAAGTCCAAAGACTAAAATAAAATACAAAAGGTGGAGGGGTGTAGGTGCAAAATACCCCTCATAGTGCATCGACGGACATTGGAGATGGTCCCACTTATACACGTCACACTCCATGGCTACATGATGATGCTTTGTACGGGAGGGATGATATTAGATCTCAGCCCTGCAATCTGATGGTGGAGAGTGGATGTATTTGACGGCTACTGCTCCACATGGAGATTGGGCGTGATCAGATGGCGCTGGAGATGCTTGGATGAACTAGGAAGAACAACGATACACTATTACTTCGATCTCTGATATCTTGCGACTCTGCTCACGTAGACAGTTCGCAGGTGGACCAAAATGGAGCTGGAGCTCCTCTGCACTGGCTGGTGTCTTCAGAAATGTTCAGGACCCATCGATGGAGACCTGACATCTCGGGGGAGTTCCGATGACCTGGGCACCCTCCTGCAGCTTCAAAATCACCTCGAAGAAGTCTATATAATCGCAGGACCTGCAAGGTTAGCTTGGTCTATGAAAAATGGTGGCCCTGTGGGTATTTTTGAGTGGAATTAGGCAGAGGTGAGTCGGGGAGGAGCTCTGCAGTGTAAGGCAGAGGTGGAGAGCTTGATTTCCTGATCTGTGCAAGGCCAGGGTGTATGGATGGGTGCTGGAGCTTCAGAAGTGAAGGGCGAAGAGAATGAGGTGGTCGTGTAGGCATAACGGTGGCTAGATAGGCAAAATGAAGGCCGAAGCCTAGTGCTCTGACGTAATTTCTTTTTGGTATTTTCAACATTTTTAAACGAAATCAATGGAAACAAACTACTAATCTAAGATACCGACTATTCTAAGAATAAAAAATGCAAGGTAAATGAGCTCATCTACCGTAGAATGGCTGGGAGAAAGAATTGCACGGAGGAGCTTCGATGAGGTGTATGGATTGACTCCTCTAACACTTCTCTTCATTGTGATTTGATGGGCGTCGCTCCTTGTCATGAAGGACTACCCAGGGACTCGATTCAAGGGGCTCAAAGGTCAGAAATGGGGATCAAAATAAAAAATGGGGGCGAGGTGGATATATGTACAAGGCGAGGTTTGACCATGGCAATAGCTCGATTCAGTCATCCAACGTTCGAGGAATCGATCGAGTGTGAAAGAGTATATAATGAGGAGCAAAAGTTGTATAGGGATCGATATGAAAAATGCAAGTCTCGGGCGTCGAAAATTAGAGAAGATGGTGGGTCAACGAGGCTGACATGCCTGTGGCCGACGGGTCAACCAAGGCCCACTCCTGATTGGTCCACATCAGGCATTACAAGAAAAAACATAGAATAAAATAGAAAGAAAGGAGAAATAAAATAAAAAATGTTTTTTTGATTTTTTTCTTAAATATGAAAGTTGTTCCTTATTTAGTGCACAATTTTTAGGTCATTTTTATTTATTTTATTGTCCAATTTATTATGTGTTAGTTTTTACAAGTATGATTATATGTATAATTACCTATGTACGATGTATTTAATTTTTATTTTGTATTTTACAATTTATTATTTTATATACATAATTTATATATTTATAACTTATTTAGATATACCATTATATATTTTTATTTTCTTTTTCTGAATTCATTCATTTACTTAAATAATTAAGTATACATATTATATAAGTATAGTTCATTTATGTATTTTAATACTTTATTTTTTAATGATTTTTTAATAGTTTTAGTCTAATTTACTATTTACACTATTTTGAATAATATTTACAAATATATAAAAATATAAGATAGTGAAAAATCTAAAGAATAAATGTATTGATTATTTTATACAAGTATATTGCACAATGATGGCTCAAAAGTCAACTTTTGCATATTAACTCCAAATGAATGAAACCACCTTCATTAAATAGATAATTTAATTTTATGAACAATAAATGTGAGTTTGGTCAATTTTGAATAAGTATGGAGAAGATACACGTCTGAGAAGTTTTCTTTGTGGTTTTTATTCTATGTGTCCCGGGCACACTGTGCATTATTTTTGAATAAGATAAATTTTATATTTTTCTTTGTATTTTTATTTACAACTTTTATATATAGAATTTTATTATTTGAGGTTTAAAAATAATAAAATAAAATAGGTCCCAAAATATAATATATTAACAAGAAGAATTAGGGCTTTTAGGTTGTTTTCTGTGTAGTTGATTTGCCCTATCTTCCTCTACTTTATTCCTTGTTGATCAAGTTATCATAATGACCTGGCCTCAGGGTCTAGGGTCATTCATTGTCTTTGACATTTCATTCTTTTTCTTTTCTTTCCTTTATTCTTTTATTTTGGTATTAAGTATAATATTTTATACAATATTTATAAGTCAATAAATGAGTGTAATACTGATCAAATTAATGTTATATACATGCATTTCGCTAGGGATTTAAGGCCAAAATGAAAGAATAAAGATGATGAAATGGATATTCATCAGGAGGTAATCGAAGTCAAGCAGGAGGACAAATTGAAGCTCACGCTTGAGCTATTCTTCATCAGTTCTTCCAAAGCCACTCCAAGCCGTTGGATGAAGAACGAGCTCCGGATTTGATCGCAACCATTGGATGAAGCTGCACTCTCACCATCAAATCTTGCCAGAGATCTAATATCGAGCGCTTGATAACACGAAAACCCGAGCGACCGAGGTAAAGGTACTAAAAAGAGGTCGTTGCGACCTCAATCGCTCAGACGTGTCAATCAAGAAAAATCAGACCACTCAAAACACGTAAAATCAATCAAGCACAAAATCAGCGGTCTAGCTATGAGATTAACCTGGTATAGCACCCAGGGTCGAACACAAGGAGCACGGGTTGGCCAGAGGCCTACGAAGTAGTAAAAATAAAATAAAATAAAAGACAAGTATTTTTAGTGGTTTTTAATGATTTTTATATTTTTTTGGATTTTTTTAAAATGTGAAGAAAATAAAAGAAAGCAAAGACAAGCACACTTTAGCTAATTATTAAATATGTCAAAAAGCAAGCAAATTCAAACAAAAATGTTTTTATGTTTTTTAGGTTTTTAAGTGTTTTTGATGAATTTTTGGGATTTTTATAATGTGTATTTTATTTTATAAAAATCAAACAGTAGTGAAAAGACGAGGTACTGTCCAGCCAGCCCCAAAACCCAAAGATAAAATATCTAGGGATCTCAGAAGGACATGGAGGTAATTTTCCTGTATACTAGAGAAAATAAGAAAAATTTGAGCACCAAAATTATTGTTTTTGGGTTTTTAAATTATTTATTATAATTTTTATGAGTTTTTAGGTGTTTTTGAATTTTTAGGGTTTTTAATAAGTGAAAAATAGCCAAAATTGGCTGGAAAATCAAGAAACACAAAAGAAACAGTACTTAATTTTTATAGAATTTTTGGGGGTGTTTTTATATTTTTTTGGGATTTTTAATTCTAGACAGTAGCTAAAATATAGGTTTTTGAATTTTTAAAAATAACAAATAAAATAAAAAATGTCCTCAAAAATTCTCAAAAATTCTACAACATGGCAGGAGCCATGTGTCAAATTTTCATCGAATTTGGAGGTGGTTTGATATTTTATTCAAAAATCAAAAGAGGGCACTGTGCACAGGGACTTAAGTGCAAATACCCGAAGTTCTGGGGGTCCAGGTGCAATTTTCCCAGCAAGTCACGCACGTGGCGCGTGCCTGGGGCACTCAGGGACCTTCTGGTAATAAAAACAAGTCCTAGGACCTTTTGGTAACTTGTACCAAAAAGTCCAGGGGCTGTTATGCAAATAACCCACTAAAATACGCACATGTGCAAATAAAACGTTCACAGGGGCATATATGCAATTACCAAAAAGTTTCTATTCATTAACAAACATCCAGAACTACAAGGGTAGAGTTGCAAATACACCAAATAAAGCACGTGGCGAAGCACGTGACAAACACTCACAGGGGCATAACTGCAATTAAACTAAAGTACCAGGTCCCAAGTGCAAATATCCCAACGTAAATAAAAGGCAAACAATATTTACAGGACTAAATCTAAAAACATAAACTACGAGGGGGCCTACGGTAATTTACCCCTTTATTACGTCGACGGCTGGATGATGGACGCGTGGCTGATCTAACGGTCCTGGGCGCGGGCGTCTCTCTCTCCTTCCGCACGTGGGCCGATCGACAGCGCAGAGGAGGGCACGTGGAAGATCTGACGGGTGCGGGTGATTGGCGCCTCTCTCCCTGCTCTGACGGACCCGATCAACCCTCGAGATGATCGGACGGTGGCTGCTCCTCGATGGATGGACGGTCACGATGAAAACTGGAGCTCTGAGGGTGATCGGACGGTGGTCGAGGACCCTCGAAGAACAGGTGGCCGGCGAGTTTCGCCGGCCTCGTGCGCGTGCTGGGGTCCTCCTCAGCTGCCTCTGAAGATCGGAGAAGACTCGCACTGAAGTTCCGCAGCTGTTGGTGGCCTCCGATGGCCCAGCCGAGCCCTGGAGGGGCTCCGGCGAGGTCGACGGAGGAGAGCTCCTGGCCTAGATGTGGGGAGGCCTCAGATGGCCTCCTCTGGACCTGCAAAGTAGCTCAAGAGCTTCGCGGGTCGAGGGCAAAATGCCTCGACCCGGTTAGGTGGTGCGGGGGTGAGCGATGCGTCGGGGTGAGCGAGCTCCGGCGAGCGACGGACGGTGGAGCTCGAACCCCAGCTCCTGTGCGAGCTGGGTTGAACGAAGGGGCGGAGAAGGTGCGTGGAGGGATGGCGAAGGTGACTGGGTGTTCCGATGATCGAACGGATACGCAATATGGTCGGAATCAACGGAATACGGCGAAGCTACGATTTGGGGGAAACAAGAAATTAGGCGAAATAGGAAAGCTAGAAGGTTACCTGGGCGGTGTGGAAGACTGTGCTAGAGCTGAGGTAGCTCCTGGTCGTGGCCTCGAAGGTCGTCAAGTCCTGAGGCTCGAGCTCCTGCACTGGGCGGAGCACGGCGGCGCTACGTCGCCGGATCAGTGGTCCGGCCACCCCCTCCTCGCTGCGACACGGGCAATCGAGAGCTGTCACCTCAGGGGATGCAGTGGAGGTCACGGGATGAAGGGTGGAGAGCCAAAGATGGAAAAAGAATGCGGCGGAGCTCAGGCTATATACTGTGGAGGGTCCGGCAAGAATCGATCGGGTAGGGTAGCGTGAAGCGCGGATCCCAATGCACTCCCCCGGGCGAGGATCTCGGATGCAAGAAGAAGGATTAGGACCCGGGGTTTGCGCGAATGGCAGGCGGATCAGGCGGGGAAAAATCAGAGAAATCGGGTCGACAGCCCGATCCGCGAGAGAAGAAGGTCCGCGGGGCGAGTTGACCGGGGGTCAACATCCCCCGTGGACCAATCAGGAGAGGCCACACATTTTTATTTTTGTTTCTTTATTTTAGGCTAGAAAATGATGGAATTAGCAAAAACGTAAAACATAAAATATTTTTATTTTATTTTTCTCTATTTTTTTGGTGATTTTTAATTAATTTTTCAAAATAAAAATAAGGTATTTACATATTAGGGCTATATATAGGTATATATACAATATAGGGTTTTTAATTTTGATTTTTTAATTAGTTATTTTTATACATTTTTATTCCTATTTTATATTTTATTTATTTATAGAATAAAATGAGGAATAAAAAGATATTTTTATTTTATTTTTATTATTTATATACATAAGGGAAATAAATAGTTATGTACAACTATGTACATGGCATATGTACAATATATTTTTGTATTTTTAATTTTGTTATTTTTATTTGATTTTTGTTTTGATTCTTTTTATTTATTTTATTTACAATATATACATAGAATATTAACAAAAAGTTTTGAAAATAAATTTATTTACAAGGTTAAATACATGTAGAAGCATGGTCTATATACATGGTGAAAGGATATTTTTAATCTTTTTAATTTTCAAATTTTTATTTTGTTTTTATCTTTTATAAGTATGTACAAATATTTACAAACATATTTTTAGGTGAGGAAAACATAATTTTATTTAATTACAAAAATCTATACACATGAGCCCCTATCTCCCTCTACTTTGGTTTTTATGCGGTCAGGCCCCTGCTGAGCCCTCCCTTGGGTTAGGTTGCTCAATATTTATTCTAAATATTTCCCTCTTTTTTCTTTTTCATCTTTATTCTTTTATTTTTGCACAAAAACATGCTAATTATAGATATTTACAAAAATGCATGCTTTTGCTAATGATTCCTATTTACAAGTATCTACATGCATTTGCATAGGTTTTTGTAGCTAAAATATAAGAATAAAGAGTGATGAATGGGTATTCATCACCCCCCTATACTATACTTTGCTAGTCCCTTAGCAAACACTTATTTGCAAAAGAAGTGAAAAAGAAAGAAAGAAAAAGAAAAAGAGGATGTACATGGATCAAGGTTGATTATTAAACTTGCCTTCATGAAATTGAGGTATGGAGCTTAATCAGATCTTTGGATTATTAATGTGTCGGAACCTTATTTAGACTTAAGCTTAAAACCTAACAGCCTCTAAGTTCCACTAATCTACAACCAAGACTCCTCAATGCTCCAGATCAGAACAAGTCATCAAACACAAACCCTGAAGACCATGAATCTTTTCTTGTACTGTGAAAGTGAGGTCTAAGCTCTCCACCTCAGAAATGGCAACTTGACAACCCTCCCTAACAAGGTAACTCTATGACCTCAATCTGGCCACTCTTTCCTCGAGGAGCGGGGTATTCCCTTCTAAGTTCAAGTACAACTGGCTCAAGAAGAGGGGGAAGAAGAGAATGGGTCAAGGCCAGTGTAGCCAAGTACCCTTGGGAGCTTGACCAGTGTAGCCAAGTCTCCCTGCTGCAAGCTACAACAGGTGGATCATGAAATCAAGCTTTGCTTATTGCACTTATATACATACTCCGGTGGGATTATCATTTTCTCTCAGACCCACCACTTTTTTGGAGTTCTTTTCTTTTTGCACATTTTTTTTCGAGTGTATCTATACAACATATACATGTGCAGCATATATACAAGGAGTTTTTCCTCTTGAGCCAGTAGACTATCCCTCTTTTGAAGCTTTATTGCAACCCACAACTCCCGTCTTTAGACTTTATGGCAACCAGACCAAGTTGAGACGCACTTCCTTCACTATAAGAAGAAGAGAGGTTCCGCCTAGAAGTACTACCCTGATATGCTACCCCAAGCCAAGGAAGACTGCCTCCTCACCACCTCATCCGTAGAGAGCTCGGTGCATAGTGCGGTTGTCCAAGTAAAGCCATAATCTATATGAGTCATGTGTTGTTGTTAAGTGCTCTACTTAGGCTCATTGAGATGACATGTGATCATAGCCTAGTGGACTCAAAGAATTAAGTCACCATGGACCTGAAAAGCCTTAAACCTAAGCCCTATAAGGTTCCTCTTAGAATTAGGTGGATTAAGATCTTAATCAAGCTCCATTTCTCAATTTGATTCCAGGCTAGTTTAAATGTCAACTATCATCCAAGAAAAACTGTATACATATGTACAAAAAGATGCTTATTTACACAATATTTTACAATCATGCAAAATTTTTGAAAAATGTTTTGAAATCATGACTGATGATGCATGAAGTGCAAGTTTTGCAAAAAGATATTTACACACATTTACACAAGATTTTTGCAAACTTTTTGATTTTCGAAACATTTTGGAAAAATTTTGTACTATATACATAATTTTGATACAAAAATATTTACACAAGCTTTACACAAAAGATTTTTGAAATCATTTTTACAAAAATAATTTGTACACTAGCTATGTATGTGCAAATAGAAGAAGGTTATGTACATGAAATTTTTTTAATTTTTGTGGTTTTTAGCCATTTTATTTATTAACACACTCACACAAAGTACGAGTTATGCCTAAAGTATATATGAAATATATACACACCCCCCTATACTTAGCTCGAACGATGTCCTCAGAGTCAAGAGAGATGAAGGAGACATAACTCGTGCTATGTATAGGGAAGTGAAAAGAAAAGGCTATACAAAAGGAAATGAAAAGTCAAGAGGATCTCTGGTCTTCCCCCTATACTTAGGATCAAGTAATCCTAAGTATAGCAGGCTGTACACGAAGGGAAAACCGAGTGGAGAATGTACAGAGTCTGCCCCCCCTATACTTAGGGTAAGATATCCCTAAGTATAGGCAGCAAAACAGGGGTAGACAGAAACAAAAGAAATACCCGAAAGGCCTCACATCCCCCCTATACTTAGGGTAAAGAGCACCCTAAGTATAGCATAATTACAAGATGAAGAAGGGGATGTAGGACTAAAGAATGTGATGATATGGACATCTGGATCTATATACAGCGGAGGATCAGTGAAACTCAGGCGTGAGATGCATTAGATGTGAGTCAAAGACCACACCTCACGCAAAATGAATAGGGGCAATATCAACGACCCGCGGCTCATGATCTAGAAATGGCTTGAGCCGCTGGCCGTTCACTCGGAAGGTACACTCAGAAGACAACTCAGATATGTCGATGCTACCGTTGTCGTGTACCTTCCTAACCAGATAAGGTCCTTTCCATTTGCTCTGTAGCTTCCCTGGAAATAATCTAAGCCTCGCATCAAACAGCCGTAGTCTCTGTCCAATCTCAAAATGCTTGTGGCTGATATGAGAATCATGCCACTCCTTGACTTTCTCCTTATAATGTAGGCTGCTTGAGAAAGCTGCATCTCTAAGCTCCTCCAGGGCAGCTAGCTCTGCCCTCCTCTGGTCTCCTATACCATCTGAATCCATAAGTATGTCTGTAACTGCCCAAAGTGACTTGTGCCTCAGCTCAACAGGTAAATGGCATGGCTTGCCATATACGAGGCGAAAGGGAGATGTGCCCAAAGGTGTCTTGAAAGACGTCCTATATGCCCACAAGACCGAGTCCAAAAGCTGCGACCAATCCTTTCGGTCAGGGCGGACGACTTTCTGCAGAATAGTCTTGATCTCCCTATTCGACACTTCGGCTAGACCATTCGTCTGTGGATGGTACGGTGTAGCAACACGATGATCTATGCCGAACTCGCTAGCAAGTGCCTTCACCTGGTCGTTGATGAAGTGAGATCCCCCATCAGAAATAAGAACTCGTGGAACCCCGAACCGCGTGATGATATGCTTCCTCAAAAATCTGCAAACTGTCCTCGCATCAGTGGCTCGGGCGGGGATAGCCTCCACCCAACGACTCACGTAGTCAACGACCAACAGAATGTACTCAAATCCCTGACTCTTAGGGAATGGACCCATGAAATCGATGCCCCATGCGTCAAAAACCTCACAGAAGTGAATGGGCTGCATCGGCATCATATCACGCTGTCCACAAGTGCCCATCCTCTAACAGTCAGTACACCTCTTCACGAACTCATCTGAGTCCTTGAAGAGGGTAGGCCACCACAAGCCGGATTGGAGCACTTTCTGTGCCGTTCTCCTCCCAGAATGATGTCCTCCTGCCTCAAGCTTGTGGCAGTAAGTGAGGACGCTATGGTGTTCCTCCTGAGGAATACACCGACGCCAGACGCTATCCCCTCCTTCGTGGTAAAGGATGGGATCCTCCCAATGGTAAGACTTGGCCTTCGCTAGGAAGGTCTCAAGCCTCTGCCTGGGCCAATCTTGTGGGACTTTCCCAACAACGAGAAAGTTCACAATATCGGCATACCATGGGAGTGAGGCGATAGCAAGGATCGCCTCATCTGGGAAGGTATCTCGGATAGGATCAATCTGCTCAGTCTCCTCAGGCTGCTCTAATCGGGAGAGATGATCCGCCACCACATTCTTGACTCCAGGCTTATCCTTAATCTCAATGTCGAACTCCTGGAGTAGAAGGATCCATCTAGTCAGTCTGGCCTTGGCATCCTTCTTTGCCATGAGGTACCTGATGGCGGTGTGATCTGTAAACAAAGTCACTCTAGATCCAATGATATATGATCTGAACTTATCTAGGGCGAACACTACGGCTAGCATCTCCTTCTCTGTGATCGTGTAATTCCGCTGGGCGGAATCCAATGTGCGGCTAGCGTAGTGTATAGCAAATGGTACTCCATCCCTCCTCTGTCCCAGCACTGCCCCTACGGCAAAATCGGAGGCGTCCGTCATGATCTCGAATGGGAGAGACCAATCAGGAGGCTGGAGGACAGGAGCCTCAATCACACACTGCTGGAGAGTGGCAAACGACGAAAGACACTTGTCATCGACAAGGAACTCGGTGTCTTTCGTCAAGAGGTCGGTCAACGGCCGGGCAATCCTGCTGAAATCCTGAATGAATCTCCTATAAAATCCAACATGCCCCAGAAATGACCGTAACTGCCTCAGATTGGACGGCGGTGTGAGTTTCCTAATGACATCAGCCTTGGCCGGATCAACCTCCATGCCCCTGTTGGAGATGATGTGGCCAAGCACCGTCCCTTGAGTCACCATGAAGTGACTCTTCTCCCAAGATAGCACCAAGTGATACTCAATACATCGCTGGAGTACTCGATCTAGGCAGTCAAGACAGGAGTCGAATCCGTCGCCGTAGATCGAGAAATCATCCATGAAGACCTCCAAGCACTCCCCTACCATGTCCGAGAAGATCGACAGCATGCACCTCTGAAAAGTCGCAGGGGCATTGCATAGCCCAAATGGCATGCGTCGAAAAGCGTATGTGCCGAAGGGACAGGTAAAGGTGGTCTTCTCCTGATCCTCAGGAGCGATGGCCACTTGGTTGTAGCCCGAGTACCCATCCAGGAAGCAATAATGGCTCTTCCCTGCCAGTCTCTCAATGATCTGGTCAATAAAAGGCAGGGGGAAATGGTCCTTCTTGGTGGCTTGGTTAAGTCTCCTGTAGTCAACACAAACCCTCCAAGAGGTGGGTACTCGTGTAGCAATCTCCTCTCCCGACTCACTGATCACAGTCGTGATGCCCGTCTTCTTGGGCACCACATGCAAGGGGCTGACCCACTTGGAGTCGGAAATGGGATAAATAAAACCTGCACCCCACCATTTTGATATTTCCTTCATCACAACCTCTCTCAGGTTGGGGTTTAGTCGCCGCTGGAACTCACGCGACGGCTTCGCCCCATCCTCGAGATAGATATGGTGGGAGCACACTGATGGACTAATCCCATGGAGATCTGCTACGCTCCATCCGATCGCCTTGCGGTTCTTTTCAAGAACCCCCATCAAACGGGATTCCTGCTCTCCAGTCAACTCGGCGGAGATGATGACTGGGTACATCTCAGGCTCGCCCGCAAGGAATCGATACTTCAGCGAAGTAGGGAGCGGCTTCAGCTCTGGAATGCTGGGTGCCGGCAAATCTGGCTACGGAAGAAACTGAGTGAATGCTGCAAGGTCGGCCAAATCTGCCTGGGAAAGTGAAAGCATACTCTCGCAAACTGGATCGGGAGAAGGCTGCTCTACTGCACTGTCTCTGCTCTGCTCTGCATCTACCTCCTCCTCATCTATAGGCTCAGATGGACTCAGATCTGGCATCTGATCATAGCAATCGGCCCAATCAGACTCTGAATCCGAGGGATCTGTATCAGAAACGGTGGCATCAGTACCACCGGAAAACAAGGTGGCCTCAGCACCACCATCACTAATCATCGTGCTGCGATCAAGGACCGGCTCTGCTGCCTCAATGGTATCCTGAACCAGGTCTGTGCTCTCCAGACTCTCCTCTGCTGTCATCTCTGCATCAGTTGTGTCTGAAAGTGAGAGGGTGGTCTGTGTCTCAAGGTCTGCCCAAGCTGCCTCATCATCTGTGATCACAAAATCACAGTCCTGGTGGATTTCTGGCTCTGCATCTGTCAGCTGCTCTGAATCGGTACTCGCATCTGAGCGGGCTCTGAATCTGGCTCTGTAGTCCTCGACCGTCTCTATTTGTATACTCTCACCCTGGATGCGAAAGTACACCTTCCCGCTATCATGATCAGTCACCGCCTTGGCTGTGGCCAAGAATGGACGACCAAGGATGATGGGGGTATCGGCCACTGACTCAGGGATCTCCATGTCCAACACTACGAAGTCCACGGGGAATTGCAGGCCCTGAATAGTGACGATAACGTCTCGTAATAACCCCTTCGGCCTCTTGACAGATCGATCAGCGAACTGAAGGACTGTCCTGCTCTGTCGAAGAGTGGCCAACTCGAAGCGGTCGAGAAGGGCTGCCGGAAGAAGGTTGATCGACGATCCGCTATCTAGAAGAGTACGGTCGAACCTCTGCTCACTGATCTGGCATCTGACATACGGGGCCCCTGAATCTGGCCTCTTGGCTGGCAGTCGGTTCTGGATCGCAAAGCACGTGGCTTTGGTCAGCACATGTATCTCTGAAGTGTGGTTCCTCCTCCTCCTGACTGTAGTCCTCTCTCTCAACGATCTCTGGAGAAGGGGGATGTGCTGCAAAGCCTCCTGGAGGGTCAGCTGAATGTGGAATCGGTCAATCATGCTCTGGCTGAACTCCTCAAGCTCTCTCTTTTTGGGATTTTCTTTTTTCTTCCCCTTCCCCATCTGAAGGGCTCTAGGAAAGGGGATCATTGGGTCCTTCTCAGATGAAGGACTAGGAAAAGGTCTAAGCGGTTCAAGGACCGGATCCACACATACATCATGCACCACAGTGGGACCAGAAGAAAGTAAACCTTTTCCTTTATTCATAGCAGAGTTTCGAGATACATGAACACGAGGAAAAACAACATCACTGTCTGTACAAACACCGGTGGCCTCAGTACCACCACGGGCTGGCTGCTCTGCTGCTGCTGCTGGTAGTAGACGTCGTGCGGCATCAGTACCGCTGGCTGGCTCGGCTGAATGGGTGGCATAAGTACCACCTCCTAGATCTGGTGAAGTGGCGACCTCAGTACCGCCGGTGGGATCAGCATCCTTGGTGGCCTCAGTACCACCGTCATCGTCTGGAGCGGCCTCATTACCGCTCTCCTCCTCCTCCTGGGGCGCCTCGGGATGAAGCTCAGCTGAGGCGCCGCCGCCTGCTGGGGTCCTACCGCTCCTAAGTGTGACAAAATCAGCATCAAATAGATCCGAAGAAGTATCATCAAATGGGTCACTAGGAGTGGCTAACTCAGTATGTACTACCTGCTCAGATTTCCTCTTGAGGCTGTTCGGATTAGGCTCTATCTGGGCTGGTATGGCGGCCTTCCCTCTCACCAGGTCCCGCATCTCCTGGCGGAACTCATCCATCTCCCGTCGGAATGTAGCCTGCTGGTCCGTGAGGAGGCGGGCGATGTCATCCAAAGCGGGGCTCTCGTGGGAGCCCGACGGGTGGCCTCTCTGTGGGTGAGGCTGCTGGAACTGCTGTGATGGGTAAGAGGGGTAGGATGGAGGGTGCTGCTGCTGATATCCCTGGTGAGCCTGCTGCTCACGTCTCCATGACTGTCCCTGCTGCTGATAGGGACGAGGACCGTAGGATGACTGCTGCTGATACGCTGGGGGCTGCTGCTGCGGCTGGTGCTGGTCTCTCTGCTGAGAGTACTGCCCTCCCTGTCTTGACGGCTGCTGCTGGGGCTGGGCACCACCACTCCCCACCTGAATCCGGGATGATCTCGTCGGATCCCAGGCTGGGGGCGGTCGTACCAAATCCCGTTGACATCCATCAACGGCTCGGCATCGAAGGGGGCTGGCGGGAGTACTGCCAGAGGCTGGTCCGGCTGGTAGACCACCATCTGCATCTCTGGAGATGGTGGGGACTGGTAGGTGGGCTGCGGCTGCTGGTACGGCTCCGCCTGTACAAGGTGAACCTGTCTAGGCTGCACTGGGGTGCTGGAGCGCTGGGACGAGCTGCTGCTGCTGCCGGCGTCGCCTCGCGACTGAAGACGGGGCTGAGAAGCCGTCTGTGCCTCCTGGAGACACATGAGCTGTGTCTTCATGTCGCTCAAGACCTGTGCCATCTGCTCCATCTGCGTGATACTCTGGCACTGCTTCTTCTCGATCAGCTCCATGCGGTCCAACTTCTCTCTAATGATACCCATGTCTGCAGTTGACGACTCTGCCTGTGCTGCTGCGGCTGCAGACGAACTGGATGGACCTGCATCTACCCGTGCTATCCGCTGGTACTGCACGGGTCCTAGCTGATGTGGCTGGGTCTTCTGAGTATAGAGCCGGGTCTGGGACATCACCATGTAGTTTTCTGCCATCTCCTCAAAGATGGCCCAGACCTGGTCGTGGTCCTTGGCGAAGTAGGACCCGCCACAAGAAGCATTCACCAGGCCCTGTAGCTCTGGTGACAACCCGCTGAAGAAGCTCTGAACAAGGTTCGGCTTCGTGATGTCGTGGTGCGGACATCTGTCCAGAAGCTCTCGGAACCTCTCCCAAGCCTCGTGAAACTGCTCGTTGGGGAACATGGAGAAGTTACTGATCAGGGCCCTCGCTGCATTCGTCCGCCCGAGTGGATAGTACTTGTTCAAGTACTCGGTGCGGAGCTGCTCCCAGGTATAGACAAACCTCCCCAAATGCTTCAGCCAGGTGGCTGCTCTATCTGGCAGTGAAAAGGGGAAGGCGATCATCCTGATCGTATCCTGGTCCACATGCCTGTCGTGGACAGTACTGCAAATCATCAGAAACTCCTGGAGGTGGAGGTGGGGCTCCTCTGTAGCAAGTCCATGGAACCGAGGAAGCATCTGCAAGGTGTTCGGGGGGAACTTGAAGTCCCCCACGATAGCTGGTACCACCACCCAATGGTGCATCAGTGTAGATCCGGGGTTGTGCAACTCCCGCATCGGTCTCGGTGGTCCTCCTGCCGCGGCGGCTGCCGCTGCGGCGGCCGCGGCTGCTGCTGCGGCTGCTGCGGCACGTGCATCTGCATCATCCGGCTCATCGGGCTCGCTCTGTCGGTCTCGCTCTGCTCTGAGCCTCTCCAACTCTCGCCTCATCTCAATCATGAATGCTCCCTGATCGCGGAGCTGCTGCTGGACTGTATCGAGTGATGCGATCAGGGTGGAGTTGATCGCTCCCTGGTCTAGTACAATATGCTCTGGCTAACGGGAGTGATCATCGGAACTGCCTGCTCCGGCCATGTCGACGTCTGCAAAATCAAACGAGCCCAACTCAGGTGCTGTCAAGTGTATAAATCTCTCCTCGGGCTCGTGTCTCTCAGGAAGGTCAGAAAGGGGGTCGAGGGGGAACAGGGTGGAGTCGTACTCGGGCTCGGAGAGCGGGTCTGAGCTCTCGCGAGCCAACCTAGATGATGAGGTAGACGCGCCCGAAAGCGGTGCAACCAGAGGTTGCCTAAGAGATCGTCTACCCATCATCTTGATCTGGCGAGTAGGGCAGATGAGATCTGGAAAAATTATGATCTAAAAACAAACCCCCGGTTCACCAACGCAACGCGAGCTGAAGACCGTAAAAGTTCGGTCAAATTATCTTGTCGATTTTATTTTGGTGAACACTCAAGATATCAGAGCGCTTACGTGACCTGTTGGGATATCCGCTGCTAACCCAACCGACTGGCCCGCACGGAAGAGTCGGTAATCAGTCGGGTTTAGCAACGGGGGGCTCTACCTAGTATGCGGGTCACTCTCTCGCGCATACAAACCAAGCAATGAGGGGGTTGCTCTCCCCAAGACAAAATTTTTAGGGTGAGCGAGTTTTAAGGTCAATAATTTTAGCAGTCCCAATTTTATGGTTTCACTTTTTTAATATTTTTCAAAGCAAACAAATCGCCTAACGAATTTTTCGATTCTCCTGATTATTAAGTCAAAAACAGGGGGGAGAAGTCGAAAAAGCCGATGCACGAGAAATCAATGATGCATGCAAAGTCAGAAATGCGTACCTTGCTCCAGCTCTCTACATGCAATATGATCCGCGCATAAAATAAAAGACAGAAATAAAACTAACCTAAATGATGCAGCGGGAAAAGCCGAGTCCTAGACGAGCAACTTCTAGCGAAGAATCGTCTAACCGGTCACCGTCCTCCAAGCCAAAAAGTCCGGTCTTGGCCCGTCCCTCCCCTGCCCGACAAATCGGGGGTAGGAGTAAGCGCTTTACAGGACGGGCTACGGCACGTAGGCTACGGAGGCTAGCGAGTCGGTTATTTTTATTATTGTTTTTAAGTAGGTCCAATTACGATCTATAGGAACAGATATGCAATTAGGTGTGTGGATCCTACTTAATTACGGCACAATCACCAGAAAATCCTAAGTCTAGGGGCTCGAGCAAAAACCGCGAAAAACCGGAAAAGACAGTAAGAAAGAAAAATAAAGCCGCGACGAAAACCGCGAAAAACCGCGCAAGTCCTAAAGGGTCCCCCGAGCACACCGGTGCTCGGCGAAACAGACCCGCTACGGTCACAAGTCCAAGTCCAAACAGTCCAAGTCCTGTATTATTACAATAATGAATGAAATAAAATCCTAATCTAACCTCACCCACTCAACTCTCTCTCTCGCTCTCTCCTGCGGCTTCGTAGAGAAAGAAGCCGCCTCCAAGTTCCTCGGCTGCACCGGCTCCTCGAAAGTCGCCTCCGCGGTCCTCGGGCCCTCGCAAGAAAAAGAGAAGAGTGGCCAGACCAGCAAAAATAATCAAATAATAAAGAAAAATAAAGAAAATAATAGTGAGGGTATATGTGCAAAAATGGCAAATAAAATAAACACACAAAATAAAAATGAAAGAAAATCAAAATAAAACAAAATAAAACAAAAAGAAACTCTAAACAAAAACCGCGAAAAGCCGCGAGCTCCGAAGAGCCGCGAAAAGCCGCGAAAACAAAAACGAAAATAAAAACAAAAAGAACTACTAAGCCGTGCTCCCCGGCAACGGCGCCATTCTGATAACACGAAAACCCGAGCGACCGAGGTAAAGGTACTAAAAAGAGGTCGTTGCGACCTCAATCGCTCAGACGTGTCAATCAAGAAAAATCAGACCACTCAAAACACGTAAAATCAATCAAGCACAAAATCAGCGGTCTAGCTATGAGATTAACCTGGTATAGCACCCATGGTCGAACACAAGGAGCACGGGTTGGCCAAAGGCCTACGAAGTAGTAAAAATAAAATAAAATAAAAGACAAGTATTTTTAGTGGTTTTTAATGATTTTTATATTTTTTTGGATTTTTTTAAAATGTGAAGAAAATAAAAGAAAGCAAAGACAAGCACACTTTAGCTAATTATTAAATATGTCAAAAAGCAGGCAAAAATTCAAACAAAAATGTTTTTATATTTTTTAGGTTTTTAAGTGTTTTTGGTGAATTTTTGGGATTTTTATAATGTGTATTTTATTTTATAAAAATCAAACAGTAGTGAAAAGACGAGGTACTGTCCAGCCAGGCCCAAAACCCAAAGATAAAATATCTAGGGATCTCAGAAGGACCTGGAGGTAATTTTCCTGTATACTAGAGAAAATAAGGAAAATTTGAGCACCAAAATTATTGTTTTTGGGTTTTTAAATTATTTTTTATAATTTTTATGAGTTTTTAGGTGTTTTTGAATTTTTAGGGTTTTTAATAAGTGAAAAATAGCCAAAATTGGCTGGAAAATCAAGAAACACAAAAGAAACAATACTTAATTTTTATAGAATTTTTGGGGGTGTTTTTATATTTTCTTGGGATTTTTAATTCTAGACAGTAGCTAAAATATAGGTATTTGAATTTTTAAAAATAACAAATAAAATCAAAAATGTCCTCAAAAATTCTCAAAAATTCTACAACATGGCAGGAGCCATGTGTCAAATTTTCATCGAATTTGGAGGTGGTTTGATATTTTATTCAAAAATCAAAAGAGGGCACTGTGCACAGGGACTTAAGTGCAAATACCCGAAGTTCTGGGGGTCCAGGTGCAATTTTCCCAGCAAGTCACGCGCGTGACGCGTGCCTGGGGCACTCAGGGACCTTCTGGTAATAAAAACAAGTCCTAGGACCTTTTGGTAACTCGTACCAAAAAGTCCAGGGGCTGTTATGCAAATAACCCACTAAAATACGCACATGTGCAAATAAAACGTTCACAGGGGCATATATGCAATTACCAAAAAGTTTCTATTCATTAACAAACATCCAGAACTACAGGGGTAGAGTTGCAAATACACCAAATAAAGCACGTGGCGAAGCACGTGACAAACACTCACAGGGGCATAACTGCAATTAAACTAAAGTACCAGGTCCCAAGTGCAAATATCCCAACGTAAATAAAAGGCAAACAATATTTACAGGACTAAATCTAAAAACATAAACTACAAGGGGGCCTACGGTAATTTACCCCTTTATTACGTCGACGGCTGGATGATGGACGCGTGGCTGATCTAACGGTCCTGGGCGCGGGCGTCTCTCTCTCCTTCCGCACGTGGGCCGATCGACGGCGCAGAGGAGGGCACGTGGAAGATCTGACGGGTGCGGGTGATTGGCGCCTCTCTCCCTGCTCTGACGGACCCGATCAACCCTCGAGATGATCGGACGGTGGCTGCTCCTCGATGGATGGACGGTCACGATGAAAACTAGAGCTCTGAGGGTGATCGGACGGTGGTCGAGGACCCTCGAAGAACAGGTGGCCGGCGAGTTTCGCCGGCCTCGTGCGCGTGCTGGGGTCCTCCTCAGCTGCCTCTGAAGATCGGAGAAGACTCGCACTGAAGTTCCGCAGCTGTTGGTGGCCTCCGATGGCCCAGCCGAGCCCTGGAGGGGCTCTGGCGAGGTCGACGGAGGAGAGCTCCTGGCCTAGATGTGGGGAGGCCTCAGATGGCCTCCTCTGGACCTGCAAAGTAGCTCAAGAGCTTCGCGGGTCGAGGGCAAAATACCTCGACCTGATTAGGTGGTGCGGGGGTGAGCGATGCGTCGGGGTGAGCGAGCTCCGGCGAGCGACGGACGGTGGAGCTCGAACCCCAGCTCCTGTGCGAGCTGGGTTGAACGAAGGGGCGGAGAAGGTGCGTGGAGGGATGGCGAAGGTGACTGGGTGTTCCGATGATCGAACGGATACGCAATATGGTCGGAATCAACGGAATACGGCGAAGCTACGATTTGGGGGAAACAAGAAATTAGGCAAAATAGGAAAGCTAGAAGGTTACCTGGGCGGTGTGGAAGACTGTGCTGGAGCTGAGGTAGCTCCTGGTCGTGGCCTCGAAGGTCGTCAAGTCCTGAGGCTCGAGCTCCTGCACTGGGCGGAGCACGGCGGCGCTACGTCGCCGGATCAGTGGTCCGGCCACCCCCTCCTCGCTGCGACACGGGCAATCGAGAGCTGTCACCTCAGGGGATGCAGTGGAGGTCACGGGATGAAGGGTGGAGAGCCAAAGATGGAAAAAGAATGCGGCGGAGCTCAGGCTATATACTGTGGAGGGTCCGGTAAGAATCGATCGGGTAGGGTAGCGTGAAGCGCGGATCCCAATGCACTCCCCCGGGCGAGGATCTCGGATGCAAGAAGAAGGATTAGGACCCGGGGTTTGCGCGAATGGCAGGCGGATCAGGCGGGGAAAAATCAGAGAAATCGGGTCGACAGCCCGATCCGCGAGAGAAGAAGGTCCGCAGGGGGAGTTGACCGGGGGTCAACATCCCCCGTGGACCAATCAGGAGAGGCCACGCATTTTTATTTTTGTTTCTTTATTTTAGGCTAGAAAATGATGGAATTAGCAAAAACGTAAAACATAAAATATTTTTATTTTATTTTTCTCTATTTTTTGGTGATTTTTAATTAATTTTTCAAAATAAAAATAAGGTATTTACATATTAGGGCTATATATAGGTATATATACAATATAGGGTTTTTAATTTTGATTTTTTAATTAGTTATTTTTATACATTTTTATTCCTATTTTATATTTTATTTATTTATAGAATAAAATGAGGAATAAAAAGATATTTTTATTTTATTTTTATTATTTATATACATAAGGGAAATAAATAGTTATGTACAACTATGTACATGGCATATGTACAATATATTTTTGTATTTTTAATTTTGTTATTTTTATTTGATTTTTGTTTTGATTCTTTTTATTTATTTTATTTACAATATATACATAGAATATTAACAAAAAGTTTTGAAAATAAATTTATTTACAAGGTTAAATACATGTAGAAGCATGGTCTATATACATGGTGAAAGGATATTTTTAATCTTTTTAATTTTCAAATTTTTATTTTGTTTTTATCTTTTATAAGTATGTACAAATATTTACAAACATATTTTTAGGTGAGGAAAACATAATTTTATTTAATTACAAAAATCTATACACATGAGCCCCTATCTCCCTCTACTTTGGTTTTTATGCGGTCAGGCCCCTGCTGAGCCCTCCCTTGGGTTAGGTTGCTCAATATTTATTCTAAATATTTCCCTCTTTTTTCTTTTTCATCTTTATTCTTTTATTTTTGCACAAAAACATGCTAATTATAGATATTTACAAAAATGCATGCTTTTGCTAATGATTCCTATTTACAAGTATCTACATGCATTTGCATAGGGTTTTGTAGCTAAAATATAAGAATAAAGAGTGATGAATGGGTATTCATCAGCGCTCATCCATGTACCGTCATTAACACACCCCAACTTGCCACGTGGTTAAGTGGACCGAAAACCACCGTTCGATCCCCGGCAACGGCGCCATTCTGAAGACACGACAGTCGAGCAAGCGAGGTAGATCAGGTATATCTCAAATGGTCGTTGCGACCTCAATCGCTCGTGTCAATCAAGAAAAAGAGACCACCAAATAAGATAAAATCAATCAAACATCCAATAGCGGTCCTGCTATTATATTAACCTGGTATAGCGACCAGGGTCGAACACGAGGAGCACGTGATGGCCTTGCGGCCTACGAAGTAGTCAAAAATAAAATAAAAGGTGTTTTTGGTGGATTTTTAGTTTTTTCATATTTTTTCTCTTTTTTCTCTTTTATTTCTTTTATTTCTTCTCTTTCTTTCTTTCTTTCTTCTCTCTATTTTCTTTCTCTTTTTTTTCATATTTTTTATTTTTTTCTTTTTCTCTTTCTTTCTTCTCTTTTTTTCCTTTTTTCTATTCTGTTTTTATCTTTTTTTCTTTTTCTCTTTTTTTATTTTATTTTTTATCTTCTTCATTTTTTTTCTTTTTCTTCATCTTCTTATCTTATTTCATTTTTTTATCTCTTTATTTTTTTATTCATCTTTATTCTCTTTTCTCTCTTTATTTTTTCTTTATTTTTTCTTTTTTTCATTCTGAAGACACGACAATCGAGCAAGCGAGGTAGATCAGGTATATCTCAAATGGTCGTTGCGACCTCAATCGCTCGTGTGTCAATCAAGAAAAAGAGACCACCAAATAAGATAAAATCAATCAAACATCCAATAGCGGTCCTGCTATTATATTAACCTGGTATAGCGACCAGGGTCGAACACAAGGAGCACGTGATGGCCTTGCAGCCTATGAAGTAGTCAAAAATAAAATAAAATAAAATAAAAGGTGTTTTTGGTGGATTTTTAGTCTTTTTATATTTTTTTGGATTTTTAATTAATTAAGAAAATAAGGAAAACAAGAAAACAAACCAACACAACAATTTATTTAATGCATTAAAAATCAACCAAAAATTCAAATAAAAATGTTTTTATACTTTTTATGGTTTTACTGTTTTTAGTGAATTTTTGGGATTTTTTTGATTTTTATTTAATTTTCTAAAAATAAAACAATGTAAGAAAATAAAGGTACTGTCCAGCCGAGCTTAAGGGACTCAGATAAAATATCTAAAAATCCCAAATAAGCCTGGAGGTAATTTTCCTGTAAAGAAAGAAACAAGGAAAATTTAGGCACCTTAATTATTATTTTTGGGTTTTTAGATTAATTATTAGAATTTTTATGAGTTTTTAGGTGTTTTCAATTTTTTATGAGTTTTATATAATAAAAAATGACCAAAATTGGTCAGAAAATCAAGCAAGAAAAACTAAGCAGTAACTATTTTTTTTTGTAATTTTTAGATGAGTTTTACTATTTTTTTGTGAATTTTTAAATCAAACAGTAAGAAAACAGGATGTTTTTGATTTTTTAAAATATCAAATAACAATAAAAATGTCTCCAAAAATTCTAAAAAATTTTACAACATGGCAGGAGCCATGTTTCCAATTTTCATTGAATTTGGAGTTGATTTGCTATTTTATTCAAAAATAAAACTTAGGTACAGTGCATAGGGACCCGAATGTAAATACCCAAAGCCCCAGGGGGTCCGGTGCAATTTTCCCACGAAATCACGTGCGCGGCGCATGTCTGGGGCACACAAGGACCTATATGCAAAGAAAACAAGGTTCTGGGACTATTTGGTAACCGGTACCAAAAGTTCGAGGACCTGTTTGTAAATTACCCACAAATAAGCGCACATGCACAAATAAATCACGCACAGGGGTATAAATGCAATTTACTAAAAATATTCATTCATTCCATAACAATCCAGAACTACAGGGCTAACTATGCAAATATCCCAAAAAGGCACGTGTCGATGCACGTGCTTCACTACAAACAGGGGTATATATGCAATAAGCAAACAAGACAGGGTCCAACATGCAATTTACCTAACGTAAATAAAATCCTAAAAATATTTACAGGACAAAACTGAAATTAAACTAAACTAAGGGCCTAAGGGATAAATTACCCTTTATTACGCAAGCCGACGGATGGGTGCCACGTGTGTTGATGGACGGCTGGAAATGGGTGACACCCAACGAAGGAAGCCTTCGTCTGATCGAGCGGCTAGGGTGTCTCCATGTGGAGGATCGGTCGGCTGGGAAGCGACGTGGGACGACCTCGCTGATCGGACGGTCTCGATCAACCCTCCAAGGATCGACGGTGATGGCTGCTCCTCGAACGGACGGTGAAGATCAAATCTGGAGCTGAAGGTGCATCAGACGGCTCTGAAGGGTTGAGGACGAACTGGGTGCCGACGAACTTCGTCGGGCTCGTGCAGACGTTGTACTCCTCCTCGAAGGCCTCTAATGATCGGAGAAGATGGCGGGGGGCCTTCCGCGTCGAATGGTAGCCTCCGATGACTCAACGGAGCTTCGAGGAGCTCTGGAGAGTCGGGCGGAGGTGAAGCTGCTGGACCAGATGGTCCAAGCCCTCAGATGGGCTCGGATGTACCTGCAAAGTGCGCTAGCAAACTCGCGGGTCGAGGGCAAAGTGCCTCGACCCTGTCAGAAGGGGTGAAGGTGACTGGTGAGGCGGAGCGGTCGAGCTCCGGTGAGGGATGGACGGAGGAGCTCGAAACCCCAGCTCCTGTGCGAGCTGGGTTGAATGGAGGGGCGTAGAACGTGCACGAGGGAAAGGCGAATGCGATGGTGCGGCCCGATGATCGAATGGGAGGCGAACGTGACCGGAATCGAAGGTGGTCGGCGACGGCGGAAATTGGGGCTAATCGAAAATTAAAGAAAAGGAAGAAGAGCTACGGCTACCTGGGTGGAGGAATCGACTGTGGGCGAGCAGCTGGTGCTCTAGGTCCTAGCCTCGTGGGTCGTCGTGGCCCGAGGCTCTGGCGCTACCTCCCGGCGGTGCACGGCGGAGCAAACTCGCCGGATCAGTGGTTCCTTGCTCCCTCCTCGCTGCGACACCTTCTGAAGCAAGCTGTCACTCTCGTCAAGACGGTGGAGGTCACTGGGTGGTGAACAAATGAGCCAAAGATGCAGATTGAAGTGGCGGAGCTCAGCCTTTATATGGGTGCAGGTCCGGCAAGATTTGATCGGGTAGGGCAACGTGGAGCGCGGACCCCGAGGCGGGTGTGCCGGCGAAGGTGTCGGATGCGATGTGAGTGACACGGACTCGGGGTTTAAGTGTGAGGTGTTCGGGTTTGGGCGCAATAATCGGGAGAAATCGAGTCGCCTGCCTAATACCCGTGAGAGGTGGTCCTGGGGGGGGGGAGGAGTTGACCGGGCGGTCAGCAACCCCCCTGGACCAATGGGAGGCTGCCACCTGGAAAAGATTTAGAAATTAAATTAAAAATAGCAAATGGCCGATTTAATTAAAACTCAAAACATGAAATATTTTTGTTTTATTTTTTTTCTATTTTTTAGTGATTTTTAATTAATTTTTCAAAATAAGAATAAGGTATTTACAATATAGTACTATACATAGGTATATATACAATATAGGATTTTTAATTTTGATTTTTAATTAGTTCTTTATACATTTTTATTCCTATTTTATACTTTATTTATTTATATCATAAAGTTAGGAATAAAAAGATATTTTTATTTTATTTTTATTATTTATATACAAGGGTTAAATAAATATATATGTACATGTATCTACATGATATATTTACAATGTGATTTTTAATTTTTAATTTTGTTCTTTTTATTTTGTTTTTGTTTTAATGGGTTTTATTTTATTTATTTACAACATAAAGGATAGAATATTTACAAAATCTTTGGAATTTTAATTTATTTATTCATAAGGTGAAATAAATAAGGATGTGGTAGTATGTACATGATGAATATCTACATGTGAATGTTTTTATATTTCTTTTTAATTTTTCAATTTTTATTTGGATTTTATAAATATAAATATATACACAATATATACAAGCCATTTTATTCTATTTTTGGAGGAAAATATTTTTATTATATTTACAGGTATATTTACACACATGAGCCCCTATCTCCCTCTACTTTGGCTTTTATGCGGTCAGGCCCATGCTGAGCCCTCCCTTGGGTTAGGTTGCTCAATATTTATTCTAAATATTTTCTCTTTTTCCTTTTAATCTTTATTCTTTTTTTTGCACAAAAACATGCTAATTATTACTTTTTACACCATTCATGCTTTTGGTAATTATTTATATTTACAAATATATACATGCATTTGCAAAGGTTTTTGTAGCAAAAATATAAGAATAAAGAGTGATGAATGAGTATTCATCACCCCCCTACACTTAACTTTGCTAGTCCCTTAGCAAACACTTATTTGAAAAAGAAGTGAAAAAGAAGAAGAAAAAGAAAAAGAGAAGAATGTACATGGATCAAGGTTGAGTATTAAACTTGCCTTCATTAAATTGAGGTATGGAGCTTAATCAGATCTTTGGATTATTAATGTGTCGGAACCTTATTTGGACTTAAATTTAAAACTCAACAGCCTCTAAGTTCCACTAATCTCTAATCAAGACTCCTCAATGCTCCAGGTCAGAACAAGTCACCAAACACGAACCCTGAAGACCATGAATCTTTCCTTGTCCTGTGAATGTGAGGTATAAGCTCTCCACCTCAGAAATGACAACTTGACAACCCTCCCCAACAAGGTAACTCTATAACCTCAATCTGGCCACTCTTTCCTCGAGGAGTGGGGTATTCCCTTCTAAGTTCAAGTTCAACCGGCTCAAGAAGAGGAGGAAGAAGAGAATGGACCATGGCAAGTGTAGCCATGTATCCTTGGGAGCTTGACCAATGTAGCCAAGTCTCCCTGCTGCAAGCTACATAAGGTGGATCATGAATCTCAAGCTTTGCTTATTGCATTCTATATACATACTCCAGTGGGATTATCATTTTCTATCAGACCCACCACTTTTTTGGAGTTATTTTCTTTTTGCATTTTTTTAAGTGCATCTATACAACATGTACATGTGCAGCATATATACAAGGAGTTTTTCCTCTTGAGCCAGTAGACTATCCCTCTTTTGAAGCTTTATTGCAACCCACAACTCCTGTCGTTAGACCTCATGGCAACCAGACCAAGTTGAGACGCACTTCCTTCACTAAAAGAAGAAGAGAGGTTCCGCCTAGAAGTACTACCCTCATATGCTACCCCAAGTCAAGAAAGACTGCCTCCTCACCACCTCATCCGTATAGAGCTCGGTGCAAAGTGCTGGTGTCCAAGTAAAGACCTTGTCCATATGAGTCATGTGTTGTTGTTAAGTGCTCTACTTAGGCTCATTGAGATGACATGTGATCATAGCCTAGTGGACTCAAAGAATTAAGTCACCATGGACCTGAAAAGCCTTAAACCTAAGCCTTATAAGGTTCCTCTTATAAATTAGGTGGATTAAGATCTTAATCAAGCTCCATTTCTCAATTTGATTCCAGGCTAGTTTAAATGTCAACTATCATCCAGAAAAACTATATACATATGTACAAAAGATGCTATTTACACAAATTTTTACAAACATGCAAAATTTTTGAAAAATGTTTTGAAATCATGAATGGATGATGCATGAAGTGCAAGTTTTGAAAAGGTATTTACACACATTTACACAAGATTTTTGCAAACTTTTGATTTTCAAAATATTTTGGAAAAATTCTGTACTATATACATAATTTTGATAAGAAAATATTTACACAATATTTACACAAAAGATTTTTGAAAATATTTTTACAAAAATAATTTGTACACTAGATATTTATGTGCAAATAAAAGAAGGTTTATGTACATGAAATTTTTTTAATTTTTGTGATTTTTAGGGTTTTTAGCCATTTTATTTATTAACACACTCACACAAAGTACGAGTTATGGCTAAAGTATATGTGAAATATACACACCCCCCCTATACTTAGCTAGAACGATGTCCTCAGAGTCAAGAGCGATGAAGAAGACATAACTCGTGCTAGGTATAGGGAAGTGAAAAGGAAGGCTATATACAAAGATGAATGAATGAAATATCAAGAGACTCTCGGCTTTTCCCCCTATACTTAGGATCAAGTAATCCTGAGTATAGCAGGCTGTATACTAAGGGAAAACCGAGTGGAGAATGTGCGGGGTCTACCCCCCCTATACTTAGGGTAAAATATCCCTAAGTATAGGCAGCAAAACAGGGGTAGAAAGAAATAAAAGGAAACTCAAAGGTCCTACATCCCCCCTATACTTAGGGTAAAGTACACCCTAAGTATAACATAATCAAAAGATGAAGAAAGGGATGTGGGACTAAAGAATGTGATGATATAGACATCTGGATCTATACAAGTCGGAAGATCAGTGAAAATCAGGCGTGAGATGTAATAGATGTGAGTCAAAAGACCACATCTCACGCAAAATGAATTGGGGCAACATCAACGACCCGCGGCTCATGATCTAGAAATGGCTTGAGCCGCTGGCCGTTCACTCGAAAGGTACTCTCAGAAGACAACTCAGATATATCAATGCTACCGTTGTCGTGTACCTTTCTCACCAAGTAGGGTCCCTTCCACTTGCTCTGTAGCTTCCCTGGAAATAGGCGAAGCCTCGCATCAAATAGCCATACTCTCTGTCCAAGCTCAAAATGCTTGTGGCTGATGTGAGAATCATGCCACTCCTTCACTCTCTCCTTATAATGTAGGCTGTTTGAGAAGGCAGTATCTCTAAGCTCCTCCAGGGCTACTAACTCTGCCCTCCTATGGTCTTCTACACCATATGGATCCATAAGTATCTCAGTGACTTCCCAAAGTGACCTGTGCTTCAACTCAACAGGCAAATGGCACGGCTTGCCATACATGAGGCGAAAGGGAGATGTGCCCAATGGTGTCTTGAAATACGTCCTATATGCCCACAAGACCGAGTCCAAAAGCTGTGACCAATCCTTTCGGTCAGGGAGGATGACTTTCTGCAATATAGTCTTGATCTCCCTGTTCGACACCTCGACTAGACCATTCGTCTGTGGATGGTAAGGTGTGGCAACACGATGGTCTATGCCGAACTCGCTAGCAAGGGACTTCACCTAGTCGTTGATGAAATGAGACCCCCCATCTGAAATCAATACTCGAGGTACCCCCGAACCGCGTGATGATGTGCTTCCTCAAAAATCTGCAAACTGTCCTCGCATCAGCGACTCGGGCGGGGATAGCCTCAACCCAACGACTAACATAATCAACGGCCAACAGAATGTACTCAAATCCCTGACTCTTAGGGAATGGACCCATGAAATCGATGCCCCATGCGTCGAAAACCTCACAGAAGTGAATGGGCTGCATCGGCATCATATCACGTTGTCCACAAGTGCCCATCCTCTGACAGTCAGTACACCTCTTCACGAACTCATCAGAGTCCTTGAAGAGGGTAGGCCACCACAAGCCGGATTGGAGCACTTTCTATGCCGTTCTCCTCCCAGAATGATGTACTCCTGCCTCAAGCTTGTGGCAGTAAGTGAGGACGCTATGGTGATCCTCCTGAGGAATGCACCTACGCCAGACGCTATCCCCTCCTTCGTGGTAAAGGATGGGATCCTCCCAGTGGTAGGACTTGGCCTTCGCAAGGAAGGTCTCAAGCCTCTGCCTGGTCCAATCTTGTGGGACTTTCCCAGCAACGAGAAAGTTCACAAAATCGGCATACCATGGGAGTGAGGCGATAGCAAGGATCACCTCATCTGGGAAGGTCTCACAAATGGGATCAATCTGCTCGGACTCCTCAAGCTGCTCTAAAAGGGAGAGATGATCCGCCACCACATTCTTGACTTCAGGCTTATCCTTGATCTCAATGTCGAACTTCTGGAGAAGAAGGATCCATCTAGTCAATCTGGCCTTGGCATCCTTCTTTGCCATGAGGTATCGGATGGCGGTGTGATCAGTATACAGGGTCACTCTAGATCCGATGATATAAGATCTGAACTTATCTAGGGAAAACACTACGGCTAGCATCTCCTTCTCTGTGACCGTATAATTCCGCTGGGCGGAATCCAATGTGCGGCTAGCGTAGTGGATAGCAAAGGGGACTCCATCCCTCCTCTGTCCCAGCACGGCCCCTACGGCAAAATCGGAGGCATCCGTCATGATCTCGAATGGGAGAGACCAATCAGGCGGCTGGAGAACAAGAGCCTCAATCACGCTCTGCTTGAGAGTCTCAAAGGACGAAAGACACCTGTCATCGACAAGGAACTCGGTGCCTTTCGTCAAGAGGTCATTCAACGGCCGGGCAATCCTGCTGAAATCATGAATAAATCGTCGGTAGAAACCGACGTGCCCCAGGAATGACCGTAACTGCCTCAAATTGGACGGTGGTGCGAGTTTTCTAATGACATCTACCTTGGCTGGATCAACCTCCATGCCCTTGTTGGAGATGATGTGGCCAAGCACTGTCCCTTGAGTCACCATGAAGTGACTCTTCTCCCAAGAAAGCACCAAGTGAACCTCTATACATCGCTGGAGTACTCGATCTAGGCAGTCAAGACAAGAATCGAATCCGTCGCCGTAAACCGAGAAATCATCCATGAAGACCTCCAAACACTCCCCTACCATGTCCGAAAAGATCGACAGCATGCATCTCTGAAATGTCGCAGGGGCATTGCATAGCCCAAATGGCATGCGTCGGAAGGCGTATGTGCCGAAGGGACAAGTAAAGGTGGTCTTCTCCTGATCCTCAAGAGCGATGGCCACCTGGTTGTAGCCCGAGTACCCATCCAAAAAACAATAATGGCTCTTCCCTGCCAGTCTCTCAATGATCTGGTCAATAAAAGGCAGGGGGAAATGATCCTTCTTGGTGGCCTGGTTGAGTCTCCTGTAGTCAACACAGACCCGCCAAGAGGTGGGTACTCGTGTAGCAATATCCTCTCCCGACTCACTGATCACAGTCGTGATGCCCGTCTTCTTGAGAACCACATGCAAGGGGCTGACCCACTTGGAGTCGGAAATGGGATAAATAAAATCTGCGCTCCACCATTTTGAGATTTCCTTCATGACAACCTCTCTCAGATTTGGGTTCAGCCGTCGCTGGAACTCACGCGACGGCTTCGCCCCATCCTCGAGATAGATATGGTGGGAGCAACGTGATGGACTAATCCCATGGAGATCTGCTACGCTCCATCCGATTGCCTTGCGGTTCTTTTCAAGAACCCCCATCAAACGGGATTCTTGCTCTCCAGTCAGATCGGCGGAGATGATGACTGGGTACATCTCAGGCTCGCCCGCAAGGAATCGATACTTCAGCAAAGTAGGGAGCGGCTTCAGCTCTGGACAGCTGGGTGCTGGTGGATCTGGCCTCTGAAGTGTCTCTGTGTATGCTGCCAAATCTGTATGGGAGAACTGAAACTCTCTCTCAATCTCAAGAACTGGAGAAGGCTGCTCTGACTGACTGTCTCTGCTATGCCCGACATATACCTCTCCTCCTCAGCTGTAGGCTCTGTGGAACTCAGGTCTGGCATGTAATCCTCGCAATCTGCCCAATCAAACTCTGAATACGAGGGATCTGCATCAACAAAGGTGGCATCAGCACCACCATCATCACAAAAATCCGTGTCGCGGTCAAGAACCTGCTCTGCTGCCACTGAAGTATCCTGAACCAGGGCTGTGCTCTCCATGCTCTCCTCTGCTATCATCTCTGCATCAGCGGTGTCTGAAAATGAGAGGATGTCCTGTGCTGCTGGGTCTGCCCATACTGTCTCATCGTCTGTGATCACAAAGTCGCAGTCCTGGTGGATGTCTAGCCCGGCATCTGTCAGCTGCTCTGCATCTGAAGTCGTCTCTGAGCATGATCTGTCTCTGACTCTGTAGTCCTCGACCGTCTCTATTTGTACACTTTCGCCCTCGACGCGAAAGTATACCTTCCCGCTATCATGGTCAGTCACCGCCTTGGCTGTGGCCAAGAACGGACGACCGAGGATGATGGGGGTATCGGTCACTGAATCAGGGATCTCCATGTCCAACACTACGAAGTCCACGGGGAATTGCAGGCCCTGAATAGTGACGACAACGTCTCGTAACAACCCCTTCGGCCTCTTGATAGATCGATCAGCAAACTGAAGGACTGTCCTGCTCTGTCTAAGAGTGCCCAACTCAAAACGGTCGAGAAGGGCTGCCGGAAGGAGGTTGATAGATGATCCGCTATCTAATAGAGTCCGGTCGAACCTCTGCTCTCTAATGTGACATCTGACATATGGGGCTCCTGAATCTGGCCTCTTGGCCGGCAGACGGTTCTGAATCGTGAAGCACGTGGCTTTCGTCAGCACATGGATCTCTGAGTGGTGGTTCCTCCTTTTCCTCCTGACTGTAGTCCTGTCTCTCAACGAACGCTGAAGAAGGGGGATGTGCTGCAAAGCCTCCTGAAGAGTCAGCTGGATATGGAAACGATCAATCATCTGCTGGCTGAACTCTTCCTAATCTCTCTTTTTGGGATTTTCTGTTTTCTTCCCCTTCCCCATCTGAAGGGCTCTAGGGAAGGGGATCACTGGGTCCCCTTCTCAGATGAAGGACTAGGAAAAGGTCTAGACGGCTCGACGGCCGGATCCGCACATACATCAAGCACCACAGTGGGACCAGAAAAAACCAAACCTTTTCCTTTATTCACAACATGGTTCCGAGATACATCATGTGAAGGAAAAACAACAGATCTCTCTACAGGAACTCTGGTAGTCTCAGTACCACCACTGGCTGGCTCAACTGGACGTCTCGCGGCCTCAGTACCGCGCTCTGGCTCGGCATCAGGAGTGGCCTCAGTACCACCTCCTCAAACTGGTGAAATGGCGGCCTCAGCACTGCCTGTGGAATCAGCATCCTTGGTGGCATCAATACCACCATCATCAACATGAGCGGCCTCAGTACCGCTCTCCTGCTCCTCATCTGGTGCCCTAGGTGTGTCCTCGTGATGTCGCTCAGACGAGGCGCCGCCGCCAGCTGGTGTCCTACCGCTCCTAAGTGTGACAAAATCAACATCAAAAAGATCTGCAGACATATCATCAAATGGATCACTAGGAGTGGCCTGCTCAGTGTAAGCTACCTGCTCAGACTTCCGCTTCAGGCTGTTGGGGTTCGGCTTGATCTGGGCAGGGATGACGGCCTTCCCTCTCACAATGTCCCGCATCTCCTGGCGGAACTCGTCCATCTCCCGTCTGAAAGTAGCATGCTGGTCCGTGAGGAGGCGGGCTATGTCGTCCAAGGCGGGGCTCTCGTATGGTGGCCCATGAGAGCCCGACGGGTAGCCTCTCTGGTAATGAGGCTGCTGGAACTGGTGCTGCTACTGAGAGGGGTATGGGTGTGGTGGATGCTGCTGCTGGTGAGCTGCTGCTCACGCCTCCAAGACTGTCCCTGCTGATAAGGACGAGGAACGTAGGATGACTACTGCTGCTGCTGTGAAGGGTAGACTGGGGGCTACTGCTGCGGCTGGTGATCTCTCTGCTGACTGTACTGGCCTCCCTGACCAGATGGCTGCTGCTGGGGCTGGGCACCTCCGTTCCCCCACCTGAATCCGGGATGGTCTCGTCGGATCCCAGGCTGAGGACGGTTATACCAAATCCTGTTGACATCCATCAACGGCTCTGCATCGTACTGGGGTGGCGGTAGCACTGCCAGAGGCTGATCCGGCTGGTATACCACCATCTGCAAGTCTGGAGATGGTGGTGACTGGTAGGAGGGCTGCTGCTGCTGGTATGGCTCCGCCTGTACAAGATGAACCTGTCTAGGCTGCTGGTGTGAGCTGGAGCGCTGGGATGAGCTGATGCTGCTGCTGTGATCGCCTCACGACTGAAGACGGGGCTGTGAAGCCGTCTGTGCCTCCTGGAGACACATGAGCTAGGTCTTCATGTCGCTCAGAGTCTGTGCCATCTGCTCCATCTGAGTGATGCCCTGGCACTGCTTCTTCTCTATCAGCTCCATCCGATCCAACTTCTCACTGATAATCCCCATGTCCATAACTGACGACTCTGCCTGTGCTGCTGCTACTGCGGACGAACTGGATGGACCAGCGTCGACCCGTGCTATCCTCTGGTACTGCACGGGTCCTGGCTACTGGGGTCTGCCTTGAGTATACAACCTGGTCTGGGACATCACCATATAGTTCTCGGCCATCTCCTCGTAGATGGCCCAGATCTGGTCGTGATCCTTGGCGAAATACGACCCGCCACAAGAAGCGTTCACCAAGCCCTGTTGCTTTGGTGTCAGCCCGCTGAAGAAGCTCTGCACAAGGTTGAGCTTCGAAATGTCATGGTGCGGGCATCGATCAGTCAGCTCACGGAACCTCTCCCATGCCTCATGGAATTGCTCGTTGGGGAGCATGGAGAAGTTCCTGATGAGGGCTCTCGCTGCATTGGTCCGCCCGAGTGGATAGTACTTGTGTAAGTACTCGGTGCAGAGCTGCTCCCAAGTATATACAAACTTCCCCAAGTGCTTCAGCCAAGTGGCTGCTCTGTCTACCAAGGAAAAGGGGAAGGCGATCATCCGAATCGTATCCTGGTCCACCTGACGATCGTGGACAGTGCTGCAAATCATGAGGAACTCCTGGAGGTGGAGATGGGGCTCCTCAGTAGCGAGTCCGTGGAAGCGGGGGAGTAACTGCAAGGTGTTCGGGGGGAACTTGAAGTCCCCCACGATCGCTGGAAGTACGACCCAATGGTGCATCAGCGTCGATCCGGGGTTGTGTAACTCCCGCATCGGTCTCGGTGGTCCTCCTGCCGCGGCTGCAGCGGCTGCCGCCGCTGCGGCTGCTGCATCTGCATCATCCGGGATCCTCGGCCCGTCTCTCCTCTGATCTCTCTCTGCTCGCATCTGCTCCATCTCTCCCCTCATATCAAGCATGAATGCTCCCTGATCCCTCAACTGCTGCTGAACAGTCTCGAGGGAGGCGATCAGGGTGGAGTTGATCGCGCCCTGGTCCAACATAAAGTGCTCAGGCTGTGGACCTCGGGAGCGATCCTCTGAACTGCCGGCCATGGCGTCTGCAAAATCAAATGAGCCAAACTCAGGTGCTGATAAATCTGCCAATCTCTCCTCTGGCTCATGTCTCTCGGAACCGAAAGAAAGGGGGTCGAGGGGGAACATGGTGGAATCATACTCGGGCTCGGAGAGCGGGTCTCGGCTCTCACGAGCCAACCTAGATGAACGGGTAGACGTGCCCGAAAGCGGTGCAGCCAGAGGCTGCCTAAGAGATCGTCTACCCATCATCATGATCTGGCGAGTAAGGCGGATGGGATCTGGAGAAACTATGATCAGAATACAAACCCCTCAGTTCACCAACGCAACGCGAGCTGAAGACCGTAAAGGCTCGGTCGGATTATCTTGTCAAATTTTATTTTGGTGAACAATCTATCAGAGCGATTACGTGACCTACTGGGATACCCGATGCTACCCCAACCGACTGGCCCGCACGAATGAGTCAGTAATCGGTCGGGAATAGCACCGGAGGGCTCTACCTAGTGAACGGGTCACTCTCTCACACAAGCAAACCAAGCAATGAGGGGGTTGCTCTCCCCAAGATAGATTTTTTTGGTCAAGTGTCTTTTAGGGTCAATAGTTTTAAGCATTCCCAATTTTATGGTTTTTCTTTTTAATATTTATCAATAAAAACAAAAGGCCTAACGAATTTTTCGGTTCTCCTGATTATTAAGTCAAAAACAGGGGGGAGAAGACGAAAAAGCCGATGCGCGATGAAATCAATGATGCATGCAAAGATAGAAATGCGTACCTGTCTCCAGCACTCTAAATGCAAGTGATCCGCACAGAATTGAAAAGCAGGAAATAAACTACCTAAATGGTGCAGCGATGAAAACCGAGTCCTAAACAAGCAATCTCTACTCGAAGAACCGTCTAACTGGTCACCGATCCTTCAAGCCAAAGGTCCGGTCTCGGTCTACCCCTCCTCCCGACACGTCGGGTTCAGGAGCAGCGCTTGTCAGGGCAGGCTACGACACGTAGGCTACGAAGGGAGTGAGTCAGTTATTTTTATTAATGATTTATTAGTAGGTCCAATTAATCGCACTATAGGAACATGCAATCAATTAAGTGTGGGGATCCTACTAATTACGGCACAGTCAAGCAGGAAATCCTAAATCTAGGGGCTCGAGAAAAACCACGTAAAACCGTAAAAGGCAGCGAAGAAAACCAAAAACCGTGAAAAGCCGCGAAAAATCCTAAGGGTCCCCCGAGTACACCGGTGCTCGGCGAAACAGACCCGCTAGTCAAGCCAAGTCCAAAGTGTCTGAGTCTGTCCCTGTATTATTACAATAATCAAAATAAAAATAAAGTCTAAACTAATCCTACTCTAATCCTCTCCCACTCAGCCTCTCTCTCACGCTCTCCTACGGCTCCGTGCAGAAGGGAGCCGCCTCCGAGTCTCGCGATTGCGCCGGCTCCTCGAAAGCTGTCACCTCGGTCCTCGGGCCCTCGCAAGAAAGAAACAAGTGGTCAGACCAATAAAATAATCAAATAATAGCAAGAAAATAAAACAGGGTATATGTGCAAAAATGCCAAATAAAATAAACACTCGAAATCAAGCAAAAACAAAAATAAGAGAAAATAAAGCAAAACAAAATAAAACAAAACTAAAAGAAAAACAAAAAGCCGCGAAAAGCCGCGGACTCTGAAAGAGCCGCGGAAAGCCGCGAAAAATAAAACAAAAAGAACATGAAAAATAAAAATAAAAAACTACTAAGCCGTGCTCCCCGGCAACGACGCCCGTCATCACACTTAGGAGGGGTATATTACACAACCCCCTCTATTTTTGTAGTTTACTTTTATTCCTTAAACTTTTATGTGAAACTAAAATATTCTTGTAATATTTATGCTTTGAACCCTGAGCTTTCATCTAATTGCAGGTAGGTCTACTCCACATCACTTCACGTGCTTGTGCGTGTGAGGGGGCTGGATATTTTGTACCTATACCCTTGAGGGTTTATGTATTTATTTTTAATCCAAAAACTTTGAATATTAGTGTAATATTTCCTGGTAAAATTTCATATTGGGTCTTGAGGTTTTGGATAATTACATTTATACCCCTACTAGTATGGATAATGTTTTAAATTGTAGATAAATTTCATGTATGCCCATGAACTTATGTAATATTTTATAAAATACTTGGAAACTTTATAGAAATTACTTTTAGGTCCCAATACTACAGATTTACTTTTGCAGTTTTATTTTATTATTTAAAATAGCAGTTTGCATATAAAAGTTAGAAAAATTATCTTAAGTGTTTGGAACCACAATATATCACATGTATTTTTCTTAAGATAACTAAAATTATTTTACTATTTATTAAAATACAATATATTGCATTTTCTCTATTTTGCATTTGAAAATCCCTAAAAATTATAAAAATGTTTTGAAAAATTCTAAAAAAATTATTCTGTGTTCATTTTACATACTTGATTGCCTGACCTTTATTTTTTTTCAAAATATTACCAAAAACTCTTAAAATATGAAAATCCCCAAAAACCCTTATAAAAATCAATAAAAAATATATAAAAATTCAAAAATATTTGTTTTCTTCTCTTCTTTTTATTTATATCATATATATTTAAAATATTTTTGGAAAATTTTGAGTTTATTATCTATTTTAAAATCTTGAAAATAATTCAGCCTAGTATTATATTCCATGTTTTGCTTTAAAATACATAAAACTTAGCAAACATTATCATAAAAATCACAAAAATAGAGAAAAAGTAGAAAAAGAAAATTTTTTATTTGCAATTTTTGAGTATATGTAGATATATTTATAACTATAAAACCCTATATAAACTGTATATACATATTCCTACTTATATATTTATAATATCGTAATTATTATTATAAATTCCTTAAATATATTAGAAAACAATAAAAAAAATAAAAAAGGATTATACTTATTTGCATTTCCTGAATTTCTATCTATTTATTTTATATATTTTCGTTATACTTACGATTATAGATATACACTTATTATATCTTAAAAAGAAAAAGAAACTAAAAACAAAAAAATAAAAAATAATAATAATTATTATAAATTTAAAATTTAAAAATATGAAAAGTTTGAAAATCCATAGAAATTAAATACAATAAAAACTCACAAAAATTAGAAAATCCTTATAAAAACACACAAAAACATTGATTGATAGTTTATTTTGATTGTCAATTTTGTGCATATCCCCGTTGCTTTCTATGGTTTAAACCCTAGACATGCTTGCTATACACACTTTTTTGTAGAGTATAATAAATTTCATCTCACATAGATTCATTGCTTATTTACTCCGTGGATTGGTTGTTGATTGAAAGGACCTATTCGAGTGTTGATTACTGTGAGAGTGGCTGATACAATGATTGTTGGATCTGAATTATAAGACACTGCAAGCCCTCTAAGACCAGAAGTTAGACACCCCATTTAGACATGTTCGTCAAGGACCTACATCAAGAGGTCAGTCTGATATTAGCCTTTGGAGTAAGGATTTCCATCTCCTTCTCAGGTTGGAGATCCTCTCTTGATAATCATTTGACAGTGCTAGATGAGTCCTCAATCTAACTATTTAGATATCATCTCGATACCCGCCTCTATGATCCAACCATTATATAAACAACTGTATGATTATCAAGATGTCCATGGTACATAACCCTAATTGTACGAATGGACCTTATAAGTGCATGCATTTATTAATCTCAGACATGGAGTGAAAATCAATAACTTTTATTGATATATAAAAGGATTACAATAACATTTATTGTAGATGGTTCGCCTAGAGCTCACATGTCCAACACTCTCCCACTTGGCCTTAGAACCATTCATGTACAATCCTTAAATCCATACTCATTATATGCTGGTCAAAAACCTTATCGGATAAAGGTTTGGTAAGAGAATCAGCAACGTTGTTGGCAGAGGCCACCTTGGTGATGATGATGTCACCATGCTTCTGAATCTCCTGAATGATGTAATATTTCCTCTCCACGTTCTTGCTCTTTTGATGCCATCTGGGTTCCTTCGCCTGAGCTATGGCTCCCATGTTATCGCAGAGCAATGGAATGGGAGTATCTGAGGAAACTACATCCAGCTCCAAGATGAACTTGCACAACCACACCACCTTTTTTGCAGCATCTAATGCATCAATGTACTCACCTTCTGTTGTCAAATCAGCCGTGGTGTCCTGCTTCTTGCTCCTCCTATTCACAACATCATTGTTAAATAAGAATACATACACTGAAATTGACTTGAGGTCATCTATGTTAGATTGGAAGTATGAATATGTGTATTTTAAGACTTGGAGATCATCATCCCATAGACCAATATGTAATCTTGTGCCCATTTTAGATACTTGAAGATACTCTTCATTACAATCTAGTGTTGTTCTCCATAGCAGAATTGATAATGACTTACTACTCCCACTGCATGGCAGATATCTGCCCTTATGCACATCATGGCATACATTAGGCTTTCCATAGTTGATGCATGTCCAGCCATGACCTTCTTTTTCTCAACGCTTTGAGGAGCCATCCCTTTAGATAGGTGTATACCATGTCTTACAGGAAGGAAGCCTTTCTTGTAATTTTCCAGATGGAAATTTTCCAAGATCTTCTTAATGTACCCATGTTGGGATAATCATAAAATCCTCTTTCTCTATTTCTGAACAGCTTTATATCCATGATGTAAGAGGCTTCTCCAAGATCTTTCATCTCAAAGGTATGGGATAGACAGATCTTAACACTAGTCATCATCTCTGTATCAATCCCAATGATAAGTATGTCATCTACATAAACTACGATGAACACAATGACACATCCACTAAGCTTTTTGTATACACATGGCTCATCAGGATTCTGGACGAAATCATAACTCTTTATGGTTTCATCAAATCTGATGTTCCAGCTACGAGATGCTTTGAGCCCATAAATGGATTTCTTTAGCTTGCATACTTTGCCTTCCTCAACTATAAAGCTCTGTGCTACTGAAAGCGCTTTTTGTTGTGTTAAAAAGTGTTTTTTATGTTGTCATTGTGCACATATGAAAACTGAGATATTCAAATAAAATTTCTACAGCTATAAGTCAACATATATTAAATATGTATAAGGCAGTTAGGGTATCGATCCATAGGGACTCGAACATTTTTATGTGATTTTTATTTTATTTACAAAGGCATTTTCGACTTTATTAAATCAAATCGAAACCTATTTTTATCTTTATTCTCGTGACTTTAAAATGTATTGAAACCTTTGTGACCAGGTTCTAGACATCATAAGGATCACAGAAGACCTTTCTGAGAATTTGTCGAATTGTTATGCTATTTTAGCTGAATTTTAAATTACAAGGGACATGAGTATAATATTCTAAAAACCAAAGGGCTAGAATGAAAATAAAACTAAATAATGAAGGTGTATTGTATTTATTAAAAAGTATCCGAGAGAAATGAAAATTTTGGTAATTAAAAAGTATTTAATGGGTACAAAGAATGGACTAAACTTTAAGAAAATTACAAAAAGATACTAATGAATGTAAAAATCGAGGGATCTAAAATGAGCCTCACAAAGCGAGGACTCAGTCACTGTGACGATCTCCCAATATCTGCATTCAATCAATAGTTAACCCACACAAGAAATAGATCAATGAAGCAAGGGATAAAAAATTATTATACCCTACAATAAGATGTATAACAGGCAAGTACGGTAGGGTTGAACTCAAGGAACAATGTGGGATAGACAATCAAAATTAGCGAAAAGAAGACAATAAATGATTTTGGGGTTTTAGGGTATTTTTGAATTTTATGGGTTTTTAATTATGTTTCTTTTTATGGAATTTGGTTTTTGTATTTTTTGTTTTTAATTTTATATTTTTTATTTTCTTTTTATATATTCTGATTTTAATTTCTTTTTCTCTTTTTATTAATATATAATATAAGAATATATATACCTATTCATATAATATAGAGTAATATAATTATAAATATAACTAAAAATAACCAAAATTAGTAGAATAAAATGTTTTTGTACTTTTTATGTTTTTCTAATGTTTTTATGATTTTTGGGAAATTTTTACTAAATTTTAGGTAATTTTAAAGCCAACAATTCCCCAAAATAGGGATTAAATAAATATGCTGAAAGTTTTAAGGTATTACAAATAAATAAATGGTTCAAAATTCCTTAAAACTAATTTTATTATATATATTATATAATACAAATAACATTCAAAGATAGAAATAAATATTTTTAGATTTTTATTTACAATTTTTATAAGGATTTTGAAGCTTTTAAATTTTTAAGGATTTTCTTTTTCTATTTTTAGTGATTTTTGCTTTGGAGGCACAAAGTACAATAATAAATAATCACTAATTTTTTAGAATTTTTAAATATGATTTTATAGTTTTTTGGAATTTTTATTACAAACAGGGACAAAACCGTGCTATTTTGATTTTTAATAAATAGAAAAAATCCCTGAAATGCAAAACTAAAAAATAACAGGGAAGAGAATGTAAGCATCCACTTGACCCTCTTTTTTATAATTTTTGGAGCACGAGTGATATTTTTAGAAAATAGTAAACAATCATAAAAATTAAATGAACTGACATGGATATATTTGCAATTAAAATAAAAGATAGGGGCTACATTGAAAAATACACAAACATTTTAAACAAATATTAAAGGTTTAATAGTAAATGGCAATTACAAAAACCCACAAGGGTATACATGCAAAATGCCCAGCTCACATGGGACGACGCGTGAGCTGAGCTAGGTTGGACCAAATGCAATATCTAAAACCTCAAAAGTTTCATTGCAAAAATCACACAAAATTTAAACATATTAAATAAATTATAGGGCTAAAAAAATGCAACAAAAAAGGGGGTTGGATGTGCAATTACCCCCAACTACGCGCGATCCAACGACGATGGGATCTTCACTTGACACACATCGTGCCGTGGATGCACGATGATGTTTCATTGGGAGCGACCGTGATTTGATTTCCGACAGAGATCAATGGTGCAGGTGCTTCACGATCCGACGACTGACGTTCAAACTGGAGCTGATGGAGGATCAGACGGTTGTCGATGCTCACTAAGAACAATGAAGAACTCCGTCCGGCCCTCACTCCGACCACCAAGATCTCCAAATTCTGGGCGTCCCCCGAGCACTAAGGTGCTCTTCATGTTTCTGGAAGTAATCCGCAGCTGGGAACATGTTTAAAAACCTCCAGAGCTCATAGATGGTGCTCTGGAGGTGCTGGAGACCTGGATGGGACATTCCTGCCTCGAAGACCCTTAAGATGGGGTCTTTCTTGTTGTTTCCTGCATGGTCAAAATGGTGGACAAAAAATGAAGCTGTGGAATGCTTCATGTGGTGGATTTGGATGAGGTGTAGTGAATGCCTCCGACGAGCGGCGGAGATGGAGATACTGATCTCCAGACCCACAAAGGTTCTGGATGAGTGGTAATGCCTTAGGCGAAGGAGAGGTGTAGAGGAAGATGTTGGAGGTGACCATAGTGGTGGAGATCGAGCAGAGTGGTCGGAAACAGTGGCGGAGCCAAAGCTCTGGCAATGGGATTTTTTTGGCATTTACAGAAAACGAGATGAATTGAAACGATATAAAAATCTAATATAGATTACTGTTAAACTAAGGAATTCAAAAGACAAAGGATAGAGGTGCTCACTGGACTTCTAATAGTTGGGAGCGGAGTTCATGATGGAGGAGCGGTGGAGCTCGGATATACCTCAAATCAACATCGAAATCATACGCCAGACTCATGAGTAACCGCCTGCTGCCACCAAGAGCTTTGATCGATGCTAGGTTTAGGGTTTTTACGGTGGAAGAGGGATGAAAATTGAATGGGAAGCGGAGGTGATACTTTATACAGGCAGAAAATGGCTCAAGAAATGTGATCAATTCATTAGCCCTTCGATCAATGAGAACGATCTACGTGAAAGTCCATTGATCGAGGGACAAAAGTCAAGAAGGAATCGTACTCAAAAGATGAAAGGATCGAGCGACAAAAATCATGGAAGTCTGGTTAAAGCTACATCTAACAAGCCTAAAGCTCGGGTTAGACAAGTTGACCCGAGTCAACGGGGGACGGGCCCTGATTGGGCCACGTCATCCACAAAATGCCAAACCAGATATAAAAATCGAAAATAATTTAAAATAAAATAGAAATCGATTTATTTAATTTTTGGTTAAAATATGAAAAATATTTGTTATTTCATATAGTATTTTAATATGATTTTTATTTATTTTTATGAGTATTTATTATGAGTTACTTTTTGGAGGTTCATTTATATGTATTTTTACTTGTATTATGTGTATTTTATTTTTATTTTGTATTTCATATTTTATTATTTTATTTTCATGATTTATATATTTATAGCTTATTTAAATATACACAAATATTATTTTATTGTATTTTTTGAGTTTATTTGTACACTGAATTAATTATAGTATTAACTATATAGGTATAAGTATAATATATTCATCTATGTATTTTTGCATATTATTTTTTAAATGTATTTTTATAGTTTTATTATATTCTAAATATGTACATATATTATGAAGAATATTTACAAATTATAAAAATATAAAATAATAAAGAAAATAAAGAATAAATACAACGCATATTTTTTATCTAGGTATATAGTACAATAGAGGTCCAAAACCTAACTTTTGCATCTTAACTCCAAATTAAGTGAAATCACCTTCATTGAATGCTAATAAAAAATTATATACAATTAAAGGTGATTTTGGTACATTTTGAGTTCAGATGGAGAAGATATGGGTCTAGGAAGTTTTGGTTTTGGAATTTTATTTTGAGTATAGAATGTACAATTTGTATTATTTTTGTGTAAAGTAAATTTTATATTTTCTATGTATTTTTATTTGCAGTATTCATGTACAAAGTTTCTTTATTTGAGGGATAAATAATAAAGAATAAAATGGGTCCCAAAAATGAATTATTTAGCATTTATGAATTAGAGTTTTTATTGTGTTTTTGATCCTTATCTCCCCATACTTTATTCCTTGAGGACCCACATCATGATGCCTAGGTCTCGGGTTTAAGGTCATAAAGTACCTTTGGTATTTTATTTCTTTTTCTTTCTTTCCTTAAATATTTTAGCTTTAAACAATGAATTTTATAAAATATTTATACAATAAATAATGAATGTTAATTTATGCAAAGTAATTATATTTACATGCATTTAGCTAGAGTTTAAAGGCCAAAATGAAAGAATAAAGCAGATGAAGTAGATATTCATCATCCCCTATATTTGCCTTTGCTAGTCTCTAGCAAACACTTATCCATATAAGTGCATAAAATAAAAAATAAAGAAAAGAAAAGAAAAGGAATGAACTTGGATTGATTTTAACTCATAAACTTGTCCTCACAAAATCAAAGTTTGGAGCTTAAGTTGGACCTTCGGATTTTAGGTGCGATCGGAAACGTATTAGGAATCAGATTTGAAACACAACAACCTATGAGATCCACAAAACCCTGCTCAAGTCTCCTCAATATCCCGGTCAGAATAAGTCAACTCATACACAAACCCTTATGACTATGAATCTATCTTGGACAATATGCATGATATTTAGATCTCCTCGACTGAAGCGATAAAATCCAATCTTCTCCAACATGGTGACCCTAATTCCCCAATCCAACAACTCTTTCCTCAAGAAGCAGGATATTCCCTTCTAAGTTCAAGTACAACCATCTCAAGAAGAGGAGGTGGAGAGAAGAATGGACGGTAGCTATTGTAGCTACCTATCCTAAGATGCTTGACCAGCATAGCCAAGTCATCCGACTGTAGGCTCACATACATTTGACTTTGAAGCTCAAGCTTTCTTATTGACTATACAAATATGTACATACTCTGGCATGCACTTTATTCTCATTCAGGATTGTCCACTTTTTTTGGAGCTTTTAGTTTTGCATTTTTTGAATATTATATACATCATCATTTACATAAGGGCTTTTTACTTTTGAACAATTGACTATCCTTCTTTTAAAGCATTATTGCAACCCACAACTTCTGTCTTTAGACCTCTTCGCTACTGGATTGGGTTGGGTACAATGGCCACAAATATGTGACTTCCCATATTTCCATTGGCTCATGTCTCATGCCGGAAAATCCAGCCCTTTACCACTTCAACTGAGGTGAGAAAAGTGATTGGTGCAAGAGTGCATGATATGTCATTATCAACAAGAGTCATGCATGTGTTCCGAAATATTCTACTTAGGCAATCTAGACAACATTGAACTAAGTCTCGTGGTCTCAAAGAATTAAGTCAAATAGATCTGAAGTGCCTCAATTCTAGTTCCTATAAGGTTCCTGTGATTAAGTAGATTTAGATCCAACCAAGCTCCAATCTTCAGATTTTACTTAGACTAGTTAAATTATTAATCTCAATCCGAAAAAATTCAAATGCCATGTACAATGCAAGGAAAATAATTTTGTGATGCAATTTTCTAATTTTAAAATTTTTGTGGGTTTGTGAAAATGTTTTACAAATTTTTAATTTTTGAAAAGATTTTGCAATTATTTTGGGGTTTTTAATTTTTATAAAATTTTTAGTGATTTTTCAAGGATAAAAAGTTTTGGCAAATAATTATATGTAGTTATTTACACGGGAGTACATTTTTATTTACAAGAATTAGGGTGAAGGATTTACACAAGGTATGTACAAGTTTGTAAAGAATTTTATTTGTTTGGATTATATACAGATTTGCAAAATAATTTGAAAGATTTTGCAAACATTTTGAAAATTTTGTTTTGCAAACTAATTTGACAAATAGTTTCTATAAACATTTTACAAAATTCGAAGATCATTTTGTAAAGATTTTTCAAATAATATGTATATATTTTTCAAACTATTTTTGCATCCATTTTCAAAACCATTTGCAAATAGATTTTCAAAACATTTGATTTCAAACAAAGAAAGATTTTTTACAAACAAAATATTTTTTACCAAGGTTGAAAACATTTTATAAAATATTTTCCAAATCGTTTTCAAAATATTAAAAAAAGATTTTCCAACCATTTTTTAAACATTTGCAAAACATTTTTACCCGATTTATTAATCGGTATATACAAAGGATTTTAATGAATTTTATACAAGTATGTTATTTACACTTTATTAGTTGTATTTTAGCATACTTATTAAAAGTACGCAAGTATGAGTTATAGCAAACGTATATACGGAAGATATACGACCCCCTATACTTACCTTGAGCTATGTCCTCATAGATCAGAGAGAAAAAGAGAAGACATAACTCATACTAAGTATAGAAAAGTTTATACTAAAACGACGTAATAAAGAATGAATTAATGAAGAATGAGAAGTCAACCATCCCACCCCCCATACTTAGGATGAAATAACCCTAAGTATAACATGATATATCTACATGCAGAGAGGGATGAGGGTAGGAATAAACATATCATCGGCTCGACTCGTCCCCCTATACTTAGGGTCGAATATCCCTAATTACATACATAATATATAGAATTGAGGGGACAGGTGAGGGATCCAAGAATGAGCAAATTGAGGTGCTTACCCCCATACTTAGGACAAAGTACGTACTAAGTATAATAGTGACGAAAGGAGTGAACACCTTTTTCGGAAGAAAGAAGAAAAATGAAAATGAAAAGAAGAAAGAAGAAAACACAAGATTTTTTTGATTTTTTGTGCCTCATGTGTTTGATCTCTTAATCTCGGGCAGATCATCTTGAGATATCACATGAATTGAATCAACAACAAACGGGATTGTATCTTGCTCTATGTATGGCTTCAGCAACTGTCCGTTTACCATGAAGGGATGTGTGGCAGATGACGATTCTGATGTCAAGAGACTTCCATTGTCATGCACAATGTGGATGATATACGACCTTGTCCACGTGCTCTTCAGTTTACCAGGAAAGATTTTTAACCCTGCGTCAAACAACCATACCTTTTTTCCAGGCCCGAAAGTCTTCCTTCGGATGTGTTTGTCATGCCATTTCTTTACTTTCTCCTTGTACATGAGGCTATTGTCGTACACGCTGTCTCTAAATTCAAGCAACTGGTTCAGATCAACTTTTTGGTGTTTGCCAGCTTTCTCGGAATCCAAATTGCATAAGTTCAATGCCTATAATGATTTGTGAATCAATTCCATAGGCAGATGACATGGCTTGCCATAAACAAGGCGATAGGGGGACATGTCCATTGGAGACTTGTATGTTGTGTGATACGCCCAAAGAACCGAGTCTAAGAGTTGGGACCATTTCTTCCTATCTGGTCATACAAGATTCTATTGAATAGTCTTGATCTCCCTGTTTGAACATTCAGCTAAACCATTCGACTATGGGTGGTACGACACCGCGACATGATGCTCGATGCGGTATTCTTTGGTCAACTTCTTGACTTCCCTGTTTATGAAATGGCTACCCCATCTGATATCAGGATTGTTGGAATTCCAAACTGTGAGATGATGTTTTCCTAAAGAAACTTGCATACTATTTTGCTGTCGATAGTTCAGGCGGGGATAGCTTCCACCCATCTGCTAACATAATCAACGGACAACATGATGTACTCATAGCCCTGACTTTTAGGGAACGAGCCCATGAAGTTAATGCCCTAGGCATCAAAGATATCTGAGATCTGAATGTACTTTAGAGGCATCGTGTCTCTAGAGCTTATGTTTCCACCCATTCTCTGACAGTCAGTACAACTCTTGACGTAGTCAGCTGTACCCTTGAACAAGGTTGGGCACCATAAGCACATCGAAGCACTTTCGCTGTCGTTCTCTTTCTAGAATGGTGTCCACCAGCTTCAATCTTATGATAGTGGTCTAGGACATATGTTATTTCCTCTTGAGGTATGCAACTACTTCAGATGCAATATGCTCCTTCACGAAATAAGTGTGGTTCTTCCCACTGGTAAAAATGAATGTTGCCAAGAACTTGTCTCTCTTGATCTTTGGCAAATTTGCTAGAGTCTTCTTAGAGATGAGGTAATTCACGATGTCGGCATACCATGGGAGTAAGGTAACAGAAAGGATAGCTTCATCTAGAAAAGTTTTAGTGATAGGAGTGATGGCTTGCTCAAGAGCTTCTTTCTCAAGGATTCTAGAAAGGTGATCCGCCACCACATTCTTGACTCCAGGTTTGTCACGGATTTCATGGTTGAATTCTTGGAGGAGAAGGATCCATCTGATCAAACGTGGTTTCACATCCTTCTTTCTTTGTAAGTACCAGATGGCATAGTCATCTGTATAGGCAATTACTTTGGATCTCAGAAGATGCAATCTGAACTTTTCCAAAGCAAGCACTATAGCTAGCAGCTCTTTTTCTATCACAGTGTAGTTTCTCTGGGCCTCATAAAGTGTTCTGTTAGCATAATGAATTGCGAAGGGGACATTCCCTCATCCCTAAGACAACACCAATTGCATAGTCGTACACATCTGTCATGATCTCAAATGGTAGAGACCAATCAGGCAGCTGCAGAACATGAGCATGTGTGATAGGCTTTTCATATTATTGAAGTGTGGATAACATGGTCATCAACCACAAAATATGTCACCTTGCCGAGTAATTCAGTCAATGGTCGATCAAGCTTGCTGAAGTCTTTGATGAATCGCTGGTAGAAACCGACATACTCCAGGAATGACCGGACTTGTTTCAGATTTGTAGGTGACTCTAGTTTTTAAATCACTTTTACCTTGGCTAGGTCCACTTCCATGCGACATTTTGATACCACATGACCCAGAATGATCCCTTGAGTCACCATGAAATTGCTCTTCTCCCATGAGAGCATGAGGTTCACTTCGCAACACCTCCTCAGAACTCGATATAAATAATTAAGACATTGATCGAATGAATAATAGTAGACCCATAAATCATCCATAAATACCTCAAGTAAATTTCCATCATGTCTGTAAAGATTGCTAGCATACATCATTGAAATTTAGAAGGGGCATTACACAGCCTGAACGACATACATCTGAAAGCGTACATCCCAAAAGGACATGTGAACATGGTACTCTCTTGATCCTCATGAGAAATTGCAACTTGATCATACCTAGAGTACCCATCCAAGAAGCAAAAACATTCATTTGCAACCAATCTCTTGAGATTCTAGTCGATGAAGGGCGATGGGAAGTGATATTTCTTGGTGGCGAGGTTAATACATCTATAATCAACACAGACTCGCCAAGAGGTCGGTACTCTGGTCGGAATCTCCTCTCCTTTGTCACTAGTAACAATGGTGATCCCATACTTCTTGGGAACTACATGTAGGGGACTCACCCACTTGCTGTTGGAGATGGAATATATGAATCCCATATTACAACATTTCTAAATTTATTTCATAACCATCTCCCAGAGGTTTGGATTTAATCTTCTCTGGAATTCACAGGAGGTCTTGCTATCATCTTCAAGGTAAATGTGATGCGAGTAGAGTGAAGGATTTATCCCATAGAGATCCAAATTTTTCCAGCCTATCACCTTGCGGTTGCGTTCAAGAACCTCCATCAGACGAGATTTTTGGTCTTCGGTCAAATGAGAATTGATGATTACCGGATACATGTTTGGTTCTCTAGAAAGGAAGGCATACTTCATATTGGAGGGTAATGGCTCGAGTTTAGAATGATTGGGAAAAACTTCGATGGTGACTTCAATGACAACTGCAAGTGTAAGCTCTCTCAATTGTTGTATGTCCACCTCTGACATTTCAATTTTTTCAGTTAGGATATCACACAGATCTGTGAATTCTTCCTACTTAGATGAGAGGTATGTTTCAACTTCTTCTAATGGCACATCAACAAATACCTCATCATCAAAGACATCGGTCAGTTGGACTGTGCTTTCCTGTCCTTCCTCAGGTGAGAGGAATTCTAGGGTTTCTTTGTCATCCAGAAATAAATTTGTCTCTGATCTCTGCTATAAAATCACCGTCCTCAAGACATTGAGATTTGAGCACCTTCAACTAAGACATCACTTCTTTGGCTTTGGTTCATGAACGGTCTCTATCTGCACTTTATCACTAGTGGAGCAGAATGTGATCTCTCCAGTGCCATAGTCAATTACTACTTCGGCTGTCCGAAGGAACAACCGTCCCATAATGACATGGGTGTGGAGTAGAGGCATGATGTGTCCATGTCCAAGACAACAAAATCAACAGGGAACTGTATCCCTTGGATAGTGACAACTACATCTTCCAACATGCCTCTAGGCCACTTGACTGATTTGTCCACGAATTGCAGAATCATCTTGGTAGGTTTAAGCGGTTCTTACACAAATTAGGTGAGTAGTGGTGATGGAAAAAGGTTGATAGACGACCCACTATCGAGCAATGCACGCTCGAACTCCTGATTGAATATTACGCATTTGATTAGAGGTGCTCCCTTGTATTTCTTCTTAGGCGAGAGATTGCTGATGGCATTCACAATGGTCATGGTGAGAATATGCTTCTCAAAATTTGAAGTCTTGCATCTGTGCATGTGCGCTTTATGCTTTGTTGTGCATTCCTCCTTTAGTCCTTTCTTCACATGAGGCATGTATTCCATGGCTTTCATAAGAGGTATCTTAAGCATAATGTTTTAAATTTTTCCACAATGTCAGGATCAAATAAAGTTTTTTTTATTTTTTTTACTATTTTTTCTTTAATGACTTAAGGAAATGATATATTTACATCAAAATGAATTGTATGTTGTAAATATTTGTCCATATATATGTGTATAGGTAGATGGAAAAAAGAATCAAAATCATTTACAGACTGTGGACCAAAAAATGGTGCAGTATTTGTTCCTTCGACTGGATCCGAGTTGGCTGCTGCTGTCTTTTTGGATTTTTGCATTTTCTTCATTTTCATGTTTTTTTGTGTAGGTGGTGCCGCTCTAAAAAATTGTGTTGACCCTGGTGCTGGCCTGGCTGACGACTCGCCATCAGACGCTTTGCTCTTCCTTTTCGCTGTCGCAGATGGCTAGAGTGTCCTATCGCTCCTGAGACGTACAACATTTGAGATGAGATTTGAGTTCGTGGGACTCTAACCTCTTTTGAGCGATACGACTCTAAGCACCAGACTTATTTTCACCCGAATCGAGTTGGGAACTGCAAGCTACCTGCTCCTTGTGATGGAAGTTGTTTAGATTTGCATCAACTTGGGCCATAATGACAGTCTTGGTTGTTGTCAGGTCATTTATCTTCTGGCTCATTGATAAACCCAAAGATCATCTCGTGAGTCTAAGTATGCCTCACACAAGGCGGAGACACAGTCGCTGTGGCGGCCCGCGGTGAAAACCTCGGATTTAAGTAACAATTAACCCACAACAAGAATAAAGCAATGAAATATAAAAAATGTGGAGTTCAAATTTATCATAACTCTATCGTAAAAATGTATAGGCATAAGCCGTGTAGAGGCCGAACATAGGGAGCAAATGGTAGAAGGAGGGTAGAAATATGCACAAAAATTATGTCTTTTGTCTCTTGTCCATGTTATTGTTTTTCTGGGATTTTAATTTTTATATTTTTATATTTTTATATTTTTATATTTTGATTTTTATTTTTTGAATTATTATGTTTTCTTTTTATATTTTTTATTATTTTCTTTTAGATAAACTATATAGCATTTATAAGGCTTAATATATACAATATATAGTAGTATATTTATAAATACTATTACATATAGACAAAATTCAGAAAATAAATTATTTTTGAGATTTTAATATTTTTCTATTTTTTAATATTTTCTGGATTTTTTTATATTTTTATGTATTTTTAAAATCAAAAATATCCTAAAAAAGGGATTAAATAAATACCCAAAATTGAGTTGGATTTTAAAATAGTAAATAAACTCCAAAATGATCCAAATCAATTGTATTATATAAATATTCATATAAATAAAATTACAAAATAGAAAAAGATATTTTTGGATTTTTTTTAAAGAATTTCTAAGCTTTTTATAAAAGATTTTGAGGATTTTATATTTTAGGGTTTTTGTTTTTCCATTTTAGTGATTTTTGTGTAAGTAAAATAGGTCAAAATATATTAATTGTATTTTTTTTGAAAATTGTGAAGACATTTTAATATTTTTTAGGTATTTTATAAGTTAGACAAGTAATAAATAGGCTCCTTTTTAATTTTAATAAATAGATTTAATGCAAAAAATTTAAAGTGGACACATGGCATGAATCTACAATGCATGAAGCATCTAATTCTATTTTTGTGGATTTTTAGGAGCACAAAACTATATATAAAAATTATAAAAAATGCACAAAATTAAATGTCCTAGCAGGGGCATAAATGAAATAAAAATAAACTACATGGGGCTCTGTGCGAATATCCCAAAAATATTTAACGATAATTTAAGTTTATTGATCTTTTTCATAAATAAAAAATTTGCCAGGGGTATACATGCAAAATTTCCCAAGTCACGTGGGGACTACATGTGACTCTTGGAGGGACCAAAGTGTAAATAAAGAAAGTTCGAGGGTCCATTTACAAAATGTCCATTTTATTTACAACGCTATATTTTATTTATAAAACTAAATGATAAATACAAAAAATGGGGGCTGGATTTGCAATTTACCCCAGAAGACGCTCGATCGGACGGTTGATGATGCATCCCTGATCATCACTCTTTATTCTTTTATTTTAGATATTTATCTTGGCAAAGTATCATGTAAATAGATGTAAATACAATAAGTTAGCCTTATGCATGCATTCGTTAGATATACATAATTAGCATGTATTTGTGCAAAAATAAAAGAATAAAGAAAAAGAAAAAGGAAGGAGGTATTTAGAATAAATATAGAGTGACCCGAACCCCAAGAGAGGGCCAAGCATTGGCCTGGTCGCCAAATAAAATAGGTAGAGAGAGATAGGGTCCACTCTATATTGTACATATTATTCTTGTAAATAAAAAGTTATTTTTAACAAAATAAAAATAAAACATTCTTTTTACCTCCTTGTATATTATCCTAAAAATAAAACAAAAATCAGAAAAATAAAATAAAAATAAAATCCTCTCTCTCTTGTACAAAATACATGTATATATGCTTTCTTCTCTATTTATTATATACATGTAAAGAAATAGTAAAATCGAATAAAAATTATTTTGTACTCCAAAAATTATGTTGTAAATAAATAAAATATAAAACTAGGGTATTTCTGTAAAAAATAACAAAATAAAAACAATTGTACAAAATACATATGTATATTATACATGTATATAATACACTATACTATATATTGATTAATTTATTTTTCAAAAAAATAATAAAAATTACAGAAAAATTCCTTGAAAAATAATAAACATTTTTCATTTTATTCATTTTTAAATTTAAATTCGTTTATTATTTCTAATTTATTTATCTTTAATTTTCCCTGTTATTTTGTCCAGTAGCCTATTCTGTCTTATTCCAGCCCACCCCTGATTGGTCCAGAGGGGATTGTTGACTCCGGTCAACTACCTCCACCGGGACTCCTTTTTCGCTTGGACCCGGTTCGCTGCGCCCTTTGCCGAATTTTCTCGACCCGATCCGATCGATCCCTCCTTCAATTTTCAGCTCCGATTACTGAGGATAGATCCATGATCTACGCCCGTTGTCATCTTTAGGGATCCAACCCTCGGTTCGCGTGCTCCTACCCGATTCCTCCAGCCTCCTCGGAATCCTATAAAATCTCTCATCTGCCTCCCATGAGAGGCAACTCGTACCTCGCTCCCTTCTCGACCCGTAGCCACCTCCAACTGAGTGACAGCTGCTCGGAGCACCCTTCGGAGCTCGATTTGGTGTAGCAGAGGCGACGCTCACCCTTCGTGGCTGGACCTCCACCGTGAGCAACCTCCCCCGCCTTCCACATCGAGGTTGAGGCCATCACTCCGATGGTCATCTTCGCCTGAAGCTCAGGAACACTCCCAGATCTTCTGGTACCCCCTATTCCCCTTGCATTTCCCGTTTCGATCCAATCTTTCCATTTAGCACCACCGTACCCCCATCTGCTCCGACCAGCTCGTCGGAGCCTCGATACCCACTGGCCTAGATCTCCCCTACCACCTTCGCCAGAGATCGAACGTCGCCCCCTCCGCTTCTTTGGTTTTTAGCTCCAATAACCCGGACCGGAGCATAGCCCCGAGTCCTAGCTTTCCCATGCAGGCATTAGCGTGCACTGGGACCCCCTATTTCATCTATCAGAGGTTCGTCGGAGCAGCTCCAGGCCTCCTTCATTACCACACACATTCAGCAGGTGGCTCCTCCATCGAACCCGCTCAGTCGACGCGAAAGCTTTTTATGACCACTCCTGTGCCTTACGATCGACCATCGAAGCCGGGGATCACCTCCTTGGCTCTGGTGAAGTCCATCCCAGCGTTGTTCTTCAAGACACCCTCAGCACCGTTGGATCAGCCGTCCTTCTCCAGATTGAATCCTCGCCGCCGACACAGCAGGATTTTCAGATCGTTGGATGACTGCTCTGACGCATCTGCGCCCCACATCCTCGACCATTTCTGAGGCGATAGATCTGACATCTGCAGAAGATCATAGCCGCACGACCATGCTCCCACCAGCGGCCTCCACATGTCCCCACAAGCTCCTCACATGCTGTAAGGTTATATTGCACTATTTACCCCGCATTTTTTATGTTTTATTTTCTAGACTGTTAAATAAAATTGTAGTTTGAACTATTTGCACTTTAAACCCTAAGGTTTATGGTATTTACATTTTAGTCCTCCCTATCTGAGAACACGTGCCTGACCACGTGCACTGTGATGTTTTTACACATTTCATCCCATAGTTTCTGCTGGTTAATGTTTGTATGAAAACTTTTCTGAAATTACATTTATGCCCCTGTACGTGGATTAATTGACATGTGCGTGTTTTTGTGGGAATTTTGCATTCATACCCCCGAACTTTTTATTTGTGTTACTGTTTGATCTGAAACTTTAGATTATTTGCATTTAGGTCCCTACAACATGTTTGTTTTGTTTTTGATTAAATTAATATCAAATCTACTCTGAAAATCCCCCAAAAATTACCAGTAGCTCCTGCTACTTTGTAATAATTTTGGTAATTTTTGTGACACAATTTGATTTTATTTTCTATTTTCTAAAAATCAAAAACCATAAAAAGTGTGTCTGTATATTTTAGAAAATACATAAAAATATAAAAATCACCTTAAAAATTCTACAAAAATTCTTATGTGTTTGTCTTGGCTTGTTTTAATTTCAATCGCATTTTTGTTTCATTATCTTTTATAAAATCCCTAAAAATCATAAAAGACAAAAAATCTTATAAAAATCATTAAAAAGTCTATAAAAAATATGTTTTCAATTTCTGTAGTTAGTTATTTTTATCTACCTTGACATAAAATTACAATCAGGACATTTGGGGCACTTTAGATATTTTAAAGTTCCCTTTTATCCAGGACATACACTGTTCTCATATTTTATCTTTCTTGTATTTTTATAAAATTATATAAAAATATGAAAAATTCCATAAAATACCAAAAATACTTGCATATTTTAAAAATTAAAAAATATTTTTATTTTGAATTTTTGAGCCTTTTTAGCCTTAATAGAAATTATTGTAGTGTGATTTTCTTTATATCTATATTCATTTTCTTTATAGAAAATAGAAATTTTTTTGCAAATTAAAAACCACCAAAAATATGCCTTTTCATTTCTGATTTTTCGACTACTTCATAAGCTTAGCCCATGCTCCTTGTGTTCGACCCTGGTGGCTATACCAGGTTAAATAAATAGCGAGACCGCTTCTTTCTATTTTCGTGCTTGATTGTTTTTATTAGTGGTCTTATTTTTGTTGCTGAGTTTGGCTTGGGTGATTGAGGTCGCAACGACCTTTGATATTACTTAGCCTCGAGTGCCAGAGCGCTCATCAGTTGACGTGTGCCACTTAACCACATGGCGCTCATCCAACGGTTGGTACCGGTTCGCGGATCGACGATGAAGATTAGATCGCCTCGAGCGATTCAATGGTTGAAGCATGGCGTGATCCAACGGCTGAGGTTCGATCTGGGGCGCCTCCCCAGATCCGACGACATCTGCTCTCCACGAAGAACAGGGAAGAAGGGCTTCTTCCCTGAGCTTCATCCTCGATTTCCTCCCTCCTCCGGCGGCTTTCGGTAATAGCGTTTGGCTCTAAACATCCGAGGGACTGGTCCACAGCTGTTGATGGTTGCGAGGAGGTCCAGGAGTCCAAGGAGCGGCCTGGCGAGCTCCGAGAAAAATGGAGCTCCAGGACCCTGCAGGTTGACTTGATTCGAGCTCTAAGGGCTCCGTTGGGTGCTTGTCCTGCACAGAAAGGAATAGTGGCTCGAGGGGGTGCTCCTCAACAAGGCTTGAAGCTGAAGCGCGTGAGAAACGAGGTGGGCGATGAAGCTCCAGCGAGGGGTGGTGGTTGTGTTTTCGATTCGCAGAACCACAGGGTTCTGGTTGGTCTAAGGTGGTTGGGAGGTGGAGAAAATGATGAGGAACGAAATGAGATGGAATGGGGGGGGGTCGGAGACAGGTGTTGAATGGTGGAACATGGCCGGAGCTCTAGAGCTCCGGCGAGGATACCTAGGTTAATTAACTCACTAAAATATGAAATTAAAAGCATCAAATTAATCCTAACACTAATTCTAAGCTAATTAAATGAAATGGCACAACTCTTGCATGGCGTTTGGCCAAGAAGCAGAGGTCGCCGGCGTGGGCAGCCTGGGTGCACTTCCTCCTCCTCCAGCCGCCATGGAAGCTCAGGGGACTCCCCCTGTCACGGGGATACATGCTAGACCGAGTTCCAGGGCTGAAAGACTCGGAGAGTGACCCAAATTGAGTAGAGGAGAAGAAGGGGTTGTTTATAAACAAGCGGGGCACCCTTATTGACTGGGCGAAATCAATGAATTGGCGCTATGTACATGGGTTCAAGGATCTCGTCAAGATTCTAGGATGATCAGAGAGCATTTTTCATGAAGGGATCGAGGACAGATGATGGATGGATCATGCGGGAAAAAGGTAAGAAAATCGGGGAAAATACAGATCTGACACACAGAAGCTTGGATGGGACAGTTGACCAGAGGTCAATGGTCCAAGCTCTGCCATTGGTCCATGTAGACCCGCCACAGGACAAAATAGCAGATTTATTCAAAATTAAATATTTAAAAATAGTAAATAATTTTATTAATTTTTATGTATAAAAAAATGTTTATTATTATTTTTAGCTGCATTTATTATTAGTTATTTTTAATGGTGTATTTATAAGTATATTCATCTATAATTTTGCTATTTTATCTTTATTCTATATATTTCATTTTATTATTTTATTATTTTATTTTATATATTTATAACTTATTTTTTTGAGTAAAAATATATTTTTATTGTATTTTTGTGATATTATTTGTACACTTAATAAATAGATATGTACATTCTATAGGTATATTTATAGGTATTTTATCTATGTTTTATATACTTCTTTTTATTTGAATGTATATCATTAGATTTTATTTTGGTTTTATATTTTTAATAGAATATGAATAATATATACAATATTATAAAAATATAAAAGAATAAAGAATTAGATATATATTTCCTTTTATTTATATACAAGTATAAACATAGGTATTTCGTCTATGTATTTATAGACATTTCATTTTCCCCTTTCTTTTTTGTTTTATTTTAATATGTACATATGTTATAAATAATAATTACAAAAATATAAAAAATATAAATTTGTAAAAATGATGGATAATGAAATAAATTGAATATTTTAATCAGTATAATATACAATGAGGGTCAAAAACCTAACTTGCACATAGTAACTCCAAAAAATACAAAACCATCACCATTAAATAGCTTGTGAAAAGTTATATACAAACAAAGGTGATTTTGGTATGTTTTGAGTTTTTATTTGAAAGATATGGGTCTGGGAAGTTGGATTTTTGGCTTTTTATTTTGTGTATAAAATGAACAGTGTGTATTATTTTTGTACAAACTCAATTTTGTATTTTTATATACATTATTATCTACAACTTTTATGTTCAAAGTTTCTTCATTTGACGGATAAAGAATAAAATAAGCGTCAAAACTGCTTAAATAATGAATAAAAGAATTGGATTTTTATTGTCTTTTTGGCCCTTATCTCCCCCTACTGTATTCCTTGTCGACTAACTCAATTCTTGACTTGGTCTCGGGGTTTAGGGTCATAAAATATTTTCAATATTTTATTCCTGTTTCTTTTCTTCTCTTTATTCTATAATTTTGGCATTAAAAACCTTATTTTATACATAATAAATACAATAAATAATAAATGCTAATATGCACAAATTGATGTTATTTACATGCATTAGCTAGGGTTTTTAAGGCCAAAATGATAGAATAAATGTGATGAAATGGAGATTCATCACTCATCTCAGCCATGTTCTTTACAAGCTGGGCAAGACAATCCAAGACTAGGTTAACAGGGGCAACCTCAGAAGATTCAGCTTATGAGGAGACCACTGATTCTGCTGGTAGGAAGGAGACTGCTATTAGTAACCTTGAGAATAGTGAGGAGGAGGAGGAATAGTAGGGTATTGTTGGTACTACGAGGAGTACTGGTGATGGTATGGAGCAACTGGCTGCTGATAGTGCTGTTGGCGATATCTGGACTGTTGTTGATAATTTCTCTGCCTCCAGTTGTATCCATGTTGCGAAGGCTATTGTTGGGTTGGGATGGGCTGGTAGTTCCGCCCTCCATGTTGATGTGAAATGGTCAGTTGGAATGATTCTGTCCCTGTTGTTGTCCCTGAGGATGGGTCATTTACTGATCGTTACCCCAAACAACACTCACCTCTTGAATGGGCGGTGGAGGTAGAGAACAAGACTCAATGCATTCATGTTGGTATTTAGGCGACTGGTAGACCACCATCTGAGTCTGCAGCTGTGGCCGTTGCATCTTTCGGGGCCTGCACATAGTATACATGTTGGACCGGAGGTTGGATGGGACTCAGCTGAGGTAATTGTGGCTATGGATGCTCCTTTTCAACTGGAGGCTTAGGTGCGACAGTCACTGCATTGCAGGCACTGATAGTGTTCACTAACAGTTCTAGCTGCTTGGTGATGATATCAAGCTTGTCTAAGCCCTTCATTCTTTTCTCGATCCCGATGAGCTTCTCTAGGTCCTGAGACTTCTTTTCAATGATATCGACTTTGGACAGGTGGTTGTCAATGATGGTCAGGTCTAAATTGTCACACTTGTCGACTTCTCTTGTCTCCGTCATGTTCACATTCTTGGGGAGAACCTGTTGTGGTTGCAGTTGGATATGGAAGTTACATGATGAGGATAACACAATCTCTCCTTCAACCATCTCCTCAAATATCTACCATACTGCATCCTCGTCCATGTTGAAGTAAGATCCTCCGTAGGTAATGTCAACCAGACGTTGACTTGCTTTTGTCAATCCCCCAAAGAAATGTTAGATCAGGCTGGTCCTCGGGATGTCATGGTGGGGGTATTTCTCAATCAAATCACTAAACCTCTCCCAAGTTTCATAGAAGGATTCTTGGGATCCCTGAGAGATGCTAGCGATCTTCGACCGCATGAGATTTAGATGTTTGAGAGGATAGTATTTGTGAAGGAATGCTGACTTCAAATCTCCCCAAGTCATCATCACCTTCCCTAGATGGTTTATCCAATAGAGAGATTTACCTTGAAGGCTGAATGGGAAGGTGGTCATCTTGAATACACCCAATGGGATGTTGGGATAGTGAAGGGTACTGTAGATGCGACCAAACTGCTGTAGATGGATATATGGCTCCTTGTTGGAATTCCCATGAAAGCCAGGGAGGAGCGAAAGGAGTTGCAACTTGAGTTAAATGTCTCCGTGGATCGGTGGAACCTAGATCTACTTATTGATGCAATCAATCCCTGGATTGTATGCTTGCTTGAGTGTTGGCTTGGGCTGGCCTCTCCCTCCGTATTCCTCTCCTCCATGGGGTCCATCTACTGAGCGATTGTCTCTATCTTCATCATCACCACCTCCTCGAGGTATTTCCCCCTCTTCAGATCTCCTCTTCAGATCATTCAACATATCTTGGAAAGCAACCTGAGCTAGAGCTTGTTCAGTGAGTTATTATTGGGTAGCCTGGATGGAGGCCAAGAACTAGCTGCTGACTTCATTCTAATTGAGCCTAGCGCCATGCTCTGTATCATGCTCGGTGTTCTGTGGCCGAGATCCCTTTCCTCTCCCTGATGGAGCCATTTTTTATTCTATCTATGACTATGCGGGCTCGAGATCAGCGTCAAGATCTGCAATGGAAAATACACCCTATCAGTCTGTATGCAAGCACCAGATGGAGAAAATAATTCAGAATTAGGGTCAATTCTGAATCTTATTAGGGATGGGGAATATTATGTAGTAAAATCAATCTCCATCCAAAATGGGCTGAACTCGGGAAGAGAGTGTTCCCAGTCTAGGTGAGAAAGAAGAAGCGGGGAGTCCTGACGGTGGTTCACTGAAGTCTGAACTATGGACCTGGGAACTGCCCCAAATTATTGGAGATGTCGGACTCAAGGAGTCAATGTGGGTGTCAGCGGAGTCCCAACTAAGTCATCCTGGAGTCCATCTCGAAGCAAGAGAGAAGATCGAGTGGGAAGAAGGGTACGGTGATCAATGAGAAGCAAGAAGAGTGTAAAATAGTAGAAGAGCTCACAATGATGGGGGTCAAAGAGGAAGTGAGAAGAGAAGGATAGCAAAAATGTGTAGGAGCGTGGGACTTTGATATTCGATCCTACTCTAAACAAACAAACACCAAACAAAATGTATTCACCAATTCAACCCGATTTGAAGTCGTGAGAGTTTGGCTATTTCCATCTTTTCAATTTTTGGTTTGTTGATTCAGACAATGAACTTATCACAAGTCCTTAAGTGTCTAGCCTTAGAGGAGAGCATGTACTGTCAGGAAGAGTCTCCCCGTACTTGTTCCACCTCTTTTGTATCCTGTGATCTGCACTTTTTGAGATCCTTAACTTCGTGCCTGGGTGGCTACTCACCCAAAGAAAAGAGAGAGAGGAAGTCAACAGGCGAATCCACTACTTCAAACCAAGCTCGCAACATAAATCACTCGTGAGCATGTAAAGTACTACTCGGATACAAGACTATGAGACAGACACACCTGTGAGGGCGTGGCCTAAGCTCAATACTTCAGACCATGTCGACGTTCCACACAAGGTGAGAATACTATCATAGACAAGGCCCTACTCGTCTATGTACGATAGAAGCGCCATCGCCAGTCCAGGTGATAATTGAGGCACCCACATATCGGGTTTTTCGGTCTATTCCTTAAGGGTTGTGCCTCACTCTGTCTGGAATGTAGTTGAAATCAACGAGGGCCTTGTGAAACCCAAACAATGATGTTCGTTATAGATTTTAATTAGTGTCAAGGTGAGATTAGCGATCCTTTTTTTTATTTTGAATTTTCACTTTTTTGAGTATTTTTCAGTAGAAAATGGCTAACCATTTTTTTTCTATTTCTTTAATTCCTAGATGATCCAAAATAGAGGGAGATAGTGGAAAAATAATGCAAGTGAATACTAGGATGGAGATCTATCCTCATATCAAGTAATGCATGCAAAGATAGAAGATTTACAATGCCTCCCAGCTCTCTCCATGTAGATGCAAAACAAGGAATTTATAAACCAAATCTATATGGTATAATGCAAGTGGAAATCATCCTAAGCAGGAAATTGCTAATTTCATGAAGAATGAAATGCTAAACAGTTAGAGAGAGACCTAGAGTCCAGTCTTGGAGGTTCCTTGGTGCCCACCACAGTGGCCCTTGCAAGCGTTGTATGGATACATCTCACGGCATGTGGTTTCAAGTATAAGTGTCCATAATTAGTTTAAACTAAGACCAAACATCAATACTATAGGTGCATGCAAGATATTAGGTGTTTGGCCTTAATTTACTCGATCAAGCAATTCCTAAAATGCTAAGGGCTCATTCCACAAAACAAAGAAAAATAAGGCGGAAAGCACAAAATGCGGGAAACAAAGAGAATGAAGGCAACAAAACTCGGGAAAATCCGGTGAGACCCCAAGTGAATAAACTCTTGGAAATTAGGCTCGAGTGTCCAAGTCCAAAGTACATGTATTATTACAAATTAAGTAAACAAAAAATATATGCACTCTTTCACAAAAATAAAGGTCTATGCTAAATTCTTCTCTCTCTCATGCTCTCTCCTCGTCTCGAGGGATGCACCGAATCTCTTAAAAAATCCACCCTTGATCCTCGGTCCCTCGCAAGAAAAATAAAAGAGACAAATGTTAGCACAATAAACAATTATATCAAATAAAAGAGAAATAAATAAAGAAAAATAATGAAATAAAAATGACCCAAAATTCGAGGGATCTGAAATGTGCCTCACAAGATGAGGACTCAATCATTGTGATGATCTCCCAATATACACGTTCAATAAACATTTAACCCACATAAGAAATAAATCAATCAAGCAAGGAGTCAAAATTCATTATACCCTACATTAAGATGTATAACAGACAAGTACAATAGGGGTTGAACTCAGGGAATAATGGGGGACATACAACTAAAATTGGTGAAAATAAGAAAATAAATAATTTTGGGTTTTTAGGGTATTTTTGAATTTTTGTGAGTTTTTATTTATGTATTTTTATGGAATTTTGTTTTTTTTATATTTTTTTATAAAATTTTATTTTATTTTTATATTTTCTATTTTTTTATTTATTTTTCTTTTTTAATATATAATCTAAGAATATATAACTATTTATAGAATATAGAGTAATGTAATTATAAACAAAACTAAAATCAACCAAAATTAGTAGAATAAAATGTTTTCTAGCTTTTTATGTTTTTTCTAATGTTATTCTGATTTTTGGGGGATTTTTTTGCTAATTTTAGGTATTTTTAAATCCTAAAATATCACAAAATAGGGATTATAAAAATTTGACAAAAGTGTTAATGTATTAAAAATAGATAAATAGTTCAAAATTTCTTAAAATAATTTTATTATATAAATATAATATAAATAAAATTAGAGACAAAAATAAATGTTTTGGGATTTTATTTTTTTTTAAATTTTTATAAGGATTTTGGAGCTTTTTAATTTTTAAGGTTATTCTTTTTCTATTTTTAGTTATTTTTGGTTTGGAGGCACACAATATAATAATAGGAAAACAATAATTTTTAGGAATTTTTAAATATGATTTTATATTTTTTTAGAATTTTTAATTTAAACAAGGAAAAAACCGTGCTACTTTGATTTTTAATAAATAGGTAAAACTCCTAGAATGCAAAACTAAAAATGTAAGTGAAAGATCACGCAAGCATGCACTTAATGCTATTTTTTCATAATTTTTTAGAGCGCATATGATATTTTAAGAAAATAGAAAATACTCGCAAAATTAAATGAACTGACAAGGGTATATTTAGAATTAAAATAAAAGACATGGGCTACATTGCAAAACACCCAAAAGTTTTTAACTAATATTTAAAGTTTTAATACTAAATGAGAATTAAAAAACCCATGAGGGTATACATGCAAAATGCCCAGCTCACATGGGACAACACATAAGCTGAGCTGGACTGGACCCAAATGCAATATCTAAAAGATCAAGGGTTCCCTTACAAAAATTACACAAAATATCAAATGTCTTAAATAAATTACAGGACGAACTAAAAATTCAACAAAAATCAGGGGTTGGATGTGCAAATTACCCCCAACTGCGCGTGATCCAAACGTTGTGCCCCATATGCGTGATGACACTTCGTTGAGAGTGGTTGTGATTAGATCTCTGCCAGAGATCAACAATGCAGGTGCTTCACGATCCGACCACTGATGGTCAAACTGGAGCTGATGGAGGATCGATCGGCTACTCTTGCTCACAAAGAACAATGAAGAACTCCGACCGGCCCTCACTTCGATCACCAAAATCTCTAATTTCCGAGCCTCCCTTGAGCTGTTAAGGCGCTCCTCATGTTCCTGGAAGTGATTTGCAACTGTGAATGGGTTCAAAAATATCCATAGCTCATCGGTTGAGCTTCAGTGGGGCTGGAGACCTGGAACGGACGTTCCTGCCTTGAATACCCCTTAAGAGGGGCCTTTCTTGTTGTTTCTTGTAGGGTCAGAATGGTGGACAAAAAATGAAGCCATGGACAACTTCACATGGTGGATTTGTACGAGGATGAGGTGTGGTGAATGTCTCCAGCAAGCGGTGAAGATGGAGATACTGATCTCTAGACCCACAAAGGTTCTGGATGAGTGGTGATGATTGGGGTGAAGGGGAGGTGTATAGGAAGATGTTGGAGGTGACCAGAGCATCGGAAATCGAGCGGAGTGGTCGAAAACATGGGGCGGAGTCGGAGCTCCCTCGTTAGGATTTTTTGTTGGATTTTACAGAGATGAATTGAAATGATATAAAAGCTAATCTAGTTACTATTAACCTAAGGCATTAAAAAGACAAGGGATATAGGTGCTCACCAAAACAATAACGGTTGGGAGAGGAGCTCACGACGGAGCCCGGATCTACCTCAAATCAACAACGAAATCGCACGTCAGACCCAGGAGTAGCTGCCTGCTGTAATCAAGAGCTTTGATCGATGTTGTGGTTAGGGTTTTTATGGTGGAAGAGGGACCAAAATCTAATGGTCAGCAGAGGTGATACTATATACATGCGAGAAGATGCTCGAGAAATGCGTTTGATCCGGTAGCCCTTCGATCAATGCGAACGGTTTACGTAGAAGTCCGTTGATCAAGGGACAGAAGTTGACAAGCCTAGAGCTCGGGTCAACGCTATATTTGACAAGCCTAGAGCTCGAGTCAGAAAAGTTGACCCGAGTCAATGGGGGACGAGACCTGATTGGACCACGTCACCAACAAAAAGACAAATCATATATAAAAATAAAAAATAATTAAAAATAAAATAGATGCTAATTTAATTACTTTTTGGTTACAACATGAAAAATATTTGTTATTTTATATAGTATTTGAATATGATTTTTATTTATTTATTTCTTTTAGTTTATTTATTATGAGTTGCCTTTTAGAGGTCCATTGATAGGTATTTTTATCTATATTATGTGTCTTTTATTTTTATTTTTATTTTGTATTTTATTATTTTATTTTCATAATTTATATATTTATAGCTTATTTAAATATACATAAATATAGTTTTATTGATTTTTTCGAGTTTATTTTTAGACTCAACTAAATATAGGTATTAATTATATATGTATAAGTATTGTATATTCATCTATGTATTTTTGCATGCATATTTTCATGATTTTATTGTATATAAAGGGATTTTTACCCGACAGACCCTTTAATATTTTCAATTATCTCCACGACTTTTGAAACAACCTAATTACCCCCACCCCACCCCCCGACCTCGTAAACTTGCTCCGTCTTACCACACATACCCCTCCATCATCTTTAACTTTATTGGAGTCAAAAACTTGAGTTAAACTTGGGTTAATAAAACCAAATAAAATCAACAGTGGATCTTCAATCTCCCTCTCTCCTTCCTTATCATCCTCCATCTTCATCCTCTTCGTCGTCCACAGATCTCGCTAGAGATTAGGAACTTCCACCGCCTGCTACATCTCAATGAACTTTTTGGAATGATCATGGGCTTTGAGGAGGGAGCTTGGCACGACGGCGAGTGGGGGTTCGAGGCGGAGCTCGGCAAGCGGGGGGCTTCGAGCAAGAGCTCAGGCGGAGGGGGGGCTCGAGTAGGGGTAGAGCAGCATCTGGGTGCGGGGGGGGGGGGGGCTCCGAGGAGGGAGTTTGGCACGACAACGGTGGGGGGGGGGGCTTCGAGGAGAGCGATGCCGGGTGGGGATTCAAGGCGGAGCTCAGCGGGCAAGGGGCTTCGAGCAGGATCTCGGGGGGGGGGGGGGGGGGGGGGGCTCGAGTAGGGACGGAGTGGCATCAGGGCATGCAGGGGTGGGGGGGGGGGGCTTTGAGGAGGGAGCTTGGCACGACAACGACAGGGGTGGGGCTTTGAGGAGAGCGGCATCGGGTGGGGGTTCGAGGCAGAGCTCGGCGACCGGGGGGCTTCGAGCAGGAGATCGAGGGGAGGGGGGATCGAGCTGGGGTGGAGCGACATCAACTTAAGGGGGGGGGATCTTCTCCGCCTGGGCTGGAGGGTGGGCGTGGGGGTCGGGGGAGCCCGACCTCAGCTGGAGGGTGGGAAAGGGGAGGTCAGGCTTGGGTGCCTGGACTGGAGAGTGGTCGGGGGAGGTTGGGCGACTGCCCAAGAGGAGGTGGTCGGAGTTAGATGGGGTCGGGGGAGATCGGGACTGGCCTCGACTTCCTAGGAGGAGGTGGAGGAGGCGGTGGAGGGGGATGGGGTGGGGGCGGCAGACCTGGAGGAGGTGGCGGATGTCAGAGAGGAGGAGAGCGAGGGAAGTGGATGTTGAGGAGGTGGGTGGTTGCTCGGAGTGGCACTCAATGTAAATTTGATAAACAAAATGGGTACAATTGATGTGGCGGAAATCACCAGGGTCTAAGATGCCTCACACAAGGCGGGGACAAAGTCGCTGTGGCGACCCGCGGTAAATCCCAACTACAATCAACAATTAACCCACAACAAGAATAAAACAATGCGAAATAATAAGTGGAGTTAAAATTTATTATAACTCTACAAAAATTGTGTATAGTGCAAGTATGTGTAGAGTGTCGAACACATAGAGCAGACAGGATAGAATAAGGCAATAGTGCTCAAGAAAAATGTGAAAGTGGTCAAATGCCTACAAGTTTGGTGGGTTTTTAATTTTTAAAATTTTTATTTAATTTTGATTTTATATTTTGGTTTTTAATATCTGATTTTCTATTTTCTTTTTATATTTTATATATTTTTATATTTTCTTTTTCAATAATGAAGTATATATACAATAAAGGAAAAGAGGATACAATATATATAGAAAAATAGGTAAAAATAAATAAAATTCAGGAAATAAAATATTTTTGGGCTTTTTATATTTTTCTAATGTTTTTGTGATTTTTCTACATTTTTCCTAATTTTTTTGGTATTTTTAAAATAAAAAATACTAGTAAACAGTGAATACAATATATATTCGAGACAAAGATATAGAAATAAAATAGCAAACAGGAGTGAAAATTTTCAAATTAATTTTTATAGATAGATAATAAGATAAGGAAATTTCAGAGATAGAGAACACATTTTTTGGAGTCTTTATGAATTTTTTAGATTTTTATGAAGATTTTAAGAATTTTTCTATTTTTAGGGGTTTTCTTTTGTAAGTTTTAGAGATTTTTGGTCATAAAATAAAACACACTAAAATGCACAAAATATCATTTTTTGGGAATTTTCAAGGGGTTTTAATATTTTTTTGGTATTTGTTAATGCAAACAGTAACAAAAATGCTTGTTTGATTTTTTTATAAATATTAAAATGCAATAAAAATGCAAACTAAAAATATGGCATTAAACTACAATGTAACAGAAGATTATGTTATTTTTTGGTAATTTTTCGAGTTAAAATGATGCATGAAATAAATGCAAACATCCACGTAAAATACAATACTAGCGAGGGCATAAACGTAAATACACGGAAGTTCAAGGGCCTGCTTGCAATTTTTCCAAAAATATATAACGTTAAACACAATTGTCTAGACTAAATATAAATACCCAAACCTGGAGGGGGTTCTCTGCAAAATGTCCAAACTCACACGCACGGGGCACGCGACCTGGTAGGGGTATTTTTGAAATTTTACAAAGTTCCAGGGGCTACCATGCAATTTAACCAAAATATTACAACTTAAATAAAAAGTTTCTAGACTGAACTGAAATAAACAAACCCCAGGGGTTCCTATGCAAAATACCCACCACCCCACGTGCGTGAGTCATGTGAGGTGATGTGGACAAGACCTAAATGCAAATAATGAAAGTACGGAGGCCTGGATGCAAATTAAAAATATTTAAACTACAAATGAAAGTTTATTGACTAAATTAAAATACAAAAATGGGCGAGGGTGTAGGTGCAAAATACCCAACGCTTGGCGATCCAACGGCTGATATCTTCTTCTTGACACGTGGCGAGTCATGGACGGCCGATACCCCTTCGCGGATGAGAGGTCAGAATTAGATCTTGGGTCTTGATCGAACGCGGCAAAACGGGGGAGATCCAACGGTGGAGGATCAAACTGGGGCGGCGACCGGATCGGACGGTGGAGAGGCAACGAGGAAGAATGGGGAAGAACCCCGATGAGGCGAACTTCCCTGAGCTAGATCTCGGGCCTCTGGTGATGCTTCGGGCTCAAAATCGGTCGGGGCGCTCCTGGGAGGTCGCTCTATGCGCTGTAGGGCTCAGCGTCGTCGGAGAAGCTCTGTGGCGCTGACGCGAAGGCGGCGGAGCTTAGAGCTCCAGGTATCTCCGACGACGCTCCAAAATGAGCCCTCGGCTCTATTCAAGGTGCGTTGACATGCAAAAACGAGTGAGAGGGTCCAGGGCAAACTGCCTGGACCCCACGGAGGTACGAAGGTGGTCGGATGAAGGCGGAGGGAATTCGGCCGGAGGTGCGCTCCGACGATGGATCGATGGACGGCGAGCTACTGGTCGGCGAAGGGATCTGAGTGGTCTAAGCTACTCCTACAACTACAGGGACTAAGAAAAGGGGAAAAGGAAGAAGGAAGAGGGGGTACCTCGATGGTCAGGAGCCAGAGGAGGAGAACCTTGACGCTGGTGGTCGGCGGAGATGGTGGAGCCGCCTTGGCCCTTCCTCGACCCGCCTGAAGCTAGGAATGGGGAGCTGTCACCTCCCTCTATCTCTGGAGCACAATAGGTGGGGAGAAAGCGGTACACAAGGGGTTCAAACTGGAGCTCTAAGGTGCGGGTCAGTTATGTACAAGGTGGCGGCATCTCCTTCAAGCGAGGACCACGCGTGAATGATGAAGATATGGCAAGATTCGAGCATTCGACGGATCAGTGATGATCAAAGAAGGAATTCCAAGAAGGAATCGAGGCCAAAAGATGGAAGGATGAGGTGCTAAAATATCTCGAAAATGGGGCAAAATCACGACGTCAGACTTGGCAGGCCTCGGTCAGGGAGTTGACCGAGGTCAACACTTGACCGCGCCTGGTTGGTCCACGTGGACCAACCAGGAAATTCTGAGCAAAAAATATTTGTAAATTCAAAATAAAATAGTAAATGATTTTATTTATTTTAGGTTATAAAATAAAAATGTTTCTTATTTTATAATAAATTCTATGGTGATTTTTATTTATTTTTCTGAGGTATAAAAATACGAGTTACCTTTTTAGGCTTATATAGGTACATGTGTCTATGTATTTTAATATTTTATTTTTATTTTTGTTTACTTGATTTTATTAATTTTGTTTATCATTTTATAAATTTGCAACTTATTTTTAGGGATGTAAATATATTTTTATTTTATTTTTATGATGTGTTTTGTACACTTAATAAATTAAGGGTATATATAGTATATGTATAAGTATAGGTATTTTACCTATGTGTGAAATATAAGTAATTTATTTTAATGTTCCCTTTAATGTTTTATTCTTGTTTTAGTGTACACACATACTATAAATAATATATACAAATTTACAAAAAATACAAAATTATGGAAATAATGAAGAATAAATAAAATAAATATTTTAATCATTATATTTATACTATAGGGGTTCAAAACCTAACTTTCAAACCGTAGCTCGGCAAAATATGAAACCACCTCCATGAAATAGCTTATTAAAAATCATATACAATTAAAGGTGAGTTTGATACTTTTTGAGCTTTTATTTGGGAGATATAGGTCTGGGAACTTGGGATTTTGGGAATTTATTCAGACCATAACTTGGTATCTATACATTATTTTTGAGTGAAATCAATTTTGTATTTTTCTATATTTAATTATCTACAACTTTTATGTACAAGGTTTATTTATTTGAAGTATAAAAAGTGGAACTAAAAATAGGTCCAAAATGAATAAAAGAATGGATCAAGTAAAGGAAGTCTGGCCCTTATCTCCCCCTACTTTATTCCTTGTCGACCTGACCATCAAGATGCCTAGGTCTCGGGTTTTTGGGTCATAAAATATTTACAATATTTTATTCTTTTTCTTTTCTTTTCTTTATTCTATAATTTTAGCTTTAAAAATAGTATTTTATACACTATTTACATACACATGCATGAATGCTAAAATGTATGAATTAAGGGTATTTACATGTATTTACTAGGGTTTTTGAGGCCAAAATGACAGAATAAATATGATGAAATGTGGATTCATCATCCCCCTATACTTTTCCTTTGCTAGTCCCTAGCAAACACTTATGCAATAAGTACAAAAAGAAAAATAAAGAAAAGAAAAAGAAGAAAGATGGATTGAATTTAATTATCAAACTTGTCTTCGCAAAATCAAAGTTTGGAGCTTAAGTCGGACCTTTGGAATTTTAGTGCGGGCGGAACCTTAGTGAGAACCGGATTTAAAATCCAAAAGCCTTCGAGAATCCCAAAACTCTGCTCAAGTCTCCTCAATAGCCATGTCAGAAATATCTCAACTCATATGCAAACCCTTACGACTATGAAGCTGACTCGTACATTGTAAGTGATAGTGGCTCTCCCCAACTAAAATGACAAAGAGACTGACTTCTCCAGCATGACAACCCAATGATTCCCCAATCCAATAACTCCTTCCTCGAGGAGCGGGTTATTCCCTTCTAAGTTCAAGTGGCAACCAACTCAAGAGGAGGGGGTGAAGAGAAGAATTGACGGTAGCCAGTGTAGCTACCTATCCTAGGATGCAAGACCAGTGTAGTCAAGTCATCCAGCTGCAGGCTCACATAATTTGACTTTGGTGCTCAAGCTTGCTTATTGACTATACAACATATTCACATTCTTTTGCAAGCATTTTATTTTTGTACAGGCCTGTCCATTTTTTTGATACTATTTACAACAGCATTTACATAGAGAGTTTTTCCTCTTGAGCCAGTAGACTATCCCTCTTTTGAAGCTTTATTGCAACCCACACTCTCCTGTCTTTAGAATTCCTCATCACTGGACGGGTTGGGGTGCACTTCCCTCCCTAGAGGAGGACAAGTGTTTCCACTTGTGTGCGTCTCATACCGGCAAATCCAATCTCCTGACCACTCCAACTGAGTTGAGCCATGTGAAAGGTGCAGGTGTCCAAGTTAGGTCATTATCAACAAGAGTCGTGCGTGTGTTCCGAAATACTCTACTTAGGCAGTCAAGAATCCATTAAATCAAGTCTCGTGATCCTCAAAGAATTAAGTCGGCTAGACCTGAAGTACCTCAAACCCAGTTCCTATAAGGTTCCTGTTATTAGGTAGATTTTAAGGTCCAATCAAGCTCCAATCTCCGGATTTTATTTAGACTTGTTCAACTATCAAACTCAATCCGAAAAAAATACAAATGCTATGTGAATGCTATGAAGAATGCAAAGAAAATCTTTTTGTGATGCAATTTTCAAGATTTTGAACTTTTTATGGATTTTTAAAAAGATGATGCACATGTATTTTTTTGTATTTTTCCAAAAGATTTTCAGATGTTTTTGGATTTTAGTTTTGCAAATGTTTTAGGATTTTTGAAAACAAAATATTTTGGCTAAAAGGAAGGTTAAAAATATTTACACGAGAGTGCTTCTTATATTTACAAGAAGTGGATATTAAGAATTTGCAAGGGTAAGTGGTCAATTTTTAGGTATATACATAATGAATTCTGGTGTGATGTATGTATTCCTCAAACTTATTTGAAAAGGTTTTTACAAACAATTTTGAAAAACTATAGTCCAAAGTAATTTTTACAAACATTTTTACAAATATGTACACACATTTGAAAATCATTTTGCAAAGGTTTTCCAAACAGTATAGATAGATTTTTCAAAATATTTTTGCAACCATTTTCAAACCATTTGCAAATCATTTTTCAAACATTTATTTCACACAAAGAAAATAAACTTTACAAACCAGAATGTTTTTACAAAGGTTGAAAACATGCAACAAGACGTTTTCCAAATAGTTTTCAAAAGATTTTTCACAAAGATTTTCAAACTATTTTCAAACATTTTTGCCGAGAATATTTCCACCTGATTTATTAATCAGTAAATATAGAAAGAATTTAAGGAATATAAACATCTTTTTATTAAGTTTTTGATGAATTTTTATAAGTATAATTAGCCATATTTATTAGTAAAAATATGAAAGTACGAGTTATGGTTAAAGTTTATACGGAGTATATACGACCCCCCTATACTTAGCTTGAGCTATGTCCTCATAGATCGGAGAGAAAAGAGAAGACATAACTCGTACTGAGTATAGACAAGTCTAAAGAATGAATAAATAAATAAGGGAAGAAATGAACGAATGAGAAGTTGACCGTCCCCCCTATACTTAGGATCAAAGAATCCTAAGTACAGTAGACTGTACACAACGCAGGGAGGATCAAGGGTGGGAACGAATAAATCGTACTCCGATTGTCTCCCCCTATACTTAGGGTAAGATATCCCCAAGTATAGACAAGAAGAGGAGACAATGGAGAGGATCAAAGAAAGAAGAAAAGAAGAAAATAGAACAAGTAGATCACAGCTCAGCGTGTGCACCCCCTATACTTAGGACAAGACGTGTCCTAAGTACAGCAAAATCATAGGATGAAGACTGGGTGACGGACATAACGGAAGAATGAATGAATGATATAGACAAATAGATCTATACAGAGGAAGATAGAAGTGATAATCATGTACGAGACACATAAGTTGTGAGTCAAAGAGCACGTCTCATACCAGATGAATCGGGGCAACATCAACGGTCGGTGGGTCATGATCTAGATATGGTTTCAAGCGCTGACCATTGACTCTAAAAGTGGAAGATGATGAAGGTTCGGATATATCAATGCTACCATTATCATGCACCTTCCGGACCACATATGGTCCTTTCCATTTACTTTGTGGTTTCCCTGGGAATAATTTTAACCTAGCATCAAATAACCATACTTGCTGATCTGGCTCAAATTGTCTATGGCTGATTCAGGAATCGTGCCATACTTTCACTTTCTCCTTATACTGTAGGCCACTTGAGAATGATGTATCTCTTAGTTCTTCCAGGGCTTCCAACTCTGCTTTCCTATGTTCTCCTACACTCTTAGGATCCAATAATAGCTCTGTAACTGCCCAAAGTGACTTATGCTTTATCTCCACTGGTAAATGGCATGGCTTGCCATAGACAAGACAAAAGGGAGATGCCCCTAATGGAGTCTTGAAGGAAGTCCGATAGGCCCACAAGATCGAGTCCAAAAGCTGTGACCAATCCTTTCGGTCTGGGCGAATTACCTTCTGTAAAATTGTCTTAATCTCCCTATTCGATACTTCAGCAAGACCATTAGTCTGAGGGTGATATGGTGTGTCAACACGATGGTCAATACTGAACTGTTCTGCAAGAGCCTTTACCTTGTCATTAGTAAAGTGAGACCCCCATATGAAATTAAGACTCTAGGTACCCCGAATCGTGAAATAATATTTTTCCTCAAGAAATGACATACGGTTTTAGCATCTGCGGCTCGGGCGGGGATGGCCTCAACACAACGACTCACATAATCTACAACAAGGAGAATATACTCAAACCCTTGACTTTTAGGAAATGGGCCCATGAAATCAATCCCCCATGCGTCAAAAACCTCACAAAAGTGAATGGGCTGCATGGGCATCATGTCTCTCTGTCCGCAAGTACCCATCTTCTGACAGTCAGTACACCTTCTCACGAACTCATCAGAATCCTTGAAAAGGGTGGGCCACCAAAGACCGGATTGGAGCACCTTCTGTGTTGTCCGTCTCCCAGAATGATGTCCTCCTGCCTTAAGCTTGTGGCAGTAGGTGAGGACGCTATGTTGCTCATCTTGAGGAATGCACCGTCTCCAGATGTTGTCCCCTCCTTCATGATAAAGGATGGGGTCCTTCCAATGGTACGACTTTGCCTTCGCAAGGAAGGTCTCAAGCCGTTGTCTGGGCCAACCTTGTGGAATAGATTTGGCAACAAGGTAATTCACAATGTCGGCATACCATGGAAGAGAGGTGATAGTAAGGATCGTATCATCTGGAAAAGTCTCAGTAATAGGTGCTATGGGCTCAGATTCCTCAAGGTTCTCTAGGAGGGAGAGGTGATCTGCCACAACATTCTTAACTCCAGGCTTATCCTTAATCTCGATATCAAATTCCTGGAGGAGAAGGATCCATCTAGTTAATCTGGCTTTGGCATCCTTCTTCGACATCACGTACCGAATGGCAGTATGATCGGTAAAAATGGTTACTCTAGATCCAAGAATGTAAGATCTATACTTATCCAAAGCAAAGACTACCGCTAGCATCTCTTTCTCAGTCACTGTATAATTCCTTTGAGCTGCATCCAATGTCCGGCTAGCGTAGTCTATGGCATAGGGTAATCCATCCCTCCTCTGTCCAAGCACATCCCCAATAGCATAATCAGAAGCATCTGTCATGATCTCAAATGGGAGAGACCAATCGGGTGGCTGAAGGACAGGAGCCTCGACTAGTAAATTCTTGAGAGTCTCGAAGGACGTAAGACACTTATCATCTACATGGAACTCGGTGTCTTTATTCAATAAATCGGTAAGCGGTCGGGCAATTCGACCGAAGTCCTGAATGAACCGCCGGTAGAAATCGACATGCCCCAGAAAAGACTGCAACTGTCTCAAATTGGACGGTGGATTGAGTTTTCTAATGATATCCACCTTGGACGGATCAACCTCCATGCCCCTGTTGGAGATGATGTGATCAAGGACCATCCCTTGAGTCACCATAAAGTGACTCTTCTCCCAAGATAGTACAAGGTTTACCTCTATGCAACGCTGAAGTACTCGATCTAAGCAGTCAAGACAAGCATCAAACCCATCGCCATAGACCGAGAAATCATCCATGAAGACCTCCAAGCAGTCACCTATCATGTCCGAAAAGATGGACAACATGAACCTCTGGAATGTCGCCGGAGCGTTACATAGACCAAATGGCATCCATCTGAAAGCATAAGTCCCAAATGGACAGGTGAATGTCGTTTTATCCTGGTCTTCGGGCGCAATAGTCACTTGATTGTATCTGGAATACCCGTCAAGAAAATAGTAATGACTCTTCCCAGCTAACCTCTCGATAATCTGATCAATAAATGGCAGTGAGAAATGATCCTTCTTGGTGGCCTCATTCAATCGTCTGTAGTCCACACATACCCTCCAAGAAGTGGGTATCCGGGTGGCGATCTCCTCTCCAGACTCATTCATAACTGTAGTGACACCCATCTTCTTGGGTACAACATGTAAAGGACTAACCCACTTGGAGTCGGAGATGGGGTAGATAAAATCGATGCTCCACCATTTAGATATTTCCTTCATTACCACATCTCGAAGGTTCAGGTTCAGCCGTCACTGGAAGTCACGCGATGGCTTAGCGTCCTCCTCGAGATAGATACGGTGGGAGCACAGGGCCGGACTTATCCCCTTGAGATCAGCCACATTCCATCCTATTTCCTTGCGGTTGCGTTCAAGAACCTCCATCAAACGAGATTCTTGTTCTCCAGTCAAATCTGCTAAGATAATGACTGGGTGCATATCTGGTTCTCTTGCAAGGAATCTATACTTGAGCGACTGTGATAAAGGCTTCAATTCTGGCTTGGTGGGAGCTGGCAAATCTGGCTTCTGATATGTCTGTGTGAAAGCAACCATGTCTGCACGTGAGAACTCTCGCTGTACCTATAATTTTGACGAAGGGAACCCTGTTGGTGTGTCTATCATCTGTGCTGGCTCACACTCCGTCCTCTCTATCGGCTCATCGGGAAACAGATATGGCAAATATGCATCAAAATCCTTCCAATCAAAGTCTGCCTCCGAGGGATCTGAATCTGAACAAACATCAATATCTCCACTCATCACACAACTGTCAACCTCTATAGTGTCCTCTGCCAAGGGTGTGCTCTCCGAACTCTCGTCCGTCGTAAAAGGTATGTACTCTAAATCTGTAGGCAAGGTGAGGGCTCGTGCTTCTGGGTCTTCCCAAACTGCTTCGCCATCGGTCATCACAAAATCACACTCCTGGTGGACGTCTAACTCTGCATCTGTCATCTGCACTGTGTCACTGCATGGTTCTGAGCAGGCTGAATCTCTTGCTCGGGTTTCGTCAATCGTCTCTATTTGTATAGTCTCGCCCTCTACGCGAAAGTACACTTTCCCACTATCATGGTCAGTCACTGCCTTGGCTATGGCCAAGAATGGGTGTCCTAGTATGATGGGGGTATCGGTCACCGATTCAGGGATCTCCATGTCCAATACGACAAAGTTCACGGGGAATTTCAGGCCCTGAATGGTGAAGACCACGTCTCTCAACAACCCCTTCGGCCTCTTGATAGACCTATCAGCAAACTGAAGGACTGTCCGACTCCGATGGAGCGGGACGAACTCGAATCGGTCGAGTAAGGCTATCGGAAGGAGGTTGATAGAAGAGTCGTTGTCTAATAGAGTACGATCGAATGGTTGCTCACTAATCTGGCATCTGACATATGGAGCTCCTACATCAGGTCTTTTGGCTGGCAGGTGGTTGTGAATGGCATAACATGTGGCACGGGTCAGCACATGGATTTCTCCTCTAGTGTTCCGCCTCCTCCTGCATACGGTGGTCTTTTCTCTCAGGTTCTTTTGGAAAAAGGGGGATGTGCTCAAGTGCCTCTTGTAGAGTCAGCTGTATCTGAAATCTATCTATCATCTGTTGGCTGAACTCTAACTGCTCCTTCTTTTTGGGATTTTCTGCTTTATTCCCCTTCACCGAGCGGAGTGCTTGAGGGAAGGAGATGGATGGGCCCTCCTCAGACAGAGGGCTAGGAGAAGGTTTCTGGCCTTGGGAAGGACTGAAATCCATGCAAACATCATCATTCAACACACATGGACTCGGAACTGATGAAGAAACCTTTCCTTTATTCATTTTTTCGTTCTTTTTCATAGTATTCAGGGATAAAGAAAATGGCAATACAGAAGGTTGGAATACAGATGGAATCAAAATGGGGGCATCAGCACCACCCAAAATCTTCTCCTTCGTGGCCTCAGCACCGCGCTCTGGTTCTGCATAAAAAATGGTGGTATCAGCACCACCGTCTGCATCTGGTATCACGAGGGCCTCAGTACCGTCGTCTGGATCGTCATCCTTGGTGGCATCAGCACCACCGTCATCATTGTTGTTAGCGGCATCAACACCGCTTCTCTCCTCATATGGGGCTCTAGATTCTCCATGCTGTTGTTCCTCATATGAGGCACCGTTGGCTGGTTCCCCACCACTCCTAAGTGACACGAAGTGAGTATCAAACATAGAATGCATGTCATTCAAATAAGCACTGGGAGTGGTATCCTCTGTAGATTGTACATGCTCAGACTTTCTCTTCAAATTATTCGGGTTCGGCTCGCTCTGTGCAGGTATGGCGGCTTTTCCTTTCATTATGTCCCTCATTTCCTGCCGGAACTCATCCATTCTCGCCGAAAAGATGCTTGATGTTCGGAGAGCAAGCGAGCAAGATCGTCAAGTGATGGGTTCTCCAAGGCAGGTGCGTGAGAACCGAGAGTGTTCCCTTGCTGGAACTGAGGGTGTTGGTGAGGCTGGGAGTACTGCTGCTGGTAAGGCTGTTGTCGCTGCCTCCACTACTTCACCCTGATAGGTGGGACAAGGATTCTGCTGATAATGCTGCTGCTGTTGGGAGTATTGGGGCTGCTGGTGTTGGCTACTGCGACTGCCCTGAGCTGGAGACTGCTGTTGGGATGAGGCACCTCCGGTGGTCCATCGGAATCCTGGATGATCACGACGAATCCCAGCCTGCCGGGGATATCGGTCGTACCATATCTCGTTGACTTCCATCAACGGCTCCTGCTCAAAGGGTGGAGGTGGTAGTGTTGCCAATGGCTGATCCGACTGATAGACCACCATCTGAGTGTCATGAGATGGTGGTTGCTGTGAATAGTGTGGTAGCTGCTGTGCCGGCACCTCCTGGACATGGTGAACTTGGCGGTATGTGGGGGGTGGGGTAGAGCGGCTACTGTTGGGCTCAACATGTGACCTGGGAGGCGGATGTGATGCTGTTTGTGCCTCCTGAATACTCAAGATGTGAGTCTTCAGGTCACTCATGGTCTTAGTCAACTGGTCTATCTGGGCCAGACCTTGGCCTTGCTTCTTCTCCAAAATCTCAATGCGGTCTAATTTTTCACTGATTATGCCCATGTCAGCAGCTGATGATTCATCTTGTGCTGCTGCTGCTGACGAAGTATGGTTCCCAGCATCGATCCTGGCAATGCGGTGATAAGAAGTGGCTTGTGGCGGGACCTTGGAGTTCATGTAGATTTGGCCCTGGGACATCACTGTAGAGTTTTCTGCCATCTGTTCATAGATGGCCTAGACCGCTTCTGCATTCTTGGAGAAATAAGATCCCCCACAAGAGGCGTTTACTAGCCCCTGCAGCTCTGATGTCAGCCCGCAAAAAAAACTTTGGACAAGATTGGGTTGTGATATCTCATGGTGTGGACATCGGTCGATGAGCTCTCTAAAGCGATCCCAAACTTCATGGAATTTTTTGTTGGGGATCATCGTGAAATTGCTGATCATTGCTCTTGCTGCATTTGTCTGGTCGAGTGGATAGTACTTGTTCAAGTACTCGATCCGGAGTTGCTCCCAAGTGTCGATGTACCTCTCCAAATGTTTCAGCCAATAAGAGTCTCTATCAACTAAGGAGAACGGGAAGGCTATCATTTTGATGGTGTCCTCAGTCACAAACCTGTCATGCATTGTACTGCATATCATTTCAAATTCTTGCAGATGGAGGTGAGGTTCTTCAGTGGCCAGCCTGTGAAACTTGGGCAGTAGCTGAATGGTATGTGGGCGAAGTTCGAAGTCACCATAGATGGGAGGGAGTCGGATCCATCGGTGCGTGAGGGTTGCACCAGGGTTGTGTAACTGCCTCATGGTCCTCACAGCCGGTCTCTTCTGGTTAGGTTCTCCTCCTTCGTCTGGTATATCACCGCCCTCATTTCGTTCTTCTCGTCCGTCACGCATCTCCCTCATGATTTCACCCACGATCACTCCCTGGTCTCTAATCTGTCTCTGCATGGTTTCCAGGGAGGCTAACACTAAATTGTTGATGGCAGCTTGATCATATATGTATGGAGATGGTCTCTGATCATCTGGGTGTTCCTCTCTGCCTTCCATTTCTTGGGTTTTTGCAAAGTCAAAAGAATTCATCTCAGCTTCTGTCAAATGCTCGGAACTCTGTTCTGCACTAAATTATGGCACCATTGGACTGATAGAAGAAGGGTGGTCGAGGGGGAACAGGGTGGACGTGAACTCAGGCTCGGAGAGTGGGTCTAAACTCCCCGAAGCCAACCTAGATGAATAGGGAGGAGTGCTTGATAGCAGTGTCACTAGACGTGGCCTAAGGGATCTCCTTCCCATCATCTTGATCTAGAGAGAAAGGCAGATGAGATCTGGAATGCAAACAAGATGGTCAATCAAACCCCCAATTCACCTACACAACTCTTGAGCTCATGACCGTGAAAGTTCGGTCTGTTATCTTGTCAAATTTTATTAGGTGATCAGTCAATCTATCAGAGCATTAGAGCGAGCTGTTAGGAACCCTACTTTCCTAGCCGACTGTCCCGATCCACGTTAGATCTTTCCCAGCCAGTATAAATTACGGACCGTAACACGGTTGTTCCCGCAAATTCAATCTACTAAGGACGTCGCGGTCCGCTTTACCGGTTACCAGAGAGATCCTCACTGGAGAACGACTAACCATGATCAATAGTCAACCACAATTTTAAGCGTGGCTCTATCCTAGTGTCGGGTCACTCTCTCGCATCAGATAAATCAAACAAGGAGGGTGTTACTCTCCCCAAGACAAAATGTTTTGGTGGGATGAGTTTTAAGGCCAAGTTTGCATTAGTAGTCCCAATTTTATGATCTTTGCTTTTTAGTATTTTTCTGAAATAAAGACAACGCCTAACGAGTTTTCTAATTTCCTTGTTATTTAAAGTCCAATAAATCTGGGGGAGGAAAGCGGAAAAGCCGACGTACGGTCAAAATCTATGATGCATGCAGGGATAGAGATGCGTACCTTTTCACCAGCACTCTACATGCAAAGTGATCCGTGCATAAATTAAAGACAATAAATAAAACTACCTAGATGCATGCACGAGGAAATTGCCCTAAGATGAGTAACTTCTATTAACGTGAAGAACAAGTAGCTACTACTAGGAAGAGAGTCCGGAATCTGGTCTTGGGGGCCGATCGGTGTCCACTACCATGGATCCTGCATGCACTGTATACGACCCCTCCCGGCATGTGGTCTCTAGTCCAGGTCAAGTAGCTTTTTCCAGTTGACTTTTAGCCAAGTCCAATTACGATCTATAGGTGCATGCAATATATTAGGGATTGGGTCTTAGCTTCTTAATTCGTCACAGTCAGCAAAAACTCCTATGTCTAGGGATTAAATCCTCGTGAGACAAAAAAAATAAAAACGAGAAAGCCGCGAAAAACACAAAACCACGGTGAGCCCCCAAGTGAACAAACACTTGGAAATTAGGCTCGAGTGTCCTGGAGAGTTCAAGTTATTACAAATTAAGTCTCTCTCTCTCTCACTTCAAATTACAAACATTTTAAACTACAAAAACTCTTCAAAAGTGATGGTCTTCTCAAGCCTCCAAGTTCTCTTTGGTGCTAAGTGAGCTTTCACGTGGGTGCCCAAGCGCCTAGGATAGAGCACTTCCCTCGCTCGACGGTACCTCGCACAAAATCCAACAAAAAGGTGATTAGACCAGTCAAGTAATATAATCAAATAAATTGGTAAAAAGGTAGGCAAATATTCATAATCAATCACAAAAGAATGATCTATACGCTGTTGTTCCCCGGCAACATCGCCATTTGATGAAGCGGGGAATCACCAGGGTCTAAGATGCCTCACACAAGGCGGAGACAAAGTCGATGTGGTGACCCTCGGTAAATCCCAACTACAATCAACAATTAACCCATAACAAGAATCAAACAATGCGAAACAATAAGTGGAATTAAAATTTATTATAACTCTATAAAATATGTGTATAGTATAAGTATGTGTAGAGTGTAGAACACAGGGAGCAGACAGGATAGAATAAGGCAATAACGCTCAAGAAAAATGTGAAAGTGGTCAAATGCCTACAAGTGCTATTTTTGGTGGGTTTTTAATTTTTAAATTTTTTATATAATTTTTGATTTTATATTTTGGTTTTTAGTTTCTAATTTTCTATTTTCTTTTTATATTTTTATATATATTTTTATATTTTCTTTTTCAATAATGAAGTATATATACAATAAAGGAAAAGAGGATACAATATATAATTAAATAGGTAAAAATAAACAAAATTCAGGAAATAAAATCTTTTTGAGATTTTTATATTTTTCTAATATTTTTGTGATTTTTCTATATTTTTCCTATTTTTTGGTATTTTTAAAATAAAAAATACTAGTAAACAGTGAATACAATATATATTCGAGACAAAAATATAGAAATAAAATAGCAAACAGGAGTGAAAATTTCCAAATTAATTTTTATAAATAGATAATAAGATAAGGAAATTTCAGAGACAGAAAACATACTTCAAAAAGTCTTTATGAATTTTTTAGATTTTTATGAAGATTTTAGGAATTTTACTATTTTTAGGGGTTTTCTTTTGTAATTTTTAGGGATTTTTGGTCAGAAATAAAACACGCTAAAATACACAAAATATATTTTTGGGGGAATTTTTCAGGGGGTTTTAATATTTTTTTGGTATTTTTTAATGCAAACAGTAACAAAAATGCTTTTTTATTTTTTTATAAATTTTAAAATGCAATAAAAATGCAAATTAAAAATATGACGTTAAACTACAATGCAACATGAGCTTATGTTATTTTTTGGGTAGTTTTTCGTGTTAAAATGATGCATGAAATAAATGCAAAAATCCACGCAAAAATACAATACTGGCAAGGGCATAAACGTACATACACAGAATTTCAAGGGCCTGCTTACAATTTTTCCAAAAACATATAACGTTAAACACAATATTCTGGACTAAATATAAATACCCAAACCCGGAGGGGGTTCTCTGCAAAATGTCTAGACTCACGCGCACGGGGCACGTGACCTGACAGGGGTATTTTTGCAATTTTACAAAGTTCCAGGGGCTACCATGCAATTTAACCAAAATATTACAACTTAAATAAAAATTTTCTGGACTGAACTGAAATAAACAAACCCCAGGGGGTCCTATGCAAAATACCCACCACCCCACGTATGTGAGTCACGTGAGGTGACGTGGACATGACCTAAATGCAAATAATGAAAGTACGGGGTCTGGATGCAAATATTACAGACATATTTAAACTACAAATGAAAGTTTATGGACTAAATTAAAATACAAAAATGGGCGAGGGTGTAGGTGCAAAATACCCAACGCCTGCGATCCAACGGCTGATATCTTCTTCTCGACACGTGGCGAGTCGTGTTAGGCTGATACCCCTTCGTGGATGAGAGGTCAGGATTAGATTCTGGATCTTGATCAAACGACAGCGAACGGGGAGATCCAACGGTGGAGGATCAAACTGGGGCGGCGACCGGATCAGACGATGGAGAGGCAACGAGGAAGAACGGGGAAGTACGTTGGCGAGGCAAACTTCCCCGAGTTAGATATCGGGCCTCCGACGATGCTTCAGGCTCAAAATCGGGCAGGACGCTCCTGGGAGGTCGCTCTATGCGCTGGAGGGCTCAGCGTCGTCGGAGAAGCTCTGTGGCGCTAGCGCGAAGGCGGCGGAGCTTAGAGCTCCAGGTATCTCCGGCGACGCTCCAAAATAAGCCATCGGCTCTATTCAAGACGCGTTGACCTGCAAAAACGAGTGAGAGGGTCCAGGGCAAACTGCCTGGACCCCATGGAGGTGCGAAGGTGGTCGGATGAAGGCGGAGGGAATTTGGCCGGAGGTGCGCTCCGACGATGAATCGATGGACGATGAGCTACTGGTCGACGAAGGGATCTGAGTGGTCTAAGCTACTCCTACAACTACAGGGACTAAGAAAAGGGGAAAATGAAGAAGCAAGAGAGAGTACCTCGATGGCTAGAAGCCAGAGGAGGAGAACCTCGACGTCGGTGGTCGGTAGAGATGGTGGAGCCGCTCCGGCCCTTCCTCGACTCGCCTGAAGCTAGGAATGTGGGGAGCTGTCACCTCCCTCTATCTCTGGAGCATAATAGGTGGGGAGAAAGCGGTACGCAAGGGGTTCAAACTGGAGCTCGAAGGTGGCGGGTCAGTTATGTACAAGGTGGTGGCGTCTCCTTCAAGCGAGGACCACACGCGAATGATGAAGATATGGCAAGATTCGAGCATTCGGCGTGGATCAGTGATGATCAAGGAAGGAATTCCAAGAAGGAATCGAGGTCAAAAGATGGAAGGATGAGGCGTCAAAATATCTCGAAAATGGGGCAAAATCACGGCGTCAGACCTGGCAGGCCTCGGTTAGGGAGTTGACCGAGGTCAACACTTGACCGCGCCTGGTTGGTCCACGTGGACCAACTAGGAAATTATGAGCAAAAAAATATTTGTAAATTCAAAATAAAATAGTAAATGATTTTATTTATTTTAGGTTATAAAATAAAAAATGTTTCTTATTTTATAAAGAATTTTATGGTGATTTTTATTTATTTTTCCGAGGTATAAAAATACGAGTTACCTTTTTAGGCTTATATAGGTACATGTATCTATGTATTTTAATATTTTATTTTTATTTTTGTTTATTTGATTTTATTAATTTTGTTTATCATTTTATAAATTTGCAACTTTTTTTTAAGGATGTAAATACATTTTTATTTTATTTTTATGATGTGTTTTGTACACTTAATAAATTAAGGGTATATATAGTATAGGTATAAGTATTTTACCTATGTGTAAAATATAAGTAATTTATTTTAATGTTTCCTTTAATGTTTTATTCTTGTTTTGATGTACACACATACTATAAATAATATATACAAATTTACAAAATATAAAATTATGGAAATAATGAAGAATAAATAAAATAAATATTTTAATCAGTATAGGTATACTATATGGGTTCAAAACCTAACTTTCAAGTCGTAGCTCCGTAAAATATGAAACCACCTCCATTAAATAGCTTATTAAAAATCATATACAATTAAAGGTGAGTTTGATACTTTTTGAGCTTTTATTTGGGGGATATAGGTCTGGGAAGTTGGGATTTTGGGAATTTATTCAGACCATAACTTGGTATCTATACATTATTTTTGAGTGAAATCAATTTTGTATTTTTCTATATTTAATTATCTACAACTTTTATGTACAAGGTTTATTTATTTGAAGTATAAAGAGTAGAACTAAAAATAGGTCCCAAAATGAATAAAAGAATGGATCAAGTAAAGGAATTATGACCCTTATCTCCCCTACTTTATTCTTTGTCGACCTGACCATCAAGATGCCCAGGTCTCGGGGTTTCGGGTCATAAAATATTTACAATATTTTATTCTTTTTCTTTTCTTTTCTTTATTCTATAATTTTGACTTTAAAAATAGTATTTTATACACTATTTACATACACATGCATGAATGTTAAAATGTATGAATTAAGGGTATTACATGTATTTACTAGGGTTTTTGAGGCCAAAATGACAGAATAAAGATGATGAAATATGGATTCATCAATAATGTAAAGGTACATAATGGAATCTGGTTAGTTTTAATGGGTAAATGGATGGGGGTTAACCACAGGGTCTGTAGGGTAAGGGTTAGCAAGTTTACAGGGTCGCGTGGGGGGGGATTAGGTTGTTTCAAAGGTCGTAGAGGTAATTTAAAAAGATTACAGGGTCTGCCGGGTAAAAATTCCTTCTAAATATGTACATATATTATGAATAATATTTACAAAATTATAAAAATATAAAATAATGAAGAATATAAAGAATAAATAAAATGAATATTTTATTCAAGTATATAGTACAATAGGGGTCCAAAACTTAACTTTTTAATATCTTAACTCCAAATTAAGTGAAACTGCCTTCATTAAATAGCTATAAAAAATTATATACAATTAAAGGTGATTTTCATAAATTTTGAGCATATGGAGAAGATATGGGTCAGGGAAGTTTTGGTTTTGGAATTTTATTTTGAGTATAGAATGTAAAATCTATATTATTTTTGTGTAAAGTAAGTTTTATATTTTCTATGTATTTTTATCTACAGCTTTCATGTATAAAGTTTCTTTATTTGAGGTATAAATAATAAAGAAAAAAATGGTCCTAAAAATGAATTGTTAGGCATTTATGAATGAGGGGGTTTATTGTGTTTTTGACCCTTATCCCCCTCTACTTTATTCCGTGTCGATCTAGTCATCATGATGCCTAGGTCTCAGGGTTTAGGGTCATAAAATACCATCAGTATTTTATTCCTTTTTATTTTCTTTTCTTTATTCTTTTATTTTGGCTTTAGACAATGTATTTTATGCAATAAATAATGAATGTTAATTTATGCAAAATAATGGTATATACATTCATTTAGCTAGGGTTTAAAGGCCAAAATGAAAGAATAAAGGTGAAGAAATGGAGATTCATTACCCCCTATACTTGCCTTTGCTAGTCCCTAGGAAACACTTATGCCTATAAGTGCAGAAAAATAAAGAAAAGAAAAGGAAAGAACTTGGATTGATTCTAACGCTTAAATTTGTCCTCGTAAAATCAAAGTTTAGAGCTTAAATCGGACCTTTGGATTTTAGGTGTGGTCGGAACCTTATTGGGAATCGGATTCGAAACACAATCTCTGAGATCCATAAAACCCTGCTCAAGTCTCCTCATTAGTTAGGTCAGAATAAGACAACTCATACACAAACCATTATGACTATGAATCTATCTTGGAGAATGTGTGTGATATTTAGCTCTCCTCGGTTGAAGCGATAAAAGGCAATTTTCTCCAACATAGTTACCCTAATTCCCCAATCCAGCAACTCTTTCCTCGAGAAGCAGGGTATTCCCTTCTAAGTTCAAGTACAACCAACTCAAGAAGAGGAGGTGGAGAGAAGAATGAACAGTAGCCAGTGTAGCTACCTATCATAGGATGCTTGACCAGCGTAGCCAAATCATCCGGCTATAGGATCACATACATTTGACTTTGAAGCTCAAGCTTGCTTATTAGCTATACAAATATGCACATACTCCAGCATGCATTTTATTTTCGATCAGGCGAGTCCACTTTTTTGGAGTTTTTGATTTTGCATTTTTTTTAATACTATATACATCAACATTTACATAAGGGCTTTTTACTCTTGAGTCAGTTGACTAGCCCTCTTTTAAAGCATTATTGCAACCCACAACTTCTATCTTTAGACCTCTTCGTTACTAGATCGAGCTGGGGTACAATGTCCACAAATGTGTGACTTCTGTTGTTTCCATTGACTTGTGTCTAATGAATCTCAGATTGATCATCACTATTCTCTCCTTTTATCCTTGAAGAATAAGAACTTCATTCCAAATCTTAATTAATTATGAATCTATAGCTATAACCCTTCTCCTTGTAATTAATCCTAACCCTAATTATTGTATATTTATCACTAACATTTTCTTTATTTTCTATTTTATTAAAAATTCCAAAAAAGATAAATATTGTTGATATTTGTTTTGATCTTTAAAAAGAAATTAAAATACAAAAAATATCAAAAACAATAAAATAAGTGTTTTTAATTCCCTTAAAAATACTTCCAAAAATATTCCATTGCATTGTTGACCTCCTCTAACTGGTCAAAATGAAACTTGTAGATCTCATCGAGATCTACAACTTCCATGTTTCGACTTTTTGCTAATTAATGACACGGATTCCAACGCGGTTAAGATGGAAAAATAAATCACGATGTCGTTGTTCTCAACCACTCGAATCGGTCAACGGAAAAATATTTAAACCACTCGAAAAATCAAGAAATTCAACGTCAGCGGCTTTCACTATTCTTTTTACCTAGTATAGCGACCAGGGTCGAACACAAGGAGCATGATTTAAAAATTAAGTAGTCAAATTTCAGAAATGATTTTTTTAGTGGTTTTTGAATTTATATTTTTTTGGTATTTTTCGAATAAGGCACAAAGGATAAAACACACACCACACTCTTTTTTTATTTTTCACAATAGTAAAAAATACTCAGAAAATTAAAAACAAAATGTTTTCGTGTTTTATATATTCTAAAATGTTTTTGGTAATTTTTTCGAAATTTTCTGATGTTTTTTTGTGATTTTATAAAAATCAAATAATGCAAAACGGGACAAACAGTGCACAGCCGAGAGTATTTTGCAACTTAAAAATACTTTATGTACCAATACTCTTGGAGATTATTTTTAAAATTAAATACAAAGAAATATCTACAATCAGAAACTGAAATCACGATTTTTGGATTTTTCTAGAATTTTCTACAATATTTTTAAGAATTTTCATTTTTTGCAATATGTTGGTTTTTATAAAAGGAAAATGCACAAAAATTAGTCAAAAATTAAAACACATTAAAATACACCTACACTATTCTTTTTGGAATTTTTGAGCAATATTTCAAATTTCTATGAATTTTTAAAGTCTGGACAGCCAAAAATACATTATTTTTTATTTTTTAAATATATCAAAAGGCAATAAAATTCAATGAGAAAAATTATGCAATGTTAAGGCACATTGCAGGAGCATATATGAATTTTCTCAGAATTTTTGCAATTATAAAAACATTTATTTCATTAGAAAGAGCAAGCAATAAAGAGTATGGAAGCACAGGGACCAAGTTGTAATTTGCTCAAAGTTTTTTGTATGAAATGATAACAGAAATAAAATGCAAGATAAATATGCAAATTACCCAATAAATCAAAGCAATTGTGCTGGCAGGGGCTATTATACAATTCTGAAAACCTTTAAGGAATCAAATGCAATTTTCTCAATGTTATATTCCCCTAGGGTTTTGTCGTGAGAGTCTTCGTTCTTCAAAGAGGGAAGGGGAACCACGGGCTGCCGACGACTCAGGGAGCGCGCCCAGCGGGGCTACGGCGGCGCGGCCTCCCGCGCGGTGGGATCGGAGCAGGAGGACGGCAAAGGCTGCAGCGTGGGCGCGCGAGGCGGCTACCCCTCAAGGCGACGGCGCAGGAGCTCGCAGGAGGCGGCCCGTGCGCGGAGGCTACGCGTAGGGCGACGCGAGACGGCGTCGCACGAGCGGCTGAAGGGGGCACGCGGCTGCACCTGGAGTTGGCTGGAGTGGCGCGCCCGCGGGACGCGCATGGCAGCACGAGCTTGCGCTGACAGTGGCGAGGTCGGCACCGCCTCGGGCTTGAAGTGCGGTGGCGGCTTCGAAGCAGGAGGCGGCGCGACCGCTGCCTCGCAGAGGGAGGAGATGGGTGCAGGTCGGGGACGCCGCGCCGCGCAGACGGGGGGAGCAGAGGAGCGGGGCGCCGCTGGCACACGTGGGCTGAGAAGACAGCCGGGGTGCACGCTCCAGGAGGCCGAGGGGCTGGGACACGGGGCGGTCGCGCACGTGTGGCGGCGCGGGGGAGATCCACCGGCGGTGCGACGGGGGTGGCAACACGCTACAGCCTGCATTTTTATTTTTTTTATTTTTTATTTTGCCTGCAGGAAATGTTAGAAGAAAAAATTGTATTTTTTTGTTTTTTTAAACAGGAACGGTAAAGTGAGGCAATAATTTTTTTTTATTTTTTATTTATTATATTTTTTGTTTTGGTTTTCCTGCAAAACAACAGTTAGAGACAAAAACAAATTTTTTTAATTTTTTATTTATTTATAAATAAATAGAATGTGCGAAATGATCGGAACTTGGCGTAGTGAGAGATAGATCCAGGGACTCCAGTCACCGTGCGTGACCGGAGGTGGGAGATTGCGTGAGATGGAACGGTAAGATGGAGGGATACAGAAATGAGATGGAAATCGATAGCGGATCAGAAAATGAGCGGTGAAGTTTTTTTTAATATCTAAAGATTAATAAGATGGGAGCGAAAACTAGACCTATGATCTACCTACGAAAAATTGACGAGAATTAAAATCGGATCTCACCTTGAGATCGGATACACCGTGATGGCCTCGACGACGACCGAATCGTTGCCATCGACCGGATCGGAGGCTGGACACCCTTATGCAACGAGTAGCTCTCGGAGATCGGGCTCCTCTCTCCAAAGATTGATCAAAAGGAAATGAGGGAGGAGGAGCCCATTAAAAAGAGACAAAAATAAAAAATGGAAAATATTCACACATAAGGAAAGTAATTAGTGGTTATTTAAATAAATAAAATAACTAAATAAATTAATTAATTAATTTAAAATGAAATTCGGATTTAAAAAAATAAATTAATTAAATAATTTTCAAAAATAATTTAGCCACCTTAATGGTGGCTATTTAAGGCACAAAATCAAATCTTTACATAAAAGGTAAGTTATCAAATCAAATAAAGAATTAAATAATTAAATATAAATACAAAATTCGTAATTAAATTAAATTAATTAATTAAAGTTAGATAATTATTTTTTTTTGGTGATTTTTATTTAAGGAAGTTAGTTGTATACACATATTATACACATATAATACAATATACATAGGTACAAATAAGGAAATAATTTTTATAAAAGATTTTTTTAATGTTAAATTTTTTATTTTTTTATGTTAAATGAAAACAATATTTACAATTATATACATTATATAAAAATAAATATTAATAACTATGTACAACAAAAATTGGTTAAACTGCACAAAACACACCAGAAAACTGACTTTTTAACCGTAACTCCAAAAAATATGAAACAACAGCCATTTGAAAGATAATTTAATTTATAATATAATGGAAGTGAGTTTGGTTCGATTTGAGCTCATATGGAGCCGGATTTGGTGTTTCAATTATCACTTTGCAGCTTTTTCTGGGTTTGACTATTTGCAATATATACATTATTTTACTTTACACTTATTTTTATTATTTACAACACATTTTTATTTACAACTTTTGTTTACAAAAATAGTTAGTTTGAGGTCAAAAATATGTACAAATAAAATAATGTAAGTTTTTACAAATATACATGATAAATATTTACTAAATATTTTTGGATTTTTGACAGAAGACCCTATCTCCCCCTACTTTATTCCTGGTCGATCAGATCAGGTCTTGACCTTCTCTCGGGGTTCGGGTCAGACTGTATTTATTGCATAAATACATCCTTTTCTTTTTCTTTTCTTCTTTATTCTTTTATTTATGTAAAAAAGTTAAAAATACAATTTTAACAAATGCATGCAAAATGGTAATTTTATGCAATTAATGGGTATTTACAGGTATTTGACTAAGTAAAAGAGGCTAAAATAAAAGAATAAAGGCGATGAATCGTGGATTCATCATTCCCCTATACTTTACCTTTGTTAGTTCCTTAGCAAACACTTATTTGGAAAATAAGTGAAAAGAAAAATAAAGAAAAGAAAAAGGAAAGAAGTTAGAACAATGTTGACTTTTAAACTTATCTTCATAAAAATGTAGTATGGAGCTCTATCAGACTTTTGGATTATTGGTGTGTCGGAACCTTAATGGGAAATGGATTTAAAACCTAACATACTCTAAGTTCCATAAGACTCCTATTCAGGTCTCCTCAACAGTCATATCAGAACAAGTCTACATACACAAATTCTTATGACTATGAATTCTTACTTGTACGTGTAAGTGAAATATAGCTCCTCATATCAAAAGTAGCAAAGAAACAACCTCTCTCAACAAGGTAACTCTAATAACCCGGTCTGGCAACTCTTTCCTCGAGGAGCGGGGATATTCCCTTCTAAGTTCAAGTACAACCAGCTCAAGAAGAGGGGATGGAGAAGAGAATGGACGGTAACCAGTGTAGTTACCTATCCTTAGATGGATGACCAGTGTAGTCATGTCACCCGCTGCAAGCTCACAAATATTTGACTTTGAAGCTCTTATTCTTATTCTTTTTTTCACTTGTATATACACTCCGGCAGGCATTTTACTTTTCTATCCGGTCTGTCCACTTTTGGAGATGTTACATTTTTTCTTTTTTTTGACAATATATACAAGGTGCAGCATGTACATAAGGAGTTTTTCCTCTTGAGCTAGTAGACTATCCCTCTTTTGAAGCATTATTGCAACCCCACAACATCATGTCTTTAGACCTCAACATCACCAAACTAGGTTGAGATGCACTTCCCTCCCTAGAGGAGGACGAGAGGTTCCGCCTAGATGTACTACCCTCGTATGCTACCCCAAGCCAAAAGATTTTGCCCCCTCACTACCTCCTCCATGAAGAGCTACGTGTAGAGTGCATTGTCCAAGGTAAGCCACTGTCTGAAAGAATCATGTGTGTGTTGTTAAATATTCTACTTAGACTTATCAAGATGACATGTGAACATAGTCTTATGGACTCAAAGAATTAAGTCACTAGGACCTGAAAGGTCTTAACTCTAAATCTTATAAGGTTCCTATGAAATTAAGTGGATTAAGGTCCAACTAAACTCCATTCTTAAAATTTATTCCAGACTTAGTTTAAATAACTATCATCCTGAAAAATGCTCATGCTAATGCAAGAAAATATGTACATTGCAAAGAGAAAATAAAATCTTTTTGTGAAACAATTTTCAAAAGTTTAAAATTTTATGGATTTTCGAAAAACAATAATGCACATGCAAAGAGGTTTTTTTTAATGCAAATAGTTAGGAATATAGACAAATATATACACAATTTTTTTATTTAAAAGTTAGGGATGAGATACATGTTTACACAAGAATGAGTTAATTATTTACAAGAATCAGATGAACGGATTTACAACTTTAGTACTTTATACAAGTATATACAGTTTGATTTTTTTATTTTATCATTACTCTTTATTTATTTTTTTGTGATGCATATATTCCTCAACTTTATTTGAAAATGATTTTACAAATAATTTTGAAAACTATAGTCCTAAATAATTTTCAAATAATTTTACAAATATTTAGCACACATTTGATAACTATTTTGCAAACATTTTTCAAACAGTATATATAGATTTTCAAAATAATTTTTCAACCATTTTTCAAAATATTTGCAAATAATTTTTACAAAATCATTTTATTCACACAAAGAGAGAAAAAAATTTTACAATCCACAATATTTTTACAAAGGTTGAAAATATTTTTCAAGCATTTTTCAAATAGTTTTCAAAAGATTTTTCAAATAGATATTCAAACTACGTTCAAAATATTTTTCAAATTATTTTAACCTGACTTATTAGTCAGTATATACAAAAAGAATTTTTAAGGAATTTTCTGCATCTTTTTTAGTTAGTTTTTTACAAGTATTTACATAATATTTTAGCCATACTAAAAAAATATATAAAAGTACGAGTTATGGCTAAAGTATATATACAATATATACGACACCCCCTATACTTAGCTCGGACTATGTCGTCATGGTGATCAAAGAGCTGGAAAGAAAGACATAACTCGTGCTAAGTATTGGGAAGCTAAAGGAATACTATGCTACAACGACGAATAAAAGAATATAAACAATAGGAATCGGTGGTCCCCCTATACTTAGGATCAAGTAATACTAAGTATAGAAAACTGTACACAAAGGGAAAACCGAGGAGTAGAATGTACATAGTCTACCTCCCCTATACTTAGGGTAAAATATACCTAAGTATAGGCAGCAAAAAGAGGTAAAAAGAATCAAAAGAATAATCACAAGTCTGACACCGCACTATACTTAGGGTAAAGTACACCCTAAGTATAACATAATCATAAGATAGAGATGGGATGTTAGACAAAAGAATGTGCGATATGGACATCTGGATCTATACAGTTGCGGGTGGAAGTGAAAATCAAGCATGAGATGCAAATGATGTGAGTCAAAAACTACATCTCATGCAAAATGAATAGGGGCAACATCAACGATCAGTGGATCATGATCTAGATATGGCTTCAGGCTTTGACCGTTAACTCGAAAGGTAGACTCAGATGACATCTCAGAAATATCAATGCTGCCATTGTCATGCACCTTCCGGACCAAGTATGGTCCCTTCCACTTGCTCTGCAACTTCCCTGGAAATAGTTTTAGCCTGGCATCGAATAACCATACTTTCTTATTCGGCTCAAACTGCTTATGGCTTATGTGAGAATCATGCCATATCTTCACTCGTTCCTTATACTGTAGGCTACTCAAAAAGGTTGTATCTCTAAGTTCCTCCAGGGCTGCCAATTCTGCCTTTCTCTGATCTCCTACACTTTCTGGATCCAAAAATATCTCAGTAACAGCCCATAGTGACTTATGCTTCAGCTCAACTGGTAAGTGGCATGGCTTGCCATAAACGAGTCGGAATGGAGATGTACCCAATGGATTCTTGAAGGATGTCATATATGCCCACAAGACCGAGTCCAAAAGCTGTGACCAATCCTTTCGGTCTGGGCGGACTATCTTCTGCAATATAGTCTTAATCTCCCTGTTAGAAACATTAGCAAGACCATTCGTCTGTGGATGATAAGGAGTGGCAACTCTATGATCTATGCTGAACTCGTTAGCAAGGGCCCTTACCTTGTCGTTGATAAAATGAGTCCCCCCGTCTGATATCAACTCTAGGTACCCTGAACCGTGAAATGATATTTTTCCTCAAGAATTTGCAAAAGGTATTAGCATCTGCGGTTTGGGCGAGGATGACCTCAACCCAACGACTCACATAATCTACAGCAAGCAAGATATACTCAAATCCCTGACTCTTAGGAAATGGGCCCATGAAATCGATGTCCCATGCATCAAAAACCTCACAGAAGTGAATGGGCTGCATCGGCATCATATCTCTCTGTCCACAAGTACCCATTTTCTGACAGTCAGTACATCTCTTCACGAATTCATTTGAATCCTTGAAGAGGGTAGGCCACCAAAAGGCCGGATTGAAGCACCTTCTGTGATGTCCGTCTCCCAGAATGGTGTCCTTCTGCTTCAAGCTTGTGGCAATAGGTGAGGACACTATGTTGCTCTTCTTGAGGAATACACCGTCTCCAGATGCTATCCCCTCCTTCATGATAAAGAGTGGAATTCTCCTAATGGTACGACTTGGCCTTTGCAAGAAAGGTCTCAAGTCGTTGTCTGGGCCAATCTTGTGGAACTTTCTTCGTGACAAGATAGTTCACAATATCAACGTACCATGGAAATGAGGTGATTGCAAGGATCGCCTCATCTGGAAATGTCTCTGTAATAGGTGTAATCTGATCCGAATCCTCAAGGTTCTCTAGATGAGAGAGGTGATCCGCCACAACATTTTTAACTCTAGGTTTATCCTTAATCTCAATGTCAAATTCCTGGAGTAGAAGGATCCATATGGTCAATCTGGCTTTGGCATCCTTCTTTGCCATTAAGTATCGGATGGCAGTGTGATCAGTATAAATAGTCACTTTAGATCCAAGAATATAAGATCGAAACTTATCCAAGGCAAAGACTACAGTTAACATCTCCTTCTCTGTGACTGTGTAATTTCGCTGAGTGCCATTCATTGTCCAGCTAGTGTATTGGATGGCTAAAGGCACTCCATCTCTCCTCTGTCCAAGCACAGCCCCTACTTCAAAATCAGAAGCATCCGTCATGATCTCGAATGGGAGAGACCAATTAAGCGGCTGAAGGACAGGAGCCTCAACAACTAGATTTTTGAGAGTCTCAAATGATGCAAGAAACTTATCATCAATAATGAACTCGGTATCTTTTGTCAATAGATCAGTAAGCGGTCGGGCAATTTTGCTGAAGTCATGTATGAACCGTCGGTAAAAACCAACTTGCCCTAGAAAAGACCGCAACTGTCGTAATTCGGATGGTGGATTGAGCTTCTTGGTGATATCCACCTTGGTCGGGTCGACCTCCATGCCCCTATTGGAGATGATGTGGCCAAGGACCGTCCCCTGAGTCATCATGAAATGACTCTTCTCCCAAGATAAGACTAAGTTGACCTCAATACAGCGCTGAAGTACTCGGTCTAGGTAATCAAGACATGCATCAAAACTGTCACCGTAGATCGAGAAGTCATCCATGAAGACCTTTAAAAATTCACCATGTCTGAGAAAATAGAGAGCATGCATCTTTGGAATGTAGTCGGGGCATTACATAATCCAAAGGGCATCCGTCGAAAAGCTTACGTCCCAAATGGACAGGTGAACGTTGTTTCCTCTTGGTCTTTGGGCGCTATGGCCACTCGATTGTATCCCGAATACCCATCCAAAAAGCAGTAGTAACTCTTCCCAACTAATCTCTCAATGATATGATCTATGAATGGTAGCGGGAAGTGATCCTTCTTGGTGGTCTGATTCAATCGTCTGTAGTCCACACAGACCCTCCAAGAAGTGGGTACTCGGGTAGCTATCTCCTCTCCAGACTCGTTCACAACTGTGGTGATACCCGTCTTCTTAGGTACCACATGCAATGGACTAACCCACTTAGAGTCGGAGATGGGGTAGATAAAATCGGCGCTCCACCACTTAGATATTTCCTTCATATACATAGCTTAAGAGAAATACTTGGCTAAGTCCGAGCTTCTGTTAAATTTTGCATTGGACTCCTGATCGATGTGAAATCAATTTTGTTTGAAAGGTCAGGTCGAGCCCATTCAATTGATCATGATTTCTTGCGTTCTGGATAAGCACAACTTTCGAGCACCTTCGGTAGATTAGTTAAAAAGCCAATCTTTTGATTATATCTTGTATAAACGGGCTTCTATTGAAATGAAATCGAGTCCATTGCTGTTTTTGTGTCGATGTGCTTCTAACATATATATCATCACATCCCAACACTTGGTAAAAAGAAGAGAGTTGAAACTGCATTCAGCTTTAGTTTGATTTAAACATAGAAAAAGTTCTAAAGAAAACAAACAATTCACAACTTTTGAAGCTGGATCGATCATCATGAAACTGGACATGTCGGAACTGTTTCATCAATGGTTAAAACTAGTATATACATGGCACGATCCGCATAGTTGCACATAGGATCTTACAAACAGCCACCCCCTCGAACTCGCAACCCCATTGCAAAAGGATGCATCCTTTTGTCGTACAAGCTTGTTATCTATTCTCTCATGCAACATAAGTTGCCACAGAAATCCTCATTCGCAGTCAACCCACAGAATCCATTGGATGAAATTTTGGGACATGTCGATCAAGGTTATTGACACAGGATGTCGAAAATAGCATTGTAGAAGCACACAAATCGGACCATATGCTTAATACAGGTTTCATATCCTAAAATCACACGCACGTAAAGAATGAAAGCAAACACATTCAGTGGGCTCAACGAGGACCAAACCTCGCAAAATAGTATAAAAGGCAAAGCAAGAAGATCCCAATACTGTCTACTTGAAAAGAATGCAGACGGGCATATCAAACTTACGCTTGTTATCTTCTGAAAAACGCATCAAACCTATAAAAGAATGCAGACGGGCATATCAAACTTACGCTTAATGTCTTCTGAAAAACGCATCAAACCTATAGTAGAGGCCACTGCAGTCATCCACTTTTACAGCATGCCTTCAGTTAGTACTATATTAGATTCTTCATGAGGCTGCCACTGCAGAAACTTCGTGTTTTCACATAATCAGTCGTGATATCATCACAATAAATTGGCAGCTGGCTTGAGATAAAAGCCTCTCAACAATATTCTTTCCCCTCATTTAAAAAAACTAATGATGAGCATTATGGGTTTAGCAGTCATTCAACTACGTCCAATGAAATCAAAGGTTACCAAACTCTTATTTGCCAGAACGATCCACCAGCCATGTGATTAACACACATCTAAACAGGATGAATTGCGAAAATATAAACAAGAAAAGTGGAATTAAGAACAAGAAAAAAAAACACGATTTTCCGTGGAACCCTATTCCATAAGGAGTAGGATGAAACCATGGGAGAACGCCACCAAGAACTCATTCTTTATTGTGTTACTCATCTCTCTCAATGACTATAATGGGGTGTGGGACTCTACATATATCACGCCAATGTAACCGTTTCTTACCACTCGTCGATGTGGAACAAACAACTCCCACGTAATTAGTCCAATCACAATTCTCTCAACACGTATCTCAGCCAGCACCGAAGCTGCTGATTTTCATCCAGCATGGAGGACAGATCTAAACGAACACCCAGCGATGCTCCAGAGTTCAAGCAGCCATGCTACCATTTTTCCCATCGTATCACATGGCAATAGTGATTACAAGTACCCGACTTTGAAGGCATCATTTAAATTATTGATAATCGACAGGTTGCAGGGATGTGACTGACATACGTTTACATATGCAATCCCAGTAAAACAGCAAACTGGGATTAGTTATATCATGCGAAAGATTGTGACACCACCATGACAAACAGTTGACAAGGATAGATTACAAACCCAAATAGACTTTATCAAATCAAATTAGAAGCTACACACATTGTTAATCACGAAATTTAACCTCATATTGGGGCATCCTTATTCACCGAAGGCCTCTAATACTGTCGACTCCCATCTCAATCCTAACAATCAGAAGTGCACCGAAGAAAAAAACATGAAGAAAGAGGGACAGAGAAGGTTCAGAAATGCAGAATGTAGTGACCATTGGGGAGGGGCGTCTGTTTGGTTGCTGGGTTGGGTTGGGGTACACCGGTGTACCCCTCCTTTCAACCCTCCCAACCCTCCTCACAGATTACTATTTACAGGGGTACCCCAACCCAACCCAACCCAATCCAACCCAGCAACCAAACAGTAACCATCACCAAGATGACGAGATAGAGACAACCAAATCCCATCAGCAACAGCACGTAGGTAAAGGATTTTTACGAGATTACCCCTCTTAACTGCACAAAGTAGGATAGATGAGAGCAAAGTGACATGCCAGGGACAGAATTTTGTCTCATCGGACAAGGATTTGGGGTTTTATAGCAAAGTTCGAGATTTCAGAGTAGAAGAGTTTGTTTTCTACCATCTTGGATGTAGAAACTTAAATCATGTTCAATGGAGTATGTAGTAATAATAAGCAACTCTCAGGGTTTTCCCCACCCTATCTCATGCACTTTCAAAAAAAACTTACAATTTGTAGATTTTTTTAAAAAACGATTGTAGACTTTTTCAAATCACTATCTTTTTCGGTTTCAAAAATCTAGTTATCATAAGAGTTGATTTGATGACAAAAAAATGAAGTACAATGATAAAAAGATAATAGTTGTAAAACAGAACAAATACTTTGTAAATTCATGGACATTTTATATAAAATGTAGGCGTCCAAATATGCTTATCCTTGTAATCTGGCCAAAACTTTTGTACATCATTTCTTTGGGACATGTTTAACAACGTTCATGCACTGCAGTTACACGTTCTTGAGTTGCATTTTCCTTCAAACTCTTTGATTGAGTAATCTTTTCCATAATTAGAGGGATTTTGACTCTGATAATGTCAAGGATCTAGCCCTGATTGGTTATCGAGAAAAACTGGTCTAGACACTTCGTCGAATTTGAGCCTTATCCATTTATAACCACCCAAAATATTTCTCTAAAGCACACTCATATTTTATGAGGATACCGTGTATCTCGTGATACTCCAAAAACAGTGGCACGTGGAATACTCATAGATGTCAGGTGTGGTTATATGAAAAGAGTTCTACTGTTTGATAACTCGAGCTTTAGGTGATAGTCTTGGATCCAGTTGAGCTCAAACCCAACAACTTATTAATGTCAATTTCTCGAGAAACGTTCGTGTGACCAATACAAAAGGGATATTGACTATTTGGATACAAGTATTTGACAAACAAATACGGACATTTCAAAATTGAATTATGTTATATGTAATTACTAACCTTCATTCCTTCTTAGGTTGGGGATCCACATATTTCTCAACAAGTTCTTTACTTGAAACTCTAACAGAGTGATCAATTTTCATTTTATCAAAAAATGATCAAAATATATACAAAAAATGAATGTATTATACAATAGAGTAAATTACAAAAAAATCCATAAAACTTACACTCGAATTCCATGTAGTCCCGAACTTGTAGAAGTCACAATGTGGTACCTAATTTTTGTTAGCATTTTCAACGTGGTATTTATGTTATATTTTCAGTTAGATAACCTATTATCTTTTATTTATGAACCATTATACATTTCTTCAAAACTGCCTTCCTTACCCACATCCCCAACATCCTTCCCCACCTCCCGCCTCCGCTATGGAGGGAGCCCGTAAAGCAATAGAGCTCTCATCCCTTCTGATCATTGCACTCTTCCTTCAGCATCATGTGCAGAAATAAATATGGCATAAGAGAGAGAGGTGTGAACATCTCATCCATCATCTTCTAGGGCTTCAACTTGATCCTCCCTCTCAAGAAAAAAAATCCCCTCCATCCACTACCCAAAGCTGCTCATAGTTTGTACTTCATCGTCACTCCTCCCTACTCTCACATCTGGAGGAACCCACGAAATAACAAGAGAGAGCAGGAGAGAGTACCCAACTCAAAGCACGTCGTTTTTCTCTTTGGAGGTGAAAGAATCGAAGAAGCATCACAAACCAGAGGTGAAGGCGAGGGATTACGTCTCGCGCATCACGAAAGTGTGGCAATTGAATCGTATCTGATCTAGGTCGACTAGTCAAACTAGTTGATGGTTCAACAGAAATTTAAAAAATAGATGAAACCACATGGCATGGGAACAATTTCCAAGTTGTTTCGTCAAGATCGCACGACTAATAAGATTACCTCTTGAAGCGTGAACGCAATCTACGAGTCTCTAATAGAAGAGACCTCAAGTCTAAAGTCTGATCCAACGTAGAGAGCACTTGCGGACACGTGGATGAGACGAGTGCTTCCCGCAATCCGAAGCGACGATCTAAGCAAAGAACCTCCTCATTTCGTCATACGAATTCCACCACTTCTTTGAGAGCACAAAGTGTCAAAGAAAACAAAGAACCGTGAGCAATCAGTCCAGTAGCACGACAACATCGTGATGATATCATGGTCTTTGCAAACCCAAGGTAATGGACTACCACTGGGGTTTATGGAGAGAGAGAGAGAGAGAGTAGATGTATTGTGTGAGAGATAAAGAGAGAGTTATTGTTGTTACAACAATTGTATTAACTAAGAGGGTTTGCGTTAGCCTCTCTTTTATAATCAATTGGATAACTATGATGCACTCCTAATAAAAATTAATGGTTGAGATTAAAATGTAATCTCCAGGATTACATGTAATCTTCATTATTGCAAGTTGAGAGACAATTACCAACCATTGCAATCAATTAACAGCATGCATAACGGGATTAGGAGTAGCCTCCTTCCCATTATAGAGTGGACAGCCACCACGGTGGGATCCACTACGACCGTCCACCCTATATTAGGAGGAGTCTAGTCCTTTTCCTAACATGTGATGTGATCTAATATTGCACCAAATAAATTTGTGTTATTTATTTTAATTGATTTATCACCTATATAATTTCAATTTATTTGTAGCAATTACAATTATGCCATTGATTTTTATGAATCATAATCTGTCATCCAAAACGAAATATAAATCACATTTACATTTAATTGTTCAATGAGAATTCAATTCATTCATTATATAAAACCCATAAAAATTGAAAAATACCTAAAAACTCATAAAAATTCTAATAATTAATCAAAAACCCAAAAATAATAATTGTGGTGCCTAAATTTTCCTTGTTTCTTTCTTTATACAGGAAAATTACCTCCAAGCTTTTTAGGGGCTTTCAGATATTTTATCTAAGTCCCTCAAGCTCAGCTGGACAGTACCTTCATTTTCTTGCATTGTTTTATTTTTAGAAAATTAAATAAAAATCAGAAAAATACCAAAAATTCACTAAAAATAGTAAAAATCATAAAAAGAATAAAAACATTTTTATTTGAATTTTTGAGTGATTTTTAATGCATTAAATAAATTGTTGTGTTGGCTTGTTTCTTTATTTTCCTTATTTTCTTAATTGATTAAAAATCCAAAAAAATTAAAAACAACTAAAAATCCACCAAAAATAGTTTCTTTTTATTTTTATTCTCTTTTTGACTACTTCGTAGGCCGCGAGGCCATCACGTGCTCCTTGTGTTCGACCCTGGTCGCTATACCAGGTTAAAATAATAGCAGGACCGCTACTTGATTTTGATTGATTTTATTCGCTTTTGGTGGTCTCTTTTTCTCGATCGACATCGCTTGATTACTTGGGGTCGCAACGACCATCGATTATCTTTTACCCGAGTGGTCAGGCGTGTCATCAGAATGGCGCCGTTGCCGGGGAGCACGGCTTAGTAGTTTTTCTTTATTTTTATTTCATTTTCTTTTTCGCGGCTTTTCATGGCTTTTTGTTTTTCTTTTATTTTATTCACATTTTTTGATAATTAAATTTAATTTAATCAATTATTATTTCTCTTTATTTTCCAATGCTCAGATATTGTCTCTAATGGAACGTTTATTAACCTCTTTCAAGAATATTGTGATGCGCATACTTGGAGATAAAGACATGACAATTGTATATCCCATGTATCGCGATTTGGACAGTGAGATCTAATCTCACATCCAGATCTAGAATACCTATCAGAGATGTATGATCGAGTTAGACATAATATCTGATCTTCTCATTGCACCCGAATTACATTTAGATCAACGTCCAACAATTGGACCAAGATTGGATAGCCGATCTATTGAGTGGAATCACTAAAATCCAAACATATTTTATCACTCCCTCGAAACGGAAGTGTCATGGTTATACAATCGATTAAGATCACATCACCCTTGAGTATTCCCAATAAGTGTATATCCTGCATATTGGAAGAGCTTGATTAAACCCAAAATTCTGATCTTATTTGAACTATCTTCTTCGTGATTTTATCATTAAGCTTCTCATCCGATCATTGGGAATTGGTATCGATCATATGTTTTCCAAAAGCATATATCATAGTTATAAATCATGTCATGCTTCTCAAGCAAGACGACCATCGATGGAATTTGGTTGGTCTCAATATCTCACGAGTGAGCTCGTGTCTTCCGGTTCAGTAGCGAATATGTATGATCCCATTGAGAGGTTGTATTACTCATATACCTTCACATGCACACTAGCTCGATGGTGTATAGACCTTGATTAGGTCATCAAACTAATGGTCTGCCTAATGTATATACTTAAGCATATAGTAACACATCTGCCTCCGATCAGAAGATGTATGTCTATATCATGACAACATAGGACATAAGTCATTGATACCTTCTCATTAAGTCAACTCTTCGAACCAACTCATCCAACACCTCTGAATATCTATTCCTATGCAGAAGACATGTATCAAAAGATCGATCGGATATTAACCTTTGGAGTAAGGATTGTCATCTCATTCTCAAGCTGGAGATCCTTTCCCGACAATCATCTGATGGTATTAGTTGAGTCCACAATGTAACTCTTTAGATATCATCTCAGCACCAGCCTCGATGATCCATCCATTGGATCAACAGTTGTATAATTATCAAGATGGTCATGGTACATAACCCTAATTGTACGAAGGAATCTTATAAGTGCATGCATTCATTAATCTCAGATAAGGAGTGAAAATAAATAACTTTTGTTGATATATTAAGTACAATAACATTTATTGTAGAAATGATTCGTTCAGAGCTCACATGTCTAATAAGAGGTACGATTCCTCCTAACCTCTGAATTTGCTAGTTTGCCAAATATCCAGATGGAAAATACCAATCTTTGCTCCCTAATCCCTGAGAGGTGGTTATACTCAAGATATGTGAAATGCTTCAGAAGCTTGCTCTCATCGTCAAGACCAAGAGCATCGAGTTCTTCGTGAAGGAGGAGATGGCGATAGGAGCAGCATTTTCAAGCTCTGCCTTGACGACGATGAGGAGATCATCACCGATTAGTGTGTGGTGGTCATCAAGCAAGACAATCCCAATAAGCCAAGTCAACCATTACCATGTTCTTTTTCATCAATAAGCTCCATGTCTCAGCACCAAAGTTGTTGCCTTTCCCCACAAAGCTTGGCTTTCTCGCTCTTTGCCACCGTCTCTGCCTTCCATGCCGCCTATATGCAGCTCCAGAAATGACAGGATCCCTTCAATCAAGATTCCATTGAGGTAGCTGCACAACGATCTTGCAGCTCAAACATTTGATCGAGTTGAGGAACGAGTACTGCGATCGACCCAAGGATGAGAAATGGGGTGATCTACCTTTGGAGCTCGAGGCTCTAATGTTAGAGAATCAATCTTGCTTAGGAAGTTCAAAGTCGTATTTAGTAGATTGCAGTTCAGTGTCGATTGCAAGGATGTTGAGGTGGACGTGCTTAGGAAGCAATTGAAGAATAGTGACGAGGCAATGCTTTGTTGAAGAGTTTGAAGAAGTCCGGTGTTGGAGAATTGAAGGGGCAAGAGTGTGTCTTTTTAACCTTCGAGGTATTCAATTCTGTTTGGAAGGAATGCTACAGGATGGTTCATAGATTTACTAAGGTATTGATCAGCGTGATGAAAAGTTCTGATTGGGACCTTGGATTTGCGAAGAATGCCATCCACCCAAAGTGGATTATGCTAAGAGAGGTCATTGCACATATGTAATCTCTTCTTATGTATGCTTGGGTTTTTTTAAAGGATTTGGTTCGCGTGATTTTGGTGATGTATGCGTTGAAGTTGGGAGTATCAAGTTTTTTTAAAACAGTTGGGAGCATCAAGTTGGTGATGTAAGCGAAGGTGTTGCATAGGGAGACCGAAAAGCCGCTTCTCTCCTCTACCAATGGTGATAAATACTACCAACTCCTCTCCCTCCACAACCTCGCTCACGTCGCCCGTGTTAGTTGTACCCTTCTTCTCCGTCGTCGCCCCCAAAGACATGGTCCCCTTGAACTCGTCATAGTAGAGGTGGGGGTGGGGAAGGTGTTGGTTGCTACATCTAGTGCTGATACCGACTAATGGGTGCGGGTGAATTAGACTAAATGACACAAATCGCTACAATCACAATATTCTAAAAACAAGCACAATGTTATGTAGCACTTTCAATCATAGATAAACAATCAATCCACAAGTGGCACATGTATTTAACGTGAAAGCCTTCCTTGGTAAAAACCACGACCTGAGTCTCCCCACTCAGGCTTTCAACCTGACCCACACAGGTGTTCCACTAATCTGAGTTGCTTAAGTAGGCAACCCAACCGTAATACAACCTGAGTTGATTACACGAGCAACTCCACCATTTACAGTTTATATAAATATAATAACCTCGCTATCAAAGTAAATATGCAGAAAATAATGAGGTAAATACTAAAGCGATCTTACAGAACGAGGAGCATGCTCGTAAGAATTGAACGCAGGAAACTGGAGCTATTGGAATGAAGAACGCAACATAAAATAGCTCTTGAATCTTTCTCTCAGAGTATATCGTGGAAAGCAAAGAGAAGAGAGCTTGTTGCACTTTGTTGTGTGTTGTAGATGAGGTATGGGGTTCTACTTATAGGGCTATAGTCCCCGTAGACATTGGCTTTGAAAAAGTAACTGTTGTCAACAAATTAGAAATGAAATCAACTTCGAAAATCTTCTTGAAATGGAATATGATCAAATTAAGATGCAAAGATGATCGTTCATAATCAAATGACCGATCATGAGGATTTAAGTGATCAATCAGATATCAAAATTAATCGATCAGAAATATAGTTGTTGTAATTCAAATATTGATCGGTCATAAAATAGAGTGGTCGATCAGAGGTGATTGATGTGTAAATAGTTGATCAATCATCTTGACTCTTTGACACGGTGTTTCAAATTTCACGAAATTTTAGTGAAATTCCAATTTCAACACTCTACAGAAACCGAAATCGAAATCTTGATATGGACCCTTCCTTCACAAATCTAGACCAATTTCGGTTGAAACTGGCGAAATTTCATAAAAATTTTGAAATTGTTACGTTTTTTCACCATCTTGAAACGAAATCGAATCGAGATTTTAAAACCTTGCTTTGACATGAAAGTCAATCAAATGGTTGAAATGCAATATGCAAGATTTGAGATCTTTTACATAGAAAGCATGACTCAATAAAAAAGATATCGCCTTCTTCTTGAGCTTGAGATCATTCCTTGAGCTTCAGCTGGAATTCCTTAGCCTTGAACTCCTTTGAGCTTCTTAACATCTTCTTTACTTAAGTTTGAGCTCCTCGGGCTTGAGCTTTTTCCTGGTCATGTAGCTTTCATGCTCATAACCTAGCTACAAGCTAATTGCACAAGCTTTGTTATCATCAAAAATACGCATGCTCATGTACTAACAATTTCCCCATTCATGTATGACTCGCGATCTCCCTCTTTTTTATGATGACAATATTTTATGTGTTTGCAAAAAGTAATGTGTTTGTGAGCAAATAACTTTTGTAAACAATCTTTTCTCCCCCTTTTTAACATAATCAAAAAGGTCTAAACTGATATCAAAGATTGATTAATACTAATTGTTGGATAAAGAGATGTCTAAACAATCTCTCTCCCTCCTGTTCGAAAATAATAATTTTAATATGAGCTCCCCTTTAATCTTTGCTTAAAGTCCTCCCTAAAAGATGAGTCGAGGACTCACCAATGGATGATATGCATGACCAACTAAATAAAAAAGATAAGAAGTCACTTAGCGTTCTTGACGTCAAACTTCTCCAGCCTTGGTAGCTTCTCCATGGCGGTGGTGTCCAACCATGATTCTGAAAGTTATTTAACTTTGTCAGGATCCACCTTTGTTGACATGGACTCCTCCATTTTCTATAGCCTCGATACCTAAAAAAAAGTTTCTAATACAATTTCTTTTTCCGATCCTTTAGGGTCATGCTACATGTTTCCCTTCTTTCTCCAAACCCATTTTCTTTTCAGTAAAGAATTAGAGTTAGAAGCATGATTTTCTATTTGCTCTTTTCCTTTTACAGAAGAAGGTACAAAAGTAAATTCCCTTTTTAAGTTCAGCAATTTCTTTTTCTAAAGAAGAGATTTTAACCTTAAAACTACAAAGATCTTATTTTAGTAGCTCATTTTCCTTTTTTTAAAACATCTAAGTCATTAAGCAAACTAGTTTATCCTCTACTAACTTCTTGTTAACCTTTTAAGCTCCATGTTGTCTCTAAACAGGTCTTGAGAGGTATTATAAAGCTCAAGGATGCAAAAAACGGTCTAAACGGCCGTTTAAATGCATGTGGTGCCCGGCCGCATCGTTTAATGAAAAACGGTCCATAAACGGCCAGGCCGTTTAAACGACCTTTTAAACTGTCTTAAACGGCCTTTTAAACGCATTGATCTACTTTCTTCAAAGGATCACCATTATCCATGACTTTTATGTGTCTATTTCGACATTTGACTATGAATTCTTGTTGTTTATGTTATCTATTTTGAAATTTAGATGAAACATTCCTTGAATTTGACAATATTTGGTCTATATTGTGAATCTATGATTATATTTCTTAGTTATTTATATTTTTTATTAATTATATATATATGTAATAATTTTTTATTAATTAAAAATGCAAAATTGCATAACCCGTTTAATTTTCGTTTAAACTCCCGCATACCGTTTAATCAGTAATCAGTGACCCTACCGACTGAATACCGCATACGCTTTTTGCAACCTTGATAAAGCTCAATATAAGAAAGTTCATTTACCTCATTTTAGAGTTTGAAGAGTCGGATGAGCCGAATTCAACTATCCCAACGAATCCCAAGCATGTGTTTTTGCTTTCTTCGTTGTTGTTGCTTGAGTCATCATCCCATGATGCTTGCATGGCTCTATTCTTGGATTTCTTTTCGTACTTCTTTTCCCGTCTAAAGTTCTTCTATAGCTATGGGCAGCCCTTCACGTGCCCCTACTTTGTCGCATTGAAAGTACTTAATTTTTCTTTCTACCTTTCTTCTCACGAAAAGTCTTCAACTGTTGGTTCTGAGATATCATCGTCGCTGTCAGAACTTTATAAGGCTTCCTTATAAGCTGCGAGGGCTAGACTCTTTTGCAGCTTTCTCCTTCTTTCCTTCTATTATCCAGCTTTGTTTCATATGCAAGGAGGTTACCTATGAGGTCTTCTAGAGACGTCTTGTTAAAGTATGTCGATTCATTTATAGTTGTCACCTTGTGCTCTCATTCTGGCGATAGAAAAGTAATGATCTTACTTGGAAGTTCTCCGGCTAAGAAGATCCTTCCCAGTTTCTCAGCTGGTTCACAATAGCAATAAACCAGATATTCATATCCTTGATAGTTTTCCCTTCTACATTTTGAAGGTTTCATAGTCAAGAGTGGGCATTCGAAAGCGAAACTCTTTTACTTTCGTTATTCCTTCATGTGTGTCTTCATGCACTTCCATATCTTGTAGGTTGTCTTTAGTGAGATACCCGATCAAATTCTGCTTCAGACAAAATGCAAAATATGTAGTAGTTAGTCACATAGAAGAGCAGTGGACGAACTACTGAGCTTCCATCCAAACGTGATCTTGAAACTGCCCATGTGTGTGGCAGAACGTAACTTCCTTCACACAAACGAGGCTGCGATACCAATTGTTGGTTTGTTATATCTCGCGCTGATATTGTAGAGATATTTCTATGTTCCTATATACTTTTATGTTATTTTATTTTTTTTATTTTCATCTTATATAATTTACCCATAGGTCTCTCCTCTATATAAGAGAGCCTAGGGTTCCCAAGAATAAACAACTGTTTAATTTTTCCCAATATTGTATCATAGCAATGGTCCTAGATCGAAGTTTCGTACCCTAACCCTAACCCCCCACACCCACCCCCCTCTCCCATTCGTCGTCGTTAGCGGCCCCGGCTACCGCAGCCGCCGCCCACCCACTCGCCACCCTCCCCACTACGGCCGCCTCTCCAACCACCACCTACCCGTTGCGTCGTTGCCGAGTGGCAAGGTCGTCGCTGCCACGACCCTCTTTTATCTTCGGCCTACAACCTTCTTTGCTTGTATCGAGATCCTTTTGGGTTGATAGATTTGGACGCATAAGTCTACATGCATTCAAATCCGCGTATGTTGGTGGAGACATTCATTCATTGGTCCATAAAACTCCAGTTATCTACATCCGGCAATATGTCAAAAAACAAAGTCGACGCACCCGCCACAGGCGCTTTCAGGGGTCCAGCGCCTATTGTCAAAATGGACGGAACAAACTATGAGCTCTAGGCTTTCATGAGCCTTATGAAGTCTAACGATAAAAAACACATTCTTACCGAGGAAGAGCCGGTGGAGAAAACTGGGGTTAAACCCTCGTGGGAGGCGTATGATGCATACAACAAAGTTTGGCTCTCTAGAACATTGACAATAGAGATTGCCAATGATGTGTTACATCATCCCACTGCTAAGGCGATGTGAGACATCCTCGCAGCAACCTATTCTCAAGCGAGGAACGAGACCAAGATCCTCCAACTCCAGCATGATATATTTACTATCAAGCAGAACGGATGGCCTCATTCGTTGTATACATCCTTGTATGGGATGTTTGAGAAGCTCCACAGCTTTACGCCTCTACCGGCGACTCCAGAGCAGCAGAAGACATATAGGAATGTTATCATGATTGGTGTATTCCTAACAGCCCTTGACCCTAAATATGATGTTGCTCGCTCCTAGATTCTAGCGGATGCCACTATTTCTCCCACGGAGGAAGCTTTCCGCAGGCTCAGCAGGATTGTTGTTCAGTCCACAACTACTAGCCAGATTTCTTCAGCAATTTTGCAGCCACCCGAGGCAGAGGATGCTCTTCTTTTTGTGAACGTGGATCTAATGGTAGAGGAGGTCACATTCGTCAACCCTGCATGTACTGTCACTGTCCAGGTCATACTGAGGATACATACTACTCCAAGCATGGTTTTCTAGCATCAGCTCGTGTAGCGGAGCAGGTTGAGTCTCCAGCTGCTCCTACTTCAGATCAGAAGTTTGATGACCTCGTAGCCAGACTACGGGATATCATGCCTCCTGCTTCTTCACCATCTCCATGAGGCCACTTAGATGTAGCAGCCACTGCATCTGCCAGTACTTCTGTTACGGTTAGTACCTCAAATGGTACTTATGCTTTTACATCCTGTCACGGATCTGAGATTACTGAGAGGATTATTTATTCTAGGGCAACGCATCATTTATGAGGGACAGAGATCAGCTTACAGCATATAGAAAGGTTCCACTAGGGAGAACTGTTGTGATAGCCAATGGGACTCATTCCCCGATCACCGGACATGGGAAGATTAGTTTGACGCCTTCGATGCGTCTACAGAATGTGCTACATGCTCCTGATTTCTCTATGAATTTATTATCTATTAGTCAGATCACAAAGGATTTGCATTGTAGAGTTATCTTTGACCCATCGTCTCTTGTTTTTCAGGACATTCTCACAGGAAGAGTGATTGGGTGCGGTCGTGAGTAGGGTGGTCTTTATCGCCTGATCCGAACTCCCTATGCTAGCGTATCCTCTCATTCAACAGGACCAACTTCTCCCTTCACCTGGCATCTATGCTTTGGTCACCTCCCTCTCCAGAAGATGTGTCATATTTTACCGCAGATTTCATCTGGTCCTTCCTTCCAATGCGAGGTGTGTCAATTGGGAAAGCATCATCGGTCTGCTTTTCCTAGTTGTCGGAGTTGGAGCAGTAGCTCCCTTTTTGAGTTATTTCATGTTGATAATTGAGGTCCGAGTCGTGCTCCTGATCACCAGGGACACCGGTTTTATCTTGGTGTTATTGATGATTTTTCTCGTTTGTCATAAGTCTTTTTATTGAAGAATAAATCTGAAGCAGGAGATGTGATCAAAACTTTTATCAATGAAGTGCAGAATGATTTCTCTTCCTCTATAAAATTTGTGTGAACTGATAATGCTTTGGAATTCTGTACACGTGCTCTATCACATTTCTATTCATCCCGTGGAATTATTCATCAAACAACATGTGCTTAGACTTCTCAACAGAATGGTGTTGCATAGAGAAAACATCGCCATTTACTTGATGTGACTCGGACTCTTCTCATTCAGAGTTGTGTCCCACATTCGTTTTGGGGTGATGCAGTCCTTGCGGCAGGTTATCTAGTGAATCGCATGCCATCATCTGTCTTGGGTGAGAAAAATTCCTTCTCCATAGCTTTCCTTGAGAAGGAGTTGTTCTCACTTACTCCTCGTGAGTTTGGCTCTGTTGCTTTTGTTCACCAGTTGACTCCAGGTCTTGACAAGCTTTCTCCTAGGGCTGTCAAATGTGTGTTTATTGGACACTCCAGGACCCAGAAGGGATACTGGTGTTATGATCCATTGTGTAGGAAAATACTATATCAGTGATGTCACATTTTTTGAGTCTGTGATGTATTTCTCCCCTACAGGTGACAGGTTGGCTTCATCAGACTCTGATGATGAGGTTTGCATGCCACCTCATCGTACGAGTCCGTCATCTCATCTCCTTGTGCATGTCGTTCCACCACCACCACCACTACCTCCTCCATCTCCTCCTTCTACCCAGTCGCATGTGCTCATTGTTCCACCATTACCAAAATTTTATACCCATCGGCTTGCTTCTGCTCATGGTCATCGCCCGTCATCCAGCACGCCCAAGTTTTGTTTTGATAGAATGATTTCTAACAATGGGTCTGGAGATATATCTATGCAGGGATCATTGCAGGAACTAGCCCACGGATGGAGGAGGTTCCCAATGACCTGGATATACCTATTGTAGTTTGGAAGCAGAAACGTACTTGTGCTTCATATCCTCTTGCCTCCCAGGTTTCCTTTCATCGTCTGACAGGGAAATTTCAGAGATTTGTTGTGGCTTTATATGTCATGGTCATTCCACGAAATTATCAGGAGGCCTTGAAGGATAGTCGTAGGCGCTTAGCTATGGAGGAAAAGATGGCTTCTTTGTAATTATGTGGTACCTGTAGTTTCGTGTCTGCTCCTCCTGGGGCGTCTGTTGTCAGTTGCAAATGGGTGTTTACTATTAGCCATCATGCAGATGGGAGCCTTGATCGTTACAAGACAAGACTAATGGTACGAGGATTTACTCAGACCTACGACGTGGATTATATGGACACATTCTCTCCAGTTGCTCGTTATTCAGCTCTACGTGTTCTACTTTCAGTTGCAGTGGTACATGATTGACCTTTGTTTCAACTAGATGTTAAAAATGCACATTTGTATAGAGATCTACAGGAAGAAGTTTACATGCAACAGCCTCCGGGGTTTGCTGTTGAGGAGGAGTGTCAGCAGGTTTGTAGACTCCATAAGGTAATATATGGCCTTAAGAAAAGTCCAAGGGCATGATTTCAGAAGCTCTCAGATCTGATTGAAAGGCAAGGGTTCAAATGGTCAAATGCAGACAATTCACTCTTTATGCAGAGAACACCTAGAGGTACTGTTGTCATCATGGTCTATGTTGATGATATACTTGTTACAAGAGATGATGTGTTGGGCATAAAGATAGTAAAAGAATTTCTGAGTCGTCAGTTTGTTACTAAAGATCTTGGCACTTTAAGGTATTTCTTAGGATTATAATTTGCTAGGAATGCGCAGGGTCTTGTGATGACCCAAAGGAAATATGTTATAGACATACTTGTTGAGACGGGCATGATTGGATGTCGACCCTCTACTACTCCTATGGATTCTAGCATGAAGTTATATGATGATGATACAGATGAGGTCGACAAGAGGAGATATAGAGAGATGGTGGGAAAGCTCGTCAATATTACTATTACTAGACATGATATCTCTTTTGCAATGAGTCGGGTGAGTCAGTTCATGGAGCAGCCCCGACAGGTACATACGGATGCTATCTACATGATTTTGAGATATCTAAAATCTTCTCCATGTGTAGGATTACTATTCAGGAAAGGAGCAACTCTTTTTGTTTCTGCATGTGTTGATGTGGGCTATGCAGAGTATCTTAAGGATAGGAAGTCTACTTTGGGCTTCACGGTTTTTGTTAGCAACTCCCTTGTTTCTTGGAAAAGCAAGAAACAAACGGTTATGGCTAGATCAAGTGTCAAATCTGAGTAAAGGGCTATGGCACAAGCAAGCACATAAATGATGTGGGTTCGAGCAGTGTAAGCAGATTTGCATATAAATGTACCTCTGCCCATGCAGTTACAATGTGATAATCAGGTTGCCTTATTCATTGTGAATAATCCTGCATTCCATGAAAGAACGAAGCATATTGAGGTAGATTGCCATTATACTAGAGATATGATTTAGAAGGGTTTGATTTCTACCTCCCATGTCAGTTCAGGAGAGCAAACGACAGATATTTTTACCAACGCATTGCTCAAAGGGCTATTTTAGAAGTGTTCTTCTAAGTTGAGCATGATTGACATCTATGCTCCATCTTGAGGGGGAGTGTAGAGATATTTCTATGTTCCTATATACTTTTCTATTATTTTATTTCTTTATGTTCATCTTATGTAATTTACCCATAGGTCTCTCCTCTATATAGGAGAACATAGGGTTCCCAGGAATAAACAACTCTTTAATTTTTTCCAACAGATATCGATTGATGGAGGCGGGTGGATCGAACTAAATGACATGAATCGTTGCAAAGCATGTAATCACAATATTCTAAAAACAAGCATATCATTGCGTATCACTTTCAGTCACAAATAAACAATCAATCCACAAGTGCATGTGTATTTAACGTGAAAACCCTCCTAGGTAAAAACCACTACCTAAGTCTCCCAATTCAGACTTTCAACCTAACTCACACAAGTCTTCCACTAACCTGAGTTGCTTACGCGGGCAACCCAACCGTATTACAACCTGAATTCATTACGTAATCAACTCAACCGTTTACAGTTTATACAAACCTAATAATCTCAATATCGAAGTAAATACGCAGAGAATAATATGAGGCAAGTACTACAACAATCTTACAGAGCGAGGAGTGTGCTCGTAAGTATTGAACGCAAGAAACCAGAGCTGTTGGAATGAAAAATGCAGCAGAAAATAGCTCTTGAATCTTTCTCTCGGAGTATATAGTGAAAAGCACAGAGAAGAGAGCATGTTGCTCTTTGTGGTGTGTTGTAGAATGAGATATGTGGTCCTATCTATAGAACTAGAGTCCCCATAGATGTTTGCTTTGAGAAAGTAGCCGTTGTGAACAAATTAGGAATGAAATAGAGTTCAAAAATCTTCCTGAAATGGAATATGATCAATCAGGATACAAATATAATCGATTAGAATCAAATAATCGATAATGAGGATTTAGGTGATCGATCACAATCAAAAGATGATCGACCAGAGATCAAAATTGATCGATCGGAAATATAGTCATTGCAATTCAAATATTAATCGATTATAAAGGTAGAGTGAATTGATAAGAGTGATCAATCATGTATAAATGGTTGATCGATGAGGTTGACTCTTTGACCTGAAAGTCAAAGATAAAGTCAAAGGGCTAAAATGCAATATGCAAGATTTGAAGCCTTTTACATAGAAAACAGAACTCAATAAAAGAAAATACCCCAGCTTCTTGAGCTTGAGAACATTCCTTGAGCATGAGCAGGAGTTCCTTAGCCCTGAACTCCTTTGAGATTCTTAGCATCTTCTTTACTTAAGCTTGAGCTCCTCAGGCTTGAGCTTCTTCCTGGTCCAGTAGCTTTCCTGCTCTTAACCTAGCTACAAGCTAACTGCACATTGTTATCATCAAAAATATACATGCTCATATACTAACAATTTTTCCACGCATGCATGCACTCCCAGAAGGAGGTTAGGGATATGAATAAGGAAGATAATTTTGAAGAAGGGTATAATGGACCACAAATAAAATATAGTGGGTTATCTAACAGAAAAGATAATGAAAGTACCAGATTAAAAACGTTATAAAAATTACGTACCACATTGTGACTTTTAAAAGTTCAGGGACCACATTGAATTTAAGTGTAAAGTTTAGGGGTTTTTATGTAATTTACTTTTTTTTGTATAATACAATAACTTCTAACTAGTTAAATGGTTACTTTATTTCAACATGATTATTTTATTTTATATAGGCACACGATATATTACATAAATCTACGATAAAATACTTGCTTATACATTATAGTATATAGGAAATAATAGCTATTAACTAATGGTATTGGAATAACATCTAAACAACAATAAATTAAGTTGTTTGATGGGAAGATAACAAAAGGAGCATAACTAATATTATATTAAAAAAACATAACGAAAGTTAATCTCACAAGTTTAAAAAAAAATCCAAAGTTCTAATGTTGATGGTCCAGTGGAGAACAACCAAAGGAAAAATTAGTAACAATATACATTGAGGTGAGGGAGAAATATGAAACACATACAGACTAAGGTAAACATTATCATGATGAACAACAAGAATAGTGATTAGATAAAGCAACTAGAGGTAAGAATATAAATAACTTGAAACGTATCAAATAATGTCTCAGGATTTTTCTATACAACTATGTGTGGTATTTATATAAATTTTTAGCAAAGTATTCGTATTTGTTTCCTATAAAATTTATATGTTTGTATCCATATTTGTATATAACTTAGCCATGGCCGGTCCCAAGCTCGGGTAAATGAGGAGGGTTGCATTAGGTAGCCGACAGCCAGTGTAAAACAGTCGGAGACAACTTCCTAAATAGTATTTTTTAAAAAAATAGTATTTAGGAAGTTGCCTCATGACAGTCGGATCTTTTCAACATGGATTTAAGCAAACATTTAGATTTCGTTTGGGCGTTCCCTACTTGCGACACGTTGCATCGCCCGAATGCAATGAAAAATCGGCAAGGGTCGCTACATCGCAGCATGTATGTAGTTCAAAATTTGCAAAGGTTCTCGCATGAGGAACACATGCGAGTAAATAAGCTAGTTCCACTGCATCACCGCCCGGATGCAGTCCAAAATTTGCAAGGGTTCTCGCATGATGGACGCATGCGAGTAAAGAAATTAGTCCAAAAAATGTTGCAAAGGAAGTTGCGGATTGGTAGTAGGAATATTGGCACTTTAACTGCAAAATTGATGGAGATGGTGGATGCGATGGAAAGAAGGAAGATTCATATACTATGTCTTTAAGAGACTAGATGGGTTGGAGAGAAAGCAAGTGAGATCGAGAAGACAAGCTTTAAACTTTGGTATTCAGGTAAAGATAAGGGCAGAAACGATATTAGAAAGGTTGTTCATAATGATTTGAAGGATTTTATGGTTGAGGTGCAAAATTTTGGGGATCGAATTATTTTGCTAAAATTGATACTTGAAGAAGAAATTCTGAATATCATCTCAGTTTATGCACCGCAAATTGGTTTAGATGAAACAACTAAACAAGCATTTTGGGAGGATTTGGATAAGATTTTGTAAGGAATCCCACAAAGAGAGATGATTTGCATAGGTGGAAATCTTAATGGACATGTGGGAAAGGATGTTTCAGGGTATGTTAGTGTTCATCGAGGCCATGGTTTCAGGGATAGAAATGAAGAGGACAAAGTCATTCTGGATTTTGTAACGGCATATGATCTTTTCATAGCAAACACTCTCTTCAATAAGAGGAAGAAGCATTTAATTACTTATAAGAGTGGCCCGACTAGAACATAGATAGATTACTTTGCGTTGAGGAGAAAAGATCGGTTGTGTTGTAAAGACTGCAAAGTAATCCCAGGAGAGAGTTTGACAACCCAACATCGCTTGTTAGTCATGGATGTGCAAATAAAAGGGCTGGTAAAGAAAAGGAGGGTTCTCAAGACCACTAGAACTAGATGGTGGAATCTTCAACTATAGCAATCAAGCTTCAAAGAGAAGGTTTTAGAAAATTTATCTTGGTATTGTATCGAAAGTGCAAACGAAATGTGAGAGGCGTTAGCATCTTGTATCCAAAAGGTAGCCAAAGAGATGCTAGGCAAGTCAAAGGGAGGAGCTCCGGGTCAAAAGGAGGCTTGGTGGTGGAGTGAAGGGGTGCAAGAAAAGCTAAAAATTAAAAGAGCATACTTGAAAGCTATGTCTAAGGATAGAACAGAGGAAACTGTCACAAACTACAAAATAGCGAAGAAGGAAGCAAAGAAGATTGTAAGCGAAGCTAAGTTAAAAGCTTGTAAAGTTTTTGTACAAAAATCTCGACTCTAAAGAGGGCCAGAAGGATATATTCAGGTTGGTCAAAGCAAGAGAAAGAAAGACCAAAGACCTTTCTCAAGTGAGATGCATTAAGGATGAGGAAGGTCGCGTGCTTGTAACTCAGAAGGATATAGAGACTAGATGGAAGCAGTATTTCCATAAACTTTTCATTGGGGAAGAAAATAGAGAGATTACTTTGGATGATCTAGCTAGTAGTGAAAGTTACTTGAATCGTGCAAGCTATAGACGAATACAAAGAAAGGAAGTAGAGGAGGCTTTGAAGGTTATGAGACCTGGGAAAGGTGTAGGACAGGATGACATCCCTATAGAAGTATGGAGAGTTTTAAGTGAGCGTGATTTGACTTGGCTTACGAACTTATTCAATACTATTTGGCGAAGCAAGAAAATGCCTGAAGATTGGAGGAGTATCGTGGTGCATCTTTATAAGAACAAAGAAGACATTCAAAATTGTTCAAATTACAGAGGTATCAAGCTGATGAGTCACACAATGAAAATTTGAGAATGTGTGATTGAAAGAAGGTTTGGGCAAGTATCCAAAGTAAAAGAAAACCAATTCAGATTCATGCCAGGTCGCTCAACTATTGAAGCCATCCCATTTGTTGAGAAGAACAATGGAGATTTATAGAGTTAAAAGGAAGAACCTCCATATGATTTTTATTGATTTGGAGAAGGCTTATGCTTATGTCACACGAGAGATGTCGTTGAGAGTTTTGGAGAAGAGACAAGTACATGTCCTATACATTAACCTCATAAAAGATATGTATGATACGGCTTCCAATCTGGGAAGACTGACTATTTTGACATCAACATTGGTTTACATCAAGGTTCAGCTTGGAGTCCATTTCTTTTTACTTTGATTATGAATGAGTTGACAAGTCACATTCAGGATGAGATACCTTGGTGTATGTTATTTGTTGATGATATTGTATTGATTGATGAGACTAGAGATGGAGTAAATGAGAAGCTGGAGGTCTGGAGACATGAATTGGAGACTAAAGAAATTCATATAAGTAGAGCTAAGACTGAATATATGGAGTGCACCTTTGATGGAAGCAATGGTGAAGAAATCCAGGTGAAGATTGGTGACGATAACATTCGGAAGAGAGATCCTTTTAGATACCTGGGATCTATTTTGCAACATAGTGGGGAAATTGATGGAGATGTTTCTAATAGAATAAATGCAAGCTGGCTAAAATATAGAGGAGCCTCTGTTGTTCTCTGTGATAAGAAAAATCCTTTAAAAATCAAAGGAAATTTTACAAAGCAGTCGTGAGACCCGCTATGCTCTATGGATCAGAATGTTGACCTCTAAACCATAGACATGTGCAGAGAATGGTTGTAGCAGAAATAAAAATGCTAAGGTGGATATGTGGACACACACGTAAAGATCGGATTTGGAATGATGCAATCAGAAAGAAAGTTGGTATAGCTTCGATCGAGGATAAGATGCGAGAAAACCGCTTTTCGCAAAGAAGTTCAGCTGATGCACCAGTTAGGAGATGCGAGTTTTTGGATGTTGAGCCGACTAAGAAAGGGCGAGGATGGTCCAAGAAGTGTTGGAATGAGGTAATACGAAGGGATCTTAACTTTTTGGATATAAGCCCGAGATTGACCCAAGATAGATCTGAATGGAGGCAAAGAATTCATATAACCGACCCTACTTAATTGTGGGAAAAGGCTTTGTTGTTGTTGTATCCATATTTGTATCAAGGCCTTAAATGTCAGATTTCGGTTTCGTTTCGGCAAGCCTGGAAATAGACATTCGGTGGAATTTCAATGGAACTTCGGTGAAATGATCGGAAATTGGGGAAACTACTTGAAAACTAATTTTTTTAAAAAAATAAAGATTTCTAATATTCTTTGACTTAATAAAACGAGATGGAAAGGTATTTTTTTGCTAATAGTAAGATATTAATATGATATGTTACATTAAATTTCCATCCAATCATCTCAACAGTCAAAACATAGTATATTGCTCAGAATCATGATCAGATTTGAAACTGTAATTAAAAGCCATTGGTTTCTCCTCTTGAACATGAAGAGAATAGTGACACTTTAGCATCTCTTCAATAAAAATGAGGTAACATATATGATACCACTTATTAAAACATATATATCAAGATAAAGAAAAGCAAAAAACATAAAGCTCTTCAGTTAAAACTTTAATTTAACACTTAAATCATGTGTCTAATTGATTTAGGTTTGGATTTAGATCTAAAAAAGAAACTTCTTTAAACAATGTAAAGCATTCTAATAGCTCAACACATTAGTGAATACATAAATGAAAAAATCATTAATATATGCAACTTTCGTTGAAAGTGAAGAGTAAGTACCTTTATTTTTGTTGTTTCGCCGAAATGACATGTAATTTCGATGAAATTTCGTTGACATTTCCCTGATATTTCGTTGAAATCCTGGAAAAAGAAATAAGGGAGCATTTCGATTTCTGCGACCTAAAGAAATGGAAATTTCGGAGAATTTCATTGGAATTTCGTTGAAATTTAAGGCAATGATTTGTATATGTCAAAATTTAGGATATTGTATTTGTACTTGTTAGATGTTGGATTTCAATATTTGTGTTTGCATTTGTATTTACCAGACAGGAAAAAATAGCATCCATATCCACTATCAAATAGATGTGGTATATTATATATGTTTTCATTGCTATACAAAATACTCAAAATGTTAAGTATCGCTATAAGAGTAGATGTGTACTATTTAACAATTTGAACTTGAACATGTTGTGCAATCGTCTTATATCCACTTAGATCTAAAGCAATAAATTTTTAGAGCCAGTTTTCCTTAACGACTAGGCAAACTATGTTACAATTACATTCCTATATTCCACATAGTCCACAAGACTGTCAATGCCCGATCCGGATCAAGTCGCCTTCTACATGCCTACTCCTTTCAAGTTTCAACAACCCTTCTATTCTTCAGCTCCTTTAAAAACCTATCAAAAGTGAATCAATTCACCTTAAGTATTTCAATGTCCTTAGTCCATACAAGGATTGCCTTTTGATGTAAGAAAAATCATGGATTGAAATTTCACGAAATTTCGACGAAAGTTTCGAGAGGTCATGGATATCGAAACTCCTAAATATGTCTGATATAGCTTCTATATATCTGATATAGCTTGTTCGTTTCATTCGTCTGTCATTTATCTTCGTAAATAGATGCATCTTTATTGTAAGTCTGTAATTAATTCTGTAATTCATTCAAACTTTATCCGCGACAGTTTTTTCTATGAACAAAATTTTGTTTAATTGATCGTTATCTACATTTTAGAATAAAATTGTTCGTCTATTTTTATGAACAAAAGATGTCTTCTAAGTATTGTTAACTTAGTTATTTTGATTTCCATTTCCAGTATCTATTATTCAGCTCAGCATATGTCTGATATGACCGATATGGTGTGATATAAGGCGTACAGATGAGAGATGTATATAAGTGTGCATTTGTAAGCTATTGTTGTTTTAAGATCTTGGATTTGATGATATCAATTTCTAGTATGTATCAGCCAAGAATCAATATTAACATCGATGTGGCCGATATGATCGACATGACCGATATGTACGATATAAGGGACATATATGAGCAATTTGTTTGATATAAGTGTGTATTTATAAGTTATTTATTGTTGTAATAACTTGTAAGATCTTAATTTGCAAAAAAAAGGATCGAAAAATGATTTTTTTGAGTCATTTTCGACATTTCCACCGAAACGGTAGAAATTTCCCGTTGTTTCACTGAAATTTCGATTTTAGAGGGGACCAAAACGAAATCGAAATCGAGATTTCGAACCTTGAGAAAAATATACAGTCCACGTCCTACCCACGCTCCAATACGACTTTAATACAATATATCTCTTATCTTACTCCTCATTAGTCTCCTTGATAGATGTTAGAGTATGCGTTATTCTCATAGATGGGTAATTGGATCCTTTAAGGCTATATAAGAAGCCCTGTGCCTATTTCGGATTTATGCTAGGTCGCTCAACTATTGAAGCCATCCATTTGTTGAGGAGAACAATGGAGATATTTAGAGGTAAAAGGAAGAACCTCCATATAATAGAGGTATAAAAAAAATCCTTATCAAAGGAAAGTTTTACAAAACAGTCGTGAGGCCTGCTATGATCTATGGATCATAATGTTGACCTGTGAACCATAGGCATGTGCAGAGAATGGTTGTAGCAGAAATGAAAATGCTAAGGTGGATGTGTGGGCACACACGTAAAGATCGGATTCGGAATGATGCCATCAGAAAGAAAGTTGGTATAGCTTCGATCGATGATAAGATGCGAGAAAACCACTTAAGATGGTTTGGTCATTTGCAAAGAAGGTCAGTTGATGCACCAGTTACGAGATGCGAGTTTTGGGATGTTAAGCCGACCAAGAGAGGGCGAGGACGGCCCACGAAGTGTCGGAATGAGACTATACTGTAGAGATATTTCTAGTATTTATGTACTCATGTGTCATGTTTATTTTCATTATTCTACCTTATGTAATTTACCCATAGGCTTCCTCTATATAAGAAAGCCTAGGGTTCCTTGAAATAAACAAGTTCTCATTTTCATTTCCACTAACATGGTATCAGAACCTCCACCCTAAATCCTAGCCGCCCCTCTTCTCATCCCCGCCGCCTCTCCTCTCCCCGCCACCTCTCCTCCCCGCAGGCGCCGCCCCTCCTCCCCGCCGCCTCTCCTCTTGCTGCCCTCCCCCTCCTCTGTGCGTAGCACCTAAGCACGCCCGCCACCCCCCCTTCCGTCACCCCTCATCCCGTCACTCCTTTCCCCACTCGGCGCCGGCTCCAACTCCTTCTCTTCATGGGTATGAGTGCATAAGTTTACATATGCACTCATATCCCTAAATATTTATGTAGACGATTTTTCATTGGTCTACAAACCTTAGCTCTTCGTCTCCGGCAACTATGCCAGAAACAAGGTCGATATGCCCTCCATTGACGCCTTCAAAGGTCCAGCGCCAATAGTCAAGATGGATGGGACGAATTACGAGCTCTGGGCGATGCAGTTCATGAGCCTCATGAAGTCCAACGGTAAGAAGCACATTCTTACCGAAGATGAGCCAGCGGCGAAGACGGGGATTTACATCTCATGGGAGGCAGATTATTCGTATGCCAAGGCCTGGCTTTCTGGCACTCTGACAATGGAGATTGCCAATGATGTCCTACATCAGCCCACGACTAAGGCCATGTGGGATATTCTTGCCGCGACGTACTCGCAGATGAGGAACGAGACCAAGATCCTCCAACTTCAGCATGACATCTTTACGGTCAAGCAGAATGGTCGGCCGCGGCATTCGTTGTATGCATCCCTACGGAGGATGTCTGAGAAGCTTTGCAGTATCATTCCCCCTGACGGCGACCCCTGAGTAGCAGAAGACGTTCTGGAATGCTACAATGGTGGGGGTCTTACTAGCAGCACTAGACCCGGAGTATGATGCGACTCGCTTGCAGATACTGGCGGATGCTACTATTCCTCCAGGAAGTGTATCGACGACTCAGGCGAATCATGGTTCCTTCTCCAGCGTCTATGCCACCTCATTTTGCGATGGCTACTTCCCGAGGCAGAGGTGCCTCCTCTTTTCTTGGCCGTAGACCTCGTGGTCGAGGTGGCCGATACCGTCAGCCATGCACCTTCTGTCATCGCCCGGGTCATGCGGAAGATACATGCATTCTAAGCATGATTTTCCTGCATCTGCCCGTGTAGCTGAGCACGCTCTGCCTACATCGCCATCCACTTCAGACCAGCGGTTTGAGGATCTTGTCGCCAGACTACGGGATATCATGCCTCCTACCACCACTGACTCGCCAGGAGGTCACTCAGACATCGCAGCTTCAGCCTCTGCCAGCACGTCAGCCACGGCAAGCACATCAGGTAGCGTTTATGCCTTTACGTCATGTAACAGTTCTGATGTTCCGGAATGGATCATGGACTCTGGTGCGACACATCATCTCTGTCGAGACAAAGATAAGTTTACATCCTACAGGGAGGTTTCCCCAGGGAGATCAGTAGTAATAGAAGATGGGACTCATTCCCCCATCATTGGACAGGGGGAGATCAGTTTGACACCCTTCATTCGACTGTTGAATGTTTTACATGCTCCAAATTTCTCAATGAACTTACTTTCTATTAGTCAGCTTACAAAAGATTTGCATTGTCGAGCTATCTTTGACCCATCATCTCTTATTTTTCAAGCAAGGCCCTAAATATCGATTTCAATCACCATTTCGATGATGACCGAAACAGAATTTCGGTGGAATTTCGGTCGAAATTCGACCGAAATTTTGGTCATTTCGGTCATTTTTTATAATAGGTCCCCCATATTTCGGTCATTTCGGTCAAATTTCGATTTTGACGGGATATCGATATTCGACAGAAACTCGATCGAATTTCGCTGAAATTTGAGGCCATGTTTTCAGGACATTCTAACGGGCAAGGTGATTGGTTGTGACTATGAGCAAGATGGTCTCTATCGGTTGGTTCGCACCTCATATGCTTGTATCTCATCTCAGTCCAGTGAATCTGCTTCCTTTTCCCTTTACCTGGCATCTGCATTTTGGTCATCTTCCTCTTCAGAAGCTGTGTCATATCTTGCCCCAGATTTCACCAAATTCTTCTTTTCAGTGTGAAGCATGTCAGTTGGGAAAGCATCACATGTCTACTTTCCCTAGTCGTGAGTCTAGGAGCAGTCGCTTCCCTTTTGAGTTATTGCATATTGACATTTGGGGTCCGAGTCGTGTACCTGATCACCAGGAACACAGATTTTACCTAGTGGTCGTTGATGATTTCTCTAAATTGTCTTGGGTCTTTGTATTGAAAAATAAATCTGAAGCGGGGGATGTAATAAAAAATCTTATCAATGAAGTTCGGCATGTTTTTACTTCTAATGTGAAGATTGTGCGTACAGATAATGCCTTAGAATTTTACACTCGTGCTCTTTCCCATTTCTTCTTGTCTCGTGGAATTATTCATCAAACAACTTGTGCCTACACGTCCCAACAGAACGGTGTTGCAGAAAGAAAACATCGTCATCTTCTTAACGTAGCTCGGACTTTACTCATTCATAGTTGTGCTCCTATGTCTTTTTTCGGAGATGTTGTTCTTATGGCATGTTATCTGATCAATCGTATGCCATTCTCTGTGTTGGGTGAGAAAGTTCCTCTTTCTGTTGTCTTCCCTGACAGGGAATTGTTCTCACTAACTCCTCGTGTTTTTGGTTCAGTTGCTTTTGTCCATCAACTCACTCCAGGGATTGATAAGCTCTCACCTAGGGTTGTCAAGTGTGTGTTTTTTGGGTACTCTCGTACTCAAAAGGGCTACCGATGCTATGATCCTGTGAACAACAGATATTATGTCAGTGCCGATGTCACTTTCTTTGAGAATGTGATGTACTTCTCGCCTACAGGTGACAGGATGACTCCTTCCACTACTTGATGATGGCATGTATGTGCCACCTCCTCCTGTACGTCAGCCTGATCACATACCTACTCTTGTTGTGCCACCACCGTCACCACCACCACCACGCAACCACCAGTCCCACCTTTACCGAAATTTTATACACGTCGTCCGAATCCTGTTCATGGAGGTCGTCATTGATCCACCACGCCCCAGGTATGTCCAGGTGATAATAGTAATGATGGACTGACAATGCACAAGTGTAGGGCAATGACGTACAGGTGGACACTTCCGAAGATTTGGATGTACCTATTGCCTTGAGGAAGTCCAAGTGGACATGTGCATCTTATCCACTTGCTTCACAAGTTTCATTCCATCGCCTCACTGGTGATTTCCAGAGATTTGTTATTGCCTTATCTACCGTGGAGACACCACGGAACTATCAAGATGCCTTGAAAGATAGCAGCTGGTAGTTGGCCATGGAAGAGGAAATGGTTGCCCTGCAATCTCATGGTACATGGAGTTTGGTTGCTACTCCCCCAGGAGCTTCTATAGTCAGGTGTAAATGGGTCTTTAATGTTAAATATAATGCGGATGGCAGCCTTGATCGCTACAAAGCAAAACTAGTGGCCCGTGGATTCACTCAGACCTATGGCGTGGATTATATGGACACTTTTTCCCCCGGTGGCACGTCATTCAACTCTCTGTGTTCTTCTGTCAGTCGTTGTGGTACATGATTGTCCTTTGTTCCAGCTTGATGTTAAAAATACCTTTTTATATGGAGATCTGCAGGAAGAAGTCTACATGCAGCAGTCTCTGGGGTTTGCTGCTGAGGGGGAGTGTCATATGGTGTGTAGACTTCACAAGGCCATATATGGTCTTAAACAAAGTCCGCGGGCATGGTTTCAGAAGCTTTCAGATCTCATCCAGAAGCAAGGGTTCATAAGATCAAATGCTGACCACTCTTTGTTTGTCCAGAAGACTCCAGAGGTACTGTTATTATGGTATATGTTGATGATATACTTGTTACGGGAGATGACATGCAGGGGATAAAAAAGGCAAAAGCATTTTTAGGCCATCAGTTTGTGACTAAGGATCTTGATACTCTATGATACTTTCTGGGATTGGAATTTGCGAGGAATGCGCAGGGTCTTGTGATGACCCAAAGGAAATATATTACAGATATGCTTGTTGAGATATGTATGATCGGGTGTCTGACCCTCCACTACTCCCATGGATCCTAGTATGAAGTTATATGGAGATGATACAGAGGAAGTTGACAAAGAAGATATAGAGAAATGGCGGGAAAACTTCTCTATATTACTATCACAGACCTGACATTGCTTTTGCGGTTAGTCGGGTGAGTCAGTTCATGGAACAACCCAAACAGATACACACGGATGTTGTATATATGATACTAAGATATCTAAAGTCGTCTCCAAGTGCAGGATTGTTGTTCAGGAAAGAAACAAATCTCTCTATCTCTGCATGTGTTGATGCGGATTATGCAGGATGTCTTGGAACCGGAAATCTACCTCAGGTTTTGCAAGTATTTGTTAGCAGTTCCTTAGTTTCTTGGAAATGCAAGAAACAAACAGTGGTGGCTAGATCTAGTACTGAATCTGAGTACAAAGCCATGGCTCGGGCAAGTACGGAGATGATGTGGGTTCGAGCCGTATTAACAGATCTGCATATAGATGTACCCATGGAGTTACAATGTGACAATCAAGCAGCATTATTTATTGCTAATAATCCTGCATTTCATGAAAGGACGAAGCATATTGAGGTAGACTGCCACTATACCAGGGATATGATTCAGAAAGGTTTAATTTCTACTTCCCATGTCAGTTCAGGAGATCAGACTGCAGATATTTTTACTAAGCCGTTGCTCGGAGGGTCGTTTCAGAAATGTTCTTCCAAGCTGAGCATGATTGACATCTATGCTCCATCTTGAGGGGGAGTGTAGAGATATTTCTAGTATTTATGTACTCATGTATCATGTTTATTTTCATTATTCCACCTTATGTAATTTACCCATAGGCTTCCTCTATATAAGAGAGCCTAAGATTCCCTAGAATAAACAAGTTCTCATTTTCATTTCCACTAACATATACGAAGAGATCTTAATTTTTTTGGATATAAACCCGAAATTGACCCAAGATAGATCTGCATGGAGGCAAAGAATTCCATGTAGCTGACATACTTAATTGTGGGAAAAGACTTTGCTGTTGTATCCATATTTTTATGTGTCAAAATTTAGGATATTGTATTTGTACTTGTCGGATGTTGGATTTCAATATTTGTATTTGTATTTACCGGATACGAAAAAATAGCATCCACGTCCACTATCAAATATATGTGGATACGACACGATAACTGATATATTGTATATGTTTTCATTGCTATACAAAATACTCACAAAATGTTCAGTGTCGCTATAAGAGTAGATGTGTACTATTTGACAATTTGAACTTAAACATTTTGTGCAATCGTCTTATATCCACTTAGGTCTAAAGCAAACAAATTTTTAGAGCCAGTTTCCTTAACAACTAGGCAAACTATGTTACAATTGCATTCCTATATTCCACATAGTCCACAAGACTGTCAATACCCAATCCGGATCAAGTCCTCTTCTACATGCCTTCTCCTTTCAAGGTTTCAACAACACTTCTAATCTTCAGCTCCTTTAAAAAGCCTATCAAAATTGGATCAATTCATCTTAGGTATTTCAATCTCCTTAGTCCATACAAGGGTTGTCTTTTGATGTAAGAGAATATACAGTCCACGTCCTCCCCACACTTTAATATGGCTTTAATACAATATCTCCTATCTTGCTCCTCATTAGTCTCCTTGATAGATGTTAGAGTATGCGTCATTCTCATAGATGGGTAATTAGAACCTTTAAGGCTATATAAGAAGCCCTTGCACCTATTGTAACAGTTGAGAAAATGAATAAATGAATTAGCCCCTAGTGACGTTCTCCCGTGGTTTTATCCGGCTTCTTATGGAGTAGGGTTCCACGTAAAATCCTGGTGCTCTTCCATGTTTATATTTCTTTATCTCCGATACTCTTCCGCATTCATCATTTTATACATGGTATCAAAGCGGGTTTGATTTTGGTGATTTGCTCTTGGAGATTATTCTAATAATATTCTTGAAGATTATATTGTGTTCATCGATCGTTCAAGAATCCGTGCAAGTTCAGATCATCACCAATGTCAAGTTCTAGGGTTTCGTCTGAAACCCTAAATTTGTCATGCCAACAAGACAGCGACGCATCTCCAGGTCTTCATCCTCCTTTTAGGGTTCCTGGAACCCTAGATCTACATGTCGCCAACACCGTCATTAGTCTTCAGGCGATTCCAGTAAGGGCAGAGCCCCACGCCTCATCTCCAAGCACCTAAGCGACGATGCTCTACATCCTCCAGTCTCCGCCTCTTATTTTCCTCACGCAAGGATGCGCCCTTTGCTCCAAGCGAGGTTTCCCTCCAAGCACACATGTGGCACCATCAACTCCAGCTCTGCCTATCAGGAGCCTCGCACAAGTTGAAGACCCTATTCCGGCAGTGCAACCTCGATGCATGTCATCGCAGATCTGAATATCCGCTCAAGAGTAGCATCTAGAGCAACCAAAGAGAATGGAGTTGTATCTCCGATTGAGTAGGACACATCATCATTAGTTATCCTTCGTGAGCAACTTCAAATCTTCGTCGAATAAAGCAGATCCATCGCCGAATCTCCAGACCTCGCGCATCCTCCCAGCGTCGAGCTCCTCCGACTACTCGTACCTCCATAGCCCAATCTCCTCCACCGCACTTCCATAGCTTCGAAGGCCACACAAGAGGGGAACCCTAAATCTCACGATGGCGACGTCAAGTTCTACAGGCGATGGGAGTTGGTTCCCCACGAGGAAAACCCTAAATATCCGCTCAAGAGTAGCATCTAGAGCAACCAAAGAGAATGGAGTTGTATCTCCGATTGAGTACGACACATCATCATTAGTTATCCTTCGTGAGCACCTTCAAATCTTCGTCGAAGATAAAGCAGATCCATCGCCGAATCTCCAGACCTCGCGCATCTCCCAGCGTCGAGCTCCTCCGGACTACTCGTACCTCCATAGCGCAATCTCCTCCACGCACTTCCGTAGATTCGAAGGCCACACAAGAGGGGAACCCTAAATCTCACGATGGCGACGTCAAGTTCTACAGGCGATGGGAGTTGGGTCCCCACGAGGGGAACCCTAAATAAAGCCCCTTTGGGTTAAAAAAACTAGGCCCAAGATGGGCCCAATTCGATTATAAGAAAACGAAGGGGGAGAGCATAAGATATTGAGCCCAATGGCCTAAAAAAAGAGGCATGATTAAAAAAAGAGGGGAGGCCATGAATTTTGAAAAGAAAAAAAAGGCATCGTGCAAAAAAAGATTTACAAAAAGGGGGGAAAGCAAAAAAAAGGAGAATATCTTATTGTTTTCTTGCTTTCCCCATCTTCTTGTCTTCTCCCAACTTGGTGATGTCATCTATTCCGACCAGTATAGGATGAAGGGGAAGTATTGTGTAGAGCATTCAGATTCCAAACTCTGCCATTCAAATTCATACTCTGTTTTTCAGATTGGTTCAAAGTCCAAGTTCGAGGCACTCCATATTCGAGTAACCCAATTTCTTCGAGTTCTCTAGAGAAAGTCTGTTTTTCAAACGTGTGTGATCTATTTTGAGAGATCCCCGTCTTGATTTGGACTCAAGGTTTTCATGTAAACCATAGGACTCAGAGATCCATTCTCTGTGCCAGTCTTCATTTAAGTTTTCATATGGATTCATAGGGACTCCAAAGTAGAGATCTTATTCTGTAAACCGTTACAGGAGAGACTCATTTCTCTGACGAGGAGACTCTTTTTCAGACTCCATTCGCCAACATCCGTGGACTCCAACAAGGATGTTTCCACGACTTTCTCCATTTTGGCTCTTTAGAAAGATGGAGCAGTTACGGATCAGAGTTCTTCAGTTTCAAACTTTCAGTGACTCTGACAGACGCAATACAGAGCACATATTCTCTGACGAGGAGATCCAATTCAGTTCACACTCCAACCCTTGAGCTCCTTCTCACAAGCACAATAAGAGAAGCAATGTCCTCAACAGACAGCCGGTAGAGTATGTATTGAGTTGATATTATCCGTAGTATCTTGTATTGTGTGAGAAAGTGATTTCTTTCTATTTGTCCAAGCTAAGCATTGCATGCTCAGTTTGAGGGGGTGTTAAAGCATGCATCATTCTCATAAATGGGTAACTGGATCACACATCCATAGGTTCAGTCCCACGTCATATGTGAGTGGGACTCAGTCATTCTGTTGGGGCTATATAAGAAGCCCCACACCCATTGTAACAATTGAGAAAATGAATATAAGAATCAACCCTTAGTGATGTTCTCCCGTGATTTCATCCCACTCTTATGGAGAATGCTTGCATGTAAAATCCGAGTGTTCTTCCATGTTTCTATTTCTCTATCTCTGATACGCTTCTGCAATCTTTGGGAAACCGCGAGCAATAAGTTAGGAGATTGTTGATGGTTTACAAAAGGAGAAAATCCAAGGGAGGTAATTGGAATGATTTCAACACACATGGAATTGAACATGCATATAATGTTGCATAAATGCTTATGCCATCTTCGCCCTTGTCCACGCGTAGAAGGAACCCACTTTCGTAGTGGAAAACATCTAGTAAGATTGATGTGATAAATAGTTAGTCCATGTCTGTTATAAGCATATCAGATATACAACAACGAAGCATTTTCCCACATTCCCTTCTTAATGTGGGGAAAGGCTTTGTTGTTGTTGTTGTTGTCTTCGTTGTATCTCTGATACGCTTCTGCTATCTTCGTTTTCTACAATAGCCATGGACTAGCTATTTATCACATCAATCTTACTAGATGTTTCCCACTACGAAAGTGGGTTCCTTCTACATGTGGACAAGGACGAAGACGGCATAAACATTTATGCAACATTATATGTCATGTTCAATTCCATGTGTGTTGCAATCATTCCAATGATCTCCCTCAAATGTTCTCCTTTTGTAAACCATCGACAACCTCCTAGCTTGTTGCACGTGGTTTCCCAACGATTGCAAGCTTTCATTTGTAAACATGCCCCTTTCGTATCAACTCCTTGTAATGGAAGGATAAATAGAACCAAGAAGTGAGCATTGATGTAATCATCTGGTGACTTGATTAGAACATTGTCTAGGATCCTACAGCTACCTTGTTAATCCTTGGAATCAAATAGACTATCTAAGGTCACCTTGGTATCTTTAGGCTCATGCACGTCTATCTGCCTTATTTCCTAATAAATTGAGGTCATCCGGCATCAATAAAGATTGCATGTCAATAAATGCTTGCTCTTAACTGTGCACATCGTAATGTCGGAAGACACTACTTGCTCCTATTATCCACCACGATGCACAAATGCTTGGTAATCACACCTCTGAAAAGTAGGTCAATATTGATTCAAGGGATCTTCTGCACACTCCATGGTTTGTATTATTATGCCAGAAGTGTTTCCATCGCATCTTTTCAAGCCCCCTTATCTTGTGCAAACACAACAAAGAAATATGCTAATTACTTCCACCCGCATCAACTCCATAGCGAGTGCATGCCATGTGGAGGAGAATTTGGCTTCCCATTTCTTCTTTTAAAAAATTAAATGAAAATAATTGTCAATATTCATCATTTTAAATCAATAATTCAATGTACTGTAAATAGAGTGAAAGAAATAATCTATTAATTTTTTTTAGTAAAAAGAATCTATTGATTATTAAAAAGGATATTCACAATGATTCATTGTAGATAGCAATCTCTAAGCATTACTGTAGGAACAGTAAAAAAACTCAAACAAGGACTAAACAACAAGAAAACGTGTACAGGTTCATATGTTACAATCCATAGGGGAAAGAGATTGGCACCTCAAAAGAGACCGATTTAAAGTTTCCATTGATCGACAGAAGTGCATTTTCTTAATGGTGTGGCTACATGCAAGTAACGGCGGGGGGGGTGTAAGGGTACATTTCAAAAAACAATGGGGTAAGGGTAGGGAAACTGGAAAGGCAACACCACGAAAAGGGAGGGATAACAGCTAAGAACTTCAAAATCAATCCAGGCCTTCACCACTGTTCATCAAAGGCATACCGCTCATAATTAATAAGATTATGAAAGGTGATTCACCATGGGGTTATCCTTTTAGGATGCAAGGGTAACAAAGGCTCCCGGTCCAAACACATAATTGGTTATTTGAAGTCATTCCAGCGAGTATACCTCTTATGCGTTCAGATTATGCATCCTCTGCAGTCAGATCATTTGTTAAAAGTACATATTGTGCTGATTCAAACATGAACCATTTGCCGCATATCAACCATGCTACAAAGTATGGAGGCAAATAGCAGATCAAACTTATACGTATATTTTTCTCATGACAACTAAATTAGACAGGAGCATGGGGAACCTAATGGAGGAAGCGTTGCCAATTTTTTCTTTCTTCCAAGACTCAAATAACATGCACAATATATTTCTCTCAGCAGAAACCCAATACTGACAAGAAACTAATTAGCAATGATACCTTTATTAGTGAGTAATCAACTCATCAGTGAAAATCGTGTAAACTACCTGCGTCTGGATCTCAGAATAGAAATTCTCACGTCGATGCTAATAAGAATAGATTAAGTTGCAACAAAAATCCTACTTTATTCAGGCCATTCATCACCTCTAAAATGGCCTCAACCCCCACTTGATAAACATCAAGCAGCGTTACGGAAACATACATTGCTTAGAAATTGCTCACTCCTCCCACCAGTTCAATTCCAGTGCATAAATTTATTTGGAAATAAACAACCGGAGAAGCAGGAGAGTACCTAAGAAAGAAATCAGCCCGTGATCATCGTCCCTGCGCCGTCGTCCGTCAGGATCTCCAGCAGCAGTGAATGCGGCACCCGGCCATCTATGATACTCGCAGTCCGAACGCCCTGCGCAAGCGACCTCACGCAGCAGCTCACCTTGGGAATCATCCCCCCGGCAACCTTCCCTTCCTCCACCATCCTCTTCACCCCCTTTATGCTGATCTCCTTCACGAGGCTTCCGGGGTCGTTCCTGTCCTCGAGAATCCCCGCTACGTCCGTGAGCAGGATCAGCTTCTCCGCACCGACAGCAGCAGCGATCTCGCCGGCGGCAGTATCGGCATTGATGTTGTAGGCCTGCCCGGAGGCGTCAGCAGCGACGGAGGCGATGACGGGGATGTGGCCGGAGAGGATAATGGGGGAGAGGATGGCGGGGTCGACCGCGGCGATGTCGCCGACGAAGCCGAGGGAGGCGGAATCGGGGGCGGGGCGGGCGGTGAGGAGGCGGGCGTCCTTGCCGCAGAGGCCGACGGCGGTGGCGCCGGCGCGGTTGATGAGAGAGACGAGGGACTTGTTGACCTTGCCGACGAGGACCATCTCGACGACCTCCATGGTTTGGGAGTCGGTGACGCGGAGGCCGTTGAGGAACTGGGGACGGATGCCGAGGCGGGAGAGCCAGGAGTTGATCTCGGGGCCGCCGCCGTGGACGAGGACGGGGCGAAGGCCGACGCAGGAGAGGAGGACGAGGTCGTTGACGACGGAGGACTGGAGGTCGGGGGAGGTCATGGCGGCGCCGCCGTACTTGACGACGATGGTCTTGCCGCGGAAGCGCTGGATGAAGGGGAGAGACTCCGAGAGGATATCCACGCGGGTCTGAGACGAGGACGAGGAGGATGTCGCTGTTGCTGCTGCGAGTAGAGGGGAGCACTTGAGGTTGCAGGGGCGTCTCGGTGGTTGGGGTTTGCTGAGGGTCGGGGTGGGGGCGAGGTGAGGGAAGGATGGGGCTCTGCCGGAGAGCGCCATTGCCGGCGCCAGGGAGGGGCGTTGGCTGGGGCTGGCTCTTCGATGGGGGTGACGTTCAACTGGGCCTCGGGGAGGTTCGGTGAACGGTACTTGGATGTGCTTTTGGCTGCTTTCTGATGCAACTCTCGACAGGGGTTTGGTGAAAACAGAGGTGCCATTCTAATAACTTCCAATATAGATTCTAATTCAATTCATTATAGGGATTTTTACCTGGCAGATCCTATAATCTTTTTAATTGATCTCTACGATCTTTGAAACATCGATATTCTTCCCTTGACCTCCTAACTTGTTCCGTCTTACCCTATAGACCCTGCCGTTAATTTGAGACTTTTTGAGTTAACTAGCTTGGGTTTAAGTTGAGTTAATCTAACCCTAGCAAATCCAATGGTAGGTTTTCTTCCACTCTCCCTCCTTTCTTCTTCTCTCCCCTTCCTCCTACTCCTTCCTTGTCAAGCAGTCGGGCCGCCACTTTCTCCGCTTCCATTTCCTCCCCTTCGTCTCCCAGGGCTTCAACCTTACCGACGCCCGCTTCTCCGTCTCCGCCCCGCCTTTCACCCTCCTAACGACTTCTCGCCTCTGTCGACCCCCTTAGGGAGTACCTCCTCAACGTCACCTCCGACGCTCTCTCCGTCCGGTTCACGCCCTCTATCGGCTCCTTCACCTTCATCAACGCTATCGAGGTCGTCTCCGTGGCGGACAATCTCGTCACCGATGACGCTGAGAGTGTCGTTCCCATGGCCAAATTCGACGGGCTCCCCGCCACCCGCTGGAGACGGCTTACCGCGTAAACATGGGCGGTCCGATGGTCTCCCCTGCCAACGACACCCTGTGGAGGAATTGGGCCGCTGACCGTAGCTTCCTGGTTAACGTCAACCTCGCCACTCTATTCTCCTTCATCGGAAGCATCAACTACCCCTCCGGTGGTGCCACACAAGAGATCGCCCCCCAGGTCGTATACTGCACGGCCATCGAGATGTCCATCGCCAACGTCTCCAATGGCAACTTCAACCGAAGGGCGCAGGGGGCGAGGGGCAGAGGGCGGGAGGGCCAGGGACGGAGGGCAGGGAGGGCCAAGAGCGGAGGGCGGGAGGGAAGGGGCAGAGGGGGCGAGGGGCCAGGGGCGGAGGGTGGGAGGGCGAGAGACGCAGGGGGCGAGGAGTGGAGGGCGGGAGGGCGAGGGGCGGAGAGCAGGGAGGGCTAGGGGTGGAGGGCGAGAGGCGGAGACAGGGAGGGCTAGGGGTGGATGGCGAGAGGGTGAAGGGTGGGAGGCGGACGGTGGGGAGGGTGTGGGGGTGGGAAATGGAGATAATGAGGAGGGAGAGGGGGAATGGCATTGAATGTAAATTTGGTAAATAAATAGGTAAATGTTAAAGAACATAACGGACTTCGGTTAGTTTAACGGATAAATGGATGGGGGTTAACCACAAGGTCTGTAGGGTAAGGGTTAGCAAGTTTACAGGGTCGACGGAGTAATATCGATGTTTCAATGGTCGTAGAGGTCATTTAAAAAGATTATAGGGTCTGTTGGGTAAAAATCCCTTCATTATAATTCGAACTTGAATTGAATTTTAAACAAATTTATTAATTTAAATTTAGATTTAATTTATTTTGAATTTTAAATATTTAAATTTGATTTATTATATTTCAAATTTGAAATATTAAATAATATTTTAAAGCTTATATAAATAATATTGTAAGAAGGTAGTTTAAAGATTTTACTGTTTAATTCTATTTTTGAATTTAGATTGCTAAATTGAATATATATATATATATAGCTAAGATAAGTTGAAAAAACTATATAATCAAGGAAAATATCTAATCGATAATATGCATTGGTTGAAAGTGCCTAATTTGTCTCATTATTATATGTCTTTTACAATCTAAATATGCTCCTTTTTTCTAAGAAGAAAAATTATATAAATACAATATAATTATATGATCCTATCAAAAAGGTAGAATATCGCTAGTGAAAAACTGAACACATTATGATTATCATTGCATGTTAAAGTAGAACAATATCAAGCTCATATAAAAAGTTGATACAAAATAATATTATTATTTAGAATAATGGAAATAGTAAAAAATAATGTATGAAGATAAAACCTCTTCTTAAGTGTGAGGATCTTAAATATTGAAAAATTAATGCCATGAAACTGAAATATACAGAATTTTTGATGTACAAAGGAACATCTTACATTATAGTGAGAAGAGCTTGTATATTACTCATGCAATGACAAATATCCTCTTGACAATGATAATCAACATGCATTGTCATGCAAGGAAAATCAAAACAACAAAAGACAGATGAGAGATATCTAAATCAACTTTGAACTACAACTAATGTTAAGGAGGAACTCAAAGTAGCAAACACCATCATTTTCACATGATAGGAGAAAGAGCAATGCAATCTACCCTAGAAATGCTCCTAATCGATCTGAGTCGTGTTGTTACATGTGTGTATGTATATACGTATGCATTATATGCATGTATATATGAATGTAAATATATGAATACACACTTACGTGATCCTCCATATCATGTTCAAATTCTAATTAATCATTATGAATCACATTCATTACGATTAATTCTTCCAAGGAAAATAATAACTCCATTCAAAGTAGAGTGTTCAATATTAATTGGATCTAATTCATTTAATCAGATTAAATCAATTGCCAATCCAACCAATCAACCAACAAATATTTTTTAATTGTTACTTGAAGGATGGTTGATGAATCTACATTTCATCATCTTTATTCTATCATTTTGGCCTTAAAAACCCTAGTAAATGCGTGTAAATAGCGTTAATTCATGCATTTTATCATCCATGCTTATTTATGTAAATAGTATATTAAATACGGGTTTTAAAGCCAAAATTATAGAATAAAGAAAAGAAAAGAAAAAGAATAAAATATTGTAAATATTTTATGACCCGAAATCCTGAGACCTAGGCATCTCGATGACTAGGTCGACAAGGAATAAAGTAGGGAGAGATAAGGGCCAGATACCAATAAATATTTCCTTTTATTTTATTCATTCCTTATTCATTTTGGGACTCATTTTTAGTTCCACTTTTTGTACCTCAAATAAAGAAACCTTGTACATGAAAGTTGTAGATAATTAAATAAAAAAATACAAAATTGATTTCACTCAAAAATAATATACAGATAAACAGTTATGATCTGAATACAATTCCAGAACCCTAAGTTCCCAGACCTGTATCTCGCAAATAAAAACTCGAAACACGTCAAACTCACTTTATTTTATATAATTTTAAATAAGCTATTTAATGAAGGTGGTTTCGCGTTTGGCGGAGCTACGGTTTGAAAGTTGAGTTTTGGACCCCTATTGTATACTTATACAGATTAAAATATTCATTTTATTAATTATTCATTATTTTTATAATTTTATATTTTTATAATTTTAAAAATGTTATTTATACTATATGTGAATATTAAAATCGGAATAAAAACTTAAAGAAAACACAAAAATCAAACACATGTATATATGATACATAGGTATAATACCTATAAGTACACTTGTATATTTAATACTCCTATTTTATTAAGTGTAAAAAATACCTCAGAAAAATAAAATAAAAATATATTTAAGTGTATAACAATATTTTATAAATTTTTAAAATAATAAACAAAAATAAATAAATTAAATATATAAAATAAAAAAATATTAAAATACATAGATAAATATACCTATATAGGTCTAAAAAGGAAACTTGTTATTTTTGACCTCAAAAAAATAAATAAAAATCACCATAAAATAATCATAAAATAAAAATATTTTTTTATTTAATAATAAAAAATTAATTAATTCGTTTTCTATTTTTAAATGATTTAACAAAGACTTTTTCCAGGATTTTTCCTGGTTGGTTCACGTGGACCAACCAGGAGGGCTGGAGAGTTGACTGGCTGGTCAACTCTCTGACCCACTCCTGTAGCTCTGTCAGAACTGGTTTTTGTCCCACTTTCATAGTTTTTTCGAGGCGAATCCTTTCACTATCTTGTGCCACATCGTTCTTGACTTTTGCTCCTCGATAAGCATGCATACACGCCCTATGATTTTCTCGGGCTGTGGATCGCTGCATCGTCTTCCTCGCCTCGTTCTTCGCGACACCAAAATCACTCCTTCAAAATACCACCCGTCACCCCTTCCACTTTTGAACCTCTTTTGACCCTTGTTTTGGCTCTCGTTGGCGAGCTCCAGATCGATCTCTGTGACAGGGAGATCTCCAGCACACGCGCGGAGCTTTGGCAAGGCATTGAAGGGCGGCTTCCATCCCCATCTCCGGCCACCTGGCCGTGAGGTCCATCTCAAGCAACCTTGCCTTCGAGGTCATGTTCTATTGATTTTTTTGCTCTTTTAGTTAGCCGTGGTCTTAGTTTTAATTTAGTGCATTTAGTTTGATGTTTAGTCAAATATTAGAGTAGATTTTAATCTCGAACACCTTGCCGGAGCTCGTAAGCTCCGGCCACCACCCTCAACACTCCACGCCGCCATCCTTTCAACAAAAAAAGCTGGGTTCTGCATTCCTTTTTACTACTGCGCTTGTTTGTCACTTGCAGGACCCAGGGGAGGCATTTGAGCCTCGTCTTTTTTCCCAAAAGGAGCTCCAGGCCGCCGAAACACCACCGAACCGCCGAGGGGTCAACCCGTGGCCCTCCGGTCTCTCTCGCGACTCTGGGAGACGCACGGCTGAGGAAGGAACCATTTGAGATCATCTGCAGCTCCAGGAAACGTCGGAGGAGCGATCTGCACCAGCTTCAAACTCGCCCACGGTGAGTTCTTCACACATTCTTCCAGCCTTGCCGGGAGACGTTGGATCTTCAGTCCGTGCCAGATCATTCAGCAGCTGTCTGATTGGCTTTGCCAGCGTCGTTCGATCAAGGGCCATGATCTAATCCTGGTCCCTCATCTGCAAAGCGTCATATCGCGCCACTGGAGCCCGACACGTGGATAAGTCAAAGAGTATCAGCCGTCAGATCGTGCCCCTGCTTTGGATGTTTTGCTGTTTTAACCCGAGGCATTTTTGTATTTAATAGTTAATCTACAAACTTTCATTTGTCGTTTCTCAACTTTTGTAAAACTTACGTTTACGCCCCTGCATTAGTTTTATTTGCATTTGAGTCCTTGTCTAGGTCAGCCGACAGAACTTGGTCATTTTGCAACCAAGCCCTCGCGGGTTTTGGTATCTAATTTCGAGTCAGATTTTTGATTAATCTAGTTATATCTTTTTGGCAAACTTGCATTCAGGCCCTTATGATTGTTGGATATTACAGGTGTACCCCTGTCAGTGGCGCACGTGGTTCCTCACGTGGTCCTTGACATTTTTGCATCGAAACCCCTAGGGGTTATTTATTTTACTTTAGTCTATAAATATTTTTGTTGCATTATAAATTTTATGGGAAAATTGCGCGTGGGCCCGAAACTTTTAGTTATTTACAAAAACGCTCTTGCCAACTATGTAGTTTATTTTTGTTATATCTATTTATTTCATGCATCTCTAAATCTCTAAAAAATCCACAAAAATTACCTAGTGTTCTTGTCGCATTATATTATCACGCCATATTTTTATTTTGCATTTTTATTGCATTTTAGTATTTATAAAAATTCAAAAACATGTATTTTCAACACTGTTTGCATTAGATTATACATAAAAATTATAAAAAGGTTTTGAAAAATTCCAAAAAAATATATTTTGTGTGTTTTTGTGTGTTTTAACTCCAGTCCAAAAATCATAAAAAATACAAAAAGAAAACCCATAAAAATTATAAAACCCCAAAAATCTTCATAAAATCTTAAAAATTCTAGAAAATCCTAAAAATCTATTTTTTATCTCTGAATTTTCTTTGTTTTATTATCTTTGTTTTAAAATTAATTTGGGAATTTTTATCACTATTTACTATTTTTCATCCCCATTTTTGTTTCAGCCCTTTAATTTATCCACTATTTTCAGTATTTTTGACTTTAAAAATACCAAAAAATTAGAAAAATCTAGAAAAAACACAAAAATATTAGAAAAACATAAAAAGCCCAAAAAAATTTATTTCTTAAATTTTCCTTATTTTTACCTATTGTTATAAATACTTTATCCCTCTTTTTCTTACTTTGTATATATAAAGAAAAGAAAATAAAAAAGTATATAATACAAAAAGAAAATATAAAATTAGAAAATTAAAAATCAAAATACAAAAAATATAAAATTAAAAATTAAATAAAAAATTTTAAAAATTAAAACCCACAAAAATAGCATAAATAGACAAATCTTCACATTCACGGTTTTGAGCATTTTGCCCTGTTCTACCTGTATGCTCCCTGTGTTCGACCTCTACGCTGCTTGCACACTATACACATCCTTTGTAGAGTTATAATAAATTTTAACTCCACATTTACTTTCATTGCTTGATTTGATTGTCGTGTGTTAATTGTTGATTAATTGAGGTTTCGTGAGCGGTCGCTCAGCGACAGTGTGGTCCCGCATTGTGTGGACTACTTTTGACCCTCGCAAAATCTCGATTATTAATGGTATTATCTCGAAAATACGTATTATTTGAATTTTAATAATTAGAAAAATACATCATGATCGCTTCAATTATCCCTTCCTTACCCGATATCATGACCGGTACCGACGGAGGTAGGACAGACCGCTCACGGAGCAACCTGCTACCCCAATGCTCCCCGACTAGACACCATATCCACCTCATGTCAGGATAATGTCAATTGATCACTTTGTACCTAAGATGATAATCGATCTTTCAACCGAAGTTATACCATATAATAATAATCAAAACCATTTAGATTTATATTATAAGGAAATATGCTAAACAAATTCCCAATCCTATTCAAGCAACTTTGTTTGTTGGAAAGAAGATTATGTAACCAATTGTGATCCAGATCATATCTAATCAATTATTGGTTAAGGCAGTGTCATTTAAGGAAATAATTATTATCAAATATTTCACAAAATATTCATCAATAATTATTCCAGGAAATTAACCATTAATTTCACTAATTGGTTAAATGATAATCATATGGTTCTTGATTAGGAGTGTAACATCCAACAGTGATCCTCACTTATTAAAATTAGCATATCTCAATCAATTTAAATCCAAATCATGCAAAATAAGTTTCCAAAGTTTGCTAATTTGATTTACAATACAAGTAATTTCACGCATTTCTAGGCATTTTAAATTTGTAATTAACTCTTTAATCATGTCAAGATTTGCCATCCTCGAAATAGTGTATACATGTTCACTAAAGTGATCATAACTTGAGAAAACGGATTCCAAATCAGGAAAACTCAAATCCCACGATTTTCTTATTTAATAGGGAACATAGTCCATGTGATATTTTCTTTTTAAATAATTTAAATAGAGCCAAAAAATCACAAAATAGGGTCATGCGAACAAAATGCGATAAAACTTTGCAAACTCTAACGAGCCCAAGTCGTTTTAGGTTTATGGATCGTATCCAAAACTTATAACATGGCTCTAATACCAAGTGAAGGATATAGTTAAATCCTTAAGCGCATCATGAAAGCATGAGGATCACATCCTATGTGATCGAGAGTGATTAGTCGCACTAGTTGCTCGAGGTAGCAGAATTTTAAAAAAAATCAATCCGATAAAACCACATGATCCAAGAACACTTCTCGGATCATTTCATGAAAACCACAAACAAGTATTAGGTTTACATCTTGAAGCGTGGTTGCGATCGAGTCTCTAAATGAAGAGACCTACTGTCTCAAGTCAGATTCGACAGAGGAGACGCTTGCGAGCGCGTTGATGAAATGTGTGCTTCTCGCAATCCATGTTGATAATCCAAACGTTGAATCTCCCGATTTTTTCACACGAGATTCGACATATTCTTCAGGAGTGAGGGGCACCGAAGGAGATGAAGATTCACGAATAAACAATCCGGCAACATAACGACGACACTGCGATGACGACGACTCTCTCTAGGGCTCCATGATGGACGACCGCAATGAGAGAGAGAGAAGATGTGTAGAGAATGAGAGAGAGAGAGCATATGTTGTATCTCTTATTGTTGTAGTTTTAAATTTGAAGACCAAGGGATGCCTCTTCTTATATAGTATTTTGGGAGTCCATGGATCACAATCCATGGATTACACAAAATCAATGGATGATATTGATTTGTGCTTCTTTCAATGGCCAAGATTTTACTGCAAAAACACAATAATAATTAATTTAATTTAGATTAAATAAACATATATATATATATTAATATAATTAATCCCTAATTAAATCAATCAAGCAATGAGATTATGGAATGGAGATAACCTCCTTCTATTAAAGAGGAGTGGACGACCACCCTTTCCTAATGGAAGTTGGTGGCCATCCACCCTCCAAATTAGTAAGGAGGCAATCTCATGAAATTACATTATTCCATGGAAATCTCTAATATTTACAACAACACTTGTTGTAAATTTTTCTACCAAAATAATTCATAATTATTTTTTGAATGCAATCTTTCAATTGGAAAATTATGAATCACATTCACAACCCAAAATAAAATTGTAAATTACATATTCAATCAATTGTCTAATTTGAATCCAATTCACATCAACATTCATTTTGTAATTGTTATTTACAAATAGCTTTCTCTTATATATTATAAATCACATTTATAATATAAGTGAAAACGATTTGGCGGGAGCCGCTAAATAGTGGTCTGACAACACAGACTCATTGTCGTTGATGCGACTACTCAAGCCTCTTCGTTTGTCAACAATTAACCCACACAATCAATAAAGCAATCAATAGCAAGGATTAAAATTTATTATACCCTACTAACAATGTACAGTGGCAAGCAAGTAGGGGTCGAACACAGGAAACGACGATGCAGAGTATAGACAAGAGTCAAAACCTAGGTCTAATAAACCACTTAGCCAATCTAATTTTTTTGTGGGTTTTTAATTTTCAATTTTTAATTTTTTTATTATATTTTTTTACTTTTTAATTTTGTATTTTGATTTTTAATTTTCTGATTTTTATAAGTCTATATTTTATATTTTTCTATTTTCTTTTTTGAATAGTGGAAAAGAAAGACAATGTAATAAAAGAGGTGATAAAATATTTATAAAAATATGCAAAAATAGTCAAAAATTCAGAAATAAAATCTTTTTGGTCTTTTAATTTTTCTACTGTTTTTGTGATTTTTGGGTAATTTTCAGAATGTTTTTGTTATTTTTAAATAACAAAATAAAGCAAAACAGTGAATAAACTACTGGCTGGGGATAAAATGGTAATTAAAAATAGCAAACAACCACCAAAATTTTTCAAACTAATTTTAAAATAAAAAGGATAAAATATAAAGGACACAGGAACTGAGTTTGTGATTTTTGGAGTTTTCTAGGATTTTATATTTTTTTTGAAGTTTTTATGTATTTTTGAATTTTTAATGTTTTTCTTTTGAAAGTTTTAGTGGTTTTTGGATTGAAAATAAAGTAGGTCAAAACACACAACAGAGAATATTTTTGGAATTTTTTAAGGCCTTTTAATTTTTTTTGGTATTTTCTAAGCTAGACAGTGCTGAAATAACATGTTTTTGATTTTTAATAAATATAAAAATGCAATAAAATTAAAAACTAAAAATATGGCGTGAAAGTGTAAGCAAACAGGAGCTTAAGTTTATTTTTTGAGAATTTTTGGCATTTAAATGAAGCGTGAAATAAATAGCTCAAGCATACAAAAATCCTAAGCCTGACAGGGATATAAATGCAATTACAGAAACATCCAGGGGCTCAGGTGTAAATTCCACAAAAAGACACGCGTGAGGCACGCGTTCTGTCATTCACAGGGGCATAATTGTAATTAATGAAAATCAACTGGGCATACATGCAATTTTTCCAAAAAAACATATTTAGTTAACTACGCATAGGGATATAATTGCAAATACCTAAAAGTTCAGGACCAAAAATGCAAAATACCTAAAAGTCACGCGCCCCTGTCACGTGAGGTGACGTGGCGTGGACCAAAGTGCAAATATAAAAAGTACGAGGACCTAAGTGCAATTATTACAAAAGTTTTTAAACTACAGACGAAAGTTTTTAATACTAAAAGGTAAATACAAAAGCATGTGGGTCGAAGATGCAAAATACCCACGGGGAGTGATCGTGCGGTCGATGGAGCTTCACTTGGACACGTGGCGAGCATCGAACGGCTGATACCCCTTCGTCCTGGATGGCTGAGATTAGATCTTGGGTTGCTGATCCAACGGCGGGGAGCACAGAGCGATCCGACGGCTGCTGTGGCGTCTGGAGGTGGTCTCAGATCCGACGGCGGGGGAAGGGTCACGAAGAACTCCTCCCCGCCGAGCTTTGGCTGGTGACTGCGGCTGACACACGGCCGCTCCGGCCCCCGGATCAAGGGCAAAAGGATCCTGGGGCCCTTCCGCGTCTGATGGTGGCCTCAGGCGAGGTTGCGACGACGTGGAGAGCTCAGACGGCGGAGGCGACCTGGGCGGTTGGTCCTGGAGTCGACGAGGGTCGATGGAGCCTTCTCTTAGGCTCTGATCTGCAAGATGAGGTGCGCAAAATCCAGGCGAACAAAAAGGTGGTCTCGGATGGTTCGATGGAGGCGGAGGGTGGCTCGGGCGTGTAGCTCCGGCGAGCGGCGGAGAGGGGAGCTCGGGTGACTCGATCTGGGCGAGATCGAGGTGAATGGATGGGTGGAGCGGAGCGACTGAGTGAAGGGGGAGAGAATGGAGGTGATTTTGGCGGCGGTCAACAACGGGAGTGGCCGGAAAATGGGGGCGGAGCCCAGCTCCGCCGTGGCTTCGATCAAGGAATCACGACGATTGACAAAACGAAACGCAAAACTGCTCTAGACCTAACCTAATCTAAGCTAAAGCTACCAGAAAATGGAAAGAAAAGGGGAAGAAGCTCACCAGAGACGTCGGGCTACGAGGCACGGCGGAGCTCCGGCGAGGGATGTATCGCTTCGATTCTACACCAAACGACGCGAACCCCGGGTCGATTCGACTCCCACTGTCACCAGGAGCACGAGGAGGTAGGGGATTTCGGGTGATTTTGGCGGAAGAAGGATCAAAATTTGAATTGAAGTCGGGGGTGTTCTTTTGTAGGGTTGACGAGCGGCGTGGAAGACGAGGCTCGAAATGCCTCGATCAGTGGTCTTCAGCCCCAGATTTCACTAGGGCGTGAATCACCATTGATCGAGGAGCAAAAATGCAGAAGGCATCGTCATGGATTGGTGCAAGGTCAAGCCTAGGAAACGGCGAGAAGATGAGACAAAACGTCTTCTAACAGGTCAAGGGGAGGAGGTCAGACAGTTGACCGAGGTCAACTGTCAGACCAACCTGGTTGGTCCACGTGGACCAACCAGGAAAAATCCCCTGAAAATTATTTCAAAAATCAAAATAAAATAGTAAATCATTTTATTTATTTATGGTTAAAAAATAAAAAATGCTTATAATTTTATAAATTATTTTATGGTAGTTTTTATTTATTTTTATTAGGTATATTTTCACAAGTTTACTTTTAGCCCTATATAGGTACTTATACCTATGTATTTTTATTACTTTATTTTTATTTTGTGTCTTTTAATTTTATTATTTTTATTTATTATTTTCTAAAATTATCAAATACTTTTATATACGCAAATATATTTTTATTTTATTTTTCTGAGATGTTTCGTATATTAAATAAAATATAAGTAGATATAGTATAGGTATGTAAATAGGTATAATACCTGTGTATTTTATTTACAAATATTTTTATTTTGAGTTTTCTTTGCATTTTTGTTCTGATTTTAATGTACATACTTATTATAAGTAATATTTACAAAATTATAAAAATATAAAAATACAAAAAAATGATAAATAATAAATTTAATATTTTAATCTGTACAAGTATACAATAGGGGTCCAAAACTCAACTTTCAAACTGTAGCTCCGCCAAATGCAAAACCACCACCATTGGATAGATTATTTTATTCTATATACAATTAAAGGTGAGTTTGATGCATTTGGAGTTGTCAGTTTTGAGATGCGGGTCTGGGAAGTTGGGATTCTGGATTTTTATTCAGATCACAACTCTTTATCTGTACATTATTTTTCAGTGAAATCAATTTTGAATTTTTCTTTATTAAATTATCTACAACTTTCATGTACAAAGTTTCTTTATTTGATGAATAAAAAGTGGAACCAAAAATAGGTCCCAAAATGAATTGAAGAGTGAATAGGAACACATTGTATTTGACCCTTATCTCCCCCTACTTTATTCCTTGTCGACCTAGTCATCGAGATGCCTGGGTCTCGGGGTTTCGGGTCATAAAATATTTACAATATTTTATTCTTTTTCTTTTCTTTTATTTATTCTATAATTTTGGCTTTAAAAACCACATTTTATACACTATTTACACCTATGTGCATGAATGCTAAAATGCATGAATTAAGGCTATTTACAGGCATTTGCCAGGGTTTTTGAGGCCAAAATGATAGAATAAAGATGATGAAATGTGGATTCATCATCCCCCTATACTTTACCTTTGCTAGTCCCTAGCGAACACCTATGCAATAAGTGCAAAAAGAAAAAGAAAGAAAAGAAAAAGAAGAAGGTGGATTAAGTGTAATTATCACACTTGTCTTCACAAAATCAAAGTTTGGAGCTTAAGTCGGACCTTTGGAATTTTAGTGCGGGCGGAACCTTAGTGAGATCCGTGTTTGAAATTCAACAGTCCTTGAGAATCCCAAAACTCTGTCCAAGTCTCCTCAATAGCCAGGTCAGAAATACTTCAACTCATACGCAAACTCTTACGACTATGAGTCTGACTCGTACAGTGTAAGTGATGGTGGCCCTCCCCACTGAAATGGCAAAGAGACTGACTTCTCCAATACGACAACCCAATGATTCCCCAATCCAATAACTCCATCCTCGAGGAGCGGGGTATTCCCTTCTAAGTTCAAGTGGCAACCAGCTCAAGAGGAGGGGGTGAAGAGAAGAATGGACGGTAGCCAGTGTAGCTACCTATCCTTGGATGCAAGACCAGTGTAGTCAAGTCATCCTGTTGCAGGCTCACATATTTGACTTTGGAACTCAAGCTTGCTTATTGACTTTACAACATTTGTACATACTTGCAGGCCTTTTATTTTTGTACATGCCTGAACACACTTTTTTTTTGAATACTATATACAGCAGCATTTACATAAGGAGTTTTTCCTCTTGAGCCAGTAGACTATCCCTCTTTTGAAGCTTTATCGCAACCCACAGCCTGCTGTCTTTAGACTTCCTAATCACTGGACGGGTTGGGGTGCACTTCCCTCCCTAAAGGAGGACAAATGTTTCCACTTGTGTGCGTCTCATACCGGCAAATCCAATCTCCTCACCACTCCAACTGAGTCGAGCCATGTGAAAGGTGCAGGTGTCCAAGTTAGGTCATTATCAACAAGAGTCGTGCGTGTGCTCCGAAATACTCTACTTAGGCAGTCAATAATCCATTGAACCAAGTCTCGTGATCCTCAAAGAATTAAGTCGACTAGACCTGAAGTACCTCAAACCCATTTCCTATAAGGTTCCTGTTATTAGGTAGATTTTAAGGTCCAATCAAGCTCCAATCTCCGGATTTTACTTAGACTTGTTCAACTATCAAACTCAATCCGAAAAATGCGAATGCTATGTAATGTGATGCAGAAAGTATTTTTGTGATGCAATTTTCAAATATTTTCAACTTTTTATGGATTTTTGAAAAGCTGATGATGTGCATCTGCATTTTTTGTATTTTTCAAAAAGGTTTTTCAAATGTTTTTTTGGATTTTAATTTTGCAAATGTTTTTTGGATTTCTTTTTGAAAACAAAAAGATTTTGGCTGAAAACAAGGTGAAAAATATGTACATGGGAGTGCTTCTTATATCTACAAGAAGTGGATTTCAAGAATTTACAGGGTAAGTGGTCAATTTTATACATATCTATATAGTGGATTTTGGTGAGATGTATGTATTCCTCAAACTTATTTGACACAAGTTTTTCAAAGAATTTCTGAAAACTATAGTCCAAAATAATTTTTACAAGCATTTTTGCAAACATGTACACACATTTGAAAATCATTTCGCAAAGGTTTTCAAAACAGTATAAATAGATTTTTCAAAATATTTTTGCAACCATTTTTCAAGTCATTTGCAAATCAATTTTCAAACATTTTATTTCACATAAAGAAAAGAAATTTTACAAACCACACATTTTTACACAGGTTGAAAACGTGTAACAAAATATTTTCAAAATAGTTTTCAATAAATGTTCACAAAGATTTTCAAAATATTTTTCAAACATTTTGCAAAAAAAAACATTTTCACCTGATTTATTAATCAGTAATTACAAAAAGAATTTGAGGAATAACCACATCTCTTTTATTAAGGATTTTTTTAATGAATTTTAATGAATGATTAGCCATATTATTAGGAAAATATGAAAGCACGAGTTATGGCTAAAGTATATATGCAGTATATACGACCCCCCTATACTTAGCTTGAGCTATGTCCTCATAGATCGGAGAGAAAAGAGAAGACATAACTCGTACTAAGTATAGGCAAGTCTAAAGAAGAAAGGAATAAATAAAGGAATGAATAAACTAATGAGAAGTTGACCGTCCCCCCTATACTTAGGATCCTAAGTATAGCAGACTGTACACAAGGTATGGAGGGTCAAGGGTGGGAATGAATAGACCGTACTTAGATTATCTCCCCCTATACTTAGGGTAAGGTATCCCTAAGTATAGACAAGAAGAGGAGACAATGGAGAGGATCGAAAAGAATAGAATTAACTCGGGGTGCACACCCCCCTATACTTAGGACAAAGTACGTCCTAAGTATAGAAAACTGCCTACAAGGGGCGACACCTTTTTGATAGATAAAGAAAATAGAAGAGGAAAAGAAGAAAAGAAGAAAAGAAGAAAAGGGATGAAAGTGGATATGAGCAACTCGGGATGCGCATCCCCCCTATACTTAGGATAGAGTACATCCTAAGTGTAGCAATGATGAACAAGATGACATCAATTCGGTAGAAGAGGGTAGAAGATATTGAAAAGAAGAAAAGAAAAGAAGAAAGAGAAAAAGAAAAAGACAAAAAATCATTAAAAAATGTTTTGTTGTGCTTCGCTTTTCTCTGCCTCTTTGGAGATATTCAGCTCATCCTCATGGATTACTTGAACTGAGTCAACGACAACCATGAATGTATCATGTTCAAGGTATGGCTTCAGAAGCTGTCCATTGACTACAAATGGCTGTGCGTCAGCTGACAGATTGGATATCAATACACTTCCGTTGTCACGCACCTGCCTAACCAAAAACGGCCCAGTCCATTTGCTCTTCAATTTGCCTGGAAAGATCTTCAATTTCGCATCAAACAACCACACCTTCTGACCTAGATCAAAGGACTTGCGACGGATATGCTTGTCATGCCATGTTTTGACCTTCTCCTTGTACATCAGGCTGTTGTCATATGCATAATCTCTGAATTCCAGTAATCTGTTCAGATCCAGTTTTCTGTTCTTTCATGCTTGCTTGGAGTCCAAATTACAAATATTAATGGCCCATAAGGATTTGTGAATTAGCTCGACGGGCAAATGACATGGCTTTCCATACACAAGGCGGTAGGGAGACATTCCCAAAGGTGACTTGTACACGGTTCTATAAGCCCAAAGAACGGAATCAAGCAGCTGAGACCAGTTCTTGCGATCCGGACGCACAAGCTTCTGTAAGATTGTCTTGATTTTCCTGTTTGAACATTCAGCTAAGCCATTGGACTGCGGGTGGTAGGGTGAAGCAACACGATGCTCAATGCAGAATTCTTGGGTTAGCTTCTTCACCTCTCTGTTTATGAAATGACTACCCCCGTCAGATATGAGAATCTTGGGAATCCCGAACCGTTCTATGATGTGATCTCTCAAGAATCGACAGACAGTTCTACTGTCAGCGGCTTGGGCGGGAATAGCCTCCACCCATCGACTTACATAATCGACAGCAAGCAGAATATATTCATAACCCTGACTGTTGGGAAACGAGCCCATGAAGTTGATGCCCCATGCGTCAAAGACGTCTAATATCTGAATGTATTTCAGAGGCATCGTGTCTCTCATTCCTATGGTTCCGCCCATCTTCTGGCAGTCAGTGCAGCATTTGACATATTCATCTGCATCTTTGAATAATGAAGGCCACCAGAGGCCACTTTGAAGAACTTTTGTTGTCGTCCGTTTGCCTGAATGATGTCCTCCAGAATCTTGATCATGACATAAAGCGAGGACACTTGGAACTTCCTCCTGAGGAATGCACCTTCTCCAGATACAACTGCTCCCTCACGAAACAGATACGGGTCTTCACACTGGTAGAAATGGATTTTAGACAAGAACCTGTCTATTTTCAATTTAGGCCAGTCCTGTGGGATTTTCTTGGCAACCAGGTAGTTCACGATGTCCGCATACCAAGGGAGTGAGGTGACAGACAGAATTGCCTCATCTGGAAAGGTCTCTGTGATCAGCTGCAAGTTCAGCTTAGGAGACTCTGGTTCAGGAAGCCTTGACAGATGATCGGCCACTACATTCTTGACCCCTGGTTTATCTTTGATTTCCAAGTCAAACTTCTGGAGGAGAAGGATCCACCGGATGAGACGTGGTTTGGCGTCCTTCTTCTGCTGTAAGTACCGAATGGCCGAATGATCAGTGTAGATGATTACTTTGGACCCAAGGAGGTATGATCTGAACTTTTCCAAGGCAAAGACTACCGCTAGCAGCTCCTTTTCAGTGACAGTGTAATTTTTCTGGGCTTCATCAAGTGTTCGGCTAGCGTAGTGAATTGCAAATGGTACATTATCCTTCCTCTGTCCCAGTACAGCTCCGGATGGCATAATCTGACGCGTCGGTCATGATCTCGAAGGGTTGAGTCCAAATCGGTGGCTGTAAGACAGGGGCCTGCGTGATGAGTTCTTTCAACTGATTAAAGGCAAGGAGCACACGGTCATCTACAATGAATTCATTATCCTTGCCGAGCAACTCAGTCAGCGGTCTGGCCAGTTTGCTGAAATCTTTGATGAATCGCCGGTAGAAACCGACATGGCTCAAGAATGACCGGACTTGCTTGATGTTGGTAGGTAGCTCAAGTTTGGAAATCACGTCCACCTTGGCTGGGTCAACCTCCATACCACGTTTAGAAACAACGTGACCCAACACAATTCCTTCGGTCACCATGAAGTTGCTCTTCTCCCATGAAAGCACAAGATTGACTTCGCAGCACCTCCGTAAGACTCGGTCTAAATAATCTAGGCATTGATCAAAGGAATCTCCGTAGACCGAAAAATCGTCCATAAAGACCTCGAGAAAGTTGCCCACCGTATCGGCAAAAACTGCAAGCATACACCTCTGAAATATGGCTGGGACGTTGCATAGCCCGAACGGCATCCGTCTGAAGGCATATGTGCCAAAAGGACAGGTGAACATGGTCTTCTCTTGATCTTCAGGAGCAATAGCAACTTGATTATACCCAGAGTATCCATCCAAGAAGCAGAAGTATTCCTTCACGTCCAATCTCTCCAAGATCTGGTCGATGAAGGGTAGAGGAAAGTGGTCCTTCTTGGTAGCGAGGTTAAGTCTTCTGTAATCCACGCATACTCGCCAAGAAGTGGGTACTCTGGTGGCAATCTCCTCTTCTTTGTCATTCTTCACAATGGTGATCCCTGATTTCTTGGGCACAACATGCAGCGGGCTCACCCATTTGCTATCGGAGATGGGATAGATATATCCCGCATCGCACCATTTCTGGATCTCTTTCATAACAACCTCCCGCAGGTTCGGATTTAATCTTCTCTGCAGTTCTCGAGAGGGCCTGCAATCTTCTTCCAGAAAGATGCGGTGTGAGCAGAGTGACGGATTGATCCCATGGACATCAGAAGTTCGCCAGCCTATCGCCTTGCGGTTGCGTTCAAGAACCTCCATCAGACGAGATTCTTGGTCTTCAGTCAGATGGGCATTGATGATGACTGGGTGCATATTAGGTTCTCCCGCAAGGAAGGCATACTTCATGTTGGAGGGCAAACGTTTTAGCTCTGGCGGAGTCTGAGCTGCTTCAGTGGTGACTTCAGCTATCAGTGCAGGTGGTGATTCATTCAGTTGTTCGGTGTCCACCATATTCTGATCTGTTTATTCTCTCAAATCCTGACAGAATTCCTCAATAATTTCTTCTTCATTCAAGGATTCTTCAGACTTCAGCTCTTGGTTCTGAAGGCACATCACTCCCACGGCAGTCTCTTGCAGCACATCAGTGAGTTCCTCATCCTGATTGATAAGGGGAAATTCGACTGCGCACTCCACTTCCTCCTCGGGACGGAGGAGTTCATGGATCTCATTGTCATCCAGAAATAAATTGGTATCTTGAATTTCTGCTAGAAAGTCGCAGTCATCAGCATATTCAATCACCCTTGCACACGATGTAGATGTCTGCTCGGCTGGTGTTCCCTCAGACAGGGTCTCTACTCCGATTATTTCATTGCCAGCACCAAAAGTGATTTCTCCCGTCCCATAATTCACTACTACGTTTGATGTCCGCAGAAATGATCTTCTGAGTATGATCGGGGTAAGGAGCAATGGAGAGGGGACGTCCATATCTAAGACCACAAAATCGGCCGGGAATGCCTTTCCCTGAACCGTGACGATCACGTCCTCCAACAGGCCCCTAGGCCGCTTGACTGACTTGTCTGCAAACTGCAGAATCATTTTTGTAGGCTTGAGCAGTCCTAACCTGAACTCCGTGAGTAGAGAGGCTAGCATCAAATTGACAGAAGACCCACTGTCGAGAAGTGTTCGCTCAAACTCCTGATTAAACATCTGGCAACGTACAAGAGGTGCTCCCATATCTGGCTTTTTATCCTGGAGGTTGCTGATGGCGTTCACGGTGGCCATTGTGAGGATATGCTTTTCGGACTTGCCACCCTTGCTTCTGGAATTGTGGGGGTTCGGCCTGCGCTTGGTCGTGCATGCCTCTTTTAATCCTTTCTTTACAGCTGGCATGTACTCAAGATCTTTCGTTAATGGTATATTCAGCACCAAGTTCTGAATGATTTCTATGATGGCAGGATCAGACAAAGCACTTTTCAAATTTTTCATTTTTTGTGTTTTTCATTGCTTCTGGAAAAGGAATATTTACAAAATTGTCACCAATTTCATTCAAAATAGTGTCCATATTGTTGTTTACAGGTAGATGGCAAAAAGGAATGGATTCATCTACAATTTATGGACCAAAAGTGACAGGCTCGGCTTCTGGTGCTGGCGTTAGACTCGCTGCAGGTGTAGTGCTCCTCCTGTCAGGAACTGGCTGTGAGGCAGGTGCAGGCGTCTCCAATGTTGGCTATTCTCCACCGAGGTTGCTGCTATCTTTTTGTGTTTTTCTATTTTCTTCATTTTTTTGGATTTTTTTAATGCTGGTGCTGCTCCCAAAATACTGCTCGGCCCTGGTGTTGGCTGGACTGACGATTCCCCGTCAGATGCAAGATGCTTTCCTTTCGCCGTCGCCGATTGCTGGAGTGTCCTACCGCTCCTGAGAGTAACAACATTAGATAAAAAAATAATTTAATTCACCTGATTCGGATTGGACACTGCCGGCTACCTGCTCCTTGCGTCGGAAATTGTTCGGGTTGGCTTCGACCTGGGCTGGTATGGCGGTCTTGGCTGCCGTCAGGTCGTCGATCTTCTGGTTCATCTCAGCCATGTTTTTCATTAACTGCTCCAAACAGGCCAGGGCCGGGTTGACCGGAACAATCTCAGAGGAGTCCCCCTGCTGGGGTCTAGAATGCCGATATGGTGGCTGCGATTGCGACTGGTAACCTTGTGAAAATTGGTGATGAGGAGGGTTGGAGGAATGTTGATTGAATTGAGCAACCGGTTGTTGGTGATATACCTATCCGCGATATCCGGACTACTGAGGACCGTGCTGGTAATTCTGCCTCCAGGTGTTTCCCTACGATGGAGGCTGATACTGATAAGAAGGCTGGAAGGGTCTCCCACCTTGCTGCTGCTGATGATAGGGCATGTTGCCCATGTTCTGACCCTGAGAATGTCCCTGAGGACGGGTCAGCTGCACTTCATTATTCCATACGCCATTGATTTCCTGAATCAGTGGCGGGGGTGGAGAGAACTGCTCGGAATAGACTGGCTGGGACTCAGGTTGGTATACAACCATCTGTGTCTGGGGTTGCGGTGGCTGCTCCGGAACCTGCACGTAGTACACGTGCTGGACTGGCTGGGGTGGCGGGGGAGTCGACTGAGGGTTTTGCTGCATTGTAGGCTCCTTCTTCTCAGCACTCGGCTCTGCAGAGGTGGACACAATGTTGCACATGTTGGCGTTCAATGCACGCACGAGCTGCTCCAGCTGTTGGTAGATCTGATCGAGCTTTTCCAGACCTTGGGTCCTCTTCTCAATGACTGCCAATTTTCGAGGTCCTGTGACCTCTTCTCAGTGATGTCCACTTTGGACAAGTGGCTCCCAATGATGCTCAGGTTGGAGCTCTCGTCCTTGTCTTCGGTGTGAGAAGCCATGTTCATTGGCTTGTTGATGGCGGTTGGTGGCTTCATGTATACTCTGGACGAGGATTGGGCTGCTTCTCCTTCAGCAATTTCTTCGAAGACGTTCCATACCACGTCCTCGTCCTTGTTGAAATGTGAACCGCCGCAAGCTGCATCTACAAGCTTTTGGCTCTCAAATGATAGCCCCTCAAAGAAGTGTTGTACGAGACTGGTCTTCGGAATGTCATGGTGGGGGCACTTCTCCTACAGATCTTTAAATCTCTCCCACGCTTCATGGATGGTCTCGTGGGGCTGCTGGCAGAAACTTGAGATCCGGGCACGCATCTGATTCAATCACCCGAGAGGATAGAATTTATGGAGAAATGCAGATTTTAGCTCCTCCCAGGTTGTGACGACCTTCCCAAGATGGTCAACCCAATAAAGGGCCTTGTCTTGAAGGCTGAAGGGGAACGCGGTCATCTTGACTACCCCCAAAGGAATTCCGGGGTAGTGAGCAGTGGCACAGATACGGCCAAACTTCTTGAGAAAACTGTACGGTTCCTTAGTGGTGTTCTCATGGAATGTGGTGAGGAGCGACAGAAACTGCGGCTTCAGCTCGAAGTGGGCGTGCATGCGTGGAACCTGAATCCACTCAGTGATGCATCCCGCTCCTGGGTTGTATGTTTCCTTCAGTGTGGGCTTAGGCTGCGGTGGATCTCCTCCTACTACTTCAAATTCGGGTCCTCCCACTGAGAAGGCATCTCTGACTTCTTTAAAATTAAGCTCGTTGTTCTGATCATCCTCTTGTCGGCCGTCTCTCGCATCGGCCCTCCTCCTCAGATCGTTCAGTATGTCCTGGAAGGCTGTCTGGGCTAGGGCTTGATTAATCAACTGCTGCTGAATGGCTTGGATAGAAGCCAACAGCTGACTGTTAACCTCGCCCTGCGTGGTGTATTGTCCTTCCCCTGGATCGACTTCAGGTTCAGGTGGGGCTTGTGATCCTTTTCCTCTTCCACCTGCCATCTCGGATTCTGTCTGATTTGCTGGCTCGGGCTCTAAGTCTGCACATGGTAGAATGCCCCGATCAGTCTGAATTGCAGCACCAGATAGAGAGATGTTATCTGTGTCAAAGTCAACACATAATTTCGCTAAGGATGGCGATGTATAAGGAGTGAAATCAATTGCCATCCAAAACGGACAGAATTCGAGATGAGAGTGATCCCGGTTTATTGAAGAAGACAGGGAGTCTGGAGATCGGTTCATAGGGTTTGAACCGTGTTCTCGGGAATCACCCTGAATTATTGGAGAGGGCGAGCGAATGGAACTGATGTGGGTGCCGACAGGGCCTCGACTAAACCGCCCATTCGTCGCCATCTCGAAGATCAAGAGGAAGATCGATGTGGATGAAAGATATGGAGGTCAACAAGGAATCAAGGGAGTGCAAAACAGTAGAAGACTCACAATGAGCAAGGGTCAACTGGAGGGAAGACAAAATTTTGCGCAAAGGCGCGATATTTTTGATCTTGACCTAAATGTGACTAGCAATCAAACACAAAACAGGGGTGAGTTCACCAACTTAACACATGAAGCCGTGAAGTTTCGGCTATTATCTTGTCGGTTTTAGTTTGAATTCAGGAATTTATCTTGTCACGACTCCATAGAGCGCTATGCCTAAAGGAGAGAGAGTACTGCCGGAAAAGTATTCTCGTACTTGTCCTCCTCCTGTGTAACCTGTAACTTACGCTTTTGAAGGTCCTTGTAACCCTTCCTGGATCCCTACTCAGCCAAAGAAATAGAGGGAGGAAGCCGATAGGCGAAACCGATACTTCGGATCTCGCTCGCAACGAAATCACCCGTGAGCGTGCAAGATCCTACTCGGACGCAGACGGTGAGACAGACACACCCGTGAAGGCGTGGCCTATGCTCGGTACTTCGGACAAGGTCGATGCTCACACAATAGTGAGTCACCAATGGTGACCAAGCCCTACTCGCCTACGTACGATAGTAGCGCCAATACTTCGGAAATCCAAGCGATACACAAGGCAGCCACAAGTTGGGTTTTGGACTCTAATCCTTACGAAGCGCTCACCTCACTTGGAAGGAGACCTTCCCATGCAACCTGAAAACAAGTGAGGGTGTTACTCTCCCCAATCAACGAGTCCAATTACCAATTTTATTTAGGTCAAGGTTTTCTTAGCAGTCCATTTTTTAATTTTTTTGTGTTATCGCTTCTTTTGAGTGGGTTCAAATAAGCGCCTAACGATTTTGTATTTTCTTGATCCTACTTTGTCCAAAAACAGAGGGAGAATAGAGTCGGAAAAGCCGATGCAAGTCGACACCAAGGTGGAAATCTCACCTTTGTGCCTAGATGATGGATGCAAAGTAAGAAGACTTACAGCGAATCCCAGCTCTCTCCATGCGGGATGCAAAGCAGAATTTATAAACCTAACTATATGCCGGTTTGCAAGGCGGAAATCGTCCTAAGTAGGCAACTGCTAGCGTGAAGAACCACGAGCTAATCACTCATCTCCAATCCGAAGGTCCGGTCTAGGCTCACCCCTCCTCTGCTCAACACACTTGAGTTTAGGAGAAAGCACTTTACAGGGAGAGCTCGCAGCACGTGGATCAAAGAAGAGTGACTTCGCTGTTTAATTAAACTAAGTCCAAGCACGATCTATAGGTACATGCAATTGTTGTTAAGATGTTTGGACCTAATCTAATCGATCAAGCAATGCCTAGATATAAGAGCTTAATCCACAAAAGAAATGAAAAAGAAATCAAAACCGGAAAATGACAGTCGAGAAAACACGAGAAAACCACGGTGAGTCCCCGGGTGAGCAAACACCCGGAAATTAGGCCCGAAGTGTTCGAGTGTCCAAGTCATGTATTATTACAATTAATCAAATCTCTCTCTCACAAAAAAAAATGAAAAGCTGTCTCTCTCTCTCTCTCTCTCAAGCTCTCCTGCTCTCTCCTGTCAGCTAGGGTAGAATAGCCGACTCCTCCTCCTAAGGATGCACAGGATCCCCTAGGCGATCCTCCTCGGTCAGCGGTCCCTCGCAAGAAAACAAAAGAGGGGTGTCAGACAGTCCAAAACAAATTATGCAAGAAAAACAAATAAGCAAAAATGGCTAAGCAGATAATAGACTCAGAAGTACTCTAAAAGCTGATGCTCCCCGGCAACGGCGCCATTTGAAAAACGATTTGGCGGGAGCCGCTAAATAGTGGTCTGACAACATAGACTCACTGTCGCTGATGCGACTACTCAAGCCTCTTCGTTTGTCAACAATTAACCCACACAATCAATAAAGCAATCAATAGCAAGGATTAAAATTTATTATACCCTACTAACAATGTACAGTGGCAAGCAAGTAGGGGTCGAACACAGGAAACAACAGTGCAGAGTATGGACAAGAGTCAAAACCTAGGTCTAATAAACCACTTAGCCAATCTAAATTTTTTGTGTGTTTTTAATTTTTAATTTTTAATTTTAATTATATTTTTTTTACTTTTTAATTTTGTATTTTGATTTTTAATTTTCTGATTTTTATAATTCTATATTTTATATTTTTCTATTTTCTTTTTTGAATAGTGGAAAAGAAAGACAATGTAATAAAAGAGGTGATAAAATATTTATAAAAATATGCAAAAATAGTCAAAAATTCAGATATGAAATCTTTTTGGTCTTTTTATAATTTTCTAATGTTTTTGTGATTTTTGGGTAATTTTCAGAATGTTTTTGGTATTTTTAAATAACAAAATAAAGCAAAAACAGTGAATAAACTACTGGTTGGGGATAAAATGGTAATTAAAAATAGCAAACAACCACCAAAATTTTTCAAACTAATTTTAAAATAAAAAGGATAAAATATAAAGGACACAGGAACTGAGTTTGTGATTTTCGGAGTTTTCTAGGATTTTATATTTTTTTTTGAAGTTTTTATGTATTTTTGAATTTTTAAGGTTTTTCTTTTGAAATTTTAGTGGTTTTTGGATGAAAATAAAGTAGGTCAAAACACAGCAGAGAATATTTTTGGAATTTTTTAAGGCCTTTTAATATTTTTTGGTATTTTCTAAGCTAGACAATGCTGAAATAACATGTTTTTGATTTTTAATAAATACAAAATTGCAATAAAATTAAAAACTAAAAATATGGCGTGAAAGTGTAAGCAAACAGGAGCTTAAGTCTATTTTTTGAGAATTTTTGGCATTTAAATGAGGCGTGAAATAAATAGCTCAAGCATACAAAAATCCTAAGCCTGACAGGGGTATAAATGCAATTACAGAAACATCCAGGGGCTCAGGTGCAAATTCCACAAAAAGACACGCGCGAGGCACGCGTTCTGTCATTCACAGGGGCATAATTGTAATTAATGAAAACCGGCTGGGCATACATGCAATTTTTCCAAAAAAATTATTTTAATTATCTACGCACAGGGATATAATTGCAATTACCTAAAAGTTCAGGACCAAAAATGCAAAATACCCAAAAGTCACGCGCCCCAGTCACGTGAGGTGACGTGGCGTGGACCAAAGTGCAAATATAAAAAGTGTGAGGACCTAAGTGCAATTATTACAAAAGTTTTTAAACTGCAGACGAAAGTTTTTAATACTAAAAAGTAAATACAAGAGCACGTGGGTCGAAGATGCAAAATACCCACGGGGAGTGATCGTGCGGCCGATGGAGCTTCACTTGGACACGTGGCGAGCATCGAACGGCTGATACCCCTTCGTCCTGGATGGCTGAGATTAGATCTTGGGTTGCTGATCCAACGACGGGGAGCACAGAGCGATCCGACGGCTGCTGTGGCGTCTGGAGGTGGTCTCAGATCCGACGGCGGGGGAAGAGTCACGAAGAACTCCTCCCCGCCGAGCTTTGGTTGGTGATTGCGGCCGACACACGGTCGCTCCGGCCCCCGGATCAAGGGCAAAAGGATCCTGGGGCCCTTCCGCGTCTGATGGTGGCCTCAGGCGAGGTTGCGACGACGTGGAGAGCTCGGACGACGGAGGCGACCGGGGCGGTTGGTCCTGGAGTCGACGAGGGTCGATGGAGCCTTCTCTTGGGCTCTGATCTGCAAGATGAGGTGCGCAAAATCCAAGCGAACAAAAAGGTGGTCTCGGATGGTTCGATGGAGGCGGAGGGTGGCTCGGGCATGTAGCTCCGGCGAGCGGCGGAGAGGGGAGCTCGGGCGACTCGATCTGGGCGAGATCGAGGTGAATGGATGGGTGGAGCGGAGCGATTGAATGAAGGGGGAGAGAATGGAGGTGATTTTGGCGGCGGTCAACAACGGGAGTGGCCAGAAAATGGGGGCGGAGCTCAGCTCCGCCGTGGCTTCGATCAAGGAATCACGGCGATTGACAAAACGAAACGCAAAACTGCTCTAGACCTAACCTAATCTAAGCTAAAGCTACCAGAAAATGGAAAGAAAAGGGGAAGAAGCTCACCAGAGACGTTGGGCTACGAGGCGTGGCGGAGCTCCGACGAGGGATGGATCGCTTCGATTCTACACCAAACGACGCGAACCCCGGGTCGATTCGACTCCCACTGTCACCAGGAGCATGAGGAGGTAGGGGTTTTCAGGTGATTTTGGCGGAAGAAGGATCAAAATTTGAATTGAAGTCAGGGGTGCTCTTTTGTAGGGTTGACGGGCGGCATGGAAGACGAGGCTCGAAACGCCTCGATCAGTAGTCTTCAGCCCCAGATTTCACTAGGGCGTGAATCACCATTGATCGAGGAGCAAAAATGCAGAAGGCATCGTCATGGATTGGTGCAAGGTCGAGCCTAGGAAATGGCGAGAAGATAAGACAAAACGTCTTCTGACAGGTCAAGGGGAGGAGGTCAGACAGTTGACCGAGGTCAACTGTCAGACCAACCTGGTTGGTCCACGTGGACCAACCAGGAAAAATCCCCTGAAAATTATTTCAAAAATCAAAATAAAATAGTAAATCATTTTATTTATTTATGGTTAAAAATAAAAAATGCTTATAATTTTATAAATTATTTTATGGTAATTTTTATTTATTTTTATTAGGTATATTTTCACAAGTTTACTTTTAGCCCTATATAGGTACTTATACCTATGTATTTTTATTACTTTATTTTTATTTTGTGTCTTTTAATTTTATTATTTTTATTTATTATTTTCTAAAATTATCAAATACTTTTATATACGCAAATATATTTTTATTTTATTTTTCTGAGATGTTTTGTATATTAAATAAAATATAAGTAGATATAGTATAGGTATGTACATAGGTATAATACCTGTGTATTTTATTTACAAATATTTTTATTTTGAGTTTTCTTTGCATTTTTGTTCTGATTTTAATGTAAATACTTATTATAAGTAATATTTACAAAATTATAAAAATATAAAAATACAAAAAATAATGAATAAATAATAAATTGAATATTTTAATTTGTACAAGTATACAATAGGGGTCCAAAACTCAACTTTCAAACCGTAGCTCCGCCAAATGCAAACCACCACCATTGGATATATTATTTTATTCTATATACAATTAAAGGTGAGTTTGATGCATTCGGAGTTGTCAGTTGTGAGATACGGGTCTGGGAAGTTGGGATTCTGGATTTTTATTCAGATCATAACTCTTTATCTGTACATTATTTTTCAGTGAAATCAATTTTGTATTTTTCTTTATTAAATTATCTACAACTTTCATGTACAAAGTTTCTTTATTTGATGAATAAAAAGTAGAACCAAAAATAGGTCCCAAAATGAATTGAAGAGTGAATAGGAACACATTGTATTTGACCCTTATCTCCCCCTACTTTATTCCTTGTCGACCTAGTCATCGAGATGCCTAGGTCTCGGGGTTTCGGGTCATTAAATATTTACAATATTTTATTCTTTTTCTTTTCTTTTATTTATTCTATAATTTTGGCTTTAAAAACCACATTTTATACACTATTTACACCTATGTGCATGAATGCTAAAATGCAGGAATTAAGGCTATTTACAAGCATTTGGCAGGGTTTTTTAGGCCAAAATGATAGAATAAAGATGATGAAATGTGGATTCATCAATAGGTAAATAATTAGGATCGTGATATCCACATTATTCATTTCCATGATAATTAAATCACATTTAATCATCTTGGATCTCTATTCTCATGTCCCAAATAATATGAATTAGATTCACATTATTTACACCTTTGATAATTAAATCACATTTAATTATCTAGATAACTATCCTTGTAATACGATCAAATTCATATTATTCATGATAAGTAAATCACATTTATTTATTAATTTTATCAATGCTTGGATATATATATATATATATCAACAATATAATTATTCTTTAACTCTTTAAAAGATAATGCACTTTCTCCGTGGATACTTGGAGATAAGGATAGCGCGATTGTATTGTTCCACGTATAGTGACTTGGATATTGAGATCATATCTCAAATCCAGATCTTGCGGACCTCTCATAGATGCTTGATTAAATCAAGACCGCAAATCCAATATTCTCATTGCATTTGAATCACATTCAGATCAATGTCCAACATTTGGATCAAGATCATATCACTTCTCTACTGAGAGGTGTCACTAAAATCCAGACATGTTTCATCACTCCCTAGGAATGGAAGCGTCATGGTTATACAATTGTTTATGATCACATCACTCTCATGTATTCCTAATACATGTACATCTTGCATACTAGAAGACCAAGATTAAACACGAAGTTTTATATCTCTTTTAGACTGTCTTCTTCAGATTTTATCATTAAGGTTTTCATTCAATCATTGGGAGTCGGTATCAATCATATACTTTCCAAAAGCATATATCATACCTAGGTGTTGATCATATACTTTCCAAAAGCATATATCAAACCTTGTAAATTTAGCCAAGCTTCTAAAGTGAGACGACCGTGCACGGAATTTGATTCTTCCCAATATCTCATGAGTGAGCTCTGTCTTTTGGTTCAATAATGAACATGTATGATCCCTTTGAGAGATTGTATTACTCATATGCCCTTGTATGCACACCAACACACCGGTGTATAGACCTTGGTTAGGTCATCAACCCATTGGTCTACCAAATGTACATACTCAAACATATAGTAACACATTTGTCTCCGATCATAAGATGCGTGCCTATGTCATGACAACATACGACATAGGTCTTTGGTTATCTCGATCTCGTTAAGTCAACTCTTTGACCTAAACTTATCTAACACATCCGAATCTCTATTCCTATGCAGAGGACCTGCATCAAGAGGTCGGTCAGATATCAGCCTTTAGAGAAAGGATTGTCATCTCTTCTCAGGATGGAAATCATCTCTTAATAATCATTTGATGGTGCTTGATGAGTCCTCAATCTAACTCTTTTAGATATTCATCCAAGCATCAACCTCTATGATTCAACAATTGAATCAACAACTGTATGATTATCAAGATGGCCATGGTACATAACCCTAATTATACAGATCCATGCAACTGCCAGCTACGACTCTTGGGCCGGGATGTTCGCCTCGTGCCTAGGAATGTTTTGGTGCTAGTTTGCAAGTTAAATGACACATATGAAGCCTTGAAGATCACCTAGAGGTATCTAGGCACTTCAACCTTGTTGAGCGCCTCGAGCCCCACCACCGTCCTTAGAGTTTGCCATTGCCTGCGAAGCACCCCCAACTCACTTCGAGGATTGTTGGAAGTGTTGTTCATCACCGGACAATGGAGAGCGGCCCAATCAAAGATCATGGCTATTGAGTTCTAAAGAGTTCTTCTAAAGGTGGCCTACATCGTTAGATCAAGAAATAGGGCCCATGTCTAATCCTGTCCCTTGGTTCTCTACAAAGTTCCGCCCAACTAGAGCCGCCGCGATCTGCACGTACCACGTGAAGAATGGCGCGAACCAGCCACTTAAATTGGTAAATTGCTCGATACCCCCTCAATATTTTGTAATTTCTAAATAGTTTTGTAAATATTATGTGTCGTTTAAAATTAGTGGACAATTTGCACATCCCCCATTGTATATTTTAAATATTGCAAAATAGTCCCTACTATTCACATGCACTAGCACGTGTTATGCTGTAAAAAATACATGTAAAACCATGTGGGTTATGTTAATTATTGTTTAATATATAAACTACGGATATTAGTTGTAAACTTTTGGGTTATTTGCATGGAGCCCCCTGTGTTTATTTTTAATTGTAAATATACCCATGCTAATTTTAGTTTTTGTGTATATTTCTCTAGCTTTTAAAAATAACACCCGTGCTCCAAAAATTCTTAAAAAATAGGGTTAAGTTCTTACTTACGTGTAGTTTCGAGCTATATTTTTAGAATAATATTTTAGGACTTTTACCTATTTTTTAAAATAAAAAAGAGCTTGGATATTCCCTGTTTGCAGTATAAAATACCAAAAATATAAATCATTTTAAAAATTTCCAAAAAATATTTTATTTATTATTATATTTTTTAACTCTAGACCAAAAATCCCTAAAAATAGAAAAATTAAAAGATACAAAACTAAAAGTCTAAAATCCAGTAAAAACCCCTAAAATCCTAAAATTATTTATTTTATCTCTAAATTTTCTTTATATTTTATACTATCTAATAAAATAAATTGATTTGAAGAATTTTTGACATCTTTTTCTATTTTTTATCTTCAAATCAATTCAGCTTAATTACTTAATCCCTGTTTTGGGATATTTTTGACTATATATATATGAGAAAAAATTCTCTAAAAATCACAAAAAATAGTGACATATTATAAAAAACACAAAAACATTTTATTTTGATATTTTTTCTATTTTTACCTATATTTATAAGTATATTATCCCATAGTGTATTGTATATCTATATATTACAATATATAAGTTATAATATTATTCATTATTATACATATTTTAATAATTATTTTAAAATTTAAAAATATTGTTATTACTTAAATATTAATTAAAAATAATATAATAATAATATTATATTTTAAAATCCACAGTCTTTGATTAATAGTGTGCATATTTATATACATACATACCTATATTATTTATTTATAAATAATATTTCGTGCTACTATGTGTGTTCCCTATGTTCGAGACCCTACTATACTTGTCACTATACATATTTATTTATAGGGTTCATAATAAATTTTGATTCACACATGTTATTCTTGCTTGATTATATTGTGGGGCTTGATTGTTGTCATACTCGCCTAGGTTTCTTGGGCTGTCTTCTCAGCGACTCAGTGGTCCCATCTTGTGTAGACCACAAGGCAGTCCAGAGTGTTTTATGCAGTTAAACACACATAGAGATGAAGAGCAACATATAAATTCTATGGAAATTGAAGAAGAAGCAAAACTGATAATGAAGATGAGATTATAGTATCCCCTATAGGAATACAAATTTGATATGATGATTATATCAAGGAATGCTGGACTAAGGTCAAAAAACCTTCTAAAAATGAGAAGTATTCTGGGATGAAGACATATCTTTGCGGGAATATTTCTCCCATCCCTTTCAAATTAAAAGGAGAGGAGGGAATCACATACAATGTGGAGGCTCTTCTCCAGTGCAGACCTTCTTCAACTCACCACATTGGCAAAAACATAACCGTCAGCAAGAACATTCTTGTGGGAGATCTGTTCCTCACATTCTCTTGTAGTAGTTGCAAAAGAAGCAAGAGCAAGAAGAAGGCATTAATGATCTTTTTGTGACTCCTCCTTAGTCCTTAACAAAGAAGCAAGAACAACAACAATTGCATTACTTTTTGAATACTAAAGTGATGGATATTCCTTCAAATACCCTTGAGATCTTAAAAGGCTATAGTGCTGTAGAAGAAAGTGAAGCTGAGGATGATTCAGGGGATAATTTTAGTAAGCCTTTGGGCAAGTCTTCTGTTCAGAGTTCAACTAGGAGTTTCAGAGAAAATGGGAGTCGCCTAAGAAAAGAACTCCAAGACTTACGGAAAGAGCACTTAGGAAGCTAAAGATAGTGCTTAATTTTGTAATTTTTGCAGGCCTTGTTGGTAGGGGTGCTCACGGGGCGGGTACCCGACCCGTTGAATCATGACCCGACCCGACCCATTGTTTCCGGGTCAATGGATCGACTCGACCCGTATCAACGGGTTTCCAATTCTAACGGGTACCCGTGGGTACCCATGGAATCATCAAATAAAATGCTCATGTTAAATCAAGAGTGCCGAACCCCCAAGCAGTACATAGTTAATGGACGCACGACTGATAATTGTAACATCTGGAGGGTCACTGAAGTATCTGAAATTTCCTCGATGTTACTACCCATTGATCGAAGTAATAATTCAAGGGAGATACTTCAGAAATCAATAATCAATACCAGAGTTTAACGAAGTTCAACAGACCCTTCCCAAACAAATAAAACATATGAACACTAATGGAAATGGTCCGCTTAGATTATCTGTTCTCGAAATTGTGATGCGCGGAAGAGAATAAATTTCCACTCTGAACTCGTTCAGCACTCAACTGAAACACACAGAGCTGTGGAAAGGTTGCGGAATGAATTGGGAATGAAATGGAAATCAAGCATTCGACGAATACTCGAACATTGTAGCAGTTGTGTGCATTTGGAAATGACACCTCCGATCAATTATATGATCTGAGATGGAAATCGAGGTGGCTGTGAATGCAATTGGTGATGGGTGGAATCAAGACTGGAACATGGATGAAAACACGAAGTTGAGTGGGCAATGCTCCCACTACCAAACCGGGTACCAAGTTCTACCCGTGGGTTTTCCATCGGGTCACTCAAGTTAAGCGGGTCGACAACTTACGGGTACCCGACCCGGATATCTTTTCATGGGTACCCGTAAAATCCGGGTCAAAATTTGTGGGGCGGGTCGGGTACCCATTGACCCTAAGAAATTGAACACCCCTACTTGTTGGCCAAATAGTGTTAGAAGCTTCAAGTAGATGCTATATGCCTCATCTGTGCTACATCATAATATCTTTCTTTGTGCAATGAAAGGGGACACCAGGACCCTTAAAATTACTGGACTTGCAGAAGAAGAAGAAGCCATTCTCATGCTTTAGTCTATTTAACCTAGGTGAACTTTTTTTTTTGAACAAACATGCGGTGATGAATGCTATAACATTCAAAATTATCAAGTAGCGGGTGTTCGTCAAATTATACAAACCAAAAGGTACGAAAAGAAAACCACATAAAAAAATCCTTAATGATTTAGTAAACCTTTTCATAGACAGATACATATTTGGACCAAACAAAAAAAAATCCTATTGGGTATAAACATATGCATTGCAATTTGCCATCCCATCATTTACCCCCCTTCTCAACAAGCACTCCGTTCCGGTAACAGCCCCACACTCTCGCCCAGACCCATCCCCGCTTTAAACCCATCTCCTTGTTTTTCCACAGTAACGCATCCGACGCCCATAGTCCGTAGCCGGTGACCAAAACCCCCTCCCAATCGCGGCACCAATTTCTCCCCAATCCATTCCCCCCGATCTCAGATCTCGAGGTCACCGCGTTCCCGCCTCCCCTTGCTTCCAGATCCCCGATCGAATTCGAACCCTAACGGATCAGATCTGTTGAAGCTTCGTGATCGGATCGAGCGCGGGAGGAAGAAAGATGCTGACGAAGTTTGAGACGAAGAGCAATCGGGTCAAGGGGTTGAGCTTCCACCCGAAGCGGCCATGGATCCTGGCGAGCCTTCACAGCGGGGTGATCCAACTTTGGGACTACCGGATGGGCACGCTGATCGACAGGTTCGACGAGCACGACGGGCCCGTCAGGGGTGTCCATTTCCACAAGTCCCAGCCCCTCTTCGTCTCTGGAGGTTTCTTAATCCTAAAACAATTCGATTTTTAGAGTTCCTTCTAATTTTCGTTGGTGATTGCCCAGTATATTTTATTATAAGGAAAGGGTACGTTTTGTGTGGTCAAAAAAGTTCGTTTTTTGGCATTCTTTTATTTTGGAAAAATATAGATCCAAAAAAATTATATTTATGTGCTAGGAAATTCATGGCATTCTTGTAGTGGGTTGTTCTTATGAATCTGAGTGTGCATTTTTTAGTCTAGACCAGTCTAAGATGGATAGAAAGATTGATTGATTAATGGTGTGGTGTGATATGATCATGTGGCCGACTGCCGACATTTATGTAATGTGCCATGTTTGTAGTCCACGAAGACTTCCATTATTTGCTTTTAAAGAATAGTATTTCCATATAGCTTGTATTTGGTCTAAACTATTGGCTTTTGAAGGCCCCGTTTTTTTGGTATTTATGGTGGTCTTGTGTTTTGCTAATATACATCTTGTAATTAAGCATTTTATGATGACATGATTTCGCCATGTATAATATGCTAGACGTTAGCGGTTGCCATTCAAGTTTAGTGATTTGGTGGCTACAAATATGCCCAACTAGGAGACTGGTTACCAAATGTGCAGCCTATATGTTTTTTAAAGGAAAGGGGGTGTGGCATTGAGGAGACACTCACCCAAAAAATCTTCTATACATTAACAAACTCAAAAAAGATATAATAACCAAAAGTCGCGTAGGCTTTTGGCATGGTGTCAGATGTTCTCCAACTATATTCTTTCCCCATGGAATATAACTCCACTCCGTGCTAGCAACAACAATCAGAGGAAAGATGCAACCCAAATCCTAATGGAGTTATTGCCCCCTCCCGATCAGAGGTACTCACCACATCAATGCATGCTGTAGACCAAACCTCTCTCGAGGTAGGGCATCCAAAGAAGAGATGCTCTACATCCTCCACAATTGTCGAGCAACGCTAGTAGGCATTTACACTGCCTGAGGAAAACTTGACATGTCGTTCACTAGTCATCAACCGATCACACCTCATGACTCAAATGAAGAAACCGACCTTTGGCAGTATTTCCACTGCCCAATGTGTCAGATATGATCTGAAACAATCTCCGGGTCAAAGACAGTTGTTGAATTAAAGGCCTTATATGCCTTCCTCATCGTGAAGCATCCATCTGCCTAATCCTAATGGTCTATACATTTGGCACATGTCCCATAAGGGTATATCACCTTTACATTCTATCTATAGCTAGGGATTTTCTGATGCAGTCGAGAAAAATGCAACGGTAGAGAAAATAATTTTAGTGAAAGAATTTAGAGAGGGGAGGGAGAAGGAGAAAACGCGTCGGTTACGCGGGATTTTGGAAAAGAATCGTGAAGAACACGTTGAGAGAGAATAACGAGAGAGAGATAAAAGAGATAATCTCTAATTTCAATCTATTCTGAACTATCCTCTACAATAGACTGCCGACCTCTTTATATAGTAGAGGTGGAACTACAAAAATAGAAAGCGAATTGAAATCTGACTCGCTCTTAATTGATTTGAATCGAGATTCAAATCTACATTATCCTAATTTGACTCTAATTCAAAATTCGAATTTCAAATTTAAAATTGACTGACTAATTTCGAGATCACACACGATCTCTTTATTTAAATAAAAATGCGACGATTCGAATAAACGTAAATAAAATTTAAAAACATCAAGTCCTATATTTTAATTTTGTGCTGCATCAATTCTCCTCCGTTTGAAAAATTCGTCTCCTAACGAATTGCTTGATCTTCGATGTTTGACGATTTAATGTCATCTTCCTTGTTAGCCTCTTGGAAGAATAGATGTGGAGCAAACGGTGGAACCCAAATGGCTTTGGTGCGATGGTTGGAGTCGGCAACCTCATGTTGGAAGAACATATGTAGCGCAAAGGGCGGCGTCTCCACGAGCTTTGTCTCCCTATTGCGGTGATCGAAAAACTGATGAGGCATGAACAACATAGCCTTCGGAGAACCCATAACAAATGTGTGGCACAAACCTAGGATGAGAGGAGATGTGGGCAATGAACTAACCCAAAGGGTCCTTATATAGATGAATCCCACACTCCTATTCCTATCTGGAAAAAGTAGCAGCCCCACACTCCTTTTTTTAGCCTTTGTCTTAAAATTTTTCTGCTCCAAGGGGTAGAATTGTAAATTTCCTACCCCTTCATCTAATGCAATGCCTCCCCAGCTCCTACCAATTTTCACCGTTGAATAAAATTTTTCTGCAAGAGGGGTTTCCTTGAAATTAACCCAATTAAGTTTCCAGTCCCCAATGTCACGTGATTGATTGCTCGAGGGAGAGAAACCAGGAGGCTTGTGCGGTACTCCTTCCCCTCGTCTTGGGCGACGTCGAGCCCTAGGGTTAAGGCTTTGGTTTCTCTTCCGACGACGCCAACGACAGTAACGCAGTTGAGGGTCGTGCAATCGGCGACGTCGAACTTCGTGCGTGCGACGAGGAGTGGCGCAAGGGTGGCGGTGGCAGGATGAAAGCCACTGGAGTCGAGGGTGACGCCGACGCGTGTGGTAGTGTCGGCGATGTCGATGCGGGAGCTGTTGGCAGCGTGGGGGTCGTGTGGATCGGCGACGGCACATTCGACCTGGGGCACTGACACATGAGGTTGGGCTAGTTCTCCGGCGGCGATGATGGCGGAGGCGGTCTGAATCGAGGGGCCAGATGCGGCGCCGCCATCGGGAGTAAAGATGTTGGTGACAACAACATCTGAGGTGTGCGTGATTGCGCCTGGCATGCGCGCGGCGGTAGTATCTACCTTGGAGGCAGAATCCTGGACAGGAGGGGAGGCGTTGGCCGCAGCGGTGTCGGTCGTGGTTGGCGCGTGCTCGATAGTGTCTGGGGTTCTGGTTTTCGCTAACTCCGCGTTGGCTTCGGGGAAGACGGCCTGGCTCGTCGGTTTGAACCGAGGGTGCATATAGGGATGACGGTAATGCAAGCTTGTCCTGTGATAGTGTTACGGTCAAACCCAGCGCAGTTGATCGTGGTGATGGTGAGGCCAAAGACTCCTGGAATGCAACGCAAATTGCCTTTCTTCTTTCATGGACAATCCCTTTGAATGCGAGGAGGTTGTGGATTTTGTATCTTTCATCTGCGAGATCGTCATCATATATGAGCCCCAAATCTTTATTTTTTTCTTTTTTTGTTTCCTGGACAGCAACATCGATGGCTAAAAATATGAGGTTTTCATATTCTTCGTACGCTGGATCTCCATCAAATATTGGTCCTGTGTCCTCCTTGTCTTGTACAACGATTGTATCAATAAAATCCTCTTCCGAATTGAAAATACCTTCACTTTCTGGGCTGAAATCGGATTGAACAGCAAGTGTCTTATTCTGATTTTTGTCATCGACGGATGAATCTTCATTGATTAGCGTGTCCAACCAAGTTTGCACTTGGATGCTTGACATAAGGCGTTGCTTGAACTTTTGTTGACGCGCACGTGACTGCTTGCCATGAGATAGACGACTCAAGTTGAATTGCATCCTCCAATAGTCGACAGGATTGTCGAATCGTAGGAACGATTCGGTTGCCATGCTCTGATACCAAATGATGCAGTCAAAAATTTTCGTACCGGAGGGAAATTATTTTTGACGGTGGAAATATCTGTGGAGAAGAAATTAGAGGAGGAGAGGAGAGAATACGCCGGATGCGTGGGATTTTGAGATGAGAATCGTGAAGACCACCAAGGGAAAGAGAGAGAGACAAGAGAGAGAGAGAGATAATGAGATAAACTCAATTTTCATATATCAACTGGACTTAACTCAAACAATAGACTACCAACCCCTTTATATAGGAGGGGTGGAATTACAAAAATAGAAAGCAAATCAAATTAAAATCCCAACCGATCCTAATCGACTCTAATTGATTTGAATCAAGATTCAAATCCACCTCTATCCTATTTTGACTCTAATTCGAAATTCGAAATTCAAATTTCGAATTGACCAACTAATTGGAGATCACACATGATCTTTTATTTTAACACACAAACTAATTAAAATAGCTAATTAAGGATGGAAATCCCTAATTTTAAAATTTCCCAAATCAGCCATTTGCTCTAATTTGAATTGCCCTGTCAATTTGAGAAATATTGCATCATTTTCCGTCCCATTAGTCAAGTTGGCATTATATTCTCGTGTTGCGCCTTCTCTATCCCGGGTTACTATATGTTAATTGCTTGGTTGTGTAATGACAATCCAAATACTGGAACAAATGGGCCGTATGAGGATGCCTATGTTGAATCCCAATTCTTTCCCTTCAAATGTGGCACTCATGGTGTAAGATGTTCTCCAACTATATTCTTTCCCCATGGAATATAACTCCACTCCGTGCTTGCCACAACAACCAGAGGAAAGATGTGACCCAAATCCTAATGGAATTATTGCCCCCTCCCAACCATTAATGGACTTCCAAAAGGCATCCCGATCAGAGGTACCCACCACATCAATGCATTCTGTAGGCCAAACCTCCCTCGAGGTAGGGCATCCAAAGTAGAGATGCTCTACATCCTCCACAACTGTCGAGCAATGCTGGTAGGCATTCACAATGCCTGAGGAAAACTTGACATGTCGTTCACTAGTCATCAGCCGATCGCACCTCATGACTCAAATGAAGAGCCCGATCTTTAGCGGTATTTTCCACTGCGAAATGTGTCAGATATGATCTGAAGCAATCTCCATGTCAAAGACGGTTGTTGAATTAAAGGCCTTGTATGCCTTCCTCACTTGAAGCATCCATCTGCCTAAGCCTAACGGTCTGTACATTTGGCACATGTGTCCCATAAGGGCATATCACCTTTACATTCTATCTATAGCTAGGGATTGTCTGTCCCAGCAGTCGAGTTGGCATTATCTTCTCATGTTGCACCTTATCGATCCCGGGTTACTATATGTTAATTGCTTGGTTGTGAAATGACAATCCAGATACTAGAACAAATGGGTCATATGAGGATGCCTATGTTGAATCCCAATTCTATCCTTTCAATTGTGGCACTCATTTTCATTTTGTCAGAATTTTGTTATTATCTTTGCTTCTGTATTGGTTGGGATTTTAGACTGCTTTACAATATTATTTTTATTTGCTGTTACCAAGTGGAGCTCATTTCCATGTAGTAAGTGTGATTCTTTATGGGCGCAAATCTGTTTCTCAAGCGGGTGCAAAATTGCTTCTTGAGAGGGCTGACACTTTGTGTTTTGTGCTCATGCTAGAGTTCCTTTGGATTGTTCCCATGACAGAATTAAAGGATTGAACCTGATAATTTCTCTTTGCTTCTATAGGCTATAGTGGAAAGAACTTTTGATTGCTTGAAGACCCTGCCATCTCTACTTATTGCATGTCTGACTATAATATGGTTGTGTCCATGCAAATATTTTTTTCTTATTTTCAATACACTTGCACTCTAGCTTACTTTTGCATATTCATATAAGGGTGGTATATTCAACCGTATGCCACGAAAGCTTGGTGCTTGTTTATGTATGCACTTGAATGGATTTCTTCGCATGATATAACATTTTCTTCCATTAGTGATGATATGACTTTTCGTTGGATGCGTTTTATAGGTGGAAATTGTTGAAGAGACAGTTGGGAAACATATGTGGAGGGCTTTAGATACATGAATGTGAAAATCTAAGAATTTTTCTTTTTGGTATTACTTTGATGCTATAAAACCCCAAAATCTTGCTATTTTATGATCATTGGTATTCTTTTGATTTTGTTAATTATACATGATATCTATTGAAAATCCATGTTATTTGGAGGTATTTCTTGTAAAGGATTACCTTGCCTTGGTTTTACCAAATCCTGTCATTGATTTAGAAGAATCTATTCTAGTTTCCATGAGTTCTTAATGATCTGAACATTGTAATATTAACGCATCAACATAAACCAAGCATGGCTGACATGCATTAAAATATACAAACTTGTTATAGTATCAAATATGAGTTGCCACATATAATTTTTTATGGTTGAGTGGTGCAACACATTTTCTTTTACATTTGAATGTATGGTGGTGGGACACATGTTCCTTTGCATTTGATGATCCTATATTTCATGTGCGATTAATGGGAGACTTATTTGGAGTTGACAATTCCATGTAGTCCTCACTTTATTTGGGAAATACTTAGTTGTTTGTCTTATTTGGTGGTATTTTCAGTTTACATCTGATATTCCTATAATTTTTAGTGTTCCATTCTCTTGAACTTTACTTTGTTGCTCAAAGCTTGCCTTTGAAAAAATAATAATTGTGATTCTTCCAGAAATGGTTAATCACATGTCTTTCATACCTCGTTCTTATGCATTATATACACCTTGATCTTATTAGATCCACATTTGTACTATAATTTGGTGTGCCTCTTCTTTTCTTGACAAAAATATTGTGGTAAAATAATTGTCATAAAAGAATTGTAATTATGATGTCGGTTAACTTTGGATAAATGCAGTTACTTTTCTTATTTTTAGTATTTGTCCATTTCATATGAATTTTTCTTGATGATCTTCTCAATGCATTCATAATATCTACATTTATGCATATATCTGCATACATTTTCTGGAAGCATTCCTGCCATTTATCGCTGTTTATTACTCCCGGCAATATAATGAGACATGGATATTTGAAACTGACATGCTTATATTGTACTTATAGGGGATGATTATAAAATTAAAGTCTGGAACTATAAAACACATCGTTGTCTGTTTACCCTTCTTGGTCATTTGGATTATATTCGCACTGTTCAATTTCATCATGAGTACCCTTGGATTGTCAGTGCAAGTGATGATCAGACTATTCGAATTTGGAACTGGCAGTCACGAACTTGCATTTCTGTGCTGACTGGGCACAATCATTATGTTATGTGTGCATCATTTCATCCAAAGGAGGACCTGGTTGTTTCGGCCTCTTTGGATCAGACTATTCGTGTTTGGGACATAGGTGCTTTAAGGAAAAAGACAGTATCTCCTGCTGATGATGTCTTGCGTCTTAGCCAAATGAATACAGATCTATTTGGGGGAGTTGATGCAGTTGTCAAATATGTACTAGAAGGGCATGATCGTGGCGTTAATTGGGCCTCCTTTCATCCTAGTCTACCTCTCATTGTGTCTGGAGCAGATGATCGCCAAGTTAAACTCTGGAGAATGAATGGTTAGCATTTCTCATGCCTTTGCATCTCTTTCCTCTTTTTTCTTTCGTTTTTTCATAATTTGTCTGTCTCATCAGTTGTCATGGATAGAGCAGTGCAAGGGGGTAAAAATCAACTTAATTGCCACAATCATGTTTTTATTGTTTGCTTTACAGATACAAAAGCTTGGGAGGTTGACACATTGAGAGGGCACATGAACAATGTCTCTTGTGTGCTGTTTCATGCAAAACAAGATATTATTGTTTCAAACTCGGAGGACAAAAGCATTCGTGTTTGGGATGTAACTAAACGTACTGGCATCCAGACCTTCCGCCGTGAACAGGACCGTTTTTGGATTCTTTGTGCCCATCCTGAGATGAATCTCCTTGCTGTTGGTCATGACAGCGGCATGATTGTCTTTAAGTTGGAGAGAGAACGCCCTGCATACGCTGTGAGTGGTGACTCACTTTATTACGTCAAAGACCGTTTTCTGCGTTGTTACGAGTTTTCTTCTCAAAAGGACAATCAAATAATTCCAATTAGGAGACCTGGTTCTGTCAGTCTGAATCAGGGGCCAAGAACACTGTCTTATAGCCCAACAGAGAATGCTGTGCTCATATGTTCTGATGCAGATGGAGGTTCTTACGAACTTTATGTTGTTTCCAAGGACAATATTGGAAGGGGAGATGCTGTGCAGGATGCAAAGAAAGGTTCAGGGGGATCGGCTGTTTTTGTGGCCCGTAATAGATTTGCAGTGCTTGATAAGAGCAATAACCAAGTTTTGGTAAAGAACTTGAAGAATGAAATTGTGAAGAAGAGCCCCCTACCTATTGCCACTGATGCAATTTTTTATGCCGGGACTGGCAATTTACTGTGCAGGGCTGAAGACAGAGTGCTGATATTTGATCTTCAACAGAGAACTGTCATTGGGGAGCTTGTAGCACCAGCAGTCAAATATTTGGCTTGGTCAAGTGACATGGAAAGTGTTGCTCTGCTGAGTAAACATGCTATTCTGATTGCTAATAAGAAGCTTGAACATGTCTGCACTCTTCATGAGACAATCCGTGTTAAGAGTGGTGCCTGGGATGACAATGGTGTCTTTATATACACCACACTGAATCACATCAAGTATTGCCTTCCAAATGGGGATAGTGGAATAATAAGGACTCTAGATGTTCCAATTTACATCACCAAGATCGCTTCCAATAACATTTATTGTTTGGATAGGGATGGAAAGAACTGTGTGATAACTATTGATGCCACCGAATATATCTTTAAGTTGGCCCTTTTGAAGAAGAAATACGACCATGTCATGAATATGATTAGAGGTTCTCAGCTGTGTGGGCAGGCTGTAATATCATATCTCCAGCAAAAAGGATTTCCAGAAGTTGCTCTCCACTTTGTAAAAAATGAAAGGACACGGTTTAATTTGGCTCTTGAGAGTGGGAATATCCAAATTGCAGTTGCTTCTGCAAAAGAGATAGACGAGAAAGACTACTGGTACAGGCTAGGGATTGAAGCCCTTCGCCAGGGAAATACTAGCATAGTTGAGTATGCCTACCAAAGGACGAAAAATTTTGAGAGGCTTTCTTTTCTATATCTTGTGACAGGAAACCTGGAAAAGCTTTCTAAGATGCTCAAGATAGCGGAGATCAAGAATGATGTGATGGGCCAGTTTCACAATGCACTATATCTGGGTAATGTTGAAGAGCGCATTAAGATTCTGGAGAGTGTTGGCCAGTTGCATCTTGCATATGTAACAGCTTCTGTTCATGGGTTGACGGAAATTGCAGATAAGTTGGCGTCAGAACTTGGAGATGACATTCCCGCTTTACCTCAGGGCAAAACTGCAAGTCTCTTGATGCCTCCTAATCCTCTTTTGTGCAGTGGGGATTGGCCACTGCTGAGGGTCATGCGGGGGATTTTTGAGGGTGGTTTTGATAATACAGGGAAGACTCATGAAGAGGAAGAGGTTGCTGGTGGTGAATGGGGTGATGGAGACTTGGATATTATTGACGTCGATGGTGTGATACAAAACGGAGACACACATGAGTTTGGGGATGCAAATGAAGAACCCAGTGAGGAAGGAGGATGGGATTTGGAGGACTTAGAATTGCCTGCAGATGTGGATACTCCAAAAGCTGCCGCTAATGCGAGATCTCTATTTGTTGCTCCTGCTCCTGGCATGCCTGTCAGTCAAATCTGGATTCAAAAATCATCTCTTGCTGGGGAACATGCGGCAGCTGGAAATTTTGATACCGCAATGCGACTACTTACCCGTCAATTGGGAATAAGGAACTTTACTCCATTAAAGCCTTTTTTTATTGATTTATACACGGGAAGCCACTCATATTTGGCTGCTCTTGCTTCTTCTCCTTTGATACCTCTTGCTGTTGAGAAAGACTGGAGTGGTTCTGGAAGCCCCAATGTGAGAAGCCCACCGGCACTTGTGTTCAAGTTCCTGCAACTGGAGGAGAAACTGAAATTGGCATACAAGGCCACTACCGAGGGCAAATTCCCTGAAGCTTTGAGACTTTTTCTATCCATACTGCATACAGTTCCTCTCATTGTGGTTGATTCGAGAAGGGAGGTTGACGAAGTTAAGGAACTTGTTGAAATTGCAAGAGAATATGTATTGGGATTAAAGATGGAGGTTACAAGAAAGGAAACTAGGGATAACTTGGTTCGACAGCAGGAGCTGGCAGCATATTTCACAAACTGCAAGCTTCAGAAAGGTCATCTGAGGCTTGCATTACTGAGTGCCATGGCAGTTTGCTACAAGGGTGGAAGCTTCAGTACTGCTGCAAATTTTGCTAGGATGCTATTGGACTTGAATCCTACTAGTGAGGCTCAAGTCACAAAGGCAAAACAAGTGTTGAAAGCTTCCGAAAACAAACAAGATAAGGAACCGCTAAATTATGATTTTAGAAATCCTTTTGCTGTATGTGGTGCGACGTACGTTCCAATATATCGTGGTCAGAAGGATGTATCATGCCCATATTGTATGGCTCGATTTGTACCGGGCCATGAGGGGCAAATCTGCCAGGTTTGCGAACTTGCAGTAATTGGATCAGATGCATCTGGGCTCCTCTGTTCGCCATCTCAGATGAGGTGAAGGTAATGATGAATGTTCTGAAATGACACAAGATTTTCTCCCTGTATTCCTCTCGATCTTTGTGCTATTTTTTAAAGTACTAAATTGGCTTTATTTTATCGGCTACATCATACATGAAAAAAAAGGAGAATGCATAAATATTCTATGATGCTTAGTCAAGTTCATACTCTGTCTAAAAAATGCAACCTGGAATAGGAGGGAAATAGATTCCAAATTTCACTAGTGAAGTTTATAGTTCGTCTGTAAAATATAAAATATGGTTGCAATTTCAGTTTTCCTTTCACTGAAATGGTCTGTCTCTTCTTCATGTAACCCTACTTTGCAAATCCGCGGAAAGTATATAGAGAAACCTGGTAGTTTTCTTGATAGGGTAGATAAATTCTTCAATCCCAAGGAGCAAAGAAAATATTGAGAAACCTGGTAGTTTTCTTGATAGGGTAGATAATTTCTTCAATCTGAGGGAGCAAAGAAAATATAGAGAAACCTGGTGATTTTCTTGATAGGGTGGATAAATTCTTCAATCTGAAGGAGCAATGAAAGTGGACCCCTTAATCTGGAATCATTCAATGAGTCACTCTTCTTAGCATTCAAAAATATATTTCTCTGTTGATATTCCGAGCTCTCCTTTTTTCTGCTACCATTTTTTCCTCTCCACGTCTTTCATCTTGCAAGTTGGTCATGTTTTTTAAAAACAGAGCTAATGACTTACCATTCAGTTTTTTCATTGTAAACAGACATCCATATTTCCTGGCTGATTATCAGATGAGATGGTCTTCAACCTATCGTCGGCAGCAGGCAGTGCGTCATTTGTATCATCACCCAAGTCACATGTTCATGTCTTACTGCTTAATTATGCTTGCTGCTGGGGGGACTTGCCGTTGTCTGCTCAAAGCTATTGCAGCCCTTAGCTGCTATTTGAGATATGTCAGTTGCACATATTCACTTCAGATTCCATTTCATCGAGGACGGAATGGAGTGTTTTTCCCTTTTTCTGTGATATTGGTACTTTGATCTGATACTTTGTAGCAACAGGAGTTTCCACAAATGTTTAAGCGGGCTACCTGGCTATCCTGTTCAGTGCCTGATACTTCTGCACGTCAGGTTGTGGTATTTAAGGTGCAAACGATGCGTCTCGCAGCTTGTGGTTTGAAGAGAATGATTTTTCATGGCTTTAGGAATTCATTTGAAGGTCTAGTGTTGTTTTATACTATACTCTACTCTACTCTAATCTCGTTATGTAAATGCTGTCCCTTTTTAGTTATCATGAATCTAGGTTTTTTCGGGTAATCACACAGAAGGGTTTCCATGGAAGGGAACCGTGGATTTGAAGCATGTTTTGGCGAACAAAGTTGCCCCTATTCCTTTACTGCTTGTGCAGTAAAAAATATCTACATGCGTAATAGATCTTTGTTGGTAATATTTATTTAAGTGAACATTTTATTCGAATTTCTATTTTAGGATGTTCTATTATCTCATGCTTTCTCTTTTATACGTACATGACGGCCCATGGGGTAGCTCCCGTAGCTAAACGTCTATGTACTATGCATGTTGTACAGCACACAATTCCTTGCTTTTAAATGTCTTTAAACTGATTTGTTCAGAGAATTGCAAACTACCCTGTAAGAATGTCTCGAAACTGATTTGCTCAGACAAAAAACATGAATTCAAAAAATCTTCATCTAACTAAAGTTATGTTTATTTTTGGATTTTTCATGGAGACCCCTCTATTTAATATCACATAACCACCTTTATATTTTACATAGTTGCACATATACTCCTTTTCCAAGAAAACAGATAATGTTCGTTTGGAGAATAAGTGTTGGAATAAGGCGTCAAATCTCCACCCAGCACGGTTCTTAATCGTACGGTTATTCCTATCCACATCTCATTATTTCATTTTATTTCACTTTTATTCCTATCTTTGTTTCATCTTACCTACCTTTATTTCATATTGTTCTTATTCTTATCTTTTCAGCCGAACATAAAAAGATCTTTATTCTCCTTATTTCTTATCTTTATTTCTACTTATTCTTGAACCGAACATTCTTTTATCTATCTTTGCTTGAATTCAATATTTTGTTTTAGATTGCACGTGTATCAAATTACATTAAAATCTGGGATATGTGTGCACACGTGTGCCTGCATTTTTGCATGTTCATGATAACAACAAATATGAGTCATGTATGCGCTTTTATGCCTATGCTTATGTATATGTATAGACGCAATACATGGTCACATATTTGTAGCTCTATGCATAGTTCGCAAGTGCATTTAGTTATATACAACACAATAGTGATATAGTTTTCACTTTTTGGAAATCCTTATAAAATGTTCTCATCTGACTCCATGAGAGCATTTCTTAAGGAGTAAGAGTATCCACGCCTAAAAATCCACCTACATCTGATGTAGATCCTACGTGGCTGCAAACATGGCACCCACTATCATCCACATGCCCACCTATCATTCATGGTGTCACATCATGCATTTGATTTTTTTTTGAAAATCTCTATAGGGAGGAAGAAGACAATCATACATACCATTTTACAAGATATGTCTATGTTGGCTAGCATCCAGCAAACCATGTCTATATGGAGGGTGGTGGTGAATGCGGTAGAGCAATTTGGTGCAACCAAGGTTCGAAATATCGAAATTGATATTTTATCGGTCCACTCGGAAAAGGATATATAGGAGATATATCAACATATATCGACGATGTTAGTGGAAATCTAAAATGGCACAAAAAAGTGTTTTTCACAAATTAAGATCATCCTAGTTATTAAAACTATAAATAACATACAAATTTATATTTATTTGCAAGAATGGGGTGTATTTAGTATACTGATGCACATTATATCGCACATATCACTGGTTGTCAATGCTGACAGTTGATTGCCGATTGCTGAGAAGTATTATAAAAGAAATGATGAAATTTGAACAACTTAGAGACGTAAAGGACATGTATTTAGTATAACATGTTTATATTGCATTACATATTATGCATAAACAAAATATTGAGTTATATCAGAAATCAAACAAATACAGGGCATAACAAGATATAGTTTTTAAAGAGCATAAATAATAATAATAATATTTTTGAATGAAAGAAGATGAATTAAAATCAATTGAACACCCCCAAATTGGAGAACCGTCTTATGCACCCCCGTCGCATCATATCCCCCGATCCGAAACAAAATATATAAATCATTATGTGTTTTAATACTAGGAGTAGCTAAATAATTAGTGAAATCAAGATTTCATGAATAATAGCATTGATATACATATATCGGGGAGATATCGATGATATCTCCCCGATATATGTAAATCAATGCTATTATTTTTTGAGACATTTTGCGCTGAAATCTATCATTTTTGAGCAATATGACTTGATATGGTGATATATTGCTGATATCTTGCGAGATACTAGTCGACACGCTGGAGAAGGATGTGTGTGTGTGTGTTTGTGTGGATATTGGTACTGCCATCTCATCGATACCGATATATCGTTGATATATTACGACATCCTAAACCCTGGTGCAATGAGCAAAGCGGTTGGTGCTTGTAGCTATAATCGGCATGTGCTGCGATGTGTGGTGGTGGCACTGCGAGCGAATCGAGTGTTGTTGCGGCTGTAAGTGGGTGTGACATGTGCCGCGATGGAGGCGATGGTTGTGGTGACAATGGCGGTGGTAGTGGGGTTGGTGGCGGTAATGAACATCAATTCTAGTGGTGGCGGTGATCATGACGACAATAGCTTGTGATGGTGCAACCGTGGCTATAGCTCGATGTTGGCGAGGAAGGAGAAGGCGGTAGTGGTGGCAGTGGGGGAAGGAGAAAGTGGTATTTGTAGTGTTAAGTCAGGAAGGACCTGCCCTAAAAATGAATGAACTCATAATAGGTGTAGGAGGACCTGTCGTTAAACTAAAGGAATTCATGGCAGGTCACCAAAGACCCACTATCAAAACTAACTAATATGGCATATCCTTGAAGACTTGCCATCAAAATAAGCTAATACACGGCAAGTCTCCGAAATCTTGTCATACTAAAAAATAAGCTAATATAGTACTCCTAAACTTATATTTGGTGGACCTACCATGAGTACAATTGAATCTAATGACGACTGTCGGAGAAGTTACATCATGTACAAAGATGTACCAACTTCCAAGCATTAACCATTCAATAAGCAACCCCAAATCGTATGTAGCTGTTGATGTGTCATATAGGTACCATGGTGACACTTTTGGGTTTGAGAACCATTTACTTCTCTAAGAATCTTTGGTTCTCTGCATTAAAGTCAATGTGGGTGCATTTGATTAAAAGGTGACAATTTTTCTAAGAAACATTAACAAGATGTTACTTTTCGATCGTGATGGCATATTTATGAAGCCATATTCCTGACATAAATTTGTCCCTCGGAATGCATGATAAAAAAAGTTTTATTCTCTCTTTTTTCTAATCATGCTGGAGCAGTTCTAGCAACTTTCTAGATTGTGACTCAATATTGTCCATGTTTCCACGATTTCAGGTGTCCGGTTTGTAATACACCTGACTTGGAGCAACATGTCTCCGAGGAAAGCACCCTTTTTGTATAGCTTAATTCTTTGCTTCTTGCAATGCTTATTACCATCTCTTGGACATTTCATGATGTTCGTCATATCCCTATTGGAGATGGGAAGGAAAACCCAAGTAGTCCCTTTCTTTAAGGTTGACTTTGGTCTTTGCTTTTCAGAACATTCTTGTTACATTGATGAGTGTTTTGCAGCTATACAAATGAAGATAATTCTCTGAAAGCGCGCGATTTGAAATTTCAGCGACTGCCACGTGGCCACCAGTTGTATCTTACGCTCTCATCATTACGTATGGTCAAGTGTCTAATCCTGGAGATAGACAAGGGTACTTGAGGTCAGTTTGAAGAGGATATTTGAGTTGTGGTAGGGGAGATGGTAAGTTTGCTAGGTTAATCATTTGGGCATCGGGATGATATGGGATCAATAGTCCTTGAGGTCTTGGCAGAGTGACCCAAAGTTGATCAATCCAAGTTTCCCATTCATTCCTAAATGGATGGCCATGATGGAGGAATCAGACGATATCAAGGGCCCCCGTGTTTGCATCTGTCCTCATCTTGTTAATGCCATGGATATTAGGGGTGCTAATCGAATTGAATCATTACAATTCGATAAGGATTCGTTCAATAAAAACTCGAAAAAAGTTCGAGTTGAAACGCGTCCAGAGACCGCCACGTGGCCCGCTCTTCTTGCGCCACCCGCTATCCTCCTGGGCCGTCCGATCATGCCTCTTGATTTCATCTTGACCGCTCTTTCCCTCTCCTCTTCCCCGCCGTTGTATCAGATCCTCTGATCTAATCTAGCTCACTCCCTCGGACCCTCCTCTTGGCCTTTGGATCACAGAATCCAACCGTCACCACCTCATCTCCCTCCTCCAGATCTTACTCTATCCCACGATCACCTCACCTCCCTCCGCTCTTCACTCATTTCCCTCGATTGTTCCCCTACCATCTCCACTCATCAATGCCACATCCACGTATCCCTCTCACCCGACATTCTCTCTTGGACATTACTCCCTCTCGATCTGCTCTTAGGACGTTGCATTACTTGCCCCCCCTCCACCATCTTGTAACGACGGAGAACCACCTACAAATTCGTGCACCATTCACTAGCCAAGGGCTAGGCCCTCTCCTCCCTCTTGTGATAGAGGAGAGGAGGATCAAGGGCTGAAGACCCCCCTCCGAGCTGTGGTGTGGACCCTTGGCTATCATGGACAAGTCACGGCGCATCTGAGGTCTGTTCAAGCTCCAAGGGTAGGCTGCCATCGATGAGCTCAGACCAGAGCTCAGCCCAAGCCACAAACCACACTCCACCGTGACTTCCTTCTCCAATCAGGTAGATCTTCCTCCATATCTTTTTCCTTTATTTTCTCATTTTTAATTGCAAGCACACACAACTTCTCACTGACATTCGACCGACCTCCAAGCTTTGTCAGACCTCCCTCTCCTTCGCCGGCGGTCTAAATCACCTTCTCCTTCCTCCGTGACCCCCTTCACTCTAGGCCCTCTCGTCCATCGAAGGCGGATGAGATTACACCACGGGCTCCCCCTTCTCTGCCCGATAGCTGACCATATCACCTCCCCTTGCTTGGGTTATCCATTTTCTAACCTTCTACATGTCACAACCTTCAATGATCAGAGCTAACATTGCTGCTCCGATCTAGAGCTCCTACACTGATGATGGAGCATTGCCTCACCGTTCTAGCCATTGTCAGCTCTTCCTCACTCCATCTAATCCTTCACTTGCCTCCTCTGATCCTTCTCCGACCTTCAATGCTCGAGGAGGACAATAGTGGAGCTCTAGGGGGACCGCTTGAGACCCACCTTCTCTATCGCATCAAAGAAGATGACAGTGGAAACCCATATTACATATGTCGTCCGATTGTTTTGATTGGATGGTCCTAATCTTGCTCCAGCCTCGGTGCCCAACCAAGAGGCTCGGTGGAACCGAAGCAATGACGAAGCACGGAGGCCACGCCACGTATCCTCCGAACCTATAGTTGATCGATCCTCCGCCCGAACCTGGTACGCGCACGTGCCTAGCACGTGTGGGCTGGGTAATTTGCATCTATGCCCTACGAACTTCCAGAATTTGCAAAAAAGTCTTACCCAGGCGCGCGTGCCTCATGTTTCATGCCTAGGCAAATTTCAAAAGGGACCCATTGGATTTTTAAAATTACAATTATGCCCCTCTACAAGATTAAAATGCATATTCTATCTATTTATTCTTCATGTTTTTTTGTAATTATGCCTCTAGACTCTTTCATTAATATCTCAAGCATATAATCTCCAATTAAGTTGATTTCAATTTCATCTTGTTGCTAATTTTATGCTCTTCGTCATGGCTACATTTAATAACTGATTTGATACTTTATCTAATATGCTAAATTTTAAATATTTTAACTGTTAATTGCTCTTCATTTAAATGCCATGAATTGAACTATAAATCATTTTTATGCATCAATTACTACTGAAATTGATTCTCTCCCTTAGTGCTTAATGATTTAGGGGTATTTTTTCTCATATCATCTTGTTGCATAGCATAGCATGAGATTTGCGTTTCAACCTACATAAAATTGAATTAAAAAATGCATATTTTTAATTCACCTGATGCATTGCAATTCATTGCATTATTGTCTTGCATGATTATTTTTGCATTGTGAAAGGATGATAAGAAAAGATGATTCGTTGTCTATTCCAAAGGTCTAGGGGTCCTTATATAGGACTAAATCCTAGAGGGCTCAAAGGAGAATATTCTATAGAATATGCTCTATAGAATATTCTCTTAACAAATAGCCACATAGAATATTCTGTTAACATAAAAGCTCTCGTCGGTTACAATATAAGATAAAGAAAGAAATCTTTTGCAATCTCTAATACTCTCCCTCAAGTTGGAGAATATCCATCGATCATGCCCAACTTGGAAGATATCCATGAAAGGCGCTTCTTTGATAAGGCTTTTGTGATATATCTGCAAGCTGAAGGTCTGTTGAGATATGTGGTGTAGAAATCTTGCCTTCTCGTACAACATCACGAACAAAATGATAGTCGCTCTCAATGTGTTTGGTTCTCTCATGGAACACAGGATTTGTAGCAATATAAGTGGCAGATTTGTTATCACGGTATAGAGGAACATGAGTAGTGATAGCAATTTTGAGTTCTTGCAAAAGAGATAATAACCATGTAATTTCGCATGTGGCTTGGCCATTGCCCTATATTCTGCCTCTGCACTGGATCGAGAAACCACCGTATGCTTCTTTCTCCTCCAACTAACAAGGTTACTGATGAATCCACATTTCATCATCTTTATTCTATCATTTTGGCCTCAAAAACCCTGGCAAATGCCTGTAAATAGCCTTAATTCCTGCATTTTAGCATTCATGCACATAGGTGTAAATAGTATATAAAATATGGTTTTTAAAGCCAAAATTATAGAATAAATAAAAGAAAAGAAAAAGAATAAAATATTGTAAATATTTTATGACCCAAAACTCCGAGACCTAGGCATCTTGATGAATAGGTCGACAAGGAATAAAGTAGGGGGAGATAAGGGCCAAATACCTATAATTATTAATTCATTCTTTATTCATTTTGGGACCTATTTTTGGTTCCACTTTTTACACATCAAATAAAGAAACTTTGTACATGAAAGTTGTAGATAACTTTATAAAGAAAAATACAAAATTGATTTCACTGAAAAATAATGTACAGATAAAAAGTTATGGTCTGAATAAAAATCCAAAATCCCAACTTCCCAGACCCGTATCTCACAACTGACAACTCCAAATGCAGCATACTTACCTTTAATTGTATATAGAATAAAATAATCTATCCAATGGTGGTGATTTCGCATTTGGCAGAGCTACGGTTTGAAAGTTGAGTTTTGGACCCACCTTGTATAGCTGTACTGATTAAAATATTCAATTTATTATTTATCCATTATTGTTGTATTTTTATATTTTTATGTAAATATTACTTATAATAACTATGTACATTAAAATTGGAATAAAAACCTAAAGAAAACTAAAAAATAAAAATAAACATATATAGACTATACATGCATTATACCTATATGTATACCTATATAACATACTCTTATAATTTATTAAATATACAAAACATATCAGAAAAATAAGATAAAAATATATTTGTGTAGATAAAAGTATTTTATAATTTTATAAAATACTAAATAAAAATAATAAAAATAAAATACACAGAATAAAAATAAAATGCTAAAACACATAGGTATTATACCTATAAAGGGCTAAAAAGTGAACTTGTAAAATTAAGCCTCATAAAAATAATTAAAATTCATAATAAAATACTTCAAAAATTAATAAACATTTTTTATTTTTATCCAAAATGAAATTTATTAATTTACTATTTTATTTCGATTTTTGAAATCATTTTTTGAGGATTTTTCCTGGTTGGTCCACGTGGACCAACCAGGTTGGTCTGACAGTTGATCTAGGTCAATTGTCTGACCTTCTCCTCCAGACTTGTCAGAGCCATTTTTTTGTCTCTTCTTCTCGCATTTCTCTAGGGCTGACCTTGCATCGATTCGTGACGATGCCTTCTGCTTTTTTGCTCCTCAATCAATGGTGATTCACGCCCTAGTGAAATCTGGGGCTGAAGACCACTGATCGAGGCGTTTCGAGCCTCGTCTTCCACGCCGTTCGTCAACCCTATAAAAAGAGCCCCCCGACTTCAATTTGAATCTAATCCTTCTTCCGCCATTTTCAATCGAAAACCCCTACCTCTTCGTGCTCCTAGTGACAGTGGGAGTCGAATCGACCCGGGGTTCGAGTTGTTTGGTGTAAAATCGAAGTGATTCGACCCCTCGCCGGAGCTCCGCCGCGCCTCGCAGCCCGTCGTCTCTGGTGAGTTTCCTTCCCTTTTCTTTTCGTTTTCTTGTAGCCTTAGCATAGAGTAGCTTAGCCTAGCAGCAGTTTTCGTTGTCTTCGCATGAGTCGCTGTGAATCTTCGGTCGAAGCCACAGCGGAGCTGAGCTCCGCCTCTCATTTCCGGCCACTCCAGTCTTCTACCGCCGCTAAGACCACCTCCTTTATCTTCCCCTTCACTCAGTCATCACGCAGCACCCCTCCATTCACCTCGATCTCGCTCAGATCGAGTCGACCGAGCTTCCTTCTCCGCCGTTCGCCGGAGCTCATCGCTCGACCCACTCTCCGCCTCCATCGGATCACCCGAGACACCCATTTTGCTCGCCTGGTTTTTGCGCACTTAACCCTGCAGGTCCGAGCCCCAGAGAAGGCTCCATCGACCCTCATCGACTCCAGGTCCATCCGCCCAGGTCGCCTTCGCCGTCCGAGCAACCCACGCCGCCTCTGCTTCGCCGGAGGCCATCATCAAACGCGGAAGGGCCCCAGGATCCTTTTGCCCTTGATCCGGGGGCCGGAGCGGCTGTGTGTCGGCCGCAATCGCCGATCGAAGCTCGCCGAGGAGGTGTTCTTCGTGAACCTCCCCCTGCCGTTGGATCAGAGGCCATCTCCAGAAGCCACGTACACCGTCCGATCGTCCAGTCTCCCCAGCCGTCCGATCGTCCATTGAAGATCTGATCTCAGCCATCCAGAGCGAAGGGGTACGCACCGTCAGATGCGCGCCACGTGGATTAGTGAAACGCCATCGGCCGCACGATCGAGCCCGTGGGTATTTTGCATCTTCAACCCACGACTTTTTGTATTTACTTTTTAGTCTAAAAACTTTCGTCTGAAGTTTAAAAAGTTTTGTAATATTTGCACTTAGGCCCTCACATTTTCACTATTTGCACTTAGGTCCACGCCACGTCACCTCACGTGACTGGGGCACGTGCTTTTTGGGCATTTTGCACTATTTATCTCGAACTTTTTATTATTTGCAGTTATACCCCTGTGCGTGGTTATTTAAATATGTTTGTGGGTTAATTGCATGAATGCCTTGCCGGCTTTTGACATTTACAAATATGCCCCTGTGAATGATATATCACGTGTCTTGCACGTGTCTTTTTGGCGAAAATTGCACCTAAGCCTCTGGATGTTTCGATAATTGCATTTATACCCCTACCAGGCTTAGGATTTTTGTGTGCTTAATCTATTTATTTCACGCCTCATTTAATTGCCAAAAATTCTCAAAAAAATAGGTTTAAGCTCCTGTTTGCTTCTACTTTTACGCCATATTTTTAGTTTTTAATTTTATTGTATTTTTATATTTATTAAAAATCAAAAACATGCTTTTTCTTCACTGTCTAGCTTAGAAAATACCAAAAAAATATTAAAATACCTCTAAAAATTCCAAAAACATTCCCTGTTGTCTATTTTATCATATTTTAGTGTCAGTCCAAAAATCACTAAAAATCTCAAAAGAAAAAAACCTAAAAATTAGAAAATACATAAAAACTTCAAAAAAATCAATAAAATTGTAGAAAACTCCAGAAATAGCAAACTTAGTTCCTGTTTACTCTATATTTTATTATCTTTATTTTAAAATTAGTTTGAAAAATTTTGGTGGTGGTTTGTTATTTTTAATTCCAATTTTACCCCCAACCAGTAACTTTGTCACTGTTTTGACTTATTTTGCTATTTAAAAATACCAAAAACACTTTGAAAAACACCCAAAAATCATAAAAACAGCAAAAAATCCTAAAAATATCAAAAACATTTTATTTCTGAATTTTTGACTCGTTTTTGCATATTTTTATAGATATTTTATCACCTCTTTTACTACATTGTCTATATTTTCCAATATTGAAAAAAGAAAAAAAATATATAAAATATAAAATTATAAAAATTAGAAAATTAAAAACCAAAATACAAAATTAAAAACTAAATAAAAAAAATAAAAAAATAATAAAAATTAAACCCACAAAAAAAATTTAGATTGGCTAAGTGGTCCATTGGACCTAGGTTTGGATTTTTATCTATGTTCTACACCCTTGCTTCCTGAGTTCGAGCCCTACTTGCTTGCCATTGTACATTTTTAGTAGGGTATAATAAATTTTAATCCTTGCTATTCATTCCTTGATTGATTATGTGGGTTAATTGTTGAAGAACAAAGAGGCTTGAGTAGTCGCATCAGCGACAGTGAGTCTGATTTGTCAGACCACTATTTAGCGGCTCTCGCTTTTTCGCTTTTCAGATGGCACCGTTGCCGGGGAGCATCGGCTTGTAGAGTACCTTTGGGTCTTTTATTGACTTAGCCATTTTTGATTACTTGTCTCTTGTGCATCATTTGTTTTGAACTGTCTGACATCTCTTTTGTTTTCTTGCGAGGGACCGCTGACCGAGGAGGATCGCCTAGGGGATCCGGTGCAGCCTTGGGAGGAGGAGCCGGCTATTCTACCCTAGCCGGCAGGAGAGAGCAGGAGAACTAGAGAGAGAGATAGTTGCTTTTATTTTTGTGAGAGAGAGCAATTTGTTTAAATTGTAATAATACAGGACTTGGACACTTGAACACTTCGGGCCTAATTTCCGGGTGATTGTTCACTCGGGGGCTCACCGCGGCTTTCTCGTATTTTATCGACTGTCATTTTCCGATTTTATTTTCTTTTTCATTTCTTTTGTGGATTGAGCTCTTAGATTTAGGCATTGCTTGATCGCTTAGATTAGGTCCAAACACCTTAACAACAATTGCATGTACCTATAGATCGTGCTTGGACTTAGTTTAATTAAACAGCGAAGTCACTCTTCCTTGATCCACGCGCCGCGAGCTCTCCCTGTAAAGCGCTTTCTCCTAACTCAAGTGTGTTGAGCAGAGGAGGGGTGAGCCTAGACCGGACCTTAGGATTGGGGTAGAGTGATTAGCTTGTGGTTCTTCACGCTAGCAGTTGCCTATTTTTAGGACGATTTCCGCCTTGCATACCGGCATATAGTTAGGTTTATAAATTTCTGCTTTGCATCCCGCATGGAGAGAGCTGGGATTCGCTATAAGTCTTCTTACTTTGCATCCATCATTTAGGCACAAAGGTGAGATTTCCATCTTGGTGCCGACTTGCATTGGCTTTTCCCGACTCTTTTCTCCCTCTGATTTTGGACAAAGTAGGATAAAGAAAATACAAAATTGTTAGGCGCTTGTTTGAATCTTCTCAAAAGAAGCGATAACACAAAAAATTAAAAAAAGGACTGCTAAGAAAACTTTGACCTAAATAAAATTGGTAATTGGACTCATTGATTGGGGAGAGTAACACCCTCACTGGTTTTCATGTTGCATGGGAAGGTCTCCTTCCAAGTGAAGTGAGCGCTTCGTAAGGATTAGAGCCAAAAACCCAACTTGTGGCTGCCTTGTGTATCGCCTGGATTTCCGAAGTATTGGCGCTACTATCGTACGTAGTCGAGTAGGGCTTGGTCGCCATTGGTGACTCACTATTGTGTGAGCACGACCTTGCCCGAAGTACCGAGCATAGGCCACGCCCTCACGGGTGTGTCTATCTCACCGGCTGCGTCCGAGTAGGATCTTGCACGCTCACGGGTGATTCCGTTGCGAGCGAGGTCCGAAGTATCGGTTTCGCCTATCGGCTTCCTCCCTCTATTTCTTTGGCTGAGTAGGGATCCAGGAAGGGTTACAAGGACCTTAAAAAGCGCAAGTTACAGGTTACACAGGAGGAGGACAAGTACAAGAATACTTTTCTGGCAGTACTCTCGCTCCTATAGGCGTAGCGCTCTAAGGACTCGTTGAAAGATAAATTCCTGAATTCAAGATAAAAACTACAAAGATAAAAACCGAACCTTCACGGCTTCATGCGTTGAGTTGGTGAACTCCCTTGTCTTGTGTTTGATTGCTAGTCACATTTAGGTCAAGATCAAAAATATCGCGCCTTTGCGCAAATTTTGTCTTCCTTCCCTTGACCCTTGCTCATTGTGAGCCTTCTACTGTTTTGCATTCCATTTAATTCCTTGTTGACCTTTGTATCTTTCATCCACATCGATCTTCCTCTTGATCTTCGAGATGGCGACGAATGGGCGGTTTAGTCGAGGCTCTGTCGGCACCCACATCAGTTCCATTCGCTCGCCCTCTCCAATAATTCAGGGTGATTCCCGAGAACCCGGTTCAAACCCTATGGACCGATCTCTAGACTCCATGTCTTCTTCAATAAACCGGGATCACTCTCGTCCCGAATTCTGTCCGTTTTGGATGGCTATTGATTTCACTCCTTATACATCGCCATCCTTAGCGAAATTCTGTGTCGACCTTGACACAGACAACATCTCTCTGTCTGGTGCTGCAATTCAGACTGATCTGGGCATTCTACCATGTGCAGATTTAGAGCCCGAGTCAGTGAACCAAGCCGAATCCGAGATGGCAGGAGGCAGAGGAAAAGGACCACAGGCCCCACCTGAACCAGAAGCCAATCCGGGGGAAGGACAATACACCACGCAGGGTGAGGTTAACAGTAAGAGATGAGTTTTCAGTACACCACGCAGGGCGAACTTCGATCCCAATTTCCATGAAGTCAGAGATGAGTTTTCAGTGGGACCCGAATATGAAGCAGCAGAAGAAGATCCACCGCAGCCAAAGCCCACACTCAAGGAGACATACAACCCAGGAGCGGGGCGCATCACTGAGTGGATTCAAGTTCCACGTATGCATGCTCACTTTGAGCTGAAGCCGCAATTTCTGTCATTGCTTCCCACTTTCCATGGGAACACCACTGAAGAACCATACATTTTTCTCAAGAAGTTTGGCCGCATCTGTTCCACTGCTCACTACCCCGGAATCCCTCTAGATGTAGTCAAGATGACTGCGTTTCCCTTCAGCCTCCAAGACAAGGCCTTTTATTGGGTTGACCATCTTGGGAAGGTCGTCACCACCTGGGAGGAATTGAAATCTGCCTTTCTTCATAAATTTTATCCTCTTGGGAGATTAAATCAGATGCGCGCCCGGATCTCCAGTTTCTGCCAGCAGTCCCACGAGACAATCCATGAAGCGTGGGAGAGATTCAAAGATCTACAGGAGAAGTGCCCCCACCATGACATACCAAAGACCAGTCTCGTACAACACTTTTTTGGGGGGCTATCATTCGAAAGCCAACAACTTGTGGATGTGGCTTGCGGCGGTTCGCATTTCAACAAGGACGAGGACTTGTATGGAATGTCTTCGAAGAAATGGCTGAGGGAGAAGCAGCCCAATCCTCGTCCAGAATCTACATGAAGCCACCAACCGCCATCAGCAAGCCAGTGAACATGGCTTCTCACACCGAAGACAAGGATGAGAGCTCCAACCTAAGCATCATTGGGAGCCACTTGTCCAAGGTGGATATCATCGAGAAGAGGTCGCAGGACCTCGAAAAACTGGCAGTTATTGAGAAGAGGACCCAAGGTCTGGAAAAGCTCAACCAAATTTCCCAACAGCTGGAGCAGCTCGTCCGCGCTTTGAATGCAAACATGTGCAACGCTGTGTCTACTTCATCCGAGCCGAATGCTGAGAAGAAGGAGCCCACAAGGCAGCAACACCCTCAGCCGACTCCACAGCAGCCTCAGCCTGTCCAGCACGTGTACTATGTGCAGGCCCCAGAGCAGCCATCACAGCCCCAGACACAGATGGTTGTATATCAACCAGAGCCCCAGCCAGCATACTCCGAGTAGTTCTCTCCACCCCCGCCACTGATTCAGGAAATCAATGGCGTATGGAACAATGAAGCGCAGCTGACCCGTCCTCAGGGACATTCTCAGGGTTAGAACATGGGCAACATGCCCTATCATCAGCAGCAGCAGGGTGGGAGACCCTTCCAGCAGTCTTACCAGTACCAGCCTCCATCACACGGGAACACTTGGAGGCAGAATTACCAGCACGGTCCTCAGCAGTCCGGATATCGCGGACAGGGATATCACTAGCAACCGGCTGCTCAATACAATCAGCACAACTCACAGTACTCCTCCAATCCTCCTCCCCAACAATTTTCACAAGGTTATCAGTCGCAATCTCAGCCGCCATACCAGCATTCTAGACCCCAGTAGGGGGAATCCTCTGAGATTGTACCGGTCAATCCGGCCCTGGCATGTTTGGAGCAGTTGATGAAAAACATGGCTGAGATGAACCAGAAGATCGACGACCTGACGGCAGCAAAAACCATCATACCAGCCCAGGTCGAAGCTAACCCTAACAATTTCCGACGCAAGGAGCAGGTAGCCGGCAGTGTCCAACCTGAATCAGGTGAAATTAATTGTTTTTTATCTAACGCTGTTACTCTCAGGAGTGGTAGGACACTTCAGCCATCGGCGACGGCGAAGGGAAAGCATACTGCATCTGACGGGGAATCGTCAGTCTAGCCAACATCAGGGCCAGCCAGCATTTTGGGAGCAGCACCATCATCCAGAAAATCACAAAAAAATGAAGAAAACAGAAAAACACAAAAAGATAGCAGCAACCTCGGTGGAGAACAACCAACATTGGAGACACCTGCACCCGCTTCACAGCCAGTTCCTGACAGGAGGAGCACTACACCTGCAGCGAGTCCAACGCCAGCACCAGAAGCCGAGCCTGTCATTTTTGGTCCACAAATTGTAGATGAACCCATTCCTTTTTGTCATCTACCTGTACACAACAATATGGACAATATTTTAAATGATATTGGTGAAGATGTTGTAAATATTCCTTTTCCTGAAGCAATGAAAAAACACAAAAAAATGAAAAATTTGAAAAATGCTTTGTCTGATCCTGCTATCATAGAAATCATTCAGAATTTGGTACTGAATATGCCATTGATGAAAGCTCTTGAGTACATGCCCGCCGTGAAGAAAGGATTGAAAGAGGCATGCACGACCAAGCGCAGGCCAAACCCCCACAATTCCAGAAGCAAAGGTGGCAAGTCCGAAAAGCACATCCTCACAATGGCCACAGTTAACGCCATCAGCAACCTCCCGGATAAAAAGCCAGATATGGGAGCGCCTCTTGTACGTTGCCAGATGTTTGATCAGGAATTCGAGCGAACACTTCTCGACAGTGGGTCATCTGTCAATTTGATGCCAGCCTCACTACTCACGGAGTTCAAGTTACGACCGCTCAAGCCTACAAAGATGATTCTGCAGTTTGCAGACAAGTCAGTCAAGCGGCCTAGGGGCCTGTTGGAGGACGTGATCGTCACGGTTCAGGGAAAGTCATTCCCGGACGATTTTGTGGTCTTAGATATGATGTCCCCGCTCCGTTGCTCCTTACCCCGATCATACTCGGAAGACCATTTCTACGGACATCAAACGCAGTGGTGAATTATGGGACGGGAGAAATCACTTTTGGAGCTGGCAATGAAATTATCCGAGTTGAGACCCTGTCCGAAGGAACACCAACCGAGCAGACATCTACTTCATGTGCAGGAGTGATCGAGTACGCTGACGACTGCGACTTCCTAGCAGAAATTCAAGATACCAACCTATTCCTGGATGACAATGAGATCCATGAACTCCTCTGTCCCGAGGAGGGAGTGGAGACCGCAGTCGAATTCCCCTTTATCAATCAAGATGAGGAACTTGCTGATGTACTACAAGATACTGCTGTGGGGGTGATGTACCTTCAGAATCAAGAGCCGAGGTTTGAAGCATTTTCTGATGAAGATGACATCATTGAGGAATTTTGTCAGGATATGAGAGAAGAAACAGAGTTGTTTATGGTGGACACTGAACAGTTGAAAGAATCACCACCTGCACTAATAGCTGAGGTCACCACTGAAGCCGCTCAAACCCCGCCGGAGCTGAAACCTTTGCCCTCCAACATGAAGTATGCCTTCCTTGCGGGAGAACCTAATATGCACCCGGTCATTATCAATGCCCATCTGACCGAAGACCAAGAATCTCGTCTGATGGAGGTTCTTGAACGAAACCGCAAGGCAATAGGCTGGCGAACCTCTGATCTCCATGGGATCAATCCGTCACTTTGCTCACACCGCATCTTTCTGGAAGAAGATTGCAGGCCCTCTCGAAAACTGCAGAGAAGATTAAATCCGAACCTGCAGGAGGTTGTTATGAAAGAGATCCAGAAATGGTGCGATGCGGGATTTATCTATCCCATCTCCGACATCAAATGGGTGAGCCCGCTGCATGTTGTGCCCAAGAAATCAGGGATCACCATTGTGAAGAATGACAAAGGAGAGGAGATTGCCACCAGAGTACCCACTTCTTGGTGAGTGTGCGTGGATTACAGAAGACTTAACCTCGCCACCAAGAAGGACCACTTTCCTCTACCCTTCATCGACCAGATCTTGGAGAGATTGGCCGCGAAGGAATACTTCTGCTTCTTGGATGGATACTCTGGGTATAATCAAGTTGCTATTGCTCCTGAAGATCAATAGAAGACCACGTTCACCTGTCCTTTCGGCACATATGCCTTCAGACGGATGCCGTTCGGGCTTTGCAACGCTCCAGCCACATTTCAGAGGTGTATGCTTGCAGGCTTTGCCGATATGGTGGGCAACTTTCTCGAGGTCTTTATGGACGATTTTTCGGTCTACGAGGATTCATTTGATCAATGTCTGGACTATCTAGACCGAGTCTTACGGAGGTGCTGCGAAGTCAATCTAGTTCTCTCTTGGGAGAAGAGCAATTTCATGGTGACTGAAGGAATCGTGCTGGGTCACGTTGTTTCTAAACGTGGCATGGAGGTTGACCCAGCCAAGGTGGATGTAATTTCCAAACTTGAGCCACCTACAAATATCAAGCAAGTCCAGTCATTCTTGGGCCATGTCGGTTTTTACCGACGATTCATCAAAGATTTCAGCAAACTGGCCAGACCGTTGACTGAATTGCTCGGCAAGGACAATGAATTCATTATAGATGATCGTATGCTCCTTGCCTTTAATCAGTTGAAAGAGCTTATCAAACAGGCCCCTGTCTTACAGCCACCGATTTGGACTCAGCCTTTCGAGATCATGACCGACGCGTCAGATTATACCATCGGGGCTGTACTGAGACAACGGAAAGATAATGTACCATTTGCAATTCACTACGCTAGCCAAACGCTCGATGAAGCCCAGAGAAATTACACTGTCACTGAAAAGGAGCTGCTAGCGGTAGTTTTTGCCTTGGAAAAGTTCAAATCTTACCTCCTTGGGTCCAAAGTAATCATTTATACTGATCATTCGACCATTCGGTATTTACAGCAGAAGAAGGATGCCAAACCATGTCTCATCCGATGGATCCTTCTCCTCCAGGAATTTGACTTGGAAATCAGAGATAAACCTGGGGTAAAGAATGTAGTGGCTGATCATCTGTCAAGACTTCCTGAACCGGAGTCTCCTGAATTGAACCTGCAGCCGATCACAGAGACATTTCCAGATGAGTCAATTCTGTCTGTCTCCTCACTTCCTTGGTATGCAGACATCGTGAACTATCTAGTTGCCAAGAAAATCCCACAGGATTGGCCTAAATTGAAAATAGACAGGTTCTTGTCTAAAATCCATTTCTACCAGTGGGAAGACCCGTATCTGTTTCATGAGGGAGAAGATTGTATCTGGAGAATGTGCATTTCGCAGGAGGAAGTTCCAAGTATCCTCGCTTTATGTCATGATCAAGACTCTGGAGGACACCATTCAGGCAAACGGACGGCAACAAAAGTTCTTCAAAGTGGCCTCTGGTGGCCTTCATTATTCAAAGATGCAGATGAGTATGTCAAATGTTGCACTGACTGCCAGAAGATAGGCGGAACCATAGGAATGAGAGATACGATGCCTCTGAAATACATTCAGATCTCAGATGTCTTTGACGCATGGGGCATCGACTTTATGGGCCCGTTTCCTAACAGTCAGGGTTATGAGTATATTCTGCTTGCTGTCGATTATGTCAGTCGATGGGTGGAGGCTATTCCTGCCCGAGCCGCCGACAGTAGGACTGTCTATCGATTCTTGAGAGATCACATCATAGCACGGTTCGTGATTCCCAAGATTCTCATATCTGATGGGGGTAGCCATTTCATAAATAGAGAGGTGAAGAAGCTGACCCAAGAATTCTGCATTGAGCATCGTGTTGCTGCACCCTACCACCCGCAGTCCAATGGCTTAGCCGAATGTTCAAACAGGGAGATCAAGAAAATTTTACAGAAGCTTGTGCGTCCGGATCGCAAGAACTGGTCTCAGCTACTAGATTCCATTCTTTGGGCGTATAGAACAACGTACAAGTCACCCTTGGGAATGTCTCCTTACCGCCTTGTGTATGGCAAGCCATGCCATTTGCCCGTCGAACTAATTCATAAATCTTTATGGGCCATTAACATCTGTAATTCGGACTCCCAGCAAGCAGGAAAGAACAGAAAACTGGATCTGAACAGATTACTGGAATTCAGAGATCACGTATATGACAACAACCTGATGTACAAGGAGAAGGTCAAAACATGGCATGACAAGCATATCCGTCGCAAGTCCTTTGTTCCAGGTCAGAAGGTGTGGTTGTTCGATGCGAAATTAAAGATCTTTCCAGGCAAATTGAAGAGCAAATGGACTAGGCCGTTTTTGGTTAGGCAGGTGCGTGACAACGGAAGTGTATTGATATCTAATCTGTCAGCTGACGCACATCCATTTGTAGTCAATGGACAGCTTCTGAAGCCATACCTTGAACATGATACATTCATGGCTGTCGTTGACTCAGTTCAAGTCATTTATGAGGATGAGCTGAATACTTCCAAAGAAGCAGAGAAAAGAGAAGCACAACAAAACATTTTTGAATGATTTTTCGTCTTTTTCTTTTTCTTCTTTTCTTCTTTTCAATGTCCTTTATCCTCTTCTATCGAATTGATGCCATCCCTTTCATCATTGCTACACTTAGGATGTACTCTATCCTAAGTATAGGGGGGATGCGCATCCCGAGTTGCTCATATCCACTTTCATCCCGTTTTCTCCTTTTCTTCTTTTCTTCTTTTCCTCTTCTATTTTATTTATCTCTCAAAAAGGTGTCGCCCCTTGTAGACAGTTTTCTATACTTAGGACGTACTTTGTCCTAAGTATAGGGGGGGTGTGCACCCCGAGTTAATTCTATTCTTTTCGATCCTCTCCCTTGTCTCCTCTTCTTGTCTATACTTAGGGATACCTTACCCTAAGTATAGGGGGAGACAATCTGAGTATGATCTGTTCATTCCCACCCTTGACCCTCCCTGCTTTGTGTACAGTCGGCTATGCTTAGGATTACTTGATCCTAAGTATAGGGGGGACGGTCAACTTCTCATTGGTTCGTTTATTTATTCTTTAGACTTGCCTATACTTAGTACGAGTTATGTCTTCTCTTTTCTCTCCGATCTATGAGGACATAGCTCTGGCTAAGTATAGGGGGGTCGTATATACTGCGTATATACTTTAGCCATAACTCGTACTTTCGTATTTTCTTAATAATATGGCTAATTATTCTTTAAAATTCATTAAAATCCCTAATAAAAAGGTGTTTTGTTCCTCAAATTCTTTTTGTATTTATTGATTAATAAATCAGGTGAAAATGTTTTTTGCAAAATGTTTGAAAAATAGTTTGAAAATCTTTGTGAACATTTATTGAAAATTATTTTGAAAATATTTTGTTACATGTTTTCAACCTGTGTAAAATGTGTGGTTTGCAAAATTTATTTTCTTTGTGTGAAATAAAATGTTTGAAAAATGATTTGCAAATGGTTTGAAAAATGGTTGCAAAAATATTTGAAAAACCTATATATACTGTTTGAAAAACCTTTGCAAAATGATTTTCAAATGTGTGTACATGTTTGCAAAAATGTTTGTAAAAATTATTTTGGGACTATAGTTTTCAAAAATTGTTTGAAAAATCTGTATCAAATAAGTTTGAGGAATACTTACATCTCACCAAAAGCCACTATATATGTGTATAAAACTGACCACTTACCCTTGTAAATTCCTAAAATCCACTTCTTGTAGATATGAGAAGCATTCCCGTGTACATATTTTCAACCTAGTGTTCAGCCAAAAACTTTTTGTTTTCAAAATTCCCAAAAACATTTGCAAAACTAAAATCCAAAAAAAAAACATTTGAAAAATCTTTTTGCAAAATACAAAAAATGCATGCATCATCTTTTCAAAAATCCATAAAAAGTTCAAAATCTTTGAAAATTGCATCACAAAAATATTTTCTGCATCGCATTGCATAGCATTCGCATTTTTCGGATTGAGTTTGATAGTTGAACAAGTCTAAGTAAAATCCGGAGATTGGAGCTTGATTGGACCTTATAATCTACCTAATAACAGGAACCTTATAGGAACTTGGTTTGAGGTACTTCAGGTCTAGTTGACTTAATTCTTTGAGGATCATGAGACTTGGTTCAATGGAGTCTTGACTGCCTAAGTAGAGTATTTCGGAGCACACGCACGACTCTTGTTGATAATGACCTTACTTGGACACCTGCACCTTTCACATGGCTCAACTCAGTTGGAGTGGTGAGGGGATTGGATTTGCCGGTATGAGACGCACACAGGTGGAAACATTTGTCCTCCTCTAGGGAGGGAAGTGCACCCCAACCCGTCCAGTGATTAGGAAGTCTAAAGACAGGAGGCTGTGGGTTGCGATAAAGCTTCAAAAGAGGGATAGTCTACTTGCTCAAGAGGAAAAACTCCCTATGTAAATGCTGCCGTGTATAGTATTTCAAAAAAAAATGTTCAGGCATGTACAAAAATAAAAAGCCTGCAAGTATGTACAAATGTTGCAAAGTCAATAAGCAAGCTTGAGCATCAAAGTCATATCATGTGAGCCTGCAACAGGATGACTTGACTACACTGGTCTTGCATCCCAAGATAGGTAGCTACACTGGCTACCATCCATTCTTCTCTGCACCCCCTCTTCTTGAGCTGGTTGCCACTTGAACTTAGAAGGGAATACCCCGCTCCTCGAAGATGGAGTTGTTGGATTGGGGAATCATTGGGTTGTCATACTGGAGAAGTCAGTTTCTTTGTCATTCTAATTGGGGAGAGCCACCATCACTTGCACTGTACGAGTCAGATTCATAGTCGTAAGAGTTTGCGTATGAGTTGAAGTATTTCTGACCTGGCTATTGAGGAGACTTGGACAGAGTTTTGGGATTCTCAAGGACTGTTGTATTTCAAATTCGATTCTCACTAAAGTTCCGCCCGCACTAAAATTCCAAAGGTCCGACTTAAGCTCCAAACTTTGATTTTGTGAAGACAAGTTTGATAATCAAATAAAATCCAAGTTCTTCTTTTTCTTTTCGTACTTATTGCATAAGTTTTTGCTAGGGACTAGCAAAGGTAAAGTATAGGGGGATGATGAATCCACATTTCATCATCTTTATTCTATCATTTTGGCCTCAAAAACCCTGGCAAATGCCTGTAAATAGCCTTAATTCCTGCATTTTAGCATTCATGCACATAGGTGTAAATAGTGTATAAAATATGGTTTTTAAAGCCAAAATTATAGAATAAATAAAAGAAAAGAAAAAGAATAAAATATTGTAAATATTTTATGACCCGAAACCCCGAGACCTAGGCATCTTGATGAATAGGTCGACAAGGAATAAAGTAGGGGGAGATAAGGGCCAAATACCTATAATTATTAATTCATTCTTTATTCATTTTGGGACCTATTTTCGGTTCCACTTTTTACACATCAAATAAAGAAACTTTGTACATGAAAGTTGTAGATAACTTTATAAAGAAAAATACAAAATTGATTTCACTGAAAAATAATGTACAGATAAAAAGTTATGGTCTGAATAAAAATCCAAAATCCCAACTTCCCAGGCCCGTATCTCACAACTGACAACTCCAAATGCAGCATACTCACCTTTAATTGTATATAGAATAAAATAATCTATCCAATGGTGGTGGTTTCACATTTGGCGGAGCTACGGTTTGAAAGTTGAGTTTTGGACCCACCTTGTATAGCTGTACTGATTAAAATATTCAATTTATTATTTATCCATTATTGTTGTATTTTTGTATTTTTATGTAAATATTACTTATAATAAATATGTGCATTAAAATTGGAATAAAAAACCTAAAGAAAACTAAAAAATAAAAATAAACATATATAGACTATACATGCATTATACCTATATGTATACCTATATAACATACTCTTATAATTTATTAAATATACAAAACATATCAGAAAAATAAGATAAAAATATATTTGTGTAGATAAAAGTATTCTATAATTTTATAAAATACTAAATAAAAATAATAAAAATAAAATACACAGAATAAAAATAAAATGCTAAAACACATAGGTATTATACCTATAAAGGGCTAAAAAGTGAACTTGTAAAATTAAGCCTCATAAAAATAATTAAATTTCATAATAAAATACTTCATAAATTAATAAACATTGTTTATTTTTTAACCAAAATGAAATTCATTAATTTACTATTTTATTTTGATTTTTGAAATCATTTATTGAGGATTTTTCCTGGTTGGTCCACGTGAACCAACCAGGTTGGTCTGACAGTTGACCTAGGTCAACTGTCTGACCTTCTCCTCCAGACTTGTCAGAGCCATTTTTTGTCTCTTCTTCTCGCATTTCTCTAGGGCTAACCTTGCATCGATTCGTGACGATGCCTTCTGCTTTTTTGCTCCTCGATCAATGGTGATTCATGCCCTAGTGAAATCTGGGGCTGAAGACCACTGATCGAGGCGTTTCGAGCCTTGTCTTCCACGCCATTCGTCAACCCTACAAAAAGAGCCCCCCGACTTCAATTTGAATCTAATCCTTCTTCCGCCATTTTCAATCGAAAACCCCTACCTCTTCGTGCTCTTAGTGACAGTGGGAGTCGAATCGACCTGGGGTTCGAGTTGTTTGGTGTAGAATCGAAGTGATTCGACCCCTCGCCGGAGCTCCGCCGTGCCTCGCAGCCCGTCGTCTCTGGTGAGTTTCCTTCCCTTTTCTTTTCATTTTCTTGTAGCCTTAGCGTAGAGTAGCTTAGCCTAGCAGCAGTTTTCGTTGTCTTCGCGTGAGTCGCCGTGAATCTTCGGTCGAAGCCACGTCGGAGCTGAGCTCCGCCTCTCATTTCCGGCCACTCCAGTCTTCTACCGCCGCCAAGACCACCTCCTTTATCTTCCCCTTCACTCAGTCATCACGCAACACCCCTCCATTCACCTCGATCTCGCTCAGATCGAGTTGACCGAGCTTCCTTCTCCGCCGTTCGCCGGAGCTCATCGCTCGACCCACTCTCCGCCTCCATCAGATCACCCGAGACACCCATTTTGCTCGCCTGGTTTTTGCGCACTTTACCCTGCAGGTCCGAGCCCCAGAGAAGGCTCCATCGACCCCTCATCGACTCCAGGTCCATCCGCCCAGGTCGCCTTCGCCGTCCGAGCAACCACACCGCCTCTGCTTCGCCGGAGGCCATCATCAGATGCGGAAGGGCCCCCAGGATCCTTTTGCCCTTGATCCGGGGGCCGGAGCGGCCGTGTGTCGGCCGCAATCGCCGATCGAAGCTCGCCGGGGAGGTGTTCTTCGTGAACATCCCCCTACCGTTGGATTAGAGGCCATCTCCAGAAGCCACGTACGCCGTCCGATCGTCCAGTCTCCCCAGCCGTCCGATCGTCCATTGAAGATCTGATCTCAGCCATCCAGAGCGAAGGGGTACACACCGTCAGATGCGCACCACGTGGATTAGTGAAACGCCATCGGCCGCACGATCGAGCCGTGGGTATTTTGCATCTTCAACCCACGACTTTTTGTATTTACTTTTTAGTCTAAAAACTTTCGTCTGAAGTTTAAAAGGTTTGTAATATTTGCACTTAGGCCCTCACATTTTCACTATTTGCACTTAGGTCCACACCACGTCACCTCACGTGACTGGGGCGCGTGCTTTTTGGGCATTTTGCACTATTTATCCCGAACTTTTAATTATTTGCAGTTATACCCCTGTGCGTGGTTATTTAAATATGTTTGTGGGTTAATTGCATGACTGCCCTGCCGGCTTTTGACATTTACAAATATGCCCTGTGAATGATATATCACGTGTCTTGCGCGTATCTTTTTGGCGAAAATTGCACCTAAGCCCCTGGATGTTTCGATAATTACATTATACCCCTGCTAGGCTTAGGATTGTTGTGTGCTTAATCTATTTATTTCACGCCTCATTTAATTGCCAAAAATTCTCAAATAAATAGGTTTAAGCTCCTGTTTGCTTCTACTTTTACGCCATATTTTTAGTTTTTAATTTTATTGTATTTTTATATTTATTAAAAATCAAAAACATGCTTTTTCTTCACTGTCTAGCTTAGAAAATACCAAAAAAATACTAAAATATCTCTAAAAATTCCAAAAAAATTCCCTGTTGTCTATTTTATCATATTTTAGTGTCAGTCCAAAAATCACTAAAAATCTCAAAAGTAAAAACCTAAAAATTAGAAAATACATAAAAACTTCAAAAAAATCTATAAAATTGTAGAAAACTTCAAAAATAGCAAACTCAGTTTCTGTTTACTCTATATTTTATTTCTTTATTTTAAAATTAGTTTGAAAAATTTTGGTGGCGGTTTATTATTTTTAATTCCAATTTTACCCCCAACCAGTAATTTTTTCACTGTTTTGACTTATTTTGCTATTTAAAAATACCAAAAACACTTTGAAAAACACCCAAAAATCATAAAATTAGCAAAAACTCCTAAAAATATCAAAAACATTTTATTTCTGAATTTTTGACTCTTTTTTGCATATTTTTATAGATATTTTATCACCTCTTTTACTACATTGTCTATATTTTCCAATATTGAAAAAAGAAAAAAATATGTAAAATATAAAATTATAAAAATTAGAAAATTAAAAACCAAAATACAAAATTAAAAATTAAATAAAAAAATAAAAATAATAATAAAATTAAACCCACAAAAAAATTTAGATTGGCTAAGTGGTCCATTAGACCTAGGTTTGGATTTTTATCTATGCTCTACACCCTTGCTTCCTGAGTTCGACCCCTACTTGCTTGCCATTGTACATTTTTAGTAGGGTATAATAAATTTTAATCCTTGCTATTCATTCCTTGATTGATTGTGTGGGTTAATTGTTGAAGAACGAAGAGGCTTGAGTAATCGCATCAGCGATAGTGAGTCTGATTTGTCAGACCACTATTTAGCGGCTCTCGCTTTTTCACTTTTCAGTTACCTCCTACCATCATCACGTAGTCCGTCGTGGAACGACGATCCTCAGGTGAGCTTTCATAATCAGCATCAACATAAGCAGAAACCTTAGTGTATCCATTTACCCATAGAATAGACCAAGTTCAGGGGATTCCTTCAGGTAGCGAAGGATCTGAAGAACATCTTGCTAGTGGATGTAGCATAGTTTCTCCATGTATTGTCTAGCTCTGTTCATAGCATATGATATGTATGGCATAGTAACAGTAAGGTATATAAGTTTGCCAACAAGGCTTCTGTATCTTGTAGTATCTTCAAAGGCAGGATCATCTGGTGTAGAATGTTTCTTTGGTTTTGCAGGTATGCCAGAGGGCTTGCACCCAAGTAGTCCTGCCTCAGTCAGTATATCTAAGCAGTTGATGAATCCACGTTTCATCATCTTTATTCTATCATTTTGGCCTTAAAAATCCTAGTAAATGCGTGTAAATAGGCTTAATATAGGCATTTTAACATTCATGCATATGTGTGTAAATATTGTATAAAATGCGGTTTTTAAAGCCAAAATTATAGAAAATAAAGAAAAGAAAAGAAAAAGAATAAATATTGTAAATATTTTATGACCCGAAACCCCGAGACCTAGGCATCTTGATGAATAGGTCGACAAGGAATAAAGTAGGGGGAGATAAGGGCCAAAGTACAGATAAAATACCTATACATTCTATTCATTCTTTATTCATTTTGGGACCTATTTTTGGTTCCACTTTTTGTGCATCAAATAATAAAACTTCGTACATGAAAGTTGTAGATAATTTTATAAAGAAAAATACAAATTGATTTCACAGAAAATAATGTACACATAAAAGTTACGGTCTGAATAAAATTCCAGAATGCCAACTTCCCAGACCCGTATCTCACAAATGAAAACTCCAAATGCATCAAACTCACCTTTAATTGTATATAGAAGAAAAATAATCTATCCATTGGTGGTGGTTTCGCATTTGGCGGAGCTACGGTTTGAAAGTTGAGTTTTGAACCCTCATTGTATACTTGTACATATTAAATATTCAATTTATTATTTTATTTTATTATTTTTATAATTTTATATTTTTATAATATTGTAAATAATACTTATAATAATTATGTGCATTAAAATCAGAATAAAAACATAAATAAAATAATAAAATACTTGTATATATTATAATACATAGGTATACTACATGTAGCTATACCTATAACAAATAACACTTTCATTTTATTAAGTGTATAAAATATATCAGAAAATTAAAAATAAAAATATATTTGTGTATATAAAAGTATTTTATAATTTTAGAAATAAAACCAAAATAAAATAAATTAAAAATACCTAAATAAAAATAGAATACTTAAATACATAGATATAGATACCTATAAGGGTATAAGTACAAACTTGTAAAAATATAGCTCATAAAAAATAAACAAAAATCACCATAAAATACTTCATAAAATTACAAACATTTTTTATTTTATACTCAAAAATTTAAATAATTCGTCTGCTATTTTTAATTCATTTTATAATGGTTTTTAGCCAAGGAATTTTCTGGTTGGTCCACGTGGACCAACCAGAACGCTCCATTGGTTGACCTCGGTCAACTCCCTGACCGAGGTCTGTCCCTTGTCAGAGTCGGGTTTGACCCTGTGTTCACTCCTTTTTCGAGGGAACCTCGATCACCATTTGGTGATGGTTCCTTCTTGGAATCTTTTCCTCGGTCAATGGTGATTCACACCCAAGTGATTCCTTGGGCTGTGGATCACTGACCGAGGCTCTGAGGCCTCGTCTTCCTCGCCTCGCCGTCAACTCTTCAAATAGGACCCCCCGACTTCAATTTGATTTTGATCCTTCTTCCGCCAAATCCACCCGAAAATCCCTAGCCCATTGTGCTCCTGGTGACAACAGGAGTCGATTTGAGCCAGGGTTTGCGTCATCTGGCGTCGAATCGAAGTCGATCCGACCCTCGCCGGAGTTCCGCCGAGCTTCATCGCCCGACGTCTCTGGTGAGTCCCCTCCTCCTTTCTCTTCGTTTTCTTGTAGTTGTAGTGTAGATTAGTGTAGACCTATAGCAGTTTTTAGCCTCGATCACCCAATCGCCGTGAATCCTCGATCAAAGTCCACGGCGGAGCTGAGCTCCGCCTCCATTTTCCGACTACTCCTGTTATCGACCGCCGCGCCGACCACCTCCATCTTCTTCCTCGTCGCTCCGTCACTCCGCACCACCCTTCATTCCCCCTCGATCTCGCTCAGATCGAGCCGACCGAGCTCCCCTCTCCGCCGCTCGCCGGAGTTCTTCGCCCGCACCCGCTTTCGCCTCATCGGAACCATCGGAACCCACCTGCGGCTTCGCCTGGATTTTGCGCAACTAACCACGCAGGTCCGAGCCAAGGAGAAGGCTCCATCGACCCTCGAAGACTTCAGGAGCAGCTCCCCAGGTCACCTCGCCGTCCGGCCGCTTCAAGCCATCCCAGGCTCGCCTGAGACCTCCTACAGACGCGGACGTGCCCCAGGATCGTTTTGCCCTTGATCCTGGGGTCGGAGAGGCCGTGTGTCGACCGTATTCGCCAGCCGAAGTTCGCCGGGGAGGTGTTCTTCGTGAACCTTCCCCTGCCGTTGGATCAGAGGGCCGCTCCAGACGCGTCATCAACCGTCCGATCTCCTGTGCCTCTCCGCCGTCCGATCAAGCCTTGAAGATCTAATCCCAGCCGTCCGCGACGAAGGGGTATGCACCGTCGGATGGGCGCCACGTGGACAAGTGACTCGCCATCGACCGCTGGATCAAGCCCCGTGGGTATTTTGCACTTTTAACCCACGCCTTTGTGTATTTACTTTCTAGTCTAGTAACTTTTATTTGTAGTTTAAAAAGTATTGTAATATTTGCACGCAGGCCCTCACATTATCACTATTTGCACTTCAGTCCACGCCACGTCACCTCACGTGACGTTGGCGTGTGACTTTTGGGTATTTTGCAAGTTAGGCCCAGGACTTTTATGTATTTGTAATTTCGTCCCTATGCGTAGGATATATAATATGTTTTTGGAAATATTGCATGTATGCCCAGCCGGTTTTCTTTAATTGCATTTATGCCCCTGTGAATGGTGTGTAACGTGAGCTGTGCGTGATTTTTTGGTGGAAATTGCATCTGAGCCCTGGATACTTTTGTAATTACAAATATACCCCTGCCAGGCCTGTGTATTGATTAGATGTTTGTTGTATTTATTTAACCTATCTTTTTAAGCCCAAAAATTCCACAAAAATAGAGTTAAGCCACTGGCTATGTGTACTTTAACGCTGAAATTTTAGTTTTTGGTTTTATTTTATTTTTATATTTATTAAAAATCAAAAACATCTATTTTGTGCACTGTCTAGCCTAGAAAATCCATAAAAAATATAAAAACACTCCAGAAAAATTCCAAAAAAATATATTTTGTGTCTTTTAGTTTGTTTTAACTCCCAGCCAAAAATCATTAAAAATCTCAAAAGAAAAACACTAAAAATTTAAAAACACTCAAAAACTTCAAAAAAATATATAAAATAGTAGAAAAATCCAAAAATAGCAAACTCAGTTCCTGTTTGTTCTTTATTTTGTCCTTTTTATTGGAAAAATAGTGTGAAAAATTTTGGTTGCTGTTGTTAATTTTAACTTGCATTTTAGTCACAGCCAGCCCTATTTCCACTGTTTTGTCTTATTTCAGCAATTAAAAATACCAAAAACATCCTAAAAATTACCCAAAAATCACAAAAACAGTAAAAAAAGTATAAAAAGACCAAAAAGACTTTATTTCCTAATTTTTGAATATTTTTCTTTATTTTTATAAATATCTCTTTGTCTCTTTTATTACATTGTCCTTATTTTCCAATATTAAAAAAAAATAATACAAAATATAAAAAGAGAATATAAAAATCAGTAAATTAAAAATTAAAATACAAAAATATAAAATTAGAAATTAAATAAAAAAATATAAAAATCAAAAACCCACAAAAATTTAGATTGGCTAAGTAGCTTGTTAGACCTAGGTTTGGATTTTATCCGTGCTTTACACCTTTGCTTCTTGAGTTCGACCCCTACTTGCTTGCCATTGTACATATTTAGTAGGGTATAATAAATTTTAATCCTTGCTATTCATTCTCTGATTGATTGTGTGGGTTAATTGTTGAAGACCGAGGAAGTTTGAGCAGTCGCGTCAGCGACAGTGAGTCTGACTTGTCAGACCGCTATTTAGCGGCTCTCGCATTCTCGCTTTTCAAATGGCACCGTTGCCGGGGAGCATCGGCTTGTAGAGTACCTTTGGGTCTTTTCAGTCACTTAGCCATTTTTGCTTACTTGTCTCTTGTGTATTATTTATTCTGAACTATCTGACATCTCTTTTGTTTTCTTGCGAGGGACCGCCGACCGAGGAGGATCGCCTAGGGGATCCTGAGCAGCCTAAGGAGGAGGAGCCGGCTATTCTACACTAGCCGGCAGGAGAGAGCATGAGAACTAGAGAGAGAGAGTGTGTTATTTTTATTTTTGCGAGAGAGAGTATTTGATTAATTTGTAATAATACAGGACTTGGACAGTTGAACACTTCGGGCCTAATTTCCGGGTGTTTGTTCACCCGGGGGCTCACCGCGGCTTTTTCGTGGTTTCTCGACCGTCATTTTCCGGTTTTGTTTTCATTTTCATTTCTTTTGTGGATTGAGCTCTTAGCATTAGGTCCTGCTTGATTCGAGTAACCTAGGTCCAAACACCCTAAAAACTCTTGCATGCTCCTATAGTTCGTATTTGGACTTAGATTAATTAAGTAGTTAATCATTGGCTCTCGATCCGCGCGCCGCGAGCTCACTCCACACAAGCGCTTTCTCCTAACTCAAATGTGTTGAGCAGAGGAGGAGTGAGCCTAGACCGGACACTAGGATTGGGAGTTAGCGGTTAACTCGTGGTTCTCTACGCTAGCAGTTGCCTGTTCTAGGACGATTTCCGCATTGCATAACCGGCATATAGATTAGGTTTATAAATTTCTGCCTTGCATCCCGCATGGAGAGAGCTGGGATTCACTGTAAGTCTTCTTACTTTGCATTCATCATATAGGCACAAAGGTGAGATTTCCATCTTGGTGCCGACTTGCATTGGCTTTTCCCGACTCTTTTCTCCCTCTGATTTTGGATACCTTAGGATAAAGAAAATACAAAATCGTTAGGCGCTTGTTTGAAACTACTCAAAAGAAGCGATAACACAAAAAAATTAAAAAAGGGACTGCTAAGGAAAACTTTGACCTAAATAAAAATTGGTAATTGGACTCATTGATTGGGGAGAGTAACACCCTCATTTGTTTTTAGGTTGCATGGGAAGGTCTCCTTCCAAGTGAGTTGAGCGTTCGTAAGGATTAGAGCCCAAAACCCAACTTGTGGCTGCCTTGTGTATCGCTTGGATTTCCGAAGTATTGGCACTACTATCGTACGTAGTCGAGTAGGGCTTGGTCGCCAGTGGTGACTCACTATTGTGTGAGCGCCGACCTTGTCCGAAGTACCGAGCATAGGCCACGCCTTCACGGGGGTGTCTGTCTCACCGGCTGCGTCCGAGTAGGATCTTGCACGCTCACGGGTGATTCCGTTGCGAGCGAGATCCGAAGTATCGGTTTCGCCTATCGGCTTCCTCCCTCTATTTCTTTGGCTGAGTAGGGATCCAGGAAGGGTTACAAGGACCTTAAAAAGCGCAAGTTACAGGCTACACAGGAGGAGGACAAGTACGGGAATACTTTTCCGGCAGTACTCTCGCTCCTATAGGCGTAGCGCTCTAAGGACTCGTTGAAAGATAAATTCCTGAAAACAAGATAAAAATTACAAAGATAAAAGCCGAACCTTCACGGCTTCACATGTTGAGTTGGTGAACTCCCTTGTCTTGTGTTTGATTGCTAATCATATTTAGGTCAAGATCAAAAACCCCGCGCCGTTGCGCAATTTTGTTTTCCCTCCAGTTGACCCTCGCTCATTGTGAGCCTTCTACTGTTTTACATTCCTTTTGTTCCTTGTTGACCCCCGTATCTTTCATCCACATCGATCTTCCTCTTGATCTTCGAGATGGCGACGAATGGATAGTTTAGTCGAGGCTCTGTCGACACCCACATCGGCTCCATTCGTTCACCCTCTCCAATAATTCAGGGCGATTCCCGAGACACCGGTTCAAACCCTATGAACCGAACTCCAGACTCCCTTCCTTCTTCAATAAACCGGGACCACTCTCGTCCCGAACTTTGTCCGTTTTGGATGGCCATTGATTTTACTCCTTACACATCGCCATCCTTAACAAAGTTCTGTGTCGACCTTGACACAGATCACATCTCTCTATCTGGTGCTGCAATTCAGACTGATCGAGGCATTCTACCATGTGCAGACTTAGAGCTCGAGGCAGTCAACCAAGCAGAGACAGACATGGCAAGAGGAAGGGGGAAAGGACCACAGCCCCAGCAGGAGCCTGAAGACAATGCAGCGGAAGGACAATACACTACGCAGGGTGAGGTTAACAGTCAACTGCTGGCTTCCATTCAAGCCATCCAGCAGCAACTGACTAACCAAGCCCTGGCCCAGACCGCCTTCCAGGACATGCTGAATGATCTGAGAAGAAGGGCCGATGCGAGAGACGGCCGACGGGAGGATGATCCAAACTACGATCCCAATGAACATGAAATCAATGATGAGTTTTCAGTGGGACCCGAATATGAAGCAGCAGAAGAAGATCCACCGCAGCCCAAGCCCACACTCAAGCAGACATACAACCCAGGAGCAGGGCGCATCACTGAGTGGATTCAAATTCCACGAATGCATGCTCACTTCGAGCTGAAGCCACGGTTTCTGTCACTGCTTCCCACTTTTCATGGGAACACCACTGAGGAGCCATATATTTTCCTCAAGAAGTTCAACCGCATCTGCTCCACTGCTCACTACCCCGGAGTTCCCCTGGATGTGATCAAGATGACCGCATTCTCTTTCAGCCTTCAAGACAAGGCCCTTTACTGGGTCGATCATCTCGGGAAGGTCGTCACCACCTGGGAGGAACTGAAATCTGCTTTCCTCCATAAATTTTATCCTCTGGGGAGATTAAACCAGATGCGTGCCCGGATCTCCAGTTTCTACCAGCAGCCCCACGAGACGATCCATGAAGCGTGGGAGAGATTCAAGGATCTCCAGGAGAAGTGCCCCCACCATGAAATACCCAAGACCAGTCTCGTGCAACACTTCTTTGGGGGGCTATCATTTGAGAGCCAAAAGCTCGTGGATGCAGCTTGCGGCGGTTCACATTTTAACAAGGACGAGGATGTCGTGTGGAATGTCTTTGAAGAAATGGCTGAGGGAGAAGCAGCCCAATCCTCGTCCCGGGTCTACATGAAGCCACCGACCGCCATCAGCAAGCCAGTTAACATGGCTTCTCACACTGAGGACAAAGATGAAAGCTCCAACCTGAGTATCATCGGGAGCCACTTGTCCAAAGTGGACATCATCGAGAAGAGGTCGCAGGACCTCGAAAAACTGGCAGTTATAGAGAAGAGGACCCAAGGTCTGGAGAAGATCGACCAGATTTCGCAGCAGCTGGAGCAGCTCGTCCGAGCACTGAATGCAAACATGTGCAACGCTGTGTCCACCTCTGCCGAGCCGAACGCTGAGAAGAAGGAGCCTACAATGCAGCAAAATCCTCAGTCGACTCCACTGCAGCCCCAGCCAGTCCAGCACGTATACTACGTGCAGGTCCCGGAGCAGCAACCGCAGCCTCAGACACAGATGGTTGTATATCAACCAGAGCACCAGCCCGCGTACTCCGAGCAGTTCTCTCCAGCCCCGCCGCTGATCCAGGAGATCAATGGTGTCTGGAACAACGAAGCGCAGCTGACCCGTCCTCAGGGACACTCTCAGGGTCAGAACATGGGCAACAGGCCCCTCCAGCAGCAACACCAGGGTGGAAGACCATTCCAGCAGGCCTACCAGTACCAGCCTCCCTCACATGGAAACACGTGGAGGCAGAATTACCAACATGGGCCTCAGCAGTCCGGATATCGTGGACAAGGATATCACCAGCAACCGGCTGCACAATACAACCAACACCCGTCGCAGTACTCCTCAAACCCCCCTCCTCAACAATTTGCACAAGGATACCAGTCACAATCTCAACCGCCATATCAGCAGTCTAGACCCCAGCAGGGGGAATCTTCTGAGATTGTACCGGTCAATCCGGCCCTGGCCTGTTTGGAACAGTTGATGAAGAACATGGCTGAGATGAACCAGAAGATCGACGACCTGACGGCAGCCAAAACCGTCATACCAGCCCAGGTCGAAGCTAATCCTAACAATTTCCGACGCAAGGAGCAGGTAGCTGGCAGTGTCCAACCCGAATCAGGTGAATTTAATTGTTTTTTATCTAACGCTGTTACTCTCAGGAGCGGTAGGACACTCCGGCCATCGGCGACGACGAAAGGAAAGCATATTGCATCTGACGAGGAATCGTCAGGCCAGCCAACACCAGGGCCAGCAAGCATTTTGGGAGCAGCACCAGCATCCAGAAAATCACAAAAAATGAAGAAAACAGAAAAATACAAAAAGATAGCAGTAACCTCGGTGGAGACCGGCCAGCATTGGAGACGCCTGCACCCGCATCACAGTCAGCTCCTGACAGGAGGAGCACCGCACCTGCAGCGAGTCCAACGCCAGCACCCGAAACCGAGCCTGTCGTTTTTGGTCCAAAAATTGTAGATGAATCCATTCCTTTTTGTCATCTACCTGTAAACAACAACACGGACACTATTTTTAATGAAATTGGAAATATTCCTTTTCCTGAAGCAATGAAAAAACACAAAAAAATGAAAAATTTGAAAAGTGCTTTGTCTGATCCTGCTATCATAGAAATCATTCAGAATTTGGTGTTAAATATGCCATTAATGAAAGCCCTTGAGTACATGCCAGCTGTGAAGAAAGGACTTAAAGAAGCATGTACAACCAAGCGCAGGCCAACCCCCCATAACTCCCGAAGCAAAGGTGGTAAATCTGAAAAGCACATCCTCACTATGGCCACCGTCAATGCCATCAGCAACCTCCCGGACAAAAAGCCAGATATGGGAGCACCTCTTGTACGTTGTCAGATGTTCAATCAAGAGTTCGAACGAACACTCCTCGACAGCGGGTCATCTGTCAATCTGATGCCAGCCTCACTACTCTCGGAGTTCAAGCTGGGACCGCTCAAACCTACAAAGATGATTCTGCAGTTTGCAGACAAGTCAGTCAAGCGGCCTAGGGGCCTATTGGAGGACGTGATCGTCACGGTTCAGGGAAAATCTTTTCCAGCCGATTTTGTGGTCTTAGATATGGACGTCCCTGCTCCGTTGCTCCTTACCCCGATCATACTCGGAAGGCCATTCCTGCGGACGTCAAACGCAGTAGTGAATTATGGGACAGGAGAAATCACTTTTGGAGCTGGCAATGAAATTATCCGAGTAGAGACCCTGTCTGAGGGAACGCCCGTTGAACCGACATCTGTATCATGTGCAAGGGTGATTGAGAATGATGAAGACTGCGATTTTCTAGCCGAGATTCAAGACACCAACCTCTTCCTGGATGATAATGAGATCCACGGACTCCTCTGTCCAGAGGAGGAAGTGCAGACCGCAGTCGAATTTCCGTGTATCAATCAAGATGAGGAACTTGCTGATGCACTACAAGACACTGCTGTGGGGTTGATATGCCTTCAGAATCAGGAGCCTAGTTTGGAAGCATCTTCGGACGAAGATGAAATCATCGAAGAATTCTGTCAGGATCTGAGAGAGGAGACAGAGCAGATTATGGTGGACATTGCACAGTTGAAAGACTCACCACCTGTATTAATAGCTGAGGTCACCACTGAAGCAGCTCAGACCCCGCCAGAGCTGAAACCTTTGCCCTCCAATATGAAGTATGCCTTCCTTGCAGGAGAACCAAACATGTACCCGGTCATCATCAATGCGCATCTGACCGAAGATCAAGAATCTCGTCTGATGGAGGTTCTTGAACGTAACCGCAAGGCGATAGGCTGGCGAACCTCCGATCTCCATGGGATCAATCCGTCACTCTGTTCGCATCGCATCTTTCTGGAAGATGACTGCAGACCCTCTCGTGAACTGCAAAGAAGATTAAACCCAAACTTGCGAGATGTGGTTATGAAAGAAATATAGAAATGGTGTGATGCGGGATTCATTTATCCCATCTCCGACAGCAAATGGGTGAGCCCTCTGCATGTTGTGCCCAAGAAATCAGGGATCACCATCGTGAAAAATGACAAAGGAGAAGAGATCGCCACCAGAGTACCAACCTCTTGGCGAGTGTGCGTAGATTACAGAAGACTCAATCTTGCCACCAAGAAGGATCATTTTCCGCTGCCCTTCATCGACCAAATCTTGGAGAGATTGGCCGCGAAGGAATATTTCTGTTTCTTGGACGGGTACTCTGGGTATAATCAAGTTGCTATTGCTCCTGAAGATCAAGAGAAGACCACGTTCACCTGTCCTTTTGGTACATATGCCTTCAGACGGATGCCGTTCGGGCTTTGCAACGCCCCAGCCACATTTCAGAGGTGTATGCTCGCAGTTTTTGCCGATATGGTGGGCAGCTTTCTCGAGGTCTTTATGGACGATTTTTCGGTCTATGGGGATTCCTTTGATCAATGTCTGAATTATCTAGACCGAGTCTTACGGAGGTGCTGCGAAGTGAATCTTGTGCTCTCCTGGGAGAAGAGCAATTTCATGGTGACCGAAGGAATCGTGCTGGGTCACGTTGTTTCTAAACGTGGCATGGAGGTTGACCCAGCCAAGGTGGATGTAATTTCTAAGCTGGAGCCACCTACAAATATCAAGCAAGTCCGGTCATTCTTGGGCCATGTCGGTTTTTACCGACGGTTTATCAAAGATTTCAGCAAATTGGCCAGACCGCTGACTGAGTTGCTCGGCAAGGACAACGAGTTCATTGTAGACGACCGTGTGCTCCTTGCCTTTAATCAGTTGAAAGAGCTCATCACACAGGCCCCGGTCCTACAGCCACCGATTTGGACTCAGCCTTTCGAGATTATGACCGATGCGTCGGATTATGCCATCGGAGCTGTACTGGGACAGAGAAAAGACAATGTACCGTTTGCAATTCACTACGCTAGCCGAACACTCGATGAAGCCCAGAGAAATTACACTGTCACTGAAAAAGAGCTGCTAGCTGTAGTCTTTGCTTTGGAGAAGTTCAGATCTTACCTCCTTGGATCCAAGGTTATCATTTACACTGATCATTCGGCCATTCGGTATCTACAGCAGAAGAAGGACGCCAAACCACGTCTTATCCGGTGGATCCTTCTCCTCCAGGAGTTTGACTTGGAAATCAGAGATAAACCTGGGGTAAAGAATGTAGTGGCCGATCATCTGTCAAGACTTCCTGAACCAGAGTCTCCTGAGCTGAACTTGCAGCCTATCACAGAGACCTTTCCAGATGAATCGATTCTGTCTGTCGCCTCACTTCCTTGGTATGCGGACATTGTGAATTATCTTGTTGCCAAGAAAATCCCACAGGACTGGCCTAAGTTGAAAATAGACAGATTTTTGTTTAAAATCCATTTCTACCAGTGGGAAGACCCGTATCTGTTTCGTGAGGGAGCAGATTGCATCTGGAGAAGGTGTATTCCTCAGGAGGAAGTTCCAAGTGTCCTCGCTTTATGTCATGATCAAGATTCTGGAGGACATCATTCAGGAAAACGGACGGTAGCAAAAGTTCTTCAAAGTGGCCTATGGTGGCCTTCATTGTTCAAAGATGCAGATGAATACGTCAAAGGTTGCACTGACGGTCAGAAGATGGGTGGAACCATAGGAATGAGAGATACGATGCCTCTGAAGTACATTCAGATCTCAGACGTCTTTGATGCATGGGGTATCGACTTTATGGGCCCGTTTCCTAACAGTCAGGGTTATGAGTATATTCTGCTTGCTGTCGATTATGTCAGTCGATGGGTGGAGGCTATCCCTGCCCGAGCCGCCGACAGTCGGACTGTCTGTCGATTCTTACGAGATCACATCATAGCACGGTTCGGGATTCCCAAGATCCTCATATCTGACGGGGGCAGCCATTTCATAAACAGAGAGGTGAAGAAGCTGACCCAAGAATTCTGCATCGAGCATCGTGTTGCTTCACCCTATCACCCGCAGTCCAATGGCTTAGCTGAATGTTCAAACAGGGAGATCAAGACAATTCTACAGAAACTTGTGCGTCCAGATCGCAAGAACTGGTCTCAGCTGCTTGATTCCGTTCTTTGGGCTTACCGAACATCGTACAAGTCACCCTTGGGAATGTTTCCCTACCGCCTGGTGTATGGCAAGCCATGCCACTTGCCCGTGGAACTCATTCATAAATCTTTATGGGCTATTAACATCTGTAATTTGGACGCCAAGCAAGCAGGACAGAACAGGAAACTGGATCTGAATAGATTACTAGAATTCAGAGATTATGCATATGACAACAGCCTGATGTACAAGGAGAAGGTCAAAACATGGCATGACAAGCACATCCGCCACAAGTCCTTTGATCCAGGTCAGAAGGTATGGTTGTTCGATGCGAAATTAAAGATCTTTCCAGGCAAATTGAAGAGCAAATGGACTGGGCCGTTTGTAGTTAGGCAGGTGCGTGACAACGGAAGTGTATTGATATCTAATCTGTCATCTGACGCACAGCCTTTCGTAGTCAATGGACAGCTTCTGAAGCCATACCTTGAACATGACACATTCATGGCCGTCGTTGACTCCATTCAAGTGATCTATGAGAATGAGCTGAACAGCTCGAGACAGGCAGAGGAAGGCGAAGTACATCAAAATATTTTTGAATGATTTTCCTTTTCGTTTTTCTTCTTTTCTTCTTTTCAATTTCTTTTATCTTGTTCTACCGAAGTGATGCCATCCCTTTCATCACTGCTACACTTAGGATGTACCTTATCCTAAGTATAGGGGGGATGTGCATCCCGAGTTGTTCATATCCAATCTCATCTCTTTCTTCTTGTCTTCTTTTCTTCTTTTTCCTTTTCTATCTTCTGTATCTATCAAAAAGGTGCCGCCCTTGTAGACAGTTTTCTATACTTAGGACGTACTTTGTCCTAAGTATAGGGGGGTGTGCACCCCGAGTTTTTCTATTCCTCTCGATCCTCTCCATTGTCTCCTCTTCTTGTCTATATTTAGGGATATCTTACCCTAAGTATAGGGGGAGACAATCTGAGTATGATCTGTTCATTCCCACCCTTGACCCTCCCTGCTTTGTGTACAGTCTGCTATACTTAGGATTATTTGATCTTAAGTATAGGGGGGACGGTCAACTTCTCATTCGTTTATTCATCTCTTATTCCTTTATTCTTTAGATTTTCCTATACTTAGTACGAGTTATGTCTTCTCTTTTCTCTCCGATCTATGAGGACATAGCTCAAGCTAAGTATAGGGGGGTCGTATATACTACGTATATACTTTAGCCATAACTCGTACTTTCGTATTTTCTTAATAAATATGGCTAAAAATTCTTTAAAATTCATTAAAATCCTTAATAAAAAGATGTGGTTATTCCTCAAATTCTTTTTGTATTTTACTGATTAATAAATCAGGTGAAAATGTTTTTTGCAAAATATTTGAAAAATGGTTTGAAAATCTTTGTGAACATCTATTGAAAACTATTTTGAAAATATTTTGTTGCATGTTTCAACCTTTGTAAAAATGTGTGGTTTGTAAAAATTTATTTTCTTTGTGTGAAATAAAAATGTTTGAAAAATGATTTGCAAATGGTTTGAAAAATGGTTGCAAAAATGTTTTGAAAAACCTATATATACTGTTTGAAAAGCCTTTGCAAAATGATTTTCAAATGTTTGCAAAAATGTTTGTAAAAATTATTTTGGACTATTGTTTTCAAAAATTGTGTGAAAAGCTTGTGTCAAATAAGTTTGAGGAATACTTACATCTCACCAAAATCCACTATATATATCTATGTATAAAATTGACCACTTACCCTGTAAATTCTTAAAATCCATTTCTTGTAAAAATAAGAAGCACTCCCGTGTACATATTTTCACCTAGTGTTCAGCCAAAATCTTTTTGTTTTCAAAAATTCCCAAAAACATTTGCAAAAATTAAAATCCAAAAACATTTGAAAATCTTTTTGAAAAAGACAAAAAATGCATATGCATCATCATCATCTTTCCAAAAATCCATAAAAAGTTCAAAATCCTTGAAAATTGCATCACAAAAATATTTTCGCATTGCATAGCATTCGCATTTTTCGGATTGAGTTTGATAGTTGAAGAAGTCTAAGTAAAATCCGGAGATTGGAGCTTGATTGGACCTTATAATCTACCTAATAACAGGAACCTTATAGGAACTTGGTTTGAGGTACTTCAGGTCTAGTTGACTTAATTCTTTGAGGATCATGAGACTTGGTTCAATGGAGTCTTGACTGCCTAAGTAGAGTATTTCGGAGCACACGCACGACTCTTGTTGATAATGACCTTACTTGGACACCTGCACCTTTCACATGGCTCAACTCAGTTGGAGTGGTGAGGGGATTGGATTTGCCGGTATGAGACGCACACAGGTGGAAACATTTGTCCTCCTCTAGGGAGGGAAGTGCACCCCAACCCGTCCAGTGATTAGGAAGTCTAAAGACAGGAGGCTGTGGGTTGCGATAAAGCTTCAAAAGAGGGATAGTCTACTGGCTCAAGAGGAAAAACTCCTTATGTAAATGCTGCTGTGAATAGTATTTCAAAAAAAAAAAAGAAGTTCAGGCATGTACAAAAATAAAAAGCCTGCAAGGTATGTACATATGTTGTATAGTCAATAAGCAAGCTTGAGTTCCAAAGTCATATCATGTGAGCCTGCAGCAGGATGCCTTGACTACACTGGTCTTGCATCCTAGGATAGGTAGCTACACTGGCTACCGTCCATTCTTCTCTGCACCCCCTCCTCTTGAGCTGGTTGCCACTTGAACTTAGAAGGGAATACCCCGCTCCTCGAGGATGGAGTTGCTGGATTGGGGAATCATTGGGTTGTCGTACTGGAGAAGTCATTTTATTTGTCATTCTAGTTGGGGAGAGCCACCATCACTTACACTGTACAAGTCAGATTCATAGTCGTAAGAGTTTGCGTATGAATTGAGATATTTCTGACCTGGCTATTGAGGAGACTTGGACAGAGTTTTGGGATTCTCAGGAACTGTTGTATTTCAAATTTGGTTCTCATTAAGGTTCCGCCCGCACTAAAATTCCAAAGGTCCGACTTAAGCTCCAAACTTTGATTTTGTGAAGACAAGTTTGATGATCAAATAAAATCCATCTTTCTTCTTTTTCTTTTCTTTATTTTTCTTTTTCTGCACTTATTGCATAAGTGTTTGCTAGGGACTAGCAAAGGCAAGTATAGGGGGATGATGAATCCACGTTTCATCATCTTTATTCTATCATTTTGGCCTTAAAAATCCTAGTAAATGCGTGTAAATAGGCTTAATATAGGCATTTTAACATTCATGCATATGTGTGTAAATATTGTATAAAATGCGGTTTTTAAAGCCAAAATTATAGAATAAAGAAAAGAAAAGAAAAATAATAAAATATTGTAAATATTTTATGACCCGAAACCCGGAGACCTAGGCATCTTGATGAATAGGTCGACAAGGAATAAAGTAGGGGGAGATAAGGGCCAAAGTACAGATAAAATACCTATACATTCTATTCATTCTTTATTCATTTTGGGACCTATTTTTGGTTCCACGTTTTGTGCATAAAATAATAAAACTTTGTACATGAAAGTTGTAGATAATTTTATAAAGAAAAATACAAAATTGATTTCACAGAAAAATAATGTACAGATAAAAAGTTATGGTCTGAATAAAATTCCAGAATGCCAACTTCCCATACCCGTATCTCACAAATGAAAACTCCAAATGCATCAAACTCACCTTTAATTGTATATAGAAGAAAATAATCTATCCATTGGTGGTGGTTTCGCATTTGGCGGAGCTACGGTTTGAAAGTTGAGTTTTGAACCCTCATTGTATACTTGTACATATTAAAATATTCAATTTATTATCTATTTATTATTTTTATAATTTTATATTTTTATAATATTGTAAATAATACTTATAATAATTATGTGCATTAAAATCAGAATAAAAACATAAATAAAATACAAATAAAAATACTTGTATATATTATAATACATAGGTATACTACATGTAGCTATACCTATACAAATAACACTTTCATTTTATTAAGTGTATAAAATATATCAGAAAATTAAAATAAAAATATATTTGTGTATATAAAAGTATTTTATAATTTTAGAAAATAAAAACCAAAATAAAATAAATTAAAAATACCTAAATAAAAATAGAATACTTAAATACATAGATATAGATACCTATAAGGGTATAAGTACAAACTTGTAAAAATATAGCTCATAAAAATAAACAAAAATCACCATAAAATACTTCATAAAATTACAAACATTTTTTATTTTATACTCAAAATTTAATTAATTCGTCTGCTATTTTTAATTCATTTTATAAGGGTTTTTAGCCAAGGAATTTTCTGGTTGGTCCACGTGGACCAACCAGAACGCTCCATTGGTTGACCTCGGTCAACTCCCTGACCGAGGTCTGTCCCTTGTCAGAGTCGGGTTTGACCCTGTGTTCACTCCTTTTTCGAGGGAACCTCGATCACCATTTGGTGATGGTTCCTTCTTGGAATCTTTTCCTCGGTCAATGGTGATTCACGCCCAAGTGATTCCTTGGGCTGTGGATCACTGACCGAGGCTCTGAGGGCTCGTCTTCCTCGCCTCGCCGTCAACTCTTCAAATAGGACCCCCCGACTGCAATTTGATTTTGATCCTTCTTCCGCCAAATCCACCTGAAAATCCCTAGCTCATTGTGCTCCTGGTGACAGCAGGAGTCGATTTGAGCCGGGGTTTGCGTCATCTGGCGTCGAATCGAAGTCGATCCGACCCTCGCCGGAGTTCCGCCGAGCTTCATCGCCCGACGTCTCTGGTGAGTCCCCTCCTCCTTTCTCTTCATTTTCTTGTAGTTGTAGCGTAGATTAGTGTAGACCTATAGCAGTTTTTAGCCTCGATCACCCAATCGCCGTGAATCCTCGATCAAAGTCCACGGCGGAGCTGAGCTCCGCCTCCATTTTCCGACTACTCCTGTTATCGACCGCCGCGCCGACCACCTCCATCTTCTTCCTCGTCGCTCCGTCACTCTGCACCACCCTTCATTCCCCCTCGATCTCGCTCAGATCGAGCCGACCGAGCTCCCCTCTCCGCCGCTCGCCGGAGTTCTTCGCCCGCACCCGCTTTCGCCTCATCGGAACCATCGGAACCCACCTGCGGCTTCGCCTGGATTTTGCGCAACTAACCACGCAGGTCCGAGCCAAGGAGAAGGCTCCATCGACCCTCGAAGACTTCAGGAGCAGCTCCGCAGGTCACCTCCGCCGTCCGGCCGCTTCAAGCCATCCCAGGCTCGCCTGAGACCTCCTACAGACGCGGACGTGCCCCAGGATCGTTTTGCCCTTGATCCTGGGGTCGGAGAGGCCGTGTGTCGGCCATATTCGCCAGCCGAAGTTCGCCGGGGAGGTGTTCTTCGTGAACCTTCCCCTGCCGTTGGATCAGAGGGCCGCTCCAGACGCGTCATCAGCCGTCCGATCTCCTGCGCCTCTCCGCCGTCCGATCAAGCCTTGAAGATCTAATCCCAGCCGTCCGCGACGAAGGGGTATGCACCGTCGGATGGGCGCCACGTGGACAAGTGACTCGCCATCGACCGCTGGATCAAGCCCCGTGGGTATTTTGTACTTTTAACCCACGCCTTTGTGTATTTACTTTCTAGTCTAGTAACTTTTATTTGTAGTTTAAAAAGTATTGTAATATTTGCACGCAGGCCCTCACATTATCACTATTTGCACTTCAGTCCACGCCACGTCACCTCACGTGACGTTGGCGTGTGACTTTTGGGTATTTTGCAAGTTAGGCCCAGGACTTTTATGTATTTGCAATTTCGTCCCTGTGCGTAGGATATATAATATGTTTTTGGAAATATTGCATGTATGCCTAGCCGGTTTTCTTTAAATGCATTTATGCCCCTGTGAATGGTGTGTAACGTGAGCTGCACGTGATTTTTTGGTGGAAATTGCATCTGAGCCCCTGGATACTTTTATAATTACAAATATACCCCTGCCAGGCATGTGTATTGATTAGATGTTTATTGTATTTATTTAACCTATCTTTTTAAGCCCAAAAATTCCACAAAAATAGAGTTAAGCCACTGGCTATGTGTACTTTAACGCTGAAATTTTAGTTTTTGGTTTTATTTTATTGTTATATTTATTAAAAATCAAAAACATCTATTTTGTGCACTGTCTAGCCTAGAAAATCCATAAAAAATATAAAATCACTCCAGAAAAATTCCAAAAAAATATATTTTGTGTATTTTAGTTTGTTTTAACTCCCAGCCAAAAATCATTAAAAATCGCAAAAGAAAAACACTAAAAATTTAAAAACACTCAAAAACTTCAAAAAAATATATAAAATAGTAGAAAAATCCAAAAATTGCAAACTCAGTTCCTGTTTATTCTTTATTTTGTCCTTTTTATTGGAAAAATAGTGTGAAAAATTTTGGTTGCTGTTGTTAATTTTAACTTGCATTTTAGTCACAGCCAGCCCTATTTCCACTGTTTTGTCTTATTTCAGCAATTAAAAATACCAAAAACATCCTAAAAATTACCCTAAAATCACAAAAACAGTAAAAAAGTATAAAAAGACCAAAAAGACTTTATTTCCTAATTTTTGAATATTTTTCTCTATTTTTATAAATACCTCTTTGTCTCTTTTATTACATTGTCCTTATCCAATATTAAAAAAAATACAATATATAAAAAGAGAATATAAAAATCAGTAAATTAAAAATCAAAATACAAAAATATAAAATTAGAAATTGAATAAAAAAATATAAAAATCAAAAACCCACAAAAATTTAGATTGGCTAAGTAGCTTGTTAGACCTAGGTTTGGATTTTTATCCGTGCTTTACACCTTTGCTTCTTGAGTTCGACCCCTACTTGCTTGCCATTGTACATCTTTAGTAGGGTATAATAAATTTTAATCCTTACTATTCATTCTCTGATTGATTGTGTGGGTTAATTGTTGAAGACCGAGGAAGTTTGAGCAGTCGCGTCAGCGACAGTGAGTCTGACTTGTCAGACCGCTATTTAGCGGCTCTCGCATTCTCGCTTTTCAGCAGTACTTTCTTTGTGACATATGAAGCCCCTTCTTGGTGCGTAAGACTTCTATACCCAGAAAATAACGAAGTTGCCCAAGATCCTTGATGACAAAAACCTTTTGCAGAAAAGTCTTCACTTCTAGCACTCCTTTATCACCGTCATCTGTAACAACCATGTCATCCACATATACAACCAGTATGACAGTACCTGTTGATCGTTTTCTGACAAAGACATAATGGTTAGATGTAGTTCTCTGAAAGACCAAAGTGCTAGTCTCTGAACTAAGTTTGTCAAACCATGCCCTAGGACTTTTCTTTAGACCATAAATTGCTTTGCAAAGTCGGAAAACATAGTCCCCCTCGACTTCATAACCTGGGGGTTGCATCATGTAAACTTCTTCCTCAAGATCACCATATAGAAATGCATTCTTGACATCCAGTTGAAAAATAGGCCAGCCTTTGTTCTCGGCTACAGAGAGGATAGTGCAAATAGACCCCATCCTGGCAACAGGTGAAAAAGTCTCGAAGTAATCAACTCCATATGTCTGTGTAAAGCCTTTTGCCACAAGTGTTGCTTTCAGTCTATCAATAGAACCATCTAGAGAATGTTTCGTAGTAAAGACCCATCTACAGGCAACAACCTGACACCTTGGGGACATTGAACTAGATCCCATGTTCCTCTGGAATTGAGAGCATCCATTTCCTCATTCATAGCTTGTCTCCACCGGTGGTCCTGTAATGCACTGTGATAGTCTCTTGGAACAGAGATTGTCATAAGAGCATCTGCATATCTTTTATCACAACATGATAGGCTATCAGTGGACGTGAAGTTAGACATAGGATGAATATTGCATTGCGTCTTTGTTATGCGTAGGGCAATGGGAAGCTCATAAGGATCATCCGGGGTAGTGTTGGTGGGGGCACTTGAAGATGGTATATTTTCCTTCAACAAAGGAATAAGTAGAGGAATAGGAACAAGAGGGGACACATGTTTTCTTTTATACACAATTGGTGAGGGAGGAAGTTCTAGTGTTATGTCAGAAACATCTTGATTGAAGAAGCGAGTTTGTTCGAAAAAGTTACATCAGCTGATATATAATAGCGTTTACTACAAGGATCATAGCATCTCTACCCTTTTTTTATTTGGGAATAACCCAGAAAAGCACATTTAATTTCACGTGATGATAATTTATCTGCAGTATGAAAGTTGTGAACAAAGGCGATGCATCTAGAAATCCGCAGAGGTAGAGGAAATGGTGAGTCATTTGTATACAATAAGGCAAAGGGTGTGGAGCCATTTAGGGAGACAGAGGGAACTCTGTTGATAAGATGGACAATAGTGAGAATAACATCTCCCCAATAGGTTTTGGGGACCTTCATTTGGGTAGAGAGCGGGCAATGTCGAGGAGATGTCAAAGTTTCCTTTCAGCTACCTCATTCTGTTGGGAGATATATGGGCAAGAGGTTTGATGGATAGCACCCTAGGAAGCAAAGAAGGATGTTAAATCATTTTGTGTAAATTCCAATGCATTATCAGAACAAAATATTTTAACAGTAGTGGAGAAGATGTTTTTGACATAGTACAAGAAATTCTTGACAATATTTTTAATTTCTGAACGTTCCTTTAACAGGAAAATCCAATATGATCAAATGTAGTCATCCACAAAGACAACAAAATATTTATGACCACTTAGACTTTGGACCGGACATGGTCCCCAAATATCACAGTGAACAAGTGCAAAAGGAGTATGACGGCGAGGCTCAGTCCGTGCAGGAAAGGAGGCTCAATGATGTTTCCCGAACTGACATGCTTCACACTCAAAGGGTTTCATCATAGAAAGTTCAGGGAACATCATCGAGAGAGCTTTAGCCGGAGGGTGGCCAAGATGAAGGTGCCATAGAAAAGGATCTTCAGAGATGGAGACCACCTGCAAAGTTGGAATCAGAAGGGATGTCGAGGTAATAGAGGCCGTTCCTCTCATGACCCCCACCAAAATCTTCCTCGTCCGGATGTTCTGAAAATAACAACAAACCTGATAAAAAATAACACGACAGTTAAGCTGACGACATAGCTTCTATACTGATAGAAGGCTGAGAGGAAAAGCAGGGGCACAATGAACATCTGTCAGATGCAGCTTGGAAGAAAAGTTAACGGTACCAACAACAGTCACTGGGGAATGATCCCCATTAGCAACCCGAACAGTCTTCACAGAAGAAGACAGCTGGGAGGAGGTTAGCAAACTTCCTTCTCCCGTCAAATGGGTATAGGCTCCAGAATCAATAATCCATGCATGCTTAGAGGCAGAGACAGAGTTTGCTACTGTAACTGTGGTAGTAGCCAGCTAGCAGTAGGGGCAGAAGCATTACTATCAAAAGGACTAGATTCTTGCAGCAGTTGTCGTAGGCGAGCATATTCAAAAGCAGTGAATGGGGGTTTGTGCCTCGCTGGTTTGCTGAGTAGATGTTTCTGCAGTTGCATCGTACGATACTTCATCATAGGCACTGTTGGCATTAAGTTGCATCCCAAACATTGCCCAACATCGATCAGAAGGGTGATTCCGGCTTCCATAGTGTACGCATGCTGGATACCGAGCAGAAGAATCACGACCACATCCACGATTGCATCCGCGTACAGAGTCACGACTGCATCCAGATTCACAACCACATCCACGCCCTGAGTCACGTCCCCATCCTCCTTGATAGTTATGACACACTCTATATCCTGAGGAGGTATAGTGGGCCATCGTCTCTGTAGCGGTGTGGGTGGTAGAGTGTTGAATTGGAGCCTCTAGCTCCTGTAAGCGTCCGAAGATTGTCTCAAGAGTAGGTAGAGTATCAGCCATCGGGGACTGATCTTTCACAGGCTTGTATTTTGGATTTAATCATGAGAGAAATCTATAAACATGCCATTCAACATGTTCTCCTACTTATTTATCACAACATCCAGGCTGAAAAATAAGGAGTTCCTCAAAAAGGCTTGTAACAAGCCTGTAGTATTCAATAAGAATTGATTCTCCCTGAGTAGCGGACCAAATCTTTTTGTATATGTCTGACAGATGAGACTTAGTCGTCCTCTAAGAATATGTATGCTCAAGGTTTTCCCGCATTGCCTTAGCGGTGTCTTTGTAAAGAAGATTCCCAACAATATTTGGATCGACACTGTTCGTCATCCAAGTGATAACCTAGCAATTATCAACAAACCAAGTTTCATAGTCCTTATCTGTTTCCGCAGGTGGAACTTTTGTAAGAACGTAGCTCTTGCGCTGGCCACCAACAAACACTTTGAAAGACCGAGACCATTGAACATAGTTCTCTGATCCCTTCAACTTGATAAAAGTGCCATGTACCAGCAAAGAAGAAGTAGGGTACGTGGGCTTGATCTCAGCAGACGTCATCGTGGTGGCTTAGGTCAAGAAAAAGTGACCTAGAGAGTATATCTTTCCTCAATTTATCATCAAATATCTAAACCCTCATCAAGGAGTAAGAAGGATGAGGCAATGCTCGTTTGATGGCACAAGAGGGGGCCTGGAGGGCCTGGCAGAGTCGGCCTCCTCACGTGAGTAGGGCCTGACCTTCCTGGCAGAGGTTCCTCACGGCGCTGGGCGGCACGAGGCGACGTAAAGGGGAGGCCCTAGCGGCGCTGGGCGACGCAAGGCGGCACAACAGGGCCCTAGAGGGGCCTGACGGAGGCGCTTGGCGGCACAAGGAGGCCCTGGGAGGGATGGCGGAGGTGCCTGGCAATGCTAGGAGGCATGAGGTAAGCCTGGCTGGCCTGGCGATGGTACCTGGCTGCCCTAGAGAAGCCTGGCGACGCTCAGCCTGGCCCCCTCGCGTCTACCGAAGACTTAGCAGGGCCTGGGGACCCGAGGCGATGCATGCCTAAGGCAACGCAGGCCTAAGGCAGGAGGTGCGGAGACCCGAGGCGGAACGTGGCTGCAGAGGGACTTGGAGGGCTGGCGGTGACAGAGGGGTGATTAGGTCAGAATACTGACCTAGGACCGCTAGTCTGATACCATGTGAAAGGATGGTAAGAAAAGATGATTCGTTGTTTATTCAAGAGGTCTAGGGGTCCTTATATAGGACTAAACCCTAAAGGGCTCAAAGGAGAATATTCTATAGAATATGCTCTATAGAATATTCTCTTAACAAATAGCCACATAAACTATTATGTTAACGGGCTTTCGTGGGGTTACAATATAATATAAAGAAAGAAATCTTCTGCAATCTCTAACAAGCATCAATGTATGCTTTATTTTATGCATTATTTTGTGCGTTGTCATGTTGTGTGCATTCTGTCTGCCTAGAGACCTAGGTTAAGAAAATAAACCACTCACTTTAAATAATTAATCTTTGATTAATCTTCGAGAGTCCCTATGTTCGACCTTGGTATGCTTTCCAAGTAAAATTTTTGGAGCATATTCAAACGTGTGGTAATTATGCATAGATTCATTTTTGCCTCCTGTGCTATAATAAAATGACGATATTAAATATGCGAAAATACAATTTATCAGATGATGTTGTTGCCAGGGCATGAATCATTCTTGTTGACTTTTTAGATTTTAATGTATTATTTTGAGTTGATTATTTTCAACATTTAGGTCACCATGTTGTGTTTGTTTTGCATCATTGTTGTTAACTAAATTTCTTAATATATTCATAGTGCTCTCTTTTGTAGTGGGGCACGTGGAGATGGCGGACACTCGGTCTGCATGGAGGAACGTAGTTAGGAGCTCCCTCTTCAAGGAGCCACAGACAAAATTCTGAAGACATCAAGGAGTTCAATTAGCAATTCATTTCATTTCATTTTTGTATATAATTTTAATAATTACATTTCCCGCGGTCCTTGTTCGAGGGCTTTCATGTGTATATGGACAAGCACATTGCATATGGCGTGTGGAGCCTGTTTCACTCCAGTCTGGGTGGGGATTCACTTGAGTGTTCGAACCTAGTGATGAATCTCCATTTCATCACCTTTATTCTATCATTTTGGCCTTAAAAACCCTATTAAATGCATGTAAATACCTCTCGTGCATTTTAGCATTGATGCATTATTGTACAAAATGTGTATAAAATACTGTTTTTAATTCCAAAATTATAGATTAAAGAAAAGAAAAAGAATAAAATATTGAAAATATTTTATGACTCTAAACCCCGAGACCTAGGCATCTTGATGAATAGATCGACAACGAATAAAGTAGGGGGAGATAAGGGTCCAAAATATAATAAAAATATCTTTTTATTTATTCATTCTTTAATCATTTTGGGACCTATTTTTAGTTCCACTTTTTATACCTCAAATAAAGAAACTTCGAACATGAAAGTTGTAGATAATAAAATATATAAAAATACAAAATTGATTTCATATAAAAATAAAATATAGAGAAAAAGTTATACTCAGAATAAAAATCTAAAATCCCAACTTCCCAGACCCATATCTCTCAAATAAAAACTCAAATATATCAAAATCATCTTTAATTGTATATACCTTTTAATAAGCTATTTAATGAAGGTAGTTTCATATTTTTGGAGTTAACGTGTAAAAGTTAGGTTTTGGACCCATATTATATAGCTATACCGATTAACATATTCATTTTATTTTTTATTTTTATAATTTTATATTTGTATAATTTTGCAAATATTATCTTTAATATATGTACATATTAAAACAGGAATAAAATAATAAAGAAACACTAAAATAAAATACTTATATAAAATACATAGGTAAAATACATATATCTACACCTATATAATAAATATATCTATTTAATTAAGGGTATATATGAAATCAAAAAATATAATAAAAATATATTTATGTATATAAAAATAAGTTGTAAATATATAAAATAATAATTTAAATTAATAAAATAAAAAATACAAAATAAAATTAAAAAACTTAAATACATAGATAAATATACCTATAATATAGCTCTAAAAAGCGACTTGTAGATATAAAGCTCAAAAAAATAAATAAAAATATAATAAAATAATTTAGAAAATAATAAATATTTTTCATTTTATAACCTAACATTGATAAATTTAATTATTATTTTATATCAATTTTCTAAATCATTTCTAGGAGGTTTTTCCTGGTTGGTCCACATGGACCAACCAGGTTGCGCAGACAGTTGATCGCGGGTTAACTCTCCGACTCCTTCTCCTGCCATTGTCATAACCTCGTTTTGCCCCATTTTCTTGATTTTTTGGTGGCCAAGCCTTTCACCAATACCTCTCGATTCCTTCTTGACTTTTTCTCCCCGTATATCGATGATACACGCCGTGTATTTTCCTTGGGGATTGGATCGTTGCAACACTCGCAACACTTCGATCTTTGGAGCCGTCCACCTCTCTTCTACAAAAAACCACCTTTTCCTATATGATTTTGAACCCCTTCTTGACCAAGCCTTGGCATGTTCTTGCGCTCTGGATTGACTCCTGTGACAGGGGACTCTCCAGCATCCTCGGGCATGGTCCGGCGAGACCTTGAGGGCCGGCTCCGCCACCTCTGGCAAAGCCTCATCGTTGAGGTTGTTCTTTCCGGTATAGGCCGGTGAGGTTTGATTTTCTTGGTTCGTTTAGACTCCAGATTTCTATCCCCGCTTTCTTTTCATATTTTTATCGCATGTTTTGGTCTCAAAACCTCCCTTCGTAGTTCGCCGGAGCCCCGCTCCGGCGAACAACCCCACAGTTCCTACACCTGTTTCCTCGACGCCACCAACACCCATTCTTCTCCCTAGAGCTTGCCGGAGCTTCGTCTATTCGTTTGTGACTAACCCCCTGCAGGAGTCGAAAGCAAAGAAGCCATCTGGAGCGGTTTTTGTCATGGCCGGAGACACTTGGAGCGCTGAGTCTTTGTTGACTTTGTGGTGGAGCTCCGGTGGCCCTCCGCCATTTTTGACGCATCCAGGCAATAGAACACCTCTACAGGAGTGTTATGGGGGCATTTTGACGCAACTTTGCTTGACGGAAAGGCATAATCACACCGGGGGAACTTCACATCTGCGGAGTTCTTCCCCGTTTGTCGACCTACCCTCGCCGCCGTTGGATCTTGGAGGTACCCCAGATCAAACAACCTCTATTGGATCGGGCCTCGCCATGACCGTAGATCCCAGACCAGTATTCTAATCTAGGCTGTTCGCGTGAAGAGTCATCAGTGAACGAGGAAGCGACATGTGGACGAGTGACTTGATCTGAGCCGTCGCCTTCCGTTGTTGCTTGGGTATTTTGCATATTTCACCCAAGCATTTTTATAATTTAGGATTTAGTCCTTAAAATTTCCTTTACGATTACTATGTTTGTAAAAAATGCACTTAAGCCCCTCACGGTTTTGATATTTACATTCAGGTCTAAGCCACGTCACCTCACGTGACGCATCACATGAGGTGGCGATTTTGCAGCCATGGGATTTACTATTTTTTATTGGTCCTAAAACTTTTTGAGCATTCGTATTATTTTTGGAAAAATTGCATATTGGCCCCTTGAACTTTCTGCTAATTACATTTATGCCCCTGTTAGTGTTGCATTTTCTCTTTGTTTCTTGTATTTATTTTAGATAGCAATTTAATCTCAAAAATTAGGCATTTGTTCATGTTTCATTGATCTTTCATGCCATTATTTTAGTTTTGCAATTAGTAGCTTTTTATTATTTATTAAAAATCAAAAAGTATCAGTTTATCCCTGTTTGTAATAGAAAATACATAAAAATTATAAAAACATTTTGAAAAAGTTTTCAAAAAATATATTTTGTTTATTTATGTATTTTTAACCTTCAGATCAATAATCACTAAAAAAATATAAAAGAAAACTCAAAAAATAGAAAAACCCTTAAACCTTTATATATATAATTCTTAAAAAAATCCAAAAATTCTATTTTCTAATTTATTTTTTTCTCTAGTTTATTATCTTTATTTTAAAATTAATTTTGAGAATTTTTGTTTCTGTTTAATATTTTATATATCCATTTTAATTTTGAGTATTCTATTTTATTCCTATTTTGGGGTATTTTTAACTTTATAAATATATAAAAATTAGGAACCATTCCTAAAAAATCAATAAAATAGTAAAAATGTTTTAAAATCAAAAAATATTTTATTTCTTTTGTTTTGATAATTTTTGTTAGTATATATATATATCTATATTGGTCTATATTGTATATATATATATATATCATATATATAGTTTTATATATATCAAAAGAAAAAGAAAAAGAAAATATAAAAATATAAAAAATTAAAAAATAAAATATAAAATCAAGAAATTTAAAATCAAAATATAAAAATATAAAGTTAAAAATAAAATAAAAAATTAAAAAAAAAATAAAAAAACCCACATCAAAAATATAGACAAATAATTTCACAATTATCATTTGTGCTTCATTGTCCCGATCTAGCCATTTGCTCGCTGCGTTCGATGCTCTACATACTTGCACTATATACAAATTTTATAGATTTAAATAAAATAAAATTTAAGTCCACAATGCTTTTTATTGCTTAGTTATCATTGTGGGTTAATTGTTGTCTGAAGTTGGGTATCTCGTAGGTCGCCACAACGACTGCATCTCCGCCTTGTGTGAGATGTATTTTAGACCCGTGAAAAATCCTCTTCAACAAATGGCGTCATTTCCGGGGTGCAACAACGCATAGATTGGCATTATTTCTGATTGTAATTTATTTGTCTACCTTTTTCTTTATTTATTTTCTCATTTATTTTATATAATTGTGTGAGCTGTCTAACCTCTCTTTGTTGACTTTATGCGAGGTACCGCAGATCGAGGGAGACACTCTACTTAAGATGCCTGCGCACCCACGTGAAGCCGGGTTGTGATAACTGTCCTAGCACCAAAGGAGGCAGAGAGAAATTTTGAAGAGAAAGCTCTATTTGTACCTTTTGTTTTATTTGTTTTTTTGTGTAATTTGAAGTGAGAGAGAGAGAGACTACTAGAACTTGTAATAAAAAGGACTCTCCAGGACACTCTGCCACTTCACGATGTGCAGTGCCCGAGGGATTGTTCCCTTGGGGGCCTCGTCGGTTTTTGTCGCATTTTCTTTGCATTTTTTCATTTGCTTTCCGATTTTGATTTCTTTGTTTTGTGTGATTGATCCCTTAGGTATAGGATTGCTTGTCGATAGTCTTAGGTCCAAACATCTAATAACCATTGCATGTACCTATAGTTTTCATTTGGACTTAGGCAAAGATTAAAAATTCTCTTCACTTAGTTTTGAGATCGCGTGTCGAGAGGTCACATACATCACGTGCAGGACCCATTGTAGCATCGAAGACCGGACCTTGGTCTTGTCTCTAGGTGATTAGCATACCGTTCTTCACGATAATAGCAGTTACTCATTTAGGGCGATTTCATCGGCTTGCATTTGCATATAGACAAGTTTCAATTCTGCTGAGCATCTTTGCATGTAGAGTGCTGGAGGCAAGGTGAGCATTTACACTTTAGCATCCATCATTGATTTTTCGTTTGCATTGCTTTTCCGACTCTCCCTCTGATTTTGACCACATAGGTGCTAAGTAAAAATTGACTCCTCGATAGGCTCGTGCATTTCCTATTAAAAATCCAAAAAAGTGATAACAATAAAATTGGGCCTGTTAGCATTACTTGACCCTAAAAAGGACCTAAAAAGAAAACATTTGTCTTGGGGCGAGTAATCCCCTCATGAGCTTCGCTTTTAATCGCTTGCATACACAGTAAGGACTAGTGTCCAAATCCTACTCAACCTCCTAAGTGTTTGTACAACTTTTGGACTTCTCATCTAACATTAAAACAAACAAGATAAAATGACTGCACTTTTGCGACATTCACCAAGTTGAGTAGGCGAATTGAGGGGTGTGTTTTGTTTGTGTGAGTTTGTTTGTGATTGTTTGTGTGTTTTCTAGATCGCCTCTGCGCATTTGCACCTTTTTTCACTTCTCTTGATTTGACCATCATGCTCTCTCTATCATTTTCCTTTTTATTTCGAGATGGCCAACTAGAGCAATTTTTATCCGGACTTTGTGGATCCCTCGCACCCTCCAGCCAGTCCACCTCCCTTTTTCTAGGAGGACTTTGCTCCTGACTTTTGTACATATCCGCCCCAGTGACAGCATCAGACCTCAGACTTTTATACACATCCACCACCATCTTCACATTTTCCACCTTCACATCCAGACTGATCTGTTGGAGTCACCTTTCATGGAGTCCACCCTTGAGCACTTGACCCAGATGTTGGAACATATGAGACAGAGGATTGATGACCTCACTAATATAAATAAGAACCATAGTGATATTCTACCATTTGATGATATGGGTTCATTCGAGGATTCCTATGAGAGCTTGCAATCATTGAAAATACGAAAAAGGAGAAAAGGTTAAAAATCCAAAAAAGATTTCGGGAGACTTTTGGTTGATTCATACTATGAGGAGAGGTACCATCTGCCAAATCAGTCACCATACTCATTCACATCTAGTCCCATCTCTGACCTCGAGGATGCCATTGTACAGACTGCTCTTGACTGTCCTCATGTATATGATGATTCTGATCTCCTCCCTAGTATGGATGAGGTCCAAAAATTCAAAAAATGTTGAGTGAACCTGAAGTGGTGGCGACCATTCATGAGATCATCCAGGCCCCACTTCAGCAGGCTATGAACCATTTATCTGCTCCTCTTCCCAAGAAGAGAAAGCAGAGGAGCAGATCTGAGCGTCATATCTTGACCATGGCTACTGCCCATGCCATCACACACCATTCCATTCCTAGGAAAAAGAACACTGCTACACCTTTCATTAGTTGCACCATCTATGACCACACATGTGATCACACTCTCCTTGACGGCAGTGCTTCGATTAGCATCATACCCTTCTCGCTGGTACAGTCTCTTCACTTAGGGTCTCTCAAGAAAACTAGGATGATATTTTAATTTTCTGATGGATCTATCAAGAGGCTGAAGGGTATCCTAGAGAACGCCATCATTTAGATTCAGGGCATGAGCTATACCGTCAACTTTGTCATTTTGCCCATGGAGACCTCCATTGGGGAGCACTCTTCAATCATCCTGAGATAACCATTCCTTGCCTCTGCGAGGGTCGTTATTGATTACAGATCAAGAGAGATTCGCTTCCATTCTGTTGACGAGAGCGAGGTGATCATCACTGCACCCACTGTTGATTAGAGACCTGTACTTGATGCACATACACCCATTCTAGCTGTCCCCGAGGACCATGACCTTGATGAGACTATCAGAGGCTTTTGCTGTATGTTGGATTCGACCGAGACCCGAGAATTCCTCCCCGTGGAGGAAGATTCGGAAAGTATGGACCTCAGAATTCCTTCTTCTGGTGTTTGGCGATGTGTTGATGACTTCCGCTGGATCTACATGATTGATACATGTGAGCAGAGGGTAGATATTGATGAGACTAAGGTCGAATTTGATTTGGTTGATTTTTTTAGGAATTCGAGCCTTTTGATAAGAATGATGATCCGATTGAGACTGTAGAGGATGACCATGACTCAACTACTTCCACAGATGAGTTTGTTCCTTTTGGTTTTGACCTAGGAGAGACCTCGTAGGACGACCTTGACTCTACTTCTTCTGATGATGATGAGTTCATCCCTTTTCACTTCGACATCAGTGAGACACCCAAGTCCATACCAAGCCACACTCCTTCCACTGAATCCTCTGTGCCTTCTCACCCTAGGATCACTGAGGATCCTCACCAAGTCGATCCTGATTGGTTTCTGTCCAATGTTGACCTCGATATCAACCTACACCTTGTTAGATCCATCCCTCAGCGGTTTCGCAAGAAGGTTCGCTTTCTACCTTCTTGACCTATGTGCATCCATTCTATGTATATTCACATTTATTACCTTCTGTCCATCCCGGTATTGCTCATCCAATCCATTCTCGTGTGTGCCTTGCTTAGGACGTACTCTATCCTAAGTATAGAGGGGGTAGACGAGCAGAGTGTTCTTTCTTCATTCCGTTTCATCACTCTTGTTGTTGCCTATTGATGAATCTTTGTTTCATCATCTTTATTCTATCATTTTGGCCTTAAAAACCCTAGTAAATGCGTGTAAATAGGCTTAATTTAGGCATTTTAGCATACATGCATTTGTGTGTGAATAGTGTATAAAATATAGTTTTTTAAACTAAAATTATAGAATAAAGAAAAGAAAAGAAAAAGAATAAAATATTGCAAATATTTTATGATCCGAAACCCCGAGACCTAGGCATCTCGATGACTAGGTCAACAAGGAATAAAGTAGGTGACCTAGCATCTTTCGTACGTCATTCCCTAGTCTTTTTCTTTTGTTCTTTTGTTAGCGCGTCGGGGGAGATAAGGGCCAAATACCAATAAAATTCTCTTTTATTTCATTTATTTTCCTTCATTTTTGGGACCTATTCTTGGTTCCACTTTTATAATTCAAATAAAGAAACTTTGAACATGAAAGTTGTAGATAATTAATGTAGAAAAATACAAAATTGATTCCGCACAAAAATTATGTATAGATAACAAGTTATGATCTAAATAAAATGCCAAAATTCCAACTTCCCAGACCTCTATCTCTCAAATAAAGACATGAAATGTATAAAAATCACCTTTAATTGTATATAACTTTTAATAAGCTATTTAATGGAGGGGTTTCATATATTTTTCTGAGTTACGATGTGAAAGTTAGGTTTTGGACCCCTATTGTATGCTTGTACTGATTAAGATATTCATTTTATTTATTATTCATTATTTTTATACTTTATATTTTTATAATTTTGTAAATATTATTTATAATATATGTGCATATTATAATTAGAATAAAAACATAAGGAAAACACAAAAATAAAATACTTGTAGAAAATACATAGGTATAATACCAATAAGTATAGTTATACAATTAATACTTCTATTTATTTAATTGTATATAATACATCAGAAAAATAAAATAAAATATATTTAAGTTTATAAAATTAAGTTGTAAACATATAAAATAATAAAACATAATAATAAAATTAAATATACAAAATAAAAATAAAACATTAATATATATATAAATATACCTATATAGCCCATAAAAGGGGACTTGTAATTTTAGACCTCTAAAAAAATAAATAAAAATCTGAATAAAATACTTTAAAAAATAATAAATATTTTTCATTTAATAAACTAAATATAATAAAATCATTTATTATTTTTATTTGAATTAACAAATCTTTTTGCAAAGGTTTTTTTTGGTTGGTCCACGTGGACCAACCAGATTCTTCCCTTGGTTGACCTCGATCAACTCTCTGACCGAGGTCTGACCATTGTCAGAATTGACGTTTTGACCTGTTTTCGACCATTTTTTGAGGGCATTCCTTTCATTATCTCATGTCGATGCCTTCTTGGCTTTTCTTCACCTGTCATCGAGGATACACACCTAGGGATTATCTTGGGGCGTGGATCATCGATGCGCCCGTTTCTCATTGATCTTTGAGCCCTGTCACGCCGTTTGTACAAAAACCCCCCTTCTTCCATTTTCAAATCTTGAACCCCTTCGACCCATTTTTGCATCTCCTCTCTCGTGCTCCGGACTGGTGGTGGTGACAGCACCGCCTCCTGCCGATTGAGGCGGCGTACGACAAGTCCTTGGCTGGGTCCACCCATCTCCGACCATCTTGGCTGTGAGGTTTGTTCTTCGTGGCTACGGCCACTGAGGTTCACTTTTTCTATTTTTATTGCATGCTTAGTGTACCCATCTCATTATGATTAGTTTATGTCTTTTAAATTCGCTTGAGTCGTTGAATCTCCTCATGTCCACAGTTTGCCTTAGCTTCGCTCCGGCGAACTCCCATCCGCACATCCCACTTCCATTCCATCCCCACGAGCCTTGGAAGCCTTCCCTTTTTGTTCTTGAGTTTACTTGCAGGCCCCAGGTTCCAAAGGGCTCCAACTGGAGTCGCTTCTGCGTTTGTCGATGCTCCTGGAGCAGCAGGTCATCTCTGACCTCGTGGCAGAACAACATCGACCATCTCGCCATCTTGAGGGCTCCAATGGGTAGGGCACCTCCCCTGGAAGATTTTGCAGCTCAGGGAACCACCAGAGACAGTGGGATCTGCGTAGAATCGCCGCTCGAGGGTCATAAAAGCACGGTTCTTTACGTGTTCTTCCAGATGGCGTCACAGCCGTACGATCATCCCCGATCTTCTTTAGTATAGTAGCCGTAGGATCTCCCCGTACTTCAACCGTCGATCAAGCTGCGGATATCTAATCAGTGCCGTCGAAGCCGGAGCGGTATTGGCGTTCCCCGCGGTGACACGTGGATAAGTCAAGGAGCGTCTGCCGTTCGATCGCCTGCTTGCTGGGTATTTTGCTTTTTAGCCCTCGCGTATTTTTGTATTTAATATTCAAGACCCAAACTTTCAATTGCCATTCTAATGTTTTTGTAATAATTATAGACATGCCCCTATAGTTCTCATTATTTCATTAAGGTCCTCGGCTACGTCACCTCACGTGCCTACGCGCGTAAGGTCCGTGGCCATTTTGCAGGGGACCCCTTGTGGGTCTGGTTATTTCGATTCAGCCCTTGAACTTTTTATTTAAGTATTATAATTTCTGTAGAATTGCGAATTGGCCCCCAGGTTTTTGTTATTTACATTTTCATCCCTACTAGGTCATGTGTTCTGGCACGTGGTTTGTGGCATTTTTGCAGAGATAACCTCGTGCCTTTGCATATTTATATTTAGTCCAGAAAGTTTATTATTGTGTTATATATTTTGTGGGAAAATTGCAACGTGGCCCTCGAGCTTTTATGTATTTACAAAAATACCCCTGCAAGTGCATCTACAAATCTCTAAAAATCCCCCCAAAATAGGATATGTTCCTGTTGCATTGCACGTTAACGCCATATTTTTATTTTGCATGTTTGAGTCATTTTAATATTTATGAAAAATCAAAAACATGCATTTTCATCCCTGTTTGCATTAGAAAATCCATAAAAATTATAAAAACTTTGTGAAAAATTCTCTAAAAAATATATTTGTGTGTTTTTGCATATTTAGGATTCAGATCAAAAATCACTAAAAAATATAAAAGAAGACTTAAAAAAATAGAAAAACACTAAAAACCTCTATAAAAATTTACATAATCTATAAAAAAAATTCAAAAATTAAAATTTCTGTTTCTAATTTTTTTCTATTTTATTATCTTTATTTTAAAAGTAATTTGGAGAATTTTGGGTACTGTTTACTATTTTTCATCTCCATTTTAATTCCGGACCTATATTTTATTCTCTGTTTTGATTATTTTTGACTTTAAAAATACCAAAAAAATTATCAAAAATATAGAAAAATCACAAAACATTAGAAAATTATAAAAAGCATAAAAACATTTTATTTCCTTTATTTTTGCTATTTTTTCATATTTCTATATATACATTATCTCTCTTATCTCTCTTGTATATATAGTCTCTATAATAGCTTTATATCTATTTTAAAAGAAAAAGAAAATATTAAAAAAAATATAAAATACAAAAAGAAAAATACAAAATAAGAAAACTAAAAATCAAAATATAAAATCTAAAAAATAAAATATATAAAATTAAAACCCACAAAAAATAACACAGATAGACAAATACATCACAATCACTTTTGTGTATTTTTGCCCCGATCTACCTGCTCGCTTCCTGTGTTTGACACTCTACACATACTTGCACCTATACACATCTTTGTTGTAGAGTTATAATAAATTTTAACTCCACATCCTTTTCATTGTTTGATCATTGTTGTCGGTTAATTGTTGTTTGAATTAGGATTTTGTGAGCGGTCTCTTTAGCGATATCGTGATCCCGCCTTGTGTGGATTACTCTAGACCCTCGCAAAATTATGTTCAACAAATGGTGCCTTTACCAGGGAGCAACGACGCTTAGATTGGGATTATTTGTTGCTTGTGATTATTTATCTATTTTTGTGGTTTTATTTATTTGCTTTTTTTTTATTATAATTGCTTAACTTGTCTAATCATCCTCTCTTGTTGACTTTGTGCGAGGAACCATGGATCGAGGGAGAAGCTTCATCCAAGGCACTTGCGCACCCACGTGAAGGCGAGGTGAGCTTCTGACCTAGCATCAAAGGTGGCTTTGAGGACTTGAGAAGACATACACTTTTTGAGCATTTCATTTTATTGTATTTATTTTTGTAATTTGAAGTGAGAGAGATATTTATTGTAATAACTTAAACATGACTCTCAGGACTCTACCACACTTCACGAGGTCCAGTGCTCGAGGGATTGTTCCCTTAGGGGCCTCGTCGGTTTTGTCGTGTTTTCACCGCCTTTTTTTATTTTGTTTCTTGTTTTATTTATTTTGTGTGATTGAGCCCTTAGCTGTAGGATCTGCTTGTCGATAGTATTAGGTCCAAACACATTAATCACCATTGCATGCTCTTATAGAAAACGCTTGGATCTAATCAAATTTTGAAAACTGTGCTTAACGTTAATAGCAGTTTCTCATCCTAGGGCGATTTCATCGGCTTGCATTTGCATATAGATAGGTTTCAATTATGCTGAGCATCCTTGCATGTAGAGTGCTGGAGGCAAGGTGAGCATTTACGCTTTAAGCATTCATCATCTTTTGCCGCTTGCATTGCTTTTCTGCTCCTCTACCTTTGATTTTGATCACCTAGGTGCTTGAAGGAATTGACTCCTCGATAGGCACGTGCATTCTTCATTAAAAACTCAAAAAAAGTGATAATCAATAAAATGGGGACTGCTAACATTACTCGACCCTAAAATCAATCAAAAAATGAAAAATCTTGTCTTGGGGCAAGTAATCCCCGCATTGTCTTCGCTTTTACTTGCTCGCGTACACCCTAAGGACTAGTGCCAAAATCCCATTTCATCCCCCTAAGTGTTTGCGCAATTTTTGGACTTATCACCTAACTCTAAAATAGACAAAATAAAAAGACCACATTTGCGATCTTCACCGAGTTGATTAGGTGAATTGAGGGTTTTGCTTTGTGTGAGTTTGTCTGTGTTTGCTTGTGTGCATACTAGATCGCTTCTGCGTACTTGCGCCTTATTCTTCACTTTCTTGATTTGACCTTCGTGCTCTCCCGATCATTTTCCTTTTGTTTTGAGATGGCTGACTGGAGCGTATTTTATCCAGACTTTGCGTATTCCTCGTTCCCTCCAGCTGGTCCACCTCCCTTTTATCAGGAGGATCCTCCTCCTATTATTTCTGAGTTTTGTACATATCTGCCTTAGCCACAGTTTCAGGACTCGGAATTTTATCCACACCCATCTCCACCTCCATATTCTCCACCTTCACATCCACCCGAGACTGAGCTGTTGGAGTCACCTTTCATGGAGTCCACCCTTGAGCACTTGACCCAGATGATGGATCATATGAGACAGAGGATTGACAACCTCACTAAGAGGGACCATGATATTCCACCATTTGATGATATGGGTTCATTTGAGGATTTTCGTGAGAGCTTGCAATCGCCCAAAAATCCAAAAAATGAGAAAAATTTAAAAATACAAAGGAGTTCGGGAGACCTTTGGTTGAGTCAAACTGTGAGGAGAGGGCTCACTGCTAGATCATTTGACCACATAACCGTTCACATTTTGTCCCACCTTTGACCTCGAGGATGCCTCTATACATACTGCTATTGGCATTCCTCATGTATATGCTGATTCCAACCTTCTCCCTTGTATGGAGGAGGTCCAAAAATTAAAAAATTATTGACTGAACCCAAAGTGGTGGCCACCATTCATGAGATCATTCGTGCCCCACTTCAGCAGACCATGACCGGTTTATCTACTCTTCTTCCCAAGAAGAGAAAGCAAAGGAGCAGATCCGAGCATCATATTCTGACCATGGCCACTTCCTACGCCATCACACACCATCCCATTCCTAGGAAGAGGAACACTGCCACACCTTTCATTAGCTGCACCATCTCTGACTTCACTTGTGATCACACTCTCCTTGACAGCGGTGCTTCTATTAGCATATTATACTTCTCGTTGGTACAGTCTCTTCACTTAGGGCCTCTTAAGAAAATCAGGATGAACGTTCAGTTTGCTGATAGATCAATCCAGAGGCCGAAGGGTATCCTTGAAAACGCTGTCATATCTATTCAGGGCACGTGTTATAATGTCAATTTTGTTGTACTACCCATGGAGACCTCAACAGGGGAGCACTCTCCAATCATCCTGGGACGACCATTCCTCACCTCTGCAAGGGTCGTTTTTGACTACGGATTAGGAGAGATTCACTTCTGTCCTGTTGATGAGAGCGAAGTGTTAATCACCGCACCCACTGCCGATCAGAGACCTACGCCTGATGTGACTACACCTATTATGGCTGACCCTGAGGCCTATGATCTATATTCAGATATTAGAGAGACTTTCTTTATGACCGATGATGAGACCAGAGAATTCCTCCCCATAAAGGAAGACTCGGAAATACTTTACCTCGGAGTTCTTCACTCTGGGACTTGGCGTTGTGTTAATGACATCCGCGAGACTTACACGATCAATACCATTGAGCGGAGGGCAGATTTAGAGACTAGACATGACGGGCAAGATTTGACTACTTTCACTAATGAGTCTGCTCCTGCTCATTTAGATTCAGATGAGACAAAGGCTGAATTTGATCTTATTGCTTTTATTCAGGAATTCGTGCCTTTTGATGAGAAAGATGGTCTGGTTGAGATTGTAGAGGATGAACATAGTTCGACTACTTCCATTGATGAGTTCGTGCCTTTTGGTTTGACCTGGACGAGAACTCGCAGGATGATACTAACTACACTTCTTCTGATTATGATGAGTTCGTCCCATTTCACTTTGATATCAGCGAGACCCCCAAGGCCAGACCTAGACTCACTTCTTCCACTGATCCGTCTGTGCCTCTTCACCGTAGGGCCACTGAGGACCTACACCTTGTCGACCCTGATCGGTTAGTGTCATCTGTAGACTCTGATGTCGACCTGCACCATACCAGATCTATTCCTCCGCGATCTTGCAAGAAGGTTCGCTTTCTACCTTTTTGATCTTTGTACATCCATCTCTGTCGTATATTCTCACGTGTTTACCTCCAACCATCTTCTGTATTGCTCATTCCACCCATTCTCATGTTCGACTTACTTAGGACGTACTTTGTCCTAAGTATAAGGGGGTGGATGAGCCGAGTGTTCATTCATCGTTCCGTTTCATCACTCATGTTGTTGCCTATACTTAGGGCTTCTTTTACCCCAAGTATAGGGGGGGAGTGGTGTGTACATCGTCTAATCTCTTATACCATCTTCACATCTATTTTCTTCTTTTCCTTTTCTATTTTCTTTTACTATCGAAAAGGTGTCGCCCCTTGTTGTTAGTCTTCTATACTTAGGACGTACTTTGTCCTAAGTATAGGGGGGTGTGCACCCTGAGTTATTCTATACTTTGATCCTCTCCATTGTCTCCTCTTCTTGTCTATACTTAGGGATATCTTACCCTAAGTATAGGGGGAGACAGTCTGAGTACGATCTGTTCATTCCTAGCCTTGACCCTCCCTACTTTGTGTACAGTCTGCTATACTTAGGATTATTTGATCCTAAGTATAGGGGGGATGGTCAACTTCCTATTCATTCATTCATTCATTTATTCGTTCTTTATTCTTTAGAATTCTCTATAATCAGTACGAGTTATGTCTTCTCTTTTCTCTCTAATCTATTAGGACATAGCTCAAGCTAAGTATAGGGGGGTTATATATTGCATATATACTTTAGCCATAACTCGTACTTTCATATTTTTATTAATAATATGGCTAAAAACACTAATTAAATTCATTAAAACTCCTTAATAAAAAGATATCGATTATTCCTTAAATTCTTTTTCTATGTACTGATTAATAAATCAGGTGAAAATATTTTTTGCAAAATATTTGAAAAATACTTTGAAAAATCTTTTTGCATCATCTTTTGAAAATTATTTGGAAAACGTTTTGTTCAATATTTTCAACCTTTGGAAAACATGTTGTTTTGAAAACTTTATTTTTTTGTGTGAAATAAACATGTTTGAAAAATGATTTGCAAATGGTTTGAAAAAGGTTGCAAAAATATTTTGAAAAATCTATCATACTGTTTGAAAAACCTTTGCAGAATGATTTTCAAATGTGTGTACATGTTTGTAAAATTATTTGTAAAAATTATTTTAGACTATAGTTTTCAAAAATTGTTTGAAAAACCATTTTCAAATAAGTTTGAGGAATATATACATCACACCAAAATTTGTTATATATGTACTTATAAAATTGACCGCTTACCCTTTGTAAATTCTTAAAAACTACCTCTTGTAAATATAAGATGCATCTCTGTGTAAATATTTTGACCTAGTTTTTATCCAAAATCTTTTGTTTTCAAAAATCCCAAAAACATTTGAAAAATTAAAATACCAAAAACATTTGAAAATACAAAAAAATGCATATGCATCATCTTTTACAAAAATCCATAAAAATTTCAAAATCTTGAAAATTGCATCACAAAAATATTTTCTGCATTCTGCATAGCATTTGCATGGCATTAGCATTTTTCGAATTGAGTTTGATAGTTGAACAAGTCTAGGTAAAATTCGAAGATTGGAGCTTGGTTGGACCTTAAAATCTACCTAGAAACAAGAACCTTATAGGAATGGGAATTGAGGTATTTCAGGTCTAGTTGACTTAAGTCTTTGAGGATCACGAGACTTGGTTCAATGGATTCTTGACTGCCTAAGCAGAGTATTTCGGAGCACACACACGACTCTTGTTGATAATGACCTAACTTGGACACCTGCACCTTTCACATGGCTCAACTAAGTTGGACTTGTGAGGGGGTTGGATTTGCCGGTATGAAACGCACACAAGTGGAAACATTTGTCCTCCTCTAGGGAGGGAAGTGCACCTCAACACGTCTAGTGATGAGGAACTCTAAAGACAGGAGAGTGCGGGTTGCAATAAAGCTTCAAAAGAGGGATAGTCTACTGGCTCAAGAGGAAAAAGTCCTTATGTAAATGCTGCTGTAAATAGTATTTAAAAAAACTCCAAAAAAGTGGGCAGGTCTGTATAAAAATAAAATTCCCGCCAGAGTATGTATATATGTTGTATGGTCAATAAGCAAGATTGAGCTTCAAAGTCAAATCATGTGAGCCAGCTGCTGGATGACTTGACTACACTGGTCTTGCATCCTAGGATAGGTAGCTACACTAGCTACCGTCCATTCTTCTCTTCACCCCCTCCTCTTGAGCTGGTTGCCACTTGAACTTAGAAGGGAATACCCCGCTCCTCGAGGAAGGAGTTACTTGATTGGGGAATCATTGGGATGCCATGCTGGAGAAGTCAGTCTCTGTCATTTCAGTTGGGGAAAGCCAATATCACTTACACTGTATGAGTCAGATTCATAGTTATAAGGGTTTGCGTACGAGTTGAAGTATTCTGACCTGGCTATTGAGGAGACTTGAGCAGAGTTTTGGGATTCTCGAAGGCTGTTGTATTTCAAATCCAATTCCAATTAAGGTTCCGCCCGCACTAAAATTCCAAAGGCCCGACTTAAGCTCCAAACTTTGATTTTGTCCATCTTTTTTCCTTTTCTTTTCTTTGTTTTTCTTTTTCTTCACTTATTGCATAAGTGTTTGCTAGGGACTAGCAAAGGCAAGTATAGGGGGATGATGAATCTCCGTTTCATCATCTTTATTCTATCATTTAGGCATTTTAGCATTCATGCATTTGTGTGTGAATAGTGTATAAAATACGGTTTTAAAGCTAAAATTATAGAATAAAGAAAAAAAATAAAAAGTATAAAATATTGTAATATTTTATGACCCAAAACTCCGAGACCTAGACATTTCAATGACTAGTCGACAAGGAATAAAGTAGGGGGAGATAAGGGCCAAATACCAATAAAATTCTCTTTTATTTCAGTTATTTCCCTTCATTTTTGGGACCTATTCTTGGTTCCAATTTTTATACTTCAAATAAAGAAACTTTGAACATGAAAGTTGTAGATAATTAAATGTATAAAAATACAAAATTAATTTCACACAAAAATAATGTATATATAAAAAGTTACGATCTAAATAAAATTCCAAAATCCCAACTTCCCAGACCTGTATCTCTCAAATAAAAACTCGAAATGGATCAAAATCACCTTTAATTGTATATAACTATTAATAAGCTATTTAATGAAGGGGTTTCATATTTTTCTGAATTACGGTGTGAAAGTTAGGTTTTGGACCCCTATTGTATACTTGTACCGATTAAAATATTCATTTTATTAATTATTGATTATTTTTATACTTTTATATTTTTATAATTTTGCAAATATTATTTATAATATATGTGCATATTAAAATTAGAATAAAAACATAAAAATATAAAATAAAATACTTGTAGAAAATACATATGTATAATACCAATAAGTATACCTATATAATTAATACTTCTGTTTATTTAATTGTATATAATACATCAGAAAAATAAAAAATATATTTAAGTTTATAAAATTAAGTTGTAAATATATTAAAATAATAAAAAATAATAATAAAAACTAAATATACAAAATAAAAATAAAACATTAAAATATATAAATAAATATACCTATATAGCCCATAAAAGGGGACTTGTAATTTTAGACCTCTAAAAAACAAATAAAAATCGGAATAAAATACTTTATAAAAAATAATAAATATTTTTCATTTAATAACCGAAATTTAATAAAATCATTTACTATTTTTAATTGAATTAACAAATCTTTTTGCCAAGGTTTTTTCTGGTTGGTCTACGTGGACCAACCATATTCTTCCCTTGGTCGACCTCGGTCAACTCTCTGACTGAGGTCTGGTCCTTGTCAGAACTGACGTTTTGACCCGTTTTCGACCATTTTTGGAGGGCATTCCTTTCATTATTTCGTGGCGATGCCTTCTTGGCTTTTCTTTACCTTTCATCGAGGTTACACGCCCAAGGATTATCTTGGGGCATGGATCATCGATGCGCTCGTTTCTCATCGATCTTTGAGCCTTATCACGCCGTTTGTACAAAAATCCCCCTTCTTCCATTTTCAAATCTTGAACCCCTTTGACCCATTTTTGCATCTCCTCTCTCGCGCTCCGGACTGGTGGTGGCGACAGCACCGCCTCCAGCTGATTGAGGTGGCGTAAGGTGAGTCCTTGGCTGGGTCCACCATTCTTCGGCCATCTTGGCCGTGAGGTTTGTTCTTCGTGGCTAAGGCCACTGGGGTCCACTTTCTCTATTTTTATTGCATGCTTAGCGTACCCATCTCATTAGTATTAGTTTATGTCTTTTAAAATCGCTTGAGTAGCTGAATCACCTCCTGTCCACCGTTTGCTTGAGCTTCGCTTCAACGAACTTCCATCCGCACATTCCACTTCCATTCCATCCCCGTGAGCCCTGAAAGCCTTCCCTTTTTTCTTGAGTTTATGTGCAGGACCCAGGTTCCAAAGGGCTCCAACTGGAGTTGCTTCTGCGTTTGTCGATGCTCCTAGAGCAGCAGGTCGTCTTCGACCTCGTGGTGGAACAACATCGACCATCTCGCCATCTTGAGGGCTCCAGTGGGTAGGGCACCTCCCCCGGAAGATTTTGCAGCTCGGGGAACCACCAGAGACAGTCGGATCCGCGTAGAATCATCGCTCGAGGCTCATCCAAGTGCGGTTCTTCACGTGTTCTTCCAGATGGCGTCACAGCCGTACGATCATCCCCAATCTTCCTTAGCTATAATAGCCGTTAGATCTCCCCGCACTTCAACCGTCGATCGAGCTACGGAGATCTAATCACGGCCATCGAAGCCGAAGCGGTATCGACGTTCCCCGCGCTGACATGTAGATAAGTTAAGGAGCGTCCGCCGTTCGATCGCCCGCGCGCTGGTGATGAATCTCCATTTCATCACCTTTATTCTATCATTTTGGCCTTGAAGACCCTAGTTGAGGCATGAAATTAGCATTAATTTGTCTATAATAACATTCATTATTCATTGCATTTATTGTACATAAAATAAGGTTTTTAATGCCAAAATTATAGAATAAAGAGAAAAAAAGAAAAAGGAATAAAATATTGCAAATATTTTATGACCCCAACCCCGAGACCAAGTCCAGAATGGAATTGATCGACAATGAATAAAGTAGGGGGAGATAAGGGCCAAGAATACAATAAATATTTCATTTATTCATTCTTGATTTGTGGATTTTTGACACCTAATTTGTATCTAATTATTTATTCATCAAATAAAGAAACTTTGTACATAAAAGTTGTAGATAATAATGTAAACAAAAATACAAAATTGAGTTTGTACACAAATAATATACAGTGTACAGTTTATACCCAGAATAAAAAGCCAGAAACCAAATTTCACAGACCCATGTATTCCAAATAAAAACTCAAAATCTATCAAGATCACCTCTAATTGTATATAACTTTTCATGAGCTATTTAATGGTGGTGGTTTTATATTTTTTGGAGTTACTGTGCAAAAGATAGGTTTTGGACCCTATTGTACATACTACCGATTAAAATATTCATTATATTCACTATTCATTATTTTAACAAATTTATATTTTTAGAATCTTGTAAATAATATACATAATACAAGTACATATTAAAATTAAAAGAAAACCAAAAAGAAAACATCAAATAAAATAAGTCTATGCAATTACATAGGCAAAATACCTATGTATGACTTATATATAAAAGGGATTTCAATATTTTATTCTATTATATTTTTATTAAATTATAAATATTATATATATTCCATTAAAAATGTAAATCCAAAATAAAACCTAATAAAATTCATTAAATAAAGAAAATGTATATGAAATATAGGTAAAATACCTATAAGTATACCTACATATTATATATACCTATTTATTTAAATATGCAAATAAACTCATAAAAATCAAATAAAAATATATTTACACTCAAAAAATAAGTTATAAATATATCAAATAAGAAAATGAAATAATAAAATAAAATAAATAAAATAAAAATAAAAATAAAAATACACAAAACATAGGTAAATATACCTATAAATACACTCATAAAAATAAATTACTAGAAAATAAAGCCAAAAAAATAAATAAAAATCATAAAATCATTAACTATTTTAAATTAATTATTTTCGAATAAAATCCCTGTTTTTTCCTGTAGTGCCCTACGTGGACCAATCAGGGGCCGCGGACCGTTGACCTTTGGTCAACTGTCCCATCCGCGTCTCTGAACCGCCAGACCTGGTGAATCCCTGATTTTCTTGCGTTTTTCATGGGTGTCTCATCCATTGATCGAATTCGCTTCCTTCACAAGAATTGTTGCTGGATCATTGTACAATCACGCCAACATCTTAGATTGCTCGTAAACACATCGGATTCTTTGATTTTAGCTGGTCAATAAGGGTGCCTTGTGATGTTTATAAATAAGAAACTACGACCTCCATCACAAATTTGGTCAGTTTTAAGTCTTCTTCCTTCCTCGTATTCAGTCATGGAGGTTCCCTCGTGACAGGAGGAGGCCTTTGGTGCCTTGAATCGGTCGGAGGAGGTGGAGCTGCACCCACGGCGGAGCTCCGGCGACGCTACGCTCCCTGGTTCCCCACCAGGTATTTGAGCACTTTTTTTTGCTTTATTAGATAGGTTTTGATTCCAGCTTTTAGTTCCCGCATTTAGATTAGTCTCTAGCCTAGTTAAGCGCCTTGAATCGGTCGAGTCGTAGTTCGCCGGAGCTCCGCTCCGACGACAACTCCCGAGCCCTCCAGTTAACCTTCGACGCTCGTATCACTCCCATATCTTTCCCTATCGCCTTCTCCATCATCCACACACCCCAGATCAACCGGATACTTCGTGGGTCCATGAATCGAGATTCGCCTCCGCTGCTCATCGGAACCACGCCGCCACCTTCATTTTTGTGCTAAAACTTCAAACCCCAGGTCGAGGAGCTTCGCCTCGAGCCGCTGGTTCTTCCTGTGCAGGTCTTGACGTACAAGGAGCCCTCTTGGGCTTGATTGATTCCAGGAAGAGGTTCCTGGTGGTCCCTCCCTTCCTCGAGCTCGCCTGAACGTCTGGGACCTCCAGGGGCCAAGCGGAGACCATCAGCTGACGCGGGGAGCTTCCAGGCACATGTAGCGACCATCGGAGGCGACGAAGAAGGCCAGAGGCGCCGGGTATTCACGATCGAAGCTCGCCGCACGCGAGCTTTGTCCCTGTTCTTCCATGCCGCTCCAGAGCCATCTGATGAAAATGAAGACCTCATGCATAGCAACTGCCGTTGGATGCCAAGCCTCGTGACCATCCGATCTCATCAGGAGATCTAATCTCAACCATCCAACCACGACGCGTCATCAACCGTCAGATGGATGACACGGGTTCAAGTGAATGAAAATCCGCCGTCCATCAGCGCCTAATAAGGGGTAATTTACACTTTAAGACCCTACCTTTTTGTATTTATCATTTAGTCCATTAAATATTGTGTAACGTTTAAAATAAAGTGTGTATTTTGTAAAAAGACTCCTGGGTTTCTGGCATTTACATCGAGGTCCATTCCACGTCAGATCACATGAGGTCCTACGTGTGTTGGAAAAATTTCATGGATACCCTTGTACTTAGTTGTATTTCGTAAAGGTCCATTAAATAAAAGTTGCAGTGTTATATTTTTCTGAAAATTACACGCAGACCCCTACACTTCATGAAATTGCGTTTTGGTCCCTCTGCGTGTGAGTCACGTCGTGTAGTACGATGTGATTTGAAAAATTGCAATGACCCCCTAGCGGGTTTTGAAATATGTATTTGGTCCTGGAATTTCATGTTAACGTTCAAAACTTTTGGTAAAATTGCACAGAACCCCCCTGAGATTTATTTTATTTGCAAAAATATCCCTACCAGTGTTGGAATTTCTTTTTTCTTTCCCTATTTATTGCATGCATCTCTAAAATTCCAAAAATCACCAAAAAATTACCATAGGTTCCTGTTGCATTGTATTATTATGCCATATTTTTATTTTGTATTTTCATTGATTTTCATATTTATAAAAATTCAAAAACATGCATTTTTGCTAATGTCTACATCGTAAAATCCCAAAAAAATATAAAAACTTCTTGAAAAATTCCAAAAAAATATATGTTGTGCCTTTTAGTGTGCTTGATTTTCGTTCAAAAATCACTAAAAAATATAGAATAAAACGCCTAAAAATCAAAAAACCTCAAAAACCTTCATAAAATATTAAAAATCCCAGAAAAATCATAAAAATACAATCTCTGTTTCTGAATTTTCTATATTTTATTATATTTGTTTTAAACTAAGTTGAGGAATTTTAGACGCCATTTGATATTTTTCATCCTCATTTTAATTTTGGCCAGCAATTTGTTTCACTATTTACTAGCATTTTTAACTTTAAAAATACCAAAAAATTAGGAAAAATCTAGAAAAATCACAAAAACAATAGAAAATTATGAAAATCACAAAAATACTTTATTTACTGTATTTTGAGCTTTTTTTCCTATTTTTATCTCTCTTATATCTAGTATATATATTCCTTATATATATTATGCCTTTATTAAAAGAAAAAGAAAAATAAAAAAATATAAATCATAAAAAGAAGATAAAAAAATCAGAAAATTAAAAATGAAATATAAAAATACAAAATCAAAAATAAAATAAAGAAAAATTCAGAAAGTTAAAAACCCACAAAAGACTTGCATGCATACATGACTAACTTGTACATGAATAATTGTAGGCTACCTGTTTTTGCTCTCTGTGGTTTGACCTCTACATACTTGCGCACTGTGCATCTTTTATGGTAGAGTTAATAATTTTAATTCACATTTTTTGGGACTTCATTCCTTTATTTCAATTGTGGGTTAATTTCTGATTGATTGGGATTTATTGAGCGGTCATCGTAGCGACTATCAATCCGCCTTGTGGATTGATACGACCCTTGATATTTTGCATTCATCAGATGGCGCCGTTGCCGGGGAGCAATGATCGTAGCTTACTTTAGTTTGTCATGTTGTAAATATTCGCATGATTTTTTATTCATATTCATGGATGGCCTGTAAATATTTATTGCCTTTGTTTATATTTTGTGATTATTTGTGCTAATGCCCTTTTTCTTGCAACTTCGATGCGAGGGTCCGCCATGCGAGGACGGTCTTCTAGGAGGCCGGCGCAGCCATACATGAAGGAGTGTCAAGTCTATTTAACCAGCTGGAGCAAGCACCAAGGAAGCAAGAAGAAATCTTAGCTAGTTAAAAAAAATGTAATTTTATGAGAGAGAGAGAGAGAGACTATTTTGGCATGTAAATAATTTGGACTCTACTGTTCACAACGAGGTCTAGTGCCCGGGTGTCTGTTCACCTAGGGGCCTCGTCGCAGTTTTTTCATGTTTTCCCGCTTTCTTTTCTTTATTTACCGCAGTTTTGAGCTTTCCGCCTTTCTTTATTTTGTTTTGTGTGCATGGAGCCCCTAGACTTAGGTTGCTTGACTCGGTAGCTAGGTCCACACCTTAATAAGAATGTCTGTTCCTATAGTCTCTTACGTATGGATCTAGTCAAAGTTAAATTGGTTCTTCACGATTAATAGCAGCTAATGTTTAGGGCGATTTTGTCGCTTGCATACCGCAATGTAGTTAGGTTTAAAAAAATTCTGTTTTGCATACTGCATGGAGAGAGCTGGAATGCACTGTAAGTCCTCTAACTCAGCATGCATCATTCGGTTCAATGGTGAGATTTCCATCATGGAACCAACTTGCATGGCTTTTCCACTATCTCCCTCTGATTTTGAGCACCTAGGACATAAATGAAAATCTATAAAAATGTCAGGCGTTGGTATGAAAACGGACTCACAAAAAGTGAAAACCCAAAAAAAAACTAAAACAAGGGGACTGCTAAATAAACTTTGACCTTAATTAAAATTTGTAATGGACTATCATTGTACTGGGTTTATAAATCCCTCATTGTTTTCAGGTACCTTCGGAGGGGGACCAAAACCCTACTCCCATGAGCGAGGCACGTCCCATAAGGAATAGATCCAAAAACCCAGTCTGCAACTGCCTTGTGTATCGCCTGGATTTCCGAAGTAATGGCGCTTCTATCGTACGTGATCGAGTAGGGCCTTGTCAGCGATGGTGTTCCCGCCTTGTGTGGAACATCGACATGGTTTGAAGTACTGAGTATAGGCCACACCTTCACGGGGGTGTCTGTCTCATCGGTTTGCGTCCGAGTAGGTTCTTGCACGCTCACGGGTGATTCCGTACCGAGCGAGAGCCGAAGTATTGGTTTCGCCTATCGGCTTCCTCTCTCTATTTCTTTGGCTGGGTAGGAATCCAGGAAGGGGTGCAAGGACCTCAAAAAATACAGACTACAGGTTACAAAGGAGGAGGACAAGTATGGGATTCTTTTCTGGCAGTACTCTCTCTCTCCTATAGGGTTAACATGCTAAAGACTTGTTAAAAGATATGCCTGAAATAACAACTCTAAAAATTGAAAAGATAATAGCCGAACCTTCACGGCTTCACATGGCGTGAGTTGGTGAACCCAATTTTGTAATGCGTTTGTATGGATCTAGATTAAGGTTCAAAGATCAAGTCCCACACCTTTGCGCAAGTTTTGTTGTATCATTCTCTTTTGACCCCCGCTCAGTCGAGCCTTGCTACTGTTTTGCACTCCTTTTCATTCCTTGTTGACCATCGTATCCTTCTTCCAACATACAATCCTCCTCGCGAAGTCGATCTATGGATGGTTTCCGTCGGGATCCCGCTGACACCCACATCGATTCCATAGACTCGATTTCGCCAATAAATTCGAGGCGATTCCCGAGAACCCGACCCGGACTTTGCGGATCGATCTCCAGACTCCTTGTCTTCTACATTCTTTTGACCGCCCAATAAACCGAGATCACTTTTGTCCCACTTTCGCCATTGTGTATGGAAGTCGATCACAGTCCACATCTTTTTCTGTTCACAACATGCTGGGGTTGACCTTAATTCCAGATTCATCATGACAGCTGAATAACATTACAAGTGGTCTGATTAGGATTCTCTCATACTGCAGATAGAAGACAGACCAAGCCATAGATTCTATTCCGGAATTCATTTCTTTAGACTCAGATCCTGACATGGCTCCTCAAGGAAAGGGCAAGGGACAGCAGCCACCCCAACCAGAAGGACAGATGCCTGATCAGAATCAGGTTAATGCACAACTGTTGGCATCCATCCAGGCCATCCAACAGCAGTTGACAGAGCATGCCTTAGCACATAATGCTTTTCAGGATATGCTGAATGATGTAATAAACATAGCCGAGGGAGGACGACGACGAGGAGGAGGTGGTAATCCTCCTGATGACGAGGAAGAGCCAGAAAATGGGAGACCCAAACCTACACTTAAGGAGACCTATAATCCTGGAGACATCCAGATGACTGAGTGGATCCTCATTCCACCGGTGCACGCTCACTTTGAGCTGAAGCCCCAGTTCCTCGCTCTTCTTCCAGCTTTCCGTGGAAACACCAGTGAAGAACAATACATCCACCTGCAGCAGTTTTCACGCATCTGCCGTACTACTCACTACCCCAACGTCCCTTTAGACGTTGTCAAAATGATGGCATTCCCCTTCAGCCTGCAAGACAAGGTCCTTTATTAGGTCAACCATCTGGGGAAGGTTGTGACAACCTGGGAGGAACTGAAGTCCGCTTTCCTGCATAAGTTCTACCCTCTCAGTCGGCTCAACCAAATGCGAGTACGAATCAGCAACTTCTCCCAGGGAGCCCACGAATCTATCCATGAAGTCTGGGTGAGATTCACCGATCTGCAGAAGAAATGCCCCCATCATGAGATCCCGAAGATCAGCTTGGTCCAACAATTCTTTGGGGGCCTGAACATTGAGAGCCAAAGGCTCGTTGATGTTGTATGTGGGGGTTCACACTTCAACAAGGATGAAGATGTAGTCTGGCAGATTTTCGAAGAAATGGTCGAAGGAGAGACCGCCCTCTCTTCATCAAAAGCATACCAAAAGCAGCCCCAGATCCTCCAAAAATAAGTACACATGGCAGTGTCCCGCGAGGCGGAGAGAGATGAGAGTTCCAACCTCAGCATCATCGGGGGCCATCTCTCGAAGGTTGATATCATCGAGAAGCGATCACAAGACCTAGAGAAACTTGCTGTGATCGAGAAGAGGACTCAGATTCTTGACAAGCTAGATCAGATCACTAAATAATTATAACTGTTGGTGGACACCATCAACTCTGTTCAGTCGGCAGCACCATCGGAAGCTCCAGCTGAGAGGAAGGACGAGCAACCACCGCCACATCAGCCTCAGCCGAGCCAGCAGCCACCAACAATCCAGCACGTATACTACATGCATGCGCCCGACCAGGGCCAGCTGTAGCAACAGATGGTTGTGTACCAACCAGAGTTTGTATCAGGATCCGATCCAATGTTCCCACCACCACCCCTGATTCAAGAAGTCAACGAGGTTTGGAGCAATGAAGCACAGCCGACCCATCCTATGGGACAACCTGAGGGTCAGCTACCAGCCAACCGACAATACCATCAACCCCAGATTGGTCTATTTGGGCAGTCCTCACAGCCACTTCCACAGTATCAACAGCCTCCCTCATATGCAAATCAATGGAGGCAGAATCAACATTATCAGCAGCCACAGTACCGCCAGCCACAGCCTTTCCATCCGTACGCGGCCGCTCGGCCTCAACACTACCAGCAGTATTCCCCTTCCTCGTACCAACAACTTTAACTTCCTGCACCACCCCAACACCACCAACAGTCCCAACACCCACACATGCAGCAACAGCGTGGTCTGCACGCTGAATCTACTGAGACAAATCCCGTGAACCCGACCATGGATTGCTTGGCCCCACTCGTCAAAGGGCTAGCAGATATGACCAAGAGGCTTGACGACCTGATCGACACCAAAACCACTATCCCAGCTCAGGTCGAGGCCAACCCCAATAGCTTTAAAAAGAAAGAGAAGGTAGAATGTGATGTCCTGTCTGTGTCTGTAGAGTCAGAAAATGATATTATTGTTTGTTCTAACGCTGTCACTCTCAGGAGCGGTAGGGACTTGCCTCCGCCTGCTATCAAGAATGGGGGGAATAAAGAATCAGGTGAATCATCATCTTCTGCATCAGCCGTGCTAGCTACAGGGACGGGTGAGGAAGAAGAAGGAGGAGCCATTCCTGCAGTCATCCACCACCAGCATCCTTAGCAAAAACTACAAAAAAATCAGTAAAATAAAAAAGAACAAAAAGAATTTTGCAGCCGAAGCAAAGCCGCGCCAGCCTTGGAGGAGCAACCAGTTGCAGCTGATCCCTCGCCAGCCGACGGAGCAGACACCCTACTTTTTGCTCGCCCATCAGCACCAATACCACATGATTCAGCTTGTACTCCTTTTTGTAGTAGTCCGGATGTACAATAATATGTGGGCGATAATTCTGATGTAAATAAGAACTCTATTTTGCCTTCCAGTGATGTAAATATTCCTTTTCCTAATGCAATCGAAAAATCTAAAAAAAATATAAAAAGAAAAAGTGCATTGTCTGATCCTAGAGTTGTGGAAATAATAAATAACTTAACTGTTGAGATTCCCTTACTGAAGGCCATGGAATATATGCCAGCTGTGAAGAAAGGTTTGAAAGAAGCATGTACCAGCAGACGTCGTCCAGCACGGAAGAATAGACACAATCAGTTCGAGAGGCACGTGCTTTCCATGGACACTGTCGTAGCTATCAGCAATCTCCCCCAGAAGAAACAAGACAAAGGAGCGCCTCTTATCAGTTGTGAGATATTTTATCAGGTCTTCGAGCGTACTCTCCTTGACAGCGGATCTTCTATCAACCTTTTGCCCTCGTCCCTAATGCAAGAATTTGGGCTAGGTCCACTCAAGCCAACACAGATGATCCTTCAGTTCGCTGATCGATCCACCAAGTGACCTAAAGGTCTGATGGAAGACGTTGTGGTGTAGGTGCGGGAGATGCAATTCCTTGTTGATTTCATGGTCCTCGATATGGACTCACTCGCACCCTTACTCCAGACCCCTATCATCCTTGGACGACCAATCTTGCATACCTCAGGTGCCGTGGTTGACTACAGGTCTGGCAAGATCACTTTTTGCTCGGACGGCAAGCAGATCACTATAGACATGATCAGAGAGCCGAACGCCACAACTGATGAGAGCCATGCAGTATCAGAAGTAGACTGTGACTTTATTATGGAGATCAGGGACTCATCACTTTCATTGAATGATTCATGGACCCGAGAAATCCACACTCTCGAGGAGGACTTGGAAAGCATAGTTGACCTATGCTCCAATGATTTTTGGGAGACAGACCCTCAGATGCTTGCGCAACTATGTGATTTTGAGAATTCATTCCAGCCCGAACACAACGAGCCTAGTACAGAACTGTTCGGCACATCATCAGGATCTCAACAGTATACTGAGGATGGTAGCTCCATCAATAAAGTACGTCCCACCACCAGTATAGTGTCTGAAGTGACCAACAAGTTGGACAGATCAGGACCAGAACTCAAGCCACTTCCTGTAGGCCTGAAGTATGCTTTCCTTGCGGGTGAAGAACACATGTATCCAGTCATCATCAGCAGCAGGCTGAACCCGAATCAGGAATCTCGACTTCTCGAGGTTCTAGAAAAGAACCGCAAGGCACTTGGTTGATGCGTATCAGATCTCCGAGGGATAAATCCAGCGTTGTGTTCACACCACATTTATCTGGAAGAAGATGCCAAGCTGTCCCGCGAATTCCAAAGAAGGCTGAATCCAAACCTCCGGGACGTCGTCATGAAAGAGATCACTAAATGGTGTGTTGCAGGCTTCATCTATCCCATCTCCGATTCAAAATGGCTAAGCCCACTGCATGTAGTTCCAAAGCAATCAGGGCTCACCGTGGTTACCAATGACAAAGGAGAGGAAATATCTACTCAGGTACCAACATCCTGGTGGGTGTGTGTTGACTACCGCCGTCTTAATGCAACAACTAAGAAGGACCACTTCCCCTTACCATTCATTGATCAAGTTTTGGAAAGACTAGCATGCAAGGAGTTCTTCTGCTTTTTGGATGGGTATTCCGGGTACAACCAGGTGGCAATCGCTCCCGAAGATCAAGAGAAGACTACCTTCACTTGCCCGTTCGGCACCTACGCCTTCAAAAGAATGCCCTTTGGATTGTGCAACGCACCCGCGACATTCTAGAGATGCATGCTAGCAGTGTTCGCCGAGATGGTAGGCATTTTTCTCGAGGTGTTCATGGATGAATTCTCTGTCTATGGTGACAGTTTCGATTCTTGTCTTGGGCACCTAGACAGAGTGCTTCAGAAATGTCATGAAGTCAATTTAGTGCTTTCATGGGAAAAGAGCCACTTCATGGTCACCGAAGGAATTGTGCTGGGGCATGTTGTTTCACAACGTGGCATGGATGTCGACCCAGCAAAGGTGGATGTTATTGCCAATTTAGAGCCACCTCAGTCAGTGAAAAATGTAAGGTCATTACTGGGGCATGTGGGATTTTACAGACGATTCATCAAGGATTTTAGCCGCATCGCCCGACCTTTAACAGAACTTCTATGCAAGGAAACTGAGTTCCATGTCGATCAGCAGGTTCTCCTTGCTTTCAATCAACTGAAGGATCTTATCACTCAAGCTCCGGTCCTACAGCCACCGGATTGGTCTCTTCCTTTTGAGATCATGACTGATGCGTCAGACTTTGCAGTTGGGGCTGTTTTGGGACAGAGAAAAGAAAAAGCGCCCTATGCCATTCACTACGCCGACAAAACATTAGATGCGATGCAAAGAAATTACACTGTGATAGAGAAAGAGTTGCTGGCCGTGGTTTTCGCCTGGAAAAGTTCAGATCCTATTTGCTTGGATCAGAAGTTACCATTTTCACAAACCACTCTGCTATCAGGTACTTACAGCAGAAGAAGGATGCCAAGCCTAGATTGATTAGATGGATCCTTCTCCTCCAGGAATTTGATTTGGAAATCAAGGACAAGCCTGGAGTCCAGAATGTGGTAGCAGACCATCTCTCCAGAATTGAGCAGCAAGATCCTCCACTGAACAGTGCACCTATCACAGAAACCTTTCAGATGAATCAATTTTAGCAGTGGATTCCCTCCCTTGGTATGCTGATATAGTCAATTACCTCGCTTCGGGGATAATACCATCAGATTGGACAAAAAATTAGAAGAATAAATTCATGTCGACCATCCGTTTTTATCAATGGGAAGATCCTCTCTTATTCAGGGAAGGAGCGGATTGCATTTGGCACAGGTGCATACCTCAGGAGGAGCATTATAGTGTCCTCGAGCACTATCACTCGCTCGAATCTGGTGGACATCACTCTGGAGACCATACAGCAGCTAAAGTACTTCAGTGTGGCTTCTGGTGGCCCACATTATCTAAGGATGCAGGAGTATTTGTCAAACAATGCATTGACTGTCAGAGATTGAAGGGTATGCTCACTGCAAAAGATTCGATGCCTCTGAAGATCATTCAGACAATAGATGTTTTCGACGCATGGGGCATTGATTTCATGGGACCTTTCCCTAACAGTCAGGGTTTTGAGCACATCCTTCTTGCCGTAGATTACGTGAGTCATTGGGTTGAAGCTATTCCCGCTCGAGCCGCTGACAGCCGGACAGTGTGCCGATTCTTGAGAGATAATATCATTGCGTGGTTCGGGATCTCGAAGATTCTCATATCAGATGGGGGTAGCATTTCATTAACAAAGAGGTCAAGAAATTAACAACGGAGTACGACATCGATCACTGAGTCATATCTCCTTATCATCCTCAGACCAATGGCATGGCCGAATTGTCGAACAGAGAAATCAAGACGATCCTTTAGAAATTTGTTAGGCCGGACAGAAAGAACTAGTCTCAACTCTTGGATTTAGTCCTTTGGGCTTACGGAACCGCCTACAAGTCTCCCTTGGACATGTCACGCTATCGTCTTGTATATGGGAAGCCGTGCCATTTGCCCGTCGAATTAATTCACAAGTCTTTATGGGTAATCAACATGTGCAATTTGGACTCACGTAAAAGTGGTCAGAAAAGAAAAGAAGATTTGAACAGACTCCTAGAGTTCCAAGACTATGCATACGATAACACATTGATGTACAAGGAAAAGGTGAAACGCTGGCATGACTGGCACATCCGACGAAAGACCTTTGAAGTTGGACAGAAGGTGTGATTATTTGATGCAAAGTTGCGGATCTTCCCGGGCAAATTAAAGAGTAAGTGGACAGGGCCTTTTTCGCTAAAAGGAAGAAGCTAATGGAAAGAATTGTAATAGCTCTAAGTGTGCTTGTAGGTAGGCATTTCTTCGCTTTCTAGCCCAGAATATATAATATAATCGCCAGTCTGCCGAGATTATATATTAGGGCTTAGGCCATTTCCTAATACTGATCCTATTGCCTTTACTCCTAGCACCAAGAGCAACCACGATCGAATCTATGGAAGCATTGGTTTATACATTTCTGAAAGTCTCTACTTTAGGGAGAATTTGATTCGCTATCTTTTTTCGAGAACCACCTAAGGTTCCAACTCTAAAATGAAATGATTTTTCATTACTTCAATCAACTAGTCTCCGTCTTCCTCGAATGGATCTCTTAGTTGTGGGTTGCCCAAAAGCGGTATATAAGGCATACCCTGGAAATGAGTCTTCGAGGGGCCTATTATATATTCCACTCCTTCTTTTTCGAGTACGCAAAGACCCCATTCCTATCTTGACCACGTGAGGTGGTCTAAGGTAAGGAAGAAGTGATGAACTACGGGGAAAGAAAGGGGTGAGCATATATTTCTTTTCATAGTAGTATAGCTTCGAAGACTAGCATTTTCCCTCTTGCTGTGTGCTATCCTGCCCTAATAACTAACTCTTTGAGTTTGTGAAGTGCGTGACAATGGAAGTATTGCCATATCAGAATTGTCTCCTGACGCACAACCATTTGTCATCAACGGTCAACTCCTGAAGCCTTACCTCGAGCCTGATACGTTCTTGGCCGTTGTCGACTCCACCCAGCTTCTACGCTTTGATGAGATATCCACAACATTGTCAGCATCAGAAGATTCAGATGCTGCACCTCAAAAACTATTCATCTGATTTTCTTCTTTTCTTCTTTTTCTATCAAGAAAGGTGTCACCCCTTGTTGACAGTCCTCTATACTTAGGACACACTTTGTCCTAAGTATAAGGGGGTGCGCACCCCGATTTTTTATTCTTTTCGATCCTCTCCATTGTCTCCTCTTCTTGTCCATACTTAGGGATATTTTACCCTAAGTATATGGGGAGACAATCTGAGTACGATTTGTTTATTCCCACCCTTGACCCTCCCTGCTTTGTGAACAGTCTGCTATACTTAGGATTATTTGATCCTAAGTATAGGGGGGACAGTCAACTTCTCAGTTGTTCATTCTTTCCTATATATTTATTTATTCATTCGTTAGACTTGTCTATACTCAGTACGGGTTATGTCTTCTCTTTCCTCTTCGATCTATGAGGACATAGCTCAAGCTAAGTATAGGGGGGTCGTATATACTGTGTACATACTATAAGCCATAACTCGTACTATAAATAAAAAAAATAAAATAATAATAATAATAATAAAAATACTACCTGGAGCTAAAAGTAATGACAAAAGTATTTCTGTAATAAAAGATGATTGTGAGTTCCTCAGACTCTTTTTGTCCATACTGATTAATAAATCAGGAAAAAGGCTTTGTGCAAAATGTTCTCCTTGTGAAGAAACCTTTTGAAAATTGTGTGAAAAATTTTATAAAAAGTGTTCAACCTTTGTAAATAGTTTTGTTTGCAAAATTATTTTCTTTGAGTGAAACAAAAATGTTTGAAAAATGGTTTGCAAATGGTTGGAAAAATGGCTGTAAAATTTATTTTGAAAAATCTATCTATACTGTTTGAAAACCTTTGCAAAATGATTTTCAAATGCGTGTACATGTTTGAAAAATATTTTGGAATATAGCCCTTAAAAATCTTTTGAAAATAATTCTCAAATAAGTTTGAGGAGTATACACAAGAATCTCTCATGCAAAAACAAGCAATAACTCCAAATAAAACTTATAAGAGCCTAAACAACTTTGTATATAAAATATAATTTTTCTTTGTATATACTGATTAATAAATCAGGTTAAATGTCTTTGCAAAATGATTTGAAAAATAGTGTGAACTGTTTGGAAAACTTTTTGTGAAATGTTTTCAACCTGTGTAAAATCGTTTTGTTTGTAAAATTCTTTTCCTTGTGTGAAATAAAGGATTTGAAAACCTATGTGCAAATGGTTTGAAAAATGTTTGTAAAGACTAGTGTGGAAAATGGATATACATAGTGTGAATCTTTGCAAAATAGTTTTCAAATGTTTGTAAATGCTTGCAAAAATTATTGTGTACTATAGTTTTGAAAATGTTTTTCAAATAAATATATATGGACATATCTGTAAAGCCGTTAATAAAAAGTCTTTTTCAATTGTATACATATATGTACCTAGAACAAACATGTTAACACTTGTAAATCTTCTTAGTTCTTAATTCTTGTAAAATAAAGTGGCACGCCCGTGTAAATAGTTGTATATACTCTTTGTGTGCCGAGATTGTTGTTATTTGCAAAAATTTTTTGTGTAAAAAGATTCTTTGATTTTTAAATTTTTGTGAAAAATTGCATCATTCATTGTGCATAGCATGTGCATATCATTCATATTCTTTTTGAGTGAGCTTGATGATTGAACCAGTCCAATAAAGTCTAAAATTGGAGCTTGGTTGGACCTTACCGCACCTAACTGCACTGGAACCTTATGGGAACTAGGTTTAAGGTACTTCATGTCTATTCAGACTTAATTCTTTGAGAAATCAGGGCTGGGTTCAAGTCACCTCAACTGACTAAATAGAACTTTTCGAGACACACGCATGATTCTTGTCGACCGTAACCTAACTTGGACACTTGCACCTTTCACTTGGCTCAACTTAGTTGGAGTGGTGAGGAGGTTGGATTTGCCAGTCTGAGACGCACACGGGTGGAAACATTTGTCCTCGTCTAGGGAGGGAAGTGCACCCCAACTTGGTCCAGTTTCAATGAAGTCGAATGACATGAGAGTGTGGGTTGCGATAAAGCTTCAAAAGAGGGATAGTCTTCGGGCTCATGAGGAAAAAGTCCTTACGTAAATGCTGCTGTGAATAGTATTCCAAATAAAAAAACTCCAAAAAAGTGGACAGGCTTGAAAATAAAAATAAAAGTGCCTGCCGGAGTATGTATATGTGTTGTATAGAATATAAGCAAGCTTGAGCATCAAAGTTATACCATGTGAGCCTGCAGCTGGATGACTTGACTACACTGGTCTTGTATCCCAAGATAGGTAGCTACACTGGCAAACGTCCATTCTCTTCTTCCCCTCCTCCTCTTGAGTCGGACGCCACTTGAACTTAGAAGGGAATACCCCGCTCCTCGACGATAGAGGGCTGGATTGGGGAATCATTGGGTTGTCATTATGGAGAAGTCAGTTCCTTTGTCATTTCAGTTGGGGAGAGCCGCTATCACTTACACTGTACAAGTCAGCTTCATAGTCATAAGGGTTTGCGTATGGTGTAGGCCAGTTCTGACCAGGCTATTGAGGTGGGATGAACCAAGTTCTGTGACTCTCGAAGGCTGTTGTGTTTTAAAGTTAGTTCCCGACTAGGTTCTACACACATCCACACTCAAGGTCTAACAGAAGCTCCAAATCCTGATTTTGTAAGGACAAGATATTGCACTGAAAGCAATCTAATTCACTCTATCTTTTTCAATCTTCTTTTTCTTTTCTTCTTATTCTTTGTTCTTTCTTGTACTTATTGCATAAGTATTTGCTAGGGACTAGCAAAGTCAAGTATAGGGGGTGATGAATCTCCATTTTATCACCTTTATTCTATCATTTTGGCCTTGAAGACCCTAGTTGAGGCATGAAATTAACATTAATTTGTCTATAATAGCATTCATTATTCATTGCATTTATTGTACATAAAATAAGGTTTTTAATGACAAATTATAGAATAAAGAGAAGAAAAGAAAAAGGAATAAAATATTGCAAATATTTTATGACCCCAACCCTGAGACCAAGTCCAGAATGGAGTTGGTCGACAAGGAATAAAGTAGGGGGAGATAAGGGCCAAGAATACAATAAATATTTCATTTATTCATTCTTGATTTGTGCATTTTTGACACCTATTTTGTATCTAATTATTTATTCATCAAATAAAGAAACTTTTTACATAAAAGTTGTAGATAATAATGTAAACAAAAATACAAAATTGAGTTTGTACAAAAAATATACAGTGTACAGTTTATACCCAGAATAAAAAGCCATAAACCAAACTTCACAGACCCATATCTTCCAAATAAAAACTCAAAATATATCAAAATTACCTCTAATTATATATAACTTTTCATGAGCTATTTAATGGTGGTGGTTTTATATTTTTTGGAGTTACTGTGCAAAAGATAGGTTTTGGACCCCTATTGTACATAATACCGATTAAAATATTCATTATATTCACTATTCATTATTTTTACAAATTTATATTTTTATAATCTTGTAAATAATATACATAATACAAGTACATATTAAAATTAAAAGAAAACAAAAAAGAAGACATCAAATAAAATAAGTCTATGCAATTACATAGGCAAAATACCTATGTATGGCTTATATATAAAAGGGGATTTCATTCTTTTATTCATTTATATTTTTATTTAATTATAAATATTATCTATATTCCATTAAAAATGTAAATCCAAAATAAAACCCAATAAAATTCATAAAATAAATAAAATGTATATGAAATATAGGTAAAATACCTATAAGTATACCTACATATTATATATACCTATTTATTTAAATATGCAAATAAACTCATAAAAATCAAATAAAAATATATTTACACTCACAAAAATAAGTTATAAATATATAAAATAAGAAAATGAAATAATAAAATAAAATAAATAAAATAAAAAATACACAAAACATAGGTAAATTTACCTATAAATAAACTCATAAAAATAAATTACTAATAAATAAAGCCAAAAAAATAAATAAAAATCATATTAAAATACTACATAAAATAATAAACATTTTTTATTTTATACTCGAAAAATAATAAAATCATTTACTATTTTAAATTAATTATTTTCGAATAAAAATCCCTGTTTTGGCCTGTAGCGCCTGTTGAACAAGGAAATCGAAGGATCGTACGGTTTCACAAGGCGAAACCGCAGTCGATGCGGTGACCGCTCGAAAATCCCGATTCAAACAACAATTAACCCACGACAAATATATCAAGCAATGAAATTAAATGTGCGGAGTTAAAATTTATTATAACTCTACAACAAGATGTGTATAGGTGCAAGTATTGTAGAGGTCGAACACAGGGAGCAAAAAGGCTAGATCGGGGCAACAATGCTCAAAATGTGTGTGTATGTGATCAAGTATCTATTATGCTAATTTTTTGTGGGTTTTTAATTTTTATATTTTTTTATTTAATTTTTAATTTTATAATTTTGTATTTTGATTTTCAATTTACTATTTTTTTTATTTTCTTTTTATATTTTATATTTTTTTATATTTTCTTTTTCAATATTGGAAAATATGAACTATGTAATAAAAGGGCGAAAGAGGTATTTATAAAAATAGATAAAAATGTCCAAAAATTAGGAAATAAAGTCTTTTTGGTCTTTTTATACTTTTTTACTGTTTTTGTGGTTTTTGGAAATTTTTAAGAATGTTTTTAGTATTTTTAAATGTCAAAATACAAGAAAACAGTGAATAAAAGTTGCTGGCCAAAATTAAATTGAGGATTAAAAATAGTAAACAGTGTCAAAAATTCCTCAACTTAATTTTCCATAAAAGAGAATAAAATAGAAAAACTACAGGAACTGAGTTTTTATTTTTAGGATTTTTCTAGGATTTTTTAGATTTTTTGGAAGGTTTTTGGGCTTTTCTAATTTTTAGGAGTTTTGTTTTGTATTTTTTTAATGATTGTTGGTATGGAGCTAAATGACACTATAAGACACAAAATATATTTTTTTGGGAATTTTCTGAGGTGATGTTATATTTTTTAAGGATTTTCTAATGCAAACAATGCTGAAAATGCATGTTTTTGAATTTTTAAAAATATTAAAATGCAACAAATATGCAAAATAAAAATATGTCGTGAAACTACAATGCAGCAGGAGCTTAACTTGATTTTTGGGGAATTTTTGAGATTTTATGAATGCATGCAATAAATAGAGATAACAACAAGAAACTACACTATTTGCAAGGGCATATATGTAATTAGACAGGAATCCAGGGGGCAACTTGCAAATTTTACAAAAGTTCACAACTGTAGATGAATGTTTCAGTCCCTAAATAAACATTACACAAAATGGCGGGGGAAATGGCACAAAATACCCACGCCCAAGGCGATCCGACGACGGGCAGGGGCGGTGAACGAACTGGGAGGAGACCACGACGAGATGGTCCTCCGACGACCTGATCTTCCTCTTCCGCCACCGAGTGTTGCTTCAAAGCAAGTCCAGCAGCTCCTGGAGGGATGCTCTACCTTCCGGCGGCGCCAAAATGGCCAGGAGGGCACGGGTGCGCCGCCGCGAGGTCAAGAAACGAGCGTGGCTCCAGGTACCCGTTCTTTGGCAAAATCCGACTCCAAATGGAGTCTCTTGACCCCTGGAACCTGCAAATAAAACACAACTACGACAGTAGACGATCCTAGGGCAAATGTAGATGATCGAATGGGGTAGGTGGCGGAAATGGACTCGCCGGAGCTAGCTCCGGTGAGGGGGAAGTGGATGATGAATGGAGCACAAATCAAGCCAACAAATATAGGAAATAAAAGGTTACACTACATCTAGTCTACAGCAAAGAAAAGATAAAGAAAAACAAGCAAAGATGACCTCGATTGGTTGGGAAAAACCAAGAGATGGACCTCACGGCCAAGGGCCGGAGATAGGGGTGGATACGCCTCCGCACCGCTCCTCCGCTCCTCCTAACGGTGAGGTGAGGTTGCTGTCACCTCCCTCTAACCTCAGCACATGAAAGAAGGGAGGAAGAAGGGGTAAAAGGAGTTCAAAATTGAAATGGAGGATTGGAGGTCTTTTTTAAAGAGTGGTCGATGGGGCACAAAGAACGGTGCTTCTGGAGCACACCAGTGATGCACTCCCCAAAAACAACCATGGGCGTGTATCCTCAATATATGGTGAACAAAAGTCAAGAAGGAAGCAATGCCAAATGGTGAAAGACGCGCTCTCCAAAATTCGGAGAAAACGCCAAAAAAATGCAGTCTGACAAGCTTCAGAACATTGGGCAGAGAGTGGGCGAGGAGGCATGAAGATCGAGGTTTATCGAGCAAATCTTCGATCCAAAGACCAAAGCAAGTACTGGGCGTGTATCATGGTTATATGGGGAGAAAAAGTGAAGATAGGCCCGAGGTCAAAATGTGAATGAGGTGAGCTCTAACATTCCGAGAAAATGGCTAAAAACGCAGCTGACAGGCTGCAGGTGCAGACCAGGGAGTTGACCAGCGGGTCAACTTCCACCTGGTTGGTCCACGTGGACCAACCAGGAAAATCCCTGGGAAAAAAACATTTCTAAAATCAATTAAAAATAGCAAATCAATTTATTATTTTTTGGTTACAAAATAAAAAATGTTTATTATTTTATAAATTATTTTATTATGATTTTTATTTATTTTTATGAAATGTATTTTTACAAGTTTACATTTATGCCCTTTATAGGTATATTATTTTATATATTGTATTCTTTTATTTTTATTGTATGTATTTAGTTTATTTATTTTTTATTATTAATTTATATAATTATAACATACTTTTATACACATAATTATATTTTTATTTTATTTTTCTGATATGTTTTGTATATTAAATAAAATATAAGTATAAAATGTATAGGTATGTATGTAGGTGTTGTATCTAGGTATTTTATTTACAAGTATTTTTATTTTGAGTTTTTCTTTGCATTTTTATTCTGATTTTAATATACAAAATTATTATAAGTAATAATTACAAGATTATAAAAATATAAAAATGCAAAAATAATAAATAAATAATAAATTGAATATTTTAATCAGTACAACTATACAATGAGGGTCCAAAACTCAACTTTCAAACCGTAGCTCCGCCAAATGCGAAACCACCGCCATTAAATGGCTTATTTTCTTCTATATACAATTAAAGGTGAGTATGCTGCATTTGGAGTTGTCAGTTGTGAGATACGAGTCTGGGAAGTTGGGATTCTGGATTTTTATTCCGACCATAACTTTTTATCTGTACATTATTTTTCTGTGAAAATCAATTTTGTATTTTTGTTTATTTAATTATCTACAACTTTCATGTACAAAGTTTCTTTATTTGATGTATAAAAAGCGGAACCAAAAATAGGTCCCAAAATGAATAAAGAATGAATAAAAGGTATAGGTATTTTATTTGTATTTCTGACCTTATCTCCCCCTACTTTATTCCTTGTCAACCTAGTCATCAAGATGCCTAGGTCTCGGTGTTTCGGGTCATAAAATATTTACAATATTTTATTCTTTTTCTTTTCTTTTCTTTATTCTATAATTTTGGCAGAAAAAACCGTATTTTATACAGTATTTACACACATATGCATGAATGCTAAAATGCATGAATTAATGCTACTTACACGCATTTACTAGGGTTTTTAAGGCCAAAATGGTAGAATAAAGATGATGAAATGTAGATTCATCATCCCCCTATACTTGCCTTTGCTAGTCCCTAGCAAACACTTATGCAATAAGTGCAGAAAATAAAAACAAAGAAAAGAAAAAGAAGAAGGTGGACTTAATTTAATTGTCAAACTTGTCTTCACAAAATCAAAGTTTGGAGCTTAAGTCGGACCTTTGGAATTTTAGTGCGGTCGGAACCTTAATGAGAACCGAATTTGAAATCCAACTGTCCCTGAGAATCTCAAAACTCTGTCTAAGTCTCCTCAATAGCCAGGTCAGAAATATCTCAATTCATACGCAAACCCTTACGACTATGAATCTGACTCGTACAGTGTAAGTGATGGTGGCTATCCCCAACTAGAATGACAAAGAAACTGACTTCTCCAGTACGACAACCCAATGATTCCCCAATCCAATAACTCCATCCTCGAGGAGCGGAGTATTCCCTTCTAAGTTCAAGTGGCAACCAGCTCAAGAGGAGGGGGTGAAGAGAAGAATGGACGGTAGCCAGTGTAGCTACCTATCCTGGGATGCAAGACCAGTGTAGTCAAGTCATCCAGCTGCAGGCTCACATGATATGACTTTGGAACTCAAGCTTACTTATTGACTTTACAACATATGTACATACTTTGCAGGCTTTTTATTTTTGTACATGCCTGAACTTTTTTTTCTTTTTTTTTTCTTTTTTTTGAAATACTATTCACAGCAGCATTTACATAAGGAGTTTTTCCTCTTGAGCTAGTAGACTATCCCTCTTTTGAAGCTTTATCGCAACCCACAGCCTCCCGTCTTTAGACTTCCTAATCACTGGACGGGTTGGGGTGCACTTCCCTCCTTAGAGGAGGACAAGTGTTTCCACTTGTGTGCGTCTCATACCGGCAAATCCAATCCCCTCACCACTCCAACTGAGTTGAGCCATGTGAAAGGTGCGGGTGTCCAAGTTAGGTCATTATCAACAAGAATCATGCGTGTGCTCCGAAATACTCTACTTAGGCAGTCAAGAATCCATTGAACCAAGTCCCGTGATCCTCAAAGAATTAAGTCAACTAGACCTGAAGTACCTCAAACCCAGTTCCTATAAGGTTCCTGTTATTAGGTAGATTTTAAGGTCCAGTCAAGCTCCAATCTCCGGATTTTACTTAGATTTGTTCAACTATCAAACTCAATCTGAAAAATGCGAATGCTATGCAATGCAATGCAGAAGATATTTTTGTGATGCAATTTTCAAGAATTTTGAACTTTTTATGGATTTTTGAAAAGATGATGCATGCATGCATGTGCTTTTTTTTTGTATTTTTCAAAAAGATTTTTCAGATGTTTTTGGATTTTAATTTTGCAAATGTTTTTGGGATTTTTGAAAACGAAAAGATTTTGGCTGAAAACTAGGTTAAAATATGTACACGGGAGTGCTTCTCATATTTACAAGAAGTGGATTTTGAGAATTTACACAGGTAAGTGACCGATTTTATACATATATACATAGTGGATTTTGGTGTGATGTTAGTATTCCTCAAACTTATTTGACACAAGCTTTTCACATAATTTTTGAAAACTATAGTCCAAAATAGTTTTTACAAACATTTTACAAACATGTACACACATTTGAAAATCATTTTGCAAAGGCTTTCAAAACAGTATAGATAGATTTTTCAAAATATTTTTGCAACCATTTTTCAAACCATTTGCAAATCATTTTTCAAAAATTTTATTTCACACAAATAAAATAAATTTTGCAAACCACACATTTTTACACAGGTTGAAAACATGTAACAAAATATTTTCAAAATAGTTTTCAATAGATGTTCACAAAGATTTTCAAACTATTTTTCAAACATTTTGCAAAAAACATTTTCACCTGATTTATTAATCAGTAAATACAAAAGAATTTGAGGAATAAAACACCTTTTTATCAAGGAATTTTAATGAATTTTGATGAATTATTAGCCATATTTATTAGGAAAATACGAAAGTACGAGTTATGGCTAAAGTATATACGTAGTATATACGACCCCCCTATACTTAGCTTGAGCTATGTCCTCATAGATCGGAGAGAAAAGAGAAGACATAACTCGTACTAAGTATAGACAAGTCTAAAGAATAAATAAATGGATGAATCAAACGAATGAGAAGTTGACCGTCCCCCCTATACTTAGGATCAAATAATCCTAAGTATAGCAGACTGTACACAAAGCAGGGAGGGTCAAGGGTGGGAATGAACAGATCGTACTCAGATTGTTTCCCCAATACTTAGGGTAAGATATCCCTAAGTATAGACAAGAAGAGGAGACAATGGAGAGGATCAAAGAATGGAAATACTCTAGGTGCACACCCCCCTATACTTAGGACAGAGTACGTCCTAAGTATAGAAAACTGACAAAAAGGGTGTCGCCTTTTCGGTAGATGAAGAAGATAGAAAATGAAAAGAAGAAAAGAAGAAAAGAGATCTGAAGATGGAAGGAAAGATCGTGAGAATGTACGCACCACTCCCCCTATACTTAGGGTGAAAGAAGCCCTAAGTATAGGCAACAACAGGAGTGATGACACAAAACGATGAAAGAACACTCGGTTCGTCCACCCCCCTATACTTAGGACAAAGTACGTCCTAAGTAAGGCAAACACGAGAATGGGTGGACGAGCAAAACGGTAGAGAGAACAGAGGCACACAAAAGTGAATATACAACAGAGATGGATGTACACATGATCAAGAAGGTTGAAAGCGAACCTTCTTGCGGGACCGCTGCGGAATGGATCTGGTGTGATGCAGGTCGACATCGGGGTCCACAGTGGACGGAAGCCGATCAGGGTCGACAGAGTGAAGGTCCTCAGGGGCCCTAGGGTGTGAAGGCACAGACGGTGTAGTGAAAGAAGTGCGGCTAGGTCCAGCCTTGGGAGTCTCGCTGATATCAAAGTGGAATGGGACGAACTCATCATCATCGGAAGTAGTGTACTCAGAGTCGTCCTACGAGGAGTCATCCAGGTCAAAACCAAAAGGCACGAACTCATCGGTGGAAGTAGTCGAACTCTGGTCGTCCTCTATAATTTCAACTGGATCATCTTTCTCATCAAAAGGCCTGAATTTCTGAAGAAAAGCAACTAAATTAAATTCGGCCTTAGTCTCATCAGTATCTACATGGACAGGAGCGGACTCATCAGTGGAAGTAGTCAGAGCATGTCCATCCTGTATAGTCTCTAAATCCGCCCTCCACTCAATGGTGTCAATCGTGTAGATCCCGCGGAAGTCATCAACACATCGCCAATCACAGGAAGCGGAAACACCAAGGTCTATGCTTTCCGAGCTTTCCTCCTTGGAGAGGAATTCTCGGGTCTCATCATCGGTCATGAAGAAGGTCTCTCTGATATCCTCATATAGATCATAGTCCTCGGGGTCAGCCAAGATAGGTGAAGTCACATCAGGTGCGGGTCTCCGGTCAGCAGTGGGTGCGGTGATCACTGCTTCGCCCTCGTCAGCAGGACGGAAGTGAATCTCTCCTGATCCGTAGTCAATAACGACTCTCGCAGAGGCGAGGAATGGTCGTCCCAGGATGATTGGAGAATGCTCCCCTGTGGAGGTCTCCATGGGCAATACGACAAAATCAACAGTGTAGCTCGTGCCCTGAATCGAAATGACGGTGTTTTCAAGGATACCCTTCGGCCTCTTTATTGATCCATCAGCAAACTGTACGATCATCCTGGTCTTCTTGAGAGGCCCTACGTGAAGAGACTGTACCAGCGAGAAGGGTATGATACTGATCGATGCACCGCCGTCTAGGAAAGTGTGATCACATGTGTGGTCAGAGATTGTGCAGCTAATGAAAGGTGTGGCAGTGTTCCTCTTCCGAGGAATGGAACGATGAGTGATGGCGTGGGCAGTGGCCATGGTCAAGATGTGACGCTCAGATCTGCTCCTCCGCTTTCTCTTTTTGGGAAGAGGAGCAGACATATGGGTCATGGCCTGCTGAAGTGGGGCACAGATGATCTCATGAATAGTAGCACCACTTCGGGTTCAGATAACATTTTTTTGAATTTCTGGACCTCCTCCATACAAGGGAGAAGGTCGGAATCAGCATATACACGAGGCTTGCCAAGAGCAGTCTGTACAGCGGCATCCTCGGGATCAAAGGTGGGACAAGGTGTGAATGAATGTGTGGACAAAGGATCTGGCAAGTGAGCACTCTCCTCATAGTCTGACTCGACCAAAAGTCTCCCAATCTCTTTTTGTGTTTTTAAATTTTTCTCATTTTTTTGTATTTTGGGCGATTGCAAGCTCTCATGGAAATCCTCGAGTGAACCCATATCATCAAATGGTGGTATATCATGGTCGCTCTTATTGGTACTAGTGAGGTGGTCAATCCTCTGTCTCATATGATCCATCATTTGGGTCAAGTGCTCAAGGGTGGACTCCATGAAAGGTGACTCCAACAGCTCGGCCTCGGGTGGATGTGAAGGTGGATAATACGGAAGTGGAGGTGGGTGTGGGTAGAAATCCGAGGTCTGATACTGTGGCTGAGGCGGATATGTACAAAAGTCAGGAGCAAAGTCCTCCTGGAAAAAAGGAGGTGGACCGGCTGGAGTGAACGAATGATCCGCAAAGTCCGGATAAAATACGCTCCAGTCGGCCATCTCGAAACAAAGGAAGAATGATGGGGAGAGCACGATGGTCAAGTCAAGAGAAGTGAGAAGAAAGGCGCAAGTGCGCAGGAGCGATCTAGGACACACACAAAACAATCACAAGCAAAAATGAAAACAAGTCAAACCCTCAATTCACCTACTCAACTCGGTGAAGACCACAAATGCGGTCTTTTTATCTTGTCTGTTTTAGAGTTAGGCGAGAAGTCCAAAATTGCACAAACACTTAGGGGTCTGAATATGGGATTTGGGCACTAACCTTAGTGTGTGCGCGAGCAAGTAAAACGAAGACAATGAGGGGATTACTCGCCCCAATACAAGATTTTCTTTTTGGTGGATTTTAGGGCCAAGTAATATTAGCAGTCCCAATTTTATTTGGTTATCACTTTTTTGGATTTTTAGTAAAAATGCACGTTCCTATCGGGGAATCAATTCCTTTAAGCTCCTAGGTGATCAAAATCAGAGGTAGAGGAGCGGGAAAGCAATGCAAGCAGCAAAAACGATGATGAATGCTAAAGCGTAAATGCTCATCTTGCCTCCAGCACTCTACATGCAAGGATGCTCAGCAGAATTGAAACCTATCTATATGCGAATGCAAAGCCGATGAAATTGCCCTAAGTTCAGAAATTGCTATTAGCGGGAAGAACCACAAGTTGACCGCCAATCCTCAACCCTAGAGTCCGGTCTAGGCTCACCCCTCCTCTGCTCAACACATTTGAGTTTAGGAGAAAGCGCTTTGCGGGGAGAGCTCGCGGCGCGACGGATTGAAGGTGATGATCAACTGTTAAAAATTTGACTAAGTCCAAACGCGGCTATAGGTGCATGCAAAATATTAAGTGTTTGGCCTTAGTCTATCGCAACAATCCTAAAACTAGGGGCTCAATCACACAAAATAAATAAAATCGAAAAACAAAACAAAATAAAAAGAATGCGAGAAAACACGAAAAAGCCGCGATGAGCCCCCAAGTGAACAATCACTTGGAAATTAGGCTCGAAAGTCCAAGTGTCCGAGGGTACCTGTATTATTACAAATATAGGGGTCTCTCTCTCACAAAAATTACAAAAACAAACACAAGGAAATAAATGCAACAACTATTGTGGAGCTCGGTCTACAAAAATCCTCTTCGTCTCCTCGGTGCTCGGCTAGCAGATGCCGGCTTCACGTGGGTGCGTAGGCGCCTAGGTTGGAGTGCCTCCCTCGATCCGCGGTTCCTCGCACAAAGTCAATAAAAGAGAAGGTTAGACAGCTCAATAGATATATCAAAAATAAAGAAAATAAAATAGCAAAAATGAAAGCCACGAAATAGACAATAAATCACAAACACAAACAAGACCCGAACTACGCGTTGTTACTCCCCGGCAACGGCGCCATTGGTTGAACAAGGAAATCGAAGGGTCGTACGGTTTCACAAGGCGAAACCGCAGTCGATGCGGTGACCGCTCGAAAATCCAGATTCAAACAACAATTAACCCACGACAAATATATCAAGCAATGAAAGTAAATGTGCGGAGTTAAAATTTATTATAACTCTACAACAAGATGTGTATAGGTGCAAGTATTGTAGAGGTCGAACACAGGGAACAAAAAGGCTAGATCGGGGCAACAATGCTCAAAATGTGTGTGTATGTGATCAAGTGTCTATTATGCTAATTTTTTGTGGGTTTTTAATTTTTATATTTTTTATTTAATTTTTAATTTTATAATTTTGTATTTTGATTTTCAATTTACTGATTTTTTATTTTCTTTTTATATTTTATATTTTTTTATATTTTCTTTTTCAATATTGGAAAATATGAACTATGTAATAAAAGGGCGAAAGAGGTATTTATAAAAATAGATAAAAATGTCCAAAAATTAGGAAATAAAGTCTTTTTGGTCTTTTTATACTTTTTTACTGTTTTTGTGGTTTTTGAGAATTTTTAAGAATGTTTTTAGTATTTTTAAATGTCAAAATACAAGAAAACAGTGAATAAACGTTGCTGGCCGAAATTAAATTGAGGATGAAAAATAGTAAACAGTGTGAAAAATTCCTCAACATAATTTTCCATAAAAGAGAATAAAATAGAAAAACTACAGGAGCTGAGTTTGTATTTTTAGGATTTTTCTAGGATTTTTTTAGATTTTTAGGAAGGTTTTTGGGCTTTTCTAATTTTTAGGAGTTTTGTTTTGTATTTTTTAATGATTTTTGGTCTGAAGCTAAATGACACTATAATACACAAAATATATATTTTTGGGAATTTTCTGAGGTGATTTTATATTTTTTAAGGATTTTCTAATGCAAACAGTGCTGAAAATGCATGTTTTTGAATTTTTAAAAATATTAAAATGCAACAAATATGCAAAATAAAAATATGGCGTGAAACTACAATGCAGCAGGAGCTTAACTTGATTTTTGGGGAATTTTTGAGATTTTATGAATGCATGCAATAAATAGAGATAACAACAAGAAACTACACTATTTGCAAGGGCATATATGTAATTAGACAGGAATCCAGGGGGCAACTTGCAAATTTTACAAAAGTTCACAACTGCAGATGAATGTTTCAGTCCCTAAATAAACATTACACAAAATGGCGGGGGAAATGGCACAAAATACCCACGCCCAAGGCGATCCGACGGCGGGCAGGGGCGGTGAACGAACTGGGAGGAGACCACGACGAGATGGTCCTCCGGCGACCTGATCTTCCTCTTCCGCCACCGAGTGTTGCTTCAAAGCAAGTTCAGCAGCTCCTGGAGGGATGCTCTACCTTCCGGCGGCGCCAAAATGGCCAGGAGGGCACGGGTGCGCCGCCGCGAGGTCAAGAAACTAGCGCGGCTCCAGGTACCTGTTCTTTGGCAAAATCCGACTCCAAATGGAGTCTCTTGACCCCTGGAACCTGCAAATAAAACACAACTACGACAGTAGATGATCCTAGGGCAAATGTAGATGATCGAATGGAGTAGGTGGCGGAAATGGACTCGCCGGAGCTAGCTCCGGTGAGGGGGAAGTGGATGATGAATGGAGCACAAATCAAGCCAACAAATATAGGAAATAAAAGGTTACACTACATCTAGTCTACAGCAAAGAAAAGATAAAGAAAAACAAGCAAAGATGACCTCGATTGGTTGGGAAAAACCAAGAGATGGACCTCACGGCCAAGGGCCGGAGATAGGGGTGGATACGCCTCCGCACCGCTCCTCCGCTCCTCCTAACGGTGAGGTGAGGTTGCTGTCACCTCCCTCTAACCTCAGCACATGAAAGAAGGGAGGAAGAAGGGGTAAAAGGAGTTTAAAATTGAAATGGAGGATTGGAGGTCTTTTTTAAAGAGTGGTCGATGGGGCACAAAGAACGGTGCTTCTGGAGCATACCAGTGATGCACTCCCCAAAAACAACCATGGGCGTGTATCCTCAATATATGGTGAACAAAAGTCAAGAAGGAAGCAATGCCAAATGGTGAAAGACGCGCTCTCCAAAATTCGGAAAAACGCCAAAAAAACGCAGTCTGACAAGCTTCAGAACATTGGGCAGAGAGTGAGCGAGGAGGCATGAAGATCGAGGTTTATCGAGCAAATCTTCGATCCAAAGACCAAAGCAAGTACTGGGCATGTATCATGGTTATATGGGGAGAAAAAGTGAAGAAGGGCCCGAGGTCAAAATGTGAATGAGGTGAGCTCTAAAATTCCGAGAAAATGGCTAAAAACGCAGCTGACAGGCTGCAGGTGCAGACCAGAGAGTTGACCAGCGGGTCAACTTCCACCTGGTTGGTCCACGTGGACCAACCAGGAAAATCCCTGGGAAAAAAACATTTCTAAAATCAATTAAAAATAGCAAATCAATTTATTATTTTTTGGTTACAAAATAAAAAATGTTTATTATTTTATAAATTATTTTATTATGATTTTTATTTATTTTTATGAAATGTATTTTTACAAGTTTACATTTATGCCCTTTATAGGTATATTATTCTATATATTGTATTCTTTTATTTTTATTGTATGTATTTAGTTTATTTATTTTTTATTATTAATTTATATAATTATAACATACTTTTATACACATAATTATATTTTTATTTTATTTTTCTGATATGTTTTGTATATTAAATAAAATATAAGTATAAAATGTATAGGTATGTATGTAGGTGTTGTATCTAGGTATTTTATTTACAAGTATTTTTATTTCGAGTTTTTCTTTGCATTTTTATTCTGATTTTAATATACAAAATTATTATAAGTAATAATTAAAAGATTATAAAAATATAAAAATGCAAAAATAATAAATAAATAATAAATTGAATATTTTAATCAGTACAACTATACAATGAGGGTCCAAAACTCAACTTTCAAACCGTAGCTCCGCCAAATGCGAAACCACCACCATTAAATGGCTTATTTTCTTCTATATACAATTAAAGGTGAATATGATGCATTTGGAGTTGTCAGTTGTGAGATACGGGTCTGGGAAGTTGGGATTCTGGATTTTTATTCCGACCATAACTTTTTATCTGTACATTATTTTTCTGTGAAATCAATTTTGTATTTTTGTTTATTTAATTATCTACAACTTTCATGTACAAAGTTTCTTTATTTGATGTATAAAAAGCGGAACCAAAATTAGGTCCCAAAATGAATAAAGAATGAATAAAAGGTATAGGTATTTTATCTGTATTTCTGACCTTATCTCCCCCTACTTTATTCCTTGTCGACCTAGTCATCAAGATGCCTAGGTCTCGGTGTTTCGGGTCATAAAATATATACAATATTTTATTCCTTTTCTTTTCTTTTCTTTATTCTATAATTTTGGCAGAAAAAACCATATTTTATACAGTATTTACACACATATGCATGAATGCTAAAATGCATGAATTAATGCTATTTACACGCATTTACTAGGGTTTTTAAGGCCAAAATGATAGAATAAAGATGATGAAATGTAGATTCATCAGCGCTCTACGTGGACCAATCAGGGGCCGCGGACCGTTGACCTCTGGTCAACTTTCCCATCCGCGTCTCTGAACCGCCAGACCTGGTGAATCCCCGATTTTCTTGCATTTTTCATGGGCGTCTCGTCCATCGATTGAATTCGCTTCCTTCACAAGAATTGTTGCTGGATCATTGTACAATCACGGCAACATCTTAGATTGCTCGTAAACACGTCAGATTCTTTGATTTTAGCCGGTCAATAAGGGTGCCTTGTGATGTTTATAAATAAGAAGCTCCGACTTCCTTCGCAAATTTGGTCAGTTTTAAGTCTTCTCCCTTCCTCGTATTCGGTCCTGGAGGTTCCCTCGTGACAGGAGGAGGCCTTTGGCGCCTTGAATCGGTCGGAGGAGGTGGGAGTTGCACCCATGGAGGAGCTCCGGCGACGCCACACTCCCTGGTTCCCCACCAGGTATTTGAGCACTTTTTCTTGCTTTATTAGATAGGTTTTGATTCCATCTTTTAGTTCTCGCATTTAGATTAGTCTCTAGCCTAGTCAATCGCCTTGAATCGGTCGAGTGGTAGTTCGCCGGAGCTCCGCTCCGGTGACGACTCCCGAACCCTCCAGTTAATCTTCGACGCTCGTATCGCTCCCATATATTTCCCTATCGCCTTCTCCATCATCCACACACCCTTGATCAACCGGATCCTTCGTGGATCCGCGAATCAAGGTTCGCCTCCGCCGCTCGCCGGAACCTCGCCGCCCACCTTCATTTTTGCGCTAAAACTTCAAACCCCAGGTCGAGGAGCTTCGCCTCGAGCCGCTGGTTCTTCCTGTGCAGGTCTTGACGTACAAGGAGCCCTCTTGGGCTTGATTGATTGCAGGAAGAGGTTCATGGAGGTCCCTCCCTTCCTCGAGCTCGCCTGAACGTCTGGGACCTCCAGGGGCCAAGCGGAGACCATCAGCCGACGCGGGGAGCTTCCAGGCACGTGTAGCGACCATCGGAGGCGACGAAGAAGGCCAGAGGCACCGGGTATTCACGATCGAAGCTCGCCGCGCGCGAGCTTCGGCCGTGTGCTTCCATGCTACTCCAGAGCCATCCGATGAAGATGAAGACCTTAGGCATAGCAGCTGCCGTTGGATGCTAAGCCTTGTGACTGTCTGATCTCGTTAGGAGATCTAATCTCAACCATCCAACCACGACGCGTCATCAATCGTCAGATGGATGACACGCGTTCAAGTGAATGAAAATCCGCCGTCCATCAGCGCCTAATAAGGGGTAGTTTACACTTTAAGCCCCTGCCTTTTTGTATTTATCATTTAATCCATTAAATATTGTGTAACATTTAAAATAAAGTGTGTATTTTGTAAAAAGACTCATGGGTTTCTGGTATTTACATCGAGGTCCATTCCACGTCAGATCACGTGAGGTCCCACGTATGTTGGAAAAATTTCATGGATACCCTTGTACTTATTTGTATTTTGTAAAGGTCCATTAAATAAAAGTTGCAGTGTTATATTTTTATTCAAATTACACGCAGACCCCTACACTTTATGAAATTGCGTTTTGGTCCCTATGCGTGTGAGTCACGTGTAATACCACGTGATTTGAAAATTTGCAATGACCCCCTCGCGGGTTTTGAAATATGTATTTGGTCCTGGAATTTCATGTTAACGTTCAAAACTTTTGGTAAAATTGCACAGAACCCCCCTGAGATTTATTTTATTTGCAAAAATACCCCTACTATTGTTGGAATTTCTTTTTGCTTTCCCTATTTATTGCATGCATCTCTAAAATTCCAAAAATCACCAAAAAATTACCATAGGTTTCTGTTGCATTGTATTATTACTCCATATTTTTATTTTGCATTTTTATTGCCTTTTTCATATCTATAAAAATTCAAAAACATGAATTTTTACTATTGTCTGTATCGTAAAATCCCCAAAAAATATAAAAACTTCTTGAAAATTTCCAAAAAAAAAAATATGTTGTGCCTTTTAATGTGTTTTATTTTCTATCCAAAAATCACTAAAACATATAAAACAAATTCCTAAAAATTTAAAAACCCCAAAAACCTTCATAAAAATATTAAAAATCCTAGAAAAATCATAAAAATATAATCTCTATTTTTGAATTTTCTATATTTTATTATCTTTGTTTTAAAATTAAGTTGAGGAATTTTGACACCATTGGATATTTTTCATCCTCATTTTAATTTCGGCTAGCAATTTGTTTCACTATTTACTAGCATTTTTAACTTTAAAAATATCAAAAAATTAGGATGAATCTAGAAAAATCATAAAAACAATAGAAAATTATGAAAATCACAAAAATACTTTATTTACTATATTTTGAGCTTTTTTTCCTATTTTTATCTCTCTTATATCTAGTATATATATTCCTTATATATATTATGCCTTTATTAAAAGAAAAAGAAAGATACAAAAATATAAAATATAAAAAGAAAAAAATAAAAAAAATTAAGAATCAAATATAAAAATACAAAATCAAAAATAAAATAAAGAAAAATTCAGAAAGTTAAAAACCCACAAAAAGACTTGCATGCATACATGACTAACTTGTACATGAATAATTGTAGGCTACCTGTTTTTGCTCTCTGTGGTTCGACCTCTACATACTTACGCACTTTGCATCTTTTATGGTAGAGTTAATAATTTTATTTCACATTTTTTGGGACTTAATTGGTTTATTTCAATTGTGGGTTAACTTCTGATTGATTGGGATTTATTGAGCGGTCACCGCATCGACTATCGATCCGCCTTGTGGATTGATACGACCCTTGATATTTCCCATTCATCAGCTGGGTATTTTGCTTTTTAGACCTCGTGTATTTTTGTATTTAATATTAAAGACCCAATATTTCAATTTCCATTCTAATGTTTTTGTAATAATTATAGACATCCCCCTATAGTTCCCATTATTGCATTAAGGTCCTCGGCCACGTCACCTCACGTGCCTGCGCGCGTGAGGTCTGTGGCCATTTTGTCGGGGACCCCTTGTGGGTCTGGTTATTTCGATTCAACCCTTGAACTTTTTATTTAAGTATTATAATTTTTGTAGAATTGCGAATTGGCCCCCCAGGTTTTCGTTATTTACATTTTCATCCCTACCAGGTCACGTGTTTTGGCACGTGGTCTGTGGCATTTTTGCAAAGATAACCTCGCACCTTTGCATGTTTACATTTAGTCTAGAACGTTTATTATTACGTTATATATTTTGTGGGAAAATTGCAACATGGCCCTCAAGCTTTTATGTATTTACAAAAATACCCCTACTAGTGTATATTTTCTCTTTGTTTCTTGTATTTATTTCATGAAACTACAAACCTCTAAAAAATCCCCAAAAATAGGCATAAGTTCCTGTTGCATTGCACGTTAACATCATATTTTTATTTACATGTTTGAGTAATTTTAATATTTATAGAAAATCAAAAAACATGCATTTTCATCCCTATTTACATTAGAAAATCCATAAAAAAATTATAAAAACTTTATAAAAAATTCCCAAAAAAATATATTTTGTGTGTTTTTGCATCTTTAACATTCAGACCAAAAATAACTAAAAAATATAAAAGAAAACTCAAAAAAATAGAAAAACACTAAAAACCTTCATAAAAATTTACAAAATCTATAAAAAAATCCAAAAATTACATTTTCTATTTCTAAAATTTGCTCTTTTCTATTATCTTTATTTTGAAATTAATTTAGACCATTTGGATACTGTTTGCTATTTTTCATCTCCTTTTTAATTATGGACCTATATTTTATTCTCTTTTTGATTATTTTTGACTCTAAAAATACCAAAAAAATTAGCAAAAATATAAAAAAATTGCAAAAGCATTAGAAAATTATAAAAAACATAAAAATATTTTATTTCCTGTATTTTTCCTATTTTCACCTATTTATATATATACACATTATCTCTCTCTTATCTTTCTTGTATATATAGTCTCTATAATAGCTTTATATCTATTTTAAATGAAAAAGAAAATATTAAAAAAATATAAAATATAAAAAGAAAATACAAAATCAGAAAATTAAAAATCAAAATATAAAAATATAAAATCTAAAAAATAAAATAAAATCATAAAATTAAAACCCACAAAAAATAGCACAAATAGACAAATACATCGTAATCACTTTTGTGCATTTTTGCCCCGATCTACCTGCTTGATTCCTGTATTCGACACTCTACACATACTTGCACCTATACACATCTTTGTTGTAGAGTTATAACAAAAATTAAAAATGCACCGCTTTTCATTGTTTGATCATTGTTGTGGGTTAATTGTTGTTTGAATTAGGGTTTTGTGAGCGGTCGCTTCAGCGACATTGTGATCCCGCCTTGTGTGGATTACTCTAGACCCTCGCAAAATCTTGTTCAACACCTATACTTAGGGCTTCTTTTACCCTAAGTATAGGGGGAGTAGTGTGTACATCCTCTTCTATCATCTTCTGTTTTCAGATCTCTTTTCCTCTTTTCTTCTTTTCCTTTTCATTTTTATTTTTCTACCAAAAAGGCGTAGTTCCTTTTTGTCAGTCATCTATACTTAGGATGTACTTTGTCCTAAGTATAGGGGGTGTGTACCTCAAGTTCTTTCATTTTTCGATCCTCTCCATTGTCTCCTCTTCTTGTCTATACTTAAGGATATCTTACCCTAAGTATAGGGGGAGACAGTCCGAGTACGATCTATTCGTTCCCACCCATGACCCTCCCTTGCCTTATGTCTAGTCTGCTGTACGTAGGATTATTTGATCCTAAGTATGTGTGTGTGGGGGGGGGATCAACTTCTCATTCGTTCATTCATTTCTTCAGGCTTTCCTATACTCAGTACGAGTTATGTCTTCTCTTTTCTCTCTGATCTATGAGTACATAGCTCAAGCTAAGTATAGGGGGGTTATATATACTCCGTATATACTTTAGCCATAACTCGTACTTTTGTATTTTTAATAATAATAAATATAGCTAATATATTATGAGGACGGGGAAGCTGCTGCATGTAGCAGCCAACGTGGCTGCTACATGTGGCAGTTTCCCCAATTTTTTTTATTTTTTTCAAAATAAAACCATGAATATTCATCTATATATCCCTCCTACATTCTATTAAAATTTCGTCAGAAACAGAGACTCCTACGGCCTCCATCCAAACATGGTCGATTTAAAAAATCCTGCGACCGTTAAAAAAATGACGTCTGGATGGAGGGCTTAGGAGTCTCTGTTTCTGACGAAATTTTAATAGAATGTAGGAGGGATATATAGATGAATATTCATGGTTTTATTTTGAAAAAAAAATAAAAAAAATTGGGGAAACTGCCACATGTAGCAGCCACGTTGGCTGCTACATGCAGCAGCTTCCCTTTTCTCATATATTATTATATTCATTAAAAAACTTAATAAAAAGATGTGATTATTCCTCAAAATTCTTTCTATATGAACTGATTAATAAACTAGGTAAAAATATTTTTTTGCAAAATGTTTGAAAAATAGTTTGAAAAACCTTTTGAAAAATCTTTTGAAAACTATTTGGAAGAAATTTTGTTCAAATATTTTCAACCTTTGTAAAAATTGTTTTGGTTTGTAAAATTTATTTTATTTGTGTGAAATAAAATATTTGAAAAATAATTTGCAAATATTTGAAAAATGGTTGCAAATTTATTTTGAAAAAATCTATATATACTGTTTGAAAAACCTTTGCAAAAAATGATTTTCAAATATCTGTAAATATTTTTAAAAACTATTTGTAAAAATTATTTTGGATTATAGTTTTCAAAAATTGTTTGTAAAACCATTTCCAAATAAGATTGAGGAATATATACATCACACTAATATAAAATTGATCACTTACCCCCGTAAATTCTTAAAAACCTAACTCTTGTAAATATAAGATGTATCCCCGTGTAAACATTTGTACCTATTTTTAGCCAAAATCTTTTGCTTTCAAAAATCATAAAAATATTTGCAAAAACTAAAAATACCAAAAATATTTGCAAAATCTTTTTGAAAAATACAAAAATGCATATGCATCATCTTTTTCACAAAGCCATAAAAAGTTCAAAAATTGAAAATTGCATCATAAAAATATCTTCTTCATAGCATTTGTATTACATTCACATTTTTCGGATTGTGTTTGATAATTGAACAAGTCTGAGTAAAAATCTGAAGATTGGATCTTGGTTGGACCTTAAATCTACCTAATAATAAGAACCTTATAGGAGCTGGAATTTAGGTACTTCAGGTCAAGTTGACTTAATTCTTTGAGGATCATGAGACTTGGTTCAATGGATTCTTGACTGCCTAAGTAGAGTATTTTGAAGCACACACACACACACGAGTTTTTGTTGATAATGACCTAACTTGGACACCTGTACCTTTTACTTGGCTCAACTCAGTTGGACTGTTGAGGAGATTGGATTTGTCGGTATGAGATGCACACAAGTGGAAATATTTATCCTCGTCTAGGAAGGGAGGTGCACCCCAACTCGTCCAGTGGCATTGATGTCTAACGACGGGAGAGTGTGGGTTGCAATAATGCTTCAAAAGAGGGATAGTCTACTGGCTGAAGAGGAAAATATCCTTATGTAAATGCTGTTGTATATAGTATTTAAAAAAAACCCTCCAAAAAAGTGGACATGCCTGATTGAAAATAAAATGCCTCCCGGAGTGTATATATTTGTATAGTCAATAAGCAAGCTTGAGCTTCAAAGTCAAATCTTGTGAGCCTGCAGCTGGATGACTTGACTACACTGGTCTAGCATCTTAGGATAGGTAGCTACACTAGCTACTGTCCATTCTTCTCTTCACCCCCTCCTCTTGAGTTGGTTATCACTTGAACTTAGAAGGGAATACCCCACTCATCGAGGAAGGAGTTGCTGGATTGGGGAATCGCTGGGTTGAACTTAGAAGTCAGTCTCTTTGTCATTTTAGTTGGGAAGGGCCACTCTCACTTACACTGTACAAGTCAGATTCATAATCGTAAGGGTTTGCGTATGAGTTGAATTATTTTGACCTGGCTATTGAGGAGACTTGAGTAGAGTTTTGGGATTATCGAAGGCTGTTGGATTTCGACTGCACAAAAATTCAAAGGTCTGACTTAAGCTCCAAACTTTGATTTTGCTCCAATTTGGATAATTAAACCTAATCCAATTTCTTTCCTTTCCTTTTCTTTTGTTTTTATTTTATGCACTTATTGCATAAGTGTTTGCTAGGGACTAACAAAGGCAAGTATAGGGGGGTGATGAATCTCCATTTCATCACCTTTACTCTATCATTTTCACCTTAAAAACCCTAGTAAATGCATGTAAATACCTCTAATTTATGCATTTTAGCATAATGCATTATTGTACAAAATGTGTTTAAAATAGTATTTTTAATTAAAAAATTATAGAATAAAGAAAAGAAAAAAGAAAAGATTAAAATATTAAAAATATTTTATGACCCTAAACCCTAAGACATAGGCATCTTGATGAATAGATCGACAATGAATAAAGTAGGGGGAGATAAGGGTCCAAAATACAATAAAAATATCTTTCTATTTATTCATTCTTTATTCATTTTGGGACATATTTTTAGTTTCACTTTTTATACCTCAAACAAAGAAACTTTGAACATGAAATTTGTAGATAATAAAATATAGAAAAATACAAAATTGATTTGATACAAAAATAGAATACAGAGAAAAAGTTATACTTAGAATAAAAATCCAAAATCCCAATTTCCCAGACCCATATCTCTCAAATAAAACTCAAAATATATCAAAATCACCTTAATTGTATATATCTTTTAATAACCTATTTAATTAAGGTGGTTTCATAATTTTTGGAGTTAAGGTGTGAAAGTTAGGTTTTGGACCCCTATTGTATAGTTCTACAGATAAAATATTCATTTTATATATTATTTATTTTTTATAATTTTATATTTTTATAATTTTGTAAATATTATCTATAATATATGTACATATTAAAAACATGAATAAAACAATAAAGAAAACACTAAAATAAAATACTTATATAAAATACCTAGGTAAAATACCTATATCTACAACTATATAATAAATATATCTATTTAATTAAATATATATTATATCAGAAAAATATAATAAAAATATATTTATGTATCTAAAAATAAGTTATAAATATAAAAAAAATAAATTAAATCGATATACATTATAAAAATAGAATACTTAAGTACATAGTTAAATATACCTATAATATAACCCTAAAAAGCAACTTGTAAATATAAAGCTCAAAAAATAAATTAAAATCATTATAAATAAATTTAGAAATAAATAAATATTTTTTATCTTATAACCTAAAATTAATAAATTCATTTATTTTTTTATATCGATTTTCTAAATCATTTCCAGGAGATTTTTACTGGTTGGTCCACTTGGACCAACCATGTTGCGTGGAGAGTTGACCGGGCAACTCCTTCTCCTGCCATTGTCAGAACCTCATTTTTTGACCCATTTTCTCAATTTTTTCACGGCCAAGACTTTCACCAATACCTCTCGATCCCTTCTTGACCTTTTCTCCCCGTATATCTATCATACACGCAGTGTGTTTTCCTTTGGGATTGGATCGCTGCAACACTCGCAACACTTCGATCTTTGGAGCCGTCCACCTCTCTTCTACAAAAAACACCTTCATTTCCCATATGATTTTGAAACCCTTCTTGACCAAGCCTTGGTCTGTTCTTGCGCTCTAGATCAACTCCCGTGATAGGGGAGTCTCTAACGTCCTCGGGCGAGGTTCGGCGAGGCTTTGAGGGCCAGCTCCGCCACCTCTGGCAAAGCCTCACCGTTGAGGTTTTTCTTCCCGGTCTAGACTGGTGAGGTTCGATTTTCTTGGGTTGTTTAGTCTCCATATTTCATTCCCCCACTTTCTTTTCATATTTTTATCGCGTGTTTTGGTCTCAAAACCTCCCTTCATAGTTTATCGGAGCCCCGCTCCGGCGAACAACCCCATAGTGACTACACCCGTTTCCCCGATGCCACCATCTCTCATTCTTCTCCCTGGAGCGCACCCGAGCTTCGTCTATTCGTTTGTGACTAACTCCCTACAGGAGTCGAAAGCAAAGAAGCCATCTGGAGCGGTTTTCGTAGTGGCTGGAGACACCTAGAGCGCTAGGTCTTCCCTGACTTTGTGGTGGAGCTCCAGTGGCCCTCCGCCATTTTTGACGCATCCATGCGATAGAAGACCTCTTCAAGAGCGTTCTGGGGGAATTTTGAAGCAACTTTGCACGACAGAAGGGCCTGATCGCACCGGGGGAACTTCGAATCTGCGGAGTTCTTCCCCATTCGTTGACCTGGCCTCGCCGTCATTGGATCTTGGAGGTGTTCCAGATTGAGCAGCCTTCATTGGATCGGGCCTCTCCATGACCGTAGATCCCATCTTGGTGTTCTAATCTAGGCCGTTCGCGTGAAGCGTCATCGGTGAACGAGGGAGCGATGTGTGGACGAGTGACTTGATCTGACCATCGCCTTCCGCCGTTGCTTGGGTATTTTGTGCATTTCACCCAAGCATTTTTGTAATTTAGGATTTATCCCTCAAACATTTCTATGCGATTAATATGTTTTGTAAAGATTACACTTAAGCCCATTATGGTTTTCATATTTACATTTAGGTCCAAGCTACGTCACCTCACGTGACGTATCACGTGAGGTGGTGATTTTACAACGGGACCCCTAGGCTTTACTACAGTTCTGATTAGTCCTAAAACTTTTTGAGCACGTGTATTATTTTTGGAAAATTACATATTGGCCACTTGAACTTCAGCTAATTACATTTATGCCCCTGCTAGTATTGTATTTTCTCTTTGTTTCTTGTATTTATTTTAAATAGTTATTTAACTCGAGGAAATCTCAAAAATTAGGTATTTGTTTCTATTGCATTGATCTTTTATGCTATTATTTAGTTTTGCAATTAGGACCTTTTTATTATTTATTAAAAATAAAAAAGTTTCTGTTTTGTCCTTGTTTGCAATAGAAAATAAATAAAAAAATATAATTTTTTTTGAAAAATTTCCCAAAATATATTTTATTTATTTATTTATGTATTTTTAACCTTCAGACCTTTTATGTATTTTTAACCTTCAGACCAAAATCACTAAAAAATATAAAAGAAAACTCAAATAAATATAAAAAACCCTTAAAACCTTTATAAAAATATATAAATTTCTTAAAAAATCCAAAAATTATATTTTCTATTTTATATCTTTCTCTATTTTATTATCTTCATTTTAAAATTAATTCAGAGAATTTTTTTTCATTTGATATTTTATATCTCCATTTTAATTTCAGGTATTTATTTTTTCCTATTTTGGGGTATTTTCGACTTTAAAAATATATAAAAATTTGCAAAAATTTCTAAAAAATCACAAAAATAGTAAAAAATATTCTAAACCCAAAAATATTTCATTTCTTTTGTTTCATTATTTTTATTAGTATATATATCTATATTGGTCTATATTGTATATATATCCTATATATAGTTATATATATAAGAAAAAAGAAAGTATACAAATATAAAAGATAAAAAGAAAAAATAAAATCAGAAAATAAAAAATAAAAATAAAAAAATATAAAATAAAAAATAAAATAAAAATAAAAATGGAAAACCCACATTAAAAATATAGACAAATAATTTCACAATCATCATTTGTGCTTCATTGCCGCGATATACTAGCCATTTGCTCCATGTGTTCACACTCTACATACTTGCACTATACGCACATTTTGTAGAGTTAAATAAAATAAAATTTAACTCCACATTGCTTTTTATTGCTTAATTATCATTGTGGATTAATTGTTGTCTGAAGTAGGGTTTCTTGCAGGTCTCCACAACAACTACGTCTCCGCCCTGTGTGAGATATATTTTGGACCCCTGAAAAATCCTCTTCAACACCTCGGATATGCACACTACTCTCTCAGCTTCTTTCATTTTATATCACATGAGCTTGACCGTAGGTTAAGACACACCAATAAGAATCGAGGAGATTCACTTCATCTCCTCTAATTCATTGAGATACACTTAAACATCGATCTATTTAGCCAAATTTAAATTCAATTCTTCCCTCTAATTGTGGCATTTTGAGGTGAGGTTTCTCTGACTTGCATTCATGTAGTGTATAATTTCAATTCTAGTCTTGCACGTGCATGGAGAATGTTGGAGGCATTGTCAGTTTCTCTCTCAAGCATGCATTATGATTTTCTCATATGCATCAGCTTTTCTCAATCTCTCTCTTGATTTATCACTTAGGATAAATATGGAATCAGGAACGACTGTTCGATGTTGATTGCATGATTTATGCTTACGAAATAGGTAAAGAGAGATAAGGTACATTGTATATTGTAAATAATATCTAGATATGTACAAAGAAATATTCATATTTATTTTACATTATGTGAACACCATATTATTTTGAATATTTGTATATAGCTCTAATAATAAAATTAAAATAAAATAAAAAATAAGAAGATACAAAATAAAATAAAAATAAAATCCACAAATTCATTGTACAAAGGCTACATGTACATATATACAATACCTATTTATTTAACACCCTTAATTAATTTATAAGAATAAAATAAAAATCATTTTATATCCCACAAATTATTTTTTAAATAAATAAAATGTAAAATAATTTTTTTTGTAAAATTAATAAAACAAAAATACTTGTATATAATACATATGTATATTCTACCTGTATGTAATACACTATACTATATATACCCTTTCTATATTTTTTATAAAAAATAATTAAAAATCACATAAAAATAGTTTGAAAAATAATAAATAGTTTTCATTCTATTCATTTTTTATTTTAAAATCATTTGTTATTTTATATTCATTATTCCTTCAATTTTTAGCCTAGAACTTTCTGATTCGTCCACGTCACAAGGTTGACCGTGGTCAACCTTCTCCTCAGCCGAGTCGACCCGACTTCTGTTCTCCGGAGTTCGTTTCTCCGATTTTTCCCGGTCAAACTCGACACCCATTCATCTTGATTTCACCGCGCGATTATACGCCTAGGATCTACGATCCTCGCGGATCCTGGGCGCAACCGGATCGCCTTAGGGTTTCACGCTTCCCTTCAAACTTTCCAGACCCTTGGGCATCATATAAATAATCTCTTCCGCCACTGGAGCTCGGTAGCTCGTGTCTAGTCTCTTTCTTCTTCCCTAGCCACCTCCAGCAGAGTGATAACAGTCCGGAGGAGCTTTCGGAGCGAAGGTTGGTGGCTTCTTGGCCGAAGCGCACTAACCCACCGCATACAACCTCTTCCGCCCTTCGCATCAGAATCGAGGCAAGGACCTCCACCTCTACCTCTCCTGACGTTGCTAATTCTATCAGGAGCCTCATGTATCCTCTTTCCTCACTTCTTTTATCATTTCATTTCGATTCCATTTATCATCTTAGTCGCAGTTCACCCCCTCTGACCAACCAGTCGGAGCTCCCTCTCACTCACCTACCCTTACCGCTCGACAACCACTACCCTTCCCTCATGACCTGATCCCCTTAGCCTCGCTCATCGGAGCGAGATTAAGGAATGTCTTCCTTCCTCTACGACCGCCGAAATTCGACCAGCATCCACCTCCGCTTCTCTCATTTTCTGTGTGAAATAACCCTCATCGGAGCTCTGCTGCAAGCAGAAGATATTCTTGTAGGCTCTGGGCGTACGAGAAACTCGAATCGTACCTCAGCTGCTCAAGCGGAGCAGATCCAGGTGGAGCGCCACCGCTACGCACATCCGACCATCCTTCTCCTCATCGGATCGAGCTACTCGACGCGGAGCACTTCCATGAAGGTGCTGGACCTCTTGGGGACTCGATCAGACCAACAGCACGACGCCCACCCTCGATCGATGTTCCTCCGCGATCTGTTCTTCTAGGACCTTCTATCTCCGTTCGATCAGGAGTTGAGCCCCCGATCTGATCAGGACCGTACGAGCACGCCTTATTCCTAACTGTCTGATCAGATCGTGGGGCAAATCTGACACGTACATTCCAGCCTTATTAGAGCCATCAGATCGTTTTGCAAACGTCATCAGAGCTGTACATCTCAACGCAGCTGCGCAGGCGCCATGTGTTTGCAAGGGTAAACTTCACTTTTACCCTACATGTCCTTTTATTTTAGTTTAGTCCAAAAATGTAATAATTAGTTAAGAAATTTCACTTTTAGGACCTCACACTTTAGTTATTTGCACTTTAGTCCAGTCGAGTTTGAGTCGCGTGCGTCCCCACGTGTTTCTTGGGTTATTTGCAATATTTGTCCAGAACCTTTTATCTGTTATGGAATGAATGTTAAGTTTTCAATATTTGCATCTATGCCCCTATTTGTCTAACTCACATGCTACGCATGCTTGACCTGGAAAAAATTGCATAGTCGGCCCCTCATGTTTTACTGCATGTTATGCTTAGACCCCAAGACTGAAAATATTTGCAACTAGGTCCCTATTGCACTATTTTTAACTCTCGTCTTTGATTTAATGCAATAATTATTTAATCGACTCCAAAAATTGTCCCAAAAATTACTGCAGTCTCTAAATGCATGTTATTTTTAACAATTTACACTTGTTGATTTACGTGCATTTAATTTTATTAAAAATTTAAAACCTCTAAAAATGTCCTATGTGTTTTAAGAAAAATTATAAAAATTTTAAAAATAATCTAAAAATTCTATAAAAATTAGGGTAGTTGTCTTTTGTTGTCTTTTATCTCAATTATTAATTTTGTTTAGAATACATTATAAAAACCTAAAAATTTCAAAACACTTAAAAATTATAAAATTTATATAAAATTATAGAAAAATACAAAAATATTGATTTCAATATCCGTTTGTAGATATTTTCTCTTATTATATCATAAAAATATTATCTATGAGTTTTGGGTACTTTCATTAATTTTAATTTGCCAATTACTCCTAGCTGTGCATTATTTGCTATTTTTGCCATTGTTTGATTTTTAGAATTTTTCAAAAATATTTGAAATTCCACAAAAATTACCAAAAATAATATAAACCATATAAAAACCAAAGATATTTTATTACAATTTTTTGATATTTTTGACATATTATAAAAATACAAAAAGAGTGTGTGTAAGTACTCTGATTCCTTGTGCTTATTTCATTTATTCGAAGAATTAAAAATTTACAAAAATTAAAAACCACTACAAATATTTTATTTCTTAAAATCACACTACTTAGCTGTCTAATTGTGCTCCTTGTGTTCGACCTTGGTCGCTATACCAGGTAAATAAAAGTAGCGAAGTCGCTTACACTTGAATTTGTTATCTTTGAGTGGTTTGAATTTTCTTGTTGATCTGCTTGGTTGATATGGGTCACAACGACATCATTATTTCATACTTGACCTGAGTCGATTGTCGTGTCAGCACTTGCCATAGATGAGGCGGTGGGGAGGCATGCCAAGAAGACTTGTGCGCTGTTCGATATGCCCAAAGAACTGAATCAAGCAATTGTGACCAATTCTTACGATCTAAACGTAAAGGCTTCTGCAATTTGATTTTAATCTCCCTATTAGAACATTCAGCCAAGCCATTGGATTGAGGGTGGTACGGTACTGCGACACGATACTCAATGTCATCTTATTTGGTTAACTTCTTGATCTCATTGTTAATCAAGTGACTCCCCTTGTCAGAAATGAGAATCTTGGGGATTCCGAAGACGAAATGATGTTTTCCTTCAAGAAGAGACGACTGTGAAGTTATCCGCGATTTGGGTGAGGATTGCCTCCACCTATCTACTAACATAGTCGACGACAAGCATGATGTGCTCAAAGCATTGGCTGTTAGGGAATGGCCCCATGAAATCAATGCCCTAAGAGTTGAAGACATCGGATATCTGAATGTACTTTAGAGGAATTGTGTCATGCATGCTGATGTTTCCAGCCATTCGCTGACAGTCAGTATATTTCTTCACATAATCATCTCCACCCATGAGTAGAGTTGGCCACCAAAGGCCACATTGAAGCACTTTTGCTGCCTCCTCTTTTCGGAATGGTGTCCACTGGCTTCAAGCTTGTGACAATGGTCTAGGACACCCACTACCTCCTCCTGAGGTATGCACCTCCTCCAGATGCAATCTGCGCCCTCTCTGAACAGATGTGAATCCTCCCACTAGCAGAAGTGGATGTTTGCCAAGAATTTATCAAGTTAAATCTTTTATCAGTCCGGCGGAGTCTTCTTGGAGACAAGATAGTTGACAATATCTGCATACCAAGGAAGAGAGGATATAGATAAGACAGCCTCATCTGGAAAGCTCTTTGTGATTGCAATGGAATTTTGATCAGGAGGCTCTATTTTGATAATTTTGGAAAGATGATATGCAGTCACATTCTTGATGCATGGTTTGTTACAAATTTTCAAGTCGACCTGTTCTAGATGGAGGTCATAGGAATCTCTGTTTCTGACGAAATTCGAATGGCATATTGGAGGGATATATATATATATATATATATATATATATAAATATCATGGTGGTATTTAAAAAAAATAAAAAATTTGCCGAAAAATGGCGCAGGGGAAGCCCGTTGGTATGCCCCTTAAGATAAGATTCCAAATTTTATTTTATGTATTTTATTATAAAGATACCCCTTGATCTTTGATAAATAAATTGCAAACCTTATATACGTTGGTGCCATTTTGTAGAGCTTTTTATCCTCTTTCATTAGACATATGATAGAGATACATTGGAGTTATATTGAATTATAACTCTATGGTATCTCTATGGAGTTACATTGAATGTATACCATCTTTTATGGAATTTTTCTTTGATATAGTGGGGTGTGTAATATTCGGCAGTCTCTAGAATCTCAATTCATGATATAAACGATCCACCACTTCATTGTTTACTCCATGTTTGTTCTTCATCTGCAAATCAATTTCTTGAAGTAGAAAGATCTATCTCAAAAGGTGTGTCTTAGCATCGTTCTTTTCCATTCAGTATATGGGACTAGAGTGGCAAATTAGAATCCCGATGTTTTAATGCAAATCTCCTCGGAAAAAAAAACAATATTAACATTCAATTAAGAATACTAGGCTCTAGAAGAACGACGAGGTTGATTACAAACTCATTATAATTAACACTGATTGCTCCATTAAGTTAGCATTATAAAAAATATCAAGTTGTGTTCTCCCCTCAATGCGAGATATCTGTGCAGATTGTGAATCTAAGCTATGTATATGAAGAGAAAAGGGAGCCTACACCCAGGGGTGTAGGTAACTACCTACACCCGACTCATTTTTTCATACATTTTTGATTTTTTTTGAAATGAAATCTTGGGAGAATTAGATCACTATGTACCACCATGGTGTCATTCAAAATTCAACTTGATTCGAGACTCCTACCATATTCATCAAGACTATCAAATTTTAACGGTCTCAGAATTACTGAAATTGACCCCTTCTAGATGAATGTGTTAGGAATGTTTGTTTTGCATGAAACTTGAAACACATATTCCTCTCAATATGTTAAGAAAATCTCCCTAAGGTTTCATTCAAAAAAACTCAAAAATCATGCAAAAAAAGGCCGGGTGTAGGTAGTTACCTACACCATGGGCTTAGGCTCCTAGCTCCCATATATGAATACTGGACACGAAATAAATGGAACAATGATCATTGTACATCTACTTATAAATACAGAGATCATGAAAGAAATAAATAAGTTAAAAAAGTAAGGGATTTTTACCCAGCAGACCCTATAAACATTTTAAATACCTCTACGACCTTTTGCATAACGTAATTACTCCATCGACCCTATAAATTACCCGAAGAACCTCCATGGACTTAAAATATATGACCCGAAGGGGTTCATGGGGTAAGAGTTGATAAGTTTACGAGGTCGAGGGGGGAATTAGGTTGTTTCAAAGGTCGTGGAGGTGATTGGCAAATTTTATAGAGTCTGCCGGGTAAAAATCCCAAAAAACAAATCCTCTCGAGATGTAACGTACGTGAATCGTGATCGTTCCCCGTCACAGTTATTTAATGGCGAAGGGCCATTCGAGATCTGCGAGCAACGGGTCCAAGATCCAACCCGAACTCCTGTACTACACGCAGCGCAGAGCAGCCTGCCCCCACACCACGAACTAGGGGTGTTCAAAATAGCCGGGTCAAACGGGTACCCGATTTGACCCAGCTATTTTGACTCGAAGTTTACGGGTACCCGGGTAAGCTATCCGGGTCGGGTACCCGACCCGCACAACTTTTGTGCCCCCACTGGAAAAACCCAGCGGAAGAGCCGGGTACCCGGTTGGGTACCCGAGGCGCTAGAGACCGATGAGGCATCGTCGCGGTCGTAGGCATCTGCGGCGAATTCCCTGAGCAGGAAGGCGTCCCTCTCCCAAATGGAGGTGGTGGGCGTGGCGGGTTGGTCTCTGGCGCAGCCGATTCGTACGCCCCGCTTCTTTTTCCTGGAGATGTGGCGCGACGTGAGGCCGTGGTTGCAGGTGTCGGCAGGGGGGTCCGAGGTGGTGAAGGGGGCGGGTGGGAGGGAATTGGGGGCGATTTGGGGGTCGGAGGGGGCGAGGACGGTGAGATCGGAGAAGAGGTCCTCGTCGAGGGGCTGTGGATGGGGGTGAAGGTGGTCTTGGGTTTGGGGTTTGGAAGGGGAGAAGAGGACCATGCCCTCGAAAAGGAGGGACGAGGAGGAGAAGTCAGCGGCGGCGGCGCCTGGAGAAGAGGAGGCCATGGCTGCCGGGCTGAGGGAAGGAGCAGCAACGGAGGTGACGGGTAAGAAGAAAGATGGCATGTATAATCGGGTTCCGATCGCGGATTCTGTAGAATCCGATAGGTGGATAGGTAGCAATTGGAACTGAGGGAAGTGCATTTCATGCGACAAATAACTAAAAAAAATATTGATAGTTGAATTTATGGTATACAATTTTAATTTAAAAACTTTAATTATTTAAGAAAATTAAGTTACTTGATAAATTAATTACAAATTACTCAATATTTGTTATTTCTTTTGATCACCTTAATTTAATCATTTACAATCCATCAGATTTATGCATATTTGTATTGTAAGTTGTGTAATTTTCTTGTTATACATGAATGCTCCTAAACATTGTTGTCCCAGATGCATTTTGGAAGAAAAAAACTTGCTCAAAATATCGGAAATAGAAAGGTATGCTACGGAATATAAAGTATACACGAAAATGGCAAGATCAGGAGAAAATATTTATCTCTCAACTTATTTATGATATCAGTCAATGATATTTTCAAATGTCGCATCCCGATTGTGGATTTTATGAAAGCAAATTTTTATTGTAGTGACCTGCGGGTACCCACGGATACCCGTTACCCGTTGTAACAATTCAGGTACCCACTAGAATTGGGTACCCGTTGAAATGGGTCGGGTTGACCCGTTGACCCGGTAATGATGGGTCGGGGCGGGTCGTGGTTGAACGGGTCGGGTACCCGCCCCATGCACACCCCTACCACGAACGCCCCGACGACGAAAGCTACAGGATCTTCAATTTCCAGCGACCGAAATCACTGCTCCAAAGAACAAAGTGCTGCATCAATCAGCAAAGAGACAGCACAGTAGGGCATTGCTGTCCACCACTGCGCACATCTCATGAATGAGACCACGTCGGAAGCGCAGGAGAATGTCCCCCTGTCCTTCCCAACACACAACATCCTTTTACCTTTCGTGCCTTCTTTCAAGCAAACACAGGTAAACCCTACATCCCTCACCATCGCTGTTATCACGCAGTTATCTTGCCTTGGAAAAAAAGAGGATAGACCGCTAGACCACCACTCTGTCACATGTGTTGGGGGTAGGGGTCTCAACTCCCGAAACCTAAGGCCGGTGATTGGAGCAAACACGAGGGGAGCAGCGTGCTTCCTCCGGGTCCCGCGCCCCTAACTTCAGTGGGTATTTAGAATCCAAAAAACGTCAGTTTGCCGTTGCCTCCCAAGCACAGAACAGTGCATAGAGCGGGGAGATGGAGAGCGGAGAGCACATCTGGAGCAGCAGCAGTGCCACAAGTAGCATGGAGTTGTTGGGTTTCGGTTGCATGGAGGAGCTTACCGAAGAGGGATACCCTTCTTCTACTTCGATACGGCCACCGCAGACCCCACGGGAGCCCATGGAATTTTTATCCCGCTCGTGGAGCCTCTCGGCGTCGGAGATCTCGAAGGCGCTTCTTAACAGCAGGAAGAGGAACTTCCAGCTGCCCGACGCCGCTGATGCATTGCCCGCTTCCTTGGCACCTTACAGCTACGTGCAGTACCGTAAGGTGAGCAAACATCTTTGAAGTACGAAGCATTTAGTACAATGTGGTCACTAACAGTGGCATTCCCTGCAGTCGCACAACGTGGACGATCCTGACGGAGGTCGCAGAGCCTCCGGGAAGAAATGGTTCGGCGTCAGGGAGTGCAGCAGAAACAAGGCGATCAAGAAGGAGAGAGCCCGTGCTGATCTTGCGCGAATGCACGCAGCAGTATCCGTGGCAGCGGTAGCTGCAGCAGTAGCTGCTGCCCTGGCTGCAGATGTGAGCTCGCAGGGCGTAGACCCGAGGATGCGTGCGGCGATGGCGTCGGCGAGCGAGCTGATAGCATCGCACCTCACAGAGATCGCGGAGCAAGCGGAAGCTCCGCACGAGCTGGTCGCATCTACTGTTCAGTCGGCAGTTGGTGTCATGACTGCAGGCAATCTGATGACCCTTACTGCCGCAGCAGCGACCGGTAAAAATTAATCCTAATTTTCCATACCGCTGGTTGACAGAACCAAATTTTGCTAACGGTGATCGGTGCTCTTTCGCTGCATTGATCAGCTTTGCGAGGGGCAGCGGCTATGAAGATGAGACTACAAAGAGAAGCAAAGGCCAATGCCACCGTGATTCCCTTCGATAAGGGTAACTGCAGCAGTCCAGATGTTATGTGCAAGGAAGGGCAGCTTCTCAAATTGACAAGGAGAGGTACACCATGTAATAAGTATCAAGTGGTTGGTCATTAATTTGCGGGTCTCTGAATTTTAACCCCATTTGATTCCACAGGAGCTCGTCATTCCAAGCAAGTTTCCATCCACATCAACAAGAACTCGCAGGTAAATTAACACTGTATATTGTGGGTTATCCTGGTGATCGCCCATTGTATACGCGTATCTGAATATCATCTGATTGCAGGTCATGGCTGAGCTCAAAAGCAAACATGTTGGCGGTGCTTTTTCAAAAAAGAAACGATGTAAGTTTTTGCATTCTAATGTAACGTTTTCACAGCCTTATATATAAATAAACAGACCAAAAAATCAGACCAACAAAATCTATGGTGACTGACAGTTATCTTTCGCTTATTATGATCAGGTATTGTTCACGAAATCTATGGTGATATTTCAACGCGTGCAGGAAGGGGGAAGGACTCTTACGAGAGGTGGAGCTGCTTTGGCTTAATAACTTCCCGGGGGCCACTGGAGTTCGAATGCAAGAACGAGATCGAGAAAGAGAAATGGGTAGAAGCAATTAAAAACCTGCTCAATCAGGTTGGGCTTAGTTGCAGAATAGAGCAGTCGTTGGAACTTTTGAGAATAACATAGCGCATGGTCTCGATCAGTGCTTAAACCTTGTGATATCCCAGAAATATCAGCATTAGGTGCAGACTTGCAGCTTCTGTGGAGTGAGAAAATTAATTGCTGATGTAACAGAATACGGATAATGCCTGTGAGGGACATATTTTAGTAGATCAAGTAAAGATTGTGTTCTGCAGAACAAGAGATTATGTGCTTTGCGAGGAAATATACAAATTACAAAAAAATGCAGCAAGCAGAAAAGTGACGAGCACCAGTTGAAGGAGTAAATTCCCGTCAGCTTTCTCTGTATTACAATGTAGTCTCCAATAGTTTATACACTTTTTAACTATTATATATATGGAACTTTAGCATTTGCCCCTTTTACTTATAATACAGTGAATGCTGCTGCATAAACAAAAAAAACTTTAATATCGGCATATTTTTCCAGTACTGCAACATCAGTAAAATGTAGGAACATGTTTTGTGAGGAGGTTGTTATCCGTCGTTTTGGTCAAGTATGTTCATTTTTAATTGCAAGGATCCTCTGCTGGGCAGCAGAGGCCTGCTGTACCGCGTGGACCGCTCGATCATGATCGAGCGGTTCACACGCAAAGGGCCACTTTAACCCTGAATTCGTGTGAACCGCTCGATCTTGATCGAGCGGCTCACGTGATACAGCAGACTGTGCTGGCCAGCCGAGGAGCTGCTCGGCATTTTTAAATGGGATGATAATTTGTGGAGATAATCACGATCCTTTGGGTGGCGGCACATACCACAACATTAAAGTGGATTCGACGTATTAGATTTATCGAGGCATGGTGTGGGCATGCATATGTAAGGGATTATGTTAAAATGATTCTCGGTTCTCTTCGTAAGGGCCTTTGAACAATGGATATCTGAATTATGGAATGTCAATACTTATAGCATATTATACTGACAACTTACACACGGATATGGATCTCTGAACTAAGGAACCATGGCCCTCAAGGATTGCCATGATACTATACACACTGATAATGGTGAGATCGCCCAATATGCAACCTTCCTTAACCATAAACTCTATTCCACAGCTGATCAGACTCCATTCATCTCCCTTGAGCTTGGTTAATCCCTTGTGGGACAAATCTCGGGAACTGATGAACTTAACAAGAGACCTTTGGGGTGATTCGACATCTTGTCTCTCGAGGCCCCTGGGTCAGATGGTTGTATCCCAAAATTCGTAATAAATTGGCCTACAATCAAACAAGTCTTTATGGCAATGGTCAACCATCTCTTCTTCCCACACTTCAATACATTGGACCTTAAATTCGTAAACAACTTGGTGGTTACAATCATCTACAAAATGGGACACACGACATTAGCAACTATTGCCCAATAAGCCTCATTAATATCCCCTTCAGAATTATCACAAAGATAGCCAACCGATGGGCTTCTCAGCTCTATGAAATAATACCACCTTACCAATGTGCCATCCTCAAAGGAAGAGGAGGTCCAATGCCTTCGCGGTCTCCTGTAAAATCCTATCCCATTAGAGCCAAAACAACATGAAGTTTGTTGTGCTTAAGATCGATATGAAAGAAGCTTTTGATTCAAAAAGATGGAGTGCTATGTTCAAGGCTCTAACCCTAGGTAGTTTTCCCCAACAATTTGTGAAGCGGATCGAGGCTTTTCTCAAAAGCAAGATGACGCCGCTTGATGTGAACAACTATATTTCTAGTTTTTTAAAACCATCTTGCGACATTCGCTAATGTGACCCTCTTCTCCACTCCTATTTATCAACACAATGAACATGCTCGAAGGCATGTTACGAAACATTGCATAAGCGAATCTCATTGAGAGCTATCATATCTCAGGAGGAGATATATCCATTATCGATATGCTTTTCGTGGATGATATTATAATCTTCCTTAAATTTGATGAGTGTGCCTTAATATGTCTAAAATTCACCTTGAAAGTGTTTGATAAGTTTTCTGATTTTTGTGTGAATAACGAGAAATCTGCTATTCATTGTCTTAACTTCTCGAACTTCAAAAGAAACATGAATGCCTCAACCTTTAAGTGGAAAATCAAAGGTTTTCTAACATGCTATCTTTAGGCACCTTTGTCTCTGATGAATCTACGTTTCATCATCTTTATTTTATCATTTTAGCCTTAAAAACTCTAGTAAATCTGTGTAAATAGGCTTAATTTAGGCTTTTTATCATCCATACATCATTGTGTAAATAGTGTATAAAATGCGGTTTTTTAAAGCCAAAATTATAGAATAAAAAAAAGAAAAGTAAATGAATAAAATATTGTAAATATTTTATGACCCAAAATGCCAAGACCTAGGCATCTCGATGACTAGGTCGACAAAGAATAAAGTAGAGGGAGATAAGGGCCAGAATCTAATAAAATTCCTTTATTTAATTCATTCTTTATTCATTTTGGGACCTATTTTTAGTTCTACTTTTTATACTTCAAATAAAGAAACTTCATACATGAAAGTTGTAGATAATTAAATAAAGAAAAATACAAAATTAATTTCATATAAAAATAATGTACAGGTCAAAAGTTATGATCTGAATAAGATTCCAAAATCCCAACTTCCCAGACCTTTATCTCTCAAATAAAAACTCGAAATGCATCAAAATCACCTTTAATTGTATATAATTTTCAATAATATATTTAATGAAGGTGGTTTCGTATTTTTTGGAGTTACGGTTTGAAAGTTGAGTTTTGGACCTCTATTGTATAACTATACCGATTAAAATATTCATTTTATTTATTATTCATTATTTTTATTATTTCATACTTTTATTATTTCATAAATATTATATATGTACATATTAAAACTGGAATAAAATTATAAATAAAACATCAAAAATAAAATTCTTGTATAAAATACATAGATGAATTACCAATGTACAGTGTTAGAACCACATTATTGGCCGTTTTCGCCGATTTTTGGAGGACACATCGTGCATCTTTTCATGATGAAGTCTTCTTAACTTTTTCTCCTCTTATATCCAACACACACGCCCATGGTATATATTGAGGATTGAATCATGGATTCGTCCTATTATCTTCGATCTTTGGAGCATGTTCATCACATTGTCTGACCCCCTCTGCTGTGCGTCAGAACATTAGTTTTTGCCCATTTTCTTGATTTTTTATAGGCCGATTATTTCACCAAATCGTTGGGCTTCCTTCTTGAATTTTTCTCCCCATACATCCATTATACATGCCCAATTATTATATGGAGGGTTGAGTTGTCGATTCTCTAGATACCCACCGATCTTCTTGCCATCTCATCAACTCTCTAATCAGCCTCTGCCACTCCTGTCAGAGCCTCATTTTTTTTCGTTTTCTCGGATTTTTCAAGGCCGATCCTTTTACCCAATCGCTAAGCTTCCTTCACGACTTTTTCTCCTTGATGTAGCCTTATACACGCCCAGAGGTTGCTTGAAGGATTGGATCAACGATTCGCTGGATATCCATCGTTCTTTGGAGCCGCCCATCTCACATGTACAAAACACCTCATCTTCTTCACATTCGTTTTTTGAACCCTCTTGAACCCATTTTGACCACCTTTCTTGGTGCTCAAGATAGAGTGAAGTGACAGTGAGCTCTCCAGCTCCTTGGAGGCACGGCTAGGCGAGTCGAAGGGCGGATCCACCCCCACCTCTGGCCACCGGCCGTCGAGGTTCCATCATCCTGGTGTCTAGGCCAGTCGAGGTCATTTTTCTTTGCTTGTTTTCTTGCTCTTTATTCACTTGTAGATCGTAGATTTATTCTAGCATTTTGTTTACTTGCTTTTTAGTCACTTAATCACCCAGTTAACCCCTCACCGGAGCAAGCTCCGGCGAGCTTCCAACCCATCATTTCAACTTTCATTCATCCTCCTTGACGCGGCTCGCATCTCATTGCCGCCATCCTCCGCTTTTCTATGTATCCTCATACACAACCCCCGCTATCTTTGACCACATACGGTGGTCGGAGCATATCCTTCTTCCCTCACCAAATCGAAGGAAAACCCATTCATATCCCATTTTTTGTGTACCTAACATCTTGGCCGAGGTTTGTACTCGGGCCCTTCTTCTAATTGCAGATACATCGGAGCACTTTCACGCACATCCCCTTATTATCCAAGAGCAGCTTGATGCCACCTTGATTAGTGGAAAGTTTTGCAGCCATACCCTTGCATTTTTGGCATATTTCAAGAAGTTTTCGAGTATATTTTTGAACTGCAGTTTCGTATTTACTTTTTCATCTGTACCCCCTGCACTCAAATGCTCATAACTCATTCATCTGAACTCCATTTCATGTGAGATTTTTTCGTTAGAAAGCTGCTTTAAGGATCTACATCGTATCCAAATTTCAAAAGATTATGATGTACGAACTGTTAATGGTGAATTTTTGAAATCAGAGTACTGATTTGGATTATTTTGTTAATAACTCTTTAAATACTTAACATCACTTACTCATTTTGGATATGTTGTAGAAATTAGTAGGGCCAAAGATTTCATTAAAAGATATTTCAATTTGTGTCCTGAAGAATTTCTACAATATTTTGAGTGATTTATTTATTTATTGGGAATCTTTCATCTATTTGAAAATCTAAAAATATGTCCTTGTGCCCCTGAGTTTGTTCTCCAATCAGGGATTTTTGTTGTGTTTTTATCCTGTTGTTTATATAGTCAAAAAATCAAAAAGATCATTTCTACTGTCCTATTTTCTTTTATTTTTATTATATTCATTACATCTCAAAAAAATACAAAAAAAAAAATATTATAGCTTTCTCTCATTTATATCTATATCATATCCGAAAGGCATTCAGTAATATTAGGTATAGTGTCCAAAAACCCAAAAATACTTCAAAACTTTCAAAAATCACTAAAAAATGAAATAATGTCAAAACCCCAAAAACAAAGTCCTCTTTTCTTTGATATAATCTTCTCTATTTAGGAAAAATATAGGTACAATTTTAGGACTTCATTTTGAACTATTAATAGTACTTTTTGAGTGTCATATTTGCCTTATTTTTCCAAGTCTAGAATTGCCTATTTTATTTTATTACTTGCTCTTTTCTAAAAAAAATTCTAAAAACATTTGCAAAATTAATTAAAACACAAAAAATAAAAAAATTAAAAACCCACAAAAAATTAGCACTTGTATAGACAAATACATCACATTCACATTTGAGCTTGATTGCCCCGATCTACCTGTTTGCTTCCTGTGTTCGACACTCTACATTACTTGCCCTATACACATATTTTGTAGGGTTATAATAAAGTTTTACTCCACACTTTGATTTCCATTGCTAGATATTATTTATGGGTTAATTGTTGATTGGATTGGGATTTATCGAGGGTCGCCACAACGGCTTTGTCTCCGCCTTGTGTGAGGCATTTTAGACCCTCGTATCTCCCGCCTCATCAAATGGCGCCGTTGCCGGAGAGCAACAACGTAGTCTAGTGTTTTTGTTGATTGTGAATATTTGCCTACATTTTTACATATTTATTTGATTATATTGTTTGATTGGACTAATCACCTTTTGGTTAGATTTTGTGCGAGGTACGCCGAGCGAGGGAAGCACCCTATCCTAGGCGCTTGTGCACCCACATGAAATCTCACTTAGCACCAAAGAGAACTTGGAGGCTTGAGAAGACCATCACTTTTTGTAGAGTTTCTTGTAGTTTAAAATATCTGTAATTTGAAGTATGAGAGAGAGACTTAATTTGTAATAACTTGAACTCTCCAGGACACAGGCCTAATTTCCAAGTGTTTGTTCATTTGGGGGCTCACCGCGGTTTTGTGTTTTTCGCGGCTTTCTCGCTTTTATTTCTATTTGTTTCACAAGGATTTAGCCCCTAGACATAGGAATTTCTGTTGACTGTGACGACTTAAGAAGCTAAGGCCCAATCCCTAATATCTTGCCTGCACCTATAGATCGTAATTGTACTTGGCTAAAAATCAATTGAAAAAGCTATTTGACTTGGACTAGAGACCACGTGCCGGGAGAGGTCGTATACAGCGCGTGCAGGATCCATTGTGGTGGACACCGATCAGCCCCCAAGACCGGACTCCGAACTCTCTTCCTAGTCGTAGCTACTTGTTCTTCACATTAATAGAAGTTACTCATCTTAGGGCGATTTCCTCGTGCATGCATCTAGGTAGTTTTACTTATTGTCTTTAATTTATGCACGGATCACTTTGCATGTAGAGAGCTGGCGGAAAGGTACACATCTCTATCCTTGCATGCATCATAGATTTTGACCGCGCATCAGCTTTTCTGTTTTCCTCCCCCAGTTTTATTGGACTTTAAATAACAAGGAAATTGGAAAATTCGTTAGACGATGTTTGATCAGAAAAATACCTAAAAAGTGAAAGCAATAAAATTGGGACTTAAAGCAAACTTGACTTAAAATTCACCTCACAAAATTTTTGTCTTGGTGAGAGCTACCCCCTCATTGATTGATTTATCTGCTGCGAGAGACTGACTCGACACTAGGGTAGAGCCATACCCAAAATTTTAGTTGACTACTGGTCGTGGTTAGTCGTTCTCTAGTGAGGATCTCTCCGGTAACCGGTAAAGCGGACCGCGATGTCCTTCGCAGATTGAATTAGCAGGAACAACCGGGTTACGGTCCACAATTCATACTGGCTGGGAAAGATCTAACGTGGATTGGGACAGTCGGCTAGGAAAGTAGGGTTCCTAACAGCTCGTTCTAACGCTATGATAAATTGATTGATAATCCAATAAAATTTGACAAGATAAAGGACCGAACCTTCACGGTCTTCAGCTCAAGGGTTGTGTAGGTGAATTTGGGGTTTGAATTCAAATCTTGTTTGCTTTCCAGATCTCATCCGCCATTCTCTACATCACGATGATAGGAAGGAGATCCCTTAGGCCACGAATGGTGGCACCGCTATCAAGCACTCCTCCCTTTTCATCTAGGTCGGCTTTGGGGAGTTTAGACTCACTCTCCGAGCCCGAGTCCACTTCCGCCCTGTTCCCCCTCGATTACCCTTCTTCTATCAGTCAGGTGGTGTCAGAATTTAGTGCAGCACCGAGTTCAAAGCATTTGACGACACCTGAGATGGATTCTTTTACCTCTGCAGAAACCCATGATATGGACGACAGAGAGTAACACCCAGATGAGCAGAGACCACCTCCGTACATATATGATCAAGCTGTCATCAACAACTCACTGTTAGCCTCCCTGGAAACCATGCAGAGACAGATCAGAGACCATGGAGTGATCATGGGTGAAATCATGAGGGAGATGTGTGACAGACGAGAAGAACGAAATGAGCGCGAAGATCTAGATGAAGGAGGAGAACCTAACCAGGAGAGACCGGCTCCGAGGACCATGAGGCAGTTACACAACCCTGGTGCAACCCTCACACACCGATGGATCCGACTCCCTCCCATCTCTATTTAGCCACTGCCCAAGTTTCATGGGCTGGCCACTGAAGAACCTCACCTCCATCTGCAAGAATTTGAAATGATATGCAGTACAATCCATGACAGGTTTGTGATTGAGGACACCATCAAAATGATTGGCTTCCCGTTCTCCTCGGTTGATAGAGCAGCCTATTGGCTGAAACATTTGGGGAGGTACATCGACACTTGGGAGCAACTCCAAACTGAGTACTTAAACAAGTACTATCCACTCGGCCGGACAAATGCAGCACGCGCAATGATCAACAATTTCACAATGATCCCCAACGAACAATTCCATGAAGCTTGGGATCGCTTTAGAGAGCTCACCGAATGATGTCCACACCATGAGATATCACAACCCAATCTTGTCCAAAGTTTCTTGTGCGGGCTGACATCGGAGCTGCAGGGGCCTGTAAACGTCTCTTGTTGGGGATCTTATTTCTCCAAGGATGCAGATGCGGTCTGGGCCATCTATGAACAGATGGCAGAAAATTATACAGTGATGTCCCAGGGTCGAATCTACACAAACTCCAAGGTCCCGCCACAAGCCACTTCTTATCACCGCATTGCCAGGATCGATGTTGGGAACCATACTTTGTCAGCAGCAGCAACAACACAAGATGAATCATCAGCTGCTGACATGGACATAATCAGTGAGAAATTGGACCGCATCGAGATTCTAGAGAAGAAGCAAGGCCAAGGTCTGGCACGGATAGACCAGTTGGCTAAAACCATGAGTGACCTGAAGACTCACATCTTGAGTATTCAGGAGGCACAATCAGCTTCACATCCGCCTCCCAGGTCACATGTTGAGTTCAGCAGTAGCCGCTCCACCCCCACCTCCAGCATACCCCCAAGTTCACCATGTCCAGGAGGTGCCGGTACATCAGTTAACACACTATTCACAACAACCACCATCTCATGACATGCATATGGTGGTCTATCAGCCGGATCAGCCATTGGCAGCACTACCACCTCCACCCTTTGAGCAGGAGCCGTTGATGGAAGTCAACGGGATATGGTACGACCGGTACCCCCAGCAGGCTGGAATTCGCCGTGATCACCCAGAATTTCGTTTGACCACCGGAGGTGCCTCATCCCAGCAGCAACCTTCAGCTCAGGGCAGTCATAGTAGCCAACACCAGCATCCCCAATACTCCCAACAACAACAACCTTTTCACCAGAATCCTCGTCCACCCAATCAGGGACAACAATGGAGGCAGCGGCAGCAACCTTATCAGCAGCACTACTCCCAGCCTCCCCTCACTATTCACAGCAGCAACAACAACCTCATTTCAAGCATGGGAACACTCTCGATTCTCCCGCACCCGCCTTGGAGAACCCATCACTTGACGATCTCGCCCGCTTGCTCTCCGAAAAGCAAGCGTCTTTCCGACGGGAAATGGATGAGTTCCAGCATGAAATGAGGGACATAATGAAAGGAAAAGCCGCCATACCTGCACAGAGTGAGCCGAACCCTAATAACTTGAAGAGAAAGTATGAGCAGGTACAGTCTACAGAAGATACCACTCCTAGTGCTTATTTGAATGACATGCATTCTATATTTGATACTCACTTCGTGTCACTTAGGAGTGGTAGGGAACCAGCCGGCGGCGCCTCATCTGAGGGACAACACCATGGAGAATCTAGAGCCCCAAATGAGGAGAGAAGCGGTGCTGATGCCGTTGATAATCATGATGACGACGGTGGTCCTGATGCCACCAAGGATGACGATCCAGACGACGGTGCTGAGGCTGTCACTTTTGATGAAGAGCTAGAGCGCGGTATGGAAGCCGCAAAGGAGAACATTTCGGGTGGTACTGATGCCCCCATTTTGAGTCCAAATGTATTCCAACCTTCTATATTGCCATTTTCTTTACCTCTGGACAATATGAAAAAGACCAAAAAAATGAATAAAGGAAAGGCTTCTCCATCTATTCCGAGTCCATGTGTACTGAATGATGATGATTGCATAGATTTCAGTCCTTCCCAGGCCCATAAGCCATCTTACAACCCTCTGTCTGAGGAGGGCCCAACCATCCCCTTCCCTCAAGCACTCCGCGGGACTAAGGTGAATAAAACCGAAAATCCCAAAAAGAAGGAACAATTAGAGTTCAGCAAACAGATGATAGACATATTTCAGATACAACTGACTTTACAAAAGGCACTTGAGCACATCCCCCTTTTCCAAAAGAACCTAAGAGAAAAGACCATCGTACGTAGGAAGAGGCGGAACAACATAGGAGAGATCCATGTGCTCATCCGTGCCACGTGTTGTGCCGTTCAGAATCGGCTGCCAGCCAAACGACCGGATGTAGGAGCTACTTATGTCAGATGCCAGATTAGTAAGCAACAGTTCGATCGTACTCTATTAGACAATGGCTCTTCTATCAACCTTCTTCCGGCAGCCTTACTCGACCGATTCGAGTTCGGCCCGCTCCATCAGAGTCGGACATTCCTTCAGTTTGCTGATAGGTCTATCAAGAGGCCAAAGGGGTTGTTGAGAGACGTGGTCGTTATCATTTAGGGCCTGAAATTCCTCGTGGACTTTGTTGTATTGGACATGGAGATCCCTGAGTCGGTAACCGATACCCCCATCATATAAGACGTCCATTCTTGGCCACAACCAAGGTGGTGACCGACCATGATAGTGGGAAGGTGTACTTTCGCGTAAAGGGCGAGAGTATACAAATAGAGACGATTGACGAAACCCTAACGAGGGATTCAGCCTGCTCAGAACCATGTAGTGACACAACGTAGATTATAGATGCAGAGCTAGACGTCCACTAGGAGTGTGATTTTGTGATAACCGACGATGAAGCAGTTTGGGAAGACCCATAAGCACGAGCCCTCGCCTTGTCTACAAACTCAGAGTACACACCTTTTGTGGCAGATGAGAGTTCGGAGAGCACACCCTTGGCAGAGGACACTATAGAGGCTGACAGTTGCGTGATGAGTGAAGAAACTAATGATTGTTCAGATTCAGATCCCTCGGAGGCAGACTTTGATTGGAAGGATTTTGATGCATATTTGCCATGTCTGTTTCTCGATGAGCTGACAGAGAGGACGTAGAGTGAGCCATCACAGATGATAGACACACAAACAGGGTTCCCTTCATCAGAATTACATGTACAGCGAGAGTTCTCACATACAGACCTAGTTGCTTTTACACAGACATATCAGAAGCCAGATTTGCCAGCTCCCACCAAGCCAGAATTGAAGCCTTTACCGTAGTCTCTCAAGTATAGATTCCTTGCAGGAGAACCTGATATGCACCCGATCATTATCTCAGTAGATTTGATTGGAGAACAAGAATCTCGTCTGATGGAGGTTCTTGAACGAAACTGCAAGGCAATAGGATGGAGTGTGGCTGATCTCAAGGGAATTAGTCCGGCTCTATGCTCCCACCTTATCTACCTCGAGGAGGACTCTAAGCCATCACGTGAGTTCCAACGACGACTGAACCCGAATCTTCGAGATGTAGTAATGAAAGAAATATCTAAATGGTGGAGCGTCGTTTTTATCTACCCCATCTCCGACTCCAAGTGGGTAAGTCCTTTACATGTGGTACCCAAGAAGACGGGTGTCACTACAGTTGTGAATGAGTCTGGAGAAGAGATCGCCACCCGGATACTCACTTCTTGGAGGGTCTGTGTGGACTACAGACGATTGAATGAGGCCACCAAGAAGGATCATTTCCCGCTACCATTTATTGATCAGATTATCGAGAGGTTAGTTGGGAAGAGTCATTACTGTTTTCTTGACGGGTATTCCGGATACAATCAAGTGGCCATTGCGCCCGAAGATCAAGATAAAACGACGTTCATCTATCCATTTGGGACTTATGCTTTCAGACGGATGCCCTTTGGTCTATGTAATGCTCCGGCAACATTCCAGAGGTGCATGTTGTCCATCTTTTCGGACATGATAGGTGACTGTTTGGAGGTCTTCATGGATGATTTCTCGGTCTATGGCGACGGGTTTGTTGCTTGTCTTGACTGCCTAGACCAAGTACTTCAACGCTGCATAGAGGTAAACCTTGTACTATCTTGGGAGAAGAGTCACTTTATGGTGACTCAGGGGACAATTCCTTGGTCACATCATCTCCAACAAGGGCATGGAGGTCGATCTGACCAAGGTGGATATCATTAGAAAACTCAATCCACCGTCCAATTTGAGACAGTCGCGGTCTTTTCTGGGGCATGTCGGTTTCTACCGATGGTTCATTCAGGACATCAGTCGAATTGCCCGACCGCTTACAGAATTGTTGACTAAAGACACCGAGTTCCTTGTAGATGATAAGTATCTGCAGTCATTTGAGACTCTCAAGAATTTAGTTACCGAGGCTCCTGTCCTTCAGCCACCCGATTGATCTCTCCCATTTGAGATCATGACGGATGCTTCAGATTATGTCGTAGAGGCTGTGCTTGGACAAAGGAGGGATGGATTACCCTATGCCATATACTACGCTAGCCAAACATTGGATGTAGCTCAAAGGAATTATACAGTGACTGAGAAAGAGATGCCAGCGGTAGTCTTTGCTTTGTATAAGTACAGATCTTACATTCTTGGATCTAGAGTGACCATTTTTACAGATCACACTGCCATTCGGTACTTGATGTCGAAGAAGGATGCCAAAGCCAGATTGACCAGATGGATCCTTCTCCTCCATGAATTTGATATTGAGATTAGGGATAAACCCGGAGTAAATAATGTTGTGGCAGATCACCTCTCCCGTTTAGAGAACCTTGAGGAATCTGAGCCCATAACACCTATTACTGAGACATTTCCAGATGAGGCGATCCTTACTATCACCTCCCTTCCATGGTATGCCGACATTGTGAATTACCTTGTTGCCAAAACTATTCCACAAGGTTGGCCCAGACAGCGGCTTGAGACCTTCCTTGCGAAGGCAAAGTCGTACCATTGGGAGGACCCCGTCCTTTATCATGAAGGAGGGGACAACATCTGGAGACGATGCATTCCTCAAGACGAGCAACATAGCGTCCTCACCTACTGCCACAAGCTTGAGGTAGGAGGACATCATTCTGGGAGACGGACAACACAGAAGGTGATCCAATCCATCCTTTGGTGGCCTACTCTTTTCAAGGATTCTGATGAGTTCGTGAGAAGGTGTACCGACTGTCAGAAGATGGGTACTTGCAGACAGAGAGACATGATGCCCATGCAGCCCATTTACTTTTGTGAGGTTTTTGACGTACGGGGGGATGATTTCATCGGCCCATTTCCTAAAAGTTAGGGATTTGAGTATATTCTTCTTGCTGTGGATTATGTTAGTCGTTGGGTTGAGGCCATCCCTGCCCGAGTCGCAGATGCTAAAACCGTATGTCGTTTCTTGAGGAAAAAACATTATTTCACGGTTCGGGGTTCCTAGAGTCTTGATTTCAGATGGGGGGTCTCACTTTATTAATGACAAGGTTAGGACCCTTGCAGATGAGTTCGGCATTGACCATCATGTTGCCACTCCATATCACCCTCAGACTAATGGTCTTGCAGAAGTATCGAACAGGGAGATCAAGACTATCTTACAGAAGGTTGTCCGCCCAGACCGAAAGGATTAGTCACAGCTTTTGGACTCAGTCTTGTGGGCCTATCGGACTTCCTTTAAGACACCATTAGGGTCATCTCCCTTTCGTCTCGTCTATGGCAAGACGTGCCATTTACCAGAGAGATCAAGCACAAGTCACTATGGGCAGTTACTGAGTTATTATTGGATCCCGAGAGTATAGGAGAACATAGGAAAGCAGAGTTGGCAGCCCTGGAGGAATTGAGAGACACAACCTTTTCCAGTATCCTACAGTATAAGGAAAAAGTGAAGACATGGCACGATTCTCATATCAGCCATAAACAGTTTGAGCCCGATCAACACGTATGGTTGTTTGATTCTAGTATGAAATTATTTCCAGGGAAATTGCAGAGTAAGTGGAAAGGACCGTATGTGGTCAGGAAGGTACATGACAATGGTAGTATTGATATATCCGAGTTGTCATCTTCCTCTACTTTTTGCGTTAACGGTCAACGACTGAAACTATATCTAGATCATGATCCACCGACCGTTGACGTTGCCCCCATTCATCTGGTATGAGATGTGCTCTTTGACTCACATCACCTGCATTTCATACATGATATCACTTCTATCTTCTACTGTATAGATCCATTTGTCCATATCATTCCTTCTTTCTCCCGTATGTATGCCACTCCATTGTCATCTTATGATTTGTTATACTTAGGACGTACTTTGTCCTAAGTATAGGGGGGTGTGCACCCCGAGTTGATTCTATTCTTTGATCCTCTCCATTGTCTCCTCTTCTTGTCTATACTTAGGGATATCTTACCCTAAGTATATGGGGAGACAGTCTGAGTACGATCTGTTCGTTCCCACCCTTGACCCTCTCTACGTCGTATATAGTCTGCTATACTTAGGATTATTTGATCCTAAGTATAGGAGGGATGATCAACTTCTCATTTGTTCATTCATTTATTCGGTTGTTATTCTTTAGAATTTTCTATACTCAGTACGAGTTATGTCTTCTCTTTTCTCTCCGATCTATGAGGACATAGCTTAAGCTAAGTATAGGGGGGTCGTATATACTGTGTATATACTTTAGCCTTAACTCGTACTTTCATATTTTTACTATTAAATATGGCTAATTATACTTATCAAATTCACTAAAAATCTTAATAAAATATGTGATCATTCCTCAAATACTTTTTGAACTTACTGATTAATAAATCAGGTGAAAATATTTTTTTTCAAAATGTTTGAAAAATAGTTTGAGAATCCTTGTGAAAATCTTTTGAAAACTATTTGGAAAACGTTTTGTTATATGTTTTCAACCTTTATAAAAACAATTTGATTGTAAAATTATTTTCTTGGTGTGAAATAAAATGTTTGAAAAACGATTTGCCAATGGTTTGAAAAATGGTTATGGAAATATTTGAAAAATATATATTGTTTGGACAACCTTTGCAAAATGATTTTCAAATGTGTGTACATGTTTGTAAAAATGTTTGCAAAATTTATTTTGGACTATAGTTTTCAAAATTGATTGAGAAACCTTTTTCAAATAAGTTTGAGGAATACTTTCATCTCACCTAAAATTCTCTATGTATATACTTATGAAATTGATCACTTACCCTTGTAAATTCTTAAAATCCACTTCTTGTAAATATAAGAAGCATCCCCGTGTAATTATTTATACCTAGCTTTTAGCCAAAATCTTTTGTTTTCAAAAATCCCAAAAATATTTGCAAAATTAAAATACCAAAAATATTTGAAAAATCTTTTTGAAAATCTAAAAAAATGCATGCGCATCATCTTTTCAAAAATCCATAAAAAGTTCAAAATCTTTGAAAATTGCATCACAAAAATATTTTCTGCATAGCATTTGCATAGCATTCACATTTTTTCGGATTGAGTTTGATAATTGAACGAGTCTAAATAAAATACGAAGATTGGAGCTTGGTTAGACCTTAAATCTGCCTAATTAACGGGAACCTTATAGGAGCTGGAATTGAGGTACTTCAGGTCTAGTTGACTTAATTCTTTGAGGATCACGGGACTTGGTTCAATGGATTCTTGACTGCCTAAGTAGAGTATTTCGGAGCACACACACGACTCTTGTTGATAATGACCTAAGTTGGACACCCGCACCTTTCACATGGCTCAACTAAGTTGGAGTGGTGAGGGGGTTGGATTTGTCGGTATGAGACGCACACAAGTGGAAACATTTGTCCTCCTCTAGGGAGGGAAGTGCACCCCAACCCGTCCAGTGATGAGGAATTCTAAAGACAGGAGAGTGTGGGTTGCAATAAAGCTTCAAAAGAGGGATAGTCTACTGGCTCATGAGGAAAAACTCCCTATGTAAATACTGCTGTATATATTATTCCAAAAAAAAAACAAAAAGCAAAAACTCCAAAAAAGTGGACAGGCTTGTACAAAAATAAAACTGCCTGCCGGAGTGTATATATGTGTATATTCAATAATCAAGCTTGAGCTTCAAAGTCAAATCATGTGAGCCTGCAGCTAGATGACTTGACTACACTGGTCTTGCATCCTAGGATAGATAGCTACACTGGATACCGTCCATTCTTCTCTTCACCCCCTCCTCTTGAGCTGGTTGCCACTTGAACTTAGAAAGGAATACCCCGCTCCTCGAGGAATGAGTTGTTGGATTTGGGAATCATTAGATTGTCATACTAGAAAAGTCAGTCTCTTTGACATTTCAGTTGGGGAGAGCCACCATCACTTACACTGTACGAGTCTGATTCGTAGTCATAAGGGTTTCCATATGAGTTGAAGTATTCTGACCTGGCTATTAAGGAGACTTGAGCAGAGTTTTGGGATTCTCGAAGGCTGTTGGATTTTAAATCTGGTTCTCATTAAGGTTCCACCCGCACTAAAATTCCAAAGGATCGACTTAAGCTCCAAACTTTAATTTTATGAAGACAAGGTTTGATAGTTAAACTTAATCCAATTTTCTTCTTTTTCTTCTCTTTGATTTTCTTTTCTGCACTTATTGCATAAGTGTTTGCTAGGGACTAGCAAAGGCAAGTATAGGGAGATGATAAATCTACGTTTCATCATCTTTATTCTATCATTTTGGCCTTAAAAACTCTAGTAAATGCGTGTAAATAGGCTTAATTTAGGCTTTTTATCATCCATGCATCATTGTGTAAATAGTGTATAAAATACGGTTTTTAAAGCCAAAATTATAGAATAAAGAAAAGAAAAGCAAAAGAATAAAATATTGCAAATATTTTATGACCCAAAATACCAAGACCTAAGCATCTAGATGACTAGGTCGACAAAGAATAAAGTAGAGGGAGATAAGGGCCAGAATCTAATAAAATTCCTTTATTTAATTCATTCTTTATTCATTTTGGGACCTATTTTTAGTTCCACTTTTTATACTTCAAATAAAGAAACTTTATACATGAAAGTTGTAGATAATTAAATAAAGAAAAATACAAAATTAATTTCATATAAAAATAATGTACAGGTCAAAAGTTATGATCTGAATAAGATTCCAAAATCCCAGCTTCCCAGACCTGTATTTCTCAAATAAAAACTCTAAATGTATCAAAATCACCTTTAATTATATATAATTTTCAATAATATATTTAATGAAGGTGGTTTCGTATTTTTTGGAGTTACGGTTTGAAAGTTGAGTTTTGGACCCCTATTGTATAACTATACCGATTAAAATATTCATTTGATTTATTATTCATTATTTTTATTATTTCATACTTTTATTATTTCATAAATATTATATATGTACATATTAAAACTGGAATAAAATGATAAATAAAACATTAAAAATAAAATTCTTGTATAAAATACATAGATGAATTACCAATGTACATTGTTATAACCACATTATTGGCCGTTTTCGCCGATTTTTGGAGGACACATCGTGCATCTTTTCACGATGAAGTCTTCTTGACTTTTTCTCCACTTATATCCAACATACATGCCCGGGTATATATTGAGAATTGAATCATGGATTCATCCTATTATCTTCGATCTTTGGAGCATGTTCATCACGTTGTCTGACCCCCCTCTGCTGTGCGTCAGAACATTCGTTTTTGCCCATTTTCTCGAATTTATACAGGCCGATTCATTCACCAAATCGCTGGGCTTCCTCATTGACTTTTTCTTCCCATACATCCATTATACACGCCCAATCATTATATTGAGGGTTGAGTTGTCGATTCTCTAGATACCCACCGATCTTCTTGCCATCTCATCAACTCTCTAACCAGCCTCTGCCACTCCTGTCAGAGCCTCGTTTTTTGTCCGTTTTCTCAGATTTTTCAAGGTCGATCCTTTCACACAATCGCTAAGCTTACTTCATGACTTTTTCTCCTTGATGTAGCTTTATACACGCCCAGAGGTTGCTTGAAGGATTGGATCAACGATTCGCTGGATATCCATCGTTCTTTAGAGCCACCCACCTCACATGTACAAAACACCTCATCTTCTTCACATTCGTTTTTTGAACCCTCTTGGACCCGTTTTGGCCACCCTTCTTGGTGCTCAAGATAGAGTGAAGTGACAGTGAGCTCTCCAGCTCCTCGGAGGCACGGCTATGCGAGTCGAAGGGCGGCTCCACCCCCACCTCCGACAACCGGCCGTCAAGGTTCCATCATCCTGGTGTCTAGGCCAGTCGAGATCATTTTTCTTTGCTTGTTTTCTTGCTCTTTATTCACTTGTAGATCGTAGATTTATTCTAGCATTTTATTTACTTGCTTTTTAGTCACTTAATCACCCAGTTCACCCCTCGCCGGAGTAAGTTCCGGCGAGCTTCCAACCCATCATTTCAACTTTCATTCATCCTCCTCGACGCGGCTCACATCTCACCGCCGCCATCCTCCGCTTTTCTACGTATCCTCATACACAACCCCCGCCATCTTCGACCACATACGGTGGTTGGAGCACATCCTTCTTTCCTCACCAAATCGAAGGAAAACCCATTCATATCCCATTTTTTGTGTACCTAACATCTTGGCCGAGTTTTGTACTCGAGCCCTTCTTCTAATTGCAGGTACATCGGAGCACTTTCACGCACATCCCCTTATTGTCCAAGAGCAACTTGATGCCACCTGGATTAGTGGCAAGTTTTTCGGTCATACCCCTGCGTTTTTGGCATATTTCAAGAAGTTTTCGAGTATATTTTTGAACTGCAGTTTCGTATTTACTTTTTCATTTGTACCCATGTACTCAAATGCTCATAACTCATTCATCTGAACTCTGATTCATGAGAGATTTTTTTTGTTAGAAAGCTGTTTTAAGGATCTACATTGTATCCAAATTTTAAAAGATTATGATGTACGAACTGTTAATGGTGAATTTTGGAAGTCAGAGTACTGATTTGGATTATTTTATTAATAACTCTTTAAATACTTGACATCACTTGCTCATTTTTGGATATGTTGTAGAAATTAGTAGGGCCAAAGTTGTATTCAAATTTCATTAAAAGATATTGTGATTTGTGTCCTGTAGAATTTCTACAATATTTTGAGTGATTGATTTATTTATTGAGCATCTTTCATCTATTTGAAAATCTAAAAATATATCTGTGTGACCCTGAGTTTGTTCTCCAATCACGGATTTTTGTTGTATTTTTATCCTATTGTTTGTATAGTAAAAAAAATCAAAAACATCATTTCTACTGTCCTATTGTCTTTTATTTTTATTATATTCATTACATCTCAGAAAAATACCAAAAAAATATTATAGCTTTCTCTCATCTATGTCTATATTATAGCTCAAAGACATTCAATAATATTAGGTATAGTGTACAAAACCCAAAAACACTTCAAAACTTGCAAAAATCACTAAAAATTGAAATAATGTCAAAAACCCAAAAACAAAGTCCTGTTTTCTTTGATATAATCTTATTTATTTAGGAAAAATATAGGTATAATTTTAGGACTTTATTTTGAACTATTGGTAGTACTTTTTTAAGTGTCATATTTGCCTTATTTTTCCAAGTCTAGAATTGCCCGTTTTATTTTATTACTTGCTCTTTTCTAAAAAAATTCTAAAAACATTTGCAAAATTAATTAAAACACAAAAATTTTGTACAGTTATAATAAATTTTGTAGAGTTACTTGCCCTAAACACATATTTTATAGAGTTATAATAAATTTTAACTCCACACTTTGATTTCCATTGCTTGATATTATTTGTGGGTTAATTATTGATTGGATTGGGATTTATCGAGGGTTGCCACAACGACTTTGTCTCCACCTTGTGTGAGGCATTTTAGACCCTCGTATCTCCCGCCTCATCAGTCTCCCAAACCCTTGAAGAGGAATGAATGGCTTATTATCATCAATTAATTTGAAAAGAAGCTTCTTGGATGGAAATAGAAATGCTCTCTTTTACCTTTTAGAGTATCATTCTTAAACACATCTTTGATCCCACAAATTAACCATATTCTCACAACACTTCAGGAGCCAAAAAATATCCTCCTTGAGATCGATAAGATTTGAAGGCACTTTCTTTGGATCAGTACAAATAGAAGAAAAATCAATAGTAGGCTTGGTGGGGGATCATGTCACAACTGATGAATCTCCATTTCATCATCTTTATTATCTCATTTTAGCCCTAAATCCATGGTTAAATGCAGCTATATAGAATTAATTTGTATGAATAATACTCATCATTTATAATGTAAATATTGTAAAAACAATGGATTTAATTCAAAAATAAAAAGACAAAGGAGAGAAAAGAAAAAGAAATGAAAATATCATGTGTATTGAATGACCCTAACCCCGAGACCCAGTCATCAAGATGACGTGGTATTGAGATGAGAAAATTAAGGGATTTTTATTTTTATTAAGAAAATGGAAATGTCGAAGTAACCCCAAATCTCTCTCAAACAAAAATTATTTAATATTATTCAAAACTCGAGCCAACAAATATAAGAATGTAAGAATGAGAGATAAATTTATTTTTTATTTACATGTATAGCATATCGGATCAAACTCGGGGAGTCTACAAATCCTGAAGGTTATTTAAATCAAAGACAAAAATCAATGAAATAAAAAGAAGGATTCTTTTTTATTGATCTACTATTAGTTTTTATGGATTTTTTATCTCTCTTTTTTTTTAATTTTAAGTTTAGTGAATCTATAAAAAAGTTACTTAGCACATAGAGTGATGTCACCCTATCATCCAGTGTATGTCCTCAAATCTCCCCAAATAGTGGAACCATCTGCCCGAGCTGTCGAGTTATATCAGGCCCAAAGGGAGATAGGAGGCAGAGCACACAAACAATTTTCTAAGGTCGGAGTCAAGTACTTACAGCAACGACCATACACGAAAAAGTGATGTACATGTGCTTAAGGCACAAGTCGAAGGATTTGGGTTCTATACTTAAGGCAATGTCCTTACCCACTTTGTATGTAGGTAAGTACCTGCAAACAATGAAAGGGTTACTCTCCTCAAAATAATGATGTGATCATGACATTTAGTTTTAGGTCAAGTATGATCAGTAGTCCCTTTTTTGTTAGGTTATCACTTTTTTGGATTTTTTTCAATGAAGCGCTCTAATGATTTTTCCAATTCCTTTATTTCTTAAGTGAGAAAAACAAGGGAGTAGATCAGAAAAGCAGAGGTGACGGAAATCAATGATGCATGCAAGAGATAGAAGATTTGTACCTTATGCAAGTAGTCTATATGCAAAATGACCCTCTCTTAAAAATAAGGACAAAAAAACTAACCTAAATAATGCACATGAAGCGTCCTAACCGTAGCTTCTATTAATGGGCAAGAACCAATTATTTTGACTACGTCCAATCCTACGATCTACACTATAGGAATAAATATTCTTATTTAAAGACTTTGGACCTAACCAATTACCTGGCTCAACCAATAAAATAGAACCTACTTCAAAGGGCTCAAGCAAAAAAAACAACAAAAAACAAAGAAAAATAAAAGGTGATGAAAAACAAAAATCGGTGAGGTCTCTCAAGTGCACCAGGACTTGGTGAAACAGACCACAATCCTCTAAGTGTCTAATGTCCAAATAAAAATAGAAAAGGGAAAGCACCTAAAAATTATTACAAATTATTACAAAAATGAATGGAAGTAGTCCTCCAAGTCTTCCGTGTCTTCTTCCTACGCTCTCCTATTATTCGATGAAGAATCGAGTTGCCTTCGATTCGTTTGGGTGCGCCGACACTCCTAACAATTCCGTCTACGCTCGTTGGGACCTCATAAGAAAGAAGAAACATAAAATATGTAAGATAATGATTATCAAAAATAGAGCAAAATAAAAGAAGAAAATAAATGACAGAAAATAAAAGACAAACATAAAAGAAAAAGAAACCAATATGTACACAAAACACGAACAACATGCAAAAGAGATAACCTAGCTACCCTTGATGTGCCTCCTCGGCAACAGTGCCATTTTTTTATATGAGATTTTCAGAAATTTTTATTTAATTAAAAATAATGGAAATGTAGAAGTAACCCTAAATCTCCCTCAAACAAAAATTATTTAATAAGCTCTCAAGCAAAGGAATAAAGCGATCAATGTGAGAAACAGAACTAATTTTACTATTTATTTACTTGTTAGCATACAAGATCAAACTCAGGTAGGCAATAAATCTCCAGGGTTATTTAAATCAAAGAAAAAAATCAATGAAAAAAAATGAAGGTTTCTTTTTTATCGAGCTACTCTTTACCTTTTTATGGATTTTTTTATCTTTTTAATTTTTTATGGAATTTTTTATTTTTTTATGGTTTTTGATTTTTTAAAATATTTTTTTTCAATTTTTTTTATTTTTACTTTTTAAAACAAACAAAATAAAGAATCAAAATAAAAAAGGGAAATCTCTTTTGCATTTTTAAAATAAGATAAAAATATTCAGAAAAATCAAACAAAAATATTTTTTGGTTTTTGATAATTTTTACTATTTTATGAATTTTTGAGTTGTTTTAGTCTTTATCAATATTTTTAAACAATTAAAATATGAAAAAGATCAAACTGAAAAAATGCTATTATTTCCTGGGTTTTTAAAAGATAATTTTTCAAACTTTCCAGAAAGTTATTTTATGTAATTTTCGATATTTTTGGTGAATTTATATAAAATTTTAGTATATTTAATGTTTTTGTTCTTTTTTTTATAAGGAAGTTAAAGATGAAATTTATCTAGAAAGTAAAACAAACAACCACAATGTTTTGCAGAATTTTTCAAAAGAGTTTTATATTTTTATTTAATTAAAACTACAAAAAGGACGAAAGTGATATGTTTTTGAATTATTAAAAATAATAAAACTAATTAAAAATCAAATCCAAAATTACTAGTACAATAGCTTAAGATGATTTTAGGGAATTTTGTAATGCAATTAGCAATTTACTAAACATAATTAACATTGCAATTAATAAACTGTAGAATAAGGACTAAACTGCAAGGAGTAATTATTTAATGGAGGAAATGAATAACAAATAATAAAATAGAGGGGCTGATATGTAATTTTCTCCTAAAACGCATGCTAACGCACATGAGTCGTGCTAGCACAGACTAAATGGTGACGATTTAAGTGCAAGGGGCCAAGCAATAAGAAAATAATACAAGACTTTTATTGCAAATTGTTCACAAAAGCATGTACTATGCACGCTTATCATTTCAATTAGGACCTAATTACAATTAGAGAAATAATAAGGGCTCAAATGCAAATTGTTCAAACAATAGTATATTGACACGTGTCCCTAGAGGGAATTGTTTACAATGAAGAAAATAGAAGGGACTAGAGGGAAATAATCACCTCTATAAGTACAACTCATGTGCGTGATGGACATCTAAATCTTCGCTGAAGGTGATCTGATCGGGCGACCTGCATTTGGGAGTTGAACTGACAAATGAGATGTAATCTGGTGGTATGGATCTTGATCCAACAGTAGGAAGAACTTTGTTGAATGTAGATTCCGGGAGGTTCAATCAACTGTAGATCATCCAATCTTGGTTGCTAGCGCCCCCTAATGATCTGAACATCTTCGTGCTTGGCCGCTCCATCGATTGATGGTCTCGATAATGCTTGAATATGCTTGATCTAAAATATGGAGGTTTGAAAGTATATAGCTAAAAAGTGACCTCTAGATCTTGATTTTCAGGTTCAACTTAGCTCAAAAGCACTACAAGAGATTATTGACCCAGAGAAGGAGGCTCCGACCACGTGATGATCACAATTTTCAATTGGATTTAATTATTAAGTGTAATGAAGAGAAATGTGATGTGTCACTGTTACTCAAAATGAAACTTGGATTAATCAAACAAATTATTTAATTCAAAATAAAAGAAAATAAAATGGATTTGCTATATAGTTATTAACCTGATATAGCTCCCAAGGTCGAACTCAAGGAGGCAACTATTATTAAAAAAGGCAGTAATTAAAATCAAAGAGAAATTAATGAAAATAACGAAGGAAACTCTAAGCGAACTACCTTGGTTTTTATGGATTTTTAGATTTTTAATTTTTATATTTTTTGTTTTCTGATTTTTAATTTTTTTAATGACTTTATTTCTTTCAAATTTTCGAATTTTTAATTTTTAAATAAAGAAAATAACAGAAATGTAATAAAAACACAAAATAATCTTTTTTGTATATTTCAAATATAATAAAATTGCCCAAAAATAAAATAAAAATGTTTTTATGTTTTTGATATTTTTATTATTTTTATTATTCTTCAAGTATTTTTAGATATTTTAAAATTTTCAAATTAATTAAAAATAGGAAACAATGCACATAGTGAAATAAACCTACTATTTTGGTTTTTTAAAATACAAAATCATCTCAAGAACCCGAGAAACCAATTTTCTCAAAAAGTTTATTCATTAGGCATAAAAAAGAAACCAAAAATATATTTATCTAATTTCCCAATGATTTTATATGATTTTTAATGGTTTATGTATTATGATTTATTTGGTTTTTATAAGGGATTTTCAAATGAAATTATACATGAGTTAAAACAAGTCAAAATATACCAACATTATTTTTTTAGATTTTTTAAACCATTTTTTAAAATTTTATAATTTTTTATAAAGCAAACAGTGAAAGTTTTTATGGGTTTCAAATTATTAAAAATAAGAAATCGAAGAAATTTTGGTAATCAAAATTATGTGAGTCTAAATAAAAAATCAGGAAGTTAATATAATTTTTAAGAAATTTTTTGATGCAATTTTGATATTTATTTCACACAAAATAATGTACAATAATTAATTTAGAAAAGAATGACTTAGTTGCAATTATTTGAACTTTATTGACTGAACAATAACTAGAAATAAATCTGCAAGGACGGAGATGCAAAAATCTTAGAGAAAACATGATTATTCACATAACATGTACGCATTGGGGTATAATCGTAATAAATCAAAATCTTTTCAATTTTATTTACATATCAAAGAAATGTAGGAGAGAAAAATGCAATTTTCCACAAATACCACGTGTACATGCACATGAATACAAATGACATGGACTAAAATGCAAATAAAGGAATTTTTAGACTGAATGATAAAATGTGTTCAACTATTATTTACAAATTATAAACTAAGCAAAATAAAATAAAAAGCAGGATTGGAATGCGTGATATACCCAGATCGACACGCAGCTCACATGAGGGGTCTTGATGGAGAAGTACGGCTCTGATCGTGCCTCTGGATCTGATCTTGTGGTCTCAATTTGGGCACCAATAGACAGTTCATGTCTGATTTGGAGTGTCTCTTGTCTGATTGGACGCCTCTAAAGAGGTGAGGAAGAACTTGGAAGAAGGCAACTAGAGATAATCTTTGATCAATTAGATCTTTTGTAACTAGACTCGGATCGAAGCTCTGAAAGGTGGAGTGGCTTTGTAGTGAGCTTCCACATGAATCTGGACTAGAGGGATCATTTAGATCACAATGAGAGAGGATATGGAGGTTAAGTTTCTCTCTCATGGCACACAACCTCTATCTCATCTTCAGATCTGGCTCCACAGAGGTTCTCAGGCTACCTGCAGGTTTATTGAAGATGCTCGAGGTGTCGCGGTCCTCGACGAATGTTATTAGCAATGAGAAACACGATGGAGTGGGTGTGTATCTCCGGTGACGTGAAGGAGTGGAGATCAGTCTCACATCGGATCGATCTGGTGGGAGGGGGGAAGATTGCAGATTGAAGTGTGAAGAAGCAGGGGTGGACGACAATGGTTTTGGGCATGAGATTGGGTGAAGGTAAGCTTCGATCGAGGTGGTCAGAGCAAGAAAATAGAAACTACGCTATGGAATGAAAATTCAACAAAAATCAAGAAATTCTAAGGACTAATCAAACTTGGGAAAAACGGATGTCTAGGTTGGAGATCTTGGAGAAATGTAAGGGTAATTGCCTCAATGGTCGGCAACACCAGAGGCTGAGCTCACCTAGTTGTGGAACACGATGGAAATGCCGTTGGACTTATAGAAAAATCAACTCTAGGACCTCTCTACATGGGTAACTCTTGCGTTATCACTCTAGAGAGAAGTCAAAGGTCATCGAAAGAGGAGGAACAATCAAAAGGTGCGAGAAAATGCGAGCTTCATGTGATTTTATAGGTGGAGGAGATTCGATAAGAATAAGAAGTTCACATGCGAACCAAGGTAAAATTGGGGAAAATAACGATTGGATGTGCATCTCAGATCCATGCCCACCAATCGAGTGGTGGAATCAGGGTGAAAGGAACTCGAATCCGGGGTGGAAAATTTAGAGAAAAAGGTGGGTCCAGGTTTGATTACTTGTGATGGAGGGGGGTGATGAAGTGCTAAATGCATATATTAATTAGTATCCGTTGTAGCACGCCACTTAGCATATCATTCGGAATCAAATAAAAGGTCTACACGAGGAGGATTCGACTTGAATTTATAACCATTGGAAGTCCAGGATCGAACACAATGATGCAGGCAATTTCTGAATGATTTTTAAGTGTCAAATATTTAAAGTAGCAATTTAGAGGATGCTTGTTTTGAGCAGATGCATAATTCATAACAATGCAAGTTTTTAACACCATTTTTATGCACTTAAATTATATGAAGACAATAATGCACAAATAATATGATAAAGTCAAACACAATATGATGAGTCACACAATAGGCAACTTGGGTTAATCATAAAACTCCCTGAATTAATTTGATATTTATTAATCCAAGAAAACTGGTTAAATGGTGACTTTAAGCCTTAATCAATCTCAAAAGTAGCTCAACACAATTTTAACTTTTAACTTCACTTTGATACTTGGTGATTTCAATAAGCAATTAAATCATTTACTCCTTGATGTTAATGATTAAAATAACTGACAATTAATCATTAAAAATAAATGTGGTAACATGTTCAATTGCTCACCAAAAATGCATTTTCAATTTGATTTAAAGGTCTAAATAAGAACTTTTAGAAGATGAAAAAAAAATCATGTGTTATTTTTAAAATCAAAATTAACAATAAAGCTCGCCAAGAGATACATCATCAAATTAGCTTTCAAACGAGATCAAAATCACTTTAATTGGATATAGGTAAAAAGATATTCAATATTCAATCCAGAGGCATTTTTGAAATAGAAACTACAAGTTTTTATTACAAAATAGGATAAAATAGGACTTAAATGCAAACAAAATAACCGTAGGGCTATTATGAAAAATTCACAAAGGCAAAGGGGCTTATCTGCAATTATGGAAAAGTTGGGAGTCGGTGCTGGAAATTACCCAATCACGTGCACGTTGCATGTGACCTGGCTAGGCTCGAAGCTGGAGGCTCGATCTACGTGTAATTTTTTGGTGCTCCGCTTGAAGTTCGGATATAGGCTCAGATACCAAGCTTTGAGGCTGAAGTGTTGCCTCGAATTGGAAACGTGAATCAATCTGAACCATCCAATCTCACCCAATTTGGGAATATCCACGGAATCTGCTCGTCAGGTGTTCTTCTGCTCCTCTACATACGCCGACACTTGGACTGTACTCTGGCGATGTCGCTCTTGCTCCTCCTTACTCCTCTGCCTTTGATTAAGGTCAGATGACCTTCCTGACAGCTCCACGAAGTCGGTAGAGGATTACAAACGATGAGAGACACTGTCTCCTGCTCTGTTGATGAAGTGCTGCCAGAGTAGAAAATGTAGATCGGAGCTTGGTTTCAAAATCTGATCATTGAAGCTATACCGACCTACACTGTTAGTATAAAATACAGACAAGGACTATGGAATTGATCTGAGTGGATATGAGGTGAAATGACAAGATTAATCATAGTGAAGGACAATATCTCTAAATGGATTCTAGGCTATTGAGAAGCCTAGAAGAGACCGAGGTGAAACAATGATGGAGAAGTGAAGAGGATAACTAGAGTGATACACGTGGATGTGTGTATAGATGCGAAGTTTATCAAATATTCAGATCAAGATGTAAGCGCACATACAATCTAGAATAAACGATCAAATAGTGAAGGGAAAGAAGATTTACTAAGTTCCTCACCTAGAGTATGAAGGTTGAATCGATGACTTGAAGAATTCTAGAGTGCCTGGAATGGAGCGAGGAGGCTTCAATCATCGCTTGACGTCTTCGGATATGAGCTCAATCAGCCAAGGCCTGCTAAGGCCAAGGATCTCGCCGGTGGATTGCCAACGTATTTGCAATCAATCTCTCTCCCTAACTATCACCTAGAGGAAGAAGATACTGGGAGGGACCCCTCGCAAGTGGCGGATGAGGTAGAAGTTGCCTGGAGATGGGGATTTTCATGTCAGGGTGGTTGAAGATTCACAGTTTAAGATGGTGGTTTCAACCACCACTCTCAGCGAAGAGAGAAGGGATGAGGGGAAGTTGGGCGATCAGGCGAGGGTAAGGATTGATTGGTGTAGAGAATGGAGGCGGTGGTTGGAATGTAGGTTTCCGGAGTTGGTTAGTAGAATTAGGAGAAGTTACGCTTAGGTGAAGAGTTGTGTCTGGTGAAGGATGTGCTCGAAGGTGTAAGACATAATCTGGGCCGTTGGATCAAGATCCAACGACCAGATTGAGGCACTGTAGAGTGAAGAGGAGGGGCCACATGGGCGATCATGGATGCGCCACATACTCAAATAGGAATTAAGAAAAATAGAAAAATCAAATAAAATTAGAAATAAATTAGTTAGGAGTTGGATTAGAAAAAATGATGAATATGAAAGTTGTACACCTCAATGAGATCTACAACTTCATGTAGAAATCAAAGAGATCAGAGGTCATTTGTATATATATAAAAATTAAATACAAATTAAAACAATATAAAAATTTTCTTTTTTTTCTTTTGTTTTTTTTTGTATTTTTCATATTATTTTATGTTTTATTTATATGCAATATTATATTAATCTTCTTTGATTTTTAATATAATAAATATATAAAATATTAGCATATTAAATAGGGTTATATTATATATGCTAATTAGTGTCAATTATATACAACACACAAATTAGTATAATGTTATTTGTACAAGAATTTTGTTGATTAACTTAAGAAAGAGAGATAATATTGATTATTAATGATAATAAATGTGGGATTTATCACCCCCTATACTTAAGCTAAGCTTATCCTCAGCTAATAAATAAAGATTAAGTAGAGAGTTAGTTTAATTGGTGGGATCCCTGACATGTGCACATTAGAATACAAGGCTCAATTTAACCTAGAACACTAGATTTTAGGAGTCCCATAACTCTAAGTTGATCCAAGTATTAATCTAAAGGAATTCAACTCCTCTAATTGTCTAACTCTTAATGTACATAAATATAAGAAGTATGGCTTAGTATTGACTGCATCCACAAGAGTATTGTCAAAATTTCACCAAAAGTTCCAATCTCTGAAGCTCTCCTAAGGACCCAACCCTCAATACTAGGGAATAAATCTAGTCTTGCTTCATTCCACATTCTCTTTAGTTTGTCAGACTTCAAAGGTATAGATGGAAGGCCAGATTATGGAGGATATAGGATTGTGTATTTATTTTCTCTTCCTCTCATTGGAATAGGGTTCTCTCCAGTGCTAATGCTCAATAAAATTTTCATTTTTATTTTGTCAATTGTGTGTCCATCAAAAGAGATTGATTCATATGTACTTGTTTTCCTGGGAGTACATCGGGGTGTGTCTTTTTAAGGTATCTAATATACCTGCACCTAGACTTGTAGTGCTAACAATGCAGAGCCCTTTTTGAGGTACTAGTCCGACTCATAAAAAGCTTAATAGTTTGGTTTAAGTGGACACTTAAAGGTTGGGAGCGCTCGCCTTGAATGTAATAGCTCATATATGTAACTTTGTAATGTGATGAGCTTTTTTTTTTCATTTCACTTTTCATTTTTTTATTTGAGGGAACTTCCCTTCTTTTTGGCTATCTCCACTACTTTTACCAAGGATTGATGCACATTGATCAACTTTAATCTAATGTCATCATACCTTGGAACTTTAGGTCAAAATCAAGAGATAGCATGAGAACATGTCCCGTACTGACTACATTACTTACACTCAGGTTTCATGTAGCCGACATTAAGGGCCTGTTTGGTTGCAGGGTTGGACAGGGTTGGGTTGGGCAGGGGTACCCCTGTGAATAGTAAACTGTGAGGAGGAGAACCCTGTTTGGTTGGAGGAGTAACCCGGGTTGGGCCAAGCCAACCATGTCCAACCCTCCAACCAAACAGGCCCTAATATTATCCCATCCTCGAGCATCATATAGATCAAATCCAAACTCAAGATTCAATTCCTAGTATCCTCAGTGATACCTTGACTCATTCAATCATGAATGCAGTCGTGAATGTCAATGATATAGCACGCATATCTTCTAAAGGGATGTTTGAATTTTTAAGCCCAAGACCATGATTATTAAAACATGTTAACTTTAAGTCTGTGGACTCTTTAAAACCAGAGTTAAAGATCATCTCAAGCCTTGAGTGCATAGTGAAAATGTCAGAGAAGAGCATCAATTAATAAGTTAGCGAGTTAGTTATTTATAAAAGAATTAAGGAATTATTAGTTCTATTAAATTAGAATGGGTATCCTTGACAAAACAACACAAAGTAAATATGAAGGACACACCAGAATACCCAACACAATAGTACAAACTTCAGCTCCTTAAAAATCAAGATTGGATCTTTGAGGTTTAACATCACAAGCTGCCTTATGTTTCGACTGCTTCTTCCTAATAGAAACACTTCAGAATCTGAATAAGAAGGATCTTCATCGACTTGGAATTTCAACCTTCTAGAATGATGCAATTCTTCCTCAAAAGTAATATCCATATCTACATGGGAAGCCTCAAAATTCTTAACAATCATGGGAAGATGAACAAAACTTGAAATACTGCAACATGCTTCTGGGTTTCCCTTAGAAGAGAAAAACACGATACGGAAGGATGAACCAACTTACATAAAATGTGATGCTAAAAAAAAATGGACATTCTCAGTGAATGGTATTGGCACCTCCATATCTAATTCTTCTATCAATAATTCATCTTCCTCAATTGACATCACTCTTTTTAGTGAACTCTTTATCAACTCGATCTTCCATATAGACTTGAAATACAAACTATCCTCTATGTTGGACTCAGTAAGATTCAAAGGCAAGACAACCTTACAAAGAATAAGAACAAAATGGTTCAGTAAACCTTCGCAACCTCTTAGAACCCTAAAACACCAAAGGACACTGAAGAGACACAATAGAATTAATGAATTTTTTTAACTTCTTTAGAAAAATAATGATAGGCCTCAACTCATATGATCAGTTGCATCTACTTTCAGCTAGTATGGGTGTAGGTACGGACCGTTAGACGGTTACCCGTATTACTTAAAGATGGTGCCATACGCGTTATCTTTAATCACCCACTCTACTAAGGGAATAATCCCCTCACTGATAGCTAATCGTTTTTAAGTCTAGTAATCACAACTGATACTAAAGAATTTATTTTAATTTTCTGATTTTTATTGATTTTTATTTAATATAGTCAGAGAGTTAAACAATTAGTTAGACTCATTTACACCCTTAGCTTGAAAAAAGTTTTTGAAAACTTTTTGTAAACATTGTCACATAAATATATGTTTTCAAAATATTTTATAAAGATTTTCAAAACAAGTAAAGCCATATTTTTACAAATTATATAAAACATTTTTGAAAACCATATAAATATATACATAATTTTCAAAGTCATTTTCAAAGCATTTGTACAAAACTCAGTTCCAAAAAAATAATACTATATCCGTAGCCCCAATAATTTGAAAAGAATTTAAAAATATAAGCTATGGCTAAAGTATATATGTATTATATACAATAGGCCCCCCTATACTTAGCTTTTGCTATGTTCTCATATCACAAAGTCATAAAAAGCCATATCTCAACTAAGCATGTAAGAATGTAAGTACTGATGTCTGGAATACGACAAGAGTAAGAATGAGAAATGATACGTCAGAAAGAATATAAAGGAATGATCCCCCTATACATAGAGTTTGAAAAACCTAAATAATACATATGAGAGACCTCAGAATAAACAAAAGAATGAGTAATGGAGAATGCATAGACAAATTCCCCCTATACTTAGGTTGTTGATAGCCTAAGTGTAGGTTGGAAAAAGGATCAAAGTCAAATGAAATATACAAGAAAAGAATTGGAAAAAATATGAATCTGCTGATATTGAATCTTGTGATATGAATCTACCATGATGATCATTCCTTTTCTGAGAAATCTGAAATAGAATCAATAGACATGAAGTCTATCATCTCAACGGGAGTTAACCTTTCCTTGGATTCTACAAAATGCTTAAGTAACTTCCCGTTAACCAAAAAGGAAGGTGCATTCTCTGAAAACTCTGCAATCTCTACACTACCATTCTCATACACTTCCTTTACCATAAAGGATCCATCCACTTTGATTTATGTTTCCCATGGAAAATCTTTAACTTCGCATTAAACAACCATATCTTTTGTCCATGCACAAGGTTTTTGCATCGAATATGCGCATCATACCACTTCTTAACCTTGTCCTTATAGATCATGTTGTTGTCATATGCCCGGTTAGGGATTTCCAATAACTCATTCATGTTAAGGTCTCTACACAATTTCTCTATATGACAGCTCCAATTTATCTTCTTTATTGCCCATTCATATTTGTGCACTACTTCATCAAGCAAATGACATGGCTTGCCTAAAAAGTAAAATGCTAAGAGGTGTCTTGTAGGCCATTCTGTAAGCCCACAGAACTTGGTCTAACAACTGAGATCCGTTCTTCCTATCTGGACGGACTAACTTTTTAAGAATGCTCTCTACCTCCCTATTCGAAACCTCTACCATACCGTTCGACTATGGGTGGTAAAGACTAGTTATTCTATGCTCAAATCCACAATCCTTAAAGATTTGATCATTCCATTCACAAAGTGGCTAACCTTATCAGATATTAGAACTTTAGGTACATTGAACTGTGAAATGATATGATCTTTTATGAACTTGCAAACAATCCTACCGTCTGCTGATCGAGTTGGAATAGCCTCCACCCATCTCGACAAGTAGTCTACTACCCATTAAATCTATGCCCCAAGCATAAAAAACATCACAAAAAATCAAAAGCTACTTGGGCATCTCATCTCTAGAACTAACAATCCCTCTCATCCGCTGGCAAACAAGGCACGATCGTACACAATCAGTGGGATCTCTAAACAAGGTCTGCCAAAACAAACCACACTGTAACACCTTATGAGAGGTTCTCTTTCCTGAATGATGTCCTCCAACCTCAAGTGAATGAAAATATATGAGGACACTCTAGTATTCCTCCTAAGGAATACACCTCCTCCAAACACAATCCGGTCCTTCGAAGAAAAGGAATGGATATTCCCAATGGTATCTCCTTGAATCTGACTTAAGTCGGTCTATACTGCTCCTAGTCCAACCATGGGGAACTTGCTTGGAGACAAGGAAGTTCACCATGTTGTCATACCATGGGAGTGAGTCAACAACACAGATCGATTTATCTGGAAAAGTTTCTCGAATAGGCTCAGAGTCAGGGGAATCCTTAATCTCAATTCTCGAAAGGTGATCAGCCACTACATTTGTGACTCCAGGTTTATCCTTAATTTCCAAATTAAACTCCTTGAGTAACAATATCCACCTAAGAAGATGCGCCTTCACATCCTTCTTTTCCATGAGATACCTAATGGCTGAATGATCAGTGTAAACTGTCACTTTTGAGCCATGAATCACAGACCTAAGCTTCTCTAAAGCCCAATCTGCTGCAAGCATTTCCTTCTTGGTCACTGTATAATTTCATTGTGCTGGATCCAAAACTTTGCTCATGGAGTGAATAGCTAATTGAACCCGATCTCGTCGCTGCCCCAATATGGCTTCTATAGCAAAATTCAAAATATCAGTCATGATCTCAATGGGAAGATACCAATTAGGAGCTTGCATAATCAATGAGTCACAAATCTTCTTCTTAAGGAGCTCAAAGGTCTCAATACACTTGTGATCTACAAAGAACATGGTGTCCTTTCCTAAGATCTCTGTCAGGAGTCGGGCAATCTTAGAAAAATCCTGAATAAATCATCTATAAAATCCAACAAGCCCTAGAAATGACCTTACTGACTTGACGTTGGTTGATGGATCAAGTTTCTTGATGACATCCACCTTGGCAGGGTCAACCTCAGTTCCTTTTTAGAGATGACATGCCCCAACACGATACCCTCCTTAACCATAAAATGACTTTTCTCCCATGAGAGTACTATATTCACTTCTCTACATATATGAAGCACTCGGTCCAAGTGTGCTAAACAAGAATCAAATGAATCACCTGGACCGAGAAGTCGTCCATGAAGACTTCCAGGAAATCCCCAACCATCTCTGCAAACACGACAATCATGTACTGCTGAAAAGTACCTGGGGCATTGCATAGCCCAAAAGGCATGCACGTGAATGCATATGTGCTGAAAGGACATGTAAAGGTGGTCTTTTCGTGGTCCTTAAAGGTGGTGGCTACTTGATTTTATCATGAGTACCCATGTAAAAAATAGAAGAACTCCTTCCCCACTAATATCTCCAATATCTTATCAATAAAAGGTAAGGGAAAGTTATCTTTCTTGGTCGCAACATTCAGTTACCTGTAGTCGACACATATGCACCACGATGTAGATACTCGTGTCACAGTTTCGACTCCCTCTTCATTGGTGACCATCTGAATTCCGACTTCTTCGAGACGACATGTAAAGGGGCCACCCATATGGGGTCAGAGATTGGGTAAATAAAATCCGTTCCACACCATTTCTCTATCTCTTTCTTAACTACTTCATATAGATTTGGATTAAGTGTCCTTTGGAACTTATGAGAAGGTCTAGAATCATCCTCAACAAAAATATGGTGTGAACAGAGTGAGGGGTTTGTACCCATGAGATTCGACAACTTCCATCCTATAGCCTTGCAGTTCTTTTCTAACACTTCTAGCAACCTAGTCTACTGCTCTATAGTCAACCTAGAGCTAATGATGACAGGAAAATTATTCTTTGGTTTTACAAGAAAGAAGTACTTGACTGTAGGAGGTAGTGGCTTCAACTCTGGAAAAGAAGAATCATCAGGAACATTAGGCTAAACTACTACTGAATCTGGATTTTTGCAGCATAGTGGAGATGAATCATCTGTAATGTTGTCCACCAACTGAATTGATGAATAAGGAGTTGGATCATCAAAGAAACATGGTAATTCGGCCAAAGCCACGCCCGACCCATCATCTAATTCCCTTGGTTGTTCCAAAGGAGAAGGAACCGACAAGTCCAAAAGGACTTCTAAGTCACCAAGGGAATAGGGAGATGCAGATCTCAAGAACTCTAGCAACATATCAACAACTGCTCCTGTACACTGTCCTCTCTAGATGAGAGGGTCTCACTCTATACTATCAGGTTTTGAGCCCAAATCCCAACTATGCGAACTACATCGCAATCTACCTCTAAGAAAGAAGAGAAATCTGTGCTAGACTCCGAATCAGGTCGCTGTCATTTCATATGCTTCATATGTAATTCCACTTCTCCGCTTGGAGAACAAAACTTCATCATCCCTATCTGATAATTGAATGAAGCTCTAGCGGTCCTAATGGAGGGAGGATAATTTATGAGTCTCTAAAATGATTGGGGATGTCCATGCCAAGGACAGTAAAACCCACCATGTAGTCTTGTCCCTCAATCAAGATAATGGCATTCTTGACCTCACCCTTATCCTTTTTTATTGACTTATCCGCAAACTGAAGTAAAGCTCTAGATCGACGTAAAGGTCCCAACTTCAGTTTCTCATACAAGGCAAATGGTAACAAGTGATCGAAGAACCATTATCTATGAGAGTACCTGCAAATGCTATGTCATCGATATGACTCACCATATAATGTGCACCTAAATCTCTCTTCTTTTGTGGCAACTTTTGGTTCTTGAGACAAAAGGTAGTGACAACCGAGAGAACATGGGTCTTGACATAGCTGTTCTGTTTCTTCCTGCTAACTCTGCTAGGTATGCATCTTAGCTTTAAGTATTTCTGAAATGCAGGATGACTGGCCACATACTCGTCAAATGGCACCTTAATCACGATGTTATCTCTACATAATCATGCCATTTTAGGATCATCTTTTTGAATCTTATTAATGATGTGCTTTCCTACCGTAAGAGCACAAGAAATGGATATGCAAAGAAGGGTGTGAGACTCAGAATCATAAATAGCAACATGCACTTCATTATCCATAGAAACTAAGTTTTTCACACATGAATCTTTTACATTTGGAATAACAACTGAATCATCTACTACAAGTTTGGGAATGTCTGTTGAATGTGCACTCTCCTCAACCGAAGGTGCAAGGTCCTCCTGATGAATCCATGATTCATTGCCTTTATTCTTTTATTTTAGCTTTATTGCCTTAGTCAAATACCTGCAAATATCCACTAATTTCATGAAATTAGCATATTGCATGCATTTGTTAAATATGCAATTTTAACACTCTTTATGATAAAAATAAAAGAATAAAGAAGAAAAGAAAAGAAAAGAAAATAAATGATGTATTTATGAAATAAAAGCAGACTGGCCCGAACTCCGAGAGAAGGTCAAGACTTGACCTGATCGACTAGGAATAAAGTAGGGGGAGATAGGGTCTTTAATCCAAAAAATCAAAAAAATAATTTGTAAATATTTTTCCTTGTATATTTGTACAAAACTTATACTATTTCATTTGTATATAAATTGACCTCAAATTAAATATTTTTCTAAATAAAAGTTGTAAATAAAAATATTTTGTAAATAATAAAAATAATTGCAAAGTAAAACCATGTATAGAATAAAAGTATCAATACTCAGAAAAAGCCGTAAAGCAATAATTGAAAGACTAATTTCGGCTCCATACGATCTCAAATTGAATCAAACTCACTTCCATTGTACTCTAAATTAAATTATCTTTCAAATTGTTGTGGTTTCATAATTTTGGAGTTACGGTTGAAAAGCCGATTTTCTAGGGTTGTTTGTGTAGTTTCACCACTTACTTATTGTATATGTACTTGTTCATATTTATTTTTATAATGTACATAATTGTAAATATTTTCTTCATTAATAAAAATAAAAATAAAAATAATAAAATAAAAAAAATAAAAAAATCATTTAAAAGTAATTTCCTTATTTGTATATGTGTATATTGTACTATATGTATATATTGCTTGTATACAACTAATATCCTTACATAAAAATCACCAAAAAATTTAATATCTAACATTAATTAATTGAATTAATATAATTACGAAAATTTGATTTATTTATTTATTTAATTTATTCATTTATTTGATTTAAAAACCTATCATGTATATAAGATTTAATTTTTTACCTTAAATAACCACCATAAAGGTAGCTAATTAATTTTTGTAAATTAAATATTTTAATTATTTTATTCAATTCTGAATTTTATTTTTAATTAATTAATTAACTAATTAATTTAGTTAAATACTAAATATTTTCCTTTTTTGTAATTATTTCCTTTTTGAATTTTCTTTTCCTTTTTATTGAGCTCCTCCCCCTCTTCTCATTTTGATCAATCTTTGGTGGAGAAGGAGCCTTAATCCCGAAAACCCGTCAGAAAATAGAGGAGCCCAGTCCCCGAGCCGTCCGGTGACAATGGACTGGCTGTTGTTGAGACGATAACGGTGCCTGCCTACCTCAGGTTAGATCCAATTTTTTCCTACATATTTCATCTAGAGTAATCATAGCATAGTTTTTATTTTCAAGCTCGTAGATCTAGATCCGTAATTTTCATCACTAATTTTTATTCGATCACGATCCGAATCTGAATTCATCTCATCTCTCGAATCTCTCTGTTTCACATTCTATCTCATACGATCTCTCAACTTCGACCACGCACGGTGGCCGGAGACTCGGACCCATTCATCATTTTTCGTCGGATCCCCGCTCATGCATTCCATTTTGATTTTGAGATTGAGTCGTCGTTCTCATGTCATCATTTATTTATAAATAAAAAATAATAAAAAATACAAAGCTTTTTCTTTAACATTTATCTTGCAGGATAAAATAAATAATAAAAAAATAAAAAAATTATTTATAGTTCCTGATTCAAAAAAATAATAATAATAAAAGTTTTTTTCTTACTTCCTCTACTTTACTATAAAAAAACAAAAAAAAAACAAAACAGCCGCTGCAGGCGCGCGCTATCAGCACACCCGCCGCCCCTCCACCAACAACCGTGGCCCTCCGCCAAATGCAGCAGCGATGCCGCCCACCGCCGTTCCCGTCACCGACCTGTCCGCCCAACGCCTCTGTCGCGCCGCCCACCGTGCAAGCCCGCACGGCCTCCACCACTACCTCTATGCGTGCCTGCCATCTGGGGCGGAACTCCGTCCCCCTCCGCATGACCTTCCCATCCCGCCTCATTTGAAGCCCTCCTGGAAGCCGCTTCTCCACAACACCACCCACTCTGCAAGCCTGCGCGGCCATCTCCGCCTGCCACTCCGCCGTAGAGCCGCATCCACCACCCTCTCGTGGAGCGACGCCCACGAGCTCCACCGCCTACCGTCCGCGCAAGGAAAAGAAGGGAGCCAGGCGACGACCCCCTTGGCCCCCTTTTGTTGGATGGAAATGAAAACGACACAGTAATAGTAACCCTAGGGGAGGGTGTTTCAATAAAATATTAGGTAAATTGCAAAAAACCCCTCTAAATGTTATCAAATTTGCAAAAATGTCGCCTCCTCAAGGAAAAATCGCATGCTACACACATGTTTTATTGGTAAATTGCACTTTCTGTTCCCTTATTTATTATTTGTTATATTTCAGTGCAAGAACATTAAATAATTAAATTTCATCCCTTGTGATTCAGACTTTTATTCCTAGTCTTTTCTTATCAAAATAAATGATATTTGCTATCTGAAAAATTCATAAAAAGTTATATATATTTCTGTTGTGTTCCTCTTCATTGTATATAAGTTTATTGCTTTTTAATTTTATTTGATATTATTAAAAAAATAAAAAAAAACATTGTCATTTTCTCTGCCTGGAAATTGATAAATAATAAAAAATCGAATATTGCTCTAAAAATTACAAAAAAATAGATTAGGTGTATTTTATTGTCTTTTATTTTCTTTCTAATTTTCACATATTAACTATTTATAAAACCCAAAAAATTGTAAAATACCAAAAATCTTGTAAAATATCATAAAAATTGTAAAAAAATCCAAAAATAATGATTTCAGTTCTTGTGTGTAGACATTTGTCTATAGTTTAGCATAAAAATAATTTCCAGGAGTTTAAATCATTTTTAAGTTGTAAATTACTCCAGGCTGTGCACTGTTCATCATTTTTACCACTTTTTGATTTTTTAGAAAAATATAAAAATATTTGAAAATTCTACAAAATTACCAAAACATTTTAAAACATATAAAAACACAAAAACATTTTCTTTGAATTTTTCTGAACATTTTTGATATAATTGAAAAATACAAAAAGAGTGTGTGTGCATATTGTGACGTGTGTGTTTATTAAAAATAAAAAATTAAAAATAAAAAACCACTAAAAAATCCTTTATTTTCGAAATTTGACTATTTATTTTTTAATTGTGCTCCTTATTTTCGACCCTGGTCGCTATACCAGGTAAATTAAATAGCGAAGACCACTTATATTTCATTGATTGATTTCTTCTCTTTAGTGGTTGTATACATATTTTTCTCGTTGAGTTAGCCGATTAATTGGGGTCGCAACGACCATTGATATATTTGCATACTTAACCCTAGTTGATCGGTCGCTCATCAGAATGGGACCATATTGTAATACCTAAGAAGCTCAGGGGTCTGATTACAAAAATGCCTCAAAATTATAACTGTATACAAAAGTTTCTGGACCAAAGTGAAATAAGCAACCCCCGAGGGGGTCCTCTGCAAAATGCCCGTCCCCTCACGTGCACAGGCACGTGAGGTGATGTGGCGAAGGACCTAAGTGCAAATCCAAGAAGCTTAGGGGCCTACTTATAAATATTACAAAATGTCACAACTACAGATGAAAGTTTATAGCCTAATAATAAATACAAAAGCTGTTGGGGGTAAAGTATGCAAAATACCCAGCGGCTCAGATCGAGCGGTTGTGAGCCGCTCACTAAGACACATGTCGTGAGGGGGGCGCGCGATACCCCTTCACTCCTGTAGCCCAGATCAGATCTTGGCAAAGGTGATCAACGACTGCGGTTGGGTAAGATCGGACGGCGGCTGGGGCGTCATCAAGAACATGCTAGATCTGACGGCTAGAGGGCGATGACGAAGAATGGGAAGAACCCGCGTTGGGGCGACTTCCCCGACCTCCTTCTCCCTCCTCCGGCACTCCTTCGAGCTGCAAAATGGCCCAAGATTCTCCTGCGGTGGTCCTCTCTCGATTGGTAGCTTCAGGAAGTGGCGGCGACCACTAGAGCACGCCGGTGGCGGTGGAAGAGCGAGGCACCTCCAGGTACCTCTGGTGAACTCTCAAAATCGCCTCCAGGTGCACGATACGCTCCAGGACCTGCAGGGAGAGCGTAAAGGAGTTGGGGGCAAAATGCCCCGACTCCATGGAGGGTGGAAGGGGCACTAAGGGCTTGGAGGGGTCAGCCACGGTCGGAAATAACTCGAGCTCTGGCCGTGGGTAATTAAGGTGATTTTAGGGTAACTTAGATCGGATCGATGAAGGGTAACACATGGGGTAGTTTTATAACTAATCTAAGTGCTAAAGAATGATAGAATAAGGAAGAGGAGACCTCACCAATGGCGCTCGGGAAGAAGCCTCCGACGAGACCTCCGGCGAGGTGGATCTACCTCAATTCAACGCCGTCGATTCCTTCCAACGGGTGCGAACCACTCCTACTGTCACCAGGGTGGTATCTAGAACCCTAGGTTGAAGAATGAGGGGCGGAAGAGTGATCAAAAATCAAAGGGAAGTCGGGGGGTCTTTTTGAATGGTTGACGAACAGGGCTCGAAGATCAAAGAATCTGGAGCAATGCAGCGATTCAACTCCTGAGGAGAGACATGGGCGTGAATCACCGCTCTTCGAGGAACAAAAGTCATCAAGGGTGCATGGCGAAAGGATGAAAGGAATGGCCTCAATAATTGGTCGAAAGTGGCCAAAAAAATGCAGTCTGACACCGACCAGACCTCGGTCAGAGTTGACCGAGGTCAACCAGGGAAAGAACCTGGTTGGTCCATGTGGACCAACCAGAAAAATCCCTGAAAAAAAGAATTGTAAATTCATTTTAAAATAATAAATGATTTTATTATTTTTAGGTTATTATATAAAAATGTTTAGTATTTTATAAATTATTTTATTATGATTTTTATTTGCTTTTTTGAGGTATAAAATTACAAGTTACCTTATATAGCTTATATAGGTATATTCTTCTATATATATTTTAATATTTTATTTTTATTTTGCAAATTTAATTTATTTATTTTTATCTATTATTTTATAAATTTATAAAATATTTTTATATTCTTAAACATATTTTTATTTTATTTTTCTGATGTGTTTTATACACTTAATAAAATAGAAGTATTAGTTACATAGGTATGTGTATTGGTATTATACCTATGTCTTATATACAAGTATTTTATTTTTGTTTTTCTTTAGTATTTTATCCTGATTTTAATATACACATATATTATAAATAATATTCAAAATTATAAAAATAATGACTAAATGATAAAATGATTATTTTAATCTGTACAAGTATACAATAGGGGTCCAAAACTCAACTTTCAAATCGTAGCTCCACAAAACACGAAACCGCCTTCATTAAATAGATTATTGAAAATTATATGCAATTAAAGGTGATTTTGATGCGTTTCAAGCTTTTATTTGAGGGATACATGTCTGGGAAGTTGGGATTCTAGAATCTTATTTAGATCATAACTTTTTATTTGAATATTATTTTTGAGTGAAATCAATTTTGTACTTTTCTATATTTAATTATCTACATCTTTCATGTACAAAGTTTCTTTATTTGAGGTCTAAAAAGTGGAACAAAAAATAGGTCCCAAAATGAATAAAGAATGAATGAATTAAAAGAAATTTTTATTGTATTTTGGCCCTTATCTCCCCCTACTTTATTCCTTGTCGACCTAGTCATTGAGATGCCTAGGTCTTGGGGTTTCGAGTCATAAAATATTTACAATATTTTATTCTTTTTTCTTTTCTTTTCTTTATTCTATAATTTTGGCTTTAAAAACTGTATTTTATACAATATTTACACAATAATGCATGAGTGATAAAATGCCTAAATTAACAGTATTTACACGCATTTACTAGGGTTTTAAGGCCAAAATGATAGAATAAAGATGATGAAACGTAGATTCATCAGGAGCACAGCTTTGTAGTCATTTTCCAGTTTTATTTTATTTGTCTCTACATATTATAACTGCTTTCTAACAATCGTCTGCTTTCATTTTTGTGCGACGAACCACTTGGAGGATGACTTGGAGTCTTTTTAAGGACTAGCACAGGAGGAAGAGCAGGGAAGGACAAAAGATAGATATTTTATTTTAGAGAACAATTATCTATCATTGTAATAAGTAGACTTTGGACTTGTTGGACACTTGGACATTCCGAGGTCTATTTCGCTGAGTATCGGTGTACTCGGGGGACCTCACCACTATTTTTCATGTTTTTATTTCACTGCCTTACTTTCTATTTGATTCTCGTGGATTTAGCCCCTAGACTTAAGATTTTTGTTGATTATGATGTAATTAGCTAAGGCCCAACACTTAATTGCGTGCTTGTTCCTATAAATCGTAATTGGACCTAGCTAAAAATAAAGTTAAATATTTAACTTTAATCGTTTGAGAGGCCACGCGCTGCTAGAGGTCGTATACAGCACTAGTAGGATCCGTTGTGGTGGATACCGATCGACATCTGAGACATGACTCATGCCTCTCTCTCTAATTAGTTAGCTATCTGTTCTTCACGATCAATAGAAGTTGCTCATCTAATTCCAATTTCCTCGTGCATCATATAATTAGTATCCTTTCAATATTTAATTTTATGTGCGGATCATATTGCATGTAGAGTGCTGGAGTAAGGTACACATTTCTTTCTTTGCACGCATCATTGTGTTTGACCGGGCATTAGCTTTTTCGACTTCTTCCCCCTGTTTTTAGACTCAAAATAAATCAAAGGAAATTGAAAATTTTGTTAGGCATTGTTTATTTTTGAATAATATTTAAAAAAGTGAAAGCAATAAAATTTGGGACTGCTAATGCAAACTTGACCCTAAAACCCACCTCATCTAAAAGTATTTGTTTTGGGGAGAGTCACCCCCTCATTGTTTGGTTTGCTTGAGCAAGAAAGTGACCCGCACACTAGGATGGAGCCACATCTGAACTCCCGTTAGGCTACTGATCTTGGGGTTAGTCGTTCTCCAATGAGGATCTCTCTGGTAATCGGTAAAGAGGCCCACAACGTCCTTAAGAGATTGAATTGATCGGGTAGCCGATAAACGATCCGTTATTCATACTGGCTGGGAAAGATCTAGCTTTGGGATTGGGCCAGTCTCCTGGGAGCATCGAGTTCCTAACAACTCGCTTAATCGCTCTGCAAGCTTGATTTATCACCTAAAATGAAATTGACAAGATAAATGACCGAACCTTTACGGTCATCAGCTCATGTTGAGTAGGTGAATTGAGGGTTTGACTTCTCATCTTGTTTGCTTACCAGATCTCATCCGCACTCATCCCCAGACCACAATGATGTGCCAGAGATCCCTTAGGCTGCCTTCGGTAGCACCGCTCTCGAGCACTCTGACTCATTCATCTAGGGAGGTTTTGGGGAGCTTAGACCCGCTCTCCGAACTTGAGTTTGATTCCCCCCTGTTCCCCCTCGACCACCCTTCTTCCAGTCTTGAGGTGCCCGAGCAGAAACTAGCATAGTTATTTGTTCATTTGACATCACCTGAGTTAGGGTCTTTTACCTTTGCAGAGACCCGCTAGATGGCCAACAATGACAGATGCACCGATGGATATCCCAGAGTTTGAATTATGTTCTAGATCAGGGTGCCATCAACAACACCTTGTTAGCCTCCCTAGAGATGATGTAGCGACGGATTCTGGATCAGGGAGCATTCATGACAGAGGTCCATCATGAGTTACAAAAGATGCGAGACAACAGAGGAGAGCAGTAGAGACCAACTGGTGAGGACATTCCCGTAGCTGGAGGAGGAGCAGGAGGTCAGCAAGAAGACCTGCAGGATCCAGCCAGACTAGGCAGGTCGATGAGGGAGTTGCACAACCCTAGTGCAACCATCACACACCGTTGGATCCAGCTTCCAGCTATTATGGGCGACTTCAAGCTTCCCCTCCAGACCATTCAGCTTTTTCCCAAGTTCCATGGGCTAACCATCGAGGAGCCGCATCTTCACCTACAGGAGTTTGAGATGATCTACAGTATTATCCACAAAGATTCGTGGATGAGGACACCATCAAGATGATGGCATTCCCTTTCTCTGTGGTCGACAGAGAAGCCTACTAGCTGAAGCATTTGGGGAGATATGTTACTACTTGGGAGCAGCTTCGGACCGAGTTCTTGAACAAGTACTATCCACATTGACGGGCCAACACAGTGAGAGACCTGATCAACAATTTCACCATGATCTCCAACGAGCAGTTTCATGAGGCGTGGGATTGATTTCGTGAGCTCATCGACCGGTGTCCACACCATGACATATCCAAGCCCAATCTTGTCCAGAGCTTCTTTTGTGGGCTGACATCGGAGCTGCAGGGGCTTGTCAATGCCTTATGTTGGGGTTCCTACTTCGCCAAGGACGAAGACCAGGTCTGGGCCATTTATGAGGAGATGGCCGAGAACTATACAGTATGTCCTAGACCTGTGTCTACACACAGAGAAAGCCCCTTCCACAGGTCGTGTCCTATCAAAGGATATCATGGGTTGATGCGGGACCATCCTCTTCGTCAGGAGCATAAATACAAGCAAAGTCATTGGTAGTTGACATGGGTATCATTAGCGAGAAGTTGGACCGCATAGAGATCATAAAGAAGAAGCAGTGCCAGGGCATGATACAGATAGATCAATTGGCATAGACTCTTAGTGATATGAAGACCCATATCATATGTATTCTGAAGGCACAGATGGGTTCTCAACCCCGTCCAAGGTCACGGGTTGATCCCAACAGCAACAGCTCTTCCCAGCACTCTGCCCAGTACTGCCAGGTTCACCACATTCAGGTAGAGCCGGTTCAACCGTTACAACAACACTATTCTCAGCCATCACCATCGTAGGACACTCAGATAGTGGTATATCAGTCGGATCAGCCACTAGCAGTTCTTCCCCCACCCCCTTACGAGCAGGAGCTGTTGATGGAAGTCAACGGGATTTGGTATGATCGGTAGAAGCTCGGGATCCGTCGAGATCATCTAGGATTCAAGTGGTCTAGAATAGGCACCTCATCCCATCAGCAGCCTCCAGCTCCAAGCGGACAGAGCAGCCAACATCAGCAGCAACCCCAGTACTCTCAGCCACAACAATACTACCATTCGGGTCCTCATCCCTACCAACATGGACATCAGTGGAGGCAACACCTGTAGCAGCCTCATCAATAGTATTCTCAGCCTCCCCCTCACCAGTACCAGCAGAGCCAACCTCATTTCTAGCGAGGCAAACCGTCTGATACTCATGGACCAGCCTATGAGAACCTATCCCTTGATGATCTAGCCCGCTTACTCTCATACCAACAGGCATCCTTCAGGTAGGAGATGGACGAGTTTAGGCAAGAGATGAGGAAAATAATTAAGGGCAAATCCGCCATACCCGCTCAGATTGAACCGAACTTGAACAATATAAAGAGGAAGTTTCAGAAGGTACAATTCACAGAGACCACCACACCTAGTGATTCATTGGGTGATATTTCTTCCTACATATTTGATGCTAATTTTATGACACTTAGGAGCGGTATGATGCCAGCTGGCAGCGCCTCGTCTGAGCGACGACCCGATGATGATCCAAGAGCGCCAGATGAGGAGGATAGCGGTGCTGATGCCGCTGAAGATGTTGATGACGGTGGTGTTGACGCCACCAAGGATGCTGATCTAGTCAACGGTACTAAGGCCGTCGGTTCTCCAGATGCCGTTGGCGGTATTGATGACACCATTCGACGTGATGCTAAGCTAGAGCGTCGTGCTGATGCTACAAAGACAGATATCGTGGGTGGTACTGATACCACATTTCTATTCCAGCTGTGTTTCCTCCTGTTTTTTTTTATCTCAAGACAATATCAAAAAGACCAAAAAAATTAATAAAGGAATGGTTTCTTCATCTATGCCAAGTCCATATGTGTTTCATGATGATTCATCTATGGGCTCCATTCATTCACAGAAGCAAAAACCTCTTCCTCACCCTCTATATGAGGAGGGTCCAACTATCCCCTTCCCTCAGGCACTTGGTGCAGGGGAAGAAAATAGAAAATAAAAAAAAGCACAACAGTTAGAGTTTAGCCATCAAATGATTGATAGATTTCATATCCAGCTGACTCTACAGGAGTCACTAGAGCACATCCCTCTTTTCCAGAAGCACTTGAGAGAGAAGACCACTATACACAGGAAGAAGATGAATCACGTTGCAAAGATCCTTGTGATGACTCGTGCCACATGTTTCGCTATTTAGAACTAATTGCCAGCCAAGAGACCTGACACATGATCTCCATATGTCAGATGCCACATTCATGAGAAGTGGTTCGATCGTACCCTATTAGATAGTGGTTCTTCGATTAACCTTCTTCCGTCGACCTTACTCGATCGATTCGAGTTTGGCCCTCTTAGACAAAGTAAGACAATCCTTTAGTTTGCTGGTAGATCTTTTAAGAGACTGAAGAGGTTACTTAAGGACGTTGTCGTCACAATTCAGGGTCTGAAATTCCCTGTTGGACTTTGTTGTATTGGACATGGAGATCCCTGGATCCGTGACAGATACCCCCATCATCTTAGGACGACCATTCTTGGCCACAACCGAGGTGATGACCGACCATGATAGTGGAAAGGTATACTTTTGCGTCGAGGGTGAAAGTATACAAACAAGCATGATCGAGGAGACCAGAGTCAGAGATTCCAATGCTCAGATCAGATGATGACTCCGAGCAAATGACAGAGGACGAGCTAGACATCCACCAAGAGTGTGACTTTGTGATTACAGATGATGAAGCAGTTTGGGCAAATCCTACATCACGAGCTCTTATCACATCTCTAGAATTGTAGATTCACATATCATAGCAGATGAGAGTTCCGAGAGCACACTCATGGAACAGGGTACAATAGAGGTTGTTTATCATGGCCAGGATAGAGAAGATGATATCGTTTCATACGCTTCAGATTTAGATCCCTCAAACACAGACACTGATTTTGACTGGCAGGAGTTCGATGAATATTTACCGTGTCTTGTGCCTATAGAGCTGACAGTTAGGGCGAAGAGAGAGACAGGTCCGTTGATAGATATACCAGCAGAGCCATCTTCGTTAGATTTACCACTACAGCGAGAGTTCTCACACGCAGATCTGGTAGCATTCACTCAGACATTCCAAAAGCCAGATTTACCAGCTCCCACTTGTCCAGAATTGAAGACCTTGCTGTAGAGAATGAAGTACAGATTCCTTACGGGTGAGCCAGATATGTTCCCAGTCATTATTTCAGCAGATTTGACTAAAGACCAAGAATCTCGTTTAATGGAGGTTCTTGAAAGAAACCGCAAGGCAATAGGATGGAGTGCAGCTGATCTTCAGGGGATAAGTCCGGCCATGTGCTCCCACCACAGTTATCTCGAAGAAGATGCCAAGCCCTTGCCTAAGTTCCAGTGACAGTTGAACCTGAATCTTCAAGATGTGGTCATGAAGGAAACATCTAAGTGGTGGAGCACCGATTTTATCTACCCCATCTTCGACTCCAAGTGGGTTAGTCCATTGCATGTGGTACCCAAGAAGACGAGTATCACCACAGTTGTGACTGAGTCTGGAGAGGAGATAGCTACCCAGGTACCTACATCTTGGAGGGTCTGTGTAGACTACAGATGATTGAATCATGCCACCAAGAAGGACCATTTCCCGCTACAATTCATAGATCAGATCATCGAGAGACTAGTTGGGAGAAGTTACTACTGCTTTATAGATGGGTGTTTGGGATACAAACAGGTGGCCATAGCGCCAGAAGACCAAGAGAAAATAACTTTCACATGTCCATTTGGAACGTATGCTTTTACATGGATGCCCTTTGGGTTATGTAATACCCCAGCTACATTCCAAGGGTGCATGCTCTCTATTTTCTCGTACATGGTTGGTGAATTTTTAGAGGTCTTCATGGATGAATTCTCGGCCTACGAGGATAGTTTTGATGCATGTCTTGATTACCTAGACCGAGTACTTCAGCACTACATCGAGGCCAACTTAGTATTATCTTGGGACAAGAGTCACTTCATGGTGACTCAGGGGATGGTCCTTGTCCATATAATCTCCAACAGGGGCATGGGGGTCGGCCTGGACAAGGTGGACATCATCAAGAAACTGAATCCACCGTCCAATTTACGGCAATTGTGGCCTTTTCTGGAGCATGTTGATTTCTACTGACGATTCATACAATACTTCATCAGGATGGCCTGACCGCTCACTGATTTGTTGACAAAAGACACCGAGTTCCTTGTCGATGATAAGTGTCTTGCATCATTTGAGACAATCAAGAACTTAGTTGTTGAGGCTCATGTCCTTCAGCCGCTTGATTGGTCTCTCCCATTCGAGATCATGATGGATGCCTCTGATTTTGCTGTAGGGGCCATGCTAGAATAGAGGAGGGACGGATTACTGTATGCCATTCACTATGATAGCCGTACATTGACTATGCTAGCTGTACATTGGATACCGCTCAGCGGAACTACACAGCCACAGAGAAAGAGATACTATCAGTAGTCTTTGCCTTGGATAAGTTTCGATCTTACATTATCGGATCTAGAGTGACTATCTATACTGATCACACTGTCATTCAATACCTCATGGCAAAGGATGCCAAAGCTAGATTGACCAGGTGGATCCTTCAACTCCATGAGTTTGACATAGAGATTAAGGATAAACTTGGAGTCAAAAATGTGGGGGCGTATCACCTCTCCCATTTAGAGAACCTTGAGGATTCAGATCAGATCACACCTATTACAGAGACATTCCTAAATGAGGTGATCCTTGCGATCACCTCACTTCCATGGTACGCCGACATTGTGAATTATCTTGTCGCAAAGAAAGTTCCACAAGGTTGATCCAGACAACGACTTGAGACCTTTCTTGTGAAGGCTAACTCATACCATTCGGAAAATTCCACTCTTTATCATGAAAGGTGGGACAACATCTGGAGACGGTGTATTTCTCAAGAAGAGCAGCATAGCGTCCTCACCTATTGCCACAAGCTTGAGGTAGGAGGACATCATTCTGGTAGATGACCAACACAAAAGGTGCTCTAATCTGGCCTTCGGTGACCTATCAGATGAATTCGTGAAGAGATGTACTAACAGAAAATAGACACTTGTGGATAGAGAGATATGATGCCAAGGCAGCCCATTCACTTCTGTGAGGTATCTGATGCATGGGGCATAGATTTCATGGGGCCCGTTTCCTAAGAGTCAGGGATTTGAGTATATTTTGCTTGTTGTAGATTATGTGAGTCGTTGGGTTGAGGCCATCCCGCCCGAATCGCTGATGCTAAGACTGTTTGTAAATTCTTGAGGAAAAATATCATTTCATGATTCAGAGTACCTAGACTTTTGATATCAGATGGGGGGACTCATTTTATCAATGACAAGGTAAGGGCCCTTGCTAACAAGTTCAACAAAGATCATAGAGTTGCCAGCTCCTTGTCATCCACAGATGAATGGTCTTGCTGAGGTTTCTAATAGGGAGATTAAGACTATATTGCAGAAGGTAGTCCGCCCAGACTAAAAGGATTGGTCACAGTTTTTGGACTCGGTCTTGTGGGCATATCGGACATCCTTCAAGACTCCATTGGGTACATCTCCATTCTGACTCGTTTATGGCAAGCCATGCCACTTACCAGTTGATCTGAAGCATAAGTCACATTGGACAGTCACTGAGATATTCTTAGATCCTGAGAGTGTAGGAGATCAGAGGAGAGAAAAATTAGCAGCCTTGGAGGAACTTAGAGATACAACCTTTTCAAGTAGCCTGCAATATAAGGAGCGAGTGAAGATATGTCATGATTCTCACATCAGCCATAAGCAGTTTGAGCCAAACCAGAGAGTATGGTTATTCGATGCCAGACTGAAATTATTTCCAGGGAAGTTATAGAGTAAATGGAAGGGACCATACTTGGTCAGAAAGGTGCATGACAACGGTAGTATAGATAAATCCGAATTATCACCTAAGTCCACCTTTTGAGTCAATGGTCAGTGCCTCAAGCCATATCTAGATCATGACCCGCTGATCGTTGACGTCGCCCCTATCCACTTTGCATGAGATGTGGTCTTTGATTCACATCATTTGCATCTCATGCCTGATTATCACTTCCTCCCGTAGTTGTATAAATCCAGTTGTCCATATCACACATTCTTTTGTCTAACACCCCATCTCATTCTTGTGATTATGCCATACTTAGGGTGTACTTTACCCCAAGTATAGGGGGATGTCCGGTTTTTTATTATTCTTTTGTTTCTTTTTACCTCTGTTTTTCTGCCTATACTTAGGGATATCTTACCCTAAGTATAGGGGAGGTAGACATTGTACATTTTAACCCTCGGTTTTCCCCTTGTGTACAATCTTCTATACTTAGGATTACTTGATCCTAAGTATAGGGGGATCACCGACTTCTATTGATTATGTTGTTTTATTCGTCGCTATAGTATAGTATTCTTTTCACTTCCTAATACTCAGCATGAGTTATGTCTTCCTTTGCAGCTCTTTGATCACTATGAGGACATAGTTCGAGCTAAGAGTAGGGGGTGTAGTATATATTGCATATATACTTTAGCCATAACTCGTACTTTCATATTTTTAATATGTCTAAAATACCGTATAAATACTTGTAAAATTCAATAAAACCAATTAATAAAAAGATGCAGATATTTCTTCAAAATTCCTTTTGAATATACTGATTAATAAGTCGTGTTAAAATATTTTGAAAGTAGTTTGAAATTTTTGAAAACTATTTGAAAAATATTTGAAAGATATTTCAACCTTTGTAAAAATATTTTGGCTTGTAAAAAAATTTCTTTTCTTTGTGTGAAATAAAATTATTTTGTAAAACTATCTGCAAATATTTTGAAAATAGTTGAAAAATTATTTTGAAAAAATCTATATATACTTTTTGAAAAATGTTTGCAAAATAGTTTTCAAATATTTATAAATGTTTGTAAAATTATTTGAAATTTTATTTTGGACTTTAGTTTTTAAAATTATTTATAAAATTATTATCAAATAAGTTTGAAGAATATATGCATCACACACACAAAAAATCTAACTATATATATACTTGTATAAATTACTTATCTACCTAATTCCTGTAAATAATTAACTCACTCACGTGTAAATGTGTGTATCGTATCTACTAACCCTAACCCTTATTAAAAAAATCATTGTATATACTTGTATATAGTACTAACCCTTTTTCGTAAAAAAATCTATAAAAACTACAAAACCAATTGCATAAAAAACTCTCTTTTTACATGTGAATCATTTTTCAAAAAAATCAATAAAAAGTTAAAAGTTAAAAAATGTTTAAAAAAAATTTTACTTTCTTTTCTTTGCATTGCACATATTTTCTTGCATTTGCATGTGCATTTTTCAGGATAATATTGACATTTAAACTAAGTCTGGAATAAAATTGAAGAATGGAGCTTAGTTGGACCTTAATCCACTTAATTTAAGAGAACTGGAGTTAAGACTTTTTAGGTCCTAGTGACTTAATTCTTTGAGTCCATAAGACTATGTTCACATGTCATCTTGATTAGTCTAAGTAGAATATTTAACAACACACGCATAATTCTTTCAGACCATGGCTTATCTTGGACAAGCACTTTACACGTAGCTCTTCATGGCAGAGGTAGTGAGGGGGCATAATCTTTTAGCTTGGGGTAGCATATGAGGTTAGTACGTCTAGGCGGAACCTCTCGTCCTCCTCTAGGGAGGGAAGTGTGTCTCAACCTGGTCTGGTGATGTTGAGGTCTAAAGACAGGATGCCGTGGGATTGCAATAATGCTTCAAAAGAGGGATAGTCTACTGGTTCAAGAGGAAAAAGTCCTTATTTACATGTTGCACCTTGTATATACTTTCAAAAAAAATGCAGAATCTCCAAAAGTGGACATGCCTGATTGAAAAGTAAAATGCATGTCGGAGTGTATATACAAGTGAAAAAAGGGAATAATCAAATTCAAATTTTTGTAAGCTTGCAGCGGATGACTTGTCTACACTAGTCATGCATCCAAGGATAGGAAGCTACACTGGTTACCATCCATTCTCTTCTCCATCCCCTCTTCTTAAGCTGGTTGTACTTGAACTTAGAAGGGAATATCCCCGCTCCTCAAGGAAAGAGTTGCTAGACCGGGGGACTAGAGTTACCTTATTGAGAGAGGTTGTTTCTTTGCTACTTTTGAGATGAGGAGCTTAATTTCACTTACATTGTACAAGTAAGGATTGATAGTCATAAGAATTTGTGTATGTAGACTTATTCTGACCTGACTGTTGAGGAGACCTGAATAGGAGTCTTGTGGAACTTAGAGGCTGTTAGGTTTTAAATCCATTTCCCATTAAGGTTCCGCCACACTAATAATCAAAGGTTTGACAGAGATCCATACTACAATTTTATGAAAATAAGTTTAAAAGTCAACATTGTTCTAATTTCTTTCCTTTTTCTTTTCTTTATTTTTGTTTTCACTTATTTTCCAAATAAGTGTTTGCTAAGGGACTAGCAAAGGTAAAGTATAGGGGAATAATGAATCCACGATTCATCACCTTTATTTTTTATTATATATTTGTTTCCTTAGTCAAATACATGTAAATATCCACTATTTTCATGAAATTAGCATTTTGCATGCATTTGTTAAATATACATTTTTAACACTCTTTATATTCCAAATAAAAGAATAAAAAGAAAAGAAAAGAAAAGAAAGGATGTATTTATGAAATAAATACAGACTGACCCGAACCTCAAGAGATGGTCAAGGCTTGACCTGATCAACCAGGAATAAAGTAGGGGGCGATAGGGTTTTTAATCTAAAAAATAAAAAAAATAATTTGTAAATATTTTTCCTTGTATATTTATACAAACTTATACTATTTTATTTGTATAACCTTAAATTAATATTTTTATAAACAAAAGTTGTAAATAAAAATATTTTTTAAATAATAAAAATAATTACAAAGTAAAATCATGTATAGAATAAAAGTATTGACACTCAGAAAAAGCCGTAAAGTAATAATTGAAAGACCAATTCCAGCTCCATACAAACTCAAATTGAATCAAACTCACTTCCATTTTACTCTAAATTAAATTATCTTTCAAATAGCTATGCTTTCATAATTTTTGGAGTTATAGTTGAAAAGTCGGTTTTTTGGGGTGGTTTGTGCAATTTTACCACTTACTTACTGAATATATACTTGTTCATATTTATTTTTATACATAATATACATAATTGTAAATAATTTCTACATTATTAAAAATAAAAACAAAAAATTTAAAAAAATTACTTAAAAATAATTTCCTTATTTGTCTATGTGTATATTGTACTATATGTATATATTACTTGTATACAAGTAATTTCATTACATAAAAATCACCAAAAATTTTAATATCTAACATTAATTAATTAAAATAATATAAAATATGAAAATTAGATTTATTTATTTAATTTATTCATTTATTTGATTTGAAAACCTACCATGTATATAAGATTATATTTTTTTACCTTAAATAACCACCATTAAGGTAGCTAATTAATTTTTGTAAATTAATTTGTCAGTTATTTTATTTAATTCTGAATTTTGTTTTTAATTTATTTATTTAGTAATATATTTTATTTATTTAACCACTAAATACTTACCTTTTTTGTAATTATTTCATTTTTTATTTTTCTTTTCTTTTTTATTGAGCTCTTCCTCCATCTTTCTCATTTTAATCAATCTTTGGTGGAGAAGGAGCCTCAATCTCGAAAACCCGTCGGTCGATAGAGGAGCCCAACCTCAGAGCCGTTCGATGATAGCGGACCGGTTGTCGTTGAGGCTATCACGATGCCCGCCTCCCTTAGGTTAGATCCAATTTTTTCTGCATATTTCATCTAGACTAATCATAGCATAGTTTTTATTTTCAAGCTCATAGATCTAGATCCATAATTTTCATCACTAATTTTTATCCGATCATGATCCGAATCCAATTTCATATCATCTCTCAAATCTCTCCATTTCACATTCTATCTCACATGATCTCTCAACTCTGGCCACGCACGGTGGCCGGAGACTCGAATCCATTCCTCATTTTTCGTCGGATCCCCATTCACGCATTCCATTTTGATTTTGAGACCGAGCCGTCGTGCTCGTGTCCTCATTTGTTTATAAATAAAATAATAATAATAATAACAATAATAAAATACCAAGTTTTTTCTCTAACATTTGTTTTGCAGGATAAAATAAAAAATATAAAAAATTTAAGACAAAAACTATTTATAGTTTCTATTCCAAAAAATAATAATAATTAAAGTTTTTTAACTTTCTTCCTTTTATTTACAAAAATAAACAAACCAAAAAATAAAACAACCGCAAATGGTGCACGCCATCAGCGTACCCGTCGCCCCTACACCGACAACCGTGGCCCTCTGGCCAGCGCAAGCAGCAGTGCCGCCCACCGTCGTTCCCATCACCGACCTATCCGCCCAACACACTCGCCGCGCTGCCCACCGCGTAAGCCTGCACAGCCTCCACCGCTACCTCCGCGCGCGCCCGCCCGCCATCTAGGGCGGAACTCCGTCCCCCTCCGCACGACCTTCTCGCCCCGCCACCTCCGAAGCCCACCTAGAAGCCGCCTCTCCCCAACACCACCCACCGTGCAAGCTTGCACAACCATCTCCACCTTCCCCTCCGTTGTAGAGCTGTATCCTCCGCCCTCTCTTGGAGCGACACCCGCGAGCTCCACAGCCTACCGTCCGCGTGAGGAGAAGAAGGGAGGCAGCCCCCTTGGCCCCCTTTTGTTGGAAGGAAACGAAGAAGATAGAGGAATAGTAACCCTTGGCGAGGGTGTTTTAATAAAATATTGGGTAAATTGCAAACACCCCCTGAAGGTTATCAAATTTGTAAAAACGTCTCCGCCTTAAGGAACAATCACGTACTACGCACATGTTTTATGGGTAAATTGCACTTTATGTTGTCTTATTTATTATTTGTTATATTTCAGTGCAACAACATTAGATATTTGTGTTTCAACCATGTGATTTAGACTTTTATTCCTTGTCTTTTCTTATAAAAATAAATGCTATTTGTGATCAGAAATTCCATAAAATTTTGTATATATTCCCGCTGTATTCCTCTTCATTGTATATAAATTTCATTTCTTTTTAATTTTATTTGATATTATTAAAAAATCAAAAAACGGTGTTATTTTCTTTGGTTGAAAGTTAAAAAATCATAAAAATTCTAATATTGCTCAAAAATTTTCAAAAAAAGTAGATTATGTATATTTTATTATCTTTTATTTTCTATCCAATTTTCATGCATTAACTATTTATAAAACCCAAAAAATTGTAAAATACCAAAAATCTTATAAAAAACATAAAAAAATGTAGAAAAATCCAAAAATAGTGATTTCTGTTCATGTGTGTAGATATTTGTCTATAGTTTAGCATAAAAATTATTTACAGGAGTTTTAGGCACTTAAAATATTTTTAAGTTGCAAATTACTCTAGGCTATGAACTGTTCATCATTTTTGCCACTGTTTAATTTTTAGAAAATTATAAAAACATCTGAAAATTCTACAAAATTACCAAAAACATTTTAAAACATGTAAAACACAAAAACATTTCTCTGATTTTTTCTGAGCATTTTTGATATAATTGAAAAATACAAAAATAATGCTGGTGCATATTGTGACTTGTGTGTTTATTTAGCATAAAAAATCAAAAATAAAAAACCACTAAAAAATCCTTTATTTTCGAAATTTGACCACTTAGTTTTTCAATCGTGCTCCTTGTGTTCGACCCTGGTCGCTATACCCGGTAGATTAAATAGCGAAGACCGCTTACATTTCATTTATTGATTTTTTTCTCTTAAGTGGTTGTATATATATTTTTCTCGTTGAGTTAGCCAATTAATTGGGGTCTCAATGACCATTGATATATTTGCATACTTAGCCCTAGTTGATCGGTCGCTCATCACTTCCGTAGACTCTGAATCTGATGCATGCCGCGCTTCCCTCGTACTCCTCCTCAATCTCCTCCTCGATGTCTCGGCTCGCTGGTGATATCTGTGAAGATGACTAGCATCATCGTCCTCTGAGGTCTCCTCAAGTTGAGCTTCAGAGTCGGTCCTCTCCATATCCCTCACCCGATCAGGTATGATCACGGCCCGTCTGCTCCAGAGACATATGTTTAACACAATCAAATAAAAGATCTCGTGCTCAGATTTGTGAGAATCTAAGTAGTATACTTGATCTAACTGCTGCTACTACTGTTGTTTAGGCTATTGGGATTATCCTGAACCTGGGCGGGAATGGATATAATTGGGGCAGTGCGCTCATTATGTAGACGGGAAAGACATTTCAGATGAACCATCAAATCATGTACCTAGTTCATGTAGGAACACAACTCCTCCAAAATCTGTCTCTGGAAATCAATAGGACCTGAAGATGAATGCTGCGAATGTGAAGAAGAGGAAGGAAAAGAAGAACGTGAAGATTGGCCCTGATGGCCGTAGGAATGCTGCTGCCACTGGGTACGATGCTGAATGTGTGGGCTCTGCTGGCCCGACTGGTACGTTTTCTAACACCCATACTACTATTGCTGTTGTTTCGATGCTTGGTAAGGAATGTCTCTAGAGCTATGTGGTGCTGGAAGAGGTGTGGGAGTAAATGATGTGTTGTATAAGGTATAACGACATGGTAGGAGAAATGATCCCCAGAACTCGCCCGCCTAGCAGGGTCATGGGTTTACCACACACCATTTCCCTCCCACAGCATGGAGGGCTCCTCAGTAATAGTCTCTATAGATGGTAGTTGATGCTGGCAAGCATGGGCTAGAGGCTGGTCCTCTACCAATGGTTAGGGTAGCCCTGATATCTGCTCCTCCTCAATATGGTGAACATGGTCAATGGGAGCAACAGATGTTGTCACGGCAGGTACCCTCATCTTGGATACCCTCTCAAAAAGCTCCGCCATCTGCTTAGGCAGTTAGGATAAGGTATTATCCAACTCATCCATCCACCTATCGATCCTATCAACTAAAGTGAGTTTATCTGCAATGATACCCATATCAAAAGGATCTACTATAGCCTTCACTCCCCTACTGGATAAGAATGGAATGGGGGTCTCTAACTGATCTCTACTCATAGTATGTGCTCCACTCGTCTTGACCATCTGCTCGAACACCTTCCTGTTGGTGTCTGCTCCACGTGAAGTGTAGCTGCCTTCACAAGCAACACTAACCAAACCCTGCACCTCAGGATGTAGATCGAGTAAACAGACTGAACCGGGATGGTAGGCTCTAATCCGTGACAAGGACACTTCTATAAGAGATCCTTGAATCTGTCATGTATCACAAAAGGCTTCATTGGTAAGTTGGGAGAAACTCGTGATGCGTGAACACATCAAGTTAGTTCTACTCAAAGGATAGAACTTCTTCATGAAGAGGTCCTTGAACTGCACAAAGTTAGTTACAACTACCTCTAGGTTCTTCATCTAATAATCCACCTTATCCTTTAAGGAAAAAGGAAGGGCTTTAAGACTAATGTAGTATTGGCTAATCTAGGATGCTTAAGGTTAGTACAAACCAACTCAAAGTCCTTAAGAATTGCGTATGGCTCCTCGTATGCATTCACATGGAAATGAGGCAGCAATCTAAGAAACCACGGCTTCAACTCATATTCAACTTCAATCTATACTGGCCTCAATCAATTAGACATCTGATATTGCCCACGGTTGTATGCCACATCCATTGGTGCATCTTTACCCAACTGTACCTGGATAAGTTGTCCTTTCATGAGTGATTGGGTATGCTCGTATTCTGCTTACTAGGTCAACACTATATGCATTGGGTCCTCTCATTTTTCCTCTTCTCAATTATGCTTTTTAGGTGGCATCTCCTCGTCATCTTCATCAAACAAAGGATTGAAGTGAGATCTAGATGAAAAGATAATGAAATCAAATCGATCTCACCAAGGAAATGATCTTCCTCAGTAAGTAGAGAAGAAAAGGGGTTGGTTGAGATGTAACCACCCCCAAGGAGGGAATCATGATGCAATGGTTCAAAGAAAGGATTATTTCTAAATCAGGATGGTCCATTTAACGAAAAAGGAGGGTTTGGACCTGTGAAGGCATGATATTTTGGCGGTTCAAGGACAAGCTCTCAAAATTTGAGCAAATATCTGACCAATTATCCATCTTCTAATGTCAAGAGATAAGGGAATGGAGCACGCTCGATACAAAAGATCTAGTACTACTGGGTATGCTATTTTGCGGAGTTACTCACATAATACAATCAATGCAAATTCCATTGAATTGATAGACCTTCTCAACACTGAAGGACGGGGATGATGGCCTTATTATCTAGTCAATTTTTGTTTAGTGAGTGAAACAATCTTTACAATCTCATAGATGCAGTCCCTTAAGGTAGCTCCAGTTCAAGCTGGTGGAACAACAACAGGAACAAGACTACTTCTAATGGTCTGAAGAAAGTGCGTGCAATAATAGCATGGCCCTAAAAGTGAAATCAAGCACTTAGGACACAAGTCTAAGGATTTTTGGCTCTATTCCCTTACCCACTTTGTCTGGAGGTAAATACCAGCAATCAATGAGGGTTTTACTGCCTATAATACAAGGTTGCTCTTATTCCAAATTAATTAGGTCAACTTGCAATAATTCAGTCCCAATTTTAAGAGATTAGGTTATCGCTTTGAATTAAGTGACCACAAACATCGCCTAACATACAATCCCTTTTCCTTTTTCCTTAAGTTGGTAAAACCGAGGGAGAAAGCGAAAAATAGAATGCAATCGAAAATCAATGATGCATGCAATCGTTCAGAAATATTTACATCGCTTCCTAGCATTCTCTATGTGGATACATAGGCTGAATTTAAAATCTATCTATATGATGCAAGTTGAAAACTGCACCTAAGCAACAAGTTCTATTAGTGATAAAGAAGTCAATTTAATTTGGCTAAATTTAACGAATGCTATGCGTGCCTATGAATCTCCTAAGATTTTTTGTAATCGTGAATCTTATGAGATTGTGGGGTAGATCAAGCAAAAATGACCTATAATATGTCTAGTTTGATGTACTGTTTGATTCTAAAACCACACTCAAGTCGAGAACCACTCTCGACACAACTAGCACATACAAAAAAGTAATGTTTAACAGGCCTTCGTTACACTCACGAGATCTTGATCGAGAACCACTGCAAATGGGCAATTAAGTTACAAATAATTGCAACTTGAGAAAATGGATTAAATTAATCTAAATTACTTCTCTCTAATTAATTTGCTTCATGGGCTCTCTAGCAAGCAACACCAAGCTACTTGCCTCTGCGGTCCTCCAAAAGTCATCTACTCCACATGCGTACTAAATAATAATAAATTATTAGAAAATTCTAGAGATATTCAAAATATTTAATAGAGTAAAAATAACAAATCACAAAACGAACAAAATATACAATACAAGCTCAAAATAATTGGCCAATAAAACACTAAATAAATATTTTGACTGATCATTAAAATGTACCGTGTCCCCGGCAATGACGCCATCTGATGATAGTATCCGTTCTAGCATGGGCACTTAGCATTTCATGCAGAACTGAATAAAAGGTCTTTGCGAGGAGGATTTGGCTTGAATTTATAACCTAAGAAGTCTAGGGTCGATACAAGGATGCGAGGAAATTGGTGAATGATTTTTAAGTGTCAAATATTTTAAGTAGCAATTTAAAGGATGATTATATTGAGCGGATGCGTAATTCACAAAAATGTAGATTTTTAAGACAATTTTTATGCACTTAAATTATATAGACAATAATGCACAAACAATGTGATAAAGTCAAACACAATACGACAAGACACAAAATAGGCAACCTGGGTTAATAATAAAACTCCTTGAATTAATTTGATATTAATGCATGAAAACTTGTTAAATGGCGACTTTAAGCCTTAATCAATCTCAAAAGCAACTCAACACAAATATAACTTTTAACTTCAATTTACTCCTCAATGTCAATGATTAAAAATAACTAACAATTAATCATAAAAAATCAATGTGACTAACGGGTTCAATTGCTCACAAAAAGTGCATTTTTAATTTGATTTAAAGGTCTAAATAAGCATTTTTAAAAGATGAAAAATTTCATCCATTATTTTTAAATAAAACTTAATAACACAGCTCGCCAAGACATAGAGCATCACATTAGCTTTCAACGGGACGAAAATCACTTCATTTTGATATATAGATAAAAAGATATTTAATATTCAATCCAAGGATATTTTTAAAATAAAAACTACAAGTTTTTATTACAAAATATAACTGAAATGCAATTAAAATAACTATAGGGGCTAATATGAAAAATTCACAAATGCAGAGGGGCTTATTGCATTTTTGAAAAAGTTGAGGGTCGACATTGCAAACTACCCAATCACGTGCACGCTGCACATGACCTAGCTAGGCTTGATGCAAGATGCTCGGTCCACATGTAATCTTTTGGTGCTCTGCTCGAAGTTCAGATGCAAGCTCAGATACCGAGCCTTGAGGATGAAACGTTGCCTTCGATTGGCGACGTGGATAAATCTAAACTGTACAATCTCTCCCACTTTGGGAAGATCGACAATATCTACTCGTCGGGTGTTCTTCCTCTCCTCCGCGTGCGACAATGCTTGGACTGTGCTCCACTGATGTCGCTCTCGCTTCTCCTTGCTCCTCTGCCTTCGCTTAAGGTCAGATGACCTTCCTGATAGCTCTACGAAGTCGGTAGAGGGTTATAGAAGATGAGAGATACCTTCTCCTACTCTGTTGATGAAGTTTTACCGGAGTAGAAAATGTAGATCGGAGCTTGGTTTCAAAATCCAATCATTGAATCTATACCGACCTACACTGTTAGTATAAACCACATACGAGGACTATGGAAATGATTTGAGTGGATATGAGGTGAAATGATGGGATCAATCATAGTGAAGGACAATATCCCTAGATGGATTCTAGGCTTTTGAGAAGCCTAGAAGGGATCGAGGTGAAATGATGATGGAGAAGTGAAGAGGCTAACTGGAGTGATACGTGTTGGTGTGCGAATAGAGGCTAGTGAACGCCTCATGTGAAGGGTCCTATTTCTCCAGGGATGAGGACCAAGTCATGTCCATCTACGAGGAGATGGCGGAGAATTATACGGTGATGTCCCAGACTAGGGTCTACACTCAAAGGAAGCCCCTCCCTCAGGCGACCTCATATAAGAGGATTGCACGAATCGATGTCGGTCCTTCTACTTCCTTAGCAGTAGCGCATGCCGAGTCTTCAGCCGTTGACATGGAGATCATCAGTGAGAAGCTGGAACGCATCGAGATTATTGAAAAGAAGCAGTGTTGGGGCCTTACACATATTGACCAATTGGCACAGACACTGAGTGACCTGAAGACTCAGATCATGTGTCTCCAGGAGGCACAGATGGCTCCACAGCACCATCTCAGGTCATGAGTTGATCCTAGCAGCAGTAGCTCCACCCAGCCTTCTACCACATACCGCTAGGTTCACCACACCCAGGTAGAGCCCGTCCAGCAGTTGCACCGTACCACCAGCCACCACCATCTCAGGACACTCAAATGGTGGTCTACCTGCCGGATCAGCCCCTGGCAGTTCTCCTCCCTTCACCTTTCGAGTAGGAACCGTTGATGGAAGTCTATGGGAATTGGTACGACCGGTACCAACATCGGCCCTTGATCAGTCGTGACCACCCGGGATTCCTATGGTCCACCGGAGGCACCTCGTCCCAGCAGCAACCTCCATCTCAGGGCGGACATAGTAGATAGTAGCAGATAAACCCCATCACACCGAGTACCAGCAGCACCACCAACAGAGTCCTTGTTCCTACCACTAGGGACAACAGTGGAGGTAGCCACAACAGCCTCACCAACCTCTTCCTCATTACCAGCAGACTCAGCGCCATTTCCAACGAGGCAACCTGTCCGATTCTCATGGACCAGTCTATGAGAACCCAGCCCTTGACGACCTTGCCCGTCTACTATATGATCAGCAGGCATCCTTCCAGCTAGAGATGGACGAGTTCCGACAAGAGATGATGGATATCATCAAGGACAAGGCCGCCATACCCACTCATATCGAACCGAACAACCTCAATAGGAAATATAAGCAGGTATAGTTTACAGAGACTACTACTCCTAGTGATACTTTGGGTGATTTATCTTCCTATGTGTTTGATGATGATTTTGTGACACTTAGGAGTGGTAGTATGCCAGTCGGTGGTGCCTCGTCTAAGCGATGACCACTTGGAGACTCTAGAGCGCCAGACGACGAGGATAACAATGCTTATGCCGCTCACGATGATGATGACGGTGGCGCTGAAACCACCAAGGATGATGATCCAGCCGACAGTACTGAGGCCGTCGTGAGTCCAGATGCAGACGATGGTATTGATGCCACCAGTATTCCAGTTGCTAAGCCAGAGTGCGATGCTGATGCATCTAGATCAGATGTTGTAGGTGGTACTGATGCCACCATTTTTCCTTCAGTTGTGTTGGCCTCCCATGTATCTCATGACAGAAAAATATAAGAAAATGGAAAAAGTGAAAAGAACAAAAATATGAATAAAGGAAATGTTTCTGTATCTCCTTCTAGTCTATATGTGTTGCATGATGATATTTGCATGGATTATATGCCTTTACCTGCAGAGGAACTTATTCTTGTCCCTTATCTCTCTGGAGAGGGTCCAACCATCCCATTCCCTCAAGCGCTGGGCTTAATGAAGGGTAATAAATCAGAAAACCCAAAAAAGACACACCAGCTAGAGTTAAACCAGCAGATGATGGATCAATTTCAGATACAACTGACTCTGCAAGAGGCATTAGAGCACATCCCTCTTTTCCAAAAGATTTTGAGAGAGAAGACCACCATCCGCATGAAGAGAAGGAACCGCAATGCAGAGATCTATGTGCTTACTCGTGCCACCTGCTTCGCCTATCAGAATCAATTGCCTGCCAAGAGACCTGATGCAAGAGCTCTATATGTCAGATGTCATATCCACGAGCAGTGGTTCGATCGTACCCTATTAGACATTAGCTCTTCAATTAACCTTCTTCCAGTATCCTTACTCGATCGACTCGAGTTCGGCCCTCTTCGACAGATCAAGACGGTCCTTCAGTTTGCTGATAGGTTTGTCAAGAGGCCAAAGGGGTTATTAAAGTACATGGTCATCACAATTAAGGGTTTGAAATTCCCCGTGGATTTTGTTGTATTGGACATGGAGATCCTTGAGTCTGTTACAGATACCCCCATCATACTAGGACGTCCATTCTTAGCCAGAGCTAAGGAAGTGTCCGACCATGATAGCGAGAAGGTATACTTTCGTGTCGAGGGTGAAAGTGTACAAATAGAGACGATCGAGGAGCATAGAGCTAGAGATTTATCCTGCTCTGAGCAATCGAGCGATACATAGCAGATGACAGATGCTAAGCGAGGCGTTCACCAGGAGTGCGACTTTGTGATTACAGATGATGAGGCAGTTTAGTCCGATCTCGTATCCCGAGCTTTTGTCACGCCATGCGACATTACAAAGTTACAGATTTTGGAAGACGAGAGTTCGGAGAGCACACTTTTGGCACCGGACATATTTGAGGCTGATGATCATGGTCAGGATAGCAAAGTAGAATACATTTCATGTTCTTCTGATTCAGATCCCTCGGATTCAAGCATTGATTGGGATGACTTTTATTATTATTTGCCATCCTGATTCCCACAAAGCCGACAGCTATGGTAGAGAGTGAGACAACATAGAGTAGATATACACCAGCAGGGCCGTCTTCTATAGATTTTCACATGGAGTGAGAGTTCTCCCATGTAGATCTGGTAGCCTTCACTCATACATTTCAGAAGCTAGATTTTCCAGCTCCCAATTGTCCAGAACTGAAGCTTTCACCGTAGTAGATGAAGTATCGATTCCTTGCGGGTGAGCCAGAGATGTTCCCAGTCATTATCTCAGCAGATTTGACTGGAGATCAAGAATCTCGCATGATGGAGGTTCTTGAAAGAAACTGCAAGGCAATTGGATGGAGCATAGCTGATCTCCAGGAGATAATTTCGACCCTTTTCTCCCACCATATTTATCTCGAAGATGATGCTAATCCCTTGCGTGAGTTCCAGCGACAGTTGAACCCTAATCTTTGAGATGTGGTCATGAAGGAGATATCAAAATGGTGGAGCGCCGATTTTTTCTACCCCATCTCAAACTCCAAGTGGGTTAGTCCATTACATGTGGTGCCCAATAAGACGCGCATCATTACAGTTGTGAGCGAGTCTAGAGAGGAGATAGCTATATGGGTACCCACTTCTTGGAGGTCTCTATGGACTACAGACAATTGAATCATGCCACCAAGAAGGATCATTTCCCATTTTCGTTTATTGATGCTAGCCGGGAAGAATCATTACTGCTTTCTTGACAGGTAATCCGGCTATAATCAATTGGCCATAGTGCCCAAAGACCAGGATAAAACGACATTCACTTGTCCGTTTAGGACATATGCTTTTAGAAGAATGCCCTTTGGTTTATGTAATTCCCTAGCTACGTTCCAAAGGTACATGTTGTCCATCTTTTCAAACATGGTGGGTGACTGTTTAGAGGTCTTCATGGATGACTTTTTGGTCTACGACAATGGGTTCGAATCTTGTCTTGACTGCCTAGACCGGGTACTTTAGCACTGTATTGAGGTTCATCTTGTATTATCATGGGAGACGAGTCACTTCATGACAATTCAGGGGATGGTGCTTAGCCATATCATCTCCAACATGGGCATGGAGGTCGATCCGACCAAGGTGGATATCATCAAGAAACTCAATCCACCGTCCAACTTGCGGCAGCTGCGGCCTCTTTTGGGGCATGTCAGTTTCTACCGACGTTTCTTTTAGGATTTCAGTCGTATTGCCCGACTGCTTACTGATCTGCTGATTAAAGACACTGAGTTCATTGTAGATGATAAGTGACTAGCATCATTCGAGACTCCCAAAGGATTAGTTGTTGAGGCTCTTGTCCTTTAGCCACCCGATTGGTCTCTCCCATTCGAGATCATGATGGATGCTTCTGATTTTGTTGTAGGGGCTTTGCTACGACAAAGGAGGGATGGTTTGCCGTATGCCATTCACTACGCTAGCCGGACTTTGGATGCCGCTCAGAAGAACTATACTGTGACTGAGAAGGAGATGCTAGTTGAAGTCTTTGCTTTGGACAAGTTCAGATCGTATATTCTTGGATCTAGAGTGACGATATTTACAGATCACACCGCCATCAGATACCTCATGGCAAAGAAGGATGCCTAAAGCTGCTTGACCAGATGGATCCTTCTACTCCAGGAATTTGATATTGAGATTAAGGCTAAACCTAGAGTAAAGAATGTGGTGGCAGATCACCTCTCCCATTTAGAGAATCTTGAGGATTCAGATCGGGCCTATTACAGAGACCTTCCCAGACGAGGCGATACTTGCTATCGATTCTCTCCCATGGTACACTGACATTGTGAACTATCTTGTAGCCAACAAGGTTCCACAAGGTTGGCCCAAGCAGCAACTTGAGACTTTCCTTGTGAAGGACAAGTTATATCATTGGGAGGATCCCATCCTTTATCATGAGGGACGAGATAGCGTCTAGCATCGGTGCATTCCTCAGGAGGAGCACCATAGCATCCTCACGTGCAGTCACAAGCTTGAGGCAGAATGACATCACTCTGAGAGGAGGACTGCACAGAAAGTGCTCCAATCCGGCCTATGGTGGCCTACCCTCTTCAAGGATTCTGATGAATTCGTGAAGAGGTGTACTGACTGTCAGAGGATGGGCACCTGAGGACAGCGTGATATGATGACGATGCATCCTATTCACTTCTGTGAGGTTTTTGACACACGGGGTATCAATTTCATGGGTCCATTCCTTAAGAGTCAAGGATTTGATTACATTTTGCTTGTTGTGGATTATGTGAGCCATTGGGTTGAGGCCATCTCACCCGAACAACAGATGCTAAAACTGTTTGTAGATTCTTGAGGAAAAATATCATTTCACGGTTCGGGGTACCTCGAGTTTTGATATCTGACGGGGAGACTCACTTTATCAACGACAAGGTAAAGGCACTTGATAACGAGTTCAGCATTGACCATCGTATTGCCACTCCATATCACCCTTAGACTAATGGTCTTGCTGAAGTATCGAATAGGGAGATCAAGACGATAGTGCATAAGGTTGTCCGCCTAGACCAAAATGACTGGTCAAAGCTATTGGACTCAGACTTGTGGGACTATCGTATGTCCTTCAATACACCTTTGGGTTCATCTCCCTTTCATCTCATTTATGGAAACCCATGCCATTTGCCAGTGGAGATCAAGCATAAGTCACTATGGGCAGTCACTGAGTTATTATTGGATCCTAAGAGTATAGGAGACCAGAGGAAAGCAGAGTTGGCAGCCCTGGAGGAGTTGAGAGATACAGGATTTTCAAGTAGCCTACAATACAAGGAGAGAGTGAAGATATGGCATGATTCCCATATCAATCATAAATAGTTTGAGACAAACCAGAGAGTACGGTTATTCGATGTTAGGTTAAGATTATTTCCAGGGAAGTTGCAAAACAAATGGAATGGACCATGCATGGTCTGAAATGTGCACGGCAATGGAAGTTTTTGTATATCTGAAGTGTCATCTAAATCCACCTTTAGTGTTAAAGGTCAGTGCCTGATGACACGAAAAACCCGAACAACTAAGGATGAAGAAATAGAACTAAGGTCGTTGCGACCTCAGTTGCTCAGAGTCCCTGGGTCAATCAAGAAAATGTAAAGCAGACCACCAAAATCAGAGAGAAAACAATCAAAACACGATAGCGGCCCTGGCTATTAGATTAGCCTGGTATAACAACCAGGGTCGGACTCAGGGAGCACGTGATGGCCTCGGAGCCTACGAAGTAGTCTAAAAAAGAATTAAAAATAAAAGACAAGTGTTTATGGTGGATTTTCAATTGTTTTAAATTGTTTCTGGATTTTTAATTAATTAAGAAAATAAAGAAACAAGGGAAACAACCAATTTCAAACAATTATTTAATGCATCAAAAATCAATCAAAAATTCAAATAAATTTTTTTTGTGTATTTTATAATTTGTACTGTTTTTAGTGAATTTTTGGTATTTTCTGATTTGTATTTAATTTTCTAAAAATAAAACAATGTAAGAAAATGAAGGTACTGTCCAGCCGAGCTTGAGGGACTTAGATAAAATATCTAAAAGTCCCCAATAAGCCAGGAGGTAATTTTCCTGTAAAGAGAAAGAAACAAGGAAAATTTAGGCACCTTAATTATTATTTTTGGGTTTTTAGATTAATTATTAGAATTTTTATGAGTTTTTAGGTGTTTTTCAATTTTTATGAGTTTTATGTAATGAAAAATGACAAAGTTGGCCAGGAAATCACAATAAAAGCAACAGTAGCTAAATTTTTTTATAATTTTTAGATGAATTTTAATATTGTTTTTGTGATTTTTAAAATCAGACAGTAAGGAAAAAGGTTGTTTTTGAATTTTTAAAAATATAAAATCAAAACAAAAATGTCTCCAAAAATTCTAGAAAATTTTACAACATGGCAGGAGCCATGTGTCCAATTTTCATTGAATTTGGAGTTAGTTTGATATTTTATTCAAAATTAAAACCTAGGTAAAGTGCACAGGGACCTGTACGCAAATATCCAAAGCTCCAGGGGGTCCGATGCAAAATTCCCAAGAAATCACGCGCGCGACGCGTGTCTGGGGCACATAGGGACCTATTTGCAAACAAAACCAAGTTCTGGGACTATTTGGTAACAGGTACTAAAAGTCCGAGGACCTGATTGTAAATTACCCACAAATAAACGCACATGCACGAATAAACCATGCACAGGGGTATAAATGCAAATATCTAAAAAGATTCATCCATTGAGTAACATCCAGGAACTACAGGACTAAGCATGCAAATTACCCAACAAAGCACGTGTCGACGCACGTGCTACACTACAGACAGGGACATATATGCAAATAAAATAAACTTCAGGTCCAAAGTGCAAATAAACCAGAAATAAAACAACTAAACTATATATTTACAGGACTAAATAATAAAAACTAAAAGCAGAGCGGCCTAAGGACAATTACCCCTTTATTATATCTCGAGGGCCGTTGGATGGGCGCCACGTGTGAAGATCTACGGCTGGGAAGGGTGGCGCCCAACGCAAGACTCCTCGGGCTGATCGGACGGTCAGGGCCTCGCCACGTGGGGGACCGAACGGAGGGGAAGCGCTGTGGCTAAACCTCGGCCATCGGACGGTCCAGATCGCTCCTCCAAAGATCTGACGCTGCTGGTGGCTCCTCAGACGGACGCTGTGATGCGAACTGGAGCGGGAGGTGCATCGGACGGCTCTGAAGGATGGAGGGCGAACTGGGCTCCGGCAAACTTCGTCGGGCTCGTGCAGGCGCTGGACTCCTCCTCGAAGGCCTCTGATGATCGAAGAAGGAGCGTGGAGGCCTTCCGCGTCGAATGGTGGTCTCCGATGGCCCAACGGAGCTCCGAGGAGCTCAGGCGGAGACAGCGGAGGTGAAGCTGCAGGACCCGATGGTCCAAGCCCTCAGATGGGCTCGGATGACCCTGCATAGTGCACCAGCAACCTCGCGCGTCGAGGGCAAATTGCCTCGACCCAGTGAGAGGGGGTAACGGTGACTGGTGAGGTGGTGCGGTCGAGCTCCGGTGAGGGGAGGACGGTGAAGCTCGAAACCCCAGCTCATGTACGAGCTGGGTTGAATGGATGGGCGGAGAAGGTGCGCGGGGGAAGGGCAAATGTGATGGGGGATTCCGATGATCGAACGGAAGGGGGAGATGGCCGGAATCAACGATGGACGGCGGCGACGATAATTGGGGGAAAAACTAGAAATTAACGAAAACGGGAAGGAAACTAGGCTACCTGGGTGGTCGAGTCGACTGAATGAGCTTAGGCAGCTCTGGGTCCTTGCCTTACGGGACGTCGTGGCCCGAGGCTCTGGCGCTAGCTCCTGGCGGCGCTCGGTGGCGGAAGCTCGCCGGATCGATGTCTCCTTGCTCCCTCCTCGCTGCAACACCCTCTGGAGCGAGCTGTCACTCTCGACAAGATGGTGGAGGTCACGGGGTGGTGAACAAATGAGCCAAAGATACGCAATAGGGTGGCGGAGCTGGGAATTTATATGGGTGCAGGTCCGGGAAGAAAGGCCCGGGTCTGGCTCGATGGAGCACGGATCCCTAGGCTGGAGATCGGGCGAGGTTCCCGGACCATAGGAGTGTCATTAGGACCCTGGGTTTGGCAGAATGAGGATCGGGTTTAGGCAGTAAATTGAGGAGAAGTCGGGTCGCCCGCCTAATACCCGTGAGAGGTGGTCCTGGGGGGGAGTTGACCGGGCGGTCAACAACCCGCGTGGACCAATGGGTAACGGCCATTTGGAAAAGATTTGAAAAATTAATTAAAAATAGTAAATGGCCATTTTATTAACAAGTCAAAACATGAAATATTTTTGTTTTAATTTTTTCTATTTTTTGGTGATTTTTAATTAATTTTTCAAAATAAAAATAGGGTATTTACATAATAAGGCTATAGATAGGTATATGTACAATATAGGGTTTTTATTTTTTTGATTTTTAATTTGTTATTTTTGAAATTTTTTTTCCATTTTATATTTTATTTATTTATAACATAAAATAAGGAATAAAAGGGTATTTTTATTTTATTTTTATTATTTATATACAATAGTGAAATAAATAGGTATATACATCTATGTACATGGTATATTTACAATATTATTTTTGGTTTTTCATGTTGTGCTTTTTATTTTGTTTTTGTTTTAATGGCTTTTATTTTATTTATTTACAACATAAAAAGTAGCATATTTACAAATTTTATAAGAATCAATTTTATTTATTTATAAGGCTAAATAAATATACCTGTGTGGACTATATACATGTGATCTCTTTTTATTTTCTTTTTGATTTTTTTTCTATTTTTATCTTGATTTTATATTTATGAATATATACAAGTATTTACAAGCCCATTTTATTCTGTTTTTGGAGGAAAATATTTTTATTATATTTACAGGTATATTTACACACATGAGCCCCTATCTCCCTCTACTTTGACTTTTATGCGGTCAGGCCCATGCTGAGCCCTCCCTTGGGTTAGGTTGCTCAATATTTATTCTATTTCCCTCTTTTTCTTTTTGATCTTTATTCTTTTATTTTTGCACAAAAACATGCTAATTATTATTTTTTACACCATGCATGCTTTTGGTAATTATTTATATTTACAAATATATACATGCATTTGCAAAGGTTTTTGTAGCTAAAATATAAGAATAAAGAGTGATGAATGAGTATTCATCACCCCCCTATACTTAACTTTGCTAGTCCCTTAGCAAACACTTATTGAAAAAGAAGTGAAAGAAGAAGAAAGAAAAAGAAAAAGAGAAGAATGTACAAGGATCAAGGTTGATTATTAAACTTGCCTTCATTAAATTGAGGTATGGAGCTCGATCAGATCTTTGGATTATTAATGTGTCGGAACCTTATTTGGACTTAAGCTTAAAACTCAACAGCCTCTAAGTTCCGCTAATCTCTAATCAAGACTCCTCAATAATCCAGGTCAGAACAAGTCATCAATCACAAACCCTGAAGACCATGAATCTTTCCTTGTCCTGTGAATGTGAGGTATAAGCTCTCCACCTCAGAAATGGCAACTTGACAACCCTCCCCAACAAGGTAACTCTATGACCTCAATCTGGCCACTCTTTCCTCAAGGAGCGGGGTATTCCCTTCTAAGTTCAAGTTCAACCAACTCAAGAAGAGGAGGAAGAAGAGAATGGACCATGGCCAGTGTAGCCATGTATCCTTGGAAGCTCGACCAGTGTAGCCAAGTCTCCCTGCTGCAAGCTACATAAGGTGGATCATGAATCTCAAGCTTTGCTTATTGCACTCTATATACATACTCCGGTGGGATTATCATTTTCTCTCAGACCCACCACTTTTTTGGAGTTATTTTCTTTTTGCATTTTTTTTCAAGTGCATCTATACAACATATACATGTGCAGCATATATACAAGGAGTTTTTCCTCTTGAGCCAGTAGACTATCCCTCTTTTGAAGCTTTATTGCAACCCACAACTCCCGTCGTTAGACATCATGGTAACCAGACCAAGTTGAGACGCACTTCCTTCACTAAAAGAAGAAGAGACGTTCCGCCTAGAAGTACTACCCTCATATGCTACCCCAAGTCAAGGAAGACTGCCTCCTCACCACCTCATCCGTAGAGAGCTCGGTGCAAAGTGCTAGTGTCCAAGTAAAGCCATTGTCCCTATGAGTCATGTGTTGTTTTTAAGTGCTCTACTTAGGCTCATTGAGATGACATGTGATCATAGCCTAGTGGACTTAAAGAATTAAGTCACCATGGACCTGAAAAGCCTTAAACCTAAGCCCTATAAGGTTCCTCTTATAAATTAGGTGGATTAAGATCTTAATCAAGCTCCATTTCTCAATTTGATTCCAGGCTAGTTTAAATGTCAACTATAATCCAGAAAAACTATATACATATGTACAAAAGATGCTATTTACACAAATTTTACAAACATGCAAAATTTTTGAAAAATGTTTTGAAATCATGAATGGATGATGCATGAAGTGCAAATTTTGCATGAGTATTTACACACATTTACACGAGATTTTTGCAAACATTTGATTTTCAAAACATTTTGGAAAATTTTTGTACTATATACATAATTTTGATACAAAAATATTTATACAAGCTTTACACAAAAGATTTTTGAAAACATTTTACAAAAATAATTTGTACACTAGCTATTTAGGTGCAAATAAAAGAATGTATATGTACATGAAAAATTTTTAATTTTTGTGTTTTTTTAGGGTTTTAGCCATTTTTTAATTATTTACACACTCACACAAAGTACGAGTTATGGCTAAAGTATATATGGAATATATACACACCCCCCTATACTTAGCTCGAACGATGTCCTCAGAGTCAAGAGCGATGAAGAAGACATAACTCGTGCTAGGTATAGGGAAGTGAAAAGGAAGGCTATATACAAAGACGAATGAATGAAAAGAAAGTCAAAAAGATCTCGGGTTTTCCCCCTATTCTTAGGATCAAGTAATCCTAAGTATAGCAGGCTGTACACAAAGGGAAAACCAAGTGGAGAATGTACAAGGTCTACCCCCCCCTATACTTAGGGTAAAATATCCCTAAGTATATGCAACAAAATCAGGGGTAGAAAGAAGCAAAAGGAAACTCAAAGGTCCTACATCCCCCTATACTTAGGGTAAAGTACACCCTAAGTATAACATAATCAAAAGATAAAGAAAGGGATGTGGGACTAAAGAATGTGATGATATGGACAACTAGATCTATACAGGTCGGAAGATCAGTGAAAATCAGGCGTGAGATGCAATAGATGTGAGTCAAAAGACCACATCTCACGCAAAATGAATCGAGGCAACATTAACGACCCGCGGCTCATGATCTAGAAATGGCTTGAGCCGCTGGCTGTTCACTCGAAAGGTACTCTCAGAAAATAACTCGGATATATCAATGCTACCGTTGTCGTGTACCTTTCTCACCAGGTAAGGTCCCTTCCACTTGCTCTATAGGTTCCCTGGAAATAGGCGAAGCCTCGCATCAAACAGCCATACTCTCTGCTCAGGCTCAAAATGCTTGTGGCTGATGTGAGAATCATGCCACTCCTTCACTCTCTCCTTATAATGTAGGCTGTTTGAGAAGGCGGTATCTCTCAACTCCTCCAGGGTTGCTAACTCTGCCCTCCTCTGGTCTCCTACACCATCTGGATCCATAAGTACCTCAGTGACTGCTCAAAGTGACCTGTGTCTCAGCTCAACAGGCAAATGGACGGCTTGCCATATACGATGCGAAAGGGAGATGTGCCCAATGGTGTCTTGAAAGACGTCCTATATGCCCACAAGACCGAGTCCAAATGTTGTGACCAATCCTTTCGGTCAGGGCGGACGACTTTATGCAATATAGTCTTGATCTCCCTTTCGACACCTCGGCTAGACCATTCGTCTGTGGATGGTAAGGTGTAGAAACACGATGGTCTATACTGAACTCGTTATCAAGGGCCTTCACCTGGTCGTTGATGAAATGAGACCCCCCATCTGAAATCAATACTCGAGGTACCCCGAACCGCGTGATGATGTGCTTCCTCAAAAATCTGCAAACTGTCCTCGCATCAGCGGCTCGGGCGGGGATAGCCTCACCCAATGACTAACATAATCTACGGCCAATAGAATGTACTCAAATCCCTGACTCTTAGGGAATGGACCCATGAAATCGATGCCCCATGCGTCAAAAACCTCACAGAAGTGAATGGGCTGCATCGGCATCATATCACGCTGTCCACAAGTGCCCATCCTCTGACAGTCAGTACACCTCTTCACGAACTCATCAGAGTCCTTGAAGAGGGTAGGCCACCACAAGCCGGATTGGAGCACTTTCTGTGCTGTTCTCCTCCCAGAATGATGTCCTCCTGCCTCAAGCTTGTAGCAGTAAGTGAGGACGCTATGGTGTTCCTCCTGAGGAATGCACCGACGCCAGACGCTATCCCCTCCTTCGTGGTAAAGGATGGGATCCTCCCAGTGGTAGGACATGGCCTTCGCAAGGAAGGTCTCAAGCCTCTGCCTGGTCCAATCTTGTGGGACTTTCCCAGCAACGAGAAAGTTCACAAAATCGGCATACCATGGGGAGTGAGGAGATAGCAAGGATCGCCTCATCTAGGAAGGTCTCACAAATGGGATCAATATGCTTGGACTCCTCAGGCTGCTCTAAACGGGAGAGATGATCCGCCACCACATTCTTGACTTCAGACTTATCCTTGATCTCAATGTCGAACTCCTGGAGTAGAAGGATCCATCTAGTCAGTCTGGCCTTGGCATCCTTCTTTGCCATGAGGTATCGGATGGCGGTGTGATCAGTGTACAAGGTCACTCTAGATCCAATGATGTAAGATCTGAACTTATCTAGGGCGAATACTACAGCTAGCATCTCCTTCTCTGTGACTGTATAATTCCGCTGGGCGGAATCCAATGTGCGGCTAGCGTAGTGGATAGCAAAGGGGACTCCCAATCCCTCCTCTGTCCCAGCAAGGCCCCCCACGGCAAGGAGGCATCCGTCATGATCTCGAATGGGAGAGACCAATCAGGTGGCTGGAGAACAGGAGCCTCTATAACATTCTGCTTGAGAGTCTCAAAGGACGAAAGACACTTGTCATCGACAAGGAACTCGGTGTCTTTCGTCAAGAGGTCAGTCAACGGCCGGGCAATCCTGCTGAAATCATGAATAAATCATCGGTAGAAACCGACGTGCCCCAGGAATGACCGTAACTGCCTCAGATTGGACGGCGATGCGAGTTTTCTAATGACATCAACCTTGGCCGGATCAACCTCCATGCCCTTGTTGGAGATGATGTGGCCAAGCACCATCCCTTGAGTCACCATGAAGTGACTCTTCTCCCAAGACAACACCAAATGGACCTCTATACATCGCTGGAGTACTCGGTCTAGGCAGTCAAGACAGGAGTCGAATCCGTCGCCGTAAACCGAGAAATCATCCATGAAGACCTCCAAACACTCCCTATCATGTCTGAAAAGATCGACATCATGCATCTCTGAAAAGTCGCAGGGGCATTGCATAGCCGAAATGGCATGCGTCGGAAGGCGTATGTGCCGAAGGGACAGGTAAAGGTGGTCTTCTCCTGGTCCTCAGGAGTGATGGCCACCTGGTTGTAGCCCGAGTACCCATCCAGAAAACAATAATGGCTCTTCCCTGCCAGTCTCTCAATGATCTGGTCAATAAAAGGCAGGGGGAAATGATCCTTCTTGGTGGCCTGGTTGAGTCTCCTGTAGTCAACACAGACCCGCCAAGAAGTGGGTTACTCGTGTAGCACTCTCCTCTCCCGACTCACTGATCACAGTCGTGACACCCGTCTTCTTGGGCACCACATGCAAGGGGCTGACCCACTTGGAGTCGGAAATGTGATAGATAAAATCGGCGCTCCACCATTTCGAGATTTCCTTCATGATAACCTCTCTCAGATTCGGGTTCAGCTGCCGCTGGAACTCACGCGACGGCTTCGCCTCATCCTCGAGATAGATATGGTGGGAGCACAGGGCCGGACTAATCCCCTGGAGATCTGCTACGCTCCATCCGATTGCCTTACGGTTCTTTTCAAGAACTCCCATCAGTCGGGATTCTTGCTCTCCAGTCAGATCGACGGAGATGATGACTGGGTACATCTCAGGCTCACCCGCAAGGAATCGATACTTCAGCGAAGTAGGGAGCGGCTTCAGCTCTGGACAGCTGGGTGCTGGACATCTGGCTTCGAAAGAAGCCGCGTGTATGCTGCCAAATCTGTCTGGGAGAATGAGAACGTACTCTCGCAAACTGGATCTGAAGAAGGCTGCTCAACTGAACTGTCTCTGATCTGCTCGGCATCTACCTCCTCCTCAGGTGTAGGCTCAGTAGGACTCATGTCTGGCATATAATCCTCGCAATCTGCCCAATCAGACTTTGAATCCGAGGGATCTGCATCAAACAAGGTGGCATCAGCACCACCATCATCACAACAATCCGTGCCGCGGTCAAGAACCTGCTCTGCTGCCACTGAAGTATCCTGAACCAGGAATGTGCTCTCCAAGCTCTCCTCTGCTGTCATCTATGCATCAGCGGTGTCTGAAAATGAGAGGATGGCCTGTGCTGCTGGGTCTGCCCATACTGACTCATCGTCTGTGATCACAAAATCACAGTCCTGGTGGATATCTTAGCCCGGCCTCTGTCAGCTGCTCTGTATCTGAAGTCGTCTCTGAGCATGATCTCTCTCTGGCTCGGCTGTCCTCGACCGTCTCTATTTGTACACTTTCGCCCTCGACGTGAAAGTATACCTTCCCGCTATCATGGTCAGTCACCACCTTGGATGTGGCCAAGAACGGACGACCGAGAATGATGGGGGTATCGGTCACTGAATCAGGGATCTCCATGTCCAACACTACGAAGTCCACGGGAAATTGCAGGCCCTGAATAGTGACGACAATGTCTCGCAACAACCCTTCGGCCTCTTGACAGATTGATCAGCAAATTGAAGGACTGTCCTGCTCTATCTAAGAGTGCCCAACTCGAAACGGTCGAGAAGGGCTACCGGAAGGAGGTTGATAGACGATCCGCTATCTAATAGAGTCCGGTCGAACCTCTACTCTCTAATGTGACATCTGACATAAGGGGCTCCTGAATCTGGCCTCTTGGCCGGCAGACGGTTCTGAATCGCGAAGCACGTGGCTTTCGTCAGCACATGGATCTCTGAATGGTGGTTCCTCTTCTTCCTCCTAACGGTAGTCCTGTCTCTCAACGAACGCTGAAGAAGGGGAATGTGCTGCAAAGCCTCCTGAAGAGTTAGTTGGATATGGAAACGATCTATCATCTGCTGGCTGAACTCTTCCTGATCTCTCTTTTTGGGATTTTCTGTTTTCTTCCCCTTCCCCATCTGAAGGGCTCTAGGCAAGGGCATCACTGGTTCCTTCTCAGATGAAGGACTAGGAAAAGGTCTAGACGGCTCGACGGCCGGATCCACACATACATCAAGCACCACAGTGGGACCAGAAAAAACCAAACCTTTTCCTTTATTCACAACATGGTTTCGAGATACATCAGGTGAAGGAAAAACAACAGATCTCTCTACAGGAACTCTGGTGGCCTCAGTACCACCAGTGGCTGGATCAACTGGACGTCTCGCGGCCTCAGTACCGCGCTCTGGCTCGGCATCCCGGGTGGCATCAGTACCACCTCCTCGAACTGGTGAAATGGCGGCCTCAGCACCGCCTGTGGAGTCAGCATCCTTGGTGGAATCAGTACCACCGTCATCATCTCGAGCGGCCTCAGTACTGCTCTCCTCCTCCTCATCTGGCGCTCTAGGTGGATCCTCATGATGTCGCTCAGACGAGGCACCGCCTGCTGGCATCCTACCGCTCCTAAGTGTGACAAAATCAGCATCAAAAAGGTCTGCAGACATATCATCAAATGGATCACTAGGAGTGGCAAGCTCAGTGTAGGCTACCTGCTCAGACTTCCGCTTCAGGCTGTTGGGGTTTGGCTCGATCTGGGTAGGGATGGCGGCCTTCCCTCTCACAATGTCCTGCATCTCCTGGCGGAACTCGTCCATCTCCCGTCTGAAAGTGGCCTGCTGATCCGTGAGGAGGCGGGCTATGTCATCCAAAGCGGGGCTCTCGTGGGAGCCCGACGGGTAACCTCTCTGGTAATGAGGCTGCTGGAACTGGTGCTGCTTCTGTTGAGAGGGGTATGGGTGTGGTGGATGCTGCTGCTGGTGAGGCTGCTGCTCACGCCTCCAAGACTGTCCCTGCTGATAGGGACGAGGAACATAGGAAGACTGCTGCTGCTGCTGTGAAGGGTATACTAGGGGATGCTGCTGGGGGTGGTGCTCTCTCTGCTGACTGTACTGGCCTCCCTGACCAGATGGCTGCTGCTGGGGCTGGGTACCTCCGTTCCCCCACCTGAATCCGGGATGGTCTCGTCGGATTCCAGGCTGAGGGCGGTCATACCAAATCCCGTTGACATCCATCAACGGCTCTGCATCGTACTGGGCTGGCTGGAGTACTGCCAGAGGCTGATCAGGCTGGTATACCACCATCTGCAAGTCTGGAGATGGTGGTGACTGGTAGGTGGGCTGCGGCTGCTGGTACGGCTCCGCCTGTACAAGGTGAAACTGTCTAGGCTGCTGGTGTGAGCTGGAGCGCTGGGACGAGCTGCTGTTGTTACCGTGATCGCCTCGCGACTGAAGACGGGGCTGGGAAGCCGTATGTGCCTCCTTAAGACACATGAGCTGGGTCTTCATGTCGCTCAGAGTCTGTGCCATCTGCTCCATCTGAGTGATGCCCTGGCACTGCTTCTTCTCTATCAGCTCCATCCGATCAAACTTCTCGCTAATGATGCCCATGTCCGCAGCGGATGACTCTGCCTGTGCTGCTGCTACTGCGGACGAACTGGAAGGACCGGCGTCGACCCGTGCTATCCTCTGGTACTGCACGGGTCCTGGCTGCTGCGGTCTGCCTTGAGTGTACAACCGGGTCTGGGACATCACCATGTAGTTCTCGGCCATCTCCTCGTAGATGGCCCAGACCTGGTCGTGATCCTTGGCGAAGTAAGACCCGCCACAAGAAGCGTTCACCAAGCCCTGGAGCTCTGGTGTCAGCCCGCTGAAAAAGCTCTGCACAAGGTTGGGCTTGGAAATATCGTGGTGCGGGCATCGATCAGTCAGCTCTCGGAACCTCTCCCATGCCTCATGGAATTGCTCGTTGGGGAGCATGGAGAAGTTGCTGATGAGGGCTCTCGCTGCATTGGTCCGCCCGAGTGGATAGTACTTGTGTAAGTACTCGGTGCGGAGCTGCTCCCAAGTGTAAATAAACTTCCCCAGATGCTTCAGCCAGGTGGCTGCTCTATCTGCCAAAGAGAAGGGGAAGGCAATCATCCGAATCGTGTCCTGGTCCACCTGGCGGTCGTGGACAGTGCTGCAAATCATGAGGAACTCCTGAAGGTGGAGATGGGGCTCCTCGGTGGCGAGCCCGTGGAAGCGGGGGAGCAACTGCAAGGTATTCGGGGGGAACTTAAAGTCCCCCACGATGGCTAGAAGTACGACCCAGTGGTGCATCAGCGTCGATCCGGGGTTGTGCAACTCCCGCATCGGTCTCGGTGGTCCTCCTGCCGCGGCTGCGGCGGCTGCTGCTGCTGCTGCAGCGGCTGCTGCAGCTGCATCATCCGAGATCATCGGTCCCTCTCTCCTCTGCTCGCGCTCTGCTCTCATCTACTCCATCTCTCTCCTCATGTCTAGCATAAACGCTCCCTGATCGCTCAACTGCTGCTGAACGGTCTCGAGGGAGGCGATCAGGGTGGAGTTGATCGCGCCCTGGTCCAACACAAAGTGCTCAGACTGTGGACCTCGGGAGCGATCCTCTGAACTGCCAGCCATGGCGTCTGCAAAATCAAATGAGCCAAACTCAGGTGCTGATATATCTGCCAATCTCTCCTCTGGCTCATGTCTCTCGGAACCGAAAGAAAGGGGGTCGAGGGGGAACAGGGCGGAATCATACTCGGGCTCGGAGAGCGGGTCTCGGCTCTCGCAGGCCAACCTAGATGAACGGGTAGACGTGCCCAAAAGCGGTGCAGCCAGAGGCTGCCTAAGAGATCGTCTACCCATCATCGTGATGTAGCGAGTAAGGCGGATGGTATATGGAGAAACTATGATGACAAACAAACCCCTCAGTTCACCAATGCGACGCGAGTTGAAGACCGTGAAAGTTCGGTCAAATTATCTTGTCCAATTTTATTTTGGTGAACAAACAGAATATCAGAGCGATTACGTGACCTGCTGGGATACCCGATGCTACCCCAACCGACTGTCCCGCACGAAAGAGTCGGTAATCAGTCGGGACTAGCACCGTAGGGCTCTACCTAGTGAACGGGTCACTCTCTCGCACAAGCAAACCAACCAATGAGGGGGTTGCTCTCCCCAAGACAAATTTTTAGATCAGGTGTCTTTTAGGGTCAATAGCTTAAACAGTCCCAATTTTATGGTTTTTCTTTTTAATATTTTTCAATAAAAACAAAAGGCCTAACGAATTTTTCGGTTCTCCTGATTATTAAGTCAAAAACAGGGGGAGAAGACGAAAAAGCCGATGCATGATGAAATCAATGATGCATGCAAAGATAGAAATGCGTACCTGTCTCCAGCACTCTACATGCAAAGTGATCCGCGCAGAATTGAAAGACAAGAAAGAAACTACCTATATGGTGCAACGGTGAAAACCCGAGTCCTAAACAGGCAATTTCTACTCGAAGAACCGTCTAACTGGTCACCGATCCTTAAAGCCAAAGGTCCGGTCTCGGTCTACCCCTCCTCCTCCCGACACATCGGGTTCAGGAGCAACGCTTGGCAGGGCAGGCTACGACACGTAGGCTACGAAGGGAGTGAGTCAGTTATTTTATTAATGAGTTATTAGTAGGTCCAATTAACGCTCTATGGGAACAGGCAATCAGTTAAGTGTGGGGATCCTACTAATTACGGCACAGTCAAGCAGAAAATCCTAAATCTAGGGGCTCAAGAAAAACCGCAGAAAACAGTAAAAGGCAGCAAGAAAAACCAAAAAGCCGCGAAAAAACCACGAAAAATCTAAACTAGCTACCGGGTCCCCCGAGCACACCGGTGCTCGGCGAAACAGACCCGAGAAAGAAGTCCAAGTCCAAGTCTACACCTGTATTATTACAAATAATCAAATAAAAGAAATAAAAAATCCTCGCCCACTCAGCTCTCTCTCACGCTCTCCTGCGGCTCCATGTAGAAGGGAGCCGCCTCCAAGTCTCGCGGTTGCGCCGGCTTCTCGAAAGCAGCCGCCTCGATCCTCGGGCCCTTGCAAGAAAGAGACAAAGTGCCAAACCGATAAAATAGTCGAATATGAATAAGAAATAAAAACAGGGGTATATGTGCGAAATGGCAAATAAAATCAATCAAACAAAAATCAAACAAAGACCAAAAATAAAATAAAACAAAATAAAGCAAAAATAAAAGAAAAACAAAAAACTGCGAAAAGTCGCGGACTCAGAAAGAGCCGCGGAAAGCCACGAAAAAGGAAAATCAAAAATAAAGAAAAACTACTAAGCTGTGCTCCCCGGCAACGGCGCCATTCTGATGACACGAAAAACCCGAGCAACTAAGGATGAAGAAATAGAACTAAGGTCGTTGCGACCTCGGTCGCTCAGAGTCCCTCGGTCAATCAAGAAAATGTAAAGCAGACCACCAAAATCTCAGAAAAAAATAATCAAAACACGATAGCGGTTCTGGCTATTAGATTAGCCTGGTATAGCGACCAGGGTAGGACTCAGGGAGCATGTGATGGCCTCGCGGCCTACGAAGTAGTCTAAAAAAGAATTAAAAGTAAAAGGTAAGTGTTTTTGGTGGATTTTTAATTGTTTTAATTTTTTTGGATTTTTAATTAATTAAGAAAATAAAGAAACAAGGGAAACAACCAATTTCAAACAATTATTTAATGCATCAAAAATCAATCAAAAATTCAAATAAAAATGTTTTTGTGTATTTTATAATTTTTACTGTTTTTAGTGATTTTTTAGTATTTTTCTGATTTGTATTTAATTTTCTAAAAATAAAACAATGCAAGAAAATGAAGGTACTGTCCAGCCAAGCTTGAGGGTCTTAGATAAAATATCTAAAAGTCCCCAATAAGCCTGGAGGTAAATTTCCTGTAAAGAGAAAGAAACAAGGAAAATTTAGGCACCTTAATTATTATTTTTGGGTTTTTAGATTAATTATTAGAATTTTTATGAGTTTTTAGGTGTTTTTCAATTTTTATGAGTTTTATTAATGAACAATGACCAAAATTGGTCAGAAAATCAAACACAATAAAAGCAACAGTAGCTAATTTTTTTATAATTTTTAGATGAATTTTAATATTTTTTTGTGATTTTTAAAATCAGATAGTAAGGAAAAAGGCTGTTTTTGAATTTTTAAAAATATCAAATCAAAACAAAAATGTCTCCAAAAATTCTAGAAAATTTTACAACATGGCAGGAGCCATGTGTCCAATTTTCATTGAATTTGGAGTTAGTTTGATATTTTATTCGAAATTAAAACCTAGGTAAAGTGCACAGGACTTGTACGCAAATATCCAAAGCTCCAGGGGGTCCGGTGCAAAATTCCCAAGAAATCAGGCGCGCGGCGCGTGTCTGGGGCACACAGGCACCTATTTGCAAACAAAACCAAGTTCTGGGACTAATTGGTAACAGGTACCAAAAGTCCGAGGACCTGATTGTAAATTACCCACAAATAAATGCACATGCACAAATAAACCACACACAGGGGTATAAATGCAAATATCTTAAAAGATTCATCCATTGAGTAACATCCAGGAATTACAGGACTAAGCATGCAAATTACCCAACAAAGCACGTGTCGACACACATGCTACACTACAGACAGGGGCATATATGCAAATAAAATAAACTTCAGGTCCAAAGTGCAAATAAACCAGAAATAAAACAACTAAACTATATATTTACAGGACTAAATAATAAAAACTAAAAGTAGAGGGGCCTAAGGACAATTACCCCTTTATTATATCTCGAGGGCCGTTGGATGGGCGCCACGTGTGAAGATCTACGGCTGGGAAGGGTGGCGCCCAACGCAAGACTCCTCGGGCTGATCGGACGGTCGGGGCCTCGCCACGTGGGGGATCGAATGGAGGGGAAGTGCTGTGGCTAAACCTCGGCCATCGGACGGTCCAGATCGCTCCTCCAAAGATCTGACACTGCTGGTGGCTCCTCAGACGGACGTCTGTGATGCGAACTGGAGCGGGAGGTGCATCGGACGGCTTTGAAGGATGGAGGACGAACTGGGTTCCGGCGAACTTCGCCTGGCTCGTGCAGCTGCTGGACTCCTCCTCGAAGGCCTCTGATGATCGACGAAGGAGCGTGGAGGCCTTCCGCGTCGAATGGTGGTCTTCGATGGCCCAACGGAGCTCCGAGGAGCTCAGGCGGAGCCAGCGGAGGTGAAGCTGCTGGACCCGATGGTCCAAGCCCTCAGATGGGCTCGGATGACCCTGCAAAGTGCACCATCAAACTCGCGGGTCGAGGGCAAATTGCCTCGACCCTGTGAGAGGGGGTAACGGTGAATGGTGAGGCGGTGCGGTCGAGCTCCGACGAGGGGAGGACGGTGAAGCTCGAAACCCCATCTCCTGTGCGAGCTGGGTTGAATGGATGGGCGGAGAAGGTGCGTGGGGGAAGGGCGAACATGATGGGGGCTTCCGATGATCGAACGGAAGGGGGAGATGGCCGGAATCAACGATGGACGACGACGACGATAATTGGGGGAAACTAGAAATTAACGAAAACGGGAAGGAAACTAGGCTACCTGGGTGGTCGAGTCGACTGGGAATGAGCTTAGGCAGCTCTGGGTCCTTGCCTCACGGGACGTCGTGGCCCGAGGCTCTGGCGCTACCTCCTGGCGGCGCTCGGCGGCGGAAGCTCGCCGGATCGATGTCTCCTTGCTCCCTCCTCGCTGCAACACCCTCTGGAGCGAGCTGTCACTCTCGACAAGACGGTGGAGGTCACTGGGTGGTGAACAAAGGAGCCAAAGATACGCAATAGGGTGGCTGAGCTGGGAATTTATATGGGTGCAGGTCCGGGAAGAAAGGCTCGGGTCCGGCTCGATGGAGCACGGATCCCTAGGCTGGAGATCGGGCGAGGTTCCCGGACCATAGGAGTGTCATTAGGACCCTGGGTTTGGCAGAATGAGGATCGGGTTTAGGCGCTAAAATGAGGAGAAGTCGGGTCGCCCGCCTAATACCCGTGAGAGGTGGTCCTGGGGGGGAGTTGATCGGGCGGTCAACAACCCCCGTGGACCAATGGGGAACGACCATTTGGAAAAGATTTGAATAATTAATTAAAAATAGTAAATGGCCGTTTTATTAAAAAGTCAAAACATGAAATATTTTTGTTTTAATTTTTTCTATTTTTTGGTGATTTTTAATTAATTTTTCAAAATAAAACTAGGGTATTTACATAATAAGGCTATAGATAGGTATATGTACAATATAGGGTTTTTATTTTTTGATTTTTAATTTGTTATTTTTGTACATTTTTATTCTCATATTATATTTTATTTATTTATAACATAAAATAAGGAATAAAAGGGTTTTTTATTTTATTTTTATTATTTATATACAATAGTGAAATAAATAGGTATATACATCTATGTACATGGTATATTTACAATATTATTTTTGGTTTTTCATTTTGTGCTTTTTATTTTGTTTTTGTTTTAATGGCTTTTATTTTATTTATTTACAACATAAAAAGTAGCATATTTACAAATTTTATAAGAATTAATTTTATTTATTTATAAGGCTAAATAAATATAGCTGTGTGGACTATATACATGTGATCTCTTTTTATTTTCTTTTTGATTTTTTTCTATTTTTATCTTGATTTTATATTTATGAATATATACATGTATTTACAAGCCCATTTTATTCTGTTTTTGGAGGAAAATATTTTTATTATATTTACAGGTATATTTACACACATGAGCCCCTATCTCCCTCTACTTTGGCTTTTATGCGGTCAGGCCCATGCTGAGCCCTCCCTTGGTTTAGGTTGCTCAATATTTATTCTAAATATTTCTCTCTTTTTCTTTTTGATCTTTATTCTTTTATTTTTGCACAAAAACATGCTAATTATTACTTTTTACACCATGCATGCTTTTGGTAATTATTTATATTTACAAATATATACATGCATTTGCAAAGGTTTTTGTAGCTAAAATATAAGAATAAAGAGTGATGAATGAGTATTCATCAGTGCCTGAAACCATATCTTGATCATGATCCGTTGATCGTTGATGTTGCCCCTAATCATTTTGCATGAGATATGTCCTTGACTCACATAATTTGCATCTCATGCCTGATTATCACTTCTCTTCTGCTACTGTATAGATCTTGTTGTCCATATCATCCATTATTTGTAGTCTAATATCCCATTTTAATCTTATGATTATGCTATACTTAGGGTGTGCTTTACCCTAAGTATTGGGGGTATCAGATTTGTGGTTATTCTTTTGATTCTTTTTACCTCTATTTTTTGCCTTAGGGATATTTTGCCCTAAGTATAGATGAGGTAAACCCTCTACATTCTAAACCTCGATTTTTCCCTTGTGTACATACTTCTATACTTAGGATTGCTTGATCCTAAGTATGGGGGGATCACCGACCTCTATTCATTATATTCTTTCATTTGTCATTGTAATATAGCCCTTTTTTCACTTCCCAATACTCAACACGAGTTACTCTTCCTTTCATCGCTCTTTGATCACTTTCAAGACATCGTTCGAGCTATGTACATGGGTGTGTCATATATATTGTATATATACTTTAGCCATAATTCGTACTTTGTGTGTGTGTGTTAATAAAATAAAACGGAAAAATTCATAAAAGGCTAAATTCATAAAACTAAAATTCACAATAAAATTAAAATTTTCTTGTACATACATGTTCATAAATATTTGTAAATAGTTTTTTGTAAAAACTACTTATGTACAAATGTTTGTAAAATTGCTTTTATTGTAAGGCTTTTTTAAATATTTTTGTATCAAAATTATGTATATAGTACAAAATTTTTGAAAAATGTTTGGAAAATAAAAGTTTGCAAAAATGTTTGTAAATATTTATAAATATTTTGCAAAACTTTCTCTTCTTCCTTGCATTCAAAAAATTTCATAAAAATTTGCATATTTTGAAAAATTACACAAAAGGAGTTTTGTACATATCTATTTGTATATTCTTCCAAATCATAGTTGACATTTAAACTAGTCTTGAATTAGTTTGAAGAATGGAGCTTGATTGAGACCTTAATCCACCTAACTTCAGAGGAACCTTATAGGATTTGGGGTTAAGACTCTTCAAGTCCATTAGTGACTTAATTCTTTTATTCCACTAGGCTATGTTCACATGTCATCTTAATGAGCCTAAGTAGAACACTTAACAATGCACACATGACTCTCAGAGACAATGGATTTACTTAGACAACACCTTACACGTAGATCAACATAGATGAGGTGGTGAGGAGACAGAATTCTTTGGCTTGGGGTAGCATACGAGGGTAGTACTTCTAGGCGGAGCCTCTCGTCTTCCTTTAGGTGGGGATGTGCATCTCAACCCAGTCTAGTGGCATTGAGGTCTAAAGACAAGAGTCTGTGGGTTGCAATAATGCTTCAAAAGAGGGATAGTCTACTGGCTCAAGAAGAAAAACTCCTTATGTCTATGTTGCACCATGTAGATATATTTTATATATGCACATAAAAAAAGTGCAAAAACAAGAAGAATTCCAAAAAAGTGGATAGGCCTGATTGAAAATAAAAAGCATGTCGGAGTGTATATAGTCAATCAAGCAAAGCTTATGTATCACACCTTCTCATCTCACGAAGCCTGCAGCAACGACTTAGCTACATTGGTTAAGATATCAGGGATACGTGGTTATACTGGTCACAATCCATTCTCTTCTTCCCCCCTCTTCTTGAGCTGGTTGAACTTGAACTTAGAAGGGAATACCCCGCTCCTCGAGGAAAGAGCTGCTAGACAGGGGGAATTAGAGTTACCTTGTTGAGGGAGGCTATTTCTTTGTCATTTCTGAGGTGGGGAGCTACATGTCACTTACACAGTACAAGGAAAGATGCATAGTCATTAGAGTTTGCGTGTGAAAACTTGTTTTGATCTGGTTTATTGTGGAGTCTTGACCATAGAATTATGTAACTTAGAGGTTGTTGAGTCTTAAACTAATTTCCCAATGAGGTTCTGACAAACTACTAATCCAAAGGTTTGACTGAGCTCCACACTCCAATTTAATGAAGATAAGTTTGATAATCAACCTTGATTCTTTTTCTTATTTCTTTTTGTATTTCACTTCTTTTTCAAATAAGTGTTTGCTAAGGGACTATCAAAGGTAAAGTATAGGGGGATGATGAATCCATGATTATCACTTTTTATTCTTTTATTTTAGCTCTTTTTCTTGGCAAAACCTCTTGTAAACATCTGTCAATATAATAAATTAACTTTTTGCATGCTCTTGTTAATATTGCATATTTAGCATGTATTTTGGAAAAAATAAAAGAATAAAGGAAAATAAAAAGAATGATGTATTTAGAATACATATAGAGTGACCCAAACCCCAGGATAAGGTCAAGACTTGACCTGATCACAAAATAAAATAAGTAGAGAGAGATAGGGTCTACTATGTATTGTATATACCACTTATACTTTCACATATTCCTTATTTATTTATTTTTGATAAAATCAAATTTATTTTATTCTTTTACACCCTTGTATATAGTTTTAATAATGTTATAAAAATAAAATAAAAAATAAGAAAAATAAAGAAAAAATAAAAATTAAATCACCAAACCTTTGTATAAAAGACATATGTACATATCACATCCACTATTTATTATATACCCTTAATAATTTGTAAAAATAAAATAAAATTTATTCATATTCCTAAAATTATGTTGTAAATAAATAAAATATAAATTAAGGGTATTTGTATGAAAATAACAAAATAAAAATATTTGTACATAAGACATAGGTATACTATACATGTATATAATACTATATACTGTATGTATATTGATGAATACTCATTCATCACTCTTTATTCTTATATTTTAGCAACAAAAACCTTTGCAAATGCATGTATATGTTTGTAAATACAAATAATTACCCAAGAGCATGCATAGTGTAAAAACTAATAAATAGCATGTTTTTATGCATAAATAAAAGAATAAAGAAACAAAAGAAAAAGAGGAAATATTTAGAATAAATATTGAGCAACCTAATCCCAAGGGAGGGCTCAGCATGGTCCTGACCGCATAAAAGCCAAAGTAGAGAGAGATAGGGAGCTCATGTGTGTAAATATACCTGTAAATATAATAATAATATTTTCCTCTAAAAATACAATAAAAATGGGCTTGTATATATTTGTAAATATTTGTAAATACAAAATCAAAATAAAAATAGAAAAATTAAAAAGAAAATAAAAATGACCTTACTTGTACATAGTCACTATGTACATAAGACCACACTTTTATTTATTCCACCTTGTAAATACATAAATTGAAATCCCTAAAAATTTGTATATATTCTATATTTCATGTTGTAAATAAATAAAACAAAAACTATAAAAACAAAAATTAAATAAAAAGAACAAAATTAAAAACCAAAAAGATCATTGTACATATACCATGTATATACTTGTATATAGCTATTTATTTTACCCTTATATATAAATAATAAAAATAAAATAAAAACATCAAAATATTCCTAATTTTATGCTATAAATAAATAAAATATAAAATGGGAATAAAAATGTACAAAAATAATTAATTAAAAATCAAAAATTAAAAATCCATATTGTATATATACCTATACATAGCACTATATTGTAAATACCTTATTTTTATTTCAAAAAAATAATAAAAAATCACAAAAAATAGAAAAAATAAAATAAACATTTTTCATGTTTTAAGTTTTTCTTAATTCGATCATTTACTATTTTTAATGAAATGTTCAAATAATTGGCATTTGGTGGACTCTGATTGGTCCACGGGGGACGTTGACCCCCTGTCAACTCCCTCCCCAGGACCACCAGAGTCGGGTTCGTGGCGCCCGACCCATTTTCTCCAATTTCTTCCGGCTTGACCCGATCACCAAATCGCCAACCATCGAGCTCCGATCGTCTCTCATGCATCCGAGATCCTCGCCACCATATCCGCGTTGGGATCCGCGCTTCGCGGAACCCTGCTCGACCCTCTCTTCTCGGACCTGCACTCGTATATAGCCTGAGCTCTGCCTCCATTTCATTCCATCTTTGGCTCATTCATTCTCCACCCCAGGACCTCCATCATCTCCTCCTGAGTGACAGCAGTCGGTCGGTGGTTTCGCAGCGAGGAAGGAGCGTGTAGACCATCGATCCGGTGTCTTTGCGCCGCCGTGCGCCGCCTGGAGGTGGTGCTCGAGCCTTGGGCATCGACGACCCTCGAGGCTAGGACCTGGAGCATCCCCAGCTCTTCCACAGTCGACTCCATCCGGTAGGTAGCCTTCTTTCTTCTTCTATTTAGCTAATTTCGCTTTTCGCCCAAATTGACCCATCGCCGTCCATCTCTGATTCCTACCACCCTCGCCTTCATCCCGATCATCGGAATCGCCGACCACCTTCGCCTTTCCCCCACGCATCTTCTGCACCCATCCATTCACCCCAGTTCGCACAGGAACTGGGTATCGAGTTCCATCGCCGTCGCTCCGCCGGAGCTCGCTCGCCCCGCCGCACCGTTCACCTTCACCACCCCTAACTGGGTCGAGGCACTTTGCCCTCGACCCAAGAGCTTGTTGCCGTGCCTTGTAGGTCCAAACGAGTCCATCTGAGGGCTCATAGCTCTGGAGCAGCAGCTCAATCTCCGCCGGTGTCGCCTGAGCTCTCCAGAGCTCCGTCGCGTCATCGGAGGAGCCCATTAGACGTGGGAGGCCAAGGCGAATCCTCTCCGATCAGTAGCAGCCCGCGAGGAGGGTCACCGTGCGTCCACCGGGCCGGCGAAGTTTGCCGGCCACTTGTTCTTCGTGCACCCTCCAGAGACGTCCGATCAGCCCTCCAGCTCCAGGTCTTCATCGAGCCGTCCATTCGAGGAGCAGCAGCAGCAGTAGATCTTCAGTGGGTGGATCTCCACCGCCCGATCAGCGAGGTCTACCCACGTTGCTTCCCAGCCGCCCGATCTTCCACGTGGGGAGATCTCAGCCGTTCGTTCGCACCGAGGGCTCCTTTGCTGCGCGCCACCCTCCCCCGACCGTTGGATCTCACACGTGGCGCCCATCTGACCCTCGACTTAATAAAGGGTAATTTTCTCTTAGGCCCTTAGCTTTTTAGTTGTTAATCTTTAGTCCTGTAAATATTTTAGAAACTTTATTTTAGTTTGGTAATATGCATAGAGGACCCTGTCATTTCTTGTATTTGCTTTTATACCCTTGTTTGTAGTGGAACACGTGCTTCGACACGTGCTTTTGTGGGTTATTTGCATGTATGGGCTTTATGTTCTAGGATGTTAATGAATGAAAACATGTTTTGAGTATTTGCAGAAATACCCCTGTGAGTGTTGAATTTGTGCATGTGCTTTATATCATGGGTAATTTACACTTTCACCCCTGGACTTTTAGTACGTGTTACTAAATAGTCCAGGGACTTAAGTTTATTGCAAATAGGTCCCTGTGTGCCCAGGTCACGCGTTTAGCGCATGAGTTCTTGGAGAAATTGCACCGGACCCCCTGGAACTTCTCTTAATTGTGTACAGGTCCCTGTGCACTGTACCCTTATTTTTGATTTTAATAAAATAGCAAATCGACTCCAAATTTGATGAAAATTGGACACATGGCTCCTGCCATGGTGTAAAGTTTTCTCTAAATTTTGGAGACATTTTTGATTATTTTTGATATTTTTAAAAATTCAAAAACACACATTTTCTTTACTGTCTAGCTTTAAAAATCACAAAAAATATTAAAACACCATTAAAAATTACAAAAAATTATATATTGTTTGTTTTGCCTTGTTTGATTTTCTGACCAATTTTGGTCATTTTTAGATATATAAAACCTATAAAAATTACAAAACCCCTAAAAACCCATAAAAATTCTAATAATTAAAAGAAAAATAAAAAATTAATAAAACCATTGCGTAAATTTTCCTTAATTTTCATACTTTATAGGAACATTACCTTCAGACCTTGATAGAGCCTTTATCTAATTTATTTTAGCCCTCCAAGTTTTACTGGATAGCAGCACACTTTCCCTATCTTGTTTTATTTTTATAAAATTCCCTAAAAATCAGAAAAACCCCAAAAATTAACCAAAAACATAGAAAAATATAAAAAAACATAAAAACATTTTTGTTTGAATTTTTGGATGATTTTTGAGTAATTAGATAAATCATCTAAGTTGCTGGTTTATTGATTTCCTTATTTTCTTTATTAATTAAAAAATCCAAAAAAAAATTAAAAAACATTAAAAATCCACCAAAAAGCCTTTTCTTTTATTTTATTCTTGTTTTAGACTACTTCGTAGGCCGCGAGGCCATTATGTGCTCCTTGTGTTCGACCCTGGTAGCTATACCAGGTTAATCCTATAACGAGACCGCTACTTTGAGCTTGTTTGATTTTTACCTTGTTTTGGTGGTCTATATTTTTCTCGTTGAGACACCTGAGCAACTGAGGTCGCAACGACCGCTTCTTGATTTATCCACCTTAGTTGCTTGGGGTTTTTAGGCTCATCAGAATGGCGCCGTTGCCGGGGAGCACGGCTTAGTAGTCTTCTTATTTTTCATTTTCTTTTTCTTTTCTTTTTCACGGTTTTCCGCGGCTCTTTCTGAGTCCGCAGCTTTTCGCGGCTTTTTATTTTTCTTTTTTTTTTGTTTCATTTTCTTTTCTTTTCTTTTCTTTTATTTTTGTTTTTGCTTGTTTATTTTATTGTTACTTTTGCATATATACCCTTGTTTCATTTCATTTACTTTTCCTGCCTTTATTTGATTATTTTATTTGGTGTTTGACACTTGTCTGCTTTCTTGCAATGGCCCGAGGACCGAGGCGATGACTCTCGAGTAGCCGGCACAACCGCGGGATTCGGAGGTGGCTCCCTTCTGCACGGAGCCACAGGAGAGCGTGAGGAGCAGCTGAGTGGGAGAGGCTTAGATTAGGTTTTATTTCATTTGAATTGTTGTAATAATACAGGGACAGCAGGACTTAAACTCTCTCGGGTCTGTTTCGTCGAGCACCGGTGTGCTCGGGGGACCCTTAGGTTTTTCGTGGCTTTTTACACGGCTTTTAGTTTTTCGCCGCCTTTTACGGTTTTACACGGTTTTTATCGAGCCCCTAGCCTTAGGAATTTCTGTTGATTGTGTCGTACTTAGTAGGATCCAAACACCTAATTATCTGCTTGTGCCTATAGTTCAGTAATTGGACCTATTAATAAAAGATTAATAAAAATAGCTGACTCACTTCTTTCGAGCCTACGTACCGCAGCCTGCCCAGCCAAGCGCTGCTCCTGAACCCGATTTGTCGGGAGGAGGAGGGGTAGACCGAGACCGGACTCTTTGGATCGAAGGCTGGTGACCAGCTAGACGGTTCTTTCGAGTAGAAATTGCTATTTAGGAACTCGGTTTTTCGCTAGCACCATTTAGGTAGTTTTATTTCTATCTTTCAATTCTGCGCGGATCATATTGCATGTAGACTGCTGGAGTCAGGTACGCATCTCTTACTCTGCATGCATCATTGATTTCATCGCGCATCGTCTTTTTCGTCTTCTCCCCCTGTTTTTGACTTAATAACTAGGAGAACCGAAAAATTCGTTAGGCGTTTTTGCTTTTATTGAAAAAGACCTAAAAAGAAAAACAATAAAATTTGGACTGCTAACACTATTGACCCTAAAAGACACTTGACTTAAAAAATTGTCTTGGGGAGAGCAACCCCCTCATTGTCTGGTTTGATTGTGCGAGAGAGTGACCCCGAACACTAGGTAGAGCCCTCCGATACTCTTCTCGACTGATTAACAACTACTTCTGTGCGGGACAGTCGGTTGGGAAAGTATCGGGTATCCCAACAGGTCATGTAATCGCTCTGATATCCTGACTGTTTACCAAAATAAAAAATTGACAAGATAAATTGACCGAGCCTTTACGGTCTTCAGCTCGCGTTGCGTTGGTGAACTGGGGGTTTGCTTGTGATCATAGTTTTTCCAGATCTCATCCGCCTTACTCGCCACATCAAGATGATGGGCAGACGATCTCTTAGGCAGCCACTGGCTGCACCGCTTTCGAGCGCGTCTACCCGTTCATCTAGGTTGGTTTGCGAGAGCCGAGACCCGCTCTTCGAACCCGAGTACAATTCCACCCTGCTCCCCCTCGACCCCCTTTCTTTCGGTTCCGAGAGACCAGTGCCAGAGGAGAGACTATCAGATTTATCAGCACCTGAGTTTGGATCGTTTGATTTTACAGAGTCTATGGCCGACAGTAGTGATGATCGCACTAGAGGTTCACAACCTGAGCACTTCGTTCTGGACCAGGGTGCGATCAACTCCACCCTGATCGCCTCCCTCGAGACAGTACAACAGCAGTTGAGGGATCAGGGAGCATTCATGTTAGATATGAGGCGCGAGATGGAGGAGATGAGAGCAGAGCGAGAGCAGCGTAGAGATGGGCCGAGGATCCCAGATGAGGCAGCAGCCGCAGCAGCCGCAGCAGCCGCAACCGCAGCGGCGGCCGCCGCAGCAGGAGCAGAGCAGCCGAGACCGATGCGGGAGTTGCACAACCCCGGATCAACACTGATGCATCACTGGGTTGTGTTACCAACTATCATGGGGGACTTCAAGTTCCCCCCGAACACCTTGCAGCTCCTCCCCCGTTTCCATGGCTCGCCACTGAGGAGCCCCATCTCCACCTCCAGGAGTTTCTGATGATCTGCAGCACCGTCCACGACCGTAAGGTGGACCAGGATACCATCAGGATGATTGTCATCCCCTTCTCCTTAGCTGACAGAGCAGCCACCTGGCTGAAGCATTTGGGGAAGTTTGTCTACACTTGGGAGCAGCTCCGCACCGAGTACTTGCACAAGTACTACCCACTCGGGCGGACCAATGCTGCTAGAGCTCTGATCAGCAACTTCTCCATGCTCCCCAACGAGCAGTTTCACGAGGCATGGGAGAGGTTCAGAGAGCTGACAGACAGATGCCCGCACAACGACATTTCCAAGCCGAACCTTGTTCAGAGCTTTTTCAGCAGGCTGACACCAGAGCTTCAGGGCTTGGTGAACGCTTCTTGTGGCGGGTCTTACTTCGCCAAGGATCACGATCAGGTCTGGTCCATCTACGAGGAGATGGCTGAGAACTACATGGTGATGTCCCAGACCCGATTGTACACTCAGGGCAGACCCCAGCAGCCACAGACCGTGTAGTACCATAGGATAGCACGGGTTGACGCCGGTCCTTCCAGTTCATCCGTAGTAGCAACAGCACAGGCCGAGTCATCAGCCGCGGACATGGGGATCATCAGCGAGAAGCTAGACCGAATGGAAATTATAGAGAAGAAGCAGTGCCAGTGCATCACGCAGAAGGAGCAGATGGCACAGACTCTGAGTGACCTGAAGACACAGCTCATGTGTCTCCAGGAGGCACAGACGGCTTCCCAGCCCCGTGTTCAGGCACGAGGTGATCCAAGCAGCAGCAGCAGCTCGTCCCAGCGCTCCATCTCTCACCAACAGCCTAGACAGGTTCATCTTGTACAGGTGGAGTTGTACCAGCAGCCGCAACCCACCTACCAGTCACCGCCATCTTCAGACATGCAGATGGTGGTATACCAGCCGGATCAGCCTCTGGCAGTACTTCCACCACCCCAGTACGATGCAGAGCCGTTGATGGATGCCAACAGGATTTGGTATGATCGCCCCCAGCCCAGTATCCGACGAGACCATCCCGGATTCCATTGGGGGACCGGAGGTACCCAGCACCAGCAGCAGCCGTCAGGACAGGGTGGTCAGTACGGCCATCAGAGAGATCACCAGCAGCAGCAGCCCCCAGTGTACCTGATGACCGGCCAAGCAACAAGGGTAAAAGGTATCAAGGGGTCGTTGCGACCCAAGTCGCCAAGCGTGTCAATCAAGAAAAAGAGACCACCAAATATGATAAAAATAACTCAAACATCCAATAGCGGTCTTGCTATTTTATTAACCTGGTATAGCGACCAGGGTCGAACACAAGGAGCACGTGATGGCCTCACGGCCTACGAAGTAGTCTCAAAAATAAACTAAAATCAAATAAAAGGTGTTTTTGGTGGATTTTTAGTCTTTTTATATTTTTTTGGATTTTTAAAGAATTAAGGAAATAAAGAAAACAAGAAAACAAGGCAATTCAACAATTTATTTAATGCATCAAAAATCAAGCAAAAAATCAAATAAAAATGTTTTTATGTATTTTATGTTTTTTACTATTTTTGGTTAATTTTTGGTATTTTTCTGATTTTTATTTCACTTTCTAAAAATCAAACAAGGTAAGAAACTGAAGACACTGTCCAGTCAGGAGAAAGAGGCGAATTTAAAATGCAAAAGGTCTATTTAGCTCCTGGAGATATTTTTCCTATAAACTAGAATGTTTAAGGAAAATTTGGGTACTGGATTTATGATTTTTGGATTTTAAAATTATTTATTAGAATTTTTATGAGTTTTTAGGTGTTTTTCAATTTTTAAGAGTTTTATATAATGAAAAATGGCCAAAATTGGCCAGCAAATTAAACACAACAAAAGAAACAGTAGCTAATTTTTTTGTAATTTTTAGATAAGTTTTATTATTTTTTTGTGAATTTTTAAAATAGACAGTAACAAAAATGGCTGTTTTTGATTTTTTAAAAATATCAAATCAAAACAAAAATGTCTCCAAAAATTTCAGAAAATTTTACAACATGGCAGAAGCCATGTATCCAATTTTAATTGAATTCGGAGTTGATTTGCTATTTTATTCAAAAATAAAACTTAGGTACTGTGTATAGGGACCTGAGTGCAAATACCCAAAGCTCTGGGGGGTCCGGTGCAAAATTCCCAAGGAATCATTCGTGCAGCGCGTGCCTGGGGCACTCAGGGACCTATATGCAAAGAAAACAAGTTCTTGGGACTATTTGGTAACATGTACCAAAAGTCCGAGGGCTTTTTTTGTAAAATACCCAAAAATAAGCGCACATGCACAAATCAATCCACGTACAGGGGTATAAATGCAATTTTCTAAAAATATTTCTTCATTTCATAACCATCCAGAACTATAGGGCTAAGCAAGCAAATATCCCAAAAGGGCACGTGTCGATGCACGTGCTACACTACAAACAGGGGCATATGTGCAAATAAAGTAAAGCTCAGGTCCAAAGTGTAAATAACCCAGAAATAAAACAACTACGCTATGTATTTACAGGACTAAACGCTAAATAAACTAAAGAGAAGGGCCTAAGGATAAATTACCCTTTATTAAGTCGAGGGTCGGATGGCTGCCATGTGGGGGATCGCACGGTGGAGGATGAGTGGCGCACAACGAACGAACCCTTCGTCGCGATCCGACGGCTGAGAAGAGCCCACGTGGAAGATCGGACGGCTGCAAAGCGTTGTGGGTCTGCCTCGCTGGATCAACGGTGATTATCGAATCCCAAGAGATCTGGCGGTCAGTGCAACTCCGCAAATGGACGATCAGGATCACGACTGGAGCTCGGGGTCGATCGGACGGCGGAGAAGGATGGAGGACGAACTGGGCTCCGGCGAACTTCGCCGGGCTCGTGACGGCGCTGGTCTCCTCCCGGAAGCTCGCTGAAGATCGGAGAAGGAAGCTGCGGGCCCTCCGCATCTAATGGAGGCCTCCGATGACTAAATGGAGCTCCGAGGAGCTCTGGAGCGTCGGGCGGAGGCGGAGCTGCTAGACCTGATGGTCCAAGCCCTCGGATGGGCTCGGATGTACCTGCAAAGAGCACCAACAAACTCGCGGGTTGAGGGCAAACTGCCTCGACCCCGTTAGGCATGGTGAAAGTGGTTGGTGAGGCGCAATGGTCGAGCTCCGGCGAGGGGGTGGACGGAGGAGCTCGAATCCCCAGCTCCTGTGCAAGCTGGGTTGAGTGGAAGTGCGGAGAAGATGCGCGGGGGAAGGGTGAATGCGATGATGGATTCCGATGATCGAGTGGAAGGATGAGATGGTCGGAATCGGTGATAGTCGGCGACGGCGAAAATTGGGGCAAATGCGAAATTAGAGAACTAGGGAAGAAATCTAAGCTGCCTGGGTGGATGGGTGACGGGTCGCTGAATACGATGTTTAATTCGACTTCGTTGTAGCACGTGTACTTAGCGATTCGGTCAGAACCGAGAGAAGATCTCCGTGAAGAGTGTCTCGGCTTTAATTTATATCCCGGGCAAGTCCGGGGTCGAACTCAGGGAGGCAAAGGAACAACTTGAAATTAATTTGCAAATTTAGGTCTAGATATCCAGTGCGGTATTTTTTTAGATTTTTTATGCAAGTAGAATGCCAAAAACAAAATGCGGGTGAATTACAACACTAAGAAAACATACAACAAGGCCAAATTTATTTTAATGGAAAAGAAGTTCAAATTAGCCAATTCGTATTTTTCCTAGAGTCCTAGTACAGAGATGAACACAAAACACATTTTTTTTAAAGTTTAGGGGTTAAAATGCAATAAATAAAAACACACACTTTTTATGGGTTTTTTCGCATTTTCTCACACAAACAGTAAGTAAAAATTATGAAAAAAATACTGAAATGAAAACTTGATGCAAGGAAGCTACAGTAATATTTTTGGAATTTTTTGACAAAATATGAATTTTTTATGAATTTTTTAGTGAAGACAGAGTGATAGTGAGTGATTAATTTCTATTAAATCCACGTTATCAAATTAATCAACTTGCGAATTATCTCAAGTAGATATTTTTATGAAGAATCCAAGAGAGTTGACATTTTGCAAAAAGAATATACAGAGATTTAATTAAAAATCAAAAACTAAAATCACTCTACAATTTACTTAAGGCACAAGACAACTCCATTTTGGATGAAATTTGGACAGTGATTACATCACATATCAAGGCATCACATATAATTTTTGTGGAATTTTTAGAGCAACTGTTTGTGAGATATTAATTTAATGGCACAGAATGGGTAAACTCTGCAAAATTTTAGTTAAACAATTATAATTAATTACCCATATAACATAAAAATCCAAATAAATACTCAAAACGTACACAATTAGTTTCTCAACACAGAGGTATTTTTCATTGAATAAAAAGATGCAAGATAAATGTCCAAATTAACAAGAGAACACAGGGGTGTTTGTGCAAATACAAAAGCTGAAATAAACAAACATTTATATACAGGGACCTATCTATAATTACAAAAACTTAAGAAATAAAAGGTGCAATTTTTACAATAAAAAAATAAACAAATGGACCTTCTTCTTCTTCCTTAGGGCACGGTGGAGGAACCCAAAAGGGAGCGGAGTCGGCAGCGGCGCGGCTATGGGGAGAGGCTGTGGGAGCGGCCGCACGCCGCGCGCGGTGGAGGCGGAGAGGGGGGGCGGCGACTCAGCGCGCGTCAGTCGGCAGCGGGGCGGCGCGGCGGTGGGGAGGCCGAAGGTGCGGGCGGCGCTGATGAGGGGCGGCTGCGGGCAGCGGCGCGGGGGAGAGGGCGGCGCGGCGGTTGCGCCGCTGGCGGCGCCGCCTGGCTGGCTGCGCGGTGGAGAGTTGGAGGGGGCGGCGGCCGGCGCCGCCTACCCGTGGAAGGAGGGGGGGCGGTGCTGCCGCTGCCTCGTTTTTTTTTTGATTTTTTTTAAATTTTTTTTGTTTGCTGCTGTAATAAATAAAATAAAAAACCTTTTTTTGTTTTAATTTTTAAATTTTTTTTGTTTTGTTAATCAGGGGATGTGAATGATAAAAAAAATAAAATAAAATAGGTTGGTGGGTGAGAAGATGATGATGAACTAAAAAAAAGAAACAAAATGGTAGATGATGAGTTGGTGGTGGTGATGATGATAACAGCGATGGTGATGGTATGATGTGGTTCGTGAATGATGGGGAAGACGATGAAAATGATATGATTTGAAACAAGAAAATAAAAATATTAGATAAACTAAAACAACAAGATAAATGAGGAGATATCCTAACCTGATGTTCGCCGGATTGGCGGAGCAGCTACGCTGGACTCCTGTTGTCGCCTCGATCCGATTGGCGAAATAAAAATCGGAGAAGCTACGCGAGCTCTACGGGGAACTCGTGACGCGAAGCGGAGCTCCGCGGATCTCACCTGAAGGAGGTCGTCGCTTGAGGACGATGCTTCGCAGCTGTCACCAACAAAACACTCCAAGCTCTCTCCTTATTCTATAAGAATGGTGGATGGGGAAAAAATGTGGATGTGGAGATGATTATAAAGAGATGAATAATGGGAGTTAGAGAAGTGGTGGTGTTGAATGGGAAGTTTTATTATTGGTGGAGTTGAATGGGAGGTTGGTGGAAGAATATGGAGTGGAATGGAGGTTGAAAGAAGACTTGGAGGTTAATGGAGGAAAATAGAAGTTATTGTAGAGAATGAGAAAATAAATAAATAATGATATAAAGTATGCTACTTTAAATACAACAAAAATAAAGAGGAAAAAAATGGTGAATTTACAAGTGAATACATACAACATGTACATTTTTTTGTTTGCTTTTCTAATATTATTTTTTTTCTTTTTAATAAGAGATATTTACAATGGGAAAAATACAATAAAATAGTATAATCAAAATATAACACAAGTATGATTTTTTTGTATTTTTACTAATTAGGAAAGATAAAATAAAAATTAAGATGGAATGAATATATACATAATATACAATGTACATCTAGGTCCCAAAACCCAACTTTTGCAAATGAGCTCCGATTTTAATGAAACCACTTCCGTTGGATAGATAATTTTCTAACTTGAACTTTAAAAGTCAGTTTGGTGAATTTGGAGTTCATACGGAGCGGAAATTTAGCTTGGAAGTTGGTCTTTACGGCTTTTTCCCATTGGGATCTAGGAGCATTTATTTGAGGTAAAATTTGTTTTATATTTTTGTATTTTTATATACATTTTTATAAACAAGTTAGAGAAAGAATTAGGCAAAAAGGAGTTGAAATGAAATTATTAAAAATATGCGAAGTTTTGGGCTATTTACAAGTATAAAACTCCTTTATTTTTGCGGCTTTTTATGTGTAATTTATTTTGTACAATCTTATATACAATAATTAATGTATTTTATTTACAAGAGTCATTTTGTTAATTAATGGATTTTGTGGACATTTATTAGGGAATTTACTCATGGATTTTGCTAATATCAAGATATTAAGATGATGAATCGTGGATTCATCACCCCCCTATACTTAAACTTTGCTAGTCCTCGAGCAAATAAAGAATGAATAAGTTGGGTTAATCCCTGACTGTGCATGTGAATACAAGACTTGATCCGTTCAAGAACTCTCGGTTTTAGAGATCCTAAAATTCTAAGCTTAACCAAGCTCTAGTCAAAAGGTACCCAATTCCCCTAATCATCAGACTCTCTTTGTATACGTATATATAAGGGATATGACTTTAAGTGTGGACTGCAGTTATAAGAGTAGAGTCACAACGTCACCCAAGGTTCTAGTCCAAGAGACTCTCCTATGGACCCGATCCTCAACACTAGGGAATAAATCATTTCTTGCAATCCAATCCACCGTCTCTTTAGTTGTCAGACTTGAAAGTGTAGATGGAAGGCCAGTTGATGGAGGGCATAGGATTGTGTCATTTCTTCTCTCCCTCTCATTGGAACAAGGATCCTCTCAAGTGCCTTATTACGCAACGCATTTTTTTGGTGTTGATCAGTGCGTCCGTCAAGAGAAGTTGGAGCCGTCTGCACTTATTTTCCTAGGAGTACACCGGGGTGTGCCTTTTTTGAGTACCTATCGTACCTTCTACACCCAGACTTGTAGCATTTACGATGTAGAGCCCTTTTTTGGTGCAAGCCCGACTCCTGGTCCTAATAGCGGTGGTCCAAGTGGACACTTTGAAATGGTTGGGAGCACTCGCCTTTGGTGGAAGCTCTTTTGATAATTGACTTTGTGGAATGAGAGCTTTTCTTTGACATTTTATTGCTTTGTAGTATTTGTGGCTAGCTCCACTGCTTTTACCATGAGTTGGCGCACACTGATCAACATTTTTTTTATTTTATCACACCATGGCACATAGGTAAATATCAAGAGATAGTACAAGAACCATGTTCTCATACTGGCCAAATGTGCTGACACTCAGGTTTCATGAAGCCTTCATTGATTTTATCCCATCCTCGAGCATCATCAAATCAAGTCCAAACTCAAATCCCTCTTCCCAGTTCCTCAAGTGAAATTTCAACTCATCTCATCATAACTGCAGTCGTGTATGTGAGGTGCTGATCATATTCTTTAAGGTAGAGACTAAGCATGCAATATAGCACACAAATCTTTCAAACTAGGGAAATGTGAATAATTAAGTCAAGGACCCTAATGACTAAGGCTGGTTAACTCAAAATCTCAAGACCTCATAAACCAAGTGTTCTTGAACATCACTAGTCTTGTGTGAAAGTGAATTGTGTCAGGGATTAAACCAACTTATTAGTTAGTTTAGTTTTTTTTTTAGTTTTTTTTGATTGATTTTTTTTAAGTTTTTTTAGAAAAAGTTCCCTTTTTTTTAAACAAACAAAGGAGAAGTTTTTTTTTTAGCAAATAAGGAAAAAGAGTTTTTTTTAGGAAAAAGATTTTTTTTGTTTTTTTTGTTTTTTTTACCCACCCCATAATTATTGTATAATATATATAAAAAATACGTGAAAGTACGAGGTATGGGTAAAGTATATATGTAATATATACACGCCCCCCTATACTTAGCTTGTGCTATGTCCTCATGGCGCTAGGTGACAAAAAGACATAGCTCGTACTAAGCGTAGGAAAGCTAAAATAATAGAAAGTATAGAAGTCGATCCGCCCCCCTATACTTAGGCTCTGGACAGCCTAAGTGTAGAAGAAGAGAAAAAATGGGGCGGACGAGGTCAAGAGGAGAAATGATGAGTAAATACACATGGCGGGCATCGGTCCCCCCTATACTTAGGCTTTGGTCAGCCTAAGTATTGGAAAGAACACAAGAATGGAAGACCGATGAGAATGGGAAAGAATATACAAAAAGAAAATAAAAAGAAGAGAAGGAGCAAATCGGGTCACTCACCCCCCTATACTTAGGATCTAGTCATCCTAAGTATAGCCGCAAAATGAAAAACGATACGGAACTGGGGCGAGTGATGCGAATCATGAGGGAGGGAGGTGAATAAAGGAAGGAAAATATGTACAAGGAGGAGGAAGAATATACAAGGATCAAGAAGGTTTGTGACGGACCTTCTTGCGGGAGCGATGGGGTGGGTAGTATACACATGTGTCGCTGTCAGAATCGTCCTCCGAAGAATAATAGTGAGGTGTGGGGAACGTCCAACGGGGGTCGACACACGGCTGCTTGCTCAAATATGGCTTCAGATAAGCCGAACTAAGCTCACTCATGTAGATCACCTCATCCGGACCTGATGAGGACTCCTCAGAAAGTTCCTTCTCTAAAACATCGAAGGTAACCTTCTTAGTCGGTTTTCTAGAACCTGAAGCATCAAGAGGAAGAGGAGATTGATACGTCTTAAGCGGGGGAACACCTCAAGGAATCAACACTCGTCTTCTTCTTACTAGATGACCGACTAGAGGATGGAGCAACCGATTTATCAAGATTGGTCAATTTGGTCCCAGTTGTCTCCTTTGATGTATGTCCTGGATGTGGTGTGTGTGAGGTTCTGACCAGAGGTTCATCATCAGATGAGTCACCATATGCATTGTAATACTCCTACAAGGTCAGCACACGTCTCTGATAAGGTACAGTGTTCTCAGTTGGCTTGACATTGTTGGGTTCTTGTGTCGGATCATCGAAATGATCAAGGCAATCCACAAAAGTCATGTCCGACTCAATGATAGCTTCTGGTCTTGAGTCCTCTCTAGAAGCTGTCGTGGTGGTGGTGCAAGCAGTAAGCGGTGTGTGGTTGTAGGAAGTGTCTAAACCAATGGTTGTCTGGACAGTCGGTATCTCAGGTGTAGTAGAGAGATGGGACTCAACTGTCTCTCGAAGGTCGCGACTGTCTGCAACTTTACGGGTTACCTTGGAATATCGTGTGTCCTCAAAGATCGGGTGAGGTCGGAGTGCTCCCAATGCAGAGAAATCGATCTCCCGAGTCTCACAATCTATAGTTGCCTTAGCCAAGGCTAAGAACGGCTTCCCAAGAATGATCGGAGACTGGGTGAACTCTCCTCGGTGCTCAATGTCAATGATCATGAAGTCTATCTCCAGTAGAGCACCTTGAAAAGTGACGATGACTGAAATGGTTCCTCTCGACCGTTTAATGGTCCGATCTGCCAACTGAATGATATCTCTTGACTTCTTGGCAGATCCGAGTTTGAGTTTGGCAAACACGGAGGTCGGGAGGATATTAATCGGTAAGTCATCATCGATTCTTGCATGGGTGAATGTGGTATCTTTGATTTCACAATCAAACCTAGGCAACCGCTTTACTCTGCGGCTCTTGGTTTTTCTCCCTATCATCAAAGATGTGGCCATAGACACTATATGTATCTCAGTCCTTGTTCTCTTATTGCCCGACCTTTTAGGCATCAATTTACTTCTCACAAATCTTTTAAGGTCAGGAAAGTGCTCAATGGTCATTATTAAGGGAAGCTCAAAAATCAACTTTCTATCCAATGCTTCCCTAACCGTAGGATCCAATTTTTTTAGATCTTTTCCTTTTTCAAATTTTATGGTATTTTCTGAGTTTTCAATTTTTTTGGTCTTTTTGCTATGTGACGGAGGACTAGGAGAATGTACAGACTCTGGTTTGGAGGGAAAGTGGTTAGTAGAAGAGGGAGGTAGAAGGGACTCCAGCTGTACATGACGTGTGGTTAATCCAGTGTCTTCCAGGTTTTCAAGATTCAATCCGCGAAATCCATGATCCACATTCCTACCTGGACTCTTGATCGGTCTACAAATGTCATCCTCCAATAAGTTCTCATTACACCTCATGAGAGAAGTCTGTGCAATTGGAGGATACTGTTGAGAATTCAGGCTCTTATACTCAACACACCTTCACTCAGGCGTTTAATACTGGGTTGAGTATGGCCCTTCTGTATGGCAGAAGTTGGTCGGAGCCTCATCAGGCGGAGTTAGTAGACAGGGGTTCTGTAAATCAGTCGCATGAATCCAATCCCCTGTATATGTCGGCTCTCCGAATGGGTGATATGAAGGTTGATCAATGTGATCTCTATCACTCAGGACAATCAAGTCAGGAAGATCGTACGGTGCAGGCCTCTCCATTCGGTTTGTCTGATCGATCATGTTGTACCCTAAGGTTAAGTCGGGATGTGTATATAGCAATTGTTGTTCTGTCCCAACTCGAGGTGAAAGTGAGGTATGTGGGGTCAACTGATTATGCCAATCATTCATCTCAGCAGTCGCTTGCTCTTCGATTGGTTCCTTGATTCCAGCAAGCAGACAAGAATATGGTGAGTCAATACAGAGTGGTTGTGGGTCATGGGTGTAAGAATGTGGAGTATGTGAGAAGGACGAAGAAGTGCGGAAGTCAGTCGGAGTTCTGACTTCGCGGTTGGGGTGTGGGTATGAAGAGGAATGAGAGGGTGGAGATGATCGAAATATGGTCGAAGAAGAATGACGTGGATATGATGACCAATATTCTGACATCTTGGAGGGAAAATGGGAGAATGAAGCAGATCAGGGAAGAAAGCGTGCAAGTGCACCGAATAACACACAAGACAAACAAACACAAGAGCAAACCCTGAGTTCACCTACTCAACACAGTGATGGTCGCAAAAGTCCGACCGTTTATCTTTTCAGTTTTAATTAGGTGATAAATCAAGATCTCAATCCAATTACGCAAGGCTCAAAAGTAGGTTTTGGGCACTATCCTAGGGATGCGTCCTCACCTCTCAACAATCACTATTAGCCAAGCATACAATGAGGGTTTTGCTCTCCCAAAACAAGTGTTAGTTTTAATCAGTTTTTTTGGTCAACTCTGATTAGCAGTCCCGGTTTTAAGTTTGGTTATCACTTGATTAGTCCACCAAACAAAGCACGCCTAACGATCAGTCCCGATTTCCTTTTAACCTAAGTTTCAAAAACCAAGGGGAGGGAGTCGAGAAAAACCGATGCAAATAATGAAATTAATGATGCATGCCCAGTTCAGAAGACTTACAGTGATCCTCGCGCTCTACATGCGGGATGCAAGGCAGAATTGAAATTTTATACTAATATGAATGCAAACGAGAAACCGTTCCTAGACAAGCAGTTCTATTAGCGAGTGATGAACAAGTTTAATTTGACTAATAGCCCAGCGGTCTAAGTGCGTCTCGTTAAATGAATCTTATAAGATAAGTGAATCTTCTAAGATATGTGTGGCCTAAATTACGATGGGCACAAACAAGTTTGATTCTATACTACTGTGTGCCTAATCCTTAAGTTCGCCACTCAAGTCAAACCCCACCCTCGCCGGAGAGTGAAACAGGCTCGACACACCACAAATAATGTCTAAGTCTTTTTACATGCGCGAGCTCTCAAACAAGAGCCGCTATAAATGAGCAAGATAAATAATTACAATAATTTACAAAATTTCTCTCAAAAATAAAAAGTTCTCCTCGCACTTCAGCAGTCAACTCGCGTCGCGTCTGCTTGGAGATGGAGGAGGGGCGGCGGCGGTGGGTTCTCCCACCGCTGCTGCTTGCTGAGTTTTTTTTTTTGATTTTTTTTAAATTTTTTTTGTTTTTGTTTGCTGCTGTAATAAATAAAATAAAAAACATTTTTTTGTTTTAATTTTTAAATTTTTTTGTTTTGTTAATCCGGGGATGTGAATGATAAAAAAATAAAATAAAATAGGTTGGTGGGTGAGAAGATGATGATGAACTAAAAAAAAGAAACAAAATGGTAGATGATGAGTTGGTGGTGGTGATGATGATAACAGCGATGGTGATGGTATGATGTGGTTCGTGAATGATGGGGAAGACGATGAAAATGATATGATTTGAAACAAGAAAATAAAAATATTAGATAAACTAAAACAACAAGATAAATGAGGAGATATCCTTACCTGATGTTTGCCGGATTGGCGGAGCAGCTACGCTGGACTCCTGTTGTCGCCTCAATCCGATTGGCGAAATAAAAATCGGAGAAGCTACGCGAGCTCGACGGGGAACTCGTGACGCGAAGCGGAGCTCCGCGGATCTCACCTGAAGGAGGTCGTCGCTTGAGGACGATGCTTCGCAACTGTCACCAACAAAACACTCCAAGCTCTCTCCTTATTCTATAAGAATGGTGGATGGGGAAAAAATGTGGATGTGGAGATGATTATAAAGAGATGAATAATGGGAGTTAGAGAAGTGGTGGTGTTGAATGGGAAGTTTTATTATTGGTGGAGTTGAATGGGAGGTTGGTGGAAGAATATGGAGTGGAATGGAGGTTGAAAGAAGACTTGGAGGTTAATGGAGGAAAATAGAAGTTATTGTAGAGAATGAGAAAATAAATAAATAATGATATAAAGTATGCTACTTTAAATACAACAAAAATAAAGAGGAAAAAAATGGTGAATTTACAAGTGAATACATACAACATGTACATTTTTTTGTTTGCTTTTCTAATATTATTTTTTTCTTTTTAATAAGAGATATTTACAATGGAAAAAATACAATAAAATAGTATAATCAAAATATAACACAAGTATGATTTTTTTGTATTTTTACTAATTAGGAAAGATAAAATAAAAATGAAGAAGAAATGAATATATACATAATATACAATGTACATCTAGGTCCCAAAACCCAACTTTTGCAAATGAACTCCGATTTTAATGAAACTACTTCCATTGGAAAGATAATTTTCTAACTTGAACTTTAAAAGTGAGTTTGGTGAATTTGGAGTTCATACAGAGCGGAAATTTAGCTTGGAAGTTGGTCTTTATGGCTTTTTCCCATTGGGATCTAGGAGCATTTATTTGAGGTAAAATTTATTTTATATTTTTGTATTTTTATATACATTTTTATAAACAAGTTAGAGAAAGAATTAGGCAAAAAGGAGTTGAAATGAAATTATTAAAAATATACGAATTTTTGGGCTATTTACAAGTATAAAACTCCTTTATTTTTGCGGCTTTTTATATGTAATTTATTTTGTACAATCTTATATACAATAATTACTGTATTTTATTTACAAGAGTCATTTTGTTAATTACTGGATTTTATGGACATTTATTAGGGAATTTACTCATGGATTTTGCTAAGATCAAGATATTAAGATGATGAATCGTGGATTCATCAATGGGTCGACTGGGGTCGAGCTGGGGAAGCTCTGGGTCCTTGCCTCGAGGACTGTCGTCGTCCGAGGCTTGAGCTCTTGCTCTGGGCGGAGCACGGCGGCGCTGGCTCGCTGGATCAGTGGTTCGAGCACCCTCAGCCTCGCTGCAACACCTCTGGGGCAAGCTGTCACTCTCGCGCGAAAGGTGGAGGTCACTGGGTGGAGGAATGATGATCCAAAGATGCGCAATAGGGTGGCGGAGCTTGGAATTTATTTGGGTGCAGGTCCGACAAGATTTGATCAGGTAGGGCAATGTGGAGCGCGGATCCCGAGGCGGGCGCTCCGGCGAGGGGGTCGGATGTGTTGGGAGTGGAGCGGACCCGGGGTTTAAGGAGATGGTGATATGGTTTGGACACGAAAAAGAGGAGAAGTCGGGTCGGGTGTCCAAAACCCGTGGGAGGTGGTCCTGCGGGGGAAGTTGACCGGGCGGTCAACAAACCCCCTGGACCAATGGGAGGCTGCCACCTGGAAAAGATTTAAAAATTAAATTAAAAATAGCAAATGGCTTATTTAATTAAAACTCAAAACATGAAATATTTTTGTTTTAATATTTTCTATTTTTTTGTGATTTTTAATTAATTTTTCAAAAATAAAATAAGGTATTTACATTATATAGCTATATATAGGTATACGTACAATATATGGTTTTGATTTTTTATTTTTAATTTGTTATTTTTATACATTTTTATTCCCCTTTTATATTTTATTTATTTATTTCATAAAATAAGGAATAAAAAGATATTTTTATTATTTATATACATAGGTGAAATAAATAGACCTATACATCTATGTACATGGTGTATTTAAAATGTATTTTTGGGTTTTTGAATTTTGTTCTTTTTATTTTATTTTTGTTTTAATTGTTTTTATCTTATTTATTTACACCATAAAATATAGAATATATACAAATTTTATAAAACTTAATTTTATTTATTTATAAGGTGAAATAAATATAAGTGTGGCTGTATGTATAAGGTGGATATATACAAGTGATCTATTTTTATTTTCTTTTTGATTTTTCTATTTTTATCTTGATTTTATATTTATAAATATATACAAATATTTACAAGCGCTTTTTAGTCTATTTTTGGGAGGAAAATGTTTTTATTTTATTTACATATATATTTACACACATGAGCCCCTATCTCCCTCTACTTTGGCTTTTATGCGGTCAGGCCCATACTGAGCCCTCCTTGGGTTAGGTTGCTCAATATTTATTCTAAATATTTCCCTCCTTTTCTTTTTGTTCTTTATTCTTTTATTTTTGCACAAAAACATGCTAATTATTACTATTTACACCACGCATGCTTTTGGTAATTATTTATATTTACAAATATATACATGCATTTGCAAAGGTTTTTATAGCTAAAATATAAGAATAAAGAGTGATGAATGAGTATTCATCACCCCCTATACTTAACTTTGCTAGTCCCTTAGCAAACACTTATTTGAAAAAGAAGTGAAAAAGAAGAAAAAGAAAAAGAGAAGAATGTACATGAATCAAGGTTGATTATTAAACTTGCCTTCATTAAATTGAGGTATGGAGCTTAATCAGATCTTTGGATTATTAATATGTCGGAACCTTATTTGGACTTAAGTCTAAAACTCAACAGCCTCTAAGTTCCACTAATCTCTAATCAAGACTCCTTAATGCTCCAGATCAGAACAAGTCATCAATCACAAACCCTGAAGACCATGAATCTTTCCTTGTCCTGTGAATGTGAGGTCTAAGCTCTCCACCTCAGAAATGGCAACTTGACAACCCTCCCCAACAAGGTAACTCTATGACCTCAATCTGGCCACTCTTTCCTCGAGGAGCGGGGTATTCCCTTCTAAGTTCAAGTTCAACCGGCTCAAGAAGAGGAGGAAGAAGAGCATGGACCATGGCCAGTGTAGCCATGTATCCTTGGGAGCTTGACCAGTGTAGCGAAGTATCCCTGCTGCAAGCTACATAAGGTGGAACATGAAACTCAAGCTTTGCTTATTGCACTCTATATACATACTCTGGTGGGATTATCATTTTCTCTCAGACCCACCACTTTTTTTTTGGAGTTATTTTCTTTTTGCATTTTTTTAAGTGCATCTATACAACATGTACATGTGCAGCATATATACAAGGAGTTTTTCCTCTTGAGCCAGTAGACTATCCCTCTTTTGAAGCTTTATTGCAACCCACAACTCCCGTCGTTAGACCTCATGGCAACCAGACCAAGTTGAGACGCACTTCCTTCACTAAAAGAAGAAGAGAGGTTCCGCCTAGAAGTACTACCCTCATATGCTACCCCAAGTCAAGGAAGACTGCCTCCTCACCATCTCATCCGTAGAGAGCTCGGTGCAAAGTGCTGGTGTCCAAGTAAAGACATTGTCTATATGAGTCATGTGTTGTTGTTAAGTGCTCTACTTAGGCTCATTGAGATGACATATGATCATAGCCTAGTGGACTTAAAGAATTAAGTCACCATGGACCTGAAAAGCCTTAAACCTAAGCCCTATAAGGTTCCTCTTATAAATTAGGTGGATTAAGATCTTAATCAAGCTCCATTTCTCAATTTTATTCCATGCTAGTTTAAATGTCAACTATCATCCAGAAAAACTATATACATATGTACAAAAGATGCTATTTACACAAATTTTTACAAACATGCAAAATTTTTTGAAAAATCTTTTGAAATCATGAATGGATGATGCATGAAGTGCAAGTTTTGCAAAAGGTATTTACTCATATATACACAAGATTTTTGCAAACTTTTGATTTTCAAAACATTTTGGAAAAATTTTGTACTATATACATAATTTTGATAAGAAAATATTTACACAAGCTTTACATAAAAGATTTTTGAATCATTTTTACAAAAATAATTTGTACACTAGCTATTTATGTGCAAATAAAAGAATGTTTATGTACATGAAAAATTTTAATTTTTGTGGTTTTTAAGGTTTTAAGCCATTTTATTTATTAACACACTCACACAAAGTATGAGTTATGGCTAAAGTATATATGAAATATATACACACCCCCCAATACTTGGCTCAAACGATGTCCTCAGAGTCAAGAGCGACGAAGAAGACATAACTCGTGCTAGGTATAGGGAAGTGAAAAGGAAGGCTATATACAAAGATGAATGAATGAATAGAAAGTGAAAAGGAACTCGGGTCTTCCCCCTATACTTAGGATCAAGTAATCCTAAGTATAGCAGGCTGTACACTATGGGAAAACCGAGTGGAGAATGTACAGGGTGTACCCCCCCTATACTTAGGGTGAAATATCCCTAAGTATAGGCAGCAAAACAGGGGTAGAAAGAAACAAAAGAAATACCCAAAGGTCCTACATCCCCCCTATACTTAGGGTAAAGTACACCCTAAGTATAGCATAATCAAAGGATGAATAAAGGGATGTGCGACTAAAGAATGTGATGATATGGACATCTGGATCTATACAAGTCAGAAGATCAGTGAGAATCAGGCGTGAGATGCAATAGATGTGAGTCAAAAGACCACATCTCACGCAAAATGAATCGGGGCTACATCAACGACCCGCGGCTCATGATCTAGAAATGGCTTGAGCCGTTGGCCATTCACACGAAAGGTACTCTCAGAAGACAACTCAGACATATCAATGCTACCGTTGTTGTGTACCTTTCTCACCAAGTAGGGTCCCTTCCACTTGCTCTGTAGCTTCCCTGGAAATAAACGAAGCCTCGCATCAAACAACCATACTCTCTGTCCAGGCTCAAAATGCTTGTGGCTGATGTGAGCATCATGCCACTCCTTCACTCTCTCCTTATAATGTAGGCTGTTTGAGAAGGCGGTGTCTCTCAACTCCTCCAGGGATGCTAACTCTGCCCTCCTCTGGTCTCCTACACCATCTGGATCCATAAGTATCTCAGTGACTGCCCAAAGTGACCTGTGTCTCAGCTCAACAGGTAAATGGCACGGCTTGCCATACACGAGGCGAAAGGGAGATGTGCCCAATGGTGTCTTGAAAGACGTCCGATATGCCCATAAGACCGAGTCCAAAAGCTGTGACCAATCCTTTCGGTCAGGGCGGACGACTTTCTGCAATATAGTCTTGATCTCCCTGTTCGACACCTCGGCTAGACCATTCGTCTGTGGATGGTAAGGTGTAGCAACGCGATGGTCTATACTGAACTCGCTAGCAAGGGCCTTCACCTGGTCATTGATGAAATGAGACCCCTCATCTGAAATCAATACTCGAGGTACCCCGAACCGCGTGATGATGTGCTTCCTCAAAAATCTGCAAACTGTCCTCCCATCAACGGCTCGAGCGGGGATAGCCTCAACCTAATGACTAACATAATCAACGGCCAACAAAATGTATTCAAATCCCTGACTTTTAGGGAATGGACCCATGAAATCGATGCCCCATGCGTCAAAAACCTCACAGAAGTGAATGGGCTGCATCGGCATCATATCACGCTGTCCACAAGTGCCCATCCTCTAACAGTCAGTACACCTCTTCATGAACTCATCAGAGTCCTTGAAGAGGGTAGGCCACCACAAGCCGGATTGAAGCACTTTCTGTGCCGTTCTCCTCCCAGAATGATGTCCTCCTGCCTCAAGCTTGTGGCAGTATGTGAGGACGCTATGGTGCTCCTCCTGAGGAATGCACCTACGCTAGACGCTATCCCCTCCTTTGTGGTAAAGGAGGGGATCCTCCCAGTGGTAGCACTTGGCCTTTGCAAGGTAGGTCTCAAGCCTTTGCCTGGGCCAATCTTGTGGGACTTTCCCAGCAACGAGAAAGTTCACAATATCGGCATACCATGGGAGTGAGGCGATAGCAAGGATCGCCTCATCTGGGAAGGTCTCACAAATGGGATCTATATGCTCGGACTCCTCAGGCTGCTCTAAACGGGAGAGATGATCCGCCACCACATTCTTGACTCTAGGCTTATCCTTGATCTCAATGTCGAACTCCTGGAGTAGAAGGATCCATCTAGTCAATCTGGCCTTGGCATCCCTCTTTGCCATGAGGTATCAGATGGCGGTGTGATCAGTGTACAAGGTCACTCTAGATCCAACGATATAAGATCTGAACTTATCTAGGGCGAACACTACGGCTAGCATCTCCTTCTCTGTGACCGTATAATTCCGCTGGGCGGAATCCAATGTGCGGCTAGCGTAGTGTATAGCAAAGGGGACTCCATCCCTCCTCTGTCCCAGCATGACCCCATGGCAAAATCGGAGGCATCCGTCATGATCTCGAATGGAGAGACCAATCAGGCGGCTGAAGAACAAGAGCCTCAATAACCACTGCTTGAGAGTCTCAAAGGACGAAAGACACTTGTCATCGACAAGGAACTCAGTGTCTTTCGTCAAGAGGTCAGTCAACGGCCGGGCAATCCTGCTGAAATCATGAATAAATCGTCGGTAGAAACCGACGTGCCCCAGAAATGACCGTAACTGCCTCAGATTGGACGGCAGTGCGAGTTTTTAATGACATCTACCTTGGCCGGATCATCCTCCATGCCCTGTTGGAGATGATGTGGCCAAGCACCGTCCCTTGAGTCACCATGAAGTGACTCTTCTCCCAAGATAGCACCAAGTGTACCTCTATACATCACTGGAGTACTCGGTCTAGGTAGTCAAGACAGGAGTCGAATTCGTCGCCGTAAACCGAGAAATCATCCATGATGACCTCCAAACACTCCCCTACCATGTCCGAAAAGATCGACAACATGCATCTCTGAAATGTCGCAGGGGCATTGCATAGCCCGAATGGCATGCATCGGAAGGCGTATGTGCCGAAGGGACAGGTAAAGGTGGTCTTCTCCTGGTCCTCAGGAGCGATGGCCACCTGGTTGTAGCTCGAGTACCCATCCATAAAATAATAATGGCTCTTCCCTGCCAGTCTCTCAATGATCTGGTCAATAAAAGGCAGGGGAAATGATCCTTCTTGGTGGCCTGGTTGAGTCTCCTGTAGTCAACACAGACCCGCCAAGAAGTGGGTACTCGTGTAGCAATCTCCTCTCCCGACTCACTGATCACAGTCGTGATGCCCGTCTTCTTGGGCACCACATGCAAGGGGCTGACCCACTTGGAGTCGGAAATGGGATAAATAAAATCTGCGCTCCACCATTTTGAGATTTCCTTCATGATGACCTCTCTCAAATTGGGGTTCAGCCGTTGCTGGAACTCACGCGACGGCTTCGCCCCATCCTCGAGATAGATATGGTGGGAGCAACGTGATGGACTAATCCCATGGAGATCTGCTACGCTCCATCCGATTGCCTTGCAGTTCTTTTCAAGAACCCCCATCAAACAGGATTTATGCTCTCCAGTCAGATCGGCGGAGATGATGACTGGGTGCATCTTAGGCTCACCCGTAAGGAATCGATACTTCAGCGAAGTAGGGAGCGGCTTCAGCTCTGGATAGCTGGGTGCCGGTGGATCTGGCCTCTGAAGTGTCTCTGTGTATGCTGCCCAATCTGTATGGGAGAACTGAAACTCTCTCTCAATCTCAAGAACTGGAGAAGGCTGCTCTGACTGACTGTCTCTACTATGCTCAGCATCTACCTCCTCCTCAGCTGTAGGCTCTGTGGAACTCAGGTCTGGCATGTAATCCTCGCAATCTGCCCAATCAGACTCTGAATCCGAGGGATCTGCATCAAACAAGGTGGCATCAGCACCACCGTCATAACAAAAATCCGTGTCGCGGTCAAGAACCTGCTCTGCTGCCTCTATGGTATCCTGAACCAGGGTTGTGCTCTCAAGGCTCTCCTCTGCTATCATCTCTGCATCAGCGGGTGTCTGGAAATGAGAGGATGGCCTGTGCTGCTGGGTCTACCCATACTGCCTCATCGTCTGTGATCACAAAGTCGCAGTCCTGGTGGATGTCTAGCCCGGCATCTGTCAGCTGCTCTGCATCTGAACTGGTCTCTGAGCATGATCTGTCTCTGGCTCTGTAGTCCTCGACCGTCTCTATTTGTACACTCTCGCCCTCGACGCGAAAGTATACCTTCCCGCTATCATGGTCAGTCACCGCCTTGGCTGTGGCCAAGAACGGACGACCGAGATTGATGGGGGTATCGGTCACTGAATCAGGGATCTCCATGTCCAATACTACGAAGTCCACGGGGAATTGCAGGCCCTGAATAGTGACGACAACGTCTCGCAACAACCCCTTCGGCCTCTTGACAGATCGATCAGCAAACTGAAGGACTGTCCTGCTCTGTCTAAGAGTGCCCAACTCGGAGCGGTCGAGAAGGGATGCCGGAAGGAGGTTGATAGACGATCCGCTATCTAATAGAGTCTGGTCGAACCTCTGCTCTCTAATATGACATCTGACATATGGGGCTCCTGAATCTGGCCTCTTGGCCGGCAGACAGTTCTGAATCGCGAAGCACGTGGCTTTCGTCAGCACATGGATCTCTGACTGGTGGTTCCTCCTCCTCCTCCTGACTGTAATCCTGTCTCTCAACGAACGCTGAAGAAGGGGAACGTGCTGTAAAGCCTCCTGAAGAGTCAGCTGGATATGGAAACGATCGATCATGCTCTGGCTGAACTCTTCCTGCTCTCTCTTTTTTGGATCTTTTTCTTTTTTCTTCCCCTTCCCCATCTGAAGGGCTCTAGGGAAGGGGATAACTGGGTCCTTCTCAGATGAAGGACTAGGAAAAGGTCTAGACGGCTCGACGGCCGGATCCGCACATACATCAAGCACCACAGTGGGACCAGAAAAAACCAAACCTTTTCCTTTATTCACAACATGGTTCCGAGGTACATCAGAATGAGGAAAAACTACAACTCTCTCAGAATGAACACCGGTGGCCTCAGTACCACCACTGGCTGGCTCAGCTGGACGTCTCGCGGTCTCAGCACCGCGCTCTGGCTCGGCATCTCGGATGGCATTAGTACCACCTCCTCGAACTGGTGAAATGGCGGCCTCAGCACCGCCTGTGGAATCAACATCCTTGGTGGCATCCGTACCACCATCCTCAACATGAGCGGCCTCAGTACCGCTCTTCTGCTCCTCATCTGGCGCCCTAGGTGTGTCCTCGTGATGTCGCTCAGACGAGGCGCCACCGTCGGCTGGTGTCCTACCGCTCCTAAGTGTGACAAAATCAGCATCAAAAAGGTCTGTAGACATATCATCAAATGGATCACTAGGAGTGGCATGCTCAGTGTAAGCTACCTGCTCAGACATCCGCTTCAGGCTGTTGGGATTCGGCTCGATCTGGGCAGGGATGACGGCCTTCCCTCTCACAATGTCCAGCATCTCCTGATGGAACTCGTCCATCTCCCGTCTGAAAGTAGCCTGCTGATCCGTGAGGAGGCGGGCTATGTCGTCCAAGGCGGGGCTCTCGTATGGGGGACCATGAGAGCCCGACGGGTAGCCTCTCTAGTAATGAGGCTGCTGGAACTGGTGCTGCTGCTGGTGAGAGGGGTAAGTGGGAGGATACTGCTGCTGATGAGGCTGCTGCTCACGCCTCCAAGACTGTCCCTGCTGATAGGGACGAGGAAAGAAGGATGACTGCTGCTGCTGCTGTGAAGGGTAGACTGGGGGCTGCTGCTGCGGCTGGTGATCTCTCTGCTGCCTGTACTGGCCTCCCTGACCAGATGGCTGCTGCTGGGGCTGGGCACCTCTGTTCCCCCACCTGAATCTGGGATGGTCTCGTCGGATCCCAGGCTGAGGACAGTCATACCAAATCCCGTTGACATCCATCAATGGCTCTGCATCGTACTGGGGTGGCGGTTGCACTGCCAGAGGCTGATCCGGCTGGTATACCACCATCTGCAAGTCTGGAGATGGTGGTGACTGGTAGGAGGGCTGCTGCTGCTGGTACGGCTCCGCCTGTACAAGGTGAACCTGTCTAGGCTGCTTGTGTGAGCTGGAGCGCTGGGACGAGCTGCTGCTGCCGCCGGTATCACTTCGCGACTGAAGACGGGGCTGTGGAGCCGTCTGTGCCTCCTGGAGACACATGAGCTGCGTCTTCATGTCGCTCAGAGTCTGTGCCATCTGCTCCATCTAAGTGATGCCCTGGCACTGCTTCTTCTCTATCAGCTCCATCCGATCCAACTTCTTGCTAATGATACCCATATCCGCAGCAGATGACTCTGCCTGTGCTGCTGCTATTGCGGATGAACTGGATGGACTGGCGTCGACCCGTGCTATCCTCTGGTACTACACGGGTCCTGGCTGCTGCTGGGTCTGCCCTGAGTGTACAACCTGGTCTGGGACATCACCATATAGTTCTCGGCCATCTCCTCGTAGATGGCCCAGACCTGGTCGTGATCCTTGGCGAAGTAAGACCCGCCACAAGAAGCGTTCACCAAGCCCTGGAGCTCTGGTGTCAACCCGCTGAAGAAGCTCTGCAAAAGGTTGGGCTTCGAAATATCATGGTGCGGGCATCGATCAGTCAGCTCACGGAACCTCTCCCATGCCTCATGGAATTGCTCGTTGGGGAGCATGGAGAAGTTGCTGATGAGGGCTCTCGCTGCATTGGTCCGCCCGAGTGGATAGTACTTGTGTAAGTACTCGGTGCGGAGCTGCTCCCAGGTGTAAACAAACTTCCCAAATGCTTCAGCCAGGTGGCTACTCTGTCTGCCAAGGAAAAGGGGAAAGCGATCATCCGAATAGTATCCTGGTCCACCTGACGATCGTGGACAGTACTGCAGATCATGAGGAACTCCTGAAGGTAGAGATGGGGCTCCTCAGTGGCGAGCCCGTGAAGCGGGGGAGTAACTGCAAGGTGTTCGGGGGAACTTGAAGTCCCCCACGATAGCTGGAAGTACGATCCAGTGGTGCATCAGCGTCGATCCGGGGTTGTGCAACTCCCGCATCGGTCTCGGTAGTCCTCCTGCCGCGGCTGCGGCGGCTGCTGCCGCTGCGGCGGCTGCTGCGGCTGCTGCTGCTGCATCTGCATCCTCCGGGATCCTCGGCCCGTCTCTCCTCTGATCTCTCTCTGCTCGCATCTGCTCCATCTCTCTCCTCATCTCAAGCATGAATGCTCCCTGATCCCTCAACTGCTGCTGAACGGCCTCTAGGGAGGCGATCAGGGTGGAGTTGATCGTGCCCTGGTCCAGCACAAAGTGCTCAGGCTGTGGACCTCGGGAGCGATCATCGGAACTGCCGGCCATGGCGTCTGCAAAATCAAATGAGCCAAACTCAGGTGTTGACAAATCTGCTAATCTCTCCTCTGGCTCATGTCTCTCAGAACCGAAAGAAAGGGGGTCGAGGGGGAACAGGGAGGAATCATATTCGGGTTCGGAGAGCTGGTCTCGGCTCTCGCGGGCCAACCTAGATGAACGGGTAGACGCGCCCGCAAGCGGTGCAGCCAGAGGCTGCCTAAGAGATCGTCTACCCATCATCGTGATCTGGCGAGTAAGGCGGATGGGATCTGGAGAAACTATGATCAGAATACAAACCCCTCAGTTCACCAACGCAACGCGAGCTGAAGACCGTAAAAGCTCGGTCGGATTATATTGTCAAATTTTATTTTGGTGAACAAACAATCTATCAGAGCGATTACGTAACCTGCTGGGATACCCGATGCTACCCCAACCGACTGGCCCGCACGAATGAGTCGGTAATCAGTCGGGAATAACACCGGAGGGCTCTACCTAGTGAACGGGTCACTCTCTCGCACAAGCAAACCAAGCAATGAGGGGGTTGCTCTCCCCAAGACAGATTTTTAGGTCAAGTGTCTTTTAGGGTCAATAGTTTTAGCAGTCCCAATTTTATGGTTTTTCTTTTTAATATTTTTCAATAAAAACAAAAGGCCTAACGAATTTTTCGGTTCTCCTGATTATTAAGTCAAAAATAGGGGGGAGAAGACAAAAAAGCAGATGCGCGAAGAAATCAATGATGCATGCAAAGATAGAAATGCGTACCTATCTCCAGCACTCTACATGCAAGTGATCCACGTAGAAATGTAAAGACTGAAATAAAACTACCTATATGGTGCAACGATGAAACCGAGTCCTAAGCAGGCAATTCTACTCGAAGAACCGTCTAACTGGTCACCGATCCTTCAAGCCAAAGGTCCGGTCTCGGTCTACCCCTCCTCCTCCCGACACATTGGGTTTAGGAGCAGCGCTTGGCAGGGCAGGCTACGGCATGTAGGCTACGAAGGGAGTGAGTCAGTTATTTTTATTAATGAATTATTAGTAGGTCCAATTAATTGTACTATAGGAACATGCAGATAATTAGGTGTGGGGATCCTACTAATTACGGCACAGTCAAGTAGAAAAATCCTAAGTCTACGGGCTCGAGAAAAACCGCTGAAAACCGTAAAAAGGCAGCAAGAAAACAAAAGCTGCGAAAAAGCCGTGAAAAAACCTAAGGGTCCCCCGAGCACACCGGTGCTCGGGGAAACAGACCCGTTAGTCAAGCAAAGTCACACCTCTGAGTCTGTCCTTGTATTATTACAATAATCAAATGAAATGAAAAATAAAAATCTAAACTAATCCTCGCCCGCTCGTCTACTCTCTCACGCTCTCCTACGGCTCCGTGTAGAAGGGAGCTGCGTCCAAGTCCCGCGGTTGCGCCGGCTTCTCGAAAGCAGCCGCCTCGGTCCTCAGGCCCCTCGCAAGAAAGAAACAAGTGGTCAGACCAATAAAATAATAAAATAATAACAAGAAAATAAAACAGGGTATATGTGCAAAAATGCAAAATAAAATAAATAAACAAAAATCAAACAAAAACAAAAACAAAAGAAAATAAAATAAAACAAAATAAAGTAAAAAGAAGAGAAAAACAAAAAGCCGCGAAAAGCCGCGGACTCAGAAAAAGCCGCGGAAAGCCGCGAAAAAGAAAATGAAGTAAAAATAAAAACTACTAAGCCGTGCTCCCCAGCAACGGCGCCATTCTGATGACCAGCCAAGGAACAAGGGTAAAAGGTATCAAGGGATCGTTGCGACCCAAGTCGCCAAGCGTGTCAATCAAGAAAAAGAGACCACCAAATATGATAAAAATCACTCAAACATCCAATAGCGGTCTTGCTATTTTATTAACCTGGTATAGCGACCAGGGTCGAACACAAGGAGCACGTGATGGCCTCGCGGCCTACGAAGTAGTCTCAAAAATAAATTAAAATCAAATAAAAGGTTTTTTTGGTGGATTTTTAGTCTTTTTATATTTTTTTGGATTTTTAAAGAATTAAGAAAATAAAGAAAACAAGAAAATAAGGCAATTCAACAATTTATTTAATGCATCAAAAATCAAGCAAAAATTCAAATAAAAATATTTTTATGTATTTTTATGTTTTTTACTGTTTTTGGTTAATTTTTGGTATTTTTTGTTTTTTATTTAACTATCTAAAAATCAAACAAGGTAAGAAACTGAAGACACTGTCTAGTCAGGAGAAAGAGGCCAATTTAAAATGCAAAAGGGCCTATTTACTCCTGGAGGTATTTTTCCTATAAACTAGAAAGTTTAAGGAAAATTTGGGTACTGGATATATGATTTTTGGATTTTAAAATTATTTATTAGAATTTTTATGAGTTTTTAGGTGTTTTTCAATTTTTAAGAGTTTTATATAATGGAAAATGGCCAAAATTGGCCAGCAAATTAAACACAACAAAAGAAACAGTAGCTAATTTTTTTGTAATTTTTAGATAAGTTTTAATATTTTTTGTAAATTTTTAAAATAGACAGTAACAAAAATGGTTGTTTTTGATCTTTTAAAAATATCAAATCAAAACAAAAATGTCTCCAAAAATTCCAGAAAATTTTACAACATGGCAGGAGCCATGTAACCAATTTTCATTGAATTCGGAGTTGATTTGCTATTTTATTCAAAAATAAAACTTAGGTACTGTGCATAGGGACCTAAGTGCAAATACCCAAAGCTCTGGGGAGTCCGGTGCAAAATACCCAGGAAATCACGCGCGCAGCGCGTGCCTGGGGCACTCAGGGACCTATATGCAAAGAAAACAAGTTCCTGGGACTATTTGGTAACAGGTACCAAAAGTCTGAGGGCTTGTTTGTAAAATACCCAAAATAAGCGCACATGCACAAATCAATCCACGCGCAGGGGTATAAATGCAATTTTCTAAAAATATTTCTTCATTTCATAACCATCCAGAACTACAGGGCTAAGCAAGCAAATATCCCAAAAGGGCATGTGTCGATGCACGTGCTACACTACAAACAGGGGCATATGTGCAAATAAAGTAAAGCTCAGGTCCAAAGTGTAAATAACCCAGAAATAAAACAACTACGCTATGTATTTACAGGACTAAACGCTAAAATAAACTAAAGAGAAGGGCCTAAGGGTAAATTACCCTTTATTAAGTCGAGGGTCGGATGGCTGCCACGTGGGGGTTCGCACAGTGGAGGATGAGTGGCGCACAACGAACGAACCCTTCGTCGCGATCCGACGGCTGAGAAGAGCCCACGTGGAAGATCGGACGGCTGCAAAGCGTTGTGGGTCTGCCTCGCTGGATCAACGGTGATGATCGAATCCCAAGAGATCTGGCGGTCAGTGCAACTCCGCAAATGGACGATCAGGATCACGACTGGAGCTCGGGGTCAATCGGACGGCGGAGAAGGATGGTGGACGATCTGGGCTCCGGCGAACTTCGTCGGGGCTCGTAACGGCGCTAGTCTCCTCCCGGAAGCTCGCTGAAGATCGGAGAAGGAAGCTACGGGCCCTCTACATCTAATGGAGGCCTCCGATGACTAAATGGAGCTCCGAGGAGCTCTGGAGCGTCAGGCGGAGACGGAGCTGCTGGAACTGATGGTCCAAGCCCTCAGATGGGCTCGGATGTACCTGCAAAGAGCACCAGCAAACTCGCGGGTCGAGGGCAAACTGCCTCGACCCCGTTAGGCGTGGTGAAAGTGGTTGGTGAGGCGCAGTGGTCGAGCTCCGGCGAGGGGGTGGACGGAGGAGCTCGAATCCCCAGCTCCTGTGCGAGCTGGGTTGAGTGGAAGTGCGGAGAAGATGCGCGGGGGAAGGGAGAATGCGATGATGGATTCCGATGATCGAGTGGAAGGATGAGATGGTCGGAATCGGCGATAGTCGGCGATGGTGAAAATTAGGGCAAATGCGAAATTAGAGAACTAGGGAAGAAATCTAAGCTACTTGGGTGGATGGGTTGACTAGGGTCGAGCTGGGGAAGCTCTGGGTCCTTGCCTCGAGGACCGTCGTCGTCCGAGGCTCGAGCTCCTGCTCTGGGCGGAGCACGGCGGCGCTGGCTCGCCGGATCAGTGGTTCGAGCACCCTCAGCGTCGCTGCAACACCTCCGAGGCAAGCTGTCACTCTCGCGCGAAAGGTGGAGGTCACTGGATGGAGGAATGACGATCCAAGGATGCACAATAGGGTGGCGGAGCTCGGAATTTATTTGGGTGCAGGTCCGGCAAGATTTGATCGGGTAGGGCAATGTGGAGCGCGGATCCCGAGGTGGGCGCTCCGGCGAGGGGGTCGGATGTGTTGGGAGTGGAGCGGACCCGGGGTTTAAGGAGATGGTGATCGGGTTTGGACACGAAAAAGAGGAGAAGTCAGGTCGGGTGTCCAAAACCCGTGGGAGGTGGTCCTGGGGGGGAAGTTGACCGGGCAGTCAACAAACCCCCTGGACCAATGGGAGGCTGCCACCTGGAAAAGATTTAAAAATTAAATTAAAAATAGCAAATGGCTTATTTAATTAAAACTCAAAACATGAAATATTTTTGTTTTAATATTTTCTATTTTTTCTGATTTTTAATTAATTTTTCAAAAATAAAATAAGGTATTTACATTATATAGCTATATATAGGTATGTGTACAATATATGGTTTTGATTTTTGATTTTTAATTTGTTATTTTTATACATTTTTATTCCCCTTTTATATTTTATTTATTTATTTCATAAAATAAGGAATAAAAAGATATTTTTATTTTATTTTTATTATTTATATACATAGGTGAAATAAATAGATCTATACATCTATGTACATGGTGTATTTACAATGTATTTTTGGGGTTTTAAATTTTGTTCTTTTTATTTTGTTTTTGTTTTAATTGTTTTTATTTTATTTATTTACACCATAAAATATAGAATATATACAAATTTTATAAAACTTAATTTTGTTTATTTATAAGGTGAAATAAATATAAGTGTGGTTGTATGTATAAGGTGGATATATACAAGTGATCTATTTTTATTTTCTTTTTGATTTTTCTATTTTTATCTTGATTTTATATTTATAAATATATACAAATATTTACAAGCCCTTTTTAGTCTATTTTTGGGAGGAAAATATTTTTATTTTATTTACATATATATTTACACACATGAGCCCCTATCTCCCTCTACTTTGGCTTTTATGCGGTCAGGCCCATACTGAGCCCTCCCTTGGGTTAGGTTGCTCAATATTTATTCTAAATATTTCCCTCTTTTTCTTTTTGTTCTTTATTCTTTTATTTTTACACAAAAACATGCTAATTATTACTATTTACACCATGCATGCTTTTGGTAATTATTTATATTTACAAATATATACATGCATTTGCAAAGGTTTTTGTAGCTAAAATATAAGAATAAAGAGTGATGAATGAGTATTCATCAGTACCCACAGCCACAGCAGCAACAGTCACAGTATGGTCCTCGTCCCTATCAACAGGGACAGTCTTGGAGGCGTGATCAGCCTCACCAACAGCGGCATCAGCCACATTCCTACCCCTCTCAGCCACAGCAGCAGTTCCAGCAGCCTCACTACCAGAGAGGCTACTCATCAGGCTCCCATGAGAGCCCCGCCTTGGATGATATAGCCCGCCTTCTCACCGATCAAGAGGCTACTCTTCGACGGGAGATGGACGAGTTCCGCCAGGAGATGCGAGACATTGTGAGAGGGAAGGCCACCATCCCTGCCCAGATTGAGCCGAATCCTAACAACCTGAAGAGGAAATCTGAGCAGGTAGCTTGTACTGAGTATGCCACTCCGAGTGATACTTTTGGTGATATGTCTGCATATCTTTTTGATACTGATTTTGTCACACTTAGGAGTGGTTGGATGCTAGCAGGCGGCGCCTCGTCTGAGCGACACCATGAGGATACACCCAGAGCGCCCGATGAGGAGAAGGAGAGCGTTACTGAGGCCGCTAGAGATGATGAAGGTGGTACTGATGCCACCATAGATGCTAATCCCACCGGCGGTACTGAGGCCGCCGTTTCACCAGTTCGAGGAGGTGGTACTGAGGCCACCCAGGATGCCGAGACAGAGCGCGGTACTGAGGCCGCGAGTCTTCCAGCCGATGGTGGTGCTGATGCCACCCATGTTCATTCTGAGATTCCTGTTGTTTTTCCGGTTGTTACTGATGTATCTCGGAACACTTCTGTGAATAAAGGAAAGGGTTTATTTTCTTCTAGTCCCACTGTGGTGCATGATGTATGTGTGGATCTGGTCGTCGAACCGTCTAGACCCTTTCCTAGTCCTTCATCTGAGAAGGACCCTGTGATCCCCTTCCCTAGAGCCCTTCAGATGGGGAAGGGGAAGAAAAATGAAAGTCCCAAAAAGAGAGAGCAGGAAGAGTTCAGCCAGCAGATGATAGATCGGTTTCACATACTGCTGACTCTTCAGGAGGCTTTGCAGCACATCCCCCTTCTTCAGCGTTCCCCTAGAGACAGGACTACAGTCAGGAGGAAGAGGAGGAACCACCACTCAGAGATCCATGTGCTGACGAAAGCCACTTGTTTCGTGATCCAGAACCGTCTGCCGGCCAAGAGGCCAGATTCAGGAGCCCCATATGTCAGATGCCATATCAGTGAGCAGAGGTTCGACCGTACTCTACTAGACAGCGGATCGTCGATCAACCTACTTCCGGCAGCCCTTCTCGACCGCTTCGAGTTGGGCACTCTTAGACAGAGCAGGACAATCCTTCAGTTTGCTGATCGATCTGTCAAGAGGCTGAAGGGGTTGTTGCGAGATGTTGTCATCACTATTCAGGGCCTGCAATTCCCCGTGGACTTCGTAGTGTTGGATATGGAGATCCCTGATTCAGTGACCGATACCCCCATCATTCTCGATCGTCCGTTCTTGGACACTGCCAAGGCGGTGACTGATCATGATAGCGGGAAGGTATACGTTCGCGTCGAGGGTGAAAGTGTACAAATAGAGACGGTCGAGGACAGCCGAGCCAGAGACAGATCATGCTCAGAGACCACTTCAGACACAGAGCAGCTGACGGATGCAGGGCTAGATATCCACCAGGACTGTGACTTTGTGATCACAGACGATGAGGTAGTTTGGGCAGACCCAGCAGCACAGGCCATCCTCTCACTTTCAGATTCCGCTGATGCAGAGACGACAGCAAAGGAGAACTTTGAGAGCACATTCCTGGTCTAGGATACTTCAGAGGCAGCAGACCCGGTTCTCGACCTTGAGACAGATTCTTGTGATGATGGTGGTGCTGATGCCACCTTGGATGATACAGATCCCTCGGAGTCAGAGTCTAATTGGGCAGATTGTGATGAGTATATGCCAGACCTGACTTCCACTGAGCCTGCAGATGGGGAGGAGGTAGATGCCGAGCAGAGCAGAGACAGTCCAGTCGGGCAGCCTTCTCCAGTTCTTGAGAGTGATAGAGAGTTTCAGTTCTCCCATGCAGATTTGGCAGCGTTCACGCAGACTTTTCAGAGGCCAGATCCACCAGCACCCAGCTGTCCAGAGCTGAAGCCGCTTCCTACTTCGCTGAAGTATAGATTTCTTGCGGGTGAGCATGAGATGTACCCAGTCATTATCTCCGCTGATTTGACTGGAGAGCAAGAATCCCGTCTGATGGGGGTTCTTGAAAAGAACCACAAGGCGATTGGATGGAGCGTAGCAGATCTCTAGGGGATAAGTTCGGCCCTGTGCTCCCACCATATCTATCTCGAGGATGAGGCGAAGCCGTCGCGTGAGTTCCAGCGGCGGCTGAACCTGAATCTAAGAGAGGTTGTCATGAAGGAGATATCGAAATGGTGGAGCGTCGATTTTATCTACCCCATCTCCGACTCCAAGTGGGTCAGCCCTTTGCATGTGGTGCCCAAGAAGACGTGCATCACTATAGTGGTGAGTCAGTCTGGAGAGGAGATTGCTACACGAGTACCCACTTCTTGGCGGGTCTACGTTGATTACAGGAGACTCAACCAGGCCACCAAGAAGGATCACTCCCCCCTGCCCTTTATAGATCAGATCATTGAGAGACTGGTGGGGAAGAGCCACTACTGTTTTCTGGATGGGTACTCGGGCTACAACCAGGTGGCTATCGCTCCCGAGGACCAGGACAACACCACCTTTACATGTCCCTTCGGCACATACGCCTTCCGACGCATGCCATTTGGGCTATGCAATGCCCCTGCGACCTTTCATAGATTCATGTTGTAGATCTTTTCGGACATGGTAGGGGAGTGCTTGGAGGTCTTCATGGATAATTTCTCGGTTTACGGTGACGGATTCGACTCCTGTCTTGACTGCCTAGACCGAGTACTTCAGCGATGTATAGAGGTTCACTTGGTGCTATCTTGGGAGAAGAGTCACTTCATGGTGACTCAAGGGACGGTGCTTGGCCATATCATCTCCAACAGGGGCATGGAGGTTGATCCGGCCAAGGTAGATGTCATTAGAAAACTCGCATCGCCGTCCAATCTACGGCAGTTACGGTCATTCCTGGGGCACGTCGGTTTCTACCGACGATTCATTCATGATTTCAGCAGGATTGCCCGACCGTTGACTGACCTGCTGACGAAAGACTGATAACCGTCCTGCACCCTATGTTAATTCGGTCAAATTAATGTTAGTATTTCGTTGCAGTCGGATACGAGAGGCTAGTCAAAAACCAATTATCAATTAATGTTAAGTTAATTTTAAGCGGCAGATTCTTTTACTTGGTGGAGTCCAAGGTCGATCTCAGGGAGGCATCTGTCTCCTTAGGTGAATTTTAACAAGTATCCAAGTGTTGGATTTTCGAGGAAGTATTTTTTTTATTCTTTTTAATTTCTATGCAGATTTATGCAAACATGCAGGCCAATTTAACGTTTAATTCACTTAAGATATCAAATGAAGTCCAAAAATTCTAAAAATTAGCCAGATGATAAATGATGATGAAAATGAGTTACCCTATTTTTTTGGATTTTTCAGACACTAAATGGATTTTCTGGGAAATAAATATGCAGACAGGGTGATTTTCAATATTTAATTTTTAATAAATAACAAACCACAATTTTTTCAAGAACTAAAATTATCCTAGATAGCACTAATGATAAGGGATCCCGGAAAATTGAGAGATCTTAATTTCACTGTGAAATGAATTAATTTAAATTAATATAAGAAAATCACTCAACAATTTATTTAGGTCTCGATATGTGTGCAAATGACATGAAATTTTTATGGTATGCTAAGAATACTGTCCTTAAGCTATTATGAATTTTTAATGATTTTTGGAAACACAGAGAATTAACTACAAATTAAAAGGTGTCACTGGGCAAAATATCTCAAAAATGCACCAATTAATTCATTAATAATTCTACTGAAATTATAAAAATGTGACACGTGTACCAATAGACAGAGGACTAGTTTCTCAACAAAATGCAATTTTTAGATTTGCAAAATGATGTAAAATGCAACCTAGGGATGCGTGCAAACACAGGAGTGTAAATGCAATACAGAAAAATAAAAATACAATAAGCAAATATGCGGACAGGGACTAAAATGCAATTACCTATAATGCTGGGGACTCGAGTGCAAATTCTCCACAGGACACGTGCTCCTCACGTGGGCTCAGCTTCACAGGGACCTTTTCGCAAATATGGAAAGCTCCAGGGGCCTCTGTGTAATTTTCCCAGGCCGCACGTGCTCCTCACGTGGGCGGCCTAGGCTCGGATGGCTGCGGAGGCTCGGGCCGAGGCTCGGGCGACGGTGGAGGTCTGGAGTGAGGCTCGGTGCAGCCTCGGGTCGTCCGAGCCTAGGGTTGGGGGCAAGGCTCGGTCTTTGTCGACGTGGCTGGATGCGGGCCTTTGGATCAAGATCGATCCAAAGGATGGCGGTGATGATGCGTGGCGAGATCAGAATCCGTCAAATCTGGATAGATCTAACGGTGGTCGATGGAGGCTGAAGATGATGACGTGGCGTTCTCCTGAGCGTGGGATCAATGATGATCCTACGGTCGTTAGCAGCTCCGGTGGGCGGGCGACGTGGCTGACTGCGAACCGTTCGATCGAGATGATCGAACGACCTCTGGGGCTTCTTCCTCAACGGCCCTCCGCCTCCTGCGGAGGAGAAGGAGGGGCTCTGACGTTGCTGTCTTTGCTCCGCCCTTCCCTCCCATCGTCGGTGAAGGTCGATGGCGAGTCGGAGGTATCTCGGAAGATGCGCGGATGGTCGACGAAGCCTCCGGTGACCTCAGGAGTGAGAGAGGGCCGTCGGAGGTTGCTGGCGACGAAGCTCGAAGATGACTCCGGCGAGCTTCCGTTCAATGAGACGCGGGGTACATGCAAGTGTTAAAGAGAGAGCCGGAGCTCGTGCGTGCGTTTGTGGAGAGGTGGAGGTAGTCGGCGAGGCCTAAGGCGTGCGGAAGATGGGTAGGCGATGGTGCTTCGGCCAAGTGGCGGAGCTGAGCTGATGAAGGTTGACGTGCGTCGTCGGGGGTCGTGAAAGCTACCGCGAGGAAGGGAGCTTCGACGCGAAGCTCGACTAGATGGAATGGAAGCGAGAGGTTGATCGGTGGCGGCGAATAAAATCGGAGAAGATAAAAGAAAATTAAGAAAAAGATCGGAGATGGATAGAGGGGTTCACCTGGGGATTGGACCTCTCTCTTGGGGTCCAGGTCGTCGCTCGAGGGACCGGTGATGTCCCGAGCTCCAGCGGCTGCTCGGAGGAGTCGCTGCGACACGGCGGAGTTGCCGTGGATCTCGTCGGAGAAGAAGCCCTTCGTCGCTCACGGAATCATCGAATTGCTGTCACCAATCGAAAGCTCGGAGCTCAGGGAAGCTCTCTGGAGTGGCGGATGCGGCTGAAGTTGGCCGGTGGTGGCGTATTTATAGGATGGAGTTGGTGGGTTGGCTGGTGACGAGGTGAGGTTTGTGGTCGACGTGGGGCGACTCTGGTGGGAGTCGTGGGAAGCGAGGGAGCTGGCGAGGGTGAGGGAGGAGTGCTCTCCATCGTGGTGGTGTTGGTGGTCGGAGAGGGTGGATGAGGTGCTGCCAAGAATAGGAAGGGGGCGGCTTGTTTCGCAAGGGGAGAGATCGTGGGCGAGTGGCGTCCGGAGGTAGACGACAGAGCTCCACCGTTGGATCTGGTGATCCAACGGTGATGATCGAAGCGGTATGGGACGTGTGTGATTAGATCAAGGCGCGTAGATGATGGGCCGTGATCGCTCCACGTGGAGGGCACTGGGCGAAGCGCGGGCGAACGGCTTGGATGAGGAGATGGAGAGGATCGAAGGGACGAGGAACGCCAACGGAGGAGCGGCTGTGATGGGCTCGATCAGATGGTTCATCTGCCGCCACGTGGCGAGCTCTGGAAGAGGCGCGAGCGGATGGTGCGGATTGAAGGCATGAGATGATCTGACGGCCCAGACAAAGGGCATGCGTGGAATACCTGGAGTCGTTGGATCTCAGGAGGAGATCCAACGGCTGGAAGATGAGGCGGATGAGGCAAGGGGAGTGGGCCGCGTGGCGCAACCAGAGGGCGCCACGTGGCCTGCTGTGAGTGGCTGGAAGAAGATACATGTGTAGAGAGAAGAGGGAGCCGAATTTGGAAAAACTCAAAACATGAAAGCTGTAGATCTCGATGAGATCTACAAGTTTCATGTTGACCAAAGACGAAGATGAGGTCAAATGTGATACATAAATACAAAGATACAATTATACACCTATGTAGTATACAAAGTGACCCAAAAGCCCAACTTTCTCATACAAGCTCCAAATTGGATGAAATTAGTCTCATTTTAAAGGTCTTTCCATGTGTATTGTTCTAAGAGTAAGTAGACCTAGTTCGGAGTTTGTATGAGGGCTTTATGTGCATTTTAGCGTACAGGGGTTCTCAGGCTTTATTGGCTATTTTACAAAGGGGATTTTTGGCATTCTTCCCTATATGATTAACTAAGGAGTACAATTTATAGAGAAGAGATTATTTTAGTGAATGGGTATTTTACAAGTGATTTTTGGCTTCTTATTTAAATGCAAATGGACTGCTAACATGTATGAATTATGAATGTATGCAAGAATGCTATTTATGCAATATAAAGGGAAACATGCATCTATTTTCTCGGGAACAAGGCTCTATTTTTGACTTTTGAAGTGATGAATCACAGATTCATCAACCCCCTATACTTAAACCTTGCTCGTCCCCGAGCAACTAAATGAAATGCAAGAGTGAAATGATTTTGGGTTCCATACCAAGGTCATGAACAAAAGTTAAAAATGGGGCCTGACTCGACCTTTGGATTAGTTGTGTGGCGGAACCTTATTTGGACCTGAGCTTAAGACCTAACAGACTTCAAGTTCCACAAGTCTTCTATTCAAGACTCCTCAACAGTCAGGTCAGAACTAATCCTCAAACGCAAATTTCTGATGACTATGATTCTTACTTGTACTGTGTAAGTGATTTGTAACTCTCCACATCAGAAATGGCTCGGAACCAGCCTCCTCTAACGAGGTAACTCAATAACCGGGTCCAGTAACTCTTTCCTCGAGGAGCGGGGTATTCCCTTCTAAGTTCAAGTGCGACCAACTCAAGAGGAGGGGGTAGAGAAGAGAATGGACGGTAGCCAGTGTAGCTACCTATCCCGGGATGCTTGACCAGTGTAGCCAAGTCAAACAGCTGCATTTCTTTACTAGTATACAGTCTCCGACAGGTATTTTATTTTTTCTTGAACCTGTCTGATTTTTTTGGAGTTTTGGCATATTTTTTTCATAACGTGCAGCATGTACATCAGGAGTTTTTCCTCTTGAGCCAGTAGACTATCCCTCTTTTGAAGCATTATTGCAACCCACAGCATCCTGTCCTTAGATGTCAACACCACCAGACTAGGTTGAGATGCACTACCCTCCCTAGAGGAGGACGGATGTTTCCACCCGTGCGCTACTCCAAGCTAAAGGATTCTACCTCCTTACCATCTCATCCAAGAAGAGCTACGTGCATTGTGCTTGTCCATGTTAGGTCATTATCTAAAAGAATCCTGCGTATGCCCGAGATATTCTACTTAGACTAATCAAGATGACATGTGAACATAGACTTGCGGACTCAAAGAATTAAGTCACTTGACCTGAGATATCTTAACTCCAGTTCCTATAAGGTTCCTCTGAAATTAGGTGGATTAAGGTCAAATCAAGTCCATCCTTAATATCTACTCATAACTTGGTCCAGAACCCACTAGCTTTTCACTTTGCATATGCAAAGTTATGCAGATGAGATGAGATATCATGCTATGAAAATGCAAGACTCTTTTTCTTTTTCTTGGATGCAGAGATGATATGCAAGAGTAAATAAGAAGCCTCTTTTCATTTTTATTTTTCATTTTTTTTGATTTTTACCCACCCGTAATTATTGTAAAATATATACAAAAATATGCGAAAATACGCGAAAGTACGAGCTATGGGTAAAGTATATATGTAATATATACACGCCCCCCTATACTTAGCGTATGCTATGTCCTCAGAGTACGAAGAGCGAGGAAAAAGACATAGCTCGTGCTAAGCGTAGGAGAGCTAAAAGAACAAAAGTATAGAAGTCGTCCTACCCCCCTATACTTAGGCTCTGGCAGCCTAAGTGTAGAAGAAGATCAGAAAAATGGGGCAGACGAGGGAAAGATGAGAAGTGGATGAGTATCAATGCGGGCATCGGTCCCCCCTATACTTAGGCTCAGGTCAGCCTAAGTATCGGTAGGAAATGAGTATGAGGACCAATGTGATCTGGAGAATGTACAGTGAACCGACTCAGGTGACCCCTCCCCCCTATACTTAGGATCTGGTCATCCTAAGTATAGTCCAAGATAATGGTTCGATGATGTGGGGATGGGTTACTAGAGTCGCGGGGGAAAAGGATAGGATGTACAAGACTGATGGTATACACAGATGAGTCGGTCTGAATCTTTCGAGATGCTGCGGATGGCTGGGGTTCACTGCTGCAAGGTCTCATACTCGGCTTGAGGTGTATCTGCTGTATCTATCTCGTGCATGAATACAATCTCCTCCACATGGACTAGCTGCTCATTGGATTCGACGAAGTGCTTCAACAGCTGTCCATTCACTAGGAATGTCGGTGCGTCATCTGCGAGATCTGAGATCTCGACACATCCACTATCATGCACCGTACGGACGACAAATGGTCCCGTCCACTTAGAATTTAACTTGCTTTGGAATATCTTAAGCCTAGCATTGAACAACCATACCTTCTGTCCAGGAACAAAGGTCTTTCGTCTGATATATCTATCATGCCAACGCTTCACCTTGTCCTTGTACACCAAACTGTTGTCATATGCGCGGTTTCTGACTTCCACAAGCTCATTCAGATCCATATCTCTCGGCTTCTGACCCAGGTGTGTGTTCCAGTTGACCTTTTTGATTGCCCATTCTGATTTGTGCACTAACTCTGCGGGCAAATGGCACGGCTTTCCGAATACCATTCAGAATGGGGAGGTGCCTAACGGTGTCTTGTAAGCCGTCCTATACGCCCAGAGGACTTGATCCAAAATCTGAGACCAGTCCTTCCTGTCCGGACGGACAAGCTTTTGCAATATGGTTTTCACCTTCCTATTTGACACCTCAGCCATACCATTGGTTTGTGGGTGGTAAGGACTCGCTACACGGTGTTCAATGCCGTAGTCCTTCAGGAGTTTCTTCGCCTCCCGATTCACAAAGTGGCTACCCCCGTCTGATATCATCATTTTGGGGATCCCGAACCTAGAGATTATATGCTCTCTGGTGAATTTGCAGACAATCCTGCTGTCTGCGGCTCGGGTTGGGATAGCCTCCACCCATCTGGATAGATAATCTACCGCAAGAAGGATATATTCGAACCCGTGGCTGACAGGGAATGGGCCCATGAAATCGATGCCCCAGGCTTCAAAGACATCACAAATGATGACCGGCTGCATTGGCATCTCATCCTTGGAACCAACGGTTCCTCCCATTCTCTGGCAAACTGGGCACGACTTCGGGAAGGCGGCGGCATCGCAAAACAGAGTCGGCCAGTAGAAGCCACACTGAAGCACCTTCCATGCGGTCCTCTTCCCGGAGTGGTGTCCTCCTGCCTCCAAGCTATGGCATAAAGAAAGGACACTCTGGTATTCCTCCTGAGGAATACATCGTCTCCAGACACAATCCGGTCCTTCAAAGAAAAGGATCGGATCCTCCCAATGGTAGTGTCTAGCATACGACTTTAGTCGGTCGATTTGGCTCTTGGGCCAATCTTCGGGAACTTTCTTGGAGACAAGATAATTCACGATATTGGCGTACCATGGGAGTGAGTCGATAACAAAAATCGACTCGTCAGAGAAGGAGTCTCGAATTGGTGAAACCTCGGAAGTATTAAGATATTCGAGACGAGAAAGATGATCGGCCACTACGTTCTTCTTTCCAGGTTTATCACGGATGTCCAAATCTAATTCCTGGATAAGTAAAATCCAACGAAGAAGACACGCCTTCGCGTCCTTCTTCTCCATCAAATACCGTAGTGCCGTGTGGTCAGTGAACACAGTTACCTTGGATCCGATTAGGTGAGATCTGAATTTGTCCAAGGCAAACACTACCGCAAGCATTTCCTTTTCTGTAACTGTATAGTTACGCTGAGCAGAATCAAGCACTTTGCTTTCATAGTGAATTGCAAACAGGACGCCATCTCTTCTTTGTCCTAACACAGCCCCAACAGCATAATCAGAGGCGTCCGTCATGATCTCAAAAGGTAGAGACCAATTTGGGGCTTGTAGGATGGGTGCGTCCATGATCATTCCTTGTAAAAAGCTTAAAGGCCTCAAGACATTTGTGATCTACAATAAACTCCATGTCTTTGCCTAAAAGCTCAGTTAGCGGTCGGACAATCTTAGAAAAATCCTTAATAAATCTCCGATAGAATCCAACATGCCCGAGGAACGACCGCAACTGTCTTACGTTGGTTGGTGGCTGGAGTCGTCTGATCACGTCCACCTTGGCAGGGTCAACCTCCATTCCTCTCTTGGAGATGACATGCCCCAACACTATGTCCTCCGTCACCATGAAGTGGCTTTTTTCCCACGAGAGCACCAGATTAACCTCACAACATCTCTTGAGGACTCGGTCCAGATTCCTAAGACAGGAATCGAAAGAATCGCCGTGGGCCGAGAAGTCATCCATGAAGACTTCCAGGAATTCGCCGACCATTTCGGGGAATACAGCAATCATGCACCTTTGAAAAGTACTTGGAGCATTGCATAACCCAAAAGGCATGCGCCTGAAAGCATAGGTACCAAAGGGGCATGTAAACGTGGTCTTTTCCTGGTCCTCCGGAGCTATGGCTACTTGATTGTAGCCTGAGAACCCATCTAGGAAGCAGAAGAATTCTTTCCCCGCTAATCTTTCTAAAATCTGATCAATGAACGGTAGGGGGAAATGATCCTTCTTCGCCGCGGCATTCAGGCGTCTGTAATCCACACAGACGCGCCACGACGTGGGTACTCTCGTCATGATCTCCTCTCCGTCCTCGTTGGTGGTCGTCTGAATTCCCAACTTCTTCGGGACAACATGGATTGGGGCCACCCACTTAGAGTCGGAGATTGGGTAAATGAAACCCGCGTCGCACCATTTTTCTATCTCTTTTTTCACGACCTCTCGTAAATTTGGATTCAACCGGTGTTGGAATTCACGAGAGGGTTTGGCTTCGTTCTCCAAGTAAATATGGTGCGAACACAGAGCGGGATTTATCCCGTGGAGATCGGAAATGCTCCAGCCTATCGTCTTGCGGTTTTTCTCCAGGATCTCTAGCAAGCGAGATTCCTGCTCCTCGGTCAATTGCGAACTGATAATGACCGGAAATTTCTTGTCTTGGCCCGCAAGGAAGGCATATTTCAAGGTTGTGGGTAGAGGTTTGAGCTCAGGAATTGTGTGATCGTCTAAGAAATCTGGCTCAATCTGCTCTGGTTCAGTGTTGGAAGTGGCTGGATCGTGTTCTGTGATAGCTGCCACCAAGCGCGGCTCTGGAGTCGGATCGTCAAAAGTTTCCATACAATCGGCAAACGCCTCGTCCGACTCGTCATCCTCATCTTCCGATTGTCCTAAAGATGTAAGGACTGACAGGCCCAACTGGGTCTCTACGTCATCGAAGATGTAGGGCGATGCAGGCTCAGAGCTTTACTCGTTCCTGAGGATCTCGCAGACTGACTTATGCACTGGATCATCTTCGAAGGAGATAGACACATCGGGGATGGCTGGGTTCTGTCTCCATGGCCCAACTAAGTCTACATTCTCGCAGCCTGTTCCGGTAGAAGAGTACTCGGTGCTGGATTCGGAATCCAGTCTCTGCCATCTTGTCTGCTTCATTTCAAGTTCCTCATCTCCGCCTGGAGTTTGGAACTGAATCTTCCCATTCTTATAATCAAATAAGGCCCCTGCTGTTCTAAGGAAGGGCCTACCTAGAATGATCTGGGAATCTCTCCAATTACGAGGGGTTTCCAACAGGACAGTGAAGTCCACCATGTATTCTTGCCCCTCGACTTTGATCACAATGTTCCTTAACACTCCTTGGGACCTCTTAGTAGATTTGTCAGCGAACTGTAGAAGAGCTCTAGATTTCCTAAGAGGTCCGAGATTAAGCCGTTCATAGAGGGCTGTGGGCATCAAATTGATCGAGGAACCATTGTCCAGGAGAGTGCGTGCAAACGCGATGCCATCAACATGACTCACTACATAATGTGCACCCATGTCTCTTCGTTTCCGAGGAAACGAGTTCTTTATTGCACAAGTCGTGGCTACTTATAAAACGTGTTTCTCAACACGGCTTTTGGTCTTCCTGCTAACCCTAGTAGGTGTGCATCTCACCTTAAGGTATTTTTGGAACGCAGGGGTCATTTTCACGAACTTGTCAAAAGGGATTGTGACCTTGATGTGTTTATTGCAAAATTCAGCCATCTCAGGGTCATCTTTTTGGATTTTCTTTGTTTTCTTCTTTCCACCTTTGAGAGCTCGGGGGAAAGGGATTATTGACTCCAACTCAGGTTCAGAAACTGAAATCTTCTCATTAATTTCAGGAACTGAGTTCTTAACATGACTCTGACTCTGATACAGCCTCGGACTCTGACTAAAAGGAAAATGCTGAGGCGAAACCGGTGATGCTTCTTCCGCTTCTTTTGGACGATCCTCCTCAGATGGAGGTGCGGGCTCTTCATCGGTGTCGTCTGACTCTATGCAAATGCGAGAATGCTGCTTCGAGGACTCAGATGTCCTCTTCTTCCGCTGGCGATGGTGATGGTGATGCTCCTCCTCTTCTTCCTCCGAGTTCTCCTCAGGTAGAGTCTCGGAGGTTCTTTCCTTCTGCGCCCGTGCCCGATCAGGTATGGTCACGGTCCTTCCGCTCCTGAGGGACATATGATTTACATTATCGTACGAAAGGATCTCATGTTTAGATAAATAATTATCTGAATAATATACCTGATCTCGAGGTCGGTTCTGGCCCTGGTGTACGCTGTTCGGGTTGGCCTGAACCTGTGCGGGAATTGGGGTCCTTGGCGCCATTTGTTGGTCCTGGGTACGAGAGACCCGATTGATGTTGGTCCTCATGTCCAGGTAGTCATTCTGCATCTGTTGGACCCTATCAGACAGGGTCTGGATCGCCAAGGTGAGGGACTCCAATTCGGTGGGCTGGGCTTGTGCTGTGATGCGGTTCTGTATTGGCCCTGCTGGCCATGCCGATACTGTTGCTGCTGATGGGACGGTGCTGGCCCCTGCTGGTAGGTGCGCTGCTGCGGCTGGTACCCCTGTTCTGGCCTGGACTGGAAGCGCGGTATGGCAACGGGCCTGGTTTCTTGGTAGACTGGGGATGGGCGGTGTGGCTAATCCTTCCCCATTTCGATCTACCGGACTATCGGGTCACGGCTATACCAAAGCCCGTTGATCTCGTACACTGGCGGAGGCTCCTCGTATTCCGTCTCCACTTGTGGGGGTGCATGATGGTTCTGCTAGGTGTAAGTCTGATCCCAGCTGCTCTGAGACCCCGGTGCCTATTCCTGTACAAGATGGACTCGATGTACAGGTACAGGTAGTGCAGAAGGGGTGGGTAGCTTGATCTTGGCTACCTTTTCAGAGAGTTCCTCCACTTTCTTTGGAAGGCTCGAAAGAGACTCCATCTCCAAGACTCTCTTGTGGATCTGCTCGACCATGGTAAGCTTGTCGGCAATCATCCCCATGTTGGGGATGAGGTCCTCAGTCAGATCTGCAACAGTCCTTCGAGTTGTCTCGTTGGATAGGATTGAGGGAGACAACTGATAGGCCCTTGTGGCCTGTGACCTGCCGGTTTCCGCCATCTGCTCTAAGATCTTCCATACAGCATGCTCGTTTTTGTTCAGATAGCTTCCTCCACAGGCAGCGCTGACTAACCCCTGCATCTCCGAAGTTAGACCACAGAACAAGGTCTGGACCAAGATCGCCTTCGAAATGCCGTGGCATGGGCATTTCTGTACTAAATCATTGAACCTGTCCCATGCTTCATGGAAAGGTTCACTGGGTCCTTGAGCGAAGCTGGCGATCTTCGTTCTCATCTGATTAGTCCTACTGAGAGGGTAGAACTTTTTCAAGAAAAGGTCCTTGAACTGCATCCAGGTAGTACATACCACCCCTAAGTTCTTCAACCAGTGAGCAGCCTTATCTCCTAAGGCAAAAGGGGTGGCTTTCAGTCGGATATAATCTTGGCCAACATTGGGATGGCTAAGATTGTTGCACACCAGTTCGAAGTCACGGAGAAAAGTGTATGGTTCTTCGCTGAGGTTTCCGTTGAACTTCGGAAGCAGACTAAGGAAGTGGGGCTTCAGCTCGAATGCCTGGGCGGGAACTGCAGGTGCTAACCAGTTCTGGATCTCGTTCTCCGCCGGGTTGTAGGTATCGACCATTGGTCGGTCGATCCCTCCAGCTACTATGATCTGTCCCATCCGCGCCGTGAGATCTGCATTCTTCTGTTCGGCTTCGGCGAGGCGATTAAGAATCTGTCGTATGTGGTCCTCATCTGGTGGCATCCTTGGCGGCATCTTGTCCTCTAGTTCTGGGGATTGGGAAATAATATCGGTGTTAGAGGGCAAATCAAGGAAGGGATTACCGAGGCGATGGTCTTCCTCGGCAATCTCGGAGGAGATAAAAGGGTTGGTTTGAGAGTAACCACCCTGAGCATGGGGGAACCAGGACTCAAGAGGGTCATGAGTCCTGGGTGGTCCAAGGTGCGCTCGGACCGATAAAGATGAGTTGCTTGGGGGACTCATAGAGAGTTCAGTGAATAATGCGTCGAGATCTCCCCAGTCACTCATCTTGATGAAGCGAGAAGAAGGTAGGATTTTACTCCTACCTAAAGCAAGCAAAAAGAACAATCTAAGACCCTGGTTTCACACTCAACACAGTGAAGGACTCGAAGTCGAGTCCAATTAATCTTGTAGTTTTTAAGTGTGATTTTCAAGCAAAATAGCAAGGATTACGCGGCCTATAGGGAAGTCGGCTCAGAGCCGGATGCGTCTTCCCTGTTTATCCTGTCGCCTAAGATACCGCCGCTCCTTCCTTTCTTCGCTCCTATCCCAAGCCAATGGATTCAATGACCACGCCCCTATCTACCTGCAAGCAGGCGGAGGCTGACAAGGCCGGAACTTCACCCCGGGGGTTACTGGCAGCTTGTCGCAAAGTACCGCAATTTCGCCCCTATCTACCTGAGACAGGCGGAGGCTACTTGGTACTAGTCAAAGAATCTGAAATTATTCGGCTTGTGATATTTGCTAGGATCAGTTAGAACGTGATATGGAAGACGGGGATTTGGGCTCTACCTTAATGTGTTCACACACACTCAAGTACCCTCACTCAGCCTGAATACAAGGTCGGGGATTAATCTCCTGCAAACAATTTTCAAATTTTCTTCCTCTTTTTTTTGGTCAATACTGTTTAGCAGTCCCGATTTTAAAGTTAGGTTATCACTTATTAAGTCCACCACAAAGCACGCCTATCGGACAGTCCCAATTTCCTGTTTAATTTAAATGAGAAAATCAGAGGGGGAAATCAAGAAAAGCCGATGCACGAAAATCGATGATGCTTATGCTGAGTGAAGAATACTTACAGTGATCCCTTCGCTTTTTATGCAGGATGCAATACAGAATTGAAAGCTTTTTACTCTACATGCAAATGCAAGCGATGAAAGCCGCTCCTAGACAGGCAGTTCTATTAGCGTGAAGAACAGTTTAATTTTGACTAAGTACTGCGGTCTAGGTGCGTTTTAAGTGTATTGTGTGGTCCTAATAATTACGAGCACAAGCAATTCCTAGATTGGCTCGGGGAGCCGCTAGTGCAATCTAAATTACAATCACCCACACAACACACGGGACACAGTTCCACTATACTTACACACGCGAGATCCCAAACGGGAACCGCTGGAAATAATGCAAAAAATAAAATAAAATACAAAGCCTCTCTTCCACTCAATAAAAATTAAAATGCTAAGTCTTCGAAGCGTCGTCGACTCCTCGCGGTCCTTGCACAAAAAATAAATTGAGGTCAGAGAGTGACATAAAAATAAAATAATGCAAGAAATAAAGGAGAGAAAATAATTACAAGAAAACCGGGGGTCAGACTACCAGGGGAAGGAAAATTAAACACTCAAAAATTTGCTAAAATTTAACCTAAGCCGTGCCTCCCCAGCAACGGCGCCATTTTGATAACCGTCCCGTACCCTATGTTAATTCGGTCAAATTAATGTTAGTATTTCGTTGCAGTCGGATACGAGAGGCTAGTCAAAAACCACTTATCAATTAATGTTAAGTTAATTTTAAGCGGCAGATTTTTTTACTTGGTGGAGTCCAAGGTCGATCTCAGGGAGGCATCTGTCTCCTTAGGTGAATCTTAACAAGTATCCAAGTGTTGGATTTTCGAGGAAGTATTTTTTTTTGTTCTTTTTAATTTCTATGCAGATTTATGCAAACATGTAGGCCAATTTAACGTTTAATTCACTTAAGATATCAAATGAAGTCCAAAAATTCTAAAAATTAGCCAGATGATAAATGATGATGAAAATGAGTTACCCTATTTTTTTTGGATTTTTCAGACACTAAATGGATTTTCTGGGAATTAAATATGCAGACAGGGTGATTTTCAATATTTAATTTTTAATAAATAACAAACCACCATTTTTTTCAAGAACTAAAATTATCCTAGATAGCACTAATGATAAGGGATCCAGGAAAATTGAGAGATCTTAATTTCACTGTGAAATGAATTAATTAAAATTAATAAAAGAAAATCACTCAACAATTTATTTAGGCCTCGATATGTGTGCAAATGACATGAAATTTTTATGGTATGCTAAGAATACTGTCCTTAAGCTACTATGAATTTTTGATGATTTTCGGAAGCACAGAGAATTAATTACAAATTAAAAGGTGTCACTGGGCAAAATATCTCAAAAATGCACCAATTAATTCATTAATAATTCTACTGAAATTATAAAAATGTGACGCGTACCAATAGACAGAGGACTAGTTTCTCAACAAAATGCAATTTTTAGAGTTGCAAAATGATGTAAAATGCAACCTAGGGATGCGTGCAAACACAGGGGTGTAAATGCAATACAGAAAAATAAAAATACAATAAGCAAATATGCGGACAGGGACTAAAATGCAATTACCTATAATGCTGGGGACTCGAGTGCAAATTCTCCACAGGGCACGTGCTCCTCACGTGGGCTCAGCTTCACAGGGACCTTTTTGCAAATATGGAAAGCTCCAGGGGCCTCTGTGTAATTTTCTCAGGCCGCACGTGCTCCTCACGTGGGCGGCCTAGGCTCAGATGGCTGCGAAGGCTCGGGCCGAGGCTCGGGCGACGGTGGAGCTCTGGAGTGAGGCTCGGTGTAGCCTCGGGTCGTCCGAGCCTAGGGTTGGGGGCAAGGCTCGGTCTTTGTCGACGTGGCTGGCTGCGGGCCTTTGGATCAAGATCGATCCAAAGGATGGCGGTGATGATGCATGGCGAGTTAAGAATCCGTCAGATCTGGATAGATCTAACGGTGGTCGATGGAGGCTGAAGATGATGACGTGGCGTTCTCCTGAGCGTGGGATCAATGATGATCCTACGGTCGTTGGCAGCTCTGGTGGGCGGGCGACGTGGCTGACTGCGAACCGTTCGATCGAGATGATCGAATGGCCTCTGGGGCTTCTTCCTCGACGGCCCTCCGCCTCCTGCGGAGGAGAAGGCGGGGCTCCGACGTTGCTGTCTTTGCTCCGCCCTTCCCTCCCGTCGTCGGTGAAGGTCGATGGCGAGTCGGAGGTATCTCGGAAGATGCGCGGATGGTCGACGAAGCCTCCGGTGACCTCAGGAGTGAGAGAGGGCTGTCGGAGGTTGCTGGCGACGAAGCTCGAAGATGACTCCGGCGAGCTTCCGTTCAATGAGACGCGGGGTACGTGCAAGTGTTAAAGAGAGAGCCGGAGCTCGTGCGTGCGTTTGTGGAGAGGTGGAGGTAGTCGGCGAGGCCTAAGGCGTGCGGAAGATGGGTAGGCGATGGTGCTCCGGCCAAGTGGCGGAGCTGAGCTGATGAAGGTTGACGTGCGTCGTCGGGGGTCGTGAAAGCTATCGTGAGGATGGGAGCTTCGACGCGAAGCTCGACGAGATGGAATGGAAGCGAGAGGTTGATCGGTGGCGGCGAATAAAATCGGAGAAGATAAAAGAAAGATAAGAAAAAAATCGGAGATGGATAGAGGGGTTCACCTGGGGATTGGACCTCTCTCTTGGGGTCCAGGTTGTCGCTCGAGGGACCGGTGATGTCCCGAGCTCCAGCAGCTGCTCGGAGGAGTCGCTGCGACACGACGGAGTTGCCGTGGATCTCGTCGAAGAAGAAGCCCTTCGTCGCTCACGGAATCGTCGAATTGCTGTCACCAATCGAAAGCTCGGAGCTCAGGGAAGCTCTCTGGAGTGGCGGATGCGGCTGAAGTTGGTCGGTGGTGGCGTATTTATTAGATGGAGTTGGTGGGTTGGCTGGTGACGAGGTGAGGTTTGTGGTCGACGTGGGGCGACTCTGGTGGGAGTCGTGGGAAGCGAGGGAGCTGGCGAGGGTGAGGGAGGAGTGCTCTCCATCGTGGTGGTGTTGGTGGTCGGAGAGGGTGGATGACGTGCTGCCAAGAATAGGAAGGGGGCGGCTTGTTTCGCAAGGGGAGAGATCGTGGGCGAGTGGCGTCCGGAGGTAGACGACGGAGCTCCACCGTTGGATCTGGTGATCCAACGGTGATGATCGAAGTGGTATGGGACGTGTGTGATTAGATCAAGGCGCGTAGATGATGGGCCGTGATCGCTCCACGTGGAGGGCGCTGGGCGAAGCGCGGGCGAACGGCTTGGACGAGGAGATGGAGAGGATCGAAGGGACGAGGAACGCCAACGGAGGAGCGGCTGTGATGGGCTCGATCAGATGGTTCATCTGCCGCCACGTGGCGAGCTCTGGAAGAGGCGCGAGCGGATGGTGCGGATTGAAGGCATGAGATGATCTGACGGCCCAGACAAAGGGCGTGCATGGAATACCTGGAGTCGTTGGATCTCAGGAGGAGATCCAACGGCTGGAAGATGAGGCAGATGAGGCAAGGGGAGCGGGCCGCGTGGCGCAACCAGAGGGCGCCACGTGGCCTGCTGTGAGTGGCTGGAAGAAGATACATGTGTAGAGAGAAGTGGGAGCCGAATTTGGAAAAACTTAAAACATGAAAGTTGTAGATCTCGATGAGATCTACAAGTTTCATGTTGACCAAAGACGGAGATGAGGTCAAATGTGATACATAAATACAAAGATACAATTATACACCTATGTAGTATACAAAGTGACCCAAAAACCCAACTTTCTCATACAAGCTCCAAATTGGATGAAATTAGTCTCATTTTAAAGGTCTTTCCATGTGTAGTGTTCTAAGAGTAAGTAGACCTAGTTCGGAGTTTGTATGAGGGCTTTATGTGCATTTTAGCGTACAGGGGTTCTCAGGCTTTATTGGCTATTTTACAAATGGGATTTTTGGCATTCTTCCCTATATGATTAACTAAGGAGTACAATTTATAGAGAAGAGATTATTTTAGTGAATGGGTATTTTACAAGTGATTTTTGGCTTCTTATTTAAATGCAAATGGACTGCTAACATGTATGAATTATGAATGTATGCAAGAATGCTATTTATGCAATATAAAGGGAAACATGCATCTATTTTCTCGGGAACAAGGCTCTATTTTAGACTTTTGAAGTGATGAATCACATATTCATCAACCCCCTATACTTAAACCTAGCTCGTCCCCGAGCAACTAAATGAAATGCAAGAGTGAAATGATTTTGGGTTCCATACCAAGGTCATGAACAAAAGTTAAAAATGGGGCCTGACTCGACCTTTGGATTAGTTGTGTGGCGGAACCTTATTTGGACCTGAGCTTAAGACCTAATAAACTTCAAGTTCCACAAGTCTTCTATTCAAGACTCCTCAACAGTCAGGTCAGAACTAATCCTCAAACGCAAATTTCTGATGACTATGATTCTTACTTGTACTGTGTAAGTGATTTGTAACTCTCCACATCAGAAATGGCTCGGAACCAGCCTCCTCTAACGAGGTAACTCAATAACCGGGTCCAGTAACTCTTTCATCGAGGAGCGGGGTATTCCCTTCTAAGTTCAAGTGCGACCAACTCAAGAGGAGGGGGTAGAGAAGAGAATGGACGGTAGCCAGTGTAGCTACCTATCCCGGGATGCCTGACCAGTGTAGCCAAGTCATCCAGCTGCATTTCTTTACTAGTATACAGTCTCCGACAGGTATTTTATTTTTTCTTGAACCTGTCTGATTTTTTTGGAGTTTTTGCATTTTTTTTCATAACGTGCAGCATGTACATCAGGAGTTTTTCCTCTTGAGCCAGTAGACTATCCCTCTTTTGAAGCATTATTGCAACCCACAGCATCCTGTCCTTAGATGTCAACACCACCAGACTAGGTTGAGATGCACTAGTCCAAGTTAGGTCATTATCTAAAAGAATCCTGCGTATGCCCGAGATATTCTACTTAGACTAATCAAGATGACATGTGAACATAGACTTGCGGACTCAAAGAATTAAGTCACTTGACCTGAGAAATCTTAACTCCAGTTCCTATAAGGTTCCTCTGAAATTAGGTGGATTAAGGTCAAATCAAGTCCATCCTTAATATCTACTCATAACTTGGTCCAGAACCCACTAGCTTTTCACTTTGCATATGCAAAGTTATGCAGATGAGATGAGATATCATGCTATGAAAATGCAAGACTCTTTTTCTTTTTCTTGGATGCAGAGATGATATGCAAGCGTAAATAAGAAGCCTCTTTTCATTTTTATTTTTCATTTTTTTTGATTTTTACCCACCCGTAATTATTGTAAAATATATACAAAAATATGCGAAAATACGCGAAAGTACGAGCTATGGGTAAAGTATATATGTAATATATACACGCCTCCCTATACTTAGCGTGTGCTATGTCCTCAGAGTACGAAAAGCGAGGAAAAAGACATAGCTCGTGCTAAGCGTAGGAGAGCTAAAAGAACAAAAGTATAGAAGTCGTCCTGCCCCCCTATACTTAGGCTCTGGCAGCCTAAGTGTAGAAGAAGATCAGAAAAATGGGGCAGACGAGGGAAAGATGAGAAGTGGATGAGTATCAATGCGGGCATCGGTCCCCCCTATACTTAGGCTCAGGTCAGCCTAAGTATCGGTAGGAAATGAGCATGAGGACCAATGTGATCTGGAGAATGTACAGTGAACCGACTCAGGTGACCCCTCCCCCCTATACTTAGGATCTGGTCATCCTAAGTATAGTCCTAGATAATGGTTCGATGATGTGGGGATGGGTTACTAGAGTCGCGGGGGAAAAGGATAGGATGTACAAGACTGATGGTATACACAGATGAGTCGGTCTGAATCTTTCGAGATGCTGCGGATGGCTGGGGTTCACTGCTGCAAGCTCTCATATGCGGCTTGAGGTGTATCTGTTGTATCTGTCTCGCGCATGAATACAATCTCCTCCACATGGACTAGCTGCTCATTGGATTCGACGAAGTGCTTTAACAGCTGTCCATTCACTAGGAATGTCGGTGCGTCATCTGCGAGATCTCAGATCTCGACACATCCACTATCATGCACCGTACGGACGACAAATGGTCCCGTCCACTTAGACTTTAACTTGCCTTGGAAGATCTTAAGCCTAGCATTGAACAACCATACCTTCTGTCCAGGAACAAAGGTCTTTCGTCTGATATATCTATCATGCCAACGCTTCACCTTGTCCTTGTACACCAAACTGTTGTCATATGCGCGGTTTCTGACTTCCACAAGCTCATTCAGATCCATATCTCTCTGCTTCTGACCCAGGTGTGTGTTCCAGTTGACCTTTTTGATTGCCCATTCTGATTTGTGCACTAACTCTGCGGGCAAATGGCACGGCTTTCCGAATACCATTCGGAATGGGGAGGTGCCTAACGGTGTCTTGTAAGCCGTCCTATATGCCCAGAGGACTTGATCCAAAATCTGAGACCAGTCCTTCCTGTCCGGACGGACAAGCTTTTGCAATATGGTTTTCACATCCCTATTTGACACCTCAGCCATACCATTGGTTTGTGGGTGGTAAGGACTCGCTACACGGTGTTCAATGCCGTAGTCTTTCAGGAGTTTCTTCGCCTCCCGATTCACAAAGTGGCTACCCCCGTCTGATATCATCATTTTGGGGATCCCGAACCTAGAGATTATATGCTCTCTGATGAATTTGCAGACAGTCTTGCTGTCTGCGGCTCGGGTTGGGATAGCCTCCACCCATCTGGATTGATAATCTACCGCAAGAAGGATATATTCGAACCCGTGTCTGACAGGGAATGGGCCCATGAAATCGATGCCCCAGGCGTCAAAGACATCACAAATGATGACCGGCTGCATTGGCATCTCATCCTTGGAACCAACGGTTCCTCCCATTCTCTGGCAAACTGGGCACGACTTCGGGAAGGCGGCGGCATCGCAAAACAGAGTCGGCCAGTAGAAGCCACACTGAAGCACCTTCCATGCGGTCCTCTTCCCGGAGTGGTGTCCTCCTGCCTCCAAGCTATGGCATAAAGAAAGGACACTCTGGTATTCCTCCTGACGAATACAGCGTCTCTAGACACAATCCGGTCCTTCAAAGAAAAGGATCGGATCCTCCCAATGGTAGTGTCTAGCATCCGACTTTAGTCGGTCGATTTGGCTCTTGGGCCAATCTTCGAGAACTTTCTTGGAGATAAGATAATTCACGATATTGGCGTACCATGGGAGTGAGTCGATAACAAAAATCGACTCGTCAAGGAAGGAGTCTCGAATTGGTGAAACCTCGGAAGTATTAAGATCTTCGAGACGAGAAAGATGATCGGCCACTACGTTCTTCTTTCCAGGTTTATCACGGATGTCCAAATCAAATTCCTGGATAAGTAAAATCCAACGAAGAAGACCGCCTTTGCGTCCTTCTTCTCCAACAAATACCGTAGTGCCGTGTGGTCAGTGAACACAGTTACCTTGGATCCGATTAGGTGAGATCTGAATTTGTCCAAGGCAAACACTACCGCAAGCATTTCCTTTTCTGTAACTGTATAGTTACGCTGAGCAGAATCAAGCACTTTGCTTGCGTAGTGAATTGCAAACAAGACGCCATCTCTTCTTTGTCCTAACACAGCCCCAACAGCATAATCAGAGGCGTCCGTCATGATCTCAAAAGGTAGAGACCAATCTGGGGCTTGTAGGATGGGCGCGTCCATGATCATTCCTTGTAAAAGCTTAAAGGCCTCAAGACATTTGTGATCTACAATAAACTCCATGTCTTTGCCTAAAAGCTCAGTTAGCGGTCGGGCAATCTTAGAAAAATCCTTAATAAATCTCCGATAGAATCCAACATGCCCGAGGAACGACCGCAACTGTCTTACGTTGGTTGGTGGCTGGAGTCGTCTGATCACTTCCACCTTGGCAGGGTCAACCTCCATTCCTCTCTTGGAGATGACATGCCCCAACACTATGCCCTCTGTCACCATGAAGTGACTTTTTTTCCCAGGAGAGCACCAGATTAACCTCACAACATCTCTTGAGGACTCGGTCCAGATTCCTAAGACAGGAATCGAAAGAATCGCCGTGGACCAAGAAGTCATCCATGAAGACTTCTAGGAATTCGCCGACCATTTCGGCGAATACAGCAATCATGCACCTTTGAAAAGTACCTGGAGCATTGCATAACCCAAAAGGCATGCGCCTGAAAGCATAGGTACCAAAGGGGCATGTAAACGTGGTCTTTTCCTGGTCCTCCGGAGCTATGGCTACTTGATTGTAGCCCGAGAACCCATCTAGGAAGCAGAAGAATTCTTTCCCCGCTAATCTTTCTAAAATCTGATCAATGAACGGTATGGGGAAATGATCCTTCTTCGTCGCGGCATTCAGGCGTCTGTAATCCACACAGACGCGCCACGACGTGGGTACTCTCGTCACGATCTCCTCTCCGTCCTCGTTGGTGGTCGTCTGAATTCCCGACTTCTTCGGGACAACATGGATTGGGGCCACTGATGAATCTCCATTTCATCACCTTTATTCTATCATTTTGGCCTTAAAAACCCCAGCAAATGCATGAAAATAGCATTAATTTGTATATAATAGCATTCATTGTTCTTGTATTTATTGTACATAAAATAAGGTTTTTAATGCCAAAATTATAGAATAAAGAGAAGAAAAGAAAAAGGAATAAAATATTGCAAATATTTTATGACCCTAACCCCGAGACCAAGGCCAGCATGGTATTGGTCGACAAGGAATAAAGTAGGGGGAGATAAGGGCCGATATACAATAAATACCTCATTTATTTATTCATCCATTTATGCATTTTTGACACCTATTTTGTACATAATTATTTATTCATCAAATAAAGAAACTTTGTACATGAAAGTTGTAGATAATAATGTAAATAAAAATACAAAATTGAGTTTGTGTAAAAATAATACTCAGTGTACATTTTATACACAAAATAAAAAGCAAAAATCTCAACTTCACAGACCCATATCTTGCAAATAAAAACTCCAAATCACCCAAACTCACCTTTAATTGTATATAGCATTCCATGAACTATTTTATAAAATTGGTTTCATAATTTTTGGAGTCCATCTGTGAAAGTTAGGTTTTTGACCCTCCTTGTATATAATACTGATTAAAATATTCATTTTATTCAACGTTTATTATTTTCACAAATTTATATTTTTAGAATTTTGTAAATAATGTATATAATACATGTACATATTGGAATTAAAAGAAAACCAAAAATAATTTGTAAAATAAAATAAGTCTACAAGATACATAGACAAAATACCTATGTGAAGTATGTACATAAATAAAAAGGGGAAAACATTCTTTAATTATTTTATTCTTTCACATTTTTATAATAATATATATATTATATATAACTTACTAAAAATAAAAATCCAAAATAAAAACAAATAAAATTCATTTAATAAATAAAATGTATATAATATACAGATAAAATACCTATAAGTATACCTACATATACATATAATTATTTATTTAAAAATGTAAATAGACTCATAAAAATTAAATAAAAATACATATATACTCACAAAAATTAGTTATAAAATTATAAAATAAGAAACTAAAATAATAAAATAAAATAAATAAACTAAAAATAAAATACACAAGAATACATGTAAATACATACATATACACATTATTTTAATAAAACCGTAATAAAATTCTTCAAAAAAATAAATAAAAATCATAAATAAATACTACATTAATTTATAAACATTTTCTATTTTTTAAGCAAAATCTAATTAATTCATTTATTAGGTTAAAATAAAGAGTCAAATTCGGGCTGACATGGACCAATCACAGCCCTGCCAATGTTGACCGCGGTCAACTGTCCCCTCAGCCTGCAGCCCGTCAAATCTGTCCAACCTTGCGTTTTCACCGAATTTTCCCGATCAACCTGTCACTCTAATGACATAGATCTCTTCACGGAAATTACTCCCAGAAGAGTGTAAATACACGCCCATGCCTTGTTTCCCTTGTATATAGCCTCGATTTCTTATTTTTAGCCGGTCAATAAGGGCTCCCATTATGTTCAAAAATAAATCAGCCTCCAGCCCGCTAGATTTGTCAGACCCCCGTCTTCTCCCATTTTTCCCGGCTGCCCCGTCCATCGATTGCCTTTGCTTCCTTCACAAGAAATGCTCCTGGTATCTTGTACATCCACGCCCCCATGTTAAATCTAATGTATATATCACCGATTCCTTATTATTTTCCGGTCAATAAGGGCACATACACATGTTTATAAATAAACCTTCTTCCTCCTCCAAAATTTTTTGGCCATTTCCCTAGCCTAGAGCTCCCCACCTTCGGCCAAGAGTGCATCAAGGTGACAGATGGAGGTCCCCTGAAGGTTGTGGAAGCTCATGGAGGAAGGAGATGCACCCACGGCGGCGCTCCGGCAGCCGTCCTGCTCCTTGGCCCTCCGGCCAAGTCGAGACTGCGCATTTATGATTTTTAGGTAGGTTTTCGTTCCAGCATTTTATTTATGTCTTTTATTTCGCATTTAGATTACTAGTGTGTCTTAGATTAGGTAAATCGAAGTTCGCCGGAGCTCTGCTCCGGTGACTTCGCCACTGTGTTTCCGACCGTTTTTTCCGACGCCATTTCGCTTCCATTTCGTTCCTCTCCGTGTTCTCCACCTCCCAGCCACCTTTGTCCAACCAGATCTGTTCCAGATCTGCGAATCGATGCTCACCTCCTCCGCTTCGCCGGAGCATCGCCACCCCATCCATTTTTTCATGCTAGCAGCTTCGATTTTTGGTCGAGGAGCATCGCCTCGAGCCATGTGGTCTTTCTGTGCAGGTCTAGTGCGCCAAGATGCACCAGGAGACGAAGTACACGCCGACGGAGGTAACTGGAGCACCTTGCCTTTTCCGACCTCGCAAGGGCGCTCCAGTCGTCCTCTGGCCGATCTGAAGCCTCCAGCAGATAGAGTGGAGCACCTGCGACGTGTGGGGACCTTTGGGAGCAGCAACGAGCGTCGGGGTGGAGAGATCTCGCCGGGAGAAACTCGCAAGATGCGAGTTCCTCCCCTGTTCTTCCAGCACCTCTCCTCGCTGTCGGATGAAGATGAAGGCCCCAGTTCGAGCGCCAGCCGTCCGATGGAGCCATGTCCAGACCGTCGGATCACCCCGGGTTATCTAATCTTCACCGCCCATCGTCGAAGCGTCATCGGCTCACGTGGAAGCGCCACGTGTTCAAGTCACGCACATCAGTCGTAGGATCCAACGCCTTTGGGGGTAATTTTCACTTATGCCCCCGCCTTTTTGTGTATTTAATATTTAGTTTTGTAAATAAATTATAATGTTGTAAATAATCTGTGAATTTCGCTAAAGAACCCCTGTACTTCCTTAAATTGCATTTAGGTCCTTCCGCGCCTCACGTGCAGTCCCACGTGAGGCGCGTGAAATTTTGCAGTTATACCCTGACGGTTTTTGTATATTGTAGAATAGTTCTAAAAATTAAAATAAATGTTTATTTCTGTTGTGTTTTTGCACTGATGCCCCTGTAACTTATTTTATTTGCAAAAGTACCCCTGCCAGGCTGTTTTATTTTTATCTCTTTATCTATTTATTAAAAATACCTAGAAGGCTTCTAAAAATCCACAGAAATTAGGATAGGTACTCCATGCCATGTTAGTTCACGCCAACATTTTATTTCGCATTTTTTGCATCTTTCCTAATTATTAAAAATGGAATAGGAGCCATTTTTGTACTGTCTAATTAGAAAATAAAAAAAATTAGAAAATGTTTTTGAAAAATTCCAAAAAAATTATATATGATATATTTATATATATATTGAGTCCAGAAAATGAAAAACCCTAAAAATATGAAAAAGAAAATTAAAAAATTCAGAAAGCTCCAAAATCCAACAAAAAAATAGAAAAATCCTTAAAAAAACCCAAAAATATATTTTTCTCTTTTATAATTATCTATATATTATTATTATTATATTAAAATTAATTTGGGAATTTTTTTGGAGTTTATTTTTATATTTTTAAAACCCAAATTATATTCGGCCAATTAATTAGTCCTATATTGTGGACATTTTTGAATTTAAAAATACATAAAAATTAGAAATATTTCAGGAAAATAACAAAAAAATTAGAAAAATATTAAAAAGCCAAAAAAAATTGTATCTATATATATCTTTTAAGTATACATATATATCTATAGACTATAGTACTTCTCTCTCTCTTCTTATACATATACCTCTTTATATATATATATGTCTTATATATATATTTATCTAATTATATTATATAACTGAAAATATTTAAAAAAATATATAAAAAAATATAAAATATAAAAACAAAATATAAAAAATATAAAAACAAAAATATAAAAAAAAATTACAAAACCCAAAAACCCACTAAAACAATAAAAGGACATGAACCAATGATTGAATAATTGAATGTTACATGACATACAACCATTCGCCTCCCAGTGTTCGACCTCTACCTGTACTTACACCTATACACATTTGCATGTAGAGTTATAATAAATTTTAACTCCACATTTTTGGATATTCATTGCATATATTTATTGTGGGTTAATTGTTGATCGATCTGGAGATTTCTTGAGCGGTCGCCTCAGCGACAATGTGATCCCGCCTTGTGTGGATGACTCTAGACCCTTATAAATCTCCTGTTCATCAAATGGTGCCGTTGCCGGGGAGGCAACGGAATTTGTATGATTTTGTGAGCATATTTGTTCATTTATTCAATTAATTGCTCATGTCCATCATGCACTTATTTATTTGTTTGGTTTTTATTTACATTTGATATTATTCGAGTGACTGTTCTGACCTCCTCTTTTCTTTGTCTTTGATGCGAGGGACCGCCAAGCGAAGGAGGACCTCTTAGGAGGACCTATGCACCCAAGCAAGGTGGAGTTGGCTCTTCTCTGCCAAGCCAACAGGAGAGAGCATCCATGACAAGAGAAGGAGAATTTTTGAAGACAGTCTTTATTTTTATGCATTTTATTTTATTTTGTATATTCATGTGAGAGAGTGACACTTGGTTTGTAATAATACAGGACTCTCACATGTGCACAAAGACTCCCGAGGTCCAGTGCCCGAGGGATTGTTCCCTTGGGGGCCTCGATGATTTTTGACGCTTTTCTTTTATTTTTAGTTTTATTATTTTGTGTGAATGAGCATTAGCTTAGGAGTTGCTTGCTCGTAGAGTTAGGTCCAAACACCCTAATATTTGCATGTACCTATAGTTCGCTTTGGACCTAGATCAAACTCTAAACAACCGCTCATTTATCTCTTAGCCTTTGTGCCACAGCGAACCCCGTAAAGCGCTTTCTCCTAAGCTCAAGTGTGTTGAGTACAGAGGAGGGGTGAGCCAAGACCGGACTTTTTGAGGCTAAAGATTAATGAGCGACTTGTGGTGCTTCACGATAATAGCAATTTCTGAACCTAGGGTGATTTCTTCGGTTTGCATTTGCATATAGAGCATAGGTTTCAAATTCTGTTATGCATCCCGCATGGAGAGAGCTGGGAGGCACTGTAAGTCTTCTTACTTGGCATGCATCATCGTTTTCCGACTTGCATGGCTTTTCCGATCTTCTCCCTCTGTTTTTGCCAACCTAGGATGCTTAAGGGAAATTGGAACCTCGATAGGCACGTGCATTGAAAATACCCAAAAAAAAGTGATAACTTTAATAAAATCGGGATTGTTAACTCTATTTGACCTAAAAATAAAATGTAATGGACTTCCTTGTCTTGGGGAGAGCAACCCCCTCATTGTATGCGTTTTAAATTGCTTACGTGCACACTAAGGAGTAGAGCCCAAATCCCATCAAGCCTCCTAAGTGATTGTACAATTTTTGTGATTCTCACCTAACTCTAAAAAATGAAAAGATAAATGACCGTCACCTGATGGTCTTCACTGTGTGGAGTAGGTGAATCGGGGGTTTTGCCTTGTGTATTGATTGTGACTTGGAGTTCGTTGTGTTTTTCATTCATTATTAGAGTAGTCGGTCCCGTCCGTGTGAGTCATGCATTTTTCATCTTTGAGTCTCTCTACCCCTCTTATACATATATCTCTTCATGTTGCATCGAGTCGTGATATTGGCGCTTGAGCTCAATCATTCTTCGCCAAGTCCTTCGTTTCCCCTCTTCTTCACCATCTTCCTCGTATTCTCCGTGTCATCCCCATCTTCTCCGGTTCGGGGAGAACACTCTCTTCGGACCACCATTTTGACGGTGTTTCCGCCCTGTGTGGAACACCCAATTTTGACTGTGTCTCGACCTTCTCGCCCGCCCTCCTCGTACCCTCTGTATCACCTTTCTACCACCCATGATATTGGCACGCCCGCTCAATCAGCTTCTCCACCCCATTGTGTACCTTTCTTGTCCATCTTCCTCGTGTACCCCGTATCATCTCTCCCTTTACCTGGGAATGCTGTGCATAATGATGAGGCCCGCATCGAGGATTATTTAAACAGATTATTTATGTAGGCCGGGCCATGATGTTGAGGTTGCTGAGATTGATTTGGTGGATTTGTTTTTGATACAGGCATACGAGCTGATTGAGGATTTTTGCTGATACATAGAGCACAGGAGTGGTGCATTATTGAGGAATTATAGCTCTCGCACACCGGATTAAGGATGTGATGTGATGCAGTGATTCGATGAAGATTTCTTGAGCATTGATTGATCTATCTATTTGAGGTTCCACCCATCTTGATCTTTGGGGATTGACTGATTATTCTACTGTGGATTTCTTGATAAAGGTGTGCGGATCCTACATGATCTCTCATCTTCCTGATTGACTCGTCCTTGATCTCCTGACTCTTTGATCCACCATGGCACTTAGAGGATTCCTGACTATTTTTCGTGCCATCTCAGCAGATTGGATTGACCCAAGGGATGTTTGGTGAATGACATGATTATTTGCTCCCTTGCACGATCTTATGCCCTCCAAATGATTGAACGATTATTGCTTTTGAGGACCTGAGATAACTTGCCAGCATTCCCATGACCTACATTGATATAGCTCGCATTGCTCCCCGAGGACTATCTGCGGGAGAATGCGACAATTTCTAGGATTGCGGTTTCATTCACTGCTTGGGTCGCCATTGTGATGGGACCTGAAACCGAGTCAGATGATATGTTTGATTGGCCTCCCCCTGAGATTTGGTACTTGACCTGTCGGTACACGGGGCCAGTGTACTAGACTCATCTGAGTCTGCTCTCCTTGACGGTCCTCGCAAGGCAGAGCTCCACTTTTCTGATTATTCCATGCCTAGTTCATAGCTCTCCGAGGACTATCTGCGAGAGACTGTGACACTCTCTTTACGCTCGGTTCCCACTGCTGCCTGTGTCTCTGATCTGCGGAGCACGGAACCGAGTCGTATGATATATATCTGATTTTTGGTCCCATCTCGAGTTGTGTACCCGATCTGCGGATCGTGGGACCTTTCTGATTAGACTCCTTTGAGTCTGCTCACCTTGATGGTCCTCGCAGGGTTGAGCTTCTGATATCTGCCATTTCCATGACTAGTTGGCACCCCGCTCCCCGAGGGTTATTTGCGGGACGCTGCCACACTTTCTCGATTTTACGGTTTCTTCTGCTGGTAGCCGATCTGTCGCCTACCGAGACCGTCTCTATGATCCGTCTGATGGATCAAGCTCCTTTGAGCCCGCTCTCCTTGACGACCCTCGGAAGGGTGAGCTTCTGTTCTGATTTTTCACTGACTAGCATGTACTACTCCCCGAGGGTTTTCTGCGGGAGAGTACATCATTTTCTAGGTACTCGGCTTCATTTCTGGTGTCTCCAGTTGGTGGAGCACGAAGCCGGGTCTTCTGATTTGTATACTCGGTCTCCTCCCTGGTTGTGTCTCCTTTCCGTTGAGAAGCACCCGGAGCCAAGTACACTGATTATTCTCTGATTTTTCTCACCTTGAGGACCCTCGTAGGGTTGAGCCATGGTTTGCGGTATTCGATGTGTACTTATGATCTTTCTACCTCACCATCATCGGGTACCATGGTGTCTCCTATTATCTATCTTCCATATCTGCTTGAGACATGATTGACCAGAGGAGTCTGTACTGCTCTTTCTTCCTCCCGGTCTCACGGTATCGGCTATATCCCCTCATGTTGACCATATGAGCCGATTGACTGCTTCACGCTACCGGACTCTGCTGTACTTTCCGATCTGATTATCCCCGGTAGCCGACACCCACCTGACTGTATATCAGGGTGTCTTTTCACTTTCTGGCTGCGTCCTCGTTCTCACAGGGAGACGACGACGATAGTACGGTTGTCGCTTACCAGACACCGTCCTGTACTTCACCCGTTTTTTTTCGCTAGTGTATATATGTGTTCATTCCTTCTCCCGCATGTTATGTGTGCCCTAAATCTATCGCCACATCATTGTGTCTACACTTAGGACGTACCTTGTCCTAAGTATAGGGGGACACACACTGAGTTGTTCTTTCCTTGCACATTTTTCGTCACTCCTTTTCTTTCCTATACTTAGGGATATCTCACACTACGTATAGGGGGAGTGATGTGTATATTCTTCACGATCCTTTCATCTGTCTGTATATATCCATCTTCTCTTCTTTTCTTCTTTTCTTCTTTTCCTTTTCTATCTTCTGTATCTAAATAAAAGGTGTCACCCCTTTGTGTCAGTTTTCTGTACTTAGGACGTACTTTGTCCTAAGTATAGGGGGTGCACCCCTGATTTGTTAATTCTTTGATCTGTTTATTCCCACCCTTGACCCTCCCTGCTTTGAGTACAGTCTGCTATACTTAGGATTACTTGATCCTAAGTATAGGGGGGACGGTCGACTTCTATTTAATTCGTTTCTTATTCATATATTCTTTAGACTTATCTATACTCAGTACGAGTTATGTCTTTGCTTTTTCTTTTCGATCTATGAGGACATAGCTCAAGCTAAGTATAGGGGGGTCGTATATACTATGTATATACTTTAGCCATAACTCGTACTTTCGTATTCTCTTAATAATATGGCTAATAATTCTTTAAATTCGTTAAAAATCCTTAATAAAAAGATGGGATTATTCCTCAAATTCTTTTTGTATATACTAATTAATAAATCAGGTGAAAATGTTTTTTGCAAAATGTTTGAAAAATAGTTCGAAAAGTATTGTGAACATTTATTGAAAACTATTTTGAAAACGTTTTGTTACATGTTTTCAACCTGTGTAAAAATGTGTGGCTTGTAAAAATTTATTTTCTTTGTGTGAAATAAAATGTTTGAAAAATGATTTGCAAATGGTTTGAAAAATGGTTGTAAAAATATTTTGAAAATCTACATATACTGTTTGCAAAATGATTTTTCAAAATGTGTGTACATGTTTGTAAAGATGATTGTAAAAATTATTTTGGACTATAGTTTTCAAAAATTATTTGGAAAATTTGTGTCAAATAAGTTTGAGGAATAGTCACATATAATAAATAACTAAATAAAAATAAGTAAAAATAAACAAAATTCTTTAATAAGTGTACATATATACCTATATATAAAAATTAAATTGTAAATTCTTAATTCTTGTAAAATAAAGCGGCACGCCCGTGCAAATAGTTGTACATACTTTATACTTTGAGTACCAAAATTATTTTATTTGCAAAAATTCTTTGTGTAAAAATTCTTCTCTTTGTTTTCAAATTCTTTGAAAAATTGCATTATTCTTTGCATATTTGTAAATAGCATTTGCATTGCATTCATCTTCTTTGATTGAGCTTGATGATTGAACTAGTCCAATAAAGTCGAAGATTGGAGCTTGGTTGGACCTTACTGCACCTAACTGCACTGGAACCTTATGGGAACTAGGTCTAAGGTACTTCAGGTCTATTCAGACTTAATTCTTTGAGAAATCAGGACTGGGTTCAAGTCACCTCAACTGACTAACTGGAACTTGTCGAAATACACGTGTGACTCTTGTCGACCGTGACCTAACTTGGACACTTGCACCTTTCACTTGGCTCAACTCAGTTGGAGTGGTGAGGGGGTTGGATTTGCCAGTCTGAGACGCACACGGGTGGAAACATTCGTCCTCCTCTAGGGAGGGAAGTGCACCCCAACCTGGTCCAATCGCCATGAGGTCTAACGACAGGAGAGTGTGGGTTGCAATAATGCTTCAAAAGAGGGATAGTCTTCTGGCTCAAGAGGAAAAACTCCTTATGTAAATGCTGCTGTGAATAGTATGTTGAAAAAGAAAAAAAAAAATGAAGCTCCAAAAAAGTGGACAGGCTTGTAAACAAAAACAAAAATGTTTGCCGGAGTATGTATATATGTTGTATAGAAAATAAGCAAGCTTGAGCATCAAAGTTATACCATGTGAGCCTGCAGCTGGATGACTTGACTACACTGGTCTTGCATCCCAGGATAGGTAGCTACACTGGCTACCGTCCATTCTTTTCTCTACCCCCTCCTCTTGAGTTGGATGCCACTTGAACTTAGAAGGGAATACCCCGCTCCTCGAGGAAAGAGTTGTTGGATTAGGGAATCATTGGGTTGTCATTCTGGAGAAGTCAGTCTCTTTGTCATTTCGGTTGGGGAGAGCCACTATCACTTACACTGTACAAGTCAGCTTCATAGTCATAAGGGTTTGCGTATGATGTAGGCTAGTTCTGACCTGGCTATTGAGGTGATTTGAACCGAGTTCTGTGACTCTCAGAGGCTGTTGTGTTTTAGATTTGGTTCCCGACTAGGTTCCACACACATTCTCACACCAAGGTCTAACCTGAGCTCCAAACTTTGATTTTATGCAGATGAGTTTAATAATCATGATCAATTCAATTTATTCTTTAAATTCTTTATTTTTGCTTTTTCTTTTCTTCTTATTCTTTGTTCTTTTTGTACTTATTGCATAAGTATTTGCTAGGGACTAGCAAAGGCAAGTATAGGGGGGTGATGAATCTCCATTTCATCACTTTATTCTATCATTTTGGCCTTAAAAACCCCAGCAAATGCATGAAAATAGCATTAATTTGTATATAATAGCATTCATTGTTCTTGTATTTATTGTACATAAAATAAGGTTTTTAATGCCAAAATTATAGAATAAAGAGAAGAAAAGAAAATGGAATAAAATATTGCAAATATTTTATGACCCTAACCCCGAGACCAAGGCCAGCATGGTATTGGTCGACAAGGAATAAAGTAGGGGGAGATAAGGGCCGATATACAATAAATACCTCATTTATTTATTCATCCATTTATGCATTTTTGACACCTATTTTGTACATAATTATTTATTCATCAAATAAAGAAACTTTGTACATGAAAGTTGTAGATAATAATGTAAATAAAAATACAAAATTGAGTTTGTGTAAAAATAATACTCAGTGTACATTTTATACACAAAATAAAAAGCAAAAATCTCAACTTCACAGACCCATATCTTGCAAATAAAAACTCCAAATCACCCAAACTCACCTTTAATTGTATATAGTATTCCATGAACTATTTTATAAAATTGGTTTCATAATTTTTGGAGTCCATCTGTGAAAGTTAGGTTTTTGACCCTCCTTGTATATAATACTGATTAAAATATTCATTTTATTCAACGTTTATTATTTTCACAAATTTATATTTTTAGAATTTTGTAAATAATGTATATAATACATGTACATATTGGAATTAAAAGAAAACCAAAAATAATTTGTAAAATAAAATAAGTCTACAAGATACATAGACAAAATACCTATGTGAAGTATGTACATAAATAAAAAGGGGAAAACATTCTTTAATTATTTTATTCTTTCACATTTTTATAATAATATATATATATTATATATAACTTACTAAAAATAAAAATCCAAAATAAAAACAAATAAAATTCATTTAATAAATAAAATGTATATAATATACAGATAAAATACCTATAAGTATACCTACATATACATATATTTATTTATTTAAAAATGTAAATAGACTCATAAAAATTAAATAAAAATACATATATACTCACAAAAATTAGTTATAAAATTATAAAATAAGAAACTAAAATAATAAAATAAAATAAATAAACTAAAAATAAAATACACAAGAATACATGTAAATACATACATATACACATTATTTTAATAAAACCGTAATAAAATTCTTCAAAAAAATAAATAAAAATCATAAATAAATACTACATTAATTTATAAACATTTTCTATTTTTTAAGAAAAATCTAATTAATTCATTTATTAGGTTAAAATAAAGAGTCAAATTCGGGCTGACATGGACCAATCACAACCCTGCCAATGTTGACCGCGGTCAACTGTCCCCTCAGCCTGCAGCCCGTCAAATCTGTCCAACCTTGCGTTTTCACCGAATTTTCCCGATCAACCTGTCACTCTAATGACATAGATCTCTTCACGGAAATTACTCCCAGAAGAGTGTAAATACACGCCCATGCCTTGTTTCCCTTGTATATAGCCTCGATTTCTTATTTTTAGCCGGTCAATATGGGCTCCCATTATGTTCAAAAATAAATCAGCCTCCAGCCCGCTAGATTTGTCAGACCCCCGTTTTCTCCCATTTTTCCCGGCTGCCCCGTCCATCGATTGCCTTTGCTTCCTTCACAAGAAATGCTCCTGGTATCTTGTACATCCACGCCCCCATGTTAAATCTAATGTATATATCACCGATTCCTTATTATTTTCCGGTCAATAAGGGCACATACACATGTTTATAAATAAACCTTCTTCCTCCTCCAAAATTTTTTGGCCATTTCCCTAGCCCTAGAGCTCCCCACCTTCGGCCAAGAGTGCATCCAGGTGACAGATGGAGGTCCCCTGAAGGTTGTGGAAGCTCATGGAGGAAGGAGATGCGCCCACGGCGGCGCTCCGGCAGCCGTCCTGCTCCTTGGCCCTCCGGCCAAGTCGAGACTGCGCATTTATGATTTTTAGGTAGGTTTTCGTCCCATCATTTTATTTATGTCTTTTATTTCGCATTTAGATTACTAGTGTGTCTTAGATTAGGTAAATCGAAGTTCGCCGGAGCTCTGCTCCGGTGACTTCGCCACTGTGTTTCCGACCGTTTTTTCCGACGCCATTTCGCTTCCATTTCGTTCCTCTCCGTGTTCTCCACCTCCCAGCCACCTTTGTCCAACCAGATCTGTTCCAGATCTGCGAATCGATGCTCACCTCCTCCGCTTCGCCGGAGCATCGCCACCCCATCCATTTTTTCATGCTAGCAGCTTCGATTTTTGGTCGAGGAGCATCGCCTCGAGCCATGTGGTCTTTCTGTGCAGGTCTAGTGCGCCAAGATGCACCAGGAGACGAAGTACACGCCGGCGGAGGTAACTGGAGCACCTTGCCTTTTCCGACCTCGCAAGGGCGCTCCAGTCATCCTCTGGCCGATCTGAAGCCTCCAGCAGATAGAGTGGAGCACCTGCGACGTGTGGGGACCTTTGGGAGCAGCAACGAGCGTCGGGGAGGAGAGATCTCGCCGGGAGAAACTCGCAAGCTGCGAGTTCCTCCCCTGTTCTTCCAGCACCTCTCCTCGCTGTCGGATGAAGATGAAGGCCCCAGTTCGAGCGCCAGCCGTCCGATGGAGCCATGTCCAGACCGTCGGATCTCCCCGGGTTATCTAATCTTCACCGCCCATCGTCGAAGCGTCATCGGCTCACGTGGAAGCGCCACGTGTTCAAGTCACGCACATCAGCCGTAGGATCCAGCGCCTTTGGGGGTAATTTTCACTTATGCCCCCACCTTTTTGTGTATTTAATATTTAGTTTTGTAAATAAATTATAATGTTGTAAATAATCTGTGAATTTCGCTAAAGGACCCCTGTACTTCCTTAAATTGCATTTAGGTCCTTCCGCGCCTCACGTGCAGTCCCACGTGAGGCTCGTGAAATTTTGCAGTTATACCCTGACGGTTTTTGTATATTGTAGAATAGTTCCAAAAATTAAAATAAATGTTTATTTCTGTTGTGTTTTTGCACTGATGCCCCTGTAACTTATTTTATTTGCAAAAGTACCCCTGCTAGGCTGTTTTATTTTTATCTCTTTATCTATTTATTAAAAATACCTAGAAGGCTTCTAAAAATCCACAGAAATTAGGATAGGTACTCCATGCCATGTTAGTTCACGCCAACATTTTATTTCGCATTTTTTTGCATCTTTCCTAATTATTAAAAATGGAATAGGAGCCATTTTTGTACTGTCTAATTAGAAAATAAAAAAAATTAGAAAATGTTTTTGAAAAATTCCAAAAAAATTATATATGATATATTTATATATATATTGAGTCCAGAAAATGAAAAACCCTAAAAATATGAAAAAGAAAATTAAAAAAATCAGAAAGCTCCAAAATCCAACAAAAAAATAGAAAAATCCTTAAAAAACCCAAAAATATATTTTTCTCTTTTATAATTATCTATATATTATTATTATTATATTAAAATTAATTTGGGAATTTTTTTGGAGTTTATTTTTATATTTTTAAAACCCAAATTATATTCGGCCAATTAATTAGTCCTATATTGTGGACATTTTTGAATTTAAAAATACATAAAAATTAGAAATATTTCAGGAAAATAACAAAAAAATTAGAAAAATATTAAAAAGCCAAAAAAAATTGTATCTATATATATCTTTTAAGTATACATATATATCTATAGACTATAGTACTTCTCTCTCTCTTCTTATACATATACCTCTTTATATATATATGTCTTATATATATATTTATCTAATTATATTATATAACTGAAAATATTTAAAAAAATATATAAAAAAATATAAAATATAAAAACAAAATATAAAAAATATAAAAACAAAAATATAAAAAAAATTACAAAACCCAAAAACCCACTAAAACAATAAAAGGACATGAACCAATGATTGAATAATTGAATGTTACATGACATACAACCATTCGCCTCCCAGTGTTCGACCTCTACCTGTACTTACACCTATACACATTTGCATGTAGAGTTATAATAAATTTTAACTCCACATTTTTGGATATTCATTGCATATATTTATTGTGGGTTAATTGTTGATCGATCTGGAGATTTCTTGAGCGGTCGCCTCAGCGACATTGTGATCCCGCCTTGTGTGGATGACTCTAGACCCTTATAAATCTCCTGTTCATCAGCCACCCACTTAGAGTCAGAGATTGGGTAAATGAAACCCGCATCGCACCACTTTTCTATCTCTTTTTTCACGACCTCTCGTAAATTTGGATTCAACCGGCGTTGGAATTCACGAGAGGGTTTGGCTTCATTCTCCAAGTAAATATGGTGCGAACACAGAGCGGGATTTATCCCGTGGAGATCGGAAATGCTCCAGCCTATCGCCTTGCGGTTTTTCTCCAGGATCTCTAGCAAGCGAGATTCCAGCTCCTCGGTCAATTGTGAACTGATAATGACCGGAAATTTCTTGTCTTGGCCCGCAAGGAAGGCATATTTCAAGGTTGTGGGTAGGGGTTTGAGCTCAGGAATTGTGTGATCGTCTAAGAAATCTGGCTCAATCTGCTCTGGTTCAGTGTTGGAAGTGGTTGGATCGTGTTCTGTGATAGCTGCCACCAAGCGCGGCTCTGGAGTCGGATCGTCAAAAGTTTCCATACAATCGGCAAACGCCTCGTCCGACTCGTCATCCTCATCTTCCGATTGTCCTAAAGATGTAAGGACTGACAGGCCCAACTGGGCCTCTACGTCATCGAAGATGTAGGGCGATGCAGGCTCAGAGCTGTACTCGTTCCTGAGGATCTCGCAGACTGACTTATGTACTGGATCATCTTCGAAGGAGATAGACACATCGGGGCTGGCTGGGTTCTGTCTCCATGGCCCAACTAAGTCTACATGCTCGCAGTCTGTTCCGGTAGAAGAGTACTCGGTGCTGGATTCGGAATCCGGTCTCTGCCATCTTGTCTGCTTCATTTCAAGTTCCTCATCTCCGCCTGAAGTTTGGAACTGAATCTTCCCATTCTTATAATCAAATAAGGCCCCTGCTGTTCTAAGGAAGGGCCTACCTAGAATGATCTGGGAATCTCTCCAATTACGAGGGGTTTCCATATCCAGGACAGTGAAGTCCACCATGTATTCTTGCCCCTCGACTTTGATCACAATGTTCCTTAACTCTCCTTGGGACCTCTTAGTAGATTTGTCAGCGAACTGTAGAAGAGCTCTAGATTTCCTAAGAGGTCCGAGATTAAGCCGCTCATAGAGGGTTGTGGGCATCAAATTGATCGAGGAACCATTGTATAGGAGAGTGCGTGCAAATGCGATGTCATCAACATGACTCACTACATAATGTGCACCCATGTCTCTTCGTTTCCGAGGAAACGAGTTCTTTATTGCACAAGTCGTGGCTACTGATAAAATGTGTTTCTCAACACGACTTTTGGTCTTCCTGCTAACCCTAGTAGGTGTGCATCTCACCTTAAGGTATTTTTGGAACGCAGGGGTCATTTCCACGAACTTGTCAAAAGGGATTGTGACCTTGACGTATTTATTGCAAAATTCAGCCATCTCATGGTCATCTTTTTGGATTTTCTTTGTTTTCTTCTTTCCACCTTTGAGAGCTCGGGGGAAAGGGATTATTGACTCCAACTCAGGTTCGGAAACTGAAATCTTCTCATTAATTTCGGGAACTGAGTTCTTAACATGACTCTGACTCTGATACAGACTCGGACTCTGACTCTGACTAAAAGGAAAATGCTGAGGCGAAACCGGTGATGCTTCTTCCGCTTCTTCTGGACGATCCTCCTCAGATGGAGGTGCGGGCTCTTCATCGGTGTCGTCTGACTCTATGCAAATGCGAGAATGCTGCTTCGAGGACTCAGATGTCCTCTTCTTCCGCTGGCGATGGTGATGGTGATGCTCTCCTCTTCTTCCTCCGAGTTCTCCTCAGGTAGAGTCTCGGAGGTTCCTTCCTTCTGCGCCCGTGCCCGATCAGGTATGGTCACGGTCCTTCCGCTCCTGAGGGACATATGATTTACATTATCGTACGAAAGGATCTCATGTTTAGATAAATAATTATCTGAATAATATACCTGATCTCGAGGTCGGTTCTGGCCCTGGTGTACGCTGTTCGGGTTGGCCTAAACATATGCGGGAATTGGGGTCCTTGGCGCCATTTGTTGGTCCTGGGTACGAGAGACCCGATTGATGTCAGTCCTCATGTCCAGGTAGTCATTCTGCATCTGTTGGACCCTATCAGACAGGGTCTGGATCGCCAAGGTGAGGGACTCCAATTCGGTGGGCTGGGCTTGCTGCTGTGATGCGGTTCTGTATTGGCCCTGCTGGCCATGCCGATACTGCTGCTGCTGATGGGACGGTGCTGGCCCCTGCTGGTAGGTGCGCTGCTGCGGCTGGTACCCCTGTTCTGGCCTAGACTGGAAGCACGGTATGGCAACAGGCCTGGTTTCTTGGTAGACTGGGGATGGGCGGTGTGGCTGATTCTTCCCCATTTCGATCTGCCGGACTATCGGGTCACGGCTATACCAAAGCCCATTGATCTCGTACACTGGAGGAGGCTCCTCGTATTCCGTCTCCACTTGTGGGGGTACATGATGGTTCTGCTGGGTGTAAGTCTGATCCCAGCTGCTCTGAGACCCCGGTGCCTGTTCCTGTACAAGATGGACTCAATGTACAGGTACAGGTAGTGCAGAAGGGGTGGGTAGCTTGATCTTGGCTACCTTTTCAGAGAGTTCCTCCACTTTCTTTGGAAGGCTCGAAAGAGACTCCATCTCCACGACTCTCTTGTGGATCTGCTCGACCATGGTAAGCTTGTCGGCAATCATCCCCATGCTGGGGATGAGGTCCTCAGTCAGATCTGCAACAGTCCTTCGAGTTGTCTCGTTGGATAGGATTGAGGGAGACAACTGATAGGCCCTTGTGGCCTGTGACCTGCCGGTTTCCGCCATCTGCTCTAAGATCTTCCATACAGCGTGCTCGTTTTTGTTCAGATAGCTTCCTCCACAGGCGGCGCTGACTAACCCCTGCATCTCCGGAGTTAGACCACAGAACGAGGTCTGGACCAAGATCGCCTTCGAAATGCCGTGGCATGGGCATTTCTGTACTAAATCATTGAACCTGTCCCATGCTTCATGGAAAGGTTCACTGGGTCCTAGAGCGAAGCTGGCGATCTTCGTTCTCATCTGATTAGTCCTACTGAGAGGGTAGAACTTTTTCAAGAAAAGGTCCTTGAACTGCATCCAGGTAGTACATACCACCCCTAAGTTCTTCAACCAGTGAGCAGCCTTATCTCCTAAGGCAAAAGGGGTGGCTTTCAGTCGGATATAATCTTGGCCAACATTGGGATGGCTAAGATTGTTGCACACCAGTTCGAAGTCACGGAGAAAAGTGTATGGTTCTTCGCTGAGGTTTCCGTTGAACTTCGGAAGCAGACTAAGGAAGTGGGGCTTCAGCTCGAATGCCTGGGCGGGAACTGCAGGTGCTAACCAGTTCTGGATCTCGTTCTTCGCCGGGTTGTAGGTATCGACCATTGGTCGGTCGATCCCTCCAGCTACTATGATCTGTCCCATCCGCTCCGTGAGATCTGCATTCTTCTGTTCGGCTTCGGCGAGGCGATTAAGAATCTGTCGTATGTGGTCCTCATCTGGTGGCATCCTTGGCAGCATCTTGTCCTCTAGTTCTGGGGATTGGGAAATAATATCAGTGTTAGAGGGCAAATCAAGGAAGGGATTACCGAGGCGATGGTCTTCCTCGGCAATCTCGGAGGAGATAAAAGGGTTGGTTTGAGAGTAACCACCCTGAGCATGGGGGAACCAGGACTCAAGAGGGTCATGAGTCCTGGGTGGTCCAAGGTGCGCTCGGACCGATAAAGATGAGTTGCTTGGGGGGCTCATAGAGAGTTCAGTGAATAATGCGTCGAGATCTCCCTAGTCACTCATCTTGATGAAGCGAGAAGAAGGTAGGATTTTACTCCTACCTGAAGCAAGCAAAAAGAACAATCCAAGACCCTGGTTTCACACTCAACACAGTGAAGGACTCGAAGTCGAGTCCAATTAATCTTGTAGTTTTTAAGTGTGATTTTCAAGCAAAATAGCAAGGATTACGCGGCCTATAGGGAAGTCGGCTCAGAGCCGGATGCGTCTTCCCTGTTTATCCTGTCGCCTAAGATACCGCCGCTCCTTCATTTCTTCGCTCCTATCCCAAGCCAATGGATTCAATGACCACGCCCCTATCTACCTGCAAGCAGGCGGAGGCTGACAAGGCCGGAACTTCACCCCGGGGGTTACTGGCAGCTTGTCGCAAAGTACCGCAATTTCGCCCCTATCTACCTGAGACAGGCGGAGGCTACTTGGTACTACTCAAAGAATATGAAATTATTCGGCTTGTGATATTTGCTAGGATCAGTTAGAACGTGATACGGAAGACGGGGATTTGGGCTCTACCTTAATGTGTTCACACACACTCAAGTACCCTCACTCAGCCTGAATACCAGGTCGGGGATTAATCTCCCGCAAACAATTTTCAAATTTTCTTCCTCTTTTTTTTTGGTCAATACTGTTTAGCAGTCCCGATTTTAAAGTTAGGTTATCACTTATTAAGTCCACCACAAAGCACGCCTATCGGACAGTCCCAATTTCCTGTTTAATTTAAATGAGAAAATCAGAGGGGAAAATCGAGAAAAGCCGATGCACGAAAATCGATGATGCTTATGCTGAGTGAAGAATACTTACAGTGATTCCTTCGCTTTTTATGCAGGATGCAATACAGAATTGAAAGCTTTTTACTCTACATGCAAATGCAAGCGATGAAAGCTTCTCCTAGACAGGCAGTTCTATTAGCGTAAAGAACAGTTTAATTTTGACTAAGTACTGCGGTCTAGGTGCGTCTTTTAAGTGTATTGTGTGGTCCTAATAATTACGAGCACAAGCAATTCCTAGATTGGCTCGGGGAGCCGCTAGTGCAATCTAAATTACAATCACCCACACAGCACACGGGACACAGTTCCACTATACTTACACACGCGAGATCCCAAACAGGAACCGCTGGAAATAATGCAAAAAATAAAATAAAATACAAAGCCTCTCTTCCACTCAATAAAAATTAAAATGCTAAGTCTTCGAAGCGTCGTCGACTCCTTGCGGTCCTCGCACAAAAAATAAATTGAGGTCAGAGAGTGACACAAAAATAAAATAATGCAAGAAATAAAGGAGAGAAAATAATTACAAGAAAACCGGGGGTCAGACTACCCGGGGAAGGAAAATCAAACACTCAAAAATTTGCTAAAATTTAACCTAAGTCGTGCCTCCCCGGCAACGGCGCCATTTTGATAACCGTCCCGCACCCTATGTTAATTCGGTCAAATTAATGTTAGTATTTCGTTGCAGTCGGATACGAGAGGCTAGTCAAAAACCACTTATCAATTAATGTTAAGTTAATTTTAAGCGGCAGATTATTTTACTTGGTGGAGTCCAAGGTCGATCTCAGGGAGGCATCTGTCTCCTTAGGTGAATTTTAACAAATATCCAAGTGTTGGATTTTCGAGGAAGTATTTTTTTTGTTCTTTTTAATTTCTATGCAGATTTATGCAAACATGCAGGCCAATTTAACGTTTAATTCACTTAAGATATCAAATGAAGTCCAAAAATTCTAAAAATTAGCCAGATGATAAACGATGATGAAAATGAGTTACCCTATTTTTTTTAGATTTTTCAGACACTAAATGGATTTTCTGGGAATTAAATATGCAGACAGGGTGATTTTCAATATTTAATTTTTAATAAATAACAAACCACAATTTTTTCAAGAACTAAAATTATCCTAGATATCACTAATGATAAGGGATCCAGGAAAATTGAGAGATCTTAATTTCACTGTGAAATGAATTAATTAAAATTAATATAAGAAAATCACTCAACAATTTATTTAGGCCTCGATATGTTTGCAAATGACATGAAATTTTTGTGGTATGCTAAGAATATTGTCCTTAAGCTACTGTGAATTTTTGATGATTTTTGGAAGCACAGAGAATTAACTACAAATTAAAAGGTGTCACTGGGCAAAATATCTCAAAAATGCACCAATTAATTCATTAATAATTCTACTGAAATTACAAAAATGTGACACGTGTACCAATAGACAGAGGACTAGTTTCTCAACAAAATGCAATTTTTAGAGTTGCAAAATGATGTAAAATGCAACCTAGGGATGCGTGCAAACACAGGGGTGTAAATGCAATACAGAAAAATAAAAATACAATAAGCAAATATGCGGACAGGGACTAAAATGCAATTACCTATAATGATGGGGACTCGAGTGCAAATTCTCCACAGGGCACGTGCTCCTCACGTGGGCTCAGCTTCACAGGGACCTTTTTGCAAATATGGAAAGCTCCAGGGGCCTCTGTGTAATTTTCCCAGGCCGCACGTGCTCCTCACGTGGGCGGCCTAGGCTCGGATGGCTGCGGAGGCTCGGGCCGAGGCTCGGGCGACGGTGGAGGTCTGGAGTGAGGCTCGGTGTAGCCTCGGGTCGTCCGAGCCTAGGGTTGGGGGCAAGGCTCGGTCTTTGTCGACGTGGCTGGCTGCGGGCCTTTGGATCAAGATCGATCCAAAGGATGGCGGTGATGATGCGTGGCGAGTTAAGAATCCGTCAGATCTGGATAGATCTAACGGTGGTCGATGGAGGCTGAAGATGATGACGTGGCGTTCTCCTGAGCGTGGGATCAATGATGATCCTACGGTCGTTGGCAGCTCCGGTGGGCGGGCGACGTGGCTGACTGCGAACCGTTCGATCGAGATGATCGAAAGGCCTCTGGGGCTTCTTCCTCGACGGCCCTCCGCCTCCTGCGGAGGAGAAGGCGGGGCTCCGACGTTGCTGTCTTTGCTCCGCCCTTCCCTCCCGTCGTCGGTGAAGGTCGATGGCGAGTCGGAGGTATCTCGGAAGATGCGTGGATGGTCGACGAAGCCTCCGGTGACCTCAGGAGTGAGAGAGGGCCGTCGGAGGTTGCTGGCGACGAAGCTCGAAGATGACTCCGGCGAGCTTCCGTTCAATGAGACGCGGGGTACCGGCAAGTGTTAAAGAGAGAGCCAGAGCTCGTGCGTGCGTTTGTGGAGAGGTGGAGGTAGTCGGCGAGGCCTAAGGCGTGCGGAAGATGGGTAGGCGATGGTGCTCCGGCCAAGTGGCGGAGCTGAGCTGATGAAGGTTGACGTGCGTCGTCGGGGGTCGTGAAAGCTACCGCGGGGATGGGAGCTTCGACGCGAAGCTCGGCGAGATGGAATGGAAGCGAGAGGTTGATCGGTGGCGGTGAATAAAATCGGAGAAGATAAAAGAAAATTAAGAAAAAGATCGGAGATGGATAGAGGGGTTCACCTGGGGATTGGACCTCTCTCTTGGGGTCCAGGTCGTCGCTCGAGGGACCGGTGATGTCCCGAGCTCCAGCAGCTGCTCGGAGGAGTCGCTGCGACACGGCGGAGTTGCCGTGGATCTCGCCGGAGAAGAAGCCCTTCGTCGCTCACGGAATCGTCGAATTGCTGTCACCAATCGAAAGCTCGGAGCTCAGGGAAGCTCTCTGGAGTGGCGGATGCGGCTGAAGTTGGCCGGTGGTGGCGTATTTATAGGATGGAGTTGGTGGGTTGGCTGGTGACGAGGTGAGGTTTGTGGTCAACGTGGGGCGACTCTGGTGGGAGTCGTGGGAAGCGAGGGAGCTGGCGAGGGTGAGGGAGGAGTGCTCTCCATCGTGGTGGTGTTGGTGGTCGGAGAGGGTGGATGAGCTGCTGCCAAGAATAGGAAGGGGGCGGCTTGTTTCGCAAGGGGAGAGATCGTGGGCGAGTGGCGTCCGGAGGTAGACGACGGAGCTCCGCCGTTGGATTTGGTGATCCAACGGTGATGATCGAAGCGGTATGGGACGTGTGTGATTAGATCAAGGCGCGTAGATGATGGGCCGTGATCGCTCCACGTGGAGGGCGCTGGGCGAAGCGCGGGCGAACGGATTGGATGAGGAGATGGAGAGGATCGAAGGGACGAGGAACGCCAACGGAGGAGCGGCTGTGATGGGCTCGATCAGATGGTTCATCTGCCGCCACGTGGCGAGCTCTGGAAGAGGCGCGAGCGGATGGTGCGGATTGAAGGCATGAGATGATCTGACGGCCCAGACAAAGGGCGTGCGTGGAATACCTGGAGTCATTGGATCTCAGGAGGAGATCCAACGGCTGGAAGATGAGGCGGATGAGGCAAGGGGAGAGGGCCGCGTGGCGCAACCAGAGGGCGCCACGTGGCCTGCTGTGAGTGGCTGGAAGAAGATACATGTGTAGAGAGAAGAGGGAGCCGAATTTGGAAAAACTCAAAACATGAAAGTTGTAGATCTCGATGAGATCTACAGGTTTCATGTTGACCAAAGACGGAGATGAGGTCCAATGTGATACATAAATACAAAGATACAATTATACACCTATGTAGTATACAAAGTGACCCAAAAACCCAACTTTCTCATGCAAGCTCCAAATTGGATGAAATTAGTCTCATTTTAAAGGTCTTTCCATGTGTAGTGTTATAAGAGTAAGTAGACCTAGTTCGGAGTTTGTATGAGGGCTTTATGTGCATTTTAGCGTACAGGGGTTCTCAGGCTTTATTGGCTATTTTACAAAGGGGATTTTTGGCATTCTTCCCTATATGATTAACTAAGGAGTACAATTTATAGAGAAGAGATTATTTTAGTGAATGGGTATTTTACAAGTGATTTTTGGCTTCTTATTTAAATGCAAATGGACTGCTAACATGTATGAATTATGAATGTATGCAAGAATGCTATTTATGCAATATAAAGGGAACCATGCATCTATTTTCTCGGGAACAAGGCTCTATTTTTGACTTTTGAAGTGATGAATCGCAGATTCATCAAAGACACCGAGTTCCTTGTCGATGACAAGTGTCTTTCGTCCTTTGAGACTCTCAAGAGATGTGTTATTGAGGCTCCTGTTCTCCAGCCGCTTGATTGGTCTCTCCCATTTGAGATCATGACGGATGCCTCCAATTTGCCGTAGGGGCCGTGCTGGGACAGAGGAGGGATGGAGTTCCATTTGCTATCCACTACGCTAGCCCCACATTGGATTCCGCGCAGCAGAACTACACAGTCACAGAGAAGGAGATGCTAGCCGTAGTCTTCGCCCTAGATAAGTTCAGATCGTACATTATTGGATCTAGAGTGACCCTGTTTACTGATCATACCGCCATCAGGTACCTCATGGAAAAGAAGGATGCCAAGGCCAGACTGACTAGATGGATCCTTCTACTCCAGGATTTTGACATTGAGATCAAGGATAAGCCTGGAGTCAAGAATGTGGTGGCGGATCATCTCTCCCGATTAGAGCATCTTGAGGATTCTGAGCAGATTGACCCGATTTGTGAGACCTTCCCAGATGAGGCAATCCTTGCTATCGCCTCCCTCCCGTGGTATGCCGATATTGTGAACTTTCTTGTTGCTAAGAAAGTCCCACAAGGTTGGCCCAGGCAGAGGCTTGAGACCTTCCTCGCGAAGGCCAAGTCCTACCGCTGGGAGGATCCCATCCTTTACCACGAAGGAGGGGATAGCGTCTGGCGTAGGTGCATTCCTCAGGAGGAGCAGCATAGCGTCCTCACTTACTGCCACAAGCTTGAGGCAGGAGGACATCATTCTGGGAGGAGAACGGCACAGAAAGTGCTCCAATCCGGCTTATGGTGGCCTACCCTCTTCAAGGACTCTGATGAGTTCGTGAAGAGGTGTACTGACTGTCAGAGGATGGGCACTTGTGGACAGCGTGATATGATGCCGATGCAGCCCATTCACTTCTGTGAGGTTTTTGACGCATGGGGCATCGATTTCATGGGTCCATTCCCTAAGAGTCAGGGATTTGAATACAATCTGTTGGTCGTCGATTATGTGAGTCGTTGGGTTGAGGCCATCCCCGCCCGAACCGCTGATGCCAGGACAGTTTGCATATTTTTTAGGAAGCACATCATTACGCGGTTCGGGGTACCTCGAGTATTGATTTCAGATGGGGGGTCTCATTTCATCAACGACCAAGTGAAGGCCCTTGCTAGCGAGTTCGGCATAGACCATCGAGTTGCCACTCCATACCATCCACAGACGAATGGTCTAGCCGAGGTGTCGAACAGGGAGATCAAGACTATTGTGCAGAAAGTCGTCCGCCCTGACAGAAAGAATTGGTCACAGCTTTTAGACTCGGTCTTGTGGGCATATAGGATGTCTTTCAAGACACCATTGGTAACATCTCCCTTTCGCCTCGTATATGGCAAGCCGTGCCATTTACCTGTTGAGCTGAGACAAAGGTCACTTTGGGAAGTCACTGAGATACTTGTTGATCCAGATAGTGTAGGAGACCAGAGGAGGGCAGCGTTAGCAGCCTTGGAGGAGCTTAGAGATACTGCCTTCTCAAACAACCTACAGTACAAGGAGAGAGTGAAGGAGTGGCATGATTCTCACATCAACCACAAGCATTTTGAGCCTAGACAGAGAGTATGGATGTTTGATGCTAGGCTTCGTCTATTTCCAGGGAAGCTACAGAGCAAATGGAAGGGACCCTATCTTGTGAGAAAGGTACACGACAACGGTAGCGTTGACAAATCCGAGTTGTCTTCTGAGAGTACCTTTCGAGTGAACGGCCAGCGGCTCAATCCATTTCTAGATCATGAGCTGCACGGGTCGTTGATGTTGCCCCGATTCATTTTGCGTGAGATGTGGTTTCTTGACTCACATCTATTGCATCTCACGCCTGATTATCACTGATCTTCCGACCTGTATAGATCCAGATGTCCATATCATTCCATTCTTTAGTCCCGCATCCCGTTTGTCATCTTTGATTATACTATACTTAGGGTGTACTTTACCCTAAGTATAGGGGGGATGTAGGACCTTTGAGTATTTCTTTTAATTCTTTTTATCCATGTTTTTGCTGCCTATACTTAGGGATATTTTACCCTAAGTATAGGGGGGGTAGACCCTGTACATTCTCCACTCGGTTTTCCCTTTTGTGTACAGCCTGCTATACTTAGGATTATTTGATCCTAAGTATAGGGGGAAAAGCCGAGACCCTATGGATTTTCTATTCATTCATTCTTCTTTGTATATAGCCTTCCTTTTCACTTCCCTATACTAAGCATGAGTTATGTCTTCTCCATCGCTCTTGACTCTAAGGACATTGTTCGAGCTAAGTATAGGGGGGGTGTGTATATATTTCATATATACTTTAGCCATAACTCGTACTTTGTGTGAGTGTGTTAATAAATAAAAATGGCTAAAAACCTAAAAATTCACAAAAATAAAAAATTTTCCTGTAAATAACCATTCTTTTATTGCACATACATAGCTAATGTACAAATTATTTTTGTAAAAATGTTTTCAAAAACCTTTTGTGTAAAGTTTGTGTAAATATTTTCATATCAAAATTATGTATATAGTATAAAATTTTTCCAAAATATTTTGAAAATCAAAAGTTTGCAAAAATCTTGTGTAAATGTATGTAAATACTTTTGCAAAACTGGCATTCATGCATTCATCCACTCATGATTTCAAAACATTTTTCAAAAAATTTTGCATGTTTGTAAATATTGTGTAAATAGCCTCTTTTTATATATGTATATAGTTTTTCCGGATTATAGTTGACATCTAAAATAGCCTGGAATTAAATTGGGAAATGGAGCTTGATTAAGATCTTAATCCACCTAATTTCTAAGAGGAACCTTATAGGGCTTGGGTTTAATGCTTTTCAGGTCCATGGTGACTTAATTCTTTTAGTCCACTAGGCTATGATCACATGTCATCTCAATGAGCCTAAGTAGAGCACTTAACAACACACACATGACTCATATAGACAATGGTTTTACTTGGACACCGCACTTTGCACCGAGCTCTCTACGGATGAGGTGGTGAGGAAGCAGCCTTCCTTGACTTGGGGTAGCATATGAGGGTAGTACTTCTAGGCGGAACCTCTCCTCTTCTTTTAGTGAAGGAAGTGCGTCTCAACTTGGTCTGGTTGCCATGAGGTCTAACGACAGGAGTTGTGGGTTGCAATAATGCTTCAAAAGAGGGATAGTCTACTGGCTCAAGAGGAAAAACTCCTTGTATATATGCTACACATGTATATGTTGTATAGATGCACTTGAAAAAAAATATGCAAAAAGAAAATAACTCCAAAAAAAGTGGTGGGTCTGATAGAAAATGATAATCCCACCGGAGTATGTATATAGTGCAATAAGCCAAGCTTGAGATTCATGTCCCACCTTATGTAGCTTGCAGCAGAAAGACTTGGCTACACTAGTTGAGCTCCCAAGGATACATGGCTACACTGGCCATGGTCCATTCTCTTCTTCCCCCTCTTCTTGAGCCGGTTGAACGTGAACTTAGAAGGGAATACCCTGCTCCTCGAGGAAAGAGTGGCCAGATTGGGGTCATAGAGTTACCTTGTTGGGGAGGGTTGTCAAGTTGCCATTTCTGAGGTGCAGAGCTTATACTTCACATTCACAGTACAAGGAAAGATTCATGGTCTTCAGGGTTTGTGTATGGTGACTTGTTCTGATCTGGATTGTTGAGAAGTCCTGGTGATAGATTAGTGGAACCTAGAGGCTGTTGAGTTTTAAACTTAAGTCCAAATAAGGTTCCGACACATTAATAATCCAAAGATCTGATCGAGCTCCATAATTCAATTTAATAAAGGCTAGTTTAGTAATCAACCTTGATCCATGTACATTCTCCTCTTTTTCTTTTTCTTTTCCCTTTTCACTTCTTTTTCAAATAAGTGTTTGCTAAGGGACTAGCAAAGTTAAGTATAGGGGGGTGATGAATACTCATTCATCACTCTTTATTCTTATATTTTAGCTACAAAAACCTTTGCAAATGCATGTATATGTTTGTAAATACAAATAATTACCCAAGAGCATGCATAGTGTAAAAACTAATAAATAGCATGTTTTTGTGCAAAAATAAAAGAATAAAGAAACAAAAGAAAAAGAGGAAATATTTAGAATAAATATTGAGTAACCTAATCCCAAGGGAGGGCTCAGCATGGGCCTGACCGCATAAAAGCCAAAGTAGAGAGAGATAGGGAGCTCATGTGTGTAAATATACCTGTAAATATAATAATAATATTTTCCTCTAAAAATACATAAAAATGGGCTTGTATATATTTGTAAATATTTGTAAATACAAAATCAAAATAAAAATAGAAAAACTAAAAAGAAAATAAAAATGACCTTACTTGTACATAGTCATTATGTACATAAGACCACACTTTTATTTATTCCACCTTGTAAATACATAAATTGAAATCCCTAAAAATTTGTATATATTCTATATTTCATGTTGTAAATAAATAAAATAAAAACTATAAAAACAAAAATTAAATAAAAATAACAAAATTAAAAACCAAAAAGAACATTGTACATATACCATGTATATACTTGTATATAGCTATTTATTTTACCCTTATATATAAATAATAAAAATAAAATAAAAACATCGAAATATTCTAATCTTATGCTATAAATGAATAAAATATAAAATGGGAATAAAAATGTACAAAAATAATTAATTAAAAATCAAAAATTAAAAATCCATATTGTATATATACCTATACATAGCACTATATTGTAAATACCTTATTTTTATTTCAAAAAAATAATTAAAAATCACAAAAAATAGAAAAAAATAAAATAAACATTTTTCATGTTTTATGTTTTTTTAATTCGATCATTTACTATTTTTAATAAAATGTTCAAATAATTGGCATTTGGTGGACTCTGATTGGTCCACGGGGGACGTTGACCCCCGGTCAACTCCCCCCCCCAGGACCACCAGAGTCGGGTTCGTGGAGCCCGGCCCGTTTTCTCCAATTTCTTCCTGCTCGACCCGATCACCAAATCTCCAACCATCGAGCTCCGATCGTCTCTCATGCATCCGAGATCCTCCCCACCATATCCGCGTTGGGATCCGCGCTTCGCGGAACCCTGCCCAACCCTCTCTTCTCGGACCTGCACTCGTATATAGCCTGAGCTCCGCCTCCATTTCTTTCCATCTTTGGCTCATTCATTCTCCACCCCAGGACCTCTATCATCTCCACCTGAGTGACAGCAGTCGACCGGTGGTGTCGCAGCGAGGAAGGAGCGTGTAGACCATCGATCCGGCGTCTTTGCGCCGCCGTGCACCGCCTGGAGGTGGTGCTCGAGCCTCGGGCATCGACGACCCTCAAGGCTAGGACCTGGAGCATCCCCAGCTCTTCCACAGTCGACTCCATCCAGTAGGTAGCCTTCTTTCTTCTTCTATCTAATTTCGCTTTTCGCCCAAATCGACCCATCGCCGTCCATCTCTGATTCCGACCACCCTCGCCTTCATCCCGATCATCGGAATCGCCGACCACCTTTGCCTTTCCCCCGCGCATCTTCTGCACCCATCCATTCACCCCAGTTCGCACAGGAACTGGGTATCGAGTTCCATCGCCATCGCTCCGCCGGAGCTCGCTCGCCCCACCGCACCGTTCACCTTCACCACCCCTAACCGGGTCGAGGCACTTTGCCCTCGACCCAGGAGCTTGTTGCCGTGCCTTGCAAGTCCAAACAAGTCCATCTGAGGGCTCATAGCTCTGGAGCAGCAGCTCAATCTCTGCCGGTGTCGCCTGAGCTCTCCAGAGCTCCGTCGCGTCATCGGAGGAGCCCATTAGACGCATGAGGCCAAGGCGAATCCTCTCCGATCAATAGCAGCCTGCGAGGAGGGTCACCGTGCGTCCATCGGGCCGGCTAAGTTCGTCGACCACTTGTTCTTCGTGCACCCTCCAGAGATGTCTGATCAGCCTCCAGCTCCAGATCTTCATCGAGCCGTCCATTCGAGGAGCAGCAGCAGCCGTAGATCTTCAGAGGGTGGATCTCCACAGTCCGATCAGCGAGGTCTACCCACGTTGCTTCCCAGCCGCCTAATCTTCCACGTGGGGAGATCTCAGCCGTTCGTTCGCACCGAGGGCTCCTTTGTTGGGCGCCACCCTCCCCCGACCGTTGGATCTCACACGTGGCGCCCATCTGACCCTCGCATTAATAAAAGGTAATTTTCTCTTAGGCCCTTAGCTTTTAATCTTTAGTCTTGTAAATATTTTAGAAACTTTATTTTAGTTTGGTAATTTGCATAGAGGACCCTGTCATTTCTTGTATTTGCTTTTATACCCCTGTTTGTAGTGGAACATGTACTTCGACACATGCTTTTGTGGGTTATTTGCATGTATGGGCTTTATGTTCTAGGATGTTAATGAATGAAAACATGTTTTGAGTATTTGCAGAAATACCCCTGTGAGTGTTGAATTTGTGCATGTGCTTTATATCGTGGGTAATTTACACTTTCTCCCCTGGACTTTTAGTACGTGTTACTAAATAGTCCAGGGACTTAAGTTTATTGCAAATAGGTCCCTGTGTGCCCAGGTCACGTGTTTGGCGCATGAGTTCTTGGAGAAATTGCACCGGACCCCCTGGAACTTCTCTTAATTGCGTACAGGTCCCTATGCACTGTACCCTTATTTTTTATTTTAACAAAATAGCAAATCGACTCCAAATTTGATGAAAATTGGACACATGGCTCCTGCCATGGTGTAAAGTTTTCTCTAAATTTTGGAGACATTTTTTATTATTTTTAATATTTTTAAAAATTCAAAAACACACATTTTCTTTACTGTCTAGCTTTAAAAATCACAAAAAAATATTAAAACACTTTTAAAAATTGCAAAAATTATATATTGTTTGTTTTGCCTTGTTTGATTTTCTGACCAATTTTGGTCATTTTTAGATTTATAAAACCTATAAAAATTACAAAACCCCTAAAAACCCATAAAAAGTCTAATAATTAAAAGAAAAATAAAAAATTAATAAAACCAATGCCTAAATTTTCCTTGATTTTCATACTTTATAGGAACATTACCTTCAGACCTTGATAGGGCCTTTATCCATTTTATTTTGGACCTCCTAGTCTGACTGGACAGCAGCACACTTTCCTTGTCTTGTTTTATTTTATAAAATTCCCTAAAAATCGGAAAAACCCCAAAAATTAACCAAAAACATAGAAAAATATAAAAAACATAAAAAAAATTGTTTGAATTTTTGGATGATTTTTGAGTAATTAAATAAATCATCTAAGGTGCTGGTTTATTGATTTCCTTATTTTCTTTATTAATTAAAAAATCCAAAAAAAATTAAAAACATTAAAAATTCACCAAAAAGCCTTTTCTTTTATTTTATTCTTATTTTAGACTACTTCGTAGGCCGCGAGGCCATTACGTGCTCCTTGTGTTCGACCCTGATAGCTATATCAGGTTAATCCTATAGTGAGACCGCTACTTTGAGCTTGTTTGATTTTTACCTTGTTTTGGTGGTCTATATTTTTCTCGTTGAGCCACCTGAGCAACTGAGGTCGCAACGACCACTTCTTGATTTATCCACCTTAGTTGCTTGGGGTTTTGGGGCTCATCATATACTTATTTATTTTTCATAAAAATAATTAAAAATTATAGGAAAATAGTTTGAAAATAATAAACATTTTTTATTTTATACACTTTTTTATTTTAAATTCATTTTCTATTTTTTATTGAATTTCTGATTATTTTGTATATTTTGAATTCCCTACTGGTCCATGTCAGACCGTTGACCTTAGTCAACAGTCTCTTTCATCATGGTCGGGCCGCCGACCCTCTCGCAGGAGGTTTTTCTCCGCTTTTTCTTGCCCGACTCTGGCTACATCTTGCCTTTATTTTCGGACCCAAGAATCCTCGTATACCCAAGATTCTCACAGATCCCTAGGACCACCCGGGTACTCTTAGGGTTGCGCTCTCTCTCTTGATCTTTCCAGCCCTGGAGAATCCTATAAAACATCTCGTCCGCCTCCATTTCCCGGTAGATCATCCCTCGTGCCTCCATTCTTCTTGTGCCACCTTCCTCGGAGTGACAGACGTTAAGGGTGTGTTCGGTTGGGGGGTTACCCCCACTTTGTGTGGGTTACCCCCAAAACCCATATTCCTAACCCACTAGTGGGGTCCACCATCTTTTCATCAAAAAAAATATATATTATACCATCATATCATCTAGAAATCATAAAATACTCAACTTCTACTCACTATTTCAAACTTCAATACAATCACATCACAACAACTACCAACTTATTCAAATTTCAATATAATCATATCATAATAACGACCTACTTTTCAAATTTCAATACAATCACATCACACAAATCCTCCAAATCATTAACCCACCAACCAAACACACAAACACAAAAATGGATTATCCTCCCCCAGATAACCCACGAACCAAACACACCCTAAAGGATAGCTTGAGAATCACATGGAGGAGCTAGGAGGCTCGTAGCTCGGACGTGGCCGGACTCCTTCACCGCGTGAAGCCTCTCTCGCCAAACACAACAGATCGAGGCCATAACCAGTCTATCACCTTCGCATGGAGCTTCTCAGCTTGTTGGTTTCTTCAGGTAATGCTTTCATCCCCTACATTTACCATTTCGATCAAATCTTCCCATTTCACTCCGCCATTGTTCATCGGCTCCGACCACCATGTCTGGGGCCCTTCACCCTCATCTATCTGCACCACTCGACATGCTTAGTTATAGTCCATCTTCTCTGCAATCTGTCCCCTTGAATCATACTCATCACTGCAGGATCAAGACGGGTCTCCTTCCCCCGCGTTCGCTAGAGACCTAATGTTCATTCCCCATCGCTTCCCTTATCCCCATATGCAATAAACGATGGCTGGAGCTTCACCTTCAAGCATTGTGTCCTTTGTAGGTGTTTGCGTGCTCTGGAGAATCATTTAGGTCTGTGGACTGCTCAGGCGGAGTAGCTCTAGATAGAGCATCATCGCCCCGATCATCTAACCGTTTGCCACCCCCATCGGAGACCACCTCTCGATGCGGAGGGACTTCACGACTGTCTTGGACCTCTCGACGACGTCAGTGGGTCTGCGGATATTCCTCCACGGCTGATTGAAGTTCGCTCGAGCCGAATTCCTCCACCATCTTCAACCCTGTCAGATCAGGACTACCTCATCAACATTACATCCCCGTCGTCCATTAGCCCCCGTTACAGAGGCGTCAGATGTACGATCAACGGCCATCATGGCCGACATTCCCTGTGCCATCTGATCTGGTCAGAAGCCATCAGACCTGTATGCAAGCTCCATGTGCCTGAGCCGTCAGATCTATAACAGAGTAGATCACCACCGTTGGTAGCCGCCTTCACGAGAACCTGCCACACGTCCCCACATGCCCCGCACACGCCTGCAAGGGTATATTCCCCTTTTATCCTACATTTTAACTATTTCACTTAGTCCAATAAAAAAATTGTAGTTGAGACATTTTACAGTTTTGACCTCGCATTGTTTGCTATTTTCATTTTAGTCCCTCTTAGTTTGTAACACGTGTATGTCCATGTGACTTTTGGATTATTTGCGTTATCTGCCCTACACTTTATATTTGTTATGAATTGAATGGTGTGTTTTTAGTATTTGCATATATGCCCCAATGAGTCTGGATCACGTGTGTTGCATGTGCTTGATTGGGATTTTTGCAAATACGGCCCTAGATTTTTAAAAGGTGTTATTGTTTGGCCCAGAAACTTATTTTATTTGCCAATTGGTCCTTGTGAACTGTGCCTAATTATACATTGTATTTACTTCATAAATAGTGATTAATTTGAAAAATTACATAAAAATTACCATTGATTCCTGTTAGTGTGTAATATTTTTTGTGATTTTATTAGATTGATTTAGTTGCATTTTATATTTTTAAAAATTCAAAAACATTCAAGAACATCCCTGTTTAGCTTAAAAAATTCGTAAAAATTCTAAAAAAGATCTAAAAATACCACAAAAATTCTTATTTGTGCCTTTTTTAGTGTTTTATTTTATATATTAATTTTCTTTGAAACCCCCTTATAAAAACCCTAAAAGTTACAAAAAATAAAATCTTATAAAAATCATAAAAAAATAAAGAAAAATCCAAAAATTGCAATTTCTATATTTATTTCTAGTTTTTAATATTATTTTATCATAAAATTACTATCCAAGACTCTAGGACATTTTAAATAATTTTAACATGTAATTTAGTCCTGGTGGTGCATTGTTTGCATTTTTTAATACCTTTTGATTTTTATAAAATTATAAAAACATATGAAAAACCATTGAAAATTACCAAAAACATTTAAAAACCTCAAAAACACAAAAATATTTTTATCTTAATTTTCTGAGTGTTTTAGCCTTCTAGAAAAATCCAAAAAGATTGTTGTGCTTGTTTGCTTTTATTTTTGTTGATTTGTTCTCTTATTAAAAACTAAAAAAATGCAAAACTAAAAACCACAAAAAATTTTTATTTTATTTCAAAAATTTGACTAGTTCGTAGGATTTCATGCTCCTTATGTTCGACCCTGGTGGTTATACCAGGTAAATAAATAGGAAACCGCTTACATTTTGTGATTGATTGATATTTTTGAGTGGTTATATTTTCTTGTTGATTATGCCTTGCAATTCTGGTCACAATGACCCTTGATATTATTTAACATGAGTTGTCTGGCGTGTCACCGGCCGCCCATTGGACGCAAATGACCACCACGAAGGTGTTGAACCATACCGTGACTCGATCAGACCCTCGGATCACTGGGGATTCTCGATCGAAGATCGCCTGGGAGTAGTTCGTCCAGCACCTTCAGGAGTCGTTTGATGCACTCTCACGCTCAGTCTTGATCTGGTCTGTCCGTTCATGCTGATAATTTAACGATCCTATTAGAGCTTAGCATCATCTCAGCCGCCCGACCGCGACAGCTTTCAGACCGTTGAATCAGACCTACCACCGTAGATTTGACACGCATGTCGCCAACCACCACATCACCACCAGATCGCTTTGTAGAAGAAGATCAGAGCCGTTAGAGCCCCACACATGTAGCATGTGCCTTAGGGTATATTTCCCTTTAGCCCCTCCATGTTTCTATATTTAGCTTTAGTCTGTTAAATAAATATTGTAATTGAGTACATTGACATTTTAGACCTTGAATTTTACGGTATTTACATTTAGACATGTTTAGTTGAAGTCACATGCATGTTCACGTGATCTTTTGGGTTAATTGCATGTTCTATCATGAACTTTGCTACTAATAGTTAATGAATGCTAAGTTTGGAGAATTTGTATTTACACTCATGTGCATTGTATATTGGACATGTACGTGAATTGATTGGTTTAATTGCAGAACCGACCCTAAGAATTTAAACTGTGTTATCCCTTGGGTCTAGAAACTTATAATAATTACAAATCGGTCCATGTGAACTGTGGCCAATTACATGTTGTTTTTTGGACTTAATAAATAGTAAATTGATTCAAAAAATCAATAAAAATTACCATTAACTCTTGTTGGTGTGTAATATTTATTGTGATTTTATTGGATTAATTTCTTGCATTTTATATTTTTAAAAATTCAAAAACATCCCTGTTTGGCTTAGAAAAATCATAAAAATTCAAAAATTGTTTTAAAAATTCTATAAAAATTCCTGTGGGTGCGCCTTTATATGTTTTATTCCCTTTATTAATTTTGTTTGAAAACTCCCTCTAAAAACCTTAAAAATTACAAAATACCTAAAATCATATAAAATCATAAAAAACTTTAAAACAAATCCATTTTCAGTTCATTTTTGTATGTTTTAATTCATATTTTATCATAAAATTTCTATCCAGGAATTTAGCGCATTTTAAATAAATTTAATGTTCAATTAGTCTTGGTTGAGCACTGTTGGCATTTTTTTAGCACTTTTCCATTTTTATAAAACCATTAAACATCAAATAAATCCCAAAAAATTACCAAAAACATTTTAAAACCTCTAAAAATCAACATTTTATCTCATTTTTCTGAGCATTTTTAGTTATTTAGAAAAAATTCCAAAAAGAGCTTTGTACTTGTTTTCTCTTATTTTTGTTGATTTTTTTCTTAATAAAAATAAAAAATAAAATTAAAAACCATCAAAAATAATTTTTTGAGAGATTTGACTACTTCGTACCTTTTTCGTGCTACTTGTGTTCAACCCTGGTGGCTATAACAGTTAAATAAAAATAGTGAACCGCTTACATTTCATGATTGTGTGATTTCTTTTGAGTGGTTATTTCTTCTCGTTGATTACGCTTGGTGATTCGGGTCACAACGAATCTTGTTTACTTACGTACGTAACCCGAGTTGCCAGGCGAGTCATCAATCCACGAGCACATGCGACATGCCCCCTGCAGGGTATATTTCCCTCCTACCCTCGCCTTTTTCCGTATTTTGCTTTAGTATATTAATTGTAATAAATTATTAAACTTTGTGCATTAAGGACCCTAGAGTTTCATTATTTATATTTTAGTCCAACTGAGTTGCAATTATGTGTAGCTTTACGTGCTATTTGAGTTATTTGCAGTATCAACCCTGAACTCTAATCCGGTTATGAAATGAACTAAATGTTTTAAAAAATTTATTATTCCCCCGTGAGTGCTGATCACATGTTGCACATGATTTGCTTGGACAAATCACTTTTTGGCCCTTGTCATTATGATTCTGTTATCCAGTAGGCCCCATAATCTTAAGTATTTGCATATTGGTCCTCATTTTAGTTCTTGTCTTTTATTAATCGCAATAATTAGCTAATTAACTTCAAAACTTACTACAAAATCACATTTAGCTCTTGCTAGCATGTTTTATTTATGGTAATTTTTGTTTGTTAATTTGCTTTTATCTTTCGATTATTAAAAATTCAAAAACAATTGAAAAATTCCCTATTTGTTTTAAAAATCATAAAAAATTGAAAAATCCTTTAAAAATTCCATAATACTTTATGTAGTTGTCTTTTATCATCTCTTAGCTTCTGCATAAATTTTGTTGAAAAATACCTTATAAAAACATAAAAATTTACGAAACACTCAAAACTTATAAAAATCATATAAAATCTATAAAAAAATCCAAAAATTGCATTTTAAGTCCCTATTTGTAAATATTTCTTCGTAGTTTTGATAAAAATCACTTAAAGATGTTTTAAGCATTTTATCTATTTTTAAAAGGGATTTTTACCTGGCAGACGTTATAATCTTTGCCAATTACCACCACCACCTTTGAAACAACCTAATTCCTCCCCCGACCTTGTAAACTTGCTAACCCTTACCCTACAGACCTTGTGGTTTTCCTCCATCCGTTTTCTCATTATATATAACCAGATTCCGTTAAAAAGAGGCGTGAATTGACCTCTTTGTTTCATAAATTTACAAAATGGCATGATGCACCTCCTCTTCCTCCCCTCCTCCCTCCCATATTCCTCCGCCCCATCCACCTCCTCCTCCCCTCCCATTGCTCCACCCAGCACCGAGTCGCCGTCTCCCCCTCCCCTTGCTCCTCCGCCCCCTCTCTTCGACTCATGTTGTTCTGCCCCGAGCCACTGCCTCCCCTCTCTTTGCTCCTCCCCAAGTCTACGCCGCCTCCTCCTCTTTATCTCTGTTGCCTTCTCCACTCTCCTCGACGTCGTGCCCCTCCTCTTTGATCCCTCCCTCCCTACCTCCTTCCTCTCGCCTCTCCTCCCTCTCACTATCACCCTCCTCGACGCCTGCAACATGACCTCTGCCCTCATCCATCACCTATGTCGTCGCTACCTCTTCCTCTTCCATGGACTATGCCTCTTTTCCCCTACCTCCCTCACACATCCCCATTACCCCCTCCCACGTGCACCGCTCATAGGTTGATCCCAACTCCCTACGAGTAGAGTCCGACTACCTTCCCTACACACCACCTGGAAGCCGGGCCCCTCCCCCAACTTGTCTCCTGGAGGTTGCCACCCCTCCCCTACACAGAGGTCGACTCCCCTCCCTTGCGTACTGCATGGTGGTCGGCCCCTCTCTCCTGCGAGAAGAGGCCGAACCCCTCCTCCACTTCTTGTCAACCTTTTAGAGGATGACCCCCCTCTCGCACGCTGCCCAAAGGTCTTATCCCTGTACCACCCAATGTCACTCGACCATCATCAGTGGATTGGAGAAGGGAAGTGAAGATAACGAAGGGGATAAAGGAAGGAATGAGGGACAGAGGAATAAATCTAATCGTTAGATTTCATGTGGTTTCATTAACCCAGTTTTATCCCAAACAAGATAGCCTAAGATGTGTCAATTTGACATAAGGGTTCGTGGGGTAAGACGGATCAAGTTTACGAGTTCGAGGGATTATTTAGGTTGTTTCAAAGGTTGTGGAGGTAATTGACAAAGATTATAGGGTCTATCGGGTAAAAATCTCATTTTTAAATCGAAAACCCGGCTGTGCACTATTTGTTTGTTTTGTCCCTATTTGATTTTTTTAGAAAATCACAAAAACATATGAAATTCCCAAAAATTCCCAAAAACACTACAAAATATGTAAAACCCAAAAATATTTTTATTTAATTTTTCTGAGCATTTTTACTTAATTGAAAAATACAAAAATATTGCTTGTGTATATTTTTATCCCTTGTGCATATTTTTCTTATATTGAAAATAAAAATTTTGAAAAAGTGAAAACCATTAGAAAAAAGATAAATGAAAAAATTTTGATAAACAAATCGTCTACTTAGTTTATAATTGTGCTCCCTGAGTTTGACCCTGGTTGATATACCAGGTTAATAAAAGTAGCAAAACCTCCCATCTTCACTGGTTGATTTCTTAGTGGTTTGAATAATTTTTTTGTTGATCATGAATTTGATTTGAGTCACAATGACACATAATCAATCACTTAACTCGAATCGAATTATACCCTCATCAGAATGTCGCCGTTGTGGGAGAGCACGGTTGAGTAGTTAGGATTTATATTTGCTCATTTTTGTTTCTATCTTTTATAATTGTTTCTGACATTCTTCTATTTTGCTTTGTGTGCAAGAGACTGTTGGAGTACGACTCAATTCGCTTTGGAGGGACCAACACCTGAGGAGGAGCAGAATGAGAATGAGATAGTTATCTAGGATAGATTTATTTTAGTCTTTATTTTTGCAAAAAACATTTGTAACAACTTAGACTCTTGGACACTATTTGGGCTTGGAAATTTATTCGAGGTCTGTTTTGCCGAGTGACGGTGCACTTGGGGGACCTCATCGGATTTTCGAGTTTTGTTGCATTTTATTTTTATTTGTTTTCCGAGGTTTTAGTCCCTACACATAGGATTTATTTTGGTTGAGCTCAGTAGAAACCAAGGTCCAAACACCCTAATCAAGAATATTTGTTCTTATAGATCATGATTGGACTTAGTCCAAATAAAATGATAATTTAATCGGATTAGAGAACATGTGCTGCAAGAGGACGTATACAGCGTTGATAGGACCCATTGTGGTGGGCACCGATCAATAACTAAGACCAGAATCATGTCTCTTTTCTGATGATTAACACAGTTCTTCCTGCTAATAGAAGCTATTGTCTTAGGGTGATTTCCCCGTGCATCATTTAGATTAGTTTAAATTATGTCTTTAAATTATACGTAGATTACTCTGCATGTAGACTGCTGGAGTAAGGTACGCATTTCTAACCCTGCATGCATCATTGAGTTTAATCGCACATCGACTTTTCCGTCTTCCTCTCCCTATTTTCTTGGACTTAAAATAAAAAGGAAATCGAAAAATTCGTTAGACGTTGTTTTTATTCAGAAAATACACAAAAAGAGATAACCAATAAAATCAGTATTGCTAAAGCAAACTTGATCTAAAACCTGAATTAATGACAAAATCTTGTTTCAGGGAGAGTAACCCCCTCCTTGTTTGATTTTACATGCTGAGAATTGAGCAACCACACACTAGGATAGAGACACGCTCCAAATTTCTTCAGACTACTGGTTCTAAAAAATATTAGCTATTCTCCAGTGAGGATCTAGGGGTAGCCACTAATCGGTCTGAATTTCCTTAGCAGAGTGGGTGGTTTAGAGGACATTATATAAGGCTCCATCCTCAAGTAATCAGGTAACCAGAAACGGTCCGTGCTTATACATATACTGGTTGGAAATAGGCACAACTAGTCATAAGAATCCATGCCAGTCTCCAGGGAGAATCATGCTCCTAGCAGCTCGCTAACTCGCTTTATAAGATTGGATTATTACCAAAATAAAAATTGATAAGATAAAAGACCGAGATTTCATGGTCATCACACTATGATAAGTTGGTGAAATAAGGGTTTGTTTTCTAATCCCGCTCTCAGTTATGATATACTCTTCATAAATCCCCACATCAACATGATGGGATGAAGGTCTCTGATGCTGCCTCTAGCAGCACCGCTTTCCAGCACTCCTACCAGTTCATCTTGGGTAGCTTCAGAGAGCTAAGACCCACTCTATGAACCTGAATTTGCCCCCACCATGTTCCCCTCGACTACCCTTCTTCCACTCCTGAGGTACAGACAAACAGGCCAGCAGAGCTCTACATTCATTTGACAATACCTGAGTTATGGTCTTTAGCCTTTGTAGAGACCAGAGAGATGGCCAACGATGACAGAACCGATGAGCAGCCTCAGACTTCATCATTTGTATTAGATCAAGTAGCCATCAACAACATACTGCTAGAATCCCTAGAGACCATGCAGAGGCAGATCAGAGACCCGAGAAACTTCATGGCAGAGTTGAGGAGACAATTCACTCAGTTGAGAGTTGGAAGAGAAGAACCAGATATACCAGCTGGTGGAGGAGACATACCAAGACATGAGGGCCGAGCATACAACAGACACCAAGAGTAGTCACGAATTACACAAAGGCCAGCATGCACCACGATACAATTGCACAACCCTGGTGCAACCCTCACTCACTGATGGATCCAACTGCTCGCCATCCTAGGCGACTTCGAGCTTCACCCCCAGACGATTCAGTTGTTGCCAAAATTCCATGGCCATGGCACCAAGGAGCCCCAACTCCATCTGCAAGAATTTGAGATGATTTGCAGCACCCTCCACGATAGGCTGGTGGAAGAGGACACCATTAAGCTGATAGACTTCTTGTTCTCCTTGGTTGATAGAGAAACCTATTGGCTGAAACAATTGGGGAGGGTTGTCACCACTTGGGAGCAACTACAGACTGAGTACCTGAACAAGTATTACCCACTCAACTGGACCAACGCAAACAAAGCCATGATTAGTAACTTCTCTATGATACCCAATGAACAGTTCCATGAAACGTGGGATCGATTCCGAGAGCTCATCGATAGGTGTCCCCACCATGACATCAGTACGCCTAATCTCATCTAGAGTTTCTTCTCTGGGTTGAAACATGAGTTATAGGAGCTTGTAAACGCCTCTTGTGGAGGCTCCTATTTCTCCAAAGATGAAGATCAGGTCTGGGCCATCTATAAGGAGATGGCTGAAAACTACATTGTGATGTCCCAGACCTGGGTTTACACTCAGGGGAAGCCTCTCCACCAGGCGACTTCATACTAAAGTATAGCACATATTGAGGCTGGTCCTTCTACATCTTCTACAATGGCAACACTAGCAGATTCTTCATCTGCCCATATGGGTATTTGAAAAGTTCCTAGGTTACCCAACTTAATTCAACCGAATTAACGATTAAATTTTAATGATGTTCATTGTAGTCGGGTAAAACCGGACGCATCAAACCACTTTGATTAATAGTCAAATAAACGCAAGCGGTAATTTTTTTTGGGCAAGCCCAAGCTCGAACTCAGGGAGGCAGCTTTTTCCTTAGATAAATTTAAAGTGAATTCAGATGTTCGGTTTTTAGGAGAATATTTTTTATGCAGTTTAATAAATGCAATGAAATTCAAGCCAAATTCGAGAGTTAAAATTTCAAGTATAGTCAAATTAAGTCCAAAAAATATGGAACTTGGATAGAATGTGAAATGGAATAAAATTAAGCTACTGCAATTTTTTGGAATTTTTTGACTCTAAATGAATTTATGATGAATTAAAAAATGAATGCAGGGTGGTTTTGGCAAAATTAATATTAATAAATACCAAACTAAATTATTTTCAGATACAAAAATTAACCTAGATACTTCTATGTGAGATGAATCCAGAAAAAATATTAGATCTCAAAATGATGAATTTTGGACCCATTAGAAATCAATGAAACAAAACACTAATTAATTTATTAAGGTCTCGTTATGCATGCAAATGATGTGATTTTTGGATAAAAGTAGAACTACTTAAACTAGACTTATTGTGAGTTTTTGGTGATTTTTGGAACAACAATCAATTTAATAAGCAATTAAAGGCACATAGTGGGCAAAATATGTAATTTTCCAAAAAAAGAATTATATTAAATTCTTCAAAGCTCACAAAAATGTAACAAGCTTCACAATGATAGAGCATAAATTTCTCTACAATATGCAATTTTTAGAATTAAGAAATGATGCTAAATGAGAGGTTAAATAAACGTCCAAACACAGGGGTGTGAATGCAAACAGAAATAAAATTGATTAAAATAGAAACATGCTTATAGGGACTAAAATGCAATTACCTATAATGATGAGGATATGGATGCAATTTCTGTAAGGGACCATGTGCACCTCACGTTATGTTAATGGCGGGGACTGAAATGCAATTTCCAAAACTAGCAGGGGCGCGTATGCAATTTGCCCAGACATCACGTGACATAGACACGTGAGGTGCGAGGATCAGACAGTGGCTTGGACGACGATGCAGGCTCGATGTGGTTTGGGCACTTTGCTAGAGGCTCTGGTCCTCGGAGCAGGCTCGGATGTGGCTCGGGAATTCTGAGCCTAGCAGTAGAGTGTGGGGTTGCTTCGGCTAGAGGCTCGGGTGCTCCAAGCCTAAGGGGTGGGGAAGAGGCTCGGAGTGGGCGACGTGGCCAAAAATGGACCGCCAGATCTCAAGGATCCCATGGTGGTTGTAGCTCCTGTACGAGGGAGACATGGCACGTTGTGGGCTGTCGATCAAGATGATCAGACGATAACTGTGCGTTTGGATACTCCTTGTTGTCGCCACCTGCGGCAGGCTTTGTTGGGATCCGGTGAAGGTCAGCTAGCTCCGCCGTCTTCTTCCATGCTCGATGACGACCCCCAGCCTATTCTGATCAGCTGAATAGACTCGTCGAAGCTTAGCAGAGCAGCCGGACGTCCTGGAAGAGGCGGACATGGCCTATATGTCGGAGATGAAGTAGCTTGAAGAAGCCCCAGTGAGAGGTCCGGCTAGTGATGAAGGGGGCACATGCAATGTTAGTGACGTGCCAAATCGTGGTGCATATGCTCGCGTGGGTGAAGTAGGGTGCTCGAGGCCTGATGGCGTGAAGAGGCGAATGGGCCGAGGTATTCCTCTGCTTGGAATTTTTTGTAAACAGGAAATCAAATGTGGAAATAAATTGATGCTGATGATGTTGACTGTGAAGATGAAATAAAAAAATGTTTGTGAGGTGGTGAATGAGGATAGTAGTGTGGATGATGAAAATGATTTACTAGTGTTAATGGTGATTTGATGAAGATGAGATAACAAAAAATTGTTAGATAAAATAAAATGAAAATATAAAGATAGAATACTTACCTGTGAGAATCGTCGAATTTGGAGGAGCAATGCTGTACTCAGATCATCGCCTCGAGAAGGATGGCAGAATCCTTCAGAGCTTGAGCAACTTCCTGCGAGGGATGGATGCGACGAAGTGGTAGAGACCACCTTGGATCTAGCCGTGGAGAGGTCGTTTCTCAAGGAGGATGCTAGGTTGCTGTCACCGACGGAAACACTCCAATCTCGCTCTCTTTTTCGTTGAAACACAGAATGGCGGATGAAGAAAAATGGTGGAGGAGATGTGAATATAAAGAGGAGGAAGTTGGAAAAGAAGTGGAGAAAATGGAGGAGTGGTGGAGAAAGTGGTGGCTTGGAGTGGAAGACAAGTAAAGAAGAAGTATAAGGGAGAAAATAAAATAAAATAAAAATATAATATAATAAGTAAAATAAGTAAGCTACTAAAAATAAAGAAGAGAAAATAAATAAAAGAAAACTAATTAATTAATTAAAATAAAATAATAAAATAATAAAATAAATAATAAAATAAAATATGAAATTAATAAATAATAAAAAAGGTTCACACGTGGCGGCTCTAGGAGCTGTCACGTGTCGCTCTTGGAAAATTCAAAAATTAAATACAAAAAAAATGAAAAGAAATAACAAAAGGGTTAAATCAAAAAGTAGTGAACACAAAATTTGCTCGTCTCAACGAGATCTACAACTTTCGTGAAGGATCGAATATCAGAAGAAGTCATATGTACAAAGTGTATTTTTGGGTGGTATCTAATATGTATAAAATACCGCATTTTATCTTTTGTATTTTTTTATCATTTTTAAAAATAAAAAAAAATCAAAATAAAAATAGAGAAAATATGAAAGAAATATTTGCAATTTAATACATTTTTTAGATTGTTAATAATTAAGAAAATAAAAGGATAAAATACAAGGGCATTTTGGTCAATATGTACAATATACAATAGGGGCCTAAAACCCAAGTTCCACATACGATCTCCGAATTTAATGAAATTAGTCTTTTTTGAACGTCTTTGAATGTATATTACTTTAAAAGTGAGTAGACCTAGATCGGACATTGTATGGGAGAGATATGTGCATTTTAAGGTTCATAGTTTCAAACTTGGATCTAGGTTTTATTGGTCAATTTTACAAGTTAGTATTTTTTTGATATTTTTACATAATTAGTGTTAGTAAAATATATATACTATAGAGTTGATTTTATTGGATTTGGAGTTAGTATAAAATAGATACAAATATGGTATTTTATCTAATATACACGTGAATATTTACAAGTGAATTGGGCTTCTTATAATGCAAATATGAATGTTAAAATGCAGATTATTATTTATGCATGCATGAATGCTAATTATGCAATATAAGTGGAAATATGCAGCTAATTACTCGGGAACAAAGCTTTATTTTCAACTTTTAGAGTGATGAATCACATATTCATCAGTATTATCAACCAGAAGTTGGAACAGATGGAGATTATCGAGGAGAAGATGTATTAGGGCCATGACAAGCTCATTAGGATTGATGAGCTGGACCAAACACTGAGTGGCCTAAAGACTCAGATCATGTGTATCCAAGAGGCACAGACGACTTCTCAGCTACATTCCATGTCACGGTATGATCCTGGGAGCAGTTCGTCTTGACTCTCTACTTCGTACCATCAGGTCCATCACATTCAGGCGAAGCCTATCCAGTCACTCTCCTAGTACCAATTGTCGCCACCCCCTTCTCCAGATACTCAGTTAGTGGTGTATCATCTGGATCAGCCCATGGCGTCCCTTCCCCGCTAGTCCATGAGCCACAAGAGTCGTTGATGGAAGTTAATGGGATTTAGTACTCCTAGTACCAACAAAAGCTCAAGATCCATCGTGACCACCCAGGTTTTCGATGGTCTACTGGAGGTGCTCAGTCCCAACAGTAGCCTCTGGCACAGGCAGGGCAGGACGCCCAACAGCAGCAACCCCAGTACTCCCAGCATCCACAGCATGGTTCTCAACCCTCAAACTAGGGTTAATAGTGGAGGCAGCAACAACCTCATCGGCGGTACCCACAACCTCCTCCTCACTCACACCCATAGCAGCAACAATAGAGCCAGCCTCATTTCCAACGATGCAACCCATCTGATTCTCATACACACTCTTATGAGAACCTAGCACTTGATGATCTCACTCGCATGCTTTCCAAGTAGCAAGTCACTTTCCTGTGAGAAATGGATGAGTTCTGGTAGGAGATGAGAGAAATAATCAAGGGCAAGGTCGCGATACCTGCACAGATTGAACCTAACCCTAACAATTTCAAGAGAAAGTCTGAGAAGGTATAGTCTATAGAGACCACCTCTCCTAGTGATATTCTGGATGACATTCATTATTTATTTAATGATGATTTTGTGACACTTGGAGCGGTAGGAAGCCAGCCGTCGAAGACTCATCTAGGCGACATCCCGATGCAGATTCTAGGGTGCCAGATGGAGTCAAGAGCGGTGCTAATACCGCTAATCATGATGATGACGGTGGTGTTGAATCCATTAAGGATGATGATCCCAACGACAGTGTTGATGTCATCGTATCACCAGTTGATGTAGATGGTATTGCTGATGCCACCAGATTTCCAAATGCCAAGCCAGAATGCGGTAATGATGCCTCCAGTTCATATGTTGTAAATGATACTGATTCCACCAAGAGTCAATTAGTTGTGTTACCTTCCTCTTTTCATATATCTGAGGATGTTATCAAAAAACCACAAATATGGGAAAACTTCAAAAATAAAAAATATGAATAAAGGAAAGGTTTATGTATCTCCTTTGGATCCATCTATTATGATGTATGATGTTTGCATGGATTCCATCATGATGCATGCTCAGAAACCACACTCCTAACCCTCATTCTTCTGATGAGGGTCCCTTTATCCCCTATCCTCAAGCACTCCGCTTAAGGAAGGGCCAAAAACCAGAAAAACCAAAAAAGTGACAACATATAGAGTTCAACGAGCATATGATTGATAGATATAATATCCTATTGACTCTTCAGGAGGCACTAGAGCATATCCCTCTTTTTTAGACAAACCTCAGAGAGATGACCACCATCCGTAGGAAGAAGAGGCGTAAATACAATGCAGAAATTCATGTGCTCACTCATGCCACTTGCTTCACCATCCAGAACCAATTGCCAGCTAAGAGACCTGATGCAGGAGCTCCATATGTCAAATGCCACAACCATGAGCAGTGGTTCGATCGTACTCTATTAGATAACAGATCCTCGATTAACCTCCTTCTGGTTGACTTACATGATCGTTTCGAGTTTGGCTCTCTTGGACAGAGCATGACAGTTCTTCAGTTTGCAGATAGATCTATCAAGAGGCCTAAGGGGTTATTAAAAGATGTTGTCATCACAATTCAGGGCATGAAATTCGCTGTGGACTTCGTTGTGTTAAACATGGAGATCCCTAAATGTGTGACCAATACCCCCATCATTTTAGGATGACCTTTTTTGGCCACAGCTAATGCAGTGTCCGATCATGATAGAGTGAAGGTATACTTTCGCGGTGACGGAGGGAGTATATAAATAGAGATGACTGAAGAATTGAGAACTAGAAATTCAGCTTGCTCCGAGCAGAGTTCAGAGTAGATGACATATTCAGAGCTAGACTCTCCACCATAAATGTGATTTTGTCAATACAGATGATGAAGTCATTTGGATATATCTAATTTCACAAGCTCTTGTCACACCTTCAGAGTATGCAGAGTTACGGATGCCAGCATATGAGAGTTCAGAGAGCGCACTCATGACACAAGATACTAATGAATCTCCTTTTCATCACATTTATTCTCTCATTTTGGCTTTAAAAACCCAAGCTAATGCATGTAAATACCATTAATTTACATAAATTAACATTCATGCTTTATTGTATAAATACTATATAAATTATAGTTTTAATGCTAAAATTATAGAATAAAATAAGAAAATAAAAAGAAAAAATGCCAAAGGTATTTTATGATCCTAAACCCCGAGACCTAGGCATCTTGATGACTAGGCCGACAAGGAATAAAGTAGGGAGAGATAAGGGCCAATAATATAATAAAAATTCTATCTATTTATTCATTATTTATTCAATTTTTGAGACCCATTTTATTTTTTCTTCTTATACTCAAATAAAGAAACTTTGAACATGAAAGTTGTAGATAATAATATACAGAAAAATATAAAATTTAATTTGTACAAAAATAATACACAATGTTCATTGTATAAACAAAATGAAAAGCCAAAACCCAAACTTCCCAGACCCATAACTTCCAAATAAAACTCAAAATGTATCAAATCACCTCTAATTGTATGTAACTTTTAATAAGCTATTTAATGGAGGTGGTTTCCTAATTTTTAGAGTTAAGGTGTGAAAGTTAGGTTTTGTACCTTCATTGTCCAATAAACACGAATAAAATAGGTAATTTATTTATTTATTAGTATTTTATATTTTTATAATTGTGTAAACATTATCTATAACTCATGTACATATTAAAACCACAATAAAATCACCAATAAAATATTAAAATAAAATAGTATATAAAATATATAGGTAAAATACATATGCTAATACTTGTAAATAAATAAAAGTGAAATCTATTTTTTTATTGCTTTATCCATCTATATTTTTATACTCTTGTAAATATTATATATATTCAACTAAAAATATTCAGATAAAATAAAAGCAAAGAAAACACTTCAAAATAAATAATATGGCTAAATACATAGATGAAATACATGTATATATACATACGTAATATATGTCCCTATTTATTTAATTGTATACAATATATCATAAAAATATAATAAAAATATATTTAAATACCTAAAAATGAGTTATAATATATATAAAATAAGATAATAAAATAATAAAATCAAAAATACAAAATAAAAATAAAATGGCCAAAACATAGACGAATATACCTAAAAATATACCCCTTAAAATAACTAATAATAAATAACATTAAAAAATAAATAAAAATATTAATAAAATAATACATAAAATGAAAACATTTTTATAATAAAATTTAATAAAATATTTTACTATTTTTAATTATTTATTTTTGAATAATTCGAACTATTTTGTCGTAGAGTAGCCAATGTGGACCAATCACATCGTGCCCTTCGTTGAACGCCAATCAACTCAGCCTCCAGGTCATCTGACCTTTGTCACCTGTCTTTTCCCACATTTTCTCCCCGATTTCCTGGGCGCGCCATCACTCATCACGATCTGATCATTCGCCGAAACACTCTTTGATCAACCCTAATCTGCGCCCATGCCTTAGATCCCTTGTATATAGCTCATATTTCTCCCTATTAGTTGGTGAATAAGGGTGCTCAACCTTTCCTTAAATAACAACCTTCAACTTCCTTCTCGTCCTGGTCGACCAAGATTAGATTTTCTGGGATGATCCGATGGTGAAGGCATCGCACGATCGGACGGATGCTATAAGATGGATAGGACGAGAGGAACGAACGGTGATGAAGACACTTGGAAGAATAGGGAAGAACTCCCATTCTTCCAATCTTCAATCGAGGGTAGCGCGGCCCTCCAACCATCTGAGATGCTCCGAGGTGGGCCAAAATAGAGCCCCAGGTCCTCCGCTCCAATGAGTGGCCTTAGAAGGACGGTCGGAGCTGCGATGGTGGATGGCGAGGTTGGAAAAGTAGGGCAGCTCTAGGTAGCACTTCGAGTTCCAAAATCACCTCAGTTGAGACTGTGACGCTCTGGCACCGGCAACGTTAGTAAAAGCAAGGAAAAATAGAGGTGCTAGGGGTCTTCTGGAGGTGGAATGGCGTCGGGTGATTCAAGCGATGCTCCTCCGATGAATGACAGAGGAAGAGGAGCGGTGGCCCAGATCCACGATGGATCTATAGGAGTGAAGATGCAGGAGGTGTTGAAGAAATGGAGAGGAAGAAGGGGAGGTGGTTTGTGGGTCGGCATGGCGGAAGAAGCTCGCTAGAGCTTCGCTCCGGCAATCTTCGATGGTGGGTTCTAGGCTAGATGCGTAATCAAATGACAAAATAAATGCTAGAAATAAACCTAGGACTAGATTTATACTAGAAAATGTAATAAAAGGGAACCTCAGTGGCTGCAGACACAAAGAACATACCTCAATGGTGAGGCTTCGCTGGAGGTGGTGGAGCCGGACCTCAAGGCCTCGCCAGACCTCGCTCGAGGATGCTGGAGACTCCCCTGTCACGGGAGTCGATCCAGAGCGCAAGAGGCGACCAAAGCTCAGCCAAGAAGAGTTTCAAAAGAGAGAGGAAAACTCAGAGGGACTTATGTACAGTGCGGTCGATGGGCTCCAAAGATCGAAGATTCTGGAGCGGATCAGTAATCCAAAGCCCAAGACAAGCACATGGCGTGAATCATCGGGTATCGGGGAGCAAAAGTTGTCAAGGGCTCAACGTGAGATAATGAAAAAATCATGCCCCAAAATTTCGTGAAACGAGGAGAAAACACAGGTGTCAGAGGCTACAGACCTCGATCAGAGAGTTGACGGAGATCAGCGGGTGGAGAGAGCTGGTTGGTCCACATGGACCAACCAGAAAAAACTATGCCCTAAATTAATTAAATTTTGATTAAAAATAATAAATGATTTTATTAATTTTAAGTTATAAAATAAAAATTATTTATTCTTTTATAAATTATTTTATTATGGTTTTATTCATTTTATAGAGCTTTGTAATTACAAGTTACTTTTTAGGGTTTATATATAGGTATATTTATCTATGTATTTACGTATTTTATTTTTATTTTGTATTTTTTATTTTATTAATTTATTTTATTATTTTATATTTTATATCTTATTTTTATGTACTTAACTATATTTTGATTATACTTTTGATATAATATAGAACTTAAAATAAATAAATCTATTTATTATATAGGTATAAATATATGTATTTTACCTATGAATTTTCTAGATATATTTTATTTTAATATTTTTAGTTTTTTTTTCTTCTTTTAATATTCACATATATTATAAATAATATTTACAAAAGTATAAAAATACAAAATTATAAAAATAATAAATAATAAATAAAATGAATATTTTAATCTGGTAAACTATACAATAGGGGTGCAAACCTAACTTTCACATCTTAACTCCAAAAAATATCAAACCACCTTCATTAAATAGTTTATTAAAGTTATATACAATTAAAGATGATTTTGATATATTTTGAGTTTTTATTTGAGAGATATGGGTATGGGAAGTTCAGGTTTTGGATTTTTATTCAGACCATAATTTTTATTCTGTATATTATTTTTTACGAAGTCATTTTTGTTTTTTTCTATATTTTATTATCTACAACTTTTATTTTTGAAGTTTCATTATTTGAAGAGTAAAAAGTGGAAATTAATAGGTCCTAAAAATGAATAAAGAATGAATAAATAAATAGGAATTTTATTGTATTTTGGACCCTTATCTCCCCCTACTTTATTTCTTGTCAACCCAGTCATCAAGGTGACTAGGTCTCAGGGTTTAGGGTCATAAAATATCTTCAATATTTCATTCTTTTTCTTTTCTTTATTCTATAATTTTGGCATTAAAAAAAGTATTTTACACACTATTTACTCAACAATGCATGGATGTTAAAATGCACGAATTAAGGGTATTTGCATGCATTTGCTAGGGTTTTTAAGGCCAAAATGATAGAATAATAGTGATAAAATGGAGATTCATCAAATACCAATGTAGCCAGCATGTTGAGGTATCTGAGGCTGCATCTTCTGTGAACCCAGCCTTGGACTACTTGGCCCAGCTTGTCAAGGGTCTTGCAGATCTCATCTAGAAGTTGGATGATTTCATCGCCACCAAGACATCCATTCCCCCACAAGTGGAGGTAAACTCCAATAATTTCAAAAAGAAATAGTATATAGTCTGTGAAGCCCCCTTCGGTCTTATAGAGTCAGATATGAATGAATTATTTTTATCTAATGTTGTCACTCTCAAGAGTGGTAGGAACTTGTAGCCATCAGCCACGTGCAAGGGCAAGAATAAAGCAACCACGGGGGAGTCGTCGTCTTATTCTCCATCAACCGAACCAGCGGCCATACCAAGTGAGGAAGAAGGAGAAGGAGAAGCACCACCAACGATCCAAAAAAATCAACAAAATCAAAAATACCAAAAAGAAAGCACCAGTGGTCGCAACCGAAGCACCAGCTAGCCATCCTTGGAGGAGATCGCACCTGTAGTTGATCTGATGCCATCCGCTTGAAGATTTTGGATGCCCGCCTTTCCTGGACCCTGCTCATTTTAGTCATCCACATGTACAACCTAATACGTGCATAGATTTTGTTGTAGATGTGAACATTATTTCCACTATCGCTTTTGATTCTATAGATATTTTGTTTCCTGATGCAATGATAAAATCCAAAAAAATAAAAAATTGAAAATTGCCTTGTCTGATCCTTTTGTTGTATAAATAATTCAGAGTCTTGTTCATGAAATGCCTCTTCTCAAAGTCATCAAGTACATGCCTAATATCAAGAAAGGTCTGAAGAAAGCATGTACTTTAAAGAGACAGCCGTGTAAAACTTGTGAAAGAAATGTGGAGCACATTCTCACCACGGCTACAGTGAACGCAATCAGCAATCCGCCAACAAAGAAGAAGGATATGTGAGCTCTTTATTCAAATGTCAGATGTTTGATCATGAGTTCGACCGAACTTTACTTGACAGTAGATCCTCAATCAATCTGATGGCTACTTCACTGCTCAAAGAATTTGGGTTGGGACCACTCAAATCCACAAGAATTACTCTACAATTCGCAGAAACATCCATTAAGCGGTCCCGAGGAATTTCGGAAGATGTCATCGTCCCCATTCAGGGAATGCAATTCCCTGCAGACTTCATAGTTCTAGACATGGACAATTCAGCTTCTCTTCTGTATACCGCAATAATCCTTGGATGATCGTTCCTTCAAACCGCCAAAGCAGTCGTGAACTATGGCACCGGGAAAATAACATTCCATTCAAATATCGCTAAAGTGTCAATTGAGACGATCCAAGTGCCTAAACTTTCAGCATATGCATCAAACAAGAGTGAGCTAGTAGAGCGGCAAACAAAAGACTGTGACTTTTTGGCCGAAATATGTGATTCAAACCTATTTGTGGATGACATTGAAATGTAAGTTTTCCTCTCCACAGAGAAAGGCTTGGACAGCACAGTCGAGTCCCCAGATTTCCTTGAAGATGAAATTCTTGCTGACTTACCTTTTGAATGCATTCATGACCACCTGTCCTTGGCGGAGCAAGAGGACATCATTGCAGATTTTTATGAGCACGATTCAATCATCAAAGAATTATGTACAACACTGTACTTAGAGACATAGTGCCAATTGTGGACACACAACAGATATGTTTTTAAACAGGGATGGGTATATATTTTTTTAGTTTAGCAGAAATGGATGCTAATAAGGATACGAGCTTTTATTTTAAAATATGTGCATTTATATAATAAACATATATCAATGTGTGTAAACAATTATCAATATATATATTATAGAATTACACATAATATAATGCTTTTAATAGTTATTTTGAAATGGAAGAAGTATTAGAAAAAAGGCACCAGTTATACTTCAATTCACAATTAGGTCCTAGTTTTCGACAATGTAACAAAGATGTGTTCGATCTCATTTTCTTTTCTCAAATATATGCTTCTGTGCTAAAGCATATAAATCAATGTTTAGTACCTTCCTTATGAGTGGTGTTCACAAAGTGGATACTCCACCCAATTGGATAGTGACTTGCCCCATCCTATCACAATTGGGTCATGGATTGTCTCAACCAAGGGTGCCCAATTCTAATTTATTTCTATGGCTAACGGGTATTTGTGGGTATGTATGGAAAATATCACTTTTGTCATAAGGAGATTGATTATATATTGTGTAAATAGCAAGCAAAAAGTACAAGATTGATTATTTATATATTCTCTTAAATTTCATTTATCAAGATTGATTTTCACAACATACCGATTTTGTCATTACTTCGACAATTTATTTGTTGTGTCCTTCAATTTGTTTGTAAGGATGCATGCAAGGACATACATTTGATTAGTCAATTTTTAGAAAATAAAATCGTGAAGGATATTAAAAAGAAAAGTATTACAAAACAGACGTGAAACCTACTATGCTCTATGAATATGAATGTTGGCATGTGAACCATATACATGTGTAGAGAATGACAGTAGCAGAAATGAAATTCGTAAGGTGGAAGTGTGGTACATAGAAGACTGTATTCGAAATGATGTGATTAGAAGGAAAATTGGTATCGCTCTAATAGAAGATAAGATGAGAGAAAATAGCTTAAGATGGTTTGGCTCACTTGCGAAGAAGGTTGGCTGATGCACTAGTTACAAGATGCGAGATTTGAGATGTTAAGCCGGCTAAGAGAAGGCAAGGAGGGCCCAAGAGGTGTTGGAATGAGACTATCTGAATGAATCTTAATTATTTGGATATAAGACCAAGAATGGCTAAAGATAGATCTGAATGGAGACAAAGAATGCATGTAGCCGACCCTACTTAATGAAGGAAAAAGCTTTATTGTTGTTTGTGAAAACTAGGGAGGATATTAACCCTCTCCCCTTTGAGGGAAAAAAAGAAAGGCATACGGACTAAACCGAAGCCTACCATACAAGGAAAAGGAGAAAATCAGTAAGCAACGACCCGTGACTTATTACAATTAACGAAAAATAGAAAGCAAGAACTAGGTGTAAATAATGTAAGGAAGTTATATGATGGCCCTCTGATGCGCATGGAAATAGATGGTCAGCTATATTTTATTGTAAATGAATCTTTACCAAATTAATAGATGCTCCTTGAGACCTTGTTAAGCTTAGTAACAATCACACAATTAACCATCATATTCATACTCCAAATCTTAAAATAGTTCAATGGAGAGAAATGGTGGATATGTGAGTTTCTTCTTCAAGCCAACTAAAAAAGTAGGGTTGTCATTTTCGATATAGATTCCAATGCATGAGGGAGTATTTGCAAGTTGCAAGGTTAGTAGAACACAAATTAGTAGGGCTTTCTAGGTGTAGTTATGGTTGTAGAAAATAGAGAGACCTCAAGGATAAAGTATATTTTCTTATTGTAAACTTTTTATGTTATTTTTGAAGAGTTTTGCAATTTTTAGGGTATTTTTGAAAAGATTAGTGAATTGCATATATTGACAAGTATTTACAAGGATTATGTAGATATCTATAAAGGATTTTATAGATAAGTTTATACAAGAATATTACAAGGGGTTATTTGACAACGGTTTGCAAATATTTCACATAGATTTTTCAAAGGTTTTCCAAAAGACTTTTTTCAAAATATTTCACAACCATTTTTCACAGTTATTTGCAAATTATTTTCGAACTAGTTTTTACAAATATTTTACAAAATTTTTACACATCTTTAAAAGAATTCTTCAATATTTTAATTGACTACACATACCCATTATATTAGAGCCATATTATTGAATATACGAGAAAGTACAAGTTATGGTTAAAGTATATATACAATGTATACGATCCCCCTATACTTAGCGCGATCTATGTCCTCATAGTGATCAAGGAGCAATAAAGGAAGACATAACTCGTGCTAAGTATAGAAGAATGCTATAATATAATTACTTTGTGAAAGAAGGAGAAGTCGATCGTCCCCCTATACATAGGATCAACTAAGTATAGAAAACTGTATACTATGTAGGGATGATCAAGGGTGAGAATATACGAAATCAATGATCCGGCTTGTCTTCCCCTATATTAGGATAAGAGTCCGTAAGTATAGAATAAAATATCAACAAGTTAGGAGACAAGCGAGCAAACAAAAATGAAAAACTCAGGTCACTCATCCCCCGTATGCTTAGAATATAGTCATCTTAGGTATAGCACTGTTGAAAGGGATGAATTAATAAAAAGGGAGAGGATTCAGACACTCGAGCAACCAAAAATTTTGTATCTTTGTTAAGATTCATTTCTTTTCCTTTTGAAACGAAATTAGGAAATACAATAATATTTGAAACCATTTTGCTTCTCTAGCAATGATGATAAACAAAGATAAATTGTAGAATGTAACTTGAACATGTTTATAACAATTAATATGTCATTACGAAGTTGGTCGTGATTATTAGTTATATCAATCATTTTTTGTTTGTACTCTTAGTTGTTATTTTAAATTAAGTATATGGTGATACATGTCGATTCTTGTGGAGCTAAATAAGCTTAACTTAAAATAGCATCATATGAATTCACATGATTTTAAAGATTTTTCATGAAGTTTATGCATTTTTATATGATTTTTATGGGTATTTATTTATTTTTACAAAATTTTAGTTGTTAGAAAATAGAATAAAGAAATACTATACTAACTCTTTATGAAATGAGCAGATTTTCAAAATGAACTGCAAATTAATTACCTATATGATTAACTTATGAAAAATGGAAGATTTTATTTAATCTAGTACTAAAATAGTGATGGAGGGACTAAAATGTAAGTAATGGAAGTTATACTTTATATATAATATCTAAGCATATTAACAAACAAATTTAACACATTATGTGACCATGAAAAGTGAAAGTGAAGGTTTAAAAATAATAAAATAAGTTTTAAATACAATTACTAAAGCAATGAGTAAGAAATGCATATTGGGTTTTTGAATTGAATTAATAAAATTTGTTGAAAAAAAAATGACAACTACGTCCTAAAAAACTTAAAATATAAACAAGTAATTACATTCATGTCCTTTCTAAGAGAGAGATCTAGTGCTTCCTAGAGTACCCTAGGAGTACTTGGAGCTTTGTACACTTATACAAAGGACAAAACACAAACAAATAATCATATTAATAGTAACTTGAGAAGCAGAAATGGATAAATTAAATAAATCGAGTAGCAGTGAAGAGGTTCAAATGGTGTACATCACGCTCGTTTTAAGGAATGTTATGACTTGATAGGGCACGCTATGATCATGGCTAACCACCTTATTATAACAAATAATATGAATATTTGTTGAAGTATTTTCTAATGTTAAATGTACAACAGCGAATAATATTCTTTGTAAAATTATCGTTTGTTATTGTAATTAGCTATGAATGTTATATTCATTACTAAAGTTCCATATAATACGAGTTATATGTTGGCTTATTCGTTAGAATATGTACAAATCATTGCTAATTTACCAACGATTAGAGGAGAAAATGTCAACAGATATGTAATCGTTGTTATATGATTCGTTGTTAGAAATGTCACAATGAATACAATAATTGAAATGACTTCAGAGAAGCAAGTAACGAATATTACTCGTTGTTATATATTTTAACTAAGAAGACATGGTAACAAATGTTGAATTATTCGTTGACTCATGCCAATTTTGTTGTAATTTCAAAATGTGACTAAAGTGCATATTTCATGAATGATATTGTCCGAGAAAGAAATCGTTTACTCAATTAATTAAAGGGTTGAATCAAATTATGGTTGAATTGATTGTTGATTGGTATGAGAGTTAAGCAAAGTAAATCAAAGGAGAGGGAGAATCTGATGCACAACTTTAGGTAAGTTGGGGGCACAAAGTTAATACGCGTACAGTCTCTTGTATGCCTAACGATCCATTATGGGCCACAATAATAATGTAGTTTTATGTATGTATCTCATTCATGGGCCGAGGAGAATAAGACATAGACCCTTGAATCTGGTTTAGCCTACAAATCTCAATTGGAGTAATGGAGACAAAACCCGATTAATCTTTATTTAATTTTTCTCATTTCATATTAGTGATGGTATATATAGCGTAGCATTTCAAAAAAAAATGTATATAGTTCAAGATAGGAGGGTTTTGGAAAAGGGTTTAAGGTACAATCAAGGGTTTCCGATTTAGTTAGGTCGAGGATTCAACTCGGGATCTAGAGGTTGGCACGACATAACTGATAAAGTGAACACGCACCAAGGCTAAATCTCTTATCCTACGATGGATGTTGTTTCTGAATGTAATTGAAGTGCATATTTTGTGCGTGAAATATATTAGGAAAACATCATTTCTTAGCTCAACTTAAGGGCTCAGTCACATTATGGTTGAATTGATAGTCTCTTTGGTTTAGTAATTTGGCAAAGTCGAACAATGGTGAGGGAAAATTTCCTACATAAAAATATAGGTGCAATTTGGTCACAAGATTAATAGGCTGGGCCATTGAAAGTGTGGCCCGTTGAAAACTTGGAGAGGGAAGAGAATTTCGTGTATTTAACCCCCCATGGAAATTGGGTTCCCACCGATATGGGTTGGTGATTGGAATGAAATGTCCAACACCCAAGAACGTCATCTGGAGCTTTCCTGCTCGCTCTCGAAGCGATGATAAAAATGGCAAGAGATGTGCGGTCTTAAGGAATAAATAATAATAAGATATTTGCTTGTTCGTTCGCGATATCACTGGACAACTCGGTTCCCGTTCTCGAAGGTTCTCGTCGTGAGCAGACGCTTCCACCCCAAGCAAAGCAAAGGAATCCACCAGATCCCTATCAGATTCCACGTTGAATCCAAATGGAAGAACTGACAAGTTCCAGAAATAAATAGAAGAGTCCGAGGGCAATCTCATTAAACCTTTTTATCTATTAAATAAATACCTGCACTTTTCCATTACACTTTCTATTTTTATTGTTGGGAACTAATCTTGACTCGGAGCGCTTCTGATTTCAAGTGATACCGGTCCCTTCCCACATTTCATAGCCCAAAAGCGCCAACCGGATTCAGCTTGTAGGATTAAGCTTCTTCAGTAGTATTAACAACATTTGAAACTATATTTATTTCCATTTGATTTCTATGGATAGTACCCAGAAGAGAATTTAGTTAATTTGCAAAAGTTCATATTTTATGCACCAGCAAGCTAATATTTTAGTGGAGTAAGAGTGACATCAAAGTTGTTATGTTTATAATAGGAATCAATACAAAACATAGTATGGTGTTCATAAATTTTTTTCGACAGCATTTCCCCTGTATTATAGATCTCCTAAATGCCAACCTTTATATGAAATATTATTTCTGACATGTTATGCAATCAATCAATTAATGTAATATTTTACACCAACAAAGCATGTCAAGTTTAAAGTCATGTATTAATACCACTAACCATCACAGAGCGAAAAATAATGTTTAATGAGAAAGATAATGTGACAGTGGTTGTAATGCATAGTTTACTATATGTTATTAAATAAAATATATTACCTTCTATATCACAAAAACATACATTTAGAAAACCGATACAAAAGAAAGGCGGAAACATAACTTAACAATAACATGTGTATGAGGTCAAGGTTAGATGCCTTGCTGAGAGATAAGTATGCATGCTGACAAAAAGCAAAACTTATATGAGTGTTTTGAAGATGTCAAGTAGTACCTGCAAGACAAGTTACATTCAAATTATGAATTATGTAGGAGCGAAAAAGATACCAACTTTTAGGACCCAACTCACGATGATACGTTGCTCATGTTTTCGTTAAATTGCGAAACAAATCAAGTAGAACATCAACACAATTTAGAAATAATTGCATGTAAACTAAAGAAACAAACGCGCAAGTTATAAAAAGTTGTTGAGCAAAAAAGATGCCAACTTTGGAGGCCCCAACTTATGATAACACGTGGATTAGGATTCTTCTTCTTAATCCATGATGACGATAGTTTCTTCTTCTTGGATTTAGAGTAGGTGGCAGAGCATCACTAGTTACAGTTGGGGGTGATCTTATTCGTCGGTTTGGGGGTCCGTCGTGGTGGTAAGTTGTAGATCAAACGGCATAACGATGAGGAGGGGATGGACATGGTAGTTTAATGCGCAAAAGTGGTTATATGGAATGAATTGTATGCTAGTAGTAGTGAATTACTTGATTAATTATTATCTGTGATAAATGCTTCTTCTTTTTCTAGAGGTATTGATAAAGGTATACATTCTTCAGTTGAGATTACCGTGAAATCTCCTCTACTTGCATAATGAAGATTCTTTTCGGTGACACGAACTCGGAAATTGTATTGCTTTCCTAGTCGAGGGGCGATGATGTTTTTTACAAAACTTTCTGAGTTTTCCTGCATGGAAGCGAGTGTGAAAGTTGATGTAAACGTATGCATGTATTTGTATGGAAAAGTATATAACTATGTGTATGTAAGTTTTACGGGTTTGTTTTTATTTGCACCTTTTCAAGTAGATCATGCAGTTTTTTTATTGTCTTTCAATAATTTTTTCTGTTGTATCAGCAAAAACAGTAATATATGTCCTTGTAATTGCGTCAGTGATTTCTGCTTTAATTTGCATTTTGTGTAGGGAAGTAAAATCATATAAATATATCCTGATATATGGGTATGTATGACTGCAGTAAATGTGTTACCTTGCTAAGCATTTTGATTGGTGTGTTCGACAGTTGAGACAGTTTCCACTTTCATCCAATTTATATGTACTGTAGCATAGGTTACAAGAATCGTACCATAGTTTCATGTTGGTGAAGATGTTTATAATTGTGCTTTTGTAGTATATGATGAAAACTATACATGGGGAAACAAATGTATGAATTTTATGTGTAAAAAGGGCATTGCGAGTATGGAATAAAGAAGGGAAAGAAGTGTGTAGTGAAATTTACCTTTTCTAGAGAAGTATTGCATGAGTGTACTGTATTGTCAAGTGAAGCTATGTTGATTTCTGCATCCATGGACTTACGGGAGGGCGACAAATGCATTTGTTGGTAGTTGTTGGCGTATGTAGTTGAAAACATGAAAGGCGATACGGGGATATTGATAGTTTGATTATCTTATAAGTAGAGAAAAATGAATTCTAATTATGTTGAAGGAAGTATTGTAATGCAGGAGGCATGATTTGCAGTTTCTTCAAAGTATTGAAGATTTATTTCAATTTTGGAGAAGCCAGTTATGGAGAGGCAATACAATCCTGAATAGCAAGTATTCATTTTAGGTTTATATAGTAAATATTTTCAATGTGATTAGGAGATGAAGTAAATGAGATGCATTCCTTGGTATGAGAAAACCGACAAATGTGCGACAAATAATATATTTTTATTTTTTGTTGCAACGCGAAGCATATCATCAGAAGTGACGGCTAACTTCCCTCAAATTGTTGTTGTAGTCATGCAATTATTGTACATGACAATATAATGGAAGGTAGACATATGAAACATTTACGTCAAATAGTATTTAAATGAGTTTGCATGCTGTCAATGATCGTGACAATTGACTTTTGTTGGGAAGTTCGTTGGCGAGTTTTGATGGTTGTTATGCACTACACTTCAGTAATAACTCCTATGACATCTAGTGATGGAAATGTAGAATAGTTAGAAGAAAGAATTGAAAGTAGGAGTGAAAGTAGAAATGTAAATTATATGTAATAATAATGAATGATGGTTGAATGAAGCAATTTTTATATTCAAAGTAGAATTTGTGGAAGAGATGGATCAGGGAGTGCTTATAAGGGAAATTCTATTCAGTTCAATAGTGTGCAAGTCTTTAAGTGAAATGGGATGATGTTTAATATGTGGAAAGTACGGGTCATCAGTAAAAAGGTGTATTAGAGATTTGCTCTTTAAAATCATTTGGTAGCGATGATCGACTATTTGATGTTTTCTTCTTGCTTCGTAAATATCGACATTCGAGAACAAATATATGTCATCGACTTGAAGCTTTGTTGACCACTTTTGCAGGTCAAAATCGTAGACATAACCTTGCATTTTTTGACCCTATAAAAGAATGGGAATACAAAGTTAGAGTATTATTTTAAGAAATGTAGTAAGAGTAAATAATGAAACAAAGTAATTACCCATATTAGGGAGATACCTTTTCATCAATGACAATGAATGTCAATGAGCTTCCATATCTTGGCCCAAACAACTGCCCATACCATAACCTGTTTACTCGAAGCCTATATACTGCATTGCAACAGTTAGGGTGCATCATATTGAGTATGATGGTTTTACGATTGTAGTGATATCTCTCTTGATTAGGCATACATTTTTTTTATTCCTCTATTATCTCCTTTGCTTTGCAAGTGCTTGTTTGTTGTGCTGGACTTTCTTGAGTAATAGCAGCATCAACATCTAAAAGCATGAGGAGTTAGTCTAATTGAGTTCGAGTAGTTTGTGCCGAGTAAGTGAGGTGGATTTACCATGAATTAGTATACCACTGAATTTGTGCTTATTTAGGTCAGGCATTTCCTTCTGTATTTTTCCGAGGGACTACCATGAACTTTTGGGATTTCTGCATCACAGGTTTTTTCTTTCAGCAAGATAAGTGTATATGGACAACATATACAATAATAAGCATGAAGCATGTAACGATAAACAAATCTATTATAGAATTGAGATGAGAAATGCAAAATTAGAATGAGAAGATGAAGTAGCTAGTATTTAGATCATGTAAGTGACATGGTGTATACATTAAAATAATATGTGCTAGCACGAAGAAGACGTGATTGCTTTTTGAGTGTTTGTGTGTGTGTATATATAAAAGAAAGCGACGAACTTACATTGGAGGTGATGACAATATTAAGAAGTAAATTCACGTAGACTTCTTGGAAGACAATATTTCTAGTGCAATTGGATGAGCATTCATCGTTGTTTGATAGTAGTATCTTTACGGTGCTTCGAGATGCAACCTTTGATAAAGAAAAATAAAGTTGACCATGTGAAACAGTGGGTCTCTGTGAGGGTCTAGAAATCTCATAAGGTTAGATGTCCAATCGATGCGGTGACCGCTCATGAAACCCAATCTTTTTCAACAATCAACCCACAATTACTATTAGGCAATAAAGACAGTGTGGATCAAAATTTATTATAAACCCTACAATGAAATGTGTATAGTGACAAACAGAGTACGTTGTCGAACATGAGAAACAGACGGTGTAACACTTTTATATTATTTATAAATAAATAATATAGGCGTATATGTATATATAACCATGCACAATGTTTATCAAATAATGTGGGTTGTTAAAAAATATTTTAATTTTGTTTTATCTTTTTTCTATTTTGTTTTAATTTTCTTTTTTATACTTTTCTTTTATCATATATTTATATATTTATATATTTTTTCTTTTTATAAATACAATATAGATATATAAGAGTATATATACAATGTATACTAATATAGTTAAAGATATTAATAAAAATAGTTAAAGTAAAAGAAATAAAATCTTTTTACCTTTTAAATAATGTTTTTACTATTTTTGATATTTTTTAGGATTTTCTCTAATCTTATATATTTTTAAAGTTGAAAATACCCCAAAATAAGGATTAAAGTAATTAGGTCGAATTAAAATAGAGATGAAAAATAACAAACAGAATCAAAACTTTTTAAAAATTAATTTTTATATATAAATAATAATATAAAGAAGATTACACAATAGAAATCATTATTTTTGGAATTTTGGAGATTTTACCAAATTTTATAAATATTTTTCGAGTTTTTCAATTTTAAAGTATATTCTTTTTCTATTTTGATGATTTTTTATCTCAAGGTTAATAATACTTAAACAAGCGTAATACATTTTTTAGGTAATTTTTGAAAATGATTTTATATTTTTTTGTTTTTTAAGACAAACAGGGACTGGTCATGTACTAATTGAATTTTAGAAAATAGGAAAGGGGCATAAAATGAAAATGTAAAATTATAACATGATCACGCATGCATCCAGGTGGCGACTCCTACTTTTGGTGAATTTTGAAGCAAGACAACTATTTTTAATAAACGGAAATCAAAGCACAAAAATGTCCAGCCTTGTGGGGGTATAATTGCAAATATAAATAAAAACTAGGGTCCAATTGCAATTTTACCCAAAAGTTAACACTAATATTCAAATTTTATATATTAAAAAACAATTACACAAACACACGAGGGGTTCCAAGTAATTTTTACAAGATAAACGCGCGCCTGCACGTGACACTCATAGGGACTAAATTGTAATATATAGAAAGTTCCATGGGTTACGTGTAATTTATCCACTAATTTTTAAACTACCTAAAATAATTACAAGATTTTTTGATAAATACAAAAATGCGGAGGGAGGCTATGCAATTTACCAACTAATATGTTGGTATCTAGTTGTCCTGAGCTCAACACGTGACTGATCGAGCATCTCTCGTCGTGTACCCCTTCGCGAATAATCAATGGTCTAGATTAGATCTAGGTCATTGTTCTTAATCGAATGACGGAGAGGGGCACTGGAAGAACTCGCAACAACAACCCTCTGACGAGCTTCGATTCTTCATTTCTCGGGTCTCCGACGCTCCTCGTCTCATCCGATTAGCCCAGCAGGTCGCTGGGCTTCCTCTGCGTGCACCTACAGAGTCCGGGTGAGGCGAGGCGGCGCTGGATGCTCCAACGAGGTTGAACCACCTGGAGCATCTCCAGGTGGTTATTGAAGTCCCAGATGCTTCGAAGGTCCTGCAAAACGCAACCAAAAGACTCCCAGGTACGAGGGCTATCTCCTCGACCCGGGGGGTTTGCTCGAAATAGCAGTGGGAATGGAATGGAGGGGGAGCTCTGGCGAAGGTGGTAGAGGGAGCTCCGACTCCTTGAATCAAGGCTTGATTGAAGGGGGTTCTGAGGGGGATCGGTGGAGAATACGAAGAGGATTGAAATGGGATGGAAGTCGAGGTGAATCGAGGGTCAAAGTGCTTCAATTTTGACCTAAAGCACGAGCTCTAGGATTTTGGGGCTTTTCAATTTGAGCGTGATTCGATTAATGTAACTAAGAATTAAAGAGTCAAAATGGAAATTAAACTAAAGAGCTACGTAAGAATGAAAGAACGAAGGGCTCAACCGACCTGAGAGGCCAGGGAAGAACTCGCCAGCAGCACTCCAGCGGTGGGTTGGATACACCTCCCTTGCTCTCCCCGCAGCAAATCAAGGGCTACACCTTGCTGTCACCATGGCGAAACCCATCAGAGTGATCTGAGGGGCTAAAGCTCGAAGAAGAGGGATCAAAAAGCTAAAATGGGCTAGGGGTATATATTTATAGGCGGTTTTTGAGCAAGTTTCCAGGGAATTTTGCGTGCGATCGAGCGAGGATTGGTGAAGATTCTAGGCGAGGCATGGTTGAAGGATGAAGGGGTTGCACGATGGTGGTGGTCTTGAGGGTAATGAGTGATGGAGAAAGCTAGGAGAATTTGCTGAAGAGGAGAATTCATGAAGCTCTAATAGAAGTCATAGGGTAGGCCGGACAGTTGATCGGCGGTCAACATTTGAACATGTCTGGTTGGTCCACGTGGACTAACCAGGAAATTCCAAGGCAAAATGCCTTGGAAAATGAATAATAAATAAAATTTGATTTTATTATTTTTAGGTTATAAGAAAATTTCCTATTTTTTGTAGTATTTTATGTGTATTTTTATTTATTTTTTAGAGGTGTAGGTGTTTATTTACAAGTTATTTTTTAGGGTACATATATTGGTATATTTACTATGTTTTAGGTATTTCTTTTATTTTGTATTTTTGATTTTGTTATTTTCTAACATTATAACTTTTTTATATACTTACATATATTTTTGTTATAATTTTTCAAGATATTATATACACTTAAATAAATAGGTGTATTTATTATATATGTATAGCTATTGTATATTCTTCTATATAACTTATATACATAGTTTATTTTAGTTTTTCATTGTGTTTTTATTCTATTTTTAATATGTACATATATTATAAATAATATTTACAAAATTATGGAAATATAAAATTATGAAAATAATAAAAGAATGAATAAACTGATTATTTTAATCAGGTCTATTATACAATAGGGGTCCAAAACCTAACTTTCACACATTAACTTTAAAAAATATGAAACCACTTTCATTAAAAATCTTATTAAAATTTATATACACTTAAAGTTATTTTGATGCATTTCGACTTTTTATTTGGGAGAGATGGGTCTGTGAAATTTGGCTTTTGGAATTTTATTTTGTATATAAAATGCACGTTGTATATTATTTTTGTGTGAAATAAATTTTATATTTTTCCATGTATTTTTATCTACAACTTTCTATACAAAATTTCATTATTTGAGGTATAAATAATATAGAATAAAATAGGTCCCAAAAAGCAATTATTGCCCTATTTTGTAGAGTGATTCGTTCTGCATTTTTTGTACAATTAGCTGCCCTATCTCCCCCTATTTTATTCCTTGTCGACTAAGTCATCATGATGACTGAGTCTCGGGAGCTAGGGTCACTTCAGTGATCTTGACACTTCGCTCTTCTTCTTTCCTTTCCTTTCTTCTTTTATTTTGGTGACAAATACATAAACATGTAGTATTTCATACAATATTTCGTACAATTTAATGAACGTTTATTTTGAAAAATTAATGATACATACATGCATTCAGTTATGGTTTATTGGCCAAAATGAAAGAATAAAGGTGATGAAATGGAGACTCATCATCCCCTATACTTGCCTTTGCTAGTCCCTAGTAAACACTTGTGCCTATAAGTGCGGAGAAGAAAATAAAGAAAAGAAAAAGAAAGAACTTGGAATAATTTTTGACTTTTTAAACTTGTCTTAATAATGTCAAAGTTTGGAGCTCAAAAAAGGCCTTTGGATTAATGAGGTGTTTGTGACGAGCCGAAAATCCAGCCCTTTAAGAGTACATAATTAGCACTCAGATCGTCATCGCAGTCGGGCTGGATTCGGTCCGTCAAAAACCATTTAATTTAATATGTAAATAAAATCGAATGGTCGTATTTATTTTTTACTTGGTAAGCAACCAAGGTCAAACTCAAGGACACGAGCCTCTCTCGTATTATCTAGACTCTTATTGATTTATTAAGTGTTGGATCAGAGAACAATAGGTCAATTTATGCAGGAAAACAAGACTAGATGCATTAAAAAAATAAGAAACGTGCATTTTTTTATTTGGTTTTTAATCATGCAAATATATGCGATGAAATGCAATGAAAATATGCCCTAGATCAGAATAAAATGACGGGCAAATTTATAGTCAATCAATTTCAGGTTTAATTCAAGTGATAAACTTGATGGATAAATTGAACAAGGCATGAGCTTAAGTAATCAGAGACACTTGGCTATTACAAAAATACATCAAAATCACAGTGTCCAAAACATGAAATGAACATGCCATTAAAAAGTTCATCAAGCAAGCTTCGAAATGAAACTGAAATCAACTGAAACAGAGATACGGTGCTTAAGATATGCATGAAAGAAGACAAGGACATACTTGTAAGAAAACATAAAAGATAACTAGCAAACAGATCCCTGGGAGGGACTAAAATGCAAATAAAATAAAGTTCAAGACTTTCCCTATAAATAACCCACATGCACAGGGGTATTTTTTTCAATTATTAAAACCCGTGAGGGTATCAATGCAAAATACCCCGATGCACGTGGTTGCCACGTGAATCCATGACTTGTCTGCAAAATTAAAGAATTCGGTGGGCCCCTCTACAATTTCCCCAGGTCGTACGTGACCGGCACGTGCTCTCCAAGCTCGGTAGAGGTTCAGACTCGGTGGAGGCTCGGGGCAGCTTCGGCTAGGCTCGGATGGTCCGAGCCTCCACGCATGGGCTCTTATGAGGCTCGGAGTAGATCAAAGCTCTAGGGAGGCTCGATGCAGGCATGGTAGATACGACCATCGAGGTCCGGTTATATCACTTGGAGGACATCTGGAGCTGACGCGTGGCCGATCGTAGACCATTGCATATTGAGGATCCAACGGTGGATGTATCCTCCTCTATTGTACACGTGGCTAGTGCTTCACCATTGGATGAACTCCGAGAGGAGCATTCAACGGTGCCTGCTCCTCCTTACTCTGCTGCAACCGGCGGCGATCTTTGACCTGCGGCGAAGGAGCCTATGCTCCGTCGCTCTTGCTCGGACACAGTGGACCTCCCTGGATCTTCCTTGACGTACGTCAAGGTAGCTGGAAGCTTGGGGAAGCCACCAGACCTCCTGGATCTGGCCATCGGAGCTCGGATGTTGGCAGCGAGGTTGACGAAGTGAGCTCCGATGGAGCTCCAGCCATTGAAGGGCATTCACCTGTAGGTTAGTTCCAACGAGCCTGTGCATGCAGGTGAGTAGTGCATGTGCTTGTGAGTGGAATGTGGTTCCATGCGAGCGGGGGGGGGGGGGGGGAGGAACCAGAGCTCCATCTCCGACGACCAGAGAGGAGATGGGTCGAAGGTGGTCGGGGTATGAAGAAGGAGAGAGGGGTGATTGGAGGGAGCACGTAAATGGGGGTGATGTGGTGAAGCTAACGAGGTGTTCAATGGTGGGTATACAGGTGTGTAGAATCCTAATTAATTCAAAGAAAATACAAGGAAAGAATTTAGAGGCTTATCTGATCGGAGATGGAGGTTGGAGGCTTGGGCTGAGTTTCTGGAAGACACTCCGATCATCGCTGGACCCCCTCAGCCAGTTGGGGCAGCTTGGCGGAGGTGGAGCTCCGCAAGGCTAAGCCTACCATGGCTTAGGGTCAACATCAGGGGCTCCCGCCGTCGTTGCGCTCCCTATCATGGGGAGGAGGAGAGGAGCTGAGCGGAGCCCCGCATAAAGGTGGACATCCGTGAATGTGGACGGTGATGGAATATTTGAAGGAAGAGGATTCGGTTCCAGGTGGGGGACGATGTGTTTTGATTGTGAGAGATGGAGTGTGAGGGGTAGTTACGATGCGACCTGTTCTTCCCGCGAGGATATGGGATGGTCGGGGTACGTCGTGGAGCGGTTAGAACTTGGAGATGGGGATCGTGGACTCGGGGAGAAATGGAAGGGCGAAGGAGGTTCACGAGGTGGTGATCGTGGGTGAGAGAAGAGACCGGAGGTAGGGGATGACCTCATGGCCATTGGATATCATGATCCAACGGCTATGAAGCGGGCGGTAATGAATGGTTTGGATAAGATCGATTGGGCGCAATCGCATGACGCAGCCAATGCCACGTGGCGTACATGAGGTGAAGCGCCAATGGATGGCTGTGATGGATTCAAGGACGTGATCAGATGGTAGAGGACATGGGTGAAGAGAGCGGTTAAGATGGCGAAGATTGGGCGGTGCAAACGCCGCCACGTGGCGCACTGCGTTGAGAGCAGTAGCGGACGGTGGTGATGAATTTGTGAGTGGAGATCGGAGGGTCGATATCTGGGGCGTAAATAATGGTGGAGACTAAGGCTCCCAGACCTTCATCCGACGACAGCTGGGCACGGGCGCATGTCACGAGGCGATGCGACCACGTGGCTCAACCAGAAAGAGCCACGTGGCCCAATCAGATTATTCGAAGTTAGAAAGTGAATTATGAGGGGGTAGATGGTCGAATTTGGAAAAACTCAAAACATGAAAGTTGTAGATCTCGATGAGATCAACAAGTTTCATGTTGACAAAAATGAAGATGAGGTCAGATAAAGGTAGAAAATATTTTTGAGGATATTTTTAATGCTAAAAACACCACGGATTTTAATTTTGCGATTTTTTATGGTTTTTAATTTATTCAAAGACTCTGATAATTACAAGGATTTTCTGGTTTTTATTGACACCTAGTCTAATATAGGAGGTTAATTTCAGTGAATTAAAAGCATGAAACATAGTTTCATCAACCCTCTATACTTAAACTATGCTCGTCCCCGAGCATCAAGGAGAATGAATGAGCTGGATTAACGCCCTTGTGCATGTGCATACAAGATCTGTTCTATTCAAGTCCACTCAACTTTAGAGATCCAAAATCTTAGAGCTCAACCCAGCCTTAATCAAGAGGCATCCAATTCCTCTAGTTATCCATACTCCCTCTGATGTACATATAGACTAAGGGTATGATATTTAGTGTTGACCGTGTTCACGAGAGTTGAGTCAAAACGTCACCCAAGGTCATGGTCCAAGAAATTCTCCTAAGGACCCACTCCTCAACACTAGGGAATAAATCAGATCTTGCATCCAGTCCATCGTCTCTTTAGTTGTCAGTCTTAGAAGTGTATATGGCACGCCAGATGATGGAGGGATTTAGGATTGTGTCACTTCTTCTCTCCCTCTCATTGGAACAAGGATTCTCTCTAGTGCCTTATTACGCAACACATTTTTTATTGTTGATCAGTGCGTCCGTCTAGAGAAGTTTGAGTCGTTTGCACTTGTTTTCCTTGGAATATACCGGGGTGTTCCTTTTTTAGTACCTATCGAACCTTCTACACCCAGACTTGTAGCATTTACGATGCAGAGCCCTTTTTTGGTGCAAGCCCGACTCCTGGTCCTAATAGCGGTGGTCCAAATGGACACTTTGAAATGGTTGGGAGCGCTCTCCTTTGGTGGAAGCTTTTTGATATTTGACTTTGTGGAATGAGAGCTTTTCTTTGACATTTCATTGATTTGTAGTATTTTTGGCTAGCTCCACTACTTTTACCAAGAGTTGGCTCACACTGATCAACATTTTTACTTATTTCACACCCTGGAACTTAGGTCAATGTCAAGAGATTAGTATAAGAATCAAGTTCTCATACTGGCTAAAGTTGCTGACACTCAGGTTTCATGAAGTCTTCAAAGATTTTATCACATCCTCGAGCATCATTAGATCAAGTCCAGACTTGAATCCCTCATCCCAGTCCCTCAAGTGAAGAGTCAACTCATCTCATCGAGACCGTAGTCGTGCATGTGATGTGCTGATCATATTCTTATGGTTGGAGACTAAGCATGCAATATAGCACACAAATCTAGAAACCTAGGGAAATGTGGATGATTAAGTCTAAGACCCTGATGGCTAAGGTTGGCTAACCTAAAATCTCAAGACCTCATAAATCAAGCTTTCTTGAACAATTCAGATCCTGAGTGGAAGTGTGAATTTAGAGGATTTAATCCAACTCCTTCATTCAAAAACTCTTTTTTTAGCTTCAAAAGACAACATGACTGCCTAAACTCAAATGAGTAGATGCATCTACGTTCAGCCAGTATAGGTATAAGTACAGGCAAGAGCTCATTGCTTGAGGACGGAGCCTTGCACGATGTCCTCTAAACCACCTACTCTGCTAAGGGCGAACCCTCAGTGAACACGCCTACTTATTTGGGCTTAGTAGTCACTAATGACTCTTAAAGGATTTTTGGTTTTTTCTCATTTTTATGGAATTTTAATTATATGTTAGAACACTGGTTAGACTCAACTTTCCTTAAAAGAGAAACGAGACTTCTAAACCATGTCACACAAATAAAGATTTTCAAAACATTTTCAAAAGATTTTTCAAAACAAGAGAAACTCATTTTTTAAATCTATTTCCAAAATATTTTTCTATAAAAATAGTGTAATATAATATAGAAAGCCTTGAAAGTCATTTGGTCCACTTAGTTCAAAGGATTTTACTTTAGCCAAAAAGTTTTGAATTTTTCAGATTTTTCAGATTGTAGCTAAAGTACATATACTGTATAAATGGTATACCCCCGTAAACTTAAACTTTGCTATGTCCTCATAGTACTAGATGATACAAGTCCATAGGTCCATTTAAATATAGAGAAATATACATGAACGAAGGAGGGCTCCCCCCTATACTCAGGTTAGAAATAACCTAAGTATAAAGGCAAGGAAAGATGAGTAGAGAAAATCACAGGGACTCGGGTTCCCCCTATACTTAGGCTTAGAGTAGCCTAAGTATACAGATTGAGAGTTGATGTTGGGAGAAATCCGAGGTAAACGAAGAAGACGGATGGATATACAAATGGGTGGATGACTCTTCAGAGATCAATGGAGTATCTAAGGCTCTGGGGAGGGTGTCGGAGTAAACATGGCTCAAACAAGCATGCAACACACTTCAATTTCACCAACTCACACATGAAACCAGCAAATGTTGGTTTATTATCTTGTCGGTTTTATTGGTGATTAAAGCATTCTATCTTTACGAGGAAAAAATGTTAAGTAAAATCAACTGCATAAACGAGGGTGTTGCTCTCCCAAAACAATATTTTACTCCATTTTAGGTTGACATGCAATTAACAGTCCCAATTATTTTGCTTAAGGTTATCACTGAATTAAGGTGAGCACATAAATCAAGCAATCATCGTCTACCGTTCATTTCCATTTTCCATTAACCTAGGTGATCAAGTTAGGAATGGAAATCGAGAAAAACCATGTAATCGATAAAAATCATGATCTAGGCTAAGCGAGAAAACATGCAGTGCCTTGGCAAAAATATGTGAAAACTTGGACTGTTTTGAAAACCAAAATGATATGTATGCAAGTCGATCAAAAGCCGCACCTAACATGCTTCTATTAGCGGGGAAGAACATCTTGAAATTTTGGCTAAGTGAAGCGATACAATGTGCCTCTTTGTTTAATGTGTGTCCTACCTACGAGCAAGCACGTAAAAAATGGAATGATAAAATAAGCTCGAAGAGCTGCGTGCTTGGTCCTAGGTCAACACTCAAGTGGGGACGATCCTCACACAACCACATATATTCGTTCATTTACAAGCGCGAGTCTTCGATCGAAGACCGTTGTAAAGACGATTATTACATGATAGAAATGATATGCAAAGGAACACTTTTTTTCTTTCTTTTTGACTTGCTCCAAGCATGCTTTTGCAGCTCCTCGTAGCGGGAAGCGCCTGCTCCTCGCCTCCTTGAACAATCAAGGTCCCTATCACAAAAGCAAAGGTTAGAGATCAATCGAAAAGAAAAAATTTTACGGTGCAAGATAAATGAACAAATTGACCTACGTAAAAGAAACACTTAATAAAATGAATAAAAATCCAAATAATACAAGAAATGAGTCGTGTCCCCAGCATCGACATCATTTGACGACCCGAACATCCAGCCCTTAAAGAGTGCGGAATTAGCACTCAGATCGTCATCGCAGTTGGGCTGGATTCGATCCGTCAAAAACCATTTAATTTAATATGCCAATAAAATCGAATGGTCGTATTTATTTGTTACTTGGTAAGCAACCAAGGTCGAACTCAGGGACACAAGCCTCTCTCGTGTTATCTAGACACTTATTGATTTATTGAGTGTTGGATCAGAGAACAGTAGGTCAATTTATGCAGGAATATAAGACTAGATGCATTAAGAAAACAAGAAGCATGCATTTTTTTATTTGGTTTTTAATCATGCAAATATATGCGGTGAAATGCAATGAAAATATGCCCTAGATCAGAATAAAATGACGAGCAAATTTACAGTGAGTCAATTTCGGGTTTAATTCAAGTGACAACCTTGATGGATAAATTGAACAAGGCATAAGCTTAAGCAATCAGAGACACTTGGATATTACAATAATATATCAAAATCACAGTGTCAAAACAAGAAATGAGCATGCCATTAAAAAGTTCATCAAGAAAGATTTGAAATGAAACTTAAATCAATTGAAACAGAGATACGATGCTCGAGATATGCATGAAAGAAGACAAGGGCATAACTGTAAGAAAACATGAAAGATAACTAGCAAACATGTCCCTAAAAGGGACTAAAATGCAAATAAAATAAAGTTCAGGACCTTCCCTATTAATAACTCACATGCATAGGGGTATTTTTGCAATTAATAAAACCTGTGATGGTATCAATGCAAAATACCCCTGATGCACATGGTTGGCATGTGAATCCAGGACCTGTCTACAAAATTGAAGAATTCGATGGGCCTCTCTGCAATTTTCCCAGGTCGCACGTGACCGACACGTGCTCTCCAGGATCGGTAGAGGTTCAGACTCGGTGGAGGCTCAAGGCAGCTTCTGTTAGGCTCGGATGGTCCGAGCCTCCAGGCATGGGCTCGTATGAAGCTGTGGGGAGGCTCGATGCAGGCTCGGCAGATACGACCATCGAGGTCCGGTTATATGGCTTGGAGGATGTCTGGAGCTGACGCGTGATCGATCGTAGACCGTTGGATAATGAGGATCCAACGGTGGCTGTATCATCCTCTGATGTACACGTGGCTAGTGCTGCATCGTTGGATTAACTCCTGGGAGGAGCATCGAACAGTGCTTGCTCCTCCTTCCTCTGCTGCAACTGGCAGCGATCTTCGACCTCCGATGAAGGAGCCCAAGCTCCTCCGCTCTTACTCGGACACAGTGGACCTCCCCGGAGCTTCCTTGACATACGTCGAGGTAGCTGGAAGCTTGGAGAAGCCGCCATACCTCCTGGATCAGGCCATTGAAGCTCGGATGTCGGCGGCGAGGTTGACGAAGTGAGCTCCGATGGAGCTCCGACCATTGAAGGGCATTCACCTGCAAGTTAGTTCCAACGAGCCTATGCATGCAAGTGAGTAGTGCATGTGCTTGTGAGTGGAATATGTTTCCATGCGAGCGAGGGGGGCGGAGGAACCAGAGCTCCATCTCCGACGACCAGAGAGGAGATGGATCGAAGGTGTCAGGGTATGAAGAAGGAGAGAGGGGTGATCGGAGGGAGCGTGTCAATGGGGGTGATGTGGCGAAGCTAACGAGGTGGTCAATGGAGGGTATACTGGTGTGTATAATCCTAATTAGTTCAAAGAAAATACAAGGAAAGAATTTAGAGGCTTACCTGATTGGAGATGGAGGTTGGAGGCTTGGGCTGAGTGTCTGGAAGACACTCCAGTCATCGTTGGACCCCCTTAGCCGGGTGGGTCAGCTTGGCAGAGGTGGAGCTCCGCAGGGCTAAGCCTACCATGGCTTAGGGTCAACACCGGGGCTCCCGCCGTCGTTGCGCCTCGATCGGCCCTCCCCCTGTCACAGGGATGAGGAGAGGAGCTGGGCGGAGCCTCGCGTAAAGGTGGACAGCCGTGAATGTGGATGGCAATGGAATATTTGAAGGAAGAAGATTAAGTTCCAGGTGGTGGACGACGTGTTTTGACTGGGAGAGATGGAGCGCGAGGGGTAGTTACGATGCGACCTGTTCTTCCCGCGAGGATATGGGATGGTCGGGGTACGTCGTGGAGCGGTTAGACCTTGGAGATGGGGATCGTGGACTCTGGGAGAAATGGAAGGGCAAAGGTGGTTCGCAAGGTGGTGATCGTGGGTGAGAGAAGCGAACGGAGGTAGGGGATGACCTCGTGGCCGTTGGATCTCATGATCCAACGGCTATGAAGCGGGCGGTAACGAATGGTTTGGATAAGATCGATGGGGTGCAATCGCACGACGCAGCCAATGCCATGTGGCGTATTGGAGGCGAAGCGCCAGCGGATGGCTGTGATGCATTCAAGGATGTGATCAGATGGTAGAGGACATGGGTGAAGAGAGCGGCTAAGATGGTGAAGATTGGGCATGCGCACTGTGGTGAGAGCAGTAGCGAACGATGGTGATGAGTTTGTGAGTGGAGATCGGAGGGTCGATATCTGGGGCATAAAGAACGGTGGAGATTAAGGCTCCCAGACCTTCATCCGACGGCGGCTGGGCACAGGCGCGTGTCTCGAGGCGATGCAGCCACGTGGCTCAACCAGAAAGAGCCACGTGGCCCAATCATATTATTTGAAGTTAGGAAGTGAATTATGAGGGGGTAGATGGTCGAATTTGGAAAAACTCAACATGAAAGTTGTAGATCTCGATGAGATCTACAATTTTCTTGTTGACCAAAAATGGAGATGAGGTCAAATAAAGGCAGAAAATATTTTTGAGGGTATTTTTAAGGCTAAAAACACCACGGATTTTAATTTTGCGATTTTTGTGGTTTTTAAGTTATTCAAAGACTTTGATAATTACAAGGATTTTCTGGTTTTTATTGACACCTAGCCTAAGATAGGGGGTTAATTTCAGTGAATTAAAGGCATGAAACATGGTTTCATCAGTTTGGAACCACTTAGAGATTAGGATTTGTGACACAACAACCTTTAGGTTCCATACTCCTATTATCCAGTCCAATTCACAGCCGGGTCAAAACCATCCTCTCAATCACATACTCTTGCTACCTTGAAATGATAAAACCATGTGTGTGAAATTGTTCAGCTCTCCCCGGAAAAAACCATTGAACCACCAAGGTATTTTCTCTTTTGATAACTCATCCTCGTGGAGTCAGATATTTCCTTCTAAGGTCAGGTACTTCCAGTCTTTACAATCGAATAAGATAAGAAGTTAGAAGAATGGGAAGAGAATTGGGAATGGACCGGTGTAGTCTTCATTCCCGCATGAAGTCGGTCAGTGTAACCAGATCTTCACCAAGACACAAGTTTTTTCTGAAGCTCATATTTATGGAATTTTTAGTTGAAGGCTTCTTCTGATATTTTCTTTGACTTTGCATTGCATCAGCATTCTTGTTTGTGCCTCTATGGATATAGCATCTTTTGTTCCACCCACTGTATGGGGTCTGGAAAAAGTTGTGCCGGTAGACCATCCATCATCCGAAGCATTGTTTCAATCCATCTCCAGTATTTAGATATCATTGTTATTAGAAGAAGTGGGTTAGAGTACCGGTATCGGTAATCCCCAAGAATGGTTCCCGAGCCACCCTTGACGAAGTGGCCTTGCATCGTCCCGACTTAGACCCCAAGATTTTTCAACAATCTATCTAGGTTGAGCTAAGTGTTAGGTGTTAGGTTTCCAATCAAGCCACTGTCTCAAGAGTGTATGGATGATATGAAGGGTTCTATTTATGCACATTGAATTAGCTCATGAATATAGTCTTATGGAATCTAAAGAATTAAATTAAGGTGACCTGAAGTATTGCCAATTCCAGTCTTCAATGGGTTCCTTTGAAATTAAGTATATTAAGGTCTTAATAAAGCTCCAATCTTCAGACTTTATTTGGACTTGTTCAATTAACTAGATTATTTTGAAAAATGCTTATGTTATATACAATATAGTAAAATTTTTGGGATGCATTTTTCAAGCTTTTGATCTTTTTATGGGTTTTTGAAAAGATGATGCAAATGCCGAGTGTTTTTTTTAAATTGCAAAATTTTTTATTATTTTGGTTTTGCAAATGTTTTTGGTGGTTTTCGCAAACAAAAGATTTTGGCTAAGAGAATAGATACAAATATTTACACAGGGATGCATATTTCACTTACAAGAGTTAAGTTTTTAAGAATTTACAAGGGATAAGTGATACTTTTTATAGCAATATAAAATAATAACAATGAATTTTTAGAGTGATGTATATATTCCTTAAAGTTATTAATTTTACAGAAACTTTGGAGAACTATAGTCTAAAATAACTTTTACAAACAATTTTTTTACAAACATTTATACACATTTGGAAATCATTTTGCAAAATTTCCAAAATTACAAATTATTTTCAAACATTTTTATTTCACACAAAGAAAAGAAATTTTACAAATAAAATATTTACAAAGGTTGAAAACATTTTACAAAATATTTTTTCAAACAGTTTTCAAAAAATTTTTCACAAGGATTTTCAATCTGCTTTTCAATCATTTTGCAAAAGTATTTTCACCTGATATATTAATCAGTTTGTACAAAAAAAAATTGAGGAATAATAAACATCATTTTTATTGATGAATATATATATTACGTTTTAGCCTTATTTATTGAAAATACGAAAATACGAGTTATGGTTAAAATATGTACAAAGTATATATTGACCTCCTATACTTAACTTGAGCTATGTCCTCATAGATCGAAAGAGAAAGGAAAAAATAACTAGTACTAAGTATAGAAAAGTCTATACTACAACAACTAAAGTATAAGAAGTTGTCCGTCCCCTCTATACTTAGGATCATTAATCCTAAGCATAGTAGTTTGTATACCAAAGCAGAGAGGACTGAGGGTGGGAAACGAATAAACGAATAACTCAATGGCTCGACCTGTCTCCCCCTATACTTAGGTTAAAACATCCCTATGTATAGAAAGAATGTCAAAAGTTGAGGAGACATGCGAGAGATCATAGAATGAGCACCTGAATGCATTCATCCCCTTATACTTAGGATGAGGCATATCCTAAGTATAACAATGATGTATGGGATGAATGCTACTTTTCAGAAGAATAAAATAATAACGAATGAAACAAGAAAATGATTAACTATTCAAAAATGTTTTTTGGCCTCGTCTTCATGGGTGGCTGTTGTGGGTGTGAATTCTTCATCTGGACCACCTGGATTGAATCGACCACGAACATAAACGTGTCATGTTCGAGATAAGGCTTCAGAAGTTGTCCGTTGATCATGAATGGTTGTGCGTCAATTGACAGACCGGATATGACAATACTTCCATTGTCACGTACCTATTTCACTATGAAAGGCCATGTCCACTTGCTCTTTAATTTCCCTGGGAATAGTTTGAGCTTTGCATCGAACAACCAAACTTTCTATCCTTGTTCGAAGGTCTTGTAGTAGATGTTCTTGTCATGCCACTTTTTGACCTTTTCTTTGTACATCAGGATGTTGTCATATGCATACTCGCAGAATTCAAAGAGTTGATTCAGTTCCAGCTTTCTGTTCTGTCCTCCCTTCTTGGGTGCGCCGAATATGTTCCCCGTAATCAACAATTCACAGCTAACCAAGGACCTCGTATGCTAGAGGTTCTAGAGAGAAACCGCAAGGACATAGGCTGAAAAATTTCCGATCTCCATGGGATAAACCCCTCACTGTGCTCACATCACAAATACCTTGAAGAAGATAGTAAGCCCTCCCGTGAATTCTGATGACACGCCCTGAGCACTCGGGTAAAAGGTACTAAATAGGTCGTTGCGACCCAAGCGATCAAACTATGTCAATCAAGAAAAATGAACCACTCAGAATAGATAGAATCACTCAAAACACGAAATAGTGGTCCTGCTATTGGATTAACCTGGTATAGCGACCAGGGTCGAACTCAAGGAGCACGGGTTGGCCTCTCGGCCTACGAAGTAGTAAAAAGAAATAAAATAAAAGAAGAAACTATTTTTAGTGGTTTTTAATTTATTTTATATTTTTTTGGATTTTTAATGTATTAAGAAAATAAGAAAAACAAGGAAACACACACTTCAACAATTTATTTAAAGCACTAAAAATCAACCAAAAATTCAAAGAAAAATATTTTTATGTGTTTTATAATTTTTAGTGTTTTTGGTGAATTTTTGAGAATTTTCTGATGTTTATTTAATTTTTTAAAAATCAAACACTAGCTGGAATAAATGGTACTGTCCAGCCGAGCCAAAAAGCCCTAGATAAAATATCTAAGAGCCCCAAAATGGCCGGGAGATAATTTTCCTTTAGAGAAGACAAAATGAGGAAAATTTAGGCACTGATTTTATTATTTTTGGATTTTTATTTTAATTATTAGAATTTTTATAAGTTTTTATGTGTTTTTCCATTTTTAGTGGTTTTCAGTAATGAAAAATAGCCAAAATTGGCTAGTAATTCAAACCAAGCAATACAAACAGTGGGTAATTTTTATAGGATTTTTAGATGAGTTTTGATATTTTTTGGGGGTTTTTAAAGGTAGACAGTAGCAAAATTAAGGGTTTTTTATTTTTTAAAAATATCAAATGAAATAAAAAATGTCCTCAAAAATCCACAAAAATTTTACACCATGGCAGGAGCCATGTGTCCAATTTTCGTTGGATTTGGAGGTGCTTTGCTATTTTATTCAAAAATAAAGAAGGGGCACTATGCACAGGGACCAAAGTGCAAATACCCAATAGCCTGGGGGGTCTGGTGCAATTTACCCAGCAAAACACGCACCACGCGCGTGCCTGGGGCACTCAGGGACCCAAATGCAAAGAAAATAAGTCCCGAGGACTTATTGGTAACAGGTACCAAAAGTCCAAGGGCTTATCTGCAAAATACCCACAAATATCACGCACATGTAGAAATATATCACGCACAGGGGTATAAATGCAAATAGATAAAAACTTTCATTCATTCAAGAACAACCAGAACTACAGGGGCCTCTATTGCAAATAAACCAGACAAACACGTGACGAAGCACGTGGCATACAACGTACAGGGGTATATAAGCAAATAAAATAAAGTACGGGGTCCACTATGCAAATAACCCTAAAACTAAACAACTGAATTCAATATTTACAGGATTAAAACGAAATGAAAGAAAAGACGGGGCCTAAGGGTAAATTACCCTTTATTAAGCGGACTGCTGGATACGCGCCACGTGGAGGATCGGATGGTGGCTAACGGTGGGCGCTCCAGATGTCGCCTCCTCAGATCGGACGATGATGGTTGCTCCGGAGATGGACGGCTCGGATTGAAACTGGAGCGGGAGGGGCGATCGAACGGCGTCTCGAGGTCGTGGAAGAACAGGTGGCCGGCGAACTTCGCCGGCCCAATGCGAGCGCCTCCAACCTCCTCGCGGGGCGCTGGGGATCTAAGAAGGTCCGGCGTGAGCCTCCGCGTCGAGTAGGGGTCTCCGATGACCCAGCCGAGCTCCGAGGAGCTCGAACGAGGTCGGCGGAGCTGAGCCTCCTGGCTGAAAGACGAAGGACCTCAAGTGGCCGTCGTTTGACCTGAAAAGAAAACCAGAAGACTCGCAGGTCGAGGGCAAACTGCCTCGACCCGGTTAGGCGAGGTGACGGTGGTCTGTGGGTCGCAGCGGACGAGCTCCGGCAAAGGGAGGACGGTGAAGCTCGACTCCCAGCTTCTGTGCGAGCTGGGTTGGATGGGAACGTGGAGAAGGTGCGCGGGAGGAAGGCGAGGGCTATGGCGATGCCCGATGATCAGATGGTGGTCGGAAGCGATGGGAATCGAAGATGAACGGCGGCGGCGCGATTTGGGGGTAAATGGAAATCAGAGAAAAAGATAAGCTATCGGAACTACCTGGGTGGTCGGAGAGACTGGGGAGGAGCTAGGGAAGCTCCTGGTCGTCGCCTCGAGGAGCGTCTCCCTCCGAGGCTCAAGCTCCAGCTGATGGCGGAGCGACGACAGCGTAGCTCGCCGGATCGATGGCTAAGCTCCCTCTCCTCGCTTCGACAGGCTCGGACGCAAGCTGTCACTCTTGCGCACTCGCTGGAGCTCACTAGGGGTGGAGACAAGTGACCAAAGATGCTGAAATGAGGTGGCGGAGCTCGAGCTAAATATGGGCGAGGGTCCGGGAAGATGAGGTCGGGTAGGGCGTGGAAGCGCGCGGATCCCGAGGGTGCAGCTCCGGCGAGGGTGTCAGGTGAATCGCGAAGAAGTCGGACCCGGGGTTTGGGTGAATGGGATCCGGGTTTAATCACTAAAAATCCGAGAAGCGGGCTTACCCGCTAAGAACCGTGCAAAGTGGTCCTGGGGGGGGGGGGGTAGTTGACCGGGCGGTCAACATCCCAAGGACCCAATAGAAATCGGCCACGTGGCTGATCTTATAGTGAAAATTAAGGGTAGCTAGGGGCCGATTTAGCAAAAACTCAAAACACAAAATATTTTTCTTTTATTTTTTTTCTAATTTTTAGTGATTTTTAATTAATTTTTAGAAATAAAACTAAGGTATATACATAGTATGTACTATATAGGTATATGTACACTATTAGGGTTTTTTATTTTTTATTTTTAAATTATTATTTTTGTATAATTTTATCCCTATTTTATATTTTATTTGTTTTCACTATAAAATAAGGAATAAAAAGGTATTTTTATTTTATTTTTATTATTTATATACATAGGTAAAATAAATATGTATGTACATTTATATACATGGTATATGTACAATGTATTTTTGTATTTTTAATCTTGTTATTTTTATTTTGTTTTTGATTTGATTGTTCTTATTTCATTTAATTACATTATAGAATATAGATTATTTACAAAAATTAGAAAAATTAATTTTATTTATTTACAAGACTAAATAAATATATAAGAGTGGTTTATATACATGGTGAAGGTGATGTTTTTGTTTCCTTTTTAATTTTTATATTTTTATCTTTTGTTTTAATATTTATAAATATATACAAATATTTACAAGCATATTTTTGGTGAGGAAAATATCTTTATTTATTTACATAAATATTTACACATGAGCCCCTATCTCCCTCTACTTTGGTTTTTATGCGGTCAGGCCCATGCTGAGCCCTCCCTTGGGTTAGGTTGCTCAATATTTATTCTAAATATTTCCCTCTTTTTCTTTTTTTTAATCTTTATTCTTTTATTTTTGCATAAAAACATGCTAATTATAGGTTTTTACACAATGCATGCTTTTGGTAATTATTCCTATTTACACATATCTACATGTATTTGCAAAGGTTTTTGTAGCTAAAATATAAGAATAAAGAGTGATGAATGAGTATTCATCACTCCCCTATACTTAACTTTGCTAGTCCCTTAGCAAACACTTATTTGAAAAAGAAGTGAAAAAGAAAGAAAGAAAAAGAAAAAGAGGATGTACATGGATCAAGGTTGATTATTAAACTTGCCTTCATTAAATTGGGGTATGGAGCTCGATCAGATCTTTGGATTATTAGTGTGTCGGAACCTTATTTGGACTTAAGTCTAAAACTCAACAGCCTCTGAGTTCCACTAATCTATAACCAAGACTCCTCAATGCTCCAGGTCAGAACAAGTCATCAATCACAAACCCTGAAGACCATGAATCTTTTCTTGTCCTGTGAATGTGAGGTCTAAGCTCTCCACCTCAGAAATGGCAACTTGACAACCCTCCCCAACAAGGTAACTCTATGACCTCAATCTGGCCACTCTTTCCTCGAGGAGCGGGGTATTCCTTTCTAAGTTCAAGTTCAACCGGCTCAAGAAGAGGAGGAAGAAGAGAATGGGTCAAGGCCAGTGTAGCCAAGTACCCTTGGGAGCTTGACCAGTGTAGCCAAGTCTCCCTGCTGCAAGCTACATCAGGTGGATCATGAAACTCAAGCTTTGCTTATTGCACTCTATATACATACTCCGGTGGGATTATCATTTTCTATCAGACCCACCACTTTTTTGGAGTTATTTTCTTTTTCCACATTTTTTTTCAAGTGCATCTGTACAACATATACATGTGCAGCATATATACAAGAATTTTTCCTCTTGAGCCAGTAGACTATCCCTCTTTTGAAGCTTTATTGCAACCCACAACTCCCGTTGTTAGACCTCATGGCAACCAGACCAAGTTGAGACACACTTCCTTCACTAAAAGAAGAAGAGAGGTTCCGCCTAGAAGTACTACCCTCATATGCTACCCCAAGTCAAGGAAGACTGCCTCCTCACCATCTCATCGTAGAGAGCTCGATGCATAGTGCTGGTGTCCAAGTAAAGTCATAATCTATATGAGTCATGTGTTGTTGTTAAGTGCTCTACTTAGGCTCATTGAGATGACATGTGATCATAGCCTAGTGGACTCAAAGAATTAAGTACCATGGACCTGAAAAGCCTTAAACCTAAGCCCTATAAGGTTCCTCTTAGAAGTTAGGTGGATTAAGATCTTAATCAAGCTCCATTTCTCAATTTGATTCCAGGCTAGTTTAAATGTCAACTATCATCCAAAAAACTATATACATATGTACAAAAAGATGCTTATTTACACAAATTTTACAATCATGCAAAATTTTTGAAAAATGTTTTGAAATCATGAATGGGTGATGCATGAAGTGCAAGTTTTGCAAAAAGATATTTACACACATTAACACAAGATTTTTGCAAACTTTTGATTTTCAAAACATTTTGGAAAAATTTTGTACTAGCTATTTATGTGCAAATAAAAGAATGTTTATGTACATGAAAATTTTTTAATTTTTGTGATTTTTAGCCATTTTATTTATTAACACACTCACACAAAGTACGAGTTATGGCTAAAGTATATATGAAATATATACACACCCCCCTATACTTAGCTCGAACGATGTCCTCAGAGTCAAGAGCGATGAAGAACACATAACTCGTGCTAGGTATAGGGAAGTGAAAAGAAGGGCTATATACAAAGAAGAATGAGTGAAAAAGTCAAGAGGGTCTCGGGTCTTCCCCCTATACTTAGGATTAAATAATCCTAAGTATAGCAGGCTGTACACTAAGGGGAAAACCAAGTGGAGAATGTACAGGGTCTACCCCCCCTATACTTAGGGTGAAAGATCCCTAAGTATAGGCAGCAAAACAGGGGTAGGCAGAAACAAAAGAAATACCCAAACGGTCTCACATCCCCCCTATACTTAGGGTAAAGTGCACCCTAAGTATAACATAATCAAAAGATGAAGAAAGGGATGTGGGACTAAAGAATGTAGTGATATGGACATCTGGATCTATACAAGGCAGAAGATCAGTGAAACTCAGGCGTGAGATGCATTAGATGTGAGTCAAAGACCACATCTCACGCAAAATGAATAGGGGCAAGATCAGCGACCCGCGGCTCATGATCTAGAAATGGTTTGAGCCGCTGGCCGTTCACTCGAAAGGTACTCTCAGAAGACAACTCAGATATATCAATGCTACCGTTGTCGTGTACCTTTCTGACCAAGTAGGGTCCCTTCCATTTTCTTTGTAGCTTCCCTGGAAATAAACGTAGCCTCGCATCAAACAGCCATACTCTCTGTCCAATCTCAAAATGCTTGTGGCTGATATGAGAATCATGCCACTCCTTCACTCTCTCCTTATACTGTAGGCTGTTTGAGAAAGCTGTATCTCTAAGCTCCTCCAGGGCGGCTAACTCTGCCCTCCTCTGGTCTCCCATACCATCTGGATCCATAAGAATATCTGTAACTGCCCAAAGTGACTTGTGCCTCAGCTCAACAGGTAAATGGCACGGCTTGCCATATACGAGGCGAAAGAGAGATGTGCCCAATGGTGTCTTGAAAGACGTCCTATATGCCCACAAGACCGAGTCCAAAAGCTGTGACCAATCCTTTCGGTCAGGGCGGACGTCTTTCTGCAGTATAGTCTTGATCTCCCTATTCGACACCTCGGCTAGACCATTCGTCTGTGTATGGTAAGGTGTGGCAACACGATGGTCTATACCGAACTCGCTAGCAAGGGCCTTCACCTGGTCGTTGATGAAATGAGACCTCCCATCAGAAATCAGAACTCGTGGAACCCCGAACCGCGTGATGATGTGCTTCCTCAAAAATCTGCAAACTGTCCTCGCATCAGCGGCTCGGGCGGGGATAGCCTCTACCCAACGACTAACATAATCTACGGCCAACAGAATGTACTCAAATCCCTGACTCTTAGGGAATGGACCCATGAAATCGATGCCCCATGCATCAAAAACCTCACAGAAGTGAATGGGCTGCATCGGCATCATATCACGCTGTCCACAAGTGCCCATCCTCTGACAGTCAGTACACCTCTTCACGAACTCATCAGAGTCCTTGAAGAGGGTAGTCCACCACAAGCCGGATTGGAGCACCTTCTGTGTCGTTCTCCTCCCAGAATGATGTCCTCCTGCCTCAAGCTTGTGGCAGTAAGTGAGGACGCTATGGTGTTCCTCCTGAGGAATACACCGACGCCAGACGCTATCCCCTCCTTCGTGGTAAAGGATGGGATCCTCCCAATGGTAGGACTTGGCCTTCGCAAGGAAGGTCTCAAGCCTCTTCCTGGGCCAATCTTGTGGGACTTTCCCAGCAACGAGAAAGTTCACAATATCGGCATACCATGGGAGTGAGGCGATAGCAAGGATCGCCTCATCTGGGAAGGTATCACGAATGAGATCAATCTGCTCAGACTCCTCAGGCTGCTCTAAACGGGAGAGATGATCTGCCACCACATTCTTGACTCCAGGCTTATCCTTGATCTCAATGTCGAACTCCTGGAGTAGAAGGATCCATCTAGTGAGTCTGGCCTTGGCATCCTTCTTTGCCATGAGGTACTTGATGGCGGTGTGATCTGTGTACAAAGTCACTCTAGATCCAATGATATAAGATCGAAACTTATCTAGGGCGAACACTACGGCTAGCATCTCCTTCTCTGTGACCGTATAATTCCGCTGAGCGGAATCCAATGTGCGGCTAGCGTAGTGAATGGCAAATGGAACTCCATCCCTCCTCTGTCCCAGCACAGCCCCTACGACAAAATCGGAGGCATCCGTCATGATCTCGAATGGTAGAGACCAATCAGGCGGCTGGAGGACAGGAGCCTCAATCACACACTGCTGGAGAGTCGCAAAGGACGAAAGACACTTGTCATCGACAAGGAACTCGGTGTCTTTCATCAAGAGGTCAGTCAACGGCCGGGCAATCCTGCTGAAATCCTGAATAAATCTCTTATAAAATCCAACGTGCCCCAGAAATGACCGTAGCTGCCTCAAATTGGACGGCGGTGCGAGTTTTCTAATGACATCAACCTTGGCCGGATCCACCTCCATGCCCCTGTTGGAGATGATGTGGCCAAGCACCGTCCCTTGAGTCACCATGAAGTGACTCTTCTCCCAAGATAGAACCAAATGGAACTCAATACATCGCTGGAGTACTTGGTCTAGGCAGTCAAGGCAGGAGTCGAATCCATCGCCGTAGACCGAGAAATCGTCCATGAAGACCTCCAAACACTCCCCTACCATGTCTGAAAAGATCGACAGCATGCACCTCTGAAAAGTCGCAGGGGCATTGCATATCCCGAATGGCATGCGTCGAAAGGCATATGTACCAAAGGGACAGGTAAAGGTGGTCTTCTCCTGATCCTCAGGAGCGATGGCCACCTGGTTGTAGCCCGAGTACCCATCCAGGAAGCAATAATGGCTCTTCCCTGCCAGTCTCTCAATGATCTGGTCAATAAAAGGCAGGGGGAAATGGTCCTTCTTGGTGGCCTGGTTGAGTCTCCTGTAGTCAACACAGACCCTCCAAGAGGTGGGTACTCGTGTAGCAATCTCCTCTCCCGACTCACTGATCACAGTCGTGATGCCCGTCTTCTTGGGCACCACATGCAAGGGGCTGACCCACTTGGAGTCGGAAATGGGATAAATAAAATCTGCACTCCACCATTTTGATATTTCCCTCATCACGACCTCTCTCAGGTTGGGGTTCAGCCGCCGCTGGAACTCACGCGACGGCTTCGCCCCCTCCTCGAGATAGATATGGTGGGAGCACACTGATGGACTAATCCCATGGAGATCTGCTACGCTCCATCTGATTGCTTTGCGGTTCTTTTCAAGAACCCCCATCAAACGGGATTCTTGCTCTCCTGTCAGATCGGCGAAGATGATGACTGGATACATCTCAGGTTCGCCCGCAAGGAACCGATACTTCAGCGAAGTAGGGAGCGACTTCAGCTCTGGACAGCTAGGCGCTGGCAAATCTGGCTGCGGAAGGAAATGTGTCAATGCTTCTAAGTCTGCCAAATCTGCCTGGGAGAAAGAAAGCGAACTCTCGCAAACTGGATCTGGAGAAGGCTGCTCGACTGTGCTGTCTCTGATCTGCTCTGCATCTACCTCCTCCTCATCTGTAGGCTCAGGTGGACTCAAGTCTGGCATATGATCATCACAATCTGCCCAATCAGACTCTGAATCCGAGGGATCTGCATCAAATACGGTGGCATCAGTACCACCGTAACACAAGGTGGCCTCAGCACCACCATCACTGAAAACCGTGTCGCGGTCGAGAACCGGCTCTGCTGCCTCTGTGGTATCCTGAACCAGGGCTGTGCTCTCCAGACTCTCCTCTGCTATCATCTCGGCATCAGCTGTGTCTGAAAATGAGAGGATGGCCTGTGTTGCAGGATCTGCCCATGCTGCCTCATCATCTGTGATCACAAAATCACAGTCCTGGTGGATGTCTGGCTCTGCATCTGTCAGCTGCTCTGAATCTGTGCTAGCCTCTGAGCGTGCTCTCTCTCTGGCTCTGTAGTCCTCGACCGTCTCTATTTGTACACTTTCGCCCTCAACGCGAAAGTATACCTTCCCGCTATCATGATCAGTCATCGCCTTGGCTGTGGCCAAGAACGGACGACCGAGGATGATGGGGGTATCGACCACTGAATCAGGGATCTCCATGTCCAACACTACGAAGTCCACGGGGAATTTCAGGCCCTGAATCGTGACGATAACGTCTCGCAACAACCCCTTCGGCCTCTTGACAGATCGATCAGCAAACTGAAGGACTGTCATGCTCTGTCGAAGAGTGCCCAACTCGAAGCGGTCGAGAAGGGCTATCGGAAGTAGGTTGATCGACGATCCGCTATCTAATAGAGTCCGGTCGAACCTCTGCTCACTAATCTGGCATCTGACATACGGGGCCCCTGAATCTGGCCTCTTGGCTGGCAGACGGTTCTGGATCGCGAAACACGTGGCTTTCGTCAGCACATGAATCTCAGAAGTGTGGTTCCTCCTCCTCCTCCTGACTGTGGTCCTGTCTCTCAAAGATCGCTGAAGAAGGGGGATGTGCTGCAAAGCCTCCTGGAGGGTCAGCTGGATGTGAAATATGTCGATCATGCTCTGGCTGAATTCCTCCTGCTCTCTCTTTTTTGGGTCTTTTTCTTTTTTCTTCCCCTTCCCCATCTGAAGGGCTCTAGGGAAGGGGATCACAGGGTCCTTCGCAGATGAAGGACTAGGAAAAGGCCTAGACGGCTCGACGGCCGGATCCGCACATACATCAAGCACCACAGTGGGACCAGAAGAAACTAAACCTTTTCCTTTATTCACAACAGTGTTCTGAGATACATCCACCCGAGGAAAGACAACATCTCTATCAAAACAAACACCGGTGGCCTCAGTACCACCTCGGGCTGGCTCTGCAACTGGACGACTCGCGGTCTCAATACCGCGGGCTGGCTCGGCTATACTGGTGGCGTCAGTACCACCTCCTCGAACTGGTGAAGCGGCGGCCTCAGTACCGCCGGTGGAATCAGCATCCTTGGTGGCGTCAGTACCACCGTCATCATCTGCGGCCTCAGAACCGCTCTCCTCCTCCTCATCTGGCGCCCTGGGTGGCTCCTCTCGTCGTCGCTCAGATGAGGCACCGCCTGCTGGTGCTCTACTGCTCCTAAGTGTAACAAAATCAGCATCAAATAGATCCGAAGACATATCATCAAATGGGTCACTAGGAGTGGCATGCTCAGTGGAAACTACCTGCTCAGATTTCCTCTTCAGGTTGTTCGAATTCAGCTCGATCTGTGCAGGAATGGCGGCCTTCCCTCTCAGAAGGTCCCGCATCTCCTGGCGAAACTCGTCCATCTCCCGTCGAAAGGTAGCCTGCTGGTCCGTGAGGAGGCGTGCTATGTCATCCAAGGCGGGCTCTCATGGGAGCCCGACGGGTAGCCTCTCTGGTGACGAGGCTGCTGGAACTGCTGCTGGTGCTGCTGAGAGGGGTAGGAGGAAGGATGCTGCTGGTATGCTGGGTGAGCCTGCTGCTCACGTCTCCAAGACTGTCCCTGCTGCTGATAGGGACGAGGAACGAAGGACAAAGGCTGGTGTGACTGGTATGCTGGGGGCTGCTGCTGCGGCTGGTGGTCTCTCTGCTGGCCATATTGCCCTCCCTGACCGGATGACTGCTGCTGGGGCTGGGCACCTCCACTCCCCCACCTGAATCCGAGATGGTCTCGTCGGATCCCAGGCTGGGGGCGGTCATACCAAATCCCGTTGACATCCATCAACAGCTCTGCATCGTAGGGGGCTGGCGGGAGTACTGCCAGAGACTGATCCGGCTGGTATACCACCATCTGCATGTCTGGAGATGGTGGGGACTGGTAAGAGGGATGCTGCTGGTTCGGCTCCGCCTGTACAAGGTGAACCTGTCTAGGCTGTTGAAAGGTGCTAGAGCGCTGGGACGAGCTGCTGCTGCCGCCGGTGTCGCCTCGCGACTGAAGACGGGGCTGTGAAGCCGTCTGTGCCTCCTGGAGACACATGAGCTGGGTCTTCGTGTCGCTCAGAGTCTGTGCCATCTGTTCCATCTGCGTGATGCTCTGGCACTGCTTCTTCTCTATCAGCTCCATGTGGTCCAACTTCTCGCTGACGATACCCATGTCTGCAGCGGACGACTCTGCCTGTGCTGCTGCGACTGCGGACGAGCTGGATGGACCGTCATCGACCCGTGCTATCCGCTGGTACTGCACGGGTCCCTGCTGCTGTTGGGGTCTCTGTGTGTACAATCGGGTCTGGGACATCACCATGTAATTCTCGGCCATCTCCTCGTAGATGGCCCAGACCTGGTCGTGGTCCTTGGCGAAATAGGACCCGCCGCAAGAAGCATTCACCAGGCCCTGGAGCTCTGGTGTCAACCCGCTGAAGAAGCTCTGAACAAGGTTCAGCTTCGAGATGTCGTGGTACGGGCATCTGTCGGTGAGCTCTCGGAAGCTCTCCCATGCCTCTTGGAATTGCTCATTGGGGAGCATGGAGAAGTTGCTGATCAGGGCCCTCGCTGCATTCGTCCGCCCGAGTGGATAGTACTTGTTCAAATACTCGGTGCGGAGCTGCTCCCAGGTGTAAACAAACCTCCCCAAATGCTTCAGCCAGGTGGCTGCTCTGTCTGCTAAGGAGAAGGGGAAGGCAATCATCCTGATCGTGTCCTGGTCCACCTGACGGTCGTGGACAGTCCTGCATATCATCAAGAACTCCTGGAGGTGGAGATGGGGCTCCTCTGTCGCGAGTCCGTGGAAGCGGGGGAGTAGCTGCAAAGTGTTCGGGGGGAACTTGAAGTCCCCCACGATCGCTGTAAGTACTACCCAGTGGTGCGTCAGCGTCGATCCGGGGTTGTGTAACTCCCGCATCGGTCTCGGTGGTCCTCCGGCCGCTCCTGCGGCGGCTGCCGCTGCTGCGGCGGCTGCTGCGGCTGCTGCATCCGCATCATCTGGGATCCTCGGTCCCTCTCTCCTCTGCTCTCGCTCTGCTCTCTCTGCTCGCATCTGCTCCATCTCTCTCCTCATGTCGATCATGAAAGCTCCCTGATCCCTCAGCTGCTGCTGAACGGTCTTTAACGAGGCGATCAGGGTGGAGTTGATCGCTCCCTGGTCTAATACGAAACGCTCAGGCTGACAGGAACGATCCTCAGAACTGCCGGCCATGACGTCTGCAAAATCAAATGAGCCCAACTTAGGTGTTGTCAAATCCATCAATCTCTCCTCGGGCTCATGTCGCTCAGGTCCGAAAGAAAGGGGGTCGAGTGGGAACAGGGCGGAGTCGTACTCGGGCTCGGAGAGCTGGTCTTGGCTCGCGCGGGCCAACCTAGATGATTAGGTAGACGCGCCCGAAAGCGGTGCAGCCAGAGGCTGCCTAAGAGAGCGTCTACCCATCATCTTGATCTGGCGAGTAGGGTGGATGAGATCTGGAGAAACTATGATCACAATGCAAACCCCCGGTTCACCAACGCAACGCGAGCTGAAGACCGTGAAAGTTCGGTCAAATTATCTTGTCAATTTTTATTAGGTGAACACACAAGATATCAGAGCGCTTACGTGACCTGTTAGGATACTCGATGCTACCCCAACCGACTGGCCCGTACGGAAGAGTCGGTAATCAGTCGAGACTAGCACCGGAGGGCTCTACCTAGGGTGCGGGTCACTCTCTCACGCATCCAAACCATACAATGAGGGGGTTGCTCTCCCCAAGACAAATTTTTTATGGTGAGTGTCTTTTAGGATCAATAGTGTTAACCAGACCCAATTTTATGATTTTTCTTTTTAATATTTTTCAAATAAAAACAAACGGCCTAATGAATTTTTCGGTTCTCCTGGTTATTTAGTCCAAAACAGGGGGGAGAAGACGAAAAAGCCGATGCGCGATGAAATCAATGATGCATGCTGAGTAAGAAATGCGTACCTTGTCTCCATCACTCTACATGCAAGTGATCCGCGCAGAATTTAAAGACTGAAAAGTAAACTACCTATATGATGCAACGGGAAAAACCGAGTCCTAGACGAGCAACTTCTACATGCAGAACCGTCTAATCGGTCACCGACCTCCAAGCCAAAGGGTCCGGTCTTGGCCCACTCCTCCTCTGCCCGACAAATCGGGGGTAGGAGAAAGCGCTTTACAGGGTGAGCTGCGGCACGTAGGCTACGAAGGAGATGAGTCGATTATTTTTATTAATTGATTATTAGTGAGTCCAATTAACGCACTATAGGAACAGGCAAATAGTTAAGTGTGGGGACCCTACTAATTATGGCACAAGCAAGAGAAATTCCTAAGTCTAGGGGCTCGATGAAAACCGCGTAAACACCGGAAAAGGTAGTAAGAAAAGAAAAGAAAACCGTGAGAAAAGCCGCGAAAAACTCCTAAGGGTCCCCCGAGCACACCGGTGCTCGGCGAAACAGACCCGCTAAGTGTTCAAGCAATGTCCAAGTCCAGTCTGAGAGTTCCTGTATTATTACAATAATAATAATAAAAATAAAACCTAATCTAACCTCACCCACTCAACTCTCTCTCTCTCTCGCTCTCTCCTGCGGCTTCGTAGAGAAGGAAGCCGCCTCCAAGTTCCTCGGTTGCACAGGCTCCTCGAAAGTCGCCTCCACGGTCCTCGGGCCCTCGCAAGAGACAGAGACAAGTGGTCAGACCAAAGTGATCAAATAAAATTAAAAAAAAACAATAAATGAAACTGAAAATGAGGGTATATATGCAAAAATATAAAGTAAAATAAACACTCAAAATAAAACAAAAATAAAAATAAAAGAAAAAGAAAATAAAACAAACAAAAAATAAAACAAAAGTAAAATAAAAACAAAAGCTGCGAAAAAGCCGCGAGCTCTGAAAGAGCCGTGAAAAGCCGCGAAAACAAAAACTAAAATAAAAGGAAAACTACTAAGCCGTGCTCCCCGGCAACGACGCCATTCTGATGACACGCCTTGAGCACTCAGGTAAAAGGTACTAAATAGGTCGTTGCGACCCAAGCGATCAGACTATGTCAATCAAGAAAAATGAACCACTCAGAATAGATAGAATCTCTCAAAACACGAAATAACGGTCCTGATATTGGATTAACCTGGTATAGCGACCAGGGTCGAACTCAAGTAGCACGGGTTGGCCTCTCGACCAACGAAGTAGTAAAAAGAAATAAAATAAAAGAAGAAACTATTTTTAGTGGTTTTTAATTTATGTTATATTTTTTTGGATTTTTAATGTATTAAGAAAATAAGAAAAACAAGGAAACACACACTTCAACAATTTATTTAAAGCACTAAAAATCAACCAAAAATTCAAACAAAAATATTTTTATGTGTTTTATAATTTTTAGTGTTTTTGGTGAATTTTTGAGAATTTTCTGATGTTTATTTAATTTTCTAAAAATCAAACAGTAGCTAGAATAAATGGTACTGTCCAGCCTTGCCAAAAAGCCCTAGATAAAATATCTAAGAGCCCCAAAATGTCCGGGAGGTAATTTTCCTGTAGAGAAGACAAAATGAGGAAAATTTAGGCACCAATTTTATTATGTTTGGATTTTTAATTTAATTATTAGAATTTTTATAAGTTTTTATGTATTTTTCAATTTTTAGTGGTTTTCAGTAATGAAAAATAGCCAAAATTGGCTAGAAAATCAAACCAACAAGACAAACAGTGGGTAATTTTTATAGGATTTTTAGATGAGTTTTGATATTTTTTTAGGGTTTTTAAAGGTAGACAGTAGCAAAATTAAGGGTTTTTGATTTTTTAAAAATATCAAATGAAATAAAAAATGTCCTAAAAAATCCACGAAAATTTTACACCATGGCAGGAGCCATGTGTCCAATTTTCCTTGGATTTGGAGGTGTTTTGCTATTTTATTCAAAAATAAAGAAGGGGCACTATGCACAGGGACCAAACTGCAAATACCCAATAGCCTGGGGGGTCTGGTGCAATTTACCCAGCAAAACACGCGCCACGCGCATGCCTGGGGCACTCAGGGACCCAAATGCAAAGAAAATAAGTCCCGAGGACTTATTGGTAACAGGTACCAAAAGTCCAAGGGCTTATCTGCAAAATACCCATAGATATCACGCACATGTAGAAATATATCACGCACAGGGGTATAAATGCAAATAGATAAAAACTTTCATTCATTCAAGAACAACCAGAACTACAGGGGCCTCTATTGCAAATAAACCAGACAAACACGTGACGAAGCACGTGGCATACAACGCACAGGGGTATATAAGCAAATAAAATAAAGTACGGGGTCCACTATGCAAATAACCCTAAAACTAAACAACTGAATTCAATATTTACAGGACTAAAACAAAATGAAAGAAAAGACGGGGCCTAAGGGTAAATTACCCTTTATTAAGCGGACTGCTGGATACGCGCCACGTGGAGGATCGGATGGTGGCTAACAGTGGGCGCTCCAGATGTCGCCTCCTCAGATCGGACGATGATGGTTGCTCAGGAGATGGACGGCTCGGATTGAAACTGGAGCGGGAGGGGCGATCGAATGGCGTCTCGAGGTCGTGGAAGAACAGGTGGCCGGCGAACTTCGCCGGCCCAGTGCGAGCGCCTCCGACCTCCTCGCGGGGCGCTGAGGATCTAAGAAGGTCCGGCGTGAGCCTCCGCGTCGAGTATGGGTCTCCGATGACCCAGTCGAGCTCCGAGGAGCTCGAACGAGGTCGGCGGAGCTGAGCCTCCTGGCTGGAAGACGAAGGACCTCAGATGGCCGTCGCTTGACCTGAAAAGCAAACCAGAAGACTCGCGGGTCAAGGGAAAACTGCCTTGACCCGGTTAGGCGAGGTGACGGTGGTCTGTGGGTCGCAGCGGACGAGCTCCGACGAAGGGAGGACGGTGAAGCTCGACTCCCAGCTCCTGTGCGAGCTGGGTTGGATGGGAACGTGGAGAAGGTGCGCGGGAGGAAGGCGAGGGCTATGGCGATGCCCGATGATCAGATGGTGGTCGGAAGCGATGGGAATCGAAGATGAACGGCGGCGGCGCGATTTGGGGGTAAATGGAAATCAGAGAAAAAGATAAGCTATCGGAACTACCTGGGTGGTCGGAGAGACTGGGGAGGAGCTGGGGAAGCTCCTGGTCGTCGCCTCGAGGAGCGTCTCCCTCCGAGGCTCAAGCTCCAGATGATGGCGGAGCGACGGCGGCGTAGCTCGCCGGATCGATGGCCAAGCTCCCTCTCCTCGCTTCGACAGGCTCGGACGCAAGCTGTCACTCTTGCGCACTCACTAGATCTCACTGGGGGTGGAGACAAGTGACCAAAGATGCCGAAATGAGGTGGCGGAGCTCGAGCTAAATATGGGCGAGGGTCCGGGAAGATGAGGTCGGGTAGGGCGTGGAAGCACGCGGATCCCGAGGGTGCAGCTCCGGCGAGGGTGTCGGGTGAATCGCGAAGAAGTCGGACCCGGGGTTTGGGTGAATGGGATCCGGGTTTAATCGCTAAAAATCCGAGAAGCGGGCTTACCCGCTAAGAACCGTGCAAAGTGGTCCTGGGGGGGGGGGTAGTTGACCGGGCGGTCAACATCCCCAGGACCCAATAGAAATCAGCCACGTGGCTGGATCTTGGAGTGAAAATTAAGGGTAGCTAGGGGCTGATTTAGCATAAACTCAAAACACAAAATATTTTTCTTTTATTTTTTTTCTATTTTTTAGTGATTTTTAATTAATTTTTAGAAATAAAACTAAGGTATATACATAGTATGTACTATATAGGTATATGTACACTATTAGGGTTTTTTATTTTTGATTTTTAAATTATTATTTTTGTATAATTTTATCCCTACTTTATATTTTATTTATTTTCATTATAAAATAAGAAATAAAAAGGTATTTTTATTTTATTTTTATTATTTATATACATAGGTAAAATAAATATGTATGTACATTTATATACATGGTATATGTACAATGTATTTTTGTATTTTTAATCTTGTTATTTTTATTTTGTTTTTGATTTGATTGTTCTTATTTTATTTATTTACATTATAGAATATAGATTATTTACAAAAATTAGAAAAGTTAATTTTATTTATTTACAAGACTAAATAAATATATAAGAGTGGTTTATATACATGGTGAAGGTGATGTTTTTGTTTCCTTTTTAATTTTATATTTTTATCTTTTGTTTTAATATTTATAAATATGTACAAATATTTACAAGCATATTTTTGGTGAGGAAAATATCTTTATTTATTTACATAAATATTTACACATGAGCCCCTATCTCCCTCTACTTTGGTTTTTATGCGGTCAGGCCCATGCTGAGCCCTCCCTTGGGTTAGGTTGCTCAATATTTATTCTAAATATTTCCCTCTTTTTCTTTTTTTTAATCTTTATTCTTTTATTTTTGCACAAAAACATGCTAATTATAGGTTTTTACACAATGCATGCTTTTGGTAATTATTCCTATTTACACATATCTACATGTATTTGCAAAGGTTTATGTAGCTAAATATAAGAATAAAGAGTGATGAATGAGTATTCATCAAATTCCAACGCCAGTCGAATCCAAACCTTTGAGAGGTTGTAATGAACAAAATCACGAAATAGTGTGATGCAGGATTCATATATCCCATCTCCGACTCAAAATGGGTGAGCCCCCTGCATGTTGTGCCCAAAAAGTTGGGAATTACCATGGTCAAGAATGACAAAAGAGAGGAGATTGCAATTAGAGTTCCGACATCATGGCGCGTCTGTATAGATTACCGACATCTGAATTTAGTGACCAAGAAAGATCATTTCCCACTTCCCTTCATCGACTAGATAGTAGAAAAATTGTCCGCGAAGGAATATTTCTATTTCTTGGATGGATACACTGCTTACAATCAGGTCACCATTGCTCCTGAAGATCATGAGAACACTATGTTCACTTGTCCGTTTGGGACATATGCCTTCCGCAGAATGCCGCTCGGGTTGTCCAATGCTCCAGCGATGTTCCAGCAATGCATGTTGGCAGTATTTGTAGATATGGTTGGAAGTTTTCTCGAGGTCTTCATGGATGACTTCTCGGTCTATGGAGGCAACTTTGATCAGTGCTTATCTTATCTGGACCAAGTTATGAAAAGAAATTTTGAAGTGAACCTTGTGCTCTCGTGGGAAAAGAGCCATTCATGGTGATAGAAGGTATTGTACTCGGCCATGTCATCTGAAAGCATGGCATGGATGTGGATCCTACGAAAGTGGAGGTGATTTCAAAACTAGAGCCACCTACAAATTTGAAGCAGATTAGATAATTATTAGTGCACATCGATTTCTACCAACGATTCATCAAGGATTTCAGCAAAATCGCTCGATCCTTAATCGAGCTTCTAGGCAAGGAGGCATAATTTATTACTCCAGGACTTTACATAGTTGAAAGAAATAATCACTCATGCCCCTATCCTTCAACCACCAGATTGGTCTCTACCATTTGAGATCATGACTGATGCCTCTAATTATGTTATTGGGGTAGTTTTAGGATAAAGGAGAGATCATATTCCATTGTTATTCACTATGCCAGCAGAACTCTTGATGAAGCACAAAGAAATTACACTATCAATGAAAAAGAGATGCTAGCAGTAGTATTTTCCCTAGAGAAATTCAAATCCCATTTGCTTATATCCAAGGTTATAGTATATACAGATCACTTGGCCATCAAGTATATACAGGACAAGAAGGATGCCAAACCACGATTAATCAGATGGATCCTTCTCCTCTAGGAATTTGACCTTGAAATTCGCGATAAACCTGAAGTCAAAAATGTGGTGGCTGATCACTTGTCAAGATTGCCAGAGCTAGACCCTCTTGAGCAGAACCTATCGCCGATCACTGAGACTTTTCCAGATGAAGCCAGCTTATAAGTCAACTCGCTCCCCTTGTTCACCAATATTGTGAACTATCTTGTATCTAAAAAAATTCCACAAGATTGGCCTAAGTTGAAAAGAGACAAGTTCTTGTCAGACATTCATTTCTACCAGTGGGAGGATCCATTTCTTTTTCGAGAGGGGGCAGACTGCATCTGGAGAAGATGCATTCCTCAGGAGGAAGTGCACAGTGTCCTCGAGCATTGTAACTCCAGAGAATCGGGAGGACACGACTCTTGAAGAAGAACGGTAGCGAAAGTCCTACAATGCAGCCTTTGGTGGCCGACTCTATTCAAAGACGCATAAAACTTTGTCACATTGCACTGACTGCAGAGACTGGCGACACCATTGGAATGAGAGACACGATGCCTCTGAAGTACATTCAGATTTCTAACGTGTTTGATGCGTGGGGCATTGACTTCCCGGGTGCGTTCCCTAACAGACAGGGATTTGAGTATATTCTTCTTGATGTCGATTATGTAAGTCGTTGGGTGGAGGCTATCCCAACCTACACTGCGGACAGTCGTACCGTCTGCCGGTTTCTACGAGATCACATCATTGCAAGATTCGGGATCCCCAAAATATTAATATCTGATTGGGGTAACCACTTCGTCAACAGAGAGGTGAAAAAGCCGACACAAGAATTCTGTATAAAACATCATGTCACCTCTACGTACCACCCACAGTCCAATGGCCTGGATGAATGTTCAAATAGGCAGATAAAGATAATCTTATAGAAACTCGTACGCTCTGACTGGAAGAATTGGTCACAGGAGTTGGCTGTCCAAGTCACCGTTAGGAATGTCTCCCTATTGCCTAGTAGACACATACAAATATTTCTTTATCTAGGTATGCCACCAACCAACATATGCTGTCTCGATTGCAAATTTTCTCAAAAGCATAATCATTTCAATCGACTAACTGGGCCTTTAAATGTGTTTTGGATGAAAGATTGAGTTAGAAATTTCCATTCTACGTCGAAGCTGTGGTTGCAGTATAACCTCATTAGAATAAGAAGGAAGAATCCACCAACGTGGATTGGTGATTCGAATGAAGTAAAATATTAAACACTCCATATCTCTCATCCGAACGATTCTATATTTTGTTCGACATCATCTGGAGCTTTCATGTTTACTCTCGTTGGCATTTAAAATGAGAAAAGCCCTTTCTGGAATAAAATATTACACTCACAGAAACCCCAACAAAGTCCTACTGACTCGTTCGCGATATCACTGTAAATCTCCGTTTGCATTCCTGAAGGTTCTCGGTGTGATCAGACGCTTCCACCACAAGCAAAGGAAGCTACGAGATTCCAAGATTTACCATCGGCTCTCCATTTTGAATCCACTGGAACTTCGAGCAGCCACAAAAATAGAAGCTTGTCGAAGTCTCCCGAGCAACTTAGACTTCACGAGACAAAATGAGATGTTCTAGAGAGGAAAAGAGAAATCGGATACTCCAGAAGAATTTTGCTGCATTTTTCAAAGAAATTCTTTCGAAACCCGTTCTCTTGCATGGTAGGAGATTTTCTGAATTTGTCATGTATTAATTTATTGCGTGTTACTTGATTCCTGAGAAATTAATTGCTTCTCGAAGTCGGAACCTCATTAATTTCTTTCTTGTACGAGAACTGTCATGACATTTCGCTTCTTTTGCTTGGGTACACAAGTTAAGAAAACACTGTCGCATTCTTTTGACTTTTTTCATCATTGATAATATACCATCACCAGTTTGCCGTTGTCTGCAACATCGAACCCCCGCAGCATCTGGTAAGGGTAAAAAATATAATAAAATAATTTCTACGCTACATCTATGACAATATTTTGATGCTGGGGTAAATTGGTAAAAAAAATATAACTTTTTCAAGGGGTAATGTGATGGGTAAGTTTGTTTGTTTTTGTTGTTTGGATGGTGGGTATTTGTTGAGAGGCATGGATTTTATGCTACCTTTATTTTAGTTTCCAAGAATTTTTGGTTTTGATTATTTTTTAGTTCTTTTATAATAAGATGTGATAGTATAATATCTTTTGCTTAACTATAAGAGAGAGAAATATGATATTAATGTACATTTGATTGGAATAAGCGACAGCGGTATTTGTGTGGATTTGATTCAAAGAAGAGAGAAAGAAATGAATATTGATGGAAATTTTATTAAACGAAGAGATATTGTTGGTAGGGGTTCACGACTGGGATAAAAGATTTGAAGAAGGTAATCGATAGTTTCAACTATTAAACAATTGTAAAAAACAAATTACAACGAAATTGTTGGGAGACGGGCAACAAGTTGCGCCACCAATTTCTTTTGGATGGCAAATCTAATTCTTTGGAACACAACTTCTATAGACCTGGGAACCATAACATTACTATGCATAATTTTCTGGACCCTCTTAAGGAGCTCTACAGCTTCAGACGCCAAAAACCCAAATGTATCAAACCTGAAAGGGATGAAGGTATGTTGATTGGCAATACAAGCCTTCTCTTGTTTAGCATATAAATTGAAATTTGTCTATATCTCAACAAATATATTGTTGTTGTGATATTATTTATCTGTTTACAATTTCATGTATTTTATTTCCTTTTGTATATATTATGCAATTTACCCAATCTTTTCATATACGATAACTCGAGGGCTCTCTCATATTGCAATTTATTATTTTCTCTCCACGTGGTACACGAGTGACGGTTCTAGATCGAAGTTTTCATACTTCGTGCCCTATCCCCACCCGCCACCCCCTCCCTCTTGACCTCACCACCACTACCACTAGACTCTGAGGCTAGCGGTACCTCGCACCCCCCTACCCCACACACACAGGCGGTCAGTACCGCTAGTGGTGCCTTCTAGAGCCCTTTGCATTTCTAGGGATATCCCACACCACCTGCACCACCCCTAGGAATATCTTGCATCGCAATGTAGCATTGTCGATGCATCTCGATTACCGCCCAATACCGTTATGCGGCCCACATTAGCATTGAAGGTTGTATAGGGTTCCATTTTGGCCATCGTCGATGTAGATAGGGTGACTTAGGTTTATTTCTGGCCTGATTTTGATCGGTGAAAGTTGATTTAATAATTTGAAATTACCTTTCTAAGCCTAGCACATATCTAGAATTGAAGAGGATAGTTGTAAGAGTCTACACATAGAACCAATCCTATAAATGTTCTTGTAGACTCATTCAAATTGGTCTACAAGCCCCGATCAAGTTCCATTTCAGCATCTTATCAACATGTCAGGCAGCTAGGATGGTATGTTTTATTTGTCTAGTACCTTCAATGGCCCGCTCCAATCATCATGATGGATGACACAAACTATGAGTTATGGTCCATATAGTTTTAACCCTAATTAACATTTTAACAACACCAAAGCCGGCAGATAATACTAGGGAGAATGCTTCTTGGAAACAGGATGCTGGGTACGCACGTATTTGGCTCTCCGATGCTCTCATTGTGAAGATATCCAATGATATCGTGGATCATCTTGCAGTCAAGGTAATGTGGGATATACTGGGGCCACATATGGTCAAGCGAAGAATGAGTTCAAGATTCTTCAAATGCGGTTTGACATCTTCACATCTAATTAGAATTGCCATCCTCTGCATAATTACTAATGTTCACTTTGTGGTATTGATGAATTCCTGATTCTCACTCTTTATTCTTTTATTTTAGCTATTTATCTTGGCAAAGTATCATGTAAATAGATGTAAATACAATAAGTTAGCATTTAGTATGCATGTGTTAAATATATATATATATATATATTTATTTAGCATGTATTTGCGCAAAAATAAAAGAATAAAAGAAAAGAAAAATGAAGGAGGTATTTAGAATAAATATAAAGTGACCCGAACCCCAGAGAAGGTCGAGCATTGACTTGATCGCCAAATAAAACAAGCAGAGAGAGATAGGGCCTACTATATATTGTACATATTATTTGTGTAATTAAATAATTTTTTTAACAAAATAAAAAATATTCTTTTTACCTCCTTGTATATAGTCCTAAAAATAAAACAAAAATCAGAAAGATAGAATAAAAAAAATCCTATCTCCCTTGTACAAAATACATGTATGTATGTCTTATTCTCTATTTATTTTATACTTGTATATAAATAATAAAAAATTAAATAAAAATTATTTTATACTCCAAAAATTATGTTATAAATAAATAAAATATAAAAAATTTGGGTATTTGTGTAAAAAAATATAAAAATAATTGTACAAAATACATAGGTATATTATACCTGTATATAATACATTATACTGTATAAAGATTAATTTATTTATCAAAAAAATAAACAAAAATCACAGAAAAATAGTTTGAAAAAGAACAAATATTTTTCATTTTTTACACTTTTGATTTAAAATCATTTATTATTTTTATTGAATTTGTGAATACATTCGAATTATCTGATTGGTCCATGTCACTTTGTTGACTCGAGTCAACGCCCTCTTCCAGGCTTGACCCGACCTGATATCGTTCTTGGACCGATTTCTCCAAATTCTTCCTGTCAGATCATGCATCCCCTCGCCACGATTCTTTGCATGTGGCCTCTCATTGGATCCAAGACCCTCGCGGATCCCTAGGAAGGCGTGGATCATCCTAGGGTTGTGTGCCTTCGCCCGATTCTTCCTTCCTCCTAGGAACCTTTTAAATCCTCTTATCCACCTCCCAGGATCAATAGCTCGTGTCTCGTGCCTCCTTCATCCCTATCCACCTCCAATTGAGTGGCAGCTTCCTGAGGGTCCCTTCGGATCGAAGCTTGGAGGAGCAGCCACGCTGCTCAATCTCATGGTTGGCATGTGCCTCCGCGATTTGCCTCCCGTCCTTCCACAGCTTGGTCGAGGCCAATACCTCACCAATCACCTCCGCCTGGAGCTCAGGATCACATTCCCTCCTCCAGGTACCCTTTATTCCCTGTCCATTTCCCTATTCGATTCCGTCATTTCATTCACCACCGCCACATGTTCATCCGCTCCAACCAGCTAGTCGAAGCCCTGATATCCACATCCATTCGCTCCGATCGAACCACTAACGCACGCTCCAACTTGCACCATAGCCTGATTACCCTTAGGCTCGTCCCTTACGTCGAGATTAAGAACCTGATCTCCTCTGTCACCTTCACCGAAGATCAAACCTTGCCCCACGTCGCCTCTTTGTGTTTTAGCTCAAATAACTTCGATCGAAACTTCATCTTGAGTCAAGCTTTCCTCTGCAAGTGTTTGCGCGCACTGGGGGTCCATTTCTATCCTCTAGAAGGGTTCGTAGGAGTATCTCCAGGTCACCTTCATCGTCACGCACATCTGGCCGTCAGCTCCTTCATCGGACCCGTTTATTAGACATGGGTGGTTTCCACGATCGTGTTGGGCCCTCCTGATCGATCATCGGAGCCGTGATCCCTTCTGAGGCTATGGTGAAGTTCGCCACAGCCTTGTTCTTTCGGACACCTTCTACTCCGTCGGATCAGCCTTCGACCTCCAGAGCAGATCTCAGCCGCCGATCGTAGCTGCTTTGTGGGTTGTTAGATCTGATACCTGATACATCCGAGCCCCACGTCCCCGACAACACCTAAGGCATTAGACCTGACACAACAGAGGATCTCAGCTTGTTGAAGCCAAAAATCCTACGGTCTTGTGTTCTACACAAGGCGGGAACACAGTCGTAGAGGTGCAAGTATGTGTAGAGTGTCGAACACAGGAAGCAAGCAGGTAGATCGAGGCAATAAATTACACAAAAATGCGACAATGATGCATTTGTCTATATGTGCTATTTTTTATTGGTTTTTAATTTTTATTTTTTTAATTAATATTTTATATTATTATATTTTTATTTTTATTTTTCTATTTTCTATTTTTTTATTTTTTATTTTCTATTTTTATTTTATATATTTTTTGTTCTTTTCTTTTAAATTATAAAATAAGATATACAATATAGATAAGAGAGATAATATATATATGTAAAAATAGTCAAAATACATAAAATAAAATCTGTTTATGATTTTTATAATTTTCAAATGTTTTTTGTGATTTTTTTATGTTTTTGCTAATTTGTTTGCTATTTTTAAAGCCAAAATACTCAAAATAAGGAATAAAATATAAATACAAAATTAAAATGGAGATGAAAAAATATCAAACAGTAACCAAAATTCTCCAAATTTATTTTAAAATAACGATAATAAATAAAGAAAATTTAGAAACAGAAACTATATTTTTGTGATTTTTTATGGATTTTATATTTTTTATAGAGATTTTTAGTGTTTTTCTATTTTTTGATTTTTCTTACATATTTTTTTAGTGATTTTTGGTCTGAATGTTAAAGATGCAAAAACACACAAAAGGTATTTTTTGGTAATTTGCCAAGATGTTTTTATAATTTTTGTGGATTTTATAATGCAAACAGTGACAGAATTGAAATTTTTTTATTTTTTATAAATAATAAACATGATCAAAAATAAAAAAAATAAAAAATGTCATGATAGAGCCATGTAACAGGAACTTAAATCTATTTTTGGGGATTTTTTAGGATTTTATTGATGCATGAAATAAATAGAGACAATAAAGAGAAAATGCAACCCTAGCAGGGGTATTTTTGTAAATATATAAAAGTCTGAAGGCCACGTTGCAAATTTCCCACAAAATTAAAACTGAATAAAAATATTTATGGACCAAATATTAAATCTTAAACTCATAGGGATATTTCAGTAAAAATACAAAACTCACATGCACAGGGCATGTAACCTGGTAGGGACCTGTATGCAATATTCCAAAATCTTGGGAGCTAAGTTGCAAAATCACCAAAAATATTACACTACATTAAAAAGTTTCAGGACTAAAGCGAAATATGTAAAACACGGGGGGTCCTCTGCAAAAAAGCCCACACCTCACGTGCACTTGTCACGTGAAGTGACGCGACCAAGGACCCAAATGTAATTAACAAAAATACAGGGAGTTTATTGCAAATATTAGAAAAATATAAAACGTCAAATGAAAGATTATGTCTTAATAATTAAATACAAAAATGGCCAGGTGAAAAGTGCAAATTACCCACGCCTAAACAGATTAGACGACTGATGCTCTGTCACTTGCCACGTTTCGACGATCCGATGGCTAGTACTTGTTCGCAATTGAATGGCGCTCCTTACTCCACTAATCCACGTGTCAGGACGAAGGGGCCCGATGACGGTTCGATGTAGACGGTGGCGATTAGATCTCCGAAGATGATCGAAGGGTGGCTGCGTGCGGAGATCGAACGGTGGCTGCTTGGCCTGGAAGTATAAGGATGATGGGACGACGGGCAAGGGTTGACGAAGAACAGGGACGAACTCGCGGCGAGGTGAGTTTTCCCCATCCAGATCTTCCTCTGCCGAAATCCGGCTCTCCAAAATGCCCCAAGATCCTCCCAGGAGGTCCTTCTAGTGGTTGGTGGCTCCAGAAAGCTCTAGTAATCGCCGGAGAACACACATGAGGCTGGCGGAGCTGGCCTGCTCCAGGTTCCTCCTTGGTGCTTCAAAACGAGCCCCAGGTTCTTTGTACATCCCTGGACCTGCAAAAAAAATATGAAAGGATCGAGGGCAAGTTGCCTCGAACCCGCAGTGGGGTGGTGGAAAGCAAAAATGGTGAAAGAGAAGCTCGTCGGAGCAAGCTCCGACGAGGGTGGCGAAGGTCGGTCGAACTGATGAAAGGATAAACGGAGAATAGGGATCGATTCCTAAAACTAATATGAAACTAAAAAAGCAAGAAAAATAAAGAAAACAAACCTCAAAGGTCGGTAACGCCTCGGATAAGGACCTCGACAGCCTATGGACGGAGATAGGGTGGAGCCGCTCCTCGGCCCGCCTAACCACACCGACGAAAGTCGGAGAGCTTCCTGTCACCTCGCTCAATCCAGGGCTTGAGGGAACGAAGCAAAAATGGGTCAAAAGAGGGTTCGAATCTGAGATGGAAGGTCGGAGGGTTATTTAATAAGTTAACGAAGTGGCTAAAAGAACGAGGCAAAGCAGACGAATCAATGATCCAAAGATCGATGTAAAGCAAGGGTGTGAATCATCGATGGTCGAGGAGAAAAAGTCATGAAGAGTGCATCACAAAAAGAAGCAAGGAAATGCCTCGAAAAAATTGAGAAAAATGGAGAAAACCAATGTCTGACAAAGGTGGCAGAGTGGGTCAGAGACCTGACCGAGGTCAACCCTCCTAGCCATCTTGTTGGTCCACGTGGACCAACCAGAAAAAAAGGCCTCCTGAAAAAGATTAGAAAATAGATATTAAATAATAAACGATTTTACTAATTTTAGGTTATAAAATGAAAATTATTTATTATTTTCTAAATTATTTTATTATGATTTTTATTTATTTTTTCGAGGTTTGAATTACAAGTCCCCTTTTATGGGCTATATAGGTATATTCATCTATATATTTTAATGTTTTTTATTTTGTATATTTGTTTTTATTAATTTTGTTTATTATTTTATATATTTGTAACTTAATTTTATACTCCTAAATTTTATTTTATTTTATTTTCCTGATGTATTATGTACATTTAAATAAATAGATGTATAATCTATATAGGTATACGTATAGGTATTATAACTATGTCTTTTATACAAATATTTTATTTATATGTTTTCTTTATATTTTTATTCCAGTTTTAATATACATATATATTATAAATAATATTTACAAAATGATAAAAATATAAAATTATAAAAGTAATGAATAATAAATAAAATGAATATTTTAATCGGTACAAGTATACAATAGGGGTCCAAAACTCAACTTTCAAACCGTAATTCCAAAAAATATGAAACCACCTTCATTAAATAGATTATTAAAAATTATATACAATTAAAAGTGATTTTGATATATTTCAAGTTTTTATTTGAGATATACAGGTTTGGGAAGCTGAGATTTTGGAAACCTATTCAGATCATAACTTTTTATCTGTACATTATTTTTGTATGAAATCAATTTTGTATTTTTCTATATTTAATTATCTACAACTTTCATGTTCAAAGTTTCTTTATTTGAAGTATAAAACTGGAACCAAAAATAGGTCCCAAAAATAAATAAATAATGAATTAAATCAAAGGGAAGTTTTATTGTATTTTGGCCCTTATCTGCCCCTACTTTATTCCTTGTCGACCTAATCATAGAGATGTCTAGGTCTCGGGTTTCGGGTCATAAAATATTTTATTCTTTTTCTTTTCTTTTCTTTATTCTATAATTTTGGCATTAAAAACATTATTTTATATAATATTTACACAAATATACATGAATGTTAAAATGCCTAAATTAAGCCTATTTTCACGCATTTACTAGGGTTTTTAGGCTAAAATGATATAATAATGAAACGGAGATTCATCATCCCCCTATACTTTCCTTTGCTAGTCTCTAGCAAACACTTATGCAATAAGTTCATAAAAAAAAGAAAAGAAAAAGAAGAAATTGGATTTAGTTTAATTATCAAACTTGTTATCAGAAAATTAAAGTTTGAAGTTTAAGTCGGACCTTTGAGATTTTAGTGCGGGCGGAACCTTGTTGGGAATCGGATTTGAAATCTATCAGCCTTCGAGAATCCCAAAACTTTGCTCAAGTCTCCTTAATAGCCAGGTCAGAATACTTCAACTCATATGCAAACCCTTACGACTATGAATCTGACTTGTACAGTGTAAGTGATAGTGGCTCTCCCCAACTGAAATGACAAAGAGACTGACTTCTTCAGTATGACAACCCATTGATTCCCCAATCCAGTAACTCCTTCCTCGGGGAGCGGGGTATTCCCATCTAAGTTCAAGTGACAACCAGCTCAAGAGGAGGGGGTGAAGAGAAGAATGGACAGTAGCTAGTGTAGCTACCTATCTTAGGATGCAAGACCAGTGTAGTCAAGTCATCCAGCTGCAGGCTCACATGATTTGACTTTGAAACTCAAGCTTGCTTATTGACTATACAAAATATGTACACTCCGGTAGGCATTTTATTTTTATACAGGCCTGTCCATTTTTTGGAGTTTTTTTTCTCTTTTTTTTTGAAATACTATTCACAACAACATTTACATAGGAAGTTTTTCATCTTGAGCCAGTAGACTATCCCTCTTTTGAAGCATTATTGCAACCCACACTCTCCTGTCTTTAGAATTCCTCATCACTGGATGGGTTAGGGTGCACTTTCCTCCCTAGAGGAGGACAATGAAGGAGATGGGATAATCCTCAAGCTCATCACAAAAACGTGAGCGTCGTATCGAATACGACGAGGAATGCCTAGTCGGACTAGTTGTTCTATGCAGCGGAAATTAAATTTTTTTCATGCGACGAAACCACATGATCCAAGAACACTTCTTGGATCATGTCGTCTAAACCACAAACAAGTAATAGGATTACCTCTTAAAGCGTGGTTGCGATCGAGTCTCTAAATGAAGAGACCTCCTGTCTCAAGTCCGATCCAATGGAGGAGATGCTTGCAAGTGCGGGGATGAATCGCGCGCTTCTCGCAATCCATGTTGATGATCTAAGCAGCGGATCTCCTGATCTCGACACACGAGATACGACGTCTTATTCACAAGCAAGGCACACCGAAGGAGACGGAGATCCACGAGCAAACGATCGGGCAGCATAACGACGACGTTGTGGCAATGGAGACTCTCTCTAGGGCATCCATGGTGGACGGCCATGAGAGAGGATGAGAGAGGGCTGACGTGTAGAGAGAAAGAGAGAGAGAGAGAGAGAGACTTATGTTCTCTTGTGTGTAAATAAGAGCAAAGGGGTGCCTCTCCTTTTATAATATTTTGGGATCCATGGATCTCAATCCAAGGGTAACACAAATCCAATGGCTCTCATTGATTTGTGTTTCTTTTAATGGCTAAGATTTGTGTTGGTAAAGCCAACAACAATTAATTTAATTTAGATATTTAATTTAGATTAAATATATATTGATAAATCAATATAAATCAATCCCAAATTAAATCAAGCAACCATGGAGATTATTGAAATGAAAATTGTCTCCTTCCATAATATGGGATTTGGTGGCAATCTCATGTAATCTCATGATATCTCATGAGATTACATTATTCCATGGAAATCTCCAAGATTTACAACAACACTTGTTGTAAATTATTCAACAAAAATAATTCATAATTATTTTGTGAATATTGCAATCTTACCATTGGAAAATTGTGAATCACATTCACAATCCAAAATAAAATGTAAATTACATTTTCAATTTAATGTCCAATGTGAATCCACTTCACATCAATATTTAATTAACAAATGTAAATTACAAATAGCTCTCTCTTATATTTTATAAATCACATTTATAATATATATGATTAATATGGATATTTCTATCATATTATTCATATCCATGATAATTAAATCACATTTAATCATCTTGGATCTCTTTTCTCTTGTGCCCTAATAATATGAATCACATTCACATTATTTACATCTTTAATAATTAAATCACATTTAATTATCTAAGATAACTCTATTTATAATATGAATCGAATTCATATTAATCATGATAATTAAATCACATTTATTTATCCATTTTCTCAATGCTCGAATACTTATATCAATAATGAAATTATCCTGAACTCTTTCAGGATAATGCGCTTTCTCCGCGAATACTTGGAGATAAGGACATGGCGATTGTATTGTTCCACGTATAGTGACTTAGATATTGAGATCACATTTCAAATCCAGATCTCGGGCCTCTCATAGATGCTTGATTAAATCAAGACCGCAAATCTAATCTTCTCATTGAATCTGAATCACATTCAGATCAATGTCCAATATTTGGACTAAGATCAGATTACTTCTCTACTGAGAGGAGTCACTAAAATCCAGACCCGTTTCATCACTCCCTAGAAATGGAAGCATCATGGTTATACAACCATTTATGATCACATCACCCTCAGGTATTCCCAATACCTGTACGTCCTGCATACTTGAAGACCCAGAATAATCCCGAAGTATAAGATCAATTTTACACTGTCTACTTCAAGCTTTTATCTTTAAGTTTCTCATTCGATCATTGGGAGTTGGTATCGATCATATACTTTCCAAAAGCATATATCATACCCAGGTCTTGATCATATACTTTCCAAAAGTATATATCAAACCTACAAATTCAGTCAAGCTTCTAAAGCGAGATGACCGTGCACGGAGTTTGATTCTTCCCAACATCTCATGAGTGAGCTCATGTCTTCCGGTTCGGTAATTGAACCTGTATGATCCCTTTGAGAGATTGTGTTACTCATATGCCCTTGCATGCACACCAGCGTGCTGGTGTATAGACCTTGATTAGGTCATCAACCTATTGGTCTGCCAAATGTGCAAACTCAGACATATAGTAACACATCTGTCCCCAGTCAGAGGATGCATGCCTATATCATGACAACATACGACATAGGACTTTGGTTATCTCGATCTCGTTAAGTCAACTCTTTGACCTAACTTATCTAACACCTCCAAATCTCTATTCCTATGCAGAGGACCTGCATCAAGAGGTCGATTAGATATCAACCTAAATGAGAAAAGGATTGCCATCTCCTACTCAGGCTGGAGATCATCTCTTAACAATCATTTGACGGTGCTTGATGAGTCCTCAATCTAACTCTTTAGATATTCATCCAAGCACCAACTTCTATGATTCAATAATTGAATCAACAGTTGTATGATCATTAAGATGGCCATGGTACATAACCCTAATTGTACTAAGGGACCTATTATGCAAATTATTTATTCTTCATTTCAGATTAGGGAATAATATTCGCAATAACATTTATTGCATAATGGCTCACCGTGGGCTCGCATGTTTAATAGACAAATGTTTCCACTTGTGTACGTCTCATACCGGCAAATCCAACCCCCTTACCACTCCAACTGAGTTGAGTCATGTGAAAGGTGCATGTGTCCAAGTTAGGTCATTATCAACAAGAGTCGTGTGTGTGCTCCGAAATACTCTACTTAGACAGTCAAGAATCTATTGAACCAAGTCTCATGATCCTTAAAGAATTAAGTCAACTAGACTTGAAGTACCTCAATTCCAGCTTCTATAAGTTTCCTGTTATTAGGTAGATTTTAAGGTCCAACCAAGCTCCAATCTCCGGATTTTACTTAGACTTGTTCAACTATCAAACTCAATCCGAAAAATGCTAATGCCATGAAAATGCTATGCAGGATGCAGAAAATATTTTTTTGTGATGCAATTTTCAAAGATTTTGAACTTTTTATGGATTTTTGAAAAGGATGATGCATGTGCAATTTTTTTATTTTAATTTTACTAATGTTTTTGTGAATTTTAGTTTTGCAAAATTTTTTTGTGAATTTTTGAAAATAAAAGATTTTTGGATAAAAACTAGGTACAAATATTTACATGGGAATGTATCTTATATTTACAAGGAGTAGATTTTAAGAATTTACAAGGGGTAAGTGCTCAATTTTATAGGTATATAAACTTTTTAATAAAGAAATTTAAGGTGATGTATATATTCCTCAAACTTATTTGAAAAAGGTTTTTCAAACAATTTTGAAAACTATAGTCTAAAATAACTTTTACACATAATTTTTACAAACATGTACACACATTTGAAAATCATTTTGCAAAGGTTTTTCAAACACTATGTATATTTTTTTCGAAAATATTTTTGCAACTATTTTCAAACCATTTGCAAGTAGTCTTTCAAACATTTTTAGTTCAAATAAATTAAATAAAAATTTTAAAACAAAACAAGTTTTACAAAGGTTGAAAATATTGAACAAAATGTTTTCCAAATAGTTTTCAAAAGATTTTACTAAAAGATTTTCAAACTATTTTTTAAAAATTTTGCAAAAAACATTTTCATCTGATTTATTAATCAGTAAATGCAAAAAATATTTGAGGAATAATAACATCTTTTTGTTAAGTGTTTTAATGAATTAAATAGTGTTTTTAGCCATATTTATTAATTAAAATATAAAAGTACGAGTTATGGCTAAAGTATATATGTAGTATATACAACCCCCCTATACTTAGCTTGAGCTATGTCCTCATAGATCAGAGAGAAAAAGAGAAGACATAACTCGTACTGAGTATAGGAAAAGTCTAACAAATAAGGAACGAATAAGAAGTTGACCATCCCCATACTTAGGATCAAATAAGCCTAAATTTGGCAGATTGTACACAAAGTAGGGAGGGTCAAGGGTGGGAATGAACAGATCGTACTCGGGCTGTCTCCCCCTATACTTAGGGTAAAATATCCCTAAGTATAGGCAAGAAGATGAGATAATGGAGAGGATCAAAGAATATAAGAACTCGGGGTGCACACCCCTATATACTTAGGATAAAGTACATCCTAAGTATAGAAGACTTACAACAAGGGGCGACACCTTTTTGGTAGAAAAAGAAGATAGAAAAGGAAAAGAAGAAAAGAAGAAAAGAAGAAAAGAGAAATGACAATGGAAGAAGATAGAAGATGATGTATACGTCACTGCCCCTATACTTAGGGTAAAAGAAGCCCTAAGTATAGGCGACAACAGGAGTAATGAAACAGAACAACGAATGATCACTGGGCTCATCCACCCCCCTATACTTAAGACAAAGTACATCCTAAGTAAGGTACACACGAGAATGGGTGAATGAGCGTAACAGGTGAGAGAAGGAGGTACATAAAAGCGAATATACAATAGAATGGATATATAGAGGAGCAAGAAGGTCGAAAGCGAACCTTCTTGCGAGACCGTTGAGTAATAGATCTGGTATGGTGCATGTCAACATCGGGGTCCTCAGATGACACAAACCGATCAGGGTCAATAGGGCGAAGGTCCTCAGTGGTTTTATGGTGAAGAGACATAGACGGGTCAGTGGAAGAAGTGTGTCTAGGTCTGGCCTTAGAGGTCTCGCTTATATCGATGTGAAAAGGGACGAACTCATCATCATCGGATGAAGTGTAGTCAGTGTCGTACTGCGAGGTCTCATCCAGGTCAAAACGAAAAGGAATGAACTCATCAGTGGAAGTATTCGAACTATGTTCGTCCTCTACAATCTCAACCGGATCATCTTTCTCATCAAAAGGCCTGAATTCCCGAATAAAAGCAACCAAATCAAATTTGACCTTGGTCTCATCTGAATCTAAGTAAACAAGCATGGTCTCATCGGTGAAAGTAGTCGAATCATGTCCGTCTTGTCTATTCTCTAATTCTACCCTCCGCTCAATGGTATCGATCGTGTAAATTCCGCGGATGTCATCAACACAACGCCAAGTCCCAGAAGAAGGAACTCTGAGGTCCATGCTTTTCGAGTCTTCCTCCACAGGGAGTAATTCTCCGGTCTCAGAGGACTCCAACATACAACAAAATCTCTGATAGTATCATCTAGGTTATGATACTTGAGGTCAGCTAAGATAGGTGTGGTCGCATCAGTTGCAGGTCTCTGGTCAGCAGTTGGTGTGGCGATCAACACTTCGCTCTCGTCAGTAGGACAGAAGTGAATCTCTCCTGATCCATAGTCAATAACGACCCTCGTAGAAGCAAGGAATGGTCGTCCCAAGATGATTGGAGAGTACTCCCCAGTGGAGGTCTCTATGGGCAAAATGATAAAATCTATATGGTAGCTCGTGCCCTGAATCGAAATGACAGCATTTTCAAGGATACCTTCAGCCTCTTGATTGATCCATCGGCAAACTGAATGATCATCTTGGTTTTCTTGAGAGGCCCTAAGTGAAGAGACTGTATCAGCAAGAAGGGTAATATGCTAATCGAAGCACTGCTGTATAGGAGAGTGTGATCATAGGTATGGTCAGAGATGGTGCATGTGATGAATGGTGTAGCTGTGTTCTTTTTCCTAGGAATGGGACGGTGTGTGATGGCGGGGGCAGTGGCCAGGGTCAGAATGTGACGCTCAGATTTGCTCCTCCGCTTTCTCTTATTGGGAAGAGGAGCAAATAAATCGGTCATGGCCTGCTGAAGTGGGGCACGGATGATCTCATGAATGGTGGCCATCACTTCGGGTTCAGTTAATAATTTTTTTAAATTTTTGGACCTCCTCTGTACAAGGGAGATGGTCAGAATCAGCATATACACGAGGAATGCCAAGAGCAGTATGTACAGCAGCATCCTCGGGGTCAAAGGTGGGACAAGGTGTGAAAGGTTGTGTGGTCAAGAGATCTGGCAAGTGAAACCTCTCCTCACAGTCTGTCTCAACCACAAGTCTCCCGAAATCTTTTTGTGTTTTTAAATTTTTCTCATTTTTTTATATTTTGGACGATTTCAAGCTCTCATGGAAATCCTTGAATGAACCCATATCATCCAATGGTGGAATATCATGGTCGCTCTTATTTATACTAGTGAGGTTGTTAATGCTTTGTCTCATATGATCCATCATCTGGGTCAAGTGCTCAAGGGTGGACTCCATGAAAGGTGACTCCAACAGCTCAGTCTCGGGTGGATGTGAAGGTGGAAAATATGGAGGTGGAGGTAGATAAAGTCTGAGTCCTGAAACTGTGGCTGAGGCAGATATGTAAAAAAATCAGAAAAAGTAGGAGAAGGATCCTCCTAATAAAAGGGAGGTGGACCAGCTGGAGAGAATGAGGGGTCCGCAAAATCCGGATAAAATATGCTCCAGAGATCCATCTCGAAAACAAAAGGGAATGATCGGGAGAGCACGAAGGTCAAATCAAAAGAGTGAAGAAAAAGGCGCAAATGCGCAGAGGCCATCTAGGATGCACACAATCAATCAGAAGCAAAACTCACACAAATCAAACCCTCAATTCACCTACTCAACTTGGTGATGATCACAAATGCGATCTTTTTATCTTGTCTGTTTTAGAGTTAGGTGAGAAGTCCCAAAAATTGCACAAACACTTAGGGGCTGAATTGGATTTTGGCACTAATCCTTAGTATGTGCGCGGGCAATGTAAAACGAAGACAATGAGGGGATTACTCGCCCCAAGACACGATTTTTCTTTTTGGTTGATTTTAGAGTCAAGTAATATTAGCAGTCCTAATTTTATTTGCTATCACTTTTTTTGGATTTTTAGTGAGAATGCGCGTGCCTATCGAGGAGTCAATTCCTTTAAGCACCTAGGTGATCAAAATCAGAGGGAGAGGCATAAAAACAATGTAAGCGGCAAACGATGATAAATGCTAAAGCATAAATGCTCACCTTGCCTCCAACATTCTACATGCAAGGATGCTCAATAGAATTGAAACCTATCTATATGCAAATGCAAGCCGATGAAATCGCCCTAAGTTCAGAAGTTGCTATTATCGTGAAGAACCGTATTTCAAAATTTGACTAAGTCCAAACATCACTATAGGTACAGGCAAATATATTAAGTGTTTTGACTTAATGCTATCGACAAGCAATTCCTAAAACTAAGGGCTCAATCACACAAACAAAGAAAACAAAACCAGAAAATAAAGGGAAAAAATGCAATAAAAACCGTGACAAAACCGACGAGATTCCCAAGGGAACAATCCTTCGAACACTGGACCTCGTGAAGTATGGTAGTATCCTAAGAGTCATGTTTAAGTTATTACAATAAAGGTCTCTCTCTCACTTCAAATTACAAAAATAAATACAATAAAATAAAATGCTCAAAATGCGACTGTCTTCTCAAAGTCCTCCAAGTCTCCTTTGATTCTAGGTCAGATGCTCACACCGCCTTCTTGTGGGTGCGCAGGCGCCTAGGGTGAAGCGTCTCCCTCGATCCGTGGTTCCTCGCACAAAGTCAACAAGAGAGGGTGATTAGACGATTCAAATAATTATATCAAATAAAAGAGCAAATAAATAAAGCTGTAAAAATAGAGAAATAGTCACAATCACAAATAATCCCAATCTAAGCATTGTTTCTCCTCGACAACGACGTCATTTGTTGAAGGTAAAAATCACGCGGTGTTGTGTTCCATACAAGGCGGGAACACAGTCGTCGAATCGACCACGCGAAATCCGGACTTCAGACAACAATTAACCTACACCAATGATCAACCAATGAAAAGCAATGTAGAGTTAAAATTTATTATAACTCTACAATAAAAGTGTGTATAGGTGCAAGTATGTGTATAGTGTCGAACACGAGAAGCAAGCAAGTAGATCGGGGTAATAAATTGCACAAAATGCGACTATGATGTATTTCTCTATATGTGTTATTTTAACTTTAATTTTATATTTTTATATTTTTATTTTTTATTTTCTGATTTTTTATTTTCTTTATATATTTTATATGTTTTTTCTTTTTTTTTTAAATTATAAAATAAGATATAAAATATAGATAAGAGAGAGATAATATATATAAATAAGTAAAAATAGTCAAAATATAGGAAGTAAAATCTATTTTTGATTTTTTTTTTATAAATTTCAAATTTTTCTGATTTTTCTACATTTTTGCTAATTTGTTTGGTATTTTTAAAGTCCAAAATACCCAAAATAGAGAATAAAATATAAATTCAAAATTAAAATTGAGATGAAAAATATCAAATAGTAACCAAAATTCTCCAAATTTATTTTAAAATAAAGATAATAAAATAGAGAAAATTTAGAAACAGAAACTATATTGTTGTGATTTTTTATGGATTTTATATATTTTTATAGAGATTTTTAGTGTTTTTCTTTTTTTTTATATATTTTTTGGTGATTTTTGGTCTGAATGTTAAAGATTCAAAAAACACACAAAAGATATTTTTTTGGGATTTGTTAAGATGTTTTTATAATTTTTATGGATTTTATAATGTAAATAGGGATGAAAATAACATTTTTGATTTTTTATAAATAATAAAAAGGCTCAAAAATGAAAAATAAAAATATGGCATAATAGAGCTATGTAACAGGAACTTAAATCTATTTTTAGAGTTTTTTTAGGATTTTATATATGCATGGAATAAATATAGACAACAAAGAGAAAATGCAACCCTAGTAGGGGTATTTTTGTAAATTTGTAAAAGTCCGAGGGCCACATTGTAAATTTCCTACAAAATTTAAACTGAATAAAAATATTTAGGGACCAAATATTAAATCTGAAACACGCAGGGATATTTCTCCAAAAACAACAAACTCACGTGCACGGGGCACATGACCTGGCAGTGACCTGTATGCAATATTCGAAAATCCTAGGGGCTAAGCTGCAAAATTACCAAAAATATTACACTGCATTAAAAATTTTTAGGTCTAAATAGAAATATGCCAAACACATGGGGGCCCTCTGCAAAAAGGCCACGCTTCATGTGCACATGTCACGTGAGGTGATGCAGCCAAGGACCCAAATGTAATTAATGAAAATACAGGGAGTTTAATGCAAATATTACAAAAATATAAAATGGAAATGAAAGATTATGTCTTAATAATTAAATACAAAAATGGCCAGGGTGAAAAGTGCAAAATACCCATGCCTAAATGGATCGGACGGCTGATGCTCTGTCACTTGCCACGTTTCGACGATCCGACGGCTAGTACCGGTTCGCGATCGAATGACGCTCCTTACTCCACTAATCCACATGTCAGGACGAAGGGGATCGATGATGGTTCGATACGAACGATGGCGATTAGATCTCCGAAGATGATCTAACGGTGGCTGCGTGCGGAGATCGAACGGTAGATGCCCGGCCTGGAATAACAAGGCTGATCGGACAGTAGGCAAGGGTCGCCAAAGAACAAGGATGAACACACGGCGAGGCGAGTTTTCCCCATCCAGATCTTCCTCCTCCTAAATCTAGAGCTCCAAAATGCCCCAAGCTCCTCCCGGGAGGTCCTTCTAGCGGCTGGTGGCTCGAGAAAGCTCCGGCGATCGTCGGAGAACGCACACGAGGCCATCGGAGTTGGCCTGCTCCAGGTACCTCCTCGGTGCTTCAAAACAAGCCCCAGGTTCATTGTACGTCCCTAGACCTGCAAAAAAAGAGTGAAAGGGTCGAGGGCAAGTTGCCTCGACCCCGCAGCGGGGTGGTGGAAAGCGAAAATGGCGAAAGAGGAGCTCGCTGCGAAGGTCGATCGAACGGATGAAAGGATAAACGGAAAATCAGGATCGATTCCTAAAACTAAGTTGAAACTAAAAAAGCAAGAAAAATAAAGAAAACAAACCTCAAAGGCTGGTAACGACAGAGATAAGGACATCGACCGCCTATGGCCAGAGATAGGGTGGAGCCGCTCCTCGTCCTGTCTAACCTCGCCTCTCGAAAGTCAGAGAGCTTCCTGTCATCTGGATCAATCCATGGCTCGAGGGAACGAAGCAAAAATGGGTCAAAAGAGGGTTCAAATCTGAGATGGAAGGTCGGAGGGTTATTTGAATAAGTTGACGGAGTGTCTCAAAGAATGAGGCAAAGCAGACGAATCGATGATCCAAAGATCGATGTAAAGCAAGGGCATGAATCATTGATGGTCGAGGAGAAAAAATTGTGAAGAGTGCATCACGAAAAGATGTAAGGATATGTCTCGAGAAAATGGAGAAAACCAATGTTTGACAAAGGTGGCAGAGTGTGTCAGAGAGCTGACCGGGGTCAACCCTCCTTGCCATCTGTTGGTCCACGTAGACCAACCAGAAAAAAGGCCACCTGAAAAAGATTAAAAAAAAGATATTTATTTTTAAACGATTTTATTAATTTTAGGTTATAAAATGAAAAACATTTATTATTTTCTAAACTATTTTATAATTATTTTTATTTATTTTTTCAAGGTTTGGAATTACAAGTCCCCTTCTATGGGCTCTATAGGTATATTCATCGATATATTTTAATGTTTTATTTTTATTTTGTATATTTAATTTTATTAATTTTGTTTATTATTTTATATATTTGTTACTTAATTTTATACACCTAAATATATTTTTAATTTATTTTCTGATGTATTATGTACAATTAAATAAATAAATGTATGATCTATATAGGTATATGTAAAGGTATTATACCTATGTCTTTTATACAAATATTTTATTTTCATGTTTTTTATATTTTTATTCCAATTTTATTATACACATATATTATAAAAAATACTTACAAAATGATAAAAAATATTTAAAAAATATGAAACCCCCTTCATTAAATTGCTTATTAAAAGTTATATACAATTAAAGTGATTTTGATATATTTCTAGTTTTTATTTGAGAGATATAGGTCTGGGAAGTTGGGATTTTGGAAACTTATTCAGATCATAACTTTTTTATTTGTACATTATTTTTGTATGAAATCAATTGTGTATTTTTCTATATTTAATTTTCTACAACTTTCATGTTCAAAGCTACCTTATTTGAAGTATAAAAGTGGAACAAAAAATAAGCCCCAAAAATAAATAAAGAATGAATTAAATCAAAGGGAATTTTTATTGTATTTTTGCCCTTATCTCCCCCCATTTTATTCCTTGTCGACCTAGTCATCGAGATGCCTAGGTCTCGGGGGTTTCGGGTCATAAAATATTTGCAATATTTTATTCTTTTTCTTTTCTTTTCTTTATTCCATAATTTTGGCACTCAAAATATTATTTTATACATTATTTACACGAATATGCATGAATGTTAAAATGCCTAAATTAAGCCTATTTACACGCATTTACTAGAGTTTTTTAGGCGAAAATGATATAATAAAGATGATGAAATGGAGATTCATCACAGTCGCACGTCCAAAAGCTTCCAGCAATCACCACGCGTCCGCTCACGCGCACCGCACGCGTCTGCCGATGGTATATTGCACTCCTTTCCCTGCAGTTTGCATGTTTTATTTTCTAGTCTATCAAATAAAGTTGTAGTTTGAACTTTTTGCATATTAGACCTTAATGTTTCTAGTATTTGCACTTTAGTCCTCCCAGTCAGAATACACGTGCACGATCACATGCCTTATGGTGTTTTTGTATGTTTCATCCTGCATTTTTTGATGGTTACTGATTGAATGAAAAGTTTTCTATATTTGCATTTATGCCCCTGTGAGTGGGTTAATTGACATGTGCGGGTATTGCGTAGGAATTTTGCATTAATAACCTTAGACTTTTTATATGTGTTATTATTTAGTCTGGAAACTTTAGGTTATTTACAGATAGGTCTCTACAATCTGTGTGATTTGTTTTAGATCAAATAATTATCAAATCTACTCCAAAAATTTCCCAAAAATTATCATTAGCTCCTGCTACTATGTAATAATTTGGTAATTTTTGTGATGTAATTTGATTTTATTTGATATTTTCTAAAAATAAAAAATATCTAAAAACGTGTATATCTATTTTGTAAAATACTAAAAAAATATAAAAATACTCTAAAAATTAGATAAAAATTTCTATGTGTTTGTTTTGATTTATTTTCACTTCAATAGCATTTTTGTTCCAATATCTTTTATAAAAACCCTAAAAATCACAAAAGTCCAGAAATATTATAAAAATCTATAAAAATTCTAAAAAATAAAAAAAATTGATATTTTAGTTTCTGTAGATAGATAATTTTATTTTGCTTTGATATAAAATTACTATCCATGACATTTAGACATTTTAAGTATTTTTAACTTGTATTTTTGTCCCGGTCGTAAATTGGTGCATTGGTTTCCCTGAATTCATTTCTTTCATTTTTTATAAAATTATCTAAAATCTGAAAAATACCATAAAATCACCAAAAACACTTGCATATTTTAAAAAATATAAAAATATTTTTATTTCTAATATTTGAGCATTTTTAGTTATAATAAAAACGGTTGAAGTTTAGTTTTCTTTATCCTTTTATTTGTTTTATTATTAGAAAAATAAATAAAAATAAAAAAATTGCAAATTAAAAATCATAAAAACTTGAATTTTCTTTTCTGATTCTCGACTACTTTGTAGGCTTTGCTCGTGCTCCTTGTGTTCGACCGTGGTCGCTATACCAGGTTAAATAAATAGCAGAGACCGCTAAATTTGATTTTTGAGCTTGATTGTTTTTTTGTGGTCTTTATTTTCTTGTTGAGACTGGCTCGGTGGTTGAGGTTACAACGACCATTGACATCACTTAGCCTCGATCACCAGAGTGCTCATCAGGCATGCTCAAGAATCGTTCAAAGCTTCATTCTGGTGACTACATTGACCTGGCATCAGATGATGTACATGAATGCCACAATGGTCGGAGTTTTTCTTATTGACCTTAACCCTAAGTATTGAAGGGAAGAGATTAGGCCTCACACATCATGGAATTGTGGAGATCGAATCGTATTCGATATTGGTTGACTAGTCCTATTAGTCGATGGTGCTGCGAAAATTAAAAAATTTTAGATGAATTCACCAAAATTCCCAAGCTATTTCATTAAGACCACACAACTAATAGTATTACCTATTGAATCATGAACAAGATATATGAGTCTCTAAGGAAAGAGACGTCTTGTCTCAAGTTCGATCAAATAAAGAGAGAAATTATGGATGTATGGATGAGACATGCGCTTCTTGAAATCTAAAGCAACCATATGAGCAAGGAATCTTTTGATTTCGTCTCACAAAATCTGACATCTTCTTCAAGTGTACGATAAGCCAAAGAAGATGAACTACCATGAGGAGTTGATCCCATAGTGCAACAGCAGCGCAATGAACACCATGGTCAGAAAACCTAGGCTATGAGGGGACTGCCACATTTGTTTATATGGGTGAGGTTGGATGTGTGGTATGAAGAAGAGAGAGAGAGAGAGAGAGATAGGTGGTTATTGCAATAATTGTATTCACAAAGAGAGCTAGGTTAGACTATTTTATAATTAATTGGATTCAGGATGCACTCCTAACAGATTCCTAATAGGAATCAATGGTTGAGATTAAATTGTAATATTAAAGATTACAAATATTCTTTAATAAAATAAATTGAATATAATCTCCAATTTATTAGCTCTCCAAAATCAATCTCCACCATGTAGGATTAGGAAAGGAGAGACTCTCCTTCCCAATTTGGGTATATGGCCACCATGGTGGTTCCCACCATGATTGTCCACTCCATAATAGGAGTGGATTTGGCTCTCTCCCTTTCCTATTTGGAGCAATTTCTATTGCAACCAAATCTTCTACTTGTTGTATGATTTTTAAATTCAATTATCACCAAATAATTCTAAATTATTTATGACAATTGCAACTAGACCATTGATAATTATGAATCATATTCTACCATCTAATATTAAACACAAATCACATTTACATTTAATTATATAATATGAAGATTCACATTAACTCAGAAACTTTGAATCTTATTCACAGTTGAGTGTCTTTGTGATAATGTGGATCACATCCATATTGTCCATGATTATTGTGGATTGTGCTACCCACGTTAATCTTATTTATGATAATTAAATCCAATTTAATTATCCTAGAAATATCTTTACTCGTTTAAATATTGTGAATCATATCCATATTATTTATGATAAATAAACCTAATTTTATCCTTATTATTTCTCTTTGTTTTCTAATGCTTAGATATTATCTCTGATGGAACAATTCTTGAACTCTTTCAAGATTAATGTGCATTTTCCTTGTCTATTTGGAGATAAAGATAGGGAAATTGTATATGCCATGTATAGTGACTTGGGTAATGAGATCTAATCTCATATCCAGATCTACGAGACATCTTAGAAATGTCTGATCATGTTAGACAGAATATCCAATCTTCTTAATGCACCTGAATCACATTCAGATTAATGTCCAACATTTCGACCAAGATTAGATACTTATATTCTAAGTGGAGTTACTAAAATCTAGAACTATTTCATTACTCCCTCAGAATGGAAGTGTCATGGTTATACAATTGATTACCATCACATCACCCATGGGTATTCCTAATACCTACACATCCTGCATACTAGAAGAGCTTGATTAAACTAGAAGTTCTGATCACATTTGAATTGTCTGCTCCAGAGTTTTATTAGTAGGTATCTCATTTGATAATTGGAAGTTAAAATCAGTCATATGATTTCCAAAAACATATATCATACCTTCAAATTTATCTTGTTTTCAAAATAAGATGACCAAGTTTGGAATTTGGTTTATCTGAATCTCTGATGAATGAGATAATGTTTTCTGGTCCAGTATTGAACTTGTATGATCCCCTTGATCGTATTACTCATAAGCCCTTATATACACACCAGCTAGCCGTGTATATACCTTGATTAGGTCATAACCATAATGGTATGCATAATGCACATACTTAGACATATGGTAACACATCAATCTCTAGTCAGAGGATGCATGACGATATTGTGATAGCTTACGATATAGATCTTGGTTATCTTAATCTTGCTAATTCAACTCTTTGACCTAACTCATCCAATACCTTTGAATCTCTATTCTTATATAGAGGACCTCCATCAAGATTCGGTCTAATGTCAATCTTTGGATCAGGGATTGTGATGAGTAAAAAATCAAGAGACTAAAGTGGAAAAATATGCAATGTCGTTGTCCTCAATCAATCCGATCACTCAACAAAAAAATCAACCACTAATGAAAATAAGGAAACCAATGTCAGTGACCTTCTATTTTTATTTACCTGGTATAGCTATCAAGGTTGAACACAAGGAGCACGATTGAAAAACTAAGTAATCAAATTTTGAAAATAAATTGTTTTTTAGTGGTTTTTAATTTTTAAATTTTAAATTTTCATGAAACAAAAACAAGCACAAAATATAAAATAATGCACACAACACTCTTGAAATGATAAAAAATGCTAAGAAAATTAAAGTAAAAATATTTTTGGATTTTATGGATTTTGAGGTGTTTTTGATAATTTTTCTACATTTTCAAGTGTTTTTGTGATTTTATAAAAATCAAACAATGCTCAAAATAAAAATAGTGCACAGCCAGGATCAAATTGCAAATTAAAAATATTGAAAGTGCCCTAAGGTCCTAGATGGTAGTTTTATGATAAAATAGAAATGAAAACCTACAAACAGAAATTGAAAACACAATTTTTAGATTTTTTTTCTTTGATTTTTTTAAGTTTTTGATTATTTTGTGATTTTTAGGGTTTTTGTAAATTTTTTTCAAACAAAATAAATATTGAAGGTAGACACAACAAAAGTCAAACACATGAATTTTTTGGAATTTTTAACACATTTTTTGAATTTTTATAATTTTTCTAACTTAGACAGGACACCTTTTAGGGATTTTTCAATTTTAAAAGTAAAAAAGACACATAAATCAAGGCACCGAAATTATCATAAATAATACACACTAACATGAGCTAGATGTACTTTTTAGGTAATTTTTAGAATTAATTTACTATTTATTAAGTCCAATAAAAGAAATGCAATTAAACACGGCTCACATGGACTCAAATGCAAATAATTTAAGTTTCTTGACCAAACAAACAACAAGCTAAAAAAACACAGGGTTAAATCTGCAATTATCCCAAACAATGCATGTGTCACACGTGATTTAGGCTCACAAGGGTATAAATGTAATTTTAAAACTTCAACATTCAAACAATAACAACATAATAGTCTAGGAAACAAAATGCAAATATCACAAATAACATGTGGGGACACACGCGACTCAAACTCAGAGGGACTGAAATGGAATACAAAAAATGTGATGTCCAAACTGTAAATATTTTTAACTACAAATTTTTTTTCTATACTAAGGCAAAATACAGAAACATGTAGGGATTAAAGTGAAATATACTCAAGGGGGCACGTGGCGCACGCGGGGGAAGGCCTTGACGTACGGCTCTCATCGAAGCCCATGTGGATCTAATGGCTTGGAGAGAATGTCGCGGACGAGCGTGTCAGATGCGTCAGTGCTCTAATCTAGCAACCCAAAAGCTGCTAATGTCAAGCGACTCTAATAGATATGTAAGAGGCATGCTCATCCGACAGTGGAGAGAATATCTGCAAGAACACGCCCCAAGAGGACTTCACCCGAGCGAAGGAGGCGATCCGTTGCTCCGATGAGGATGCCAAAGGGTCTGACAGTGTCATGAGGATGCTCTGCGTCGAATGGGCGGCTCCGATGGTCGGGAGGGCAGTTGGATGAACGTGGTGATGAAGGCCCTCTTGGAGCTGCTCCGCATAAGCAGATGGGGGTCCAAAGTTTGCTCCTCATGCGCGATAGTACATGTATAGGGTAAAAGGGACAACATGACAACCGTGTCGAGCGAAGACCGCCTCCTCTCCGATGAGATCCCTTGGCATTCGAGCCAACGTTGCAGCCGCCACCACGTGCTTCTCGTGCTCATCGCTCATCGGTGATTCGAGCGAAGAAGAGTTCTCCTCGTGAGCACTTCTCAAGTGATTCCCTTGCCTCGTATGTATGTCCTCTCCTCACATTCTTTATTTCGTCCTTGTTATAATTTTCCTTTTTTTAATCATCATCATCCCACCATTATCTTGATCATTAAGCACCAAATCACCACCTCTTCCTCTTTGCATCCTTTGTGTTCTTTGTCTAAGAAACAAAAAATAAAAAATAAATTACAAAAATTTAAAATTACAACAGCAACAAAATTCAAAAAATATAATAATAAAAAATAAAAAAGCAACACAGTAGTGGACATCCCCTGCACAGCAGCCGGCCACTGCTGCCCCGCACTCCGCCGTGCAGCAGCCCACTACATCGCCCTCCCTTCAGCTAGCAGTGTTCGCTATCTCCGCTTCTCCATCGTGTCGCCGCAGTGCGCCAACGCGTGTGGCCCCTCCGCAGCCCGTCTGCTCCTGTAAGACCTCCGCCACCAGGCCATGCCTCCACCCACGACGGCCCCACCACTCTAGCACCACCGCCTGTCACTGCCACCACCATCGCATCTGCAACACGCAGTGTTGCCGGCCACCACCACCGCCACCCCAGCTACGGCCTTCAGCGGTGGCCAATCTCCTTCCTCGCCACCATGCCACTAGCCTCCAGCCTCCTCCACCACCACGTGTGGCGCACGCGCTCTGCCCAACCGCCCCCCAGCCTGCTTCCTCCGCGCATGGCCGCGCGACCACTGCCTCCCCCTTCCTCTACGGATCGAGCCTTACACCTATAAAGAAGGTCGTTTTTTACTTTTCTTTATTTTGTGTAAAAAATTGCAAGTTTTTTGCATGTTTCTCTAATTCCAAAAATGCCATGTGCATAAGTTTGAATTATCATTTTTATTTCTGAAATTGCATGGATACCCCTATGTTTGTATATTTATTTGGGCATAGGTTTTCCATCATTTTATTTAATGATAAATGTCATGATGTTGAGCAACTAATTCTTTATCATTTGGATATTATTTATATATTTGTGACTTATGGGTAATTAATTAAAACAGTTTAAGTGAAAAATTACATATTTTACCCAATTTGAGCTCCTAAATTAATATTTCACTCACGGTTGCTCCGAGAATTCCACAAAATTTAGAACGGATGATTTAGAATGTGTTTTAATTAGTATCCAAATTTTATCTTAATTGGAGTTGTCTTGTGCCTTCAATAAATTGTATAGTGATTTTGGTAAATGATTTATTATTAAATCCATACACATTATTTTTGCAAAATTCTAACTCTCCTAGATTTCATATTAATATACCTTATTGGGATAATTCCGTCTTGGGATGAATTGATATTGTGGATTTATTATGAATTAAATACTCACTATCACTCTATTTTCATAAAAAATCATAAAAAATCATGTATTCTCATATTATTCCAAAGAAATTAATATAGCTTCTATGAATCATGTTTTAGTTCAAATAATATTTTCATAGTTTTTGCATTCTGCTCGAGTGAAAAATTGCGTAAAAACCCATAAAAAGTGTACATTTTTTATTGCATTTTAAAACCTAAAATTCGAAAAAATATGTTTTGCATGCCACATTGGATTAGGTTTCTAGAAAAAAATATAATTTAACTAAATTGGATTAATTTCACATAAAAATTAATTTGGCTAAGTTGTGTGCTTTCTTATTAACTTAATTCACCTGCATTTTGCATTCCATTCATTTTGCATTGGAAACCTAGACTTAAGTTTTCTGAATTAACCTAAAGTTGTTCCTTTGCCTCCTTGTGTTCAACCCTGGACATGCTCGGGATATAAATTAAAAGCTGAGACACTCTTCACTGAGATCTTTGCTCGATTCTGATTGATTCGCTAAGTACTCGTATTACAACGAGTACAAATTATATCACGTATCTAGCGAGTCCGTCAGTCACCTTGCAAGATAATGTTGTTTCTTTGCCATTTCAGATGTGGAGAGCTATAATCCACATTCACCGTACAAATAAGATTCATAGTCAAAAGAGTTTGCATATGAGGACTTGTTCTGACCTAACTATTAAGGTGAACTGAACAAAGAAGTGTGGAACTTAAAGGCCGTTGAGTCTTAAATCATATTCCCAATAAGGTTCCGACAAACTAAAAATCCAAAGGTCTGGCTAAGCTCCATACTTTGATTTTATGAAGAATAGTTTAATAATCAAAATTCTTCTATTTGTCTTTTTCTTTTCCTGTTTTTATCTTTCACTTATTCTTATAATAAGTGTTTGCTAAGGGAGTAACAAAGATGAAGTATATGTGAATGATAAATAACACCAATTCTCGTTATCATTATATTTAGCACATATTAATACTGAAATAAAAAAATAAAGAAATAAAACAAAAAGAAAAGAAGAAGGATGTATATTTGTACTATAGATACAAACTAATCCAAAACTTTGAGACCGGGTCAAGCATTGACATGGTAAATAAGGAATAAAGTGAGGGGAGATAGATCATTAACTTATAAAAATATTAGAAAACCAAGGTCGCATTGTACATATTCATCTCATTCATTATGTACAAATATTATACTATTTTATTTATCATGAATCCAACCTCGAATAAAAATGTTGAAATTTTTTTTGAAATAATAAAAATATTTGTAAAAATATTCCATGTATAGAATAAAAGGGACAACACTACGAACAAGCCATAAAATCATAATTGAAAGATAAATATCTACTCCATATGAACTTAAAATGAATAAAACCCACTTTCATGTTTTTAAAATTAAATAAGCTTTAAAATGAAAGTGGTTTCATAAAATTTAGAGTTAAGATGTGGAAGTTAGCTTCTTGAAGTGTAATTATACATGTATACTTGTATTTGATTTGTTTATTTATTTAATTATTTTTATTTTTAATCATATTATATTTTTAAGTACATATTTTATATTAATTATATAAATAAAAATGAAAATAAAAAATTAAATTAACTAAAAAATAATTGTATTCTTAAATAGGTATATTGTACATGTATATGTAATTATTTATTTAATTGAATTAATTCTTACGAAAATAAAAATGTATTTAAAATCCTTAAATTATTCTATAAATAAAATATAAAAATACATGTATTTTTTTAAAAATAAATAATTTAAAATAAGTAGCCATTGCATATAGGTAATTTATACTTGTAAATACATGTATTTAAATAATGTAAGCTTATAAATAAATATATTTAATTTATTAAAAATCACAAAAATTAGTTTAAATAAATATATTTTTTATGTTTATAAGTTTTAAATTTAATATCATTTTCTTCTTTTATTTCTGTTTGTTTATTAATTACTTAATCTATTTTGTCCTCTTCTGACTATCTTTATTCGGGGCTTGAACCCGATTGGATGGAGCCGGGTTCGTTGACCTGGGTCAACTCCCCCCTTTCCATTTCCAGATCGACTAATCTGTCTATTCACCCAATTTTTGCACCTGATTCTCTCATTCATTTCCTTTGATTTTTCTGCCTGATTAGCATCCTGTGAGTCAAGATCCACACCCAATCGTCATTTCATCCAGCCCATCCTCGTTTCGCATGCCAATCCCATTTGAATTTCACTTTCTTTTTCACATATAAAAGACTTAGAGTTCCTTCTTCTTCTCATTTTTTGGCCATCTCCACCATTTCTAGTTAGCTCCTGATCACCTCAAGGGTAACATATGTGTGTTATCTATTATAGTGAGGATGAGGAGTCGATTTAGCCTCTGATCCTACGTCACCGCCGTCAGCTCCGCCTCCGATGAGAGCTCCGCCTCCGATGAGAGCTCCGCCTCCAACCCGTCGATTTCTTGGGGCAATAACTCGAGAATTATAAATCATCAACCATTGTGCTTCCTCCATAAGGTAATCTTATATTTTCATTTCAATTTCCTTGCATTTTCATTTGTTTTCCAGATCCGTAGAAGAGTATCAGATCCACCCTCCGATCATCAGTATCAGGGGTCTTGTACCTTTGATTCAACCCGATCATCATCCATCACCTCATCATGACTATCATGCTTCTCTAGTCATCAATCTGCAACCTTTCATCGTAGATCCATTCAAATCTGAGCCCGATCTCTGATCCTCTACCTCTCCTAAGATCCTCATTCATCCACCTCTCCCTTTATTTTCCCTCTGAATAATCCTCTGGCCAAAGCTTCATCTTCAAGCTCTGAATAGCACATACAGGTGTGGGGGTGAGATCTAAAGCTTTGAGTGAGCTCTTAGCAGGAAGTGTAGGAGTGGCTACCTCCAGGTCTCTCCCTTTCGAGACCTGAACACTGATCCTTCCAATTTGACACAATTCATCCTTGGAATTAAGAACATTATAGTAGAGATCTGAGCATTAGAGCTGTAGATCCAAGCGATCAAATCTCAAGGTGAAGACCCATCATCGTAGTTCTTCCTTTCCACTTCAGCATCGTCAGATCGTGAAGAAGTGCTCCAAATTCCATATTACACATAGAACCATGCCCAAATTCGTACCGCACGATCAGATCCAAGAGAATAGATCTCGACTGCACGTTGCCCAGCCGCCTTCACATGTTACACATACACAACTTGTGATTTTGTGCTTCCTCCCTCGTATTTTTTTATTTGCATTTTAATCATCCTATGCACGTAAAAGTTCTGAAATGCTTGTTGTTAATCATCTAATGTTTCTATATTTGTAACTTGGCCCTTCTGATATGTACTCACGTGTATAGTGATGAATACCCATTCATCACTCTTTATTCTTCTATTTTAGCTACAAAAACCCTTTGCAAATACATGTAGATATGTGTAAATACCATTAATTACCAAAAGCATGCATTGTGTAAAAACCTATAATTAGCATGTTTTTGTGCACAAAATAAAAGAATAAAGAGCAAAAAGAAAAAGAGGGAAATATTTAGAATAAATATTGAGCAACCTAACCCAAGGGAGGGCTCAGCATGGGCCTGACCGCATAAAAGCCAAAGTAGAGGGAGATAGGGGCTCACATTTGTATATATTTGTAAGTAAATAAAACTATATATTTTCCTCACCCAAAAATGTGTTTGTACATATTGTATTAAAAACAAAATAAAAAGATAAAAATCAAAAAGACAAAAATACCCTCTCACCATGTACAAACCATCATCTTGTATTTATTTAACCCTATAAATAAATTCATTTATTTTCTAAACTCTTTGTAAATATTCTATATTACATATTGTAAATAAAATAAATAAAGAGAAACAAAACAAAAATCAAATAAAAATCACAAAATCAAAAATACAAAAATACATTGTATAAATACCATGTATATAAATGTGTATAACTATTTATTTAACTCTTGTATATATATAATAAAAATAAAATGAAAATATTCTTTTATTCCATATTTTATCTTGTAAATAAATAAAATACAAAATGGGCATAAAAACACATAAAAATAACAAATAAAAAAAAAATCAAAAATAAAAATCCATATAGTGTACATATACCTATATATAGAGCTAACCTATTTTTATTTCCAAAAATTAAATAAAAATCACCAAAAAATAGAAAAAAATAAAAGAAAAATATTTCATGTTTTGAGTTTTCACTAATTCGACCTATTTATGCCCTAAAAAAATAAAACAAAAATCAATAACACGTGGCAGAGTCTGGTTGGTCCACGGGGGAATGTTGACCCCGGTCAACTCCCCCGCGACCCCTTTCCTATTCTGGACCACGCGCGCCGCGCCTTCTTCCCCGAATTTTCCCACGCGACTCCAGCTGTCATCCACTCAACCCCCGCGCCCAAATTCTTCGCCGCACATCCCTCTCCCTCGCCGGATCCTCCGCTATCAAATCAATACCTTCCATCGCCGTCACGACTCAACCCTAATGGACGCTGTCACTCTATATATTTTCACCTCCGCCGCCGTCGCGCGCCATCTTTGGCCCATCTCCTTTCTCCCCAGCGACCTCCATCGGCAAGGCGAGAGTGACAGCAAGCCTCTGCCCGTGTTGCAGTGAGGCGAGGAGGCGATTCCTCTGATCCGGCCATCTTCGCCGTACTTGCTCCGCCGCCGGCGTTGAGCATCGAGCTTCAGGCCTTGACGCCCTTCGAAGCTACGACCCGGAGATAGCCCATCTCCAGCATAGTCTCCAGCATCCATCAGGTAGCCTTAGTTTCCTTTAGTTTAGAGTAATTTTCGATTACGCCCAAATCCCATCTCCGACGCATTTCTTCGATTCCGGCCACCTCGCGTATCATCTCGACCCCCCGACCCGACCATCACCTTCACCGTGTCCCCACGCACCTTCTTCACCCATTCGCACAACCCAGATCGCACAGGATCTGGGATTCGAGTTCCCTCGCCGTCGCTCCGCCGGAGCTCGTTCGCCACGCCGCACCGTTCATCTTCACCCCGTCTTCTTGGGTCGAGGCACTTTGCCCTCGACCCGCGAAGCTCCTTGACTACTTTGCAGGTCCAAAGGGAGGCGTCTGAGCCTCCAGTCCATTCAGCCAGGAGCTTCGAGCCGCCAGGTCTCGCCGGAGCCCCTCCAGGGCTCGGTTGGACCCTTGGTCACCACCAGCAGCTGCGGGCAGTCACCAGGAATCTTCTCCGACCTTCAGGCGCAGCTGAGGAGGACCAGAGTGCACGTAGAACGTCGGCGAAGTTCGCCGGCGTCGAGTTCTTCCTCCACCTTCCAGAGCCGTCCGATGCACACCTCGCTCCAGATCTAATCCTGAGCGTCCATCCTTGGAGGAGCAGCAGCCGTCGATCAATCTGAGGTGGCATCTGGACCGTTGCAGCCGAGGAGAGAGGCACCCGAGCCCCGCACCGCTCGATCTTCCACGTGTCTCTCTCTCGACCATCCGATCTGAGCCTGGTTGCCTTCGAAGACCCACGTTGCATCTCCACCGTCCGATCAACCACGTGGACGAACACCAGCCGTCAGATCAGGCCATCGCTTCTCGAGTCAAAGGCGCGTTTGTTTCCAGCCGTCCGATCATCCACGCGTCATCATCTGGATCGTCGCTATTAATAAAGGGGTAAATTTCATAGGCCCCCCTTCTGTTTGTCGTATTTCGTTTTAGTCTTGTAATTTTTAATTCAGTTGTTTAGTTTTGGGATAATTTGCATCAAGGACCTCGGACTTTATTTTAATTGCATTTATACCCCTGCCAGTAGAGACCCACGTGCTTTGGCACGTGTTTTGTTGGGTTATTTGCATAGAACCCCTTGTAGTTCTGGATGTTTTGAATTGAATGAAATGTTTTGTTTATTTGCATATATACCCCTGTGAGCATTGATTTTGAACATGTGCGAATTATTTTTGGGTAAATTGCATATAAGCCCCTGGACTTTTGATACGAGTTATCAATAGGTCCTCGGAACTTATTTTTATTACATTTAGGTCCCTGTGTGCCCCAGACACGTGCTTGGCACGTGACTTCTTGGGTAAATTGCACCAGGACCCCAGAACTTTTGGGTATTTGCACTTAGGTCCCTGTGCACAGTGCCCCACCTTTATTTTTGAATAAAATATCAAACGACCTCCAAATCCAATGAAATTTTGACACATGGCTCCTGCCATGGTGTAGGAATTTCTATGATTTTTGGGGACATTTTGGATTTCATTTATTATTTTTAAAAATTCAAAAACCCCTATTTTCGCTACTGTTTGACTTTAAAAATACCAAAAAAATATAAAAACTTAACCAAAAATTCTAAAAAAAATTAGGACTTGTTGCTTACTGTTTGATTGATTTTCTAGCCAATTTTGGCTATTGTTCATCTCTTAAAAACCTTAAAAATTGAAAAACCTCTAAAAACTCATAAAAATTGTAGTAAATAAATTAAAAATCCAAAAATAATAATTAGGGTGCCTAAATTTTCCTTGTTCTTCATAGATTATAGGAAAATTACCTCCAGGGTTGTTTGAAGCTCTTAAATATTTTATTTTTGAGTTTGTAACCTTGCTGGACAGTACCCTACATTCTTTGCATTGTTTGATTTTTAATAATTATTTTGTCCATTAGAAAAATTCCAAAAATTCACCAAAAACAGTAAAAAACTTGAAAAACATAAAAACCATTTTTGTGGAATTTTTGCATCATTTGTGTGTCTTGTATAAATTGTTGAAGGTCCCTTGTATGTACTTTCTTGCATTTTTCTCATTAATTAAAAATTCTAAAAAATTACAAAAACAAATAAAAACCAAAAAGAGACTCACTTGGATTTCTGACTACATCGTAGGCCGCAAGGCCAATCTGTGCTCCTTGTGTTCGACCCTGGGAGCTATACCAGGTTAATCTTATAGCAGACCGCTCCTTCTTGTGTGTTGATTGATTTATTTCTTTGAGTGGTTATTTTTCTGGATTGCTCCGTGTTTGTGATTGAGGTCGCAACGACCTAGCATTTATTCTACACCTTTACCTCATCGCAAATTTCGACAATCAGAATGGCGCCGTTGCCGGGGAGCACGGCTTTGTAGTCAGTTTTCCATTTTGTCTCTCTCTATATTACTGTTGTTTTCTGACCATTCTCTCTCTTTGATTTTTGTGCGAGGTACTACGTGGAGAACTTGGAGTTACTATTTTGAGGACCCGCACGGGAAGAAGAGCAGGAAGAGAGAGAGAGGAGAAGAAAGTTTCATTTCAGAAAGAGAGAGAGAACATTTCTTGTTGTAATAACTTAGGACTTGAACTTTGAACTCTGGACATTTGTAACTTAGCGGGTCTGTTTCGCTGAGCACCGGTGTGCTCGGGGGACCCACTTGGATTTTCGCGGCTTTTATCGTGGTTTTCATAGCTAGCTGCCTTTTCCGGTGTTTCTCGCGGTTTTAGCCCCTAGATTTAGGAATTTTGATTGATTGTGACGTAGATTTTTAAGGCCCAACACCTAATAGAATATCTGTTCCTATAGAACGTAATTGGACCTTAATAAAATTCATTGAAAAAGTTAGTTTAATTGGATTTGAGACCACGTGCCGTGAGGAGTCACATACAGCGCTGGCAGGACCCGTTGTGGCGGGCACCGAGTGACTCCCAAGATCGGACTCCGGACTCAATTCGATTAGCTGACTATTGTTCTTCACGATCAATAGAAGTTGCTCATCTAGGATCCGGTTTTTCCCGCTGCACCATTTAGGTAGTTTATTTCTGTCTTTAAATTCTGCGCGGATCACTTGCATGTAGAGTGCTGGAGACAAGGTACGCATTTCTTTCTCTGCATGCATCATTGATTTCTTCGCGCATCGGCTTTTTCGTCTTCTCCCTCTGTTTTTGGACTTAATCATCAGGAGAATCGGAAAAATCGTTAGGCCGCTTGTATTTATTTTTGAAAAATATTTAAAAAGAAAAACAAAAAATTGGGACTGGATAACTTTATTGACCCTAAAAGACACTCACCATAAAAATTTGTCTTGGGGAGAGCAACCCCCTCATTGTTTGGTTTGATTGTGCGAGAGAGTGACCCGAACACTAGGTAAAGCCCTCCGGTGCTCATCTCGACTGATTACCGACTCTTCTGTGCGGGACAGTCGGTTGAGAGAGTATCGGGTATCCCAGCAGGTCACGTAATCGCTCTGATATCTTGAATGTTCGCCAAATAAAATTGACAAGATAAATTGACCGATCTTTCACGGTCTTCACATTGTGTTGCGTTGGTGAACCGGGGGTTTGCTTTGTAATCATATTTTCTCCAGATCCCATCCGCCCAACTCGCCAAGATCAAGATGATGGGTAGACGATCTCTTAGGCAGCCTCTGGCTGCACCGCTTTCAGGCGCATCTACTCCATCATCTAGGTTGGCCCGTGAGAGTCGAGACCAGCTCTCCGGGCCCGAGTTCGAATCCACCCTGTTCCCCCTCGATCCCCTTTCTTCTGTTCCTGAGAGACATGAGCCCGAGGAGAGACGAATTCATTTGACTGAACCTGAGTTGGGCTCTTCTTATTTTGCAGACATCCCTATGGCTGGAGCCGGTAGTTCAGACGATCGCCAGCCCGAACACTTTGTCTTAGACCAGGGGGCGATTAACTCCACCCTGATCGCATCATTAGAGACAGTTCAGAACCAGTTACGCGATCAGGGAGCATTTATGATAGAGATGAGGAGGGAGTTGGAGAGACTCCGAAGAGAGAGAGAAGAGCCGAGCGAGCCGGAGGACATCCCTGATGCTGATGCAGAGGCAGCAGCCGCAGCAGCAGCTGCCGCAGCCGAGGCAGCCGCAGCCGCAGCAAGACCGATGCGGGAACTTCACAACCCTGGATCTACACTGATGCACCAGTGGGTGGTGATTCCTGCTATCGTGGGGGACTTTAAGTTCCCTCCGAACACCCTGCAGATGCTTCCTCATTTTCACGGACTCGCTACTGAGGAACCACACCTCCATCTCCAGGAGTTTCTGATGATCTGCAGCACTGTCCACGACCGTCGTGTGGACCAAGATACGATTCGTATGATGGCCTTCCCTTTTTCACTGGCAGATAGAGCAGCCGCCTGGCTGAAACATCTAGGGAAGTTTGTTTACACCTGGGATCAGCTCCGCACCGAGTACTTGAACAAGTACTATCCACTCGGGCGGACGAATGCAGCAAGGGCCCTGATCAACAACTTCTCCATGCTCCCTAACGAGCAATTTCACGAGGCATGGGAGAGGTTCAGAGAGCTTCTGGATAGATGCCCACACCACGACATTTCGAAGCCGAACCTAGTTCAGAGCTTCTTTAGTGGGCTAACACCAGAGCTTCAGGGTCTGGTGAATGCTTCTTGCGGCGGGTCCTACTTTGCCAAGGACCACAACCAAGTCTGGGCCATCTATGAGGAGATGTCCGAGAATTACATGGTGATGTCCCAGACTCGGTTGTATACTCAGAGATCTCAGCAGCCGCCAGGACCCGTGCAGTATCAGCGGATAGCACGGGTTGATGCAGGTCCATCCAGTTCGTCCACAGTTGCAGCCGCACAGGCAGAGTCGGCCGCTGCGGACATGGGGATAATCAGCGAGAAGTTGGACCGCATGGAGATAATAGAGAAGAAGCAGTGCCAGGGCATAACTCAGATGGAGGAAATGGCACAGACTCTGAGCGACATGAAGACCCAGCTCTTGTGTCTTCAGGAGGCACAGACGGCTCCTCAGCCCCGTCTTCTGTCGCGAGGCGATTCCGGCGGCAGCCGCAGCTCGTCCCAGCGCTCCAGCTCCTTGCAGCAGCCTAGACAAGTTCACCTTGTACAGGCGGAGCCGTACCAGCAGCAGCAGCCCTCTTACCAGTCACCACCATCTCCAGACTTACAGATGGTGGTATATCAGCCGGATCAGCCTCTGGATGTACTCCCACCAGCCCCTTACGATGCGGAACCGTTGATGGATGTCAACGGGATTTGGTATGACCGTCCTCAACCTGGAATCCGACGAGACCATCCCGGATTCAGGTGGGGGAATGGGGGTAACCAACCCCAGCAGCAGCCAGCCGGTCAGGGAGGGCAGTACGCCCAGCAGAGGGATCACCAGCAGCACCCAGCACACCAGCCATCATCGTTCGTATCTCGTCCCTATCAGCAGCAGGGACAGAGTTGGAGACGTGAGCAGCAGGCTCACCAGCAGCAGCATCATTCCTCTTACCCCTCTCAACCACAGCAGCACCAGGTCCAGCAGCCTCATTACCAGAGAGGCAACCCGTCGGGCTCCCATGAGAGCCCCGCCATGGATGATATAGCCCGCCTCTTCACAGAGCAGCAGGCTACATTTAGACGGGAGATGGACGAGTTCCGCCAGGAGATGCGGGACTTGATGAGAGGGAAGGCCGCCATCCCTGCACAGATAGAGCCTAATCCGAATAATCTGAAGAGGAAATCTGAGCAGGTAGTTCACACTGAGCCTACCACTTCTAGTGACTCATTTGATGTTATCTCGTCGGATTTATTTGATGCTGATTTTGTCACACTTAGGAGCGGTAGAAGACCAGCAGGAGGCGCCTCATCTGAGCGACAACACGAGGATCCATCTAGAGCGCCAGATGAGGAAGAGGAGAGCGGTACTGAAGCCGCACATCCTGATGAGGGTGGTACTGATGCCACCCGAGATGCTGATTCCACCGGCGGTACTGAGGCCACCAACATTTCTTCTGATAGAACTGTTGTCTTTCCTCGCTTGAATGTATCTCGGAACTCTGATTTGAATAAAGGAAAAGGTTTAGTTTATTCTGATCCCACTGTGATGAATGATGTTTGTGAGGATCCAGTCATTGAATCATCTAGGCCTATTCCTAGTCCTTCATCTGAGAAGGACCCTGTGATCCCCTTTCCTAGAGCCCTTGAGTTGGGGAAGGGGAAGAAAAAAGAAAAAGACTCAAAAAAGAGAGAGCAGGAGGAGTTCAGCAAAGACATGATAGACCGATTTCACATCCAGCTGACCCTCAATGAGGCTTTGCAGCACATCCCTCTTCTTCAGCGGTCCTTGAGAGACAGGACCACAGTCAGGAGGACGAAGAGGAACAAGACCGCAGAGATCCATGTGCTGACCAAAGCCACGTGTTATGCGATCCAGAACCATCTGCCGACTAAGAAGCCAGATTTAGGGGCCCCGTATGTCAGATGTCAGATTAGTGAGCAGAGGTTCGACCGCACTCTACTAGATAGCGGATCATCGATCAACCTTCTTCCGGCAGCCCTTCTCCACCACTTAGAGTTGGGCACTCTTGTACAGAGCAGGACATACCTTCAGTTTGCTGATCGGTCTGTCAAGAGGCCAAAGGGGTTGTTGCGAGACGTTGTCGTCACGATTCAGGGTTTGCAATTCCCCGTGGACTTCGTAGTGCTGGACATGGAGACCCCTGATTCGTTGACCGATTCCCCCATCATCCTCGGTCGCCCATTCTTGGCCACAGCCAAGGCAGTGACTGATCATGACAGTGGGAAGGTGTACTTTCGCATCCAGGGCGAGAGTATACAAATAGAGACGGTCAAGGACCACAGAGCCAGATCCAGACCCCGCTCACATGGCAGTACAGATTCAGAGCAGCTGACAGACGCAGAGCCAGACATCCACCAGGACTGTGATTTTGTGATCACAGATGATGAGGCAGCCTGGGCAGATCCTGCAGCACAGACCATCCTCTCATACTCAGATACAGCTGATGCAGAGATGATAGAAGAGGAGAGTCTGGAGAGCACGACCCTGGTTCAGGATACTATTGAGTCAGCAGAATCGGATCTTGATCGCGACACGATTTCCAGTGATGGTGGTACTGAGGCCACCCTGCTCTATGGTGGTGCTGATGCCACCTTGTTCTCCGGTGGTACTGATGCCACCGAGTCTGAGATAGATCCCTCGGATTCAGAATCTGATTGGGCAGATTGTGAAGATCAAATGCCAGATCTGGATCCACCTGAGCCTACAGAGGAGGAGGTAGAGGCAGAGCAGAACAGAGACAATGTAGAGGACCCGCCTTCTCCAGATCCAGTTTGTGAGAGTTCATTATCATTTTCCCAGGCAAATTTGGCAGAATTATCCGCATACACACATCTTCTTCAGAAGCCAGATTTGCCAGCACCTAGCTGTCCAGAGCTAAAGCCGCTCCCTACTTCGCTGAAGTATAGATTCCTTGCGGGAGAGTCTGAGATGTACCCAGTCATCATCTCAGCCGATCTGACTGAAGAACAAGAATCCCGTCTGATGGAGGTTCTTGAAAAGAACCGCAAGGCAATTGGATGGAGCGTAGCAGATCTCCATGGGATCAGTCCCTCATTGTGTTCCCACCATATCTATCTTGAGGAAGGGGCGAAGCCGTCGCGTGAGTTCCAGCGGCGACTGAACCCCAACCTACGAGAAGTTGTCATGAAGGAAATATCAAAATGGTGGAGTGCAGATTTTATTTATCCCATTTCCGACTCCAAGTGGGTCAGCCCCTTGCATGTGGTGCCCAAGAAGACGGGCATCACGACTGTGATCAGTGAGTCGGGAGAGGAGATTGCTACACGAGTACCTACCTCGTGGCGGGTCTGCGTTGACTACAGGAGACTCAACCAGGCCACCAAGAAGGACCATTTCCCCCTGCCTTTCATTGACCAGATCATAGAGAGACTGGCAGGGAAGAGCCATTACTGCTTCCTGGATGGGTACTCGGGCTACAACCAAGTGGCCATCGCTCCTGAGGATCAGGAGAAGACCACCTTTACCTGTCCCTTCGGTACTTACGCCTTTCGACGCATGCCATTCGGGCTATGTAACGCCCCTGCGACTTTTCAGAGATGCATGCTGTCGATCTTTTCGGACATGGTAGGGGAGTGCTTGGAGGTCTTCATGGACGACTTCTCGGTTTACGGCGACGGTTTCGATTCCTGTCTTGACTGCCTAGACCGAGTACTCCAGCGATGCATTGCTACCCGCTTAGTTCTGTCTTGGGAGAAGAGTCACTTCATGGTGACTCAAGGGACGGTGCTTGGCCACATCATCTCCAACAGAGGTATGGAGGTTGATCCGGCCAAGGTCGATGTCATTAGGAAACTCACACCGCCGTCCAATCTGAAGCAGTTACGGTCATTTCTGGGGCACGTTGGTTTTTATAGGAGATTCATTCATGATTTCAGCAAGATTGCCCGACCGTTGACTGACCTCTTGACAAAAGACACCGAGTTCCTTGTTGATGACAAGTGTCTTTCGTCCTTTGAGACTCTCCAGCAGTGTGTAATTGAGGCTCCTGTCCTTCAGCCACCTGATTGGTCTCTCCCATTCGAGATCATGACGGACGCCTCTGATTTTGCCGTAGGGGCCGTGCTAGGACAGAGGAGGGATGGAGTACCATTTGCCATACACTATGCTAGCCGCACATTGGATTCCGCCCAGCGGAATTATACAGTCACAGAGAAGGAGATGCTAGCAGTAGTGTTTGCCCTAGATAAATTCAGATCATATATCATTGGATCTAGAGTGACCTTGTACACAGATCACACCGCCATCAGGTACCTCATGTCAAAGAAGGATGCCAAGGCAAGACATACTAGATGGATCCTTCTACTCCAGGAGTTCGACATTGAGATCAAGGATAAACCTGGAGTGAAGAATGTGGTGGCGGACCATTTATCCCGACTAGAGCAGCCTGAGGATTCAGAGCAGATTGATCCGATCAGAGATACCTTCCCAGACGAGGCGATCCTTGCTATCGCCTCACTCCCATGGTACGCCGATATTGTGAACTTTCTCGTTGCTGGGAAAGTCCCACAAGATTGGCCCAAGCAGAAGATTGAGACCTTCCTTGCGAAGGCCAAGTCCTACCACTGGGAGGATCCCATCCTTTACCACGAAGGAGGGGATAGCATCTGGCGTCGGTGTATTCCTCAGGAGGAGCATCATAGTGTCCTCACTTACTGCCACAAGCTTGAGGCAGGAGGACATCATTCTGGGAGGAGAACGGCACAGAAAGTGCTCCAATCCGGCTTGTGGTGGCCTACACTCTTCAAGGACTCTGATGAGTTCGTGAAGCGGTGTACTGACTGTCAGAGGATGGGCACTTGTGGACAGCGTGATATGATGCCGATGCAGCCCATTCACTTCTGTGAGGTTTTTGACGCATGGGGCATCGACTTCATGGGTCCATTCCCTAAGAGTCAGGGATTTGAGTACATTCTGTTAGCCGTAGATTATGTTAGTCGTTGGGTTGAGGCTATCCCCGCCCGAGCCGCAGATGCAAAGACAGTTTGCAAATTTTTGAAGAGGAACATCATTATGCGGTTTGGGGTTCCACGAGTTCTTATTTCTGATGGGGGGTCTCACTTCATCAACGACCAGGTGAAGGCACTTGCTAGAGAGTTCGGCATAGACCATCGTGTTGCTACACCGTATCATCCACAGACGAATGGTCTAGCTGAAGTGTCGAATAGGGAGATCAAGAATATTTTGCAGAAAGTCGTCCGCCCTGACCGAAAGAATTGGTCACAACTTTTGGACTCGGTCTTGTGGGCATATCGGACGTCTTTCAAGACTCCATTAGGTACATCTCCCTTTCGCCTCGTGTATGGCAAGCCCTGTCACCTACCAGTGGAGCTGAGGCACAAGTCACTCTGGGCAGTTACAGACATATTGATGGATCCAAATGGTATAGGAGACCAGAGGAGGGCAGAGTTAGCCGCCTTGGAAGAACTTAGAGATGCAGCTTTCTCAAACAGCCTACATTATAAAGAGAAAGTCAAGGAGTGGCATGATTCTCATATCAGCCACAAGCATTTTGAGATTGGACAGAAAGTATGGCTGTTTGATGCAAGGCTTAGATTATTTCCAGGGAAGCTACAGAGCAAATGGAAAGGACCCTATTTGGTCAGAAAGGTACACGATAACGGTAGCATTGACATATCTGAGTTATCTTCTGAGAGTACCTTCCGAGTGAACGGCCAGCGGCTCAAACCATTTCTAGATCATGGGCCGCGGGACGTTATTATCGCCGCTATTCATTTTGCGTGAGATGTGGTCTTTTGACTCACATCTTTTGCATCTCACGCCTGATTTTCACTATTCCTCCGCCTGTATAGATCCAGTTGTCCATATCATTCTATTCTTTAGTCCCACATCCCATCTCTCATCCTATGATTATGCTATACTTAGGGTGTACTTTACCCTAAGTATAGGGGGGATGTCGGACTTGTGAGTATTCTTTTCATTCTTTCTGCTCTTGTTTTTGCTGCCTATACTTAGGGATATTTTACCCTAAGTATAGGGGGGGCAGATTCTGTATATTCTTCACTCGGCTTTCCCTTCATGTACAGCTTTCTATACTTAGGATTAGTTAATCCTAAGTATAGGGGGAAACCACCGAGTTCTTCTCATTCTATTCATTGATTCGTTCCTGTACTTAGCCATTCCTTTTCACTTCCCTTTTACTAAGCACGAGTTATGTCTTCTTCATCGCTCTTGATCACTCTGAGGACATCGTTCGAGCTAAGTATAGGGGGGGTGTGTATATATTTCATATATACTTTAGCCATAACTCGTACTTTGTGTGAATAAATAAAATGGCTAAAAATCACAAAAATTAAAAATTTTTCATGTACATAAACCTCTTTTATTCTTGCACATACATAGCTAGTGTACAAAGTATTTTTGTAAAAATGATTTCAAAAATCTTTTGTGTAAAGCTTGTGTAAATATTTTGTATCAAAATTATGTATATAGTACAAAATTTTTCCAAAATGTTTTGAAAATCAAAAGTTTGCAAAAATCTTGTGTAAATGTTTGTAAATATCTTTTTGTAAAACTTGCACCTCATGCATCATTCATTCATGATTTCAAAACATTTTTCAAAAATTTTTGCATGATTGTAAAATATTTGTAAATAGCATCTTGTGTACATATATGTATATAGTTTTTCCTGGATGAGAGTTGACATTTAAACTGAGCCTGGAATTAAATTGAGAAATGGAGCTTGAAAGGATCTTAATTCACTTAACTTCAAGAGGAACCTTGTAGGACTTAGGGTTAAGGCTTTTCAGGTCCATAAGGACTTAATTCTTTGAGTCCACTAGGCTATGAGCATATGTCATCTTGATGAGCCTAAGTAGAGCACTTAACAACACACGCATGACTCTCAGAGACAATGGCTTAACTTGCACCTGCACTTTACACATGGCTCTCCATGGATGAGGTGGTGAGGAGGCAGTTTCCTTTGGCTTGGGGTAGCATATGAGGGTAGTACTTCTAGGCGGAACCTCTCTTCTTCTTATAGTGAAGGAAGTGCACCTCAACTTAGTCTAGTGGTGTTGACAGCTAAAGACAGAAGCTGTGGGTTGCAATAAAGCTTCAAAAGAGGGATAGTCTACTGGCTCAAGGGGAAATTTCTTATATATGCTGCACCATGTAGATATGTTGTACAGAAGTTGTTGAAAAAAAAAAAAAATGCAAAAATGCAAAAAGAACTCCAAAAAAGTGGTGGGTCGGATTGAAAATTTAATAACCCCACCGGAGTGTAAAGATCTCATGAAGCTTGCAGCGGGAGACTTAGCTACACTGGCTAAGCTTCCAAAACTCTATACTTCTACCCCCTCTTCTTGAGCCGGTTGCACTTGAACTTAGAAGGGAATACCCCGCTTCTCGAGGAAAGAGTTGCTAGACTGAGGCATTAGAGTTACCAGGTTGAGGGAGGTTGTTTCTTTGTCACTTCTGAGGTGGGGAGCCACATATCACTTACACCGCAAGGAAAAGATTCATGGTCATTAGAGTTTGTGTATGTAGACTTGTTCTGATCTGGTTTATTGAGGAGTCTTGCCCACAGATTAGTGGAACTTGAAGGCTGTTGAGTTTTAGGCTTAAGTCCAAATAAGGTTCCGACACATCAATAATCCAAAGATCTGATCGAGCTCCATATTTGAATTTAATGAAGGAAGAATTTAATAAGTCAACCTTGATCCATGTACATCCTCTTTTTCTTTTTCTTTTTCTTTCTTTTTCACTTCTTTTTCAAATAAGTGTTTGCTAAGGGACTAGCAAAGTTAAGCATAGGGGGGTGATGAATACCCATTCATCACTCTTTATTCTTCTATTTTAGCTACAAAAACCCTTTGCAAATACATGTAGATATGTGTAAATACCATTAATTACCAAAAGCATGCATTGTGTAAAAACCTATAATTAGCATGTTTTTGTGCACAAAATAAAAGAATAAAGAGCAAAAAGAAAAAGAGGGAAATATTTAGAATAAATATTGAGCAACCTAACCCAAGGGAGGGCTCAGCATGGGCCTGACCGCATAAAAGCCAAAGTAGAGGGAGATAGGGGCTCACATTTGTATATATTTGTAAGTAAATAAAACTATATATTTTCCTCACCCAAAAATGTGTTTGTACATATTGTATTAAAAACAAAATAAAAAGATAAAAATCAAAAAGACAAAAATACCCTCTCACCATGTACAAACCATCATCTTGTATTTATTTAACCCTATAAATAAATTCATTTATTTTCTAAACTCTTTGTAAATATTCTATATTACATATTGTAAATAAAATAAATAAAGAGAAACAAAACAAAAATCAAATAAAAATCACAAAATCAAAAATACAAAAATACATTGTATAAATACCATGTATATAAATGTATATAACTATTTATTTAACTCTTGTATATATATAATAAAAATAAAATGAAAATATTCTTTTATTCCATATTTTATCTTGTAAATAAATAAAATACAAAATGGGCATAAAAACACATAAAAATAACAAATAAAAAAAAATCAAAAATAAAAATCCATATAGTGTACATATACCTATATATAGAGCTAACCTATTTTTATTTCCAAAAATTAAATAAAAATCACCAAAAAATAGAAAAAAATAAAAGAAAAATATTTCATGTTTTGAGTTTTCACTAATTCGACCTATTTATGCCCTAAAAAAATAAAACAAAAATCAATAACACGTGGCAGAGTCTGGTTGGTCCACGGGGGAATGTTGACCCCGGTCAACTCCCCCGCGACCCCTTTCCTATTCTGGACCACGCGCGCCGCGCCTTCTTCCCCGAATTTTCCCACGCGACTCCAGCTGTCATCCACTCAACCCCCGCGCCCAAATTCTTCGCCGCACATCCCTCTCCCTCGCCGGATCCTCCGCTATCAAATCAATACCTTCCATCGCCGTCACGACTCAACCCTAATGGACGCTGTCACTCTATATATTTTCACCTCCGCCGCCGTCGCGCGCCATCTTTGGCCCATCTCCTTTCTCCCCAGTGACCTCCATCGGCAAGGCGAGAGTGACAGCAAGCCTCTGCCCGTGTTGCAGTGAGGCGAGGAGGCGATTCCTCTGATCCGGCCATCTTCGCCGTACTTGCTCCGCCGCCGGCGTTGAGCATCGAGCTTCAGGCCTTGACGCCCTTCGAAGCTACGACCCGGAGATAGCCCATCTCCAGCATAGTCTCCAGCATCCATCAGGTAGCCTTAGTTTCCTTTAGTTTAGAGTAATTTTCGATTACGCCCAAATCCCATCTCCGACGCATTTCTTCGATTCCGGCCACCTCGCGTATCATCTCGACCCCCCGACCCGACCATCACCTTCACCGTGTCCCCACGCACCTTCTTCACCCATTCGCACAACCCAGATCGCACAGGATCTGGGATTCGAGTTCCCTCGCCGTCGCTCCGCCGGAGCTCGTTCGCCACGCCGCACCGTTCATCTTCACCCCGTCTTCTTGGGTCGAGGCACTTTGCCCTCGACCCGCGAAGCTCCTTGACTACTTTGCAGGTCCAAAGGGAGGCGTCTGAGCCTCCAGTCCATTCAGCCAGGAGCTTCGAGCCGCCAGGTCTCGCCGGAGCCCCTCCAGGGCTCGGTTGGACCCTTGGTCACCACCAGCAGCTGCGGGCAGTCACCAGGAATCTTCTCCGACCTTCAGGCGCAGCTGAGGAGGACCAGAGTGCACGTAGAACGTCGGCGAAGTTCGCCGGCGTCGAGTTCTTCCTCCACCTTCCAGAGCCGTCCGATGCACACCTCGCTCCAGATCTAATCCTGAGCGTCCATCCTTGGAGGAGCAGCAGCCGTCGATCAATCTGAGGTGGCATCTGGACCGTTGCAGCCGAGGAGAGAGGCACCCGAGCCCCGCACCGCTCGATCTTCCACGTGTCTCTCTCTCGACCATCCGATCTGAGCCTGGTTGCCTTCGAAGACCCACGTTGCATCTCCACCGTCCGATCAACCACGTGGACGAACACCAGCCGTCAGATCAGGCCATCGCTTCTCGAGTCAAAGGCGCGTTTGTTTCCAGCCGTCCGATCATCCACGCGTCATCATCTGGATCGTCGCTATTAATAAAGGGGTAAATTTCATAGGCCCCCCTTCTGTTTGTCGTATTTCGTTTTAGTCTTGTAATTTTTAATTCAGTTGTTTAGTTTTGGGATAATTTGCATCAAGGACCTCGGACTTTATTTTAATTGCATTTATACCCCTGCCAGTAGAGACCCACGTGCTTTGGCACGTGTTTTGTTGGGTTATTTGCATAGAACCCCTTGTAGTTCTGGATGTTTTGAATTGAATGAAATGTTTTGTTTATTTGCATATATACCCCTGTGAGCATTGACTTTGAACATGTGCGAATTATTTTTGGGTAAATTGCATATAAGCCCCTGGACTTTTGATACGAGTTATCAATAGGTCCTCGGAACTTATTTTTATTACATTTAGGTCCCTGTGTGCCCCAGACACGTGCTTGGCACGTGACTTCTTGGGTAAATTGCACCAGGACCCCAGAACTTTTGGGTATTTGCACTTAGGTCCCTGTGCACAGTGCCCCACCTTTATTTTTGAATAAAATATCAAACGACCTCCAAATCCAATGAAATTTTGACACATGGCTCCTGCCATGGTGTAGGAATTTCTATGATTTTTGGGGACATTTTGGATTTCATTTATTATTTTTAAAAATTCAAAAACCCCTATTTTTGCTACTGTTTGACTTTAAAAATACCAAAAAAATATAAAAACTTAACCAAAAATTCTAAAAAAAATTAGGTCTTGTTGCTTACTGTTTGATTGATTTTCTAGCCAATTTTGGCTATTGTTCATCTCTTAAAAACCTTAAAAATTGAAAAACCTCTAAAAACTCATAAAAATTGTAGTAAATAAATTAAAAATCCAAAAATAATAATTAGGGTGCCTAAATTTTCCTTGTTCTTCATAGATTATAGGAAAATTACCTCCAGGGTTGTTTGAAGCTCTTAAATATTTTATTTTTGAGTTTGTAACCTTGCTGGACAGTACCCTACATTCTTTGCATTGTTTGATTTTTAATAATTATTTTGTCCATTAGAAAAATTCCAAAAATTCACCAAAAACAGTAAAAAACTTGAAAAACATAAAAACCATTTTTGTGGAATTTTTGCATCATTTGTGTGTCTTGTATAAATTGTTGAAGGTCCCTTGTATGTACTTTCTTGCATTTTTCTCATTAATTAAAAATTCTAAAAAATTACAAAAACAAATAAAAACCAAAAAGAGACTCACTTGGATTTCTGACTACATCGTAGGCCGCAAGGCCAATCTGTGCTCCTTGTGTTCGACCCTGGGAGCTATACCAGGTTAATCTTATAGCAGACCGCTCCTTCTTGTGTGTTGATTGATTTATTTCTTTGAGTGGTTATTTTTCTGGATTGCTCCGTGTTTGTGATTGAGGTCGCAACGACCTAGCATTTATTCTACACCTTTACCTCATCGCAAATTTCGACAATCATATAGCCACATGCTTCGTGGTAAATTTGCAGTCTTTTCCCTGAGATATTTATTTTATTAATAAATTTCTATACGATTTTTCATATTTACTTTTTAGTCCCTTTCACTGTTGGTTATGTGTAGAGGCACACGTATTTTTGGTATAAGTACAATGAGGACTGGGATATTTGTTTTTTGTTAATCAGTGCATGAAAGCTTCTAATTAATTGCACTTTGGTCCCTATAGAGATGCTTTTAAATTCATTGATTATTTTCTTTACTTAAATAATCCCATTTCTCTAAAAAATACATAAAAGTTAGTTTAACTCCATATCAGTCAAATCCATCTCTACTAATTTGGTTTTGAAAACTAATTCGATTTACTTTTTCAAAATACAAAAACATCATTATTTCACTATTTGATCATTTAAAAGTCATAAAAATTTGAAAAATATTGAAAAATTCTTAAATAATTAATGTAGGTCTACTTTACTCTACTTTATCACTTACATAAAAATCAAAGGAAAATACTTTCAAAAACTACTAAATTTTAAACATTAAAAAATGTTAGTAAAAATCATATAAAATCCAAGAAAAATAAAAATACATATTTTATATTATTTTAAAGCTTACTAAATATATTTTTCTATAAAATTAGTTTTATTATTATTTGATTATGTTTACTTTTTAAAAAACCATAAAAATGTACCTTGTTTTCATTTGAATATGGTTTTCAACTTTAGAATAGTAAAAAATTCATAAAAAATATAAAAATATCTCAAAAATCAATATAAATAGTAAAAATTACTTAGAATACAAAAACATTTGATTTTCTTAATTTTGACATTTTTTACATATTTTAAAGTTACAATAAGGCTTTTATTTCACTTGTATATATATTATATTCATAAATTGATTTCAAAATCAAAAATATTTATAAAACTAACATCAATTAAAACTTAAAAATAAATATAAAAAACATAAAATATCTAAAAATTAATTATAAAGTATAAAATTCATTAAAACACATAAAAGTTCATAAAATCCACTAAGAACAAATTAAAAATCAGAAAAAGAAATTAAAAAGTCTTTATTAATTTTCATAACTAATAACCCTCACATAAATAGTTACCTCCTTATGTTCGACTCGCGAAGCTATATTAGATTAATAATTAGCACATTCTTCTCTAAGAATAAATATTTTTGATTGATTTAGGAATTATTGGGTTGCAACAACCATACTTTCACTCTTCATCTTTTCAGAATTAAAACATGTATCTCCCGCTTAATCACACATGCAGATATAAACACAGAACCATGCATTGTTAATTGATTCTTCGAGTCAGTCATTCATCAGAGATTGATACCAGCGCCGCCTTCCTTAAGAATTAGTGAAGAACTTGAACCACTAGATTCAACAGCAGTCGTCCAATATTATCAATCGGACGATCCATATCACCACCGCACCACTGCTCTAGCCGAGCACGTGCATGCCATATGTTAGGAGATATTTTTGGGCATTTTGCAGAAATGTTGTGATAGAGATATCCTACAGTCCTATAGAGCTGTTCAGCCTGGTCGGTTCGTACTCATAGCTGATGGCACTCATTCCCCTATCGTCGGTAAGGGGGAGACAACTTTGCTGCCCTCTATGCACTTACAGAATGTTCTACATACACCAGAATTCTCTATGAATCTATTATCAATTAGTCAGATTACAAGATATTTGCATTGTCGTGCTATATTTGATCCATCTTCTGTCATTTTTCAGGACATACTAACGGGCAGGGTGATTGGTTGTGGTTCTGAGCACAATGGCCTCTCGTACGGAATTCTTATGCTGGCGTCTCACTACATTCTCAGGGCTCCGTATCTCCATATACCTGGCATCTTCGGTTTGTTCACCTGCCGCTACAGAAAATGCGTCACCTCCTGCCTCAGATCTCTCCGAGTTCGTCATTTTGTTGTGAAGCGTGTCAGTTAGGGAAGCACCATCAGTCCAGCTTCCCTAGTCGTCAGGGTCGGAGCAGTCTCTCCCCATTTGAGTTATTTCATATAGATATTTGGGGTCCCAGTCGTGTCCTAGATCATCAGGGGCACATGTTCTATCTAGTTGTAGTTGATGATTTTTCTCGAGTGTCCTGGACTTTTCTTCTTAAAAATAAATCCGAAGCAGGAAGTGTTATTCAAAACCTTATCAATGAAGTTCAAAATGTTTTTTCATCTACTGTTAAGTATGTGCATACTGACAATGCATTGGAATTCTGCACTCGTTCCCTTTGAACATTTCTCGTATTGCAAACAAATCCAGTGTGGAACCCTCGCGTGTAACATCTTGTGGATCATTGTGATCTTTGCATGCTTTACCCACGTTCTTATTTTATTTGTAAACAAGTACCTGAGATATTGTTGCATGTGGTTGATCACGTGCTTGACTGAGTTTTTATGTGCTTTACCTAAAAAAAATTTATTTGCATACAACCCTATAATAGTATATCAAATAGCTATAAAATACGTATTAAATCAACTATGTATTATATAAATATACCTATTAATACCTTATACTATGCACTGTATAAAGAGCGTTTTAAAAAATAAAATCTTTTTATATTTTTATAAATTAAAAAGTAAATACAAAAATACATTTAAACCCAAAAAATACATAAAAATATAAAAACATTTCTAGAAATTCCAAAAATATTATATTACATATATTTTACTATATTATAAATAATAAACTATAATAAAAAATTGAATATAAAAACTCTTATAATATAAATATACATCAAAACTTCTAAATATCATAACTAATTCATAAAATTCTTAAAAATACGTATAATACCTTGTTTTATAGGTATTTTCATATTCCACAATATAAAAATAAAATAAAAAGCATTTTCTTATTATTTTAAATTCAAAATACTTCCCTATTTTGTATAAATATATTATTTTCACTTTAAAAACCATTTAAGAAATCAAATAAATTCTAAAAATCACTTAAAAATTCATAAAAATAGTAAATTAAATATAAAATATTAAAAGGTAAAAAGATAAAATAAAATATAAAAATATAAAATTCGTACTTATACTTCTTCATAAATAGGTATATAAATACACAAAAAACAATAGAAAATATTAAAACAAACTAAAAAGATAAAAACCAATTAAAAATAACTAATATTCAGAAATATCTAATAACCTAGAAAACTCTACTATACACCCTAGTTTTCATAGTTTGCCTCCCTGATTCGATACTCATGTGCTTACCATATACAAAAGTTTGGAGTCTAAATAAAAACTACAAATCTTTTTCTGTGAATATCATTCGATCAACACATCAACGTTGTGTATCCCTTTTAGGCAGCAGACCGGCCATGTTATATCACCAGACAAAACTGGCTCAAAACCCTTTCAAGAAGATCATCCTCCTACCATGATATCCCTAAACCGAGAGACTTCATTTTGAATCAGACCCCTCACCACAACACTTTGGACACTATACACTTTCATGGCAAGGCATCCAACCTGAAAGGCTTACAAATCAAATTTATAATCTTCTAGGAAATGGTAGTTTGGGAGCTAAACTCTAGGACTGCTTTTGGAAGAAACATTTCCACCCTAGAGTTTCTTTGTTCCTTTGGTCCTTGAGTCATAACAAAATTAGGGCACGAGACTGACCTTTTTACCCTGACATTCCAACCTCTAATGTATGTCCCCTTCGCCTATCTGTCATTGAGATCACCCCCCGCCTATTGCTGGATTGTCCCTATACTTTTTCATTTTTCCTTATTAAATTATTCTAATTTCTATGAGAATCTTGATAATTTTTTTGGACACCACATTTCATGCCCATACTCATCATCCCATTGGTAGATATCCACCATACAACCATCAATCTAGTGGTTGATCTAGAAGGAGAGATGCGCGAGAATTTTCCAAGGCACTTCGCTCCCCCTGCCAAAATTTCGAAAGAGGTCATCCTTCTCATTAACCACTTTTCTTAAGATTGATATGTCAGCTCCATTCTTATTTGTCTGCTACTATTCACTATTGATTATATTTATTAACTAATAATCGTCAAACTAATGTTTTTTGTTTGCTCTCATTTTCTTAACCTCTGAACATTTTCCTAGGGTAGTTTTTGGAAGTTTAACTTTTACCCCCCTTTCTCCGTGGTAGTGTTTGGCTATGCTAAATGCGAAGGTCATATGAGCTTTCTGATTTTGGTACTTTGTCTTCTGTTGGGTGTGGGCTGAACTTGTTGTGCGGTGTTGATTCCTCGTTATTTTATGGAATGAAAGCTGAACGTTTATCTAAAAAAGATATCATCATATGAATCATATTGTAAAAAGCCAATCTTGGCATTGTTAAGCATCATACATGAATCTATATATCTTTTTTATAAAGATTATTTTTAATAATGGCACTCGGACTTTAGAGCATTTTTATTAATGTACCCTAAAATGAATATGGAATAGAGTTAAGGTGATCCATTATACTTTCTTGATGGAGCTCATGCGGTGATTTGTACTCCTGCAATAGGAACATGGAAATGATTATTGATACATTTTCACTAATATTCTATGTAGTAATACTTTTTTTAAAAAAATATTTGTTTATTTATGTTGGCACTTCCTTTTCATACTTTATTTTAGCCCGCTCCTAAAATTACTAATAATTACTTTATTTTAGCTCGATTTAAACTAATTTTTTTGTTAATTTATGTTGGCACTTACTAATAGTTACTTTATTTTAGCCCGCTTCTAAAATTTAAATGAAAAAATGATCATTTTTTAATTTAAACCAGTTTACCTCTTTGTATAAAAGAAAAATATTATTTTTAGCTTTTGACCATAGAAAAAACTGTCTTCCTAAAACAATCAAATTTAGGGGCATAAATTATTTATATAGGGGGCCTTTCAAATAGGATGCATCCTTCCTGACTTAAGGAAGGCCACCATCTTTTTGTAGAAAGTACGAGTACTTTAGTAGAATGTGTGTACAATTTGTATTATTACTGCACATTATAAATACAAAACTGCATGCAAAACTGCATATTATAATACAAACAATAAAACTGCACATTATAATACAATTTGTATACGTATTCTACTAAAGTAGTCATGTTTTCTACAAAAAAAGGTTGGCCTTCCTGAACTCAGGAAGGACCAAGTTCTATTTGAAAGAAATCCTATGCATGTTGATGACTAAATATCCGACTCATCAATAAAAAAAATTACAGGTAAACCTCCTCAATGCCCTCATAAAAGAAAGTAAGAGGGAAGGAGATATCGGGAGAGGGTTCCATACGGGAGGTAACTTTTTCATCTAGAGTTATCTCTTCCCCTCCGCAAGGATGTGTATTCGTAGGGCGTGATAAGCCCCTCACATATTCTGCACATCGCCTCTCGTGTCCAAGTTAATTGCGCAGGTCTCGTGTGAGACTTGACCCTCGTGCAAATGCCGGCTCGTGTAACTGCCGGTGGCTTCAGCGCGAGGCTGCATGTTTACATTTTCAAACATCTCCTACTTGATCCAACCGATAAAAAATATACAGTTCATTATAGGTAAATTTGACCCTATTTTATCCGAGAATCCTATTATTGGAGAAATTAGATCTCAAGAACAGTGGAAGAAAATATATAGTAAAGATAGACGATGACTCATAAGCTGAATTCGATTGGTGCTTTTGTGCTATGAAATGTGTTAATGAACAAGAATCACTTGAAATCAGAAGCGTTCCGAGTCGTGATTAGTTCCCAACAATAAAAATAGAAAGTGTAATGGAAAAGTGCAGGTATTTATTTAATAGATAAAAAGGTTTAATGAGATTTCCCTCGGACTCTTCTATTTCTTTCTGGAACTTGTGAGTTCTTCCATTTGGATTCAACGTGGAATCTGATAAGAATCTGGTGGATTCCTTTGCTTTGCTTGGGGTGGAAGCGTCTGCTCACGCCGAGAACCTTCAAGAACGGGAACCGAGTTGTCCAGTGATATCGCGAACGAGCAAGTGAATATCTTATTATTATTTATTTCTTAAGACCGCACATCTCTTGCCATTTTTACCATCCCTTCGTGAAGGCCTTCGAGAGCGAGCAGGAAAGCTCCAGATGACGTTCTTGACATTTCATTCCAATCACCAACCCATATCGGTGGGAACCCAATTTCCATGGGGTAAAATACACGAAATTCTCTTCCCTACCCAAGTTTTCAACGGTACTATCACCCACACTACTTTTGGAACCACAACAACTCCTTTCATTCCCATTGAACATCGTTCCACCACACCAACTTTACCTCCACTTATTAGGAGGAAAATAAATAAGAATATATCTTAATATTTACTTACAAATTACTTAGTATTAATATTTGTATTCGAAATTACTTGAATACGAATTGAATATCATGTCGATTGTAAAATATTTCCTTATAATGTTTATCGAACAACTTTCAATCTATACTTATTTTTTTATATTGAAGTTCACGCAGTATAAGAAATTGAACCTAAGATGATGAATAATTGGAATATTTGTTGTATTTTCCGATGTTAAAGATACAACAAAGAATATTACTTGTTGCCAAATCCTATTTTGTACTTATAATGAACAACGAAAGTCATATTCGTTCTTGGATGTTCATATAACGATCATTTTTCGATTGACTTATTTGTCAAAATTCAATTTAATCATTGCTAATTTTAGCAACATTTAGAAGAAAAAGTCAATGAATAATCGTTGTTATATTATTCATTGCGACAAATATAGCAACAATATTATTATTTGTTGTCAATTTAAAGAAGTAAGCAACGAATAATATTCATTAGTATATCTTTAACTACGGAAGATATGACAATGGACACTAAATTATTTTTTGCCTTATGTCAATTTTCTTGCAGTGATGTATCCCCTCGATCTTCGATTGTTGGACATTGAAGCCCATAGCGAGACATTATTCAATAAATGTTATTGCAAATAATTCCCTAATCTGAAGTAAAGAATAACTAGTTTGCTTAATAGGTTCCTTTGCACAATTAGGGTTATGTATTTTGACCATCTTAATCATCATATGACTGCTAATTAAAATATTGAATCATAAAGGCTAGTACTTGAATGATATTTGAAGTGTTAGATTGAGAGCTCATCAAGCTCCGTCAAATGATTGTTAAGAAAGGATCTAGCCTGAGAAGGAGATGGCAATTATTCTCTAAAGGCTGATATTTGACTGACCTCTTGATGCATGTCCTCTTCATGGGAATAGAGATTCATAGGAGTTAGATAAGTTAGGTCAAATAGTTGTCTTAACGAGATCGAGATAATCAAGATATATGTCGTATGCTGTCACTATATAGGCATGCACCCTCTGACTAGAGATAGATGTATTATTATATGCCTGAGTATATACATTTGGCAGACTAATAGGTTGATGACTTAATCAAGGTATATACAGAGGCGAGCTGGTTTGCATACGAGGGCATATGAGTAATACGATCTCTCAAAGGGATCATGCGGGTTCACTACTGAATCGGAAGACACGAGTTCACTCATAAGATATTGGGATCAAATTCCATGCACGGTCATCTTGTTTTGGAAGCTTAACAGAATTTATAGGTATGATATATGCTTTTGAAAATTATATGATCAATACATTTCCAATGATCTGATGATAACTTTAATGATAAAACCTTGAAGAAGACAGTTCAAACATGACCTAAAACTTCAGGTTTAATCTATTGATCTGAATGCAATAAGAAGATTAGATTTACAGTTTGATTTGATCAAACATCTTTTAGAGGTCCATGAGATCTGGATTTAAGATATAATCTCAATCCAAGTCATTATAGATGGAATGTACAATCGTCATGTCCTTATCTCCAAGTATCAGTGGAAAAAGCACATTGTTCATGAAAGAGTTCAAGAATAATTCAACTGTTGATAATGTATCTGAGCAATGGGAAATAGATAATTAAATATGATTTAATTATTATAAATATTTAAATATGATTCATATTATTTGGACACATGAGAATTGACATCTAAGATAATTAAGTATGATTTAATTATCAAAGATGTGATTAATGTGGATATTACTTTCCATAACAATCATAAATATTATAAATGTGATTTATAATATAATGAGAGATAATTTTAAATAGGATTTATGAATTAAATATTGTTGTGAATTAGATTCATATTGTAGAATTAATTATAAATGTAATTTATATTTTTATGGATGGTTGAATTTGTTTCATAAATATCAATGGTTTTGTTAGTAATTATCATAAATAATTTACAATAATTATTTGGTGTTATTTTATTGACAAAATATTCCACGAATTAAGATTTAATATAATAAGATCACATTAGGATTGGAGAGAGATTTCCCTCTCCAATCAAGGGTGGTCGTTGTTGAATGCAGGTCAAATATGTCCTCACAAGACGAAGACAAAGTCATTGTGGCGATCCACAAGAAACCATGATTCAGACAACAATTAACCTACAATAGATATAGCAATGCGAAATAAAAATATCGAGTTAAAATTTTTATAACTTTACAAAATGTGTGTATAGGTGTAAGTATGGAGAGTGTCGAACACAGGGAGCAAACGTAATAGATTGTGTAGGTGAAAGCAAAAAATTATCATACTCTAGTCTATTTATTTCACTTTTGTGTGGGTTTCTATTATATATTTTCATGGTATTTTTTATATTTTTATTGGTTTTTAATTTTATATTATTTTTAATTTTATTTTTTATATTCAAATTTTTAATTTTCATTTTCTTTGTAATATATAATATAGGTTTATATATAACTATATATACAATATAGGGTAATATATTTATAAATACAAGTAAAAATAAATAAAATTTGTAGAATAAAAATCTTTTTTATTTTTTATAATATTCTACTATTTTTGTGATTTTTTAGATATTTTTGATAAATTTTATATATTTTGAAAGTAAAAAATATCCTAAAACAAGGAATAAATAAATACGCATAATTGATTTGAGATTTAAAAATAGTAAAAAGCCTCACAGTTTTTCAAAATTTTAATATAAAGACAATAATTATATAAAAGTGCAGAACATAAACTATTATTTTTGGATTTTTTGGTTATTTTATATATTTTTAAATGATTTTAGAGCTTTTAAATTTTCAATCATTTTCTTTTTCTATTTTTATTGGTTTTTGGTCTAGAGCTAAATAATATAATAATAAATATAATAATTTTTTTTGAAATTTTTCAAAAAAGTTTTATAGTTTTTTTTGAATTTTCAAGTCAAACATGAGCAAAAATTACTCTTTTTTATTTTTAGAAAATAGGATAGATACTAAAATGCAAAATAAAAAATATAGCATGATATGCAAGCAACACCTAATCTTATTTTTTTCATAATTTTTGGAGCATGGATGATATTTATAAAAAATAAAGAATAAGCACAAAAATTGTTGAAATGACAAGGGTATATTTGCAATTAAAATAAAAGCGAGGGCTTTTATGTAAAATACCCAAAAAAATTACAACTGAAATTCTAAATTTAAATATTAAACTTAAATACAAAAACTAGTGACGGTTCTACGCAAAATGGCTACCTCATGTGGGACGACACGTGAGGTGACCTAGCAAGGACTCAGATGTAATATGCAATAAACACCAGGGGTTCCTTGCAATTTTTACACAAAGTTTTAAACTGCTTAAAATAATAACAAGATCAAAAAGATATAACACAAAAGCGAGGGCTAAATATGCAATTGCCCCCAAAATAGGCGTTGATTGTGCGACTGTGGATGTATGATTTGACACGTGTCGATCTTTCCTCGCATGATACCCCTTTAGCTATGAATGGGTACGATTAGATCCTTGGAGAGGAACTGATGGCCATAGCATTGCTGATCCGATGGTTCTAGCTCGATCTGGAGGCCGCCCTTGATCGAACGATTATTGAGGTCGCTGGAAGAACAAAGCAAGAACTCGCCCTTGGAGAGTTTCAATATGGTAAATCATGCTTCTCCGGTGACTTGGAACTCATCCGACCATCTTTACATGCTCCTACAGCCTCCCCAAAGCTCCTAGCTACCTTAGAAGTGTCTAGAGACCATTGATAGGTCCCTGGAGCTTGATGTTCCTGCAGATGACCTAGAGCTTGTTCTTGAGATCAACTGGGACTCAGATGTCCCCTTCAAGACATGCATAGAATATGAAAACAATGGTGATGCACAGGTGAAGGTCTCGACCATTTTTTGGTGGAGAATGGTAGTAAAATGAGGGCAGATGGTGAAGTCCGGTGGAGGTGATGGGTTAGGACTTCGAGGGCCAAATCTATGGAAGACCTGGGTGGTTGGCGAATGGAGGGAGATGGAGAAATGAGGGAGAGAGTTGATGAGGCATTTGGGGGTGTGGGAACGAGGTGGAGACAACGATCAATAGTGGCCAGAGCTCGAAAGCTCTGACGAAGCTATTATCCTAATCCTATGATAAACAAGCAACTAAGATGTGAAATAAAATACAAAATGGATCTAAGCCTAAACCCTACCTAAAGAGCAAAGAAAAGGCAAAATAAACTGACCTCGAGTAGCGAGAGTAGCGAGATGGACCTCATGTCGACGAGCGGCAGAGACGAATGGGAACCGCCTCTACGATGCTTCCTTTATCCTGCAAAGTGCTAGGCGAGTGATTTGTCATCTCGCTCGAGCCACTAGGCGCAAATTGAGGGGAAGATGTGGAACAAAAGGGATCCAAAAAGTTGAGGAGATGGTTATGTACAGGTGAGGGTGGAGAGTTTTTGAGGAAGGATTTTGTGCGCAGGAGGAAGAGATTAAGGTTGGATTTGATTCAGCATGAATCATGGAGGAATAGTAAAGACAACTCATGAAGAAAGTACACAACCTCGAGGCATGTATCATGAGGAAAAAAATCCAAGAAGAGATGCATGCACAACTAATCTGGCGAGCCTAAGGCTCGGCTCAGAGAGTTGACCTGAGTCAACAAGGGACATGCACTACTTGTGCCACATCACCTGCAAAAAGATAAACCAGATTTGAAATTCAATTATAATTCAAAATAAATTAGTAATTAATTTATTTTGTTTTTTGTTAAATATAAAAAATGTTTATTATATTATGTAGTATTTTAATCTGATTTTTATTTATTTTTATGGATTAATTATTGTAAGTTACTTTTTACAAGTAAAAGTATTGGTATATTTACCTATGTTATGTATATTTTATTTTAATTTTGTAATTTATATTTTATTATTTTATTTACATATTTTATAAATTATAACTTATTTTAATATACACAACTATATTTTGTTATATTTTTCTGATGTTATTTGTACTTAAATAAATAGATATGTACATTATATAGGTATAAGTATAGGTAATTCATCTATTTATATCATAATATGCTATTTTATGATGTTACATTTTTCGGATGTTATTTGCTTTTATTATAATCTAAATATGTGTATACACTATAAATAATATTTATAAAATTATAACAATATAAAATAATGAAAAAGATAAAGAATAAAAAAATAATTATTTTATTCAGATATATTGTATAATAGGGGTCAAAAACCTAACTTTTGCATCTTAACTCAAAATTAAATGAAACTACCTTCATTAAGTAGCTAATTATTATATATAATTAAAGTGATTGTGGTGCATTTTGAGTTAATGTGGAGAAGACATGGGTCTGGGAATTTTGGATTTTATTTGAGTGTAGAATGTACAATTTGTATTATTTTAATGTGAAATCAATTTTGTATTTTTCTATGTAATTTTATCTATAACTTTCGTGTACATAGTATATTGATTTGATGAATAAATGATAAAGAATAAAATAGGTCCTGAAAATGAGTTATTGAAGGGTAAAATTAGGGTTTTTATTGTTATTTTTGACTCTTATCTCCCCCTATTTTCTTCCTTGTTGACCTAGTCATTATGATGCCTAGGTCTTGGGGTTTAAGGTCATAAAATACCTTTGACATTTTATTTCCTTTTCTTTTCTGTATTCTTTTATTTTGTCTTTAAACAATGTATTTTATACAATATTTATAATAAATAATAAATGTTAATTTATGCAAAATAATATTTTATACAAGCATTTAGCTAGGGTTTAAAGGCCAAAATGAAAGAATAAAGGTCATAAATAGAGATTCATCACCCCCCATACTTGCCTTTGCTAGTCCCTAGCAAACACTTATGTATATAAGTGAAAAAAATAAAAATAAACAAAAAGAAAGATCTTGGATTGATTTTAACTTTCAAACTTGTCTTTATAAAATCAAAGTTCAGATCTTAAGTCGGACCATTGGATTTTTGGTGTGGTCAGAACCTTATTAGGAATCGTATTTAAAACACAACAACCTTTAAGAACCACAGGACTCTACTCAAGTCTCCTCAATAGCCAGGTCAGAACAAATCAACTCATACACAAACCCTTATGACTATGAATTTATCTTGGATAGTATGTGTGATGTGTAGCTCTCTTCAATGGAAGCGGTAAAAGTCAGTCTTCTCCAACATGGTGACCCAACAACTCTTTTCTCGAGAAGCGGGATATTTCCTTCTAAGTTCAAGTACAACTAGCTCAAGAAGTGGAGGTAGAGAGAAGAATAAACGATAGCTAGTGTAGCTACCTATCCTAGGATGCTTGACCAGTGTAGCCAATTCATCTTGCTGCAGGCTCACATACATATGACTTTGAAGCTCAAGCTTGCTTATTGGACTATACAAATATATACATACTTCAGCAGGCATTTTATTTTCATTCAGGACTGCCCACTTTTTTGAAGTTTTTGATTTTGCATTTTTTTCTGAATACAATATACAGTAGCAATTACATAAGGACTTTTTCCTCTTGAGCCAATAGACTATCCCTCTTTTGAAGCTTTATTACAAACCCACAACTTCTATCTTTATACCTTTTCGCTACTAGATCGAGTTGAGGTGCAATGGTCACAAATGTCTGACTTCCACTTCAACTGAGATAAACAAAGTGTAAGGTGCAGGTGTAAAAGCTAGGTCATTATCAAAAAGAGTAATGCGTATGTTCCAAAATATTCTACTTAGATAGTCAAGACAGTCGTGTCTTAAAGAATTAAGTCTAATAGACCCGAAGCATCTTAATTTGAGTTCCTATAAGGTTCCTGTGATTAAGTAAATTTAAGGTCCAACCAAGCTCCAATCTTCGGATTTCACTTAGACTTGTTCAATTATCAATTTCAATCCGAAAAATGCAAATGTTATACATAATGTAGGAAAAATATTTTTTGTGATGCATTTTTTTGATTTTGAACTTTTTAAGAATTTTTTACAAGGTTTTGCAATTTTTATGTAATTTTTAACAGATTTTGCAAATATTTTATGAATTTTTTGTTTTGCAAAATTTTAAGGATTTTTTAAAACAAAAATGTTTTGGGGAAAAGAGAATATGTGCAGATTTTTCAAACTATTTTCCCAATAATTTTTCAAATCATTTGCAAATAGATTTTTAAAATAATTTATTTCAAATAAATAAAGAAAGTTTTTTTCAAGCAAAATATTTTTACAAATGTTAAAAATATTTTCTAAAATATTTTCCAAATAGTTTTCAAAAGATTTTTCAATAAGATTTTCAAAGCATTTTTCAAACAATCTGCCAAATATTTTTACCAGATTAATTATTCAGTATATACAAAGAATTTTATGAAAGTATATTATCTATAATTAATTAATTGTATTTTAGACATACTTATTGAAAATACGAAAGTAAGAACTATGGCTAAAGTATATATGAAGAATATACGACCCCCTTGGGCATCATGATGACTAGGTCGACAAGGAATAAAGTAGGAGGAGATAAGGGTCAAAAACACAATAAAATCCTAATTTTTATATCTTCAATAATTCAATATTGGGTGCTATTTTATTCTTTATTACTTATACCTCAATTCAATAAACTTTGTACATGAAAGTTGTCGATAAAAATACATAGAAAAATACAAAATTTATGTCACACAAAAATAATACACAATGCAATTTCCACACTCAGAATAAAATCCCAAATCCAAACATCCCAGACCCGTATCTCCTCATATGAACTCAAAATTCGTCAAAATCACCTTTAATTATATATAATTTTCAATTAGCTATTTAATGAAGTTGGTTTCATTTACTTAGAGTTAATATGCAAAAGTTAGATTTTGGATCCCTATTGTATATTATACCTGAATAAAAAAATTCATTTTATTATTCTTTATAGTCTTTAATATTTCATATTTTTGTAATTTTGAAAATATGTAGATGAATTACCTATACATATATATAATAAACATCCATATTTATATAAGTATGCAAAGGACTTCATAAAATTATAATAAAAATATATTTAAGTGTATTTAAATATGTTATAAATATATAAATTATGTGTATAAAATAATAAAATCCAAAATCGAAATAAAACAAAATACACATTATATGGGTAAAATACCTATAATTATACTTGTAAAAAATAACTCACAATAAATTAACTCATAAATATAATTAAAAATCATATTAAAATATTATACAAAATAATAAACATATTTCATATTATAACTTTTATTTAATTAATTCATTTATTTTTTTTATTATTTATCATTTTTAGTCTGTTTTGTGTTCTAGTGGTCCAGCTGAACCAATAGGAGGCATTCTTTCGTTCACCTAGGGTCAACTCTTCTGACCCCAGTTGTAGCCCTGTCAGACTAGCTGCATCCCTCTTGATGAATCAGTTATTCATCGCCTTTATTCTTTCATTTTGGCTAAAATCCTTGGTAAAATACATGTAAATAATCACCTAATTCCAACTAATTATCATTCTAACCATAGATATTAATATTGTATATTTAACAATTATTTTATCTAAAATAAAGAATAAAAAAATAAAAATAAAAATAAAAGAAAAGAAGGTTGTAGATATAAAATATATACATACTGATCCTAACCTCGAGACCAGGTCAATATTGACTTGGTCGACAAAATAAATAAATAGGGGGAGATAAGTATCTTAACGTATAAAAATATCAAGAAAATAAAGACTAAAAATATAATTTACCCATTTTCACATTATAAATACTTCACTTATTTTATTTCTCATTAAGACAACATCAAATCAAATCACTTATTTTACTAAATGTTTTCACAAAAATATATATTATTTTATAAAAATATCATAAAAATAATTCGTCACTAAAAATAATTAACCGTAATGGATCGTAAAAGCCGCAAAAGCCGAATTCCAAGGTTTATAACTATTTATAGAAAACTCCAAACAGACCAAACTCACTTTTAAAATTCATTTTATACTTGCTACTATTTATTAAAAATATCAAAAAAATATTTGAATAAAATCGATGAGTTTTGGCGTTTGGGCCATGTTGTATGTATGTATTATATGTAGAATCTTCCCAGTTTTTTATTAAATAACCGTAGACCCGATTAACTTAATTTCTTTTCCTAAAATCTTTTAAAATTGTATATAAAAATATGAAAATATAACCAAGTCAAAATACTTAGAGAACCCGAAGTCTCGAAGCTGCTGCCTAAATTTTCCGGACCTCATAACTCGACTGTTGAACTCCGAATGGGGCAAACTCAGTTTTAAAATTTATATTATTAAATTATCTAATGACACTAGTTTCGCTAAAATCAGAGTTAATACATGAAAGACAATCTTCAGGTCTATATTGGTATAATGTACAATGAACCGTAACTTATTATTATTTTATATATGTTAACTTATATTTATATACTTTATTTAATTAAATCAAAGTTAAAATTATGGGTTTTTATCTGTTGTGCCTCTCTGAGATATTCCAATATCTATTATGCCCCTCCCTTTTGGGAATATCACGTGTGCCCCTGACTTTTTGCCATTCTATCATTATGCCCCTCGGGTTAGTTGTCGTCCATCTACAACACAAACGGACGTTAATTTTGAGGATACAAATGAAAATAAAGTAGAAAACAAGGACTGTAAGGTCATTGTTGACCCTATAATCCTCTCCCATGTCCTCCGCCTCCGAGCCGCCCTCCGTCTCACCTTCGCCTAGAACCAGGTTGTTGTCGACCTCCAGGCCGAGGTCGTTTGCTCCGTCAAGTCCTACTCCACTACCGCCTCTAACATCAGCGCTATTGTGACTCCCTCGCCTCTGCATCATGCCAGCTCTACAAAGGTTGGCCTCTTACTCATCTCCTCCTGCCCGAGTTCCCCCCACCTTTCCTCCGTCGCCAGGTCAAACTTCCCGCCTTCCCTCTGCTCACCTCCTACGATGCCATGTACCCCACCGTGCCCACCACCTTCGTCACCTCTAGCACTACTCCGCGTGCCTGCACCTGCGTGAGCCTGATATCCTCAAGCCTTCCTACCATCTCCCTGCCCATTCACCTCCTCCTCCAACCCGAGGTCCTCCCCCCCGCTGCCACACCTTTACCCAACCCGCGTACCTCCCCCTCCATCCTGAGGTCCTCCCCCCGCCTCCGTACCTCCACCCAGCCCACGCACCTCCCCCACCACCCCGAGGTCCTCCCCTCTGCCCTTGCACCCCTCTCCCCTTCCCCAAGGTCTTCCCCTCGTTCCCGCACCTCCACCCAGCTTGCGCACCTCCCCCGCTGCCCCGAGGTCCTCCCTCTTCCCCTGCACCCCTCTCTCTTGCTATGAGGTCATGCCCCCGTCCCCGCACCTACCTTCTAATGGAAATGCCCATCATCATTCCGGAAGTGGCTGCACCCGTCTCCTCCCCTCGTGTAGTTGCCGCCTTGGCGTCGAAACCCATGAGAGTTAGCATCGACACGAAGAAGCTGCCACCGCCCACACTGCCAGCTGTCCCGAAGGTCGACCCGAGGAACCCAAAGATCGACCCCAGGAAGAAGATTGAAGGTTTCCCATTTTACCCCTCCTAATCAAACCATGGTTTGAAAAAATCATGGTTAAGTTCAACTTATTGACGACACAAGTAACACAGGGGCACACGTGATAGAACTACAAAAATCGGGGCACAAGTGATATTCCCAAAAAGGAAGGGACATAACTGATATTGGAATATCTCGGAGGGGCACAACTAATAAAAACCCTAAAATTATTTAATTAATTATTTATTTATTCATTTAATTAATTAATTTAATTAATTAATTTAATTAATTAATTAGTATTTTAATGTTAATTATCACTTAATTATTCATTAAGACATTTAATTCATTAATTAACTATTCTAATTATTTCTTGCGTAATTAGGTTTATAATTATTTCTTTAAATTATCGAATTATTAATTTAACTCATAACTAATTATATTAATTCTTTAAATAATGTTATTTAATTTTTTTATTCTCTCTCTCTCTTCTTCCTCTCTCTTACTTTCCCTTCTTCCTTCTTCTACCTCCCGATTCCTCTTTCTCCTCCATGCCCGCTGACCCTTCTTTGTCTTCCGCCGCGTCTCCTCTCCGGTCAACCGACCTAACAGCCGACCGTTGGTCGTTAGGCCGGTAGGTCAACCTCATCGCCTCCTCCTTCTCTATATATATATGACCCTACCCCCTTTACCGACGCTTATCCGCCATTATCTACTTAAAGTTTCCAGTGAGCTCCTCCTCCATTCTTGCTCGTGACAGGAGCAAGCGTCTGAGGGAGTTGCAGCGAGGAGTGAGAGAGAGAGGAGCCGTGGTCCGTCGTGCATGTGAGCCTCGCTCCGCCGTGGCGAGGAGTCTCCGACAACGGTGCCATCACAGGCTGATTTAGGAAGCCCACATCGAGGCATACTTCTAAGGCCTCCAGTACAACACATATACCATGTGCATTCCGAGCTGACCCATCAACCCTCGGCGTAACTGCAACTCCAGCATACACCATCATCTGACACTCAGATGGTGGTTTATCAGAGCGATCTCCCCTTGACATCTATGCCCCTAGCATACTCTGAGATGCCTGAGCCACTGACTGAGGTCAATGGGATATGGTACAATCAGCCACAGTAACCAAATATCCATCGCGATCACCCTGGTTTCCGTTGGTCTGCAGGAGGTGCCTCTTCCTAGCAGCAACCATAGGCACCAATGGGGCAGAACAGAGAACAACAGCAGCATTCAGGTCTTCGTCATTTGCAGCAACCTCAGTAGAGGCAGAGAACATACCGGCCTCAGTATCATCAACTTTACCCTCCACAGTAGCAGCTAGCTCAAGCTCAACCTCAATATCATCGAGGCAACTCATCCGGGTCTTATGGGCCTTTCCATGGCAACCCAACATTAGAGTATCTTGCCAACGTAATCACTGACCAGTAGGCATACTTTAGGTGAGAAATGGATAAGTTTAAAACCCATGTTATGGATCTAGTCAAAGGAAAGTCTGCTTTGCCTGCCCAGATAGAGCCAAATCTGAATAATCTAAAGTGGAAGTCAGAGTAGGTAGATTTGACTGAGCCCGCCCTCCAAGCATAGGTATTTTCTGATGACTATCTTTACTGTGATGAACTTGACTTCATTTCTCTTAGGAGAGGTAGGATTCCAGTAGGCAGAGACTCTACTAGGCTCGTGGAGGATACTCTGGATAGCATAAGAAAGCATGTAGAAGACATTGATGGCGGTACTAAAGCCACACCCTTTGACGATGGAGATGGTGGTGCTGAAGCCACCAAGTTCAAAGAACAGCCAGAGCCGAATGCTGATACAACTGTTTAATCGTTCTTTGTATATAGCGATGATGAGAGAAAATCACAAAAAAATGTACAAAAAAGAAGAATTCGAAAAAGAAATAAAAAGATAGTGATCAATATCTTTCTCTTTTTGATGATTCACAGAAAGCAAGCCCCAGTTTTACAAAAACATTTCCTTCTACTTCTTCTGATCATCCGATTGTACAGACTAACCAAGAGGATGTACAAATTCCTTTTCCCAAAGCACTCTTCGTAGGAAAAGGTGAGAAAAAAGAAAATGTTAAAAGGATCCAAATGAATGATCTAACGGAAGAGATGCTTGACAAGTTTACTATCCAACTCACTCTTTCGGAAATCTTGGCACACATCCCTCTTTTGCAGAAAGGCCTTAAAGAACGAACCACAGTTGGCAGGAAGAAGAGGTAGCGCAATCATTGTTCTGAGATCCATGTGCTGACCAAGGAAACTTGTCATACTATTCAGAATTGACTCCCAGCCAAGAGATCAGATATGGGAGCATCGTATGTCAGATGCGAGATCCTCGATCGGACTTTTGATCGGACTCTATTAGATAACAGATCTTTGATTAATCTCCTTCCTTCTTCCTTACTCAAAAAGTTCGAGTTTGGGCCTCTTTGACCAAGCCCAACGGTCTTGCAGTTTGTTGATAGATCGATCAAGAGGCCTAAGGGTTTAGTCAAAGTTGTTATTGTCATCATTCAGGGTTTGCAATTCCACATGGACTTCGTCATATTGGACATGATGGTCCCTGAATGCATGACCGATACCCCAATCATACTAGGATGACCTTTTCTGGCGACAGCGAAGGCTGATTCCTATGGTACCGGGAAGGTGTACTTTCACGTTCAGGGAAAAAGTATACATATAGAGATGATCCAATACTAGAATTCTAGATCACCTGAATCAGAGCGAGCATCTGATGATGAACCCGACAGTCATCAGGATTGTGACTTTGTACAAACCGATGATGAGGCTGTTTGGGCCGAACCTAGCACCCAATCTTTCATCACCCCTTCAGTCCAAGTCGGGATTCAGATATCCGAGATGGGATATTGGAGAGCACAATCCTAGAGTCAAGTAGCGAGAATCTTGATGGAGATGATTCTGAGATGTTTTCAGATCATTCAGACACTATATATCCCTCTGAGTTAGAAGTGAATTATCTGAACTGTCAGTCACCCACAGATCATTCAGATTTCGAAAATGTTGATTGGTAGTATTTCACTGAATTTATATCACTTCAAACTCCATCATCAGAGCCTACAACCAGTCTAGAGGCCGAACCAGAGTAGAATATCCAACCGTCGCCAGATCTTTCTGAGTCAGAGTAGGTAGAGCTCACGCATATCGATCTAACAGCCTATACTCAGGCCCTATTTAAACCCTCTCTCCCTATTTCTTCTCCCCCTGAGCTTAAACTGCTGCTTCAGAGCATGAAATACTGATTCCTTACATGCGAATCTAAAATATTTACACTCATCATCTCTTCCAATCTGACCGAAGATCACGAATCTCGGTTGATGGTGATTCTTGAGAAGAATTGCAAGGCAATCGGGTGGTCAGTAGCGGATGTCCATGGGATTAGTCCAACTCTTTGCTCCCACCACATCTTTCTCGAGGATGATGCCAAGCCATCTCGTGAGTTTCAGTGTAGGCTGAACCCGAGTCTTCGAGAGGTGGTTATGAAGGAAATATCTAAGTGGTGGAGCGCCGATTTTATTTATCCCATCTCCGACTCGAAATGGGTTATTCCTTTGCATGTGGTACCCAAGAAGACATGTATCACTACAATGATCAATGAGGACGGAGAGGAGATCGCTACCCGAGTACCGACTTCTTGGTGCGTCTGTGTGGACTACATACATTTGAATCAGACAACCAAGAAGGATCACTTCCTGCTACCGTTTATTGATCAGATCATCGAATGGTTAGCCAGTAAAAGCCGTTATTGCTTTTTTGATGGGTACTCGGGATATATCCAAGTGACCATTGCTCCAGAAGATCAAGAAAAGATGGCATTCACCTGTCTGTTCAGAACGTATGCTTTCAAACGGATGCCCTTTGTACTATGTAATGCTCCAGCTACATTCCAGAGGTGCATGCTTTTGATATTCGAGGACATGGTGAGAGATATCTTGGAGGTGTGCATAGATGATTATTGGTCTATGGTGATGATTTTGATATTTCATAGATGATTATTGGTCTATGGTGCGTACTTTCTTGGGAGAATAGTCATTTCATGATGACTAAGGGGATGTTCCTTGGTCACATCATCTCCAACCAGGATATGGAGGTGGACCTGAACAAGGTGGATATCATAAAGAAACTCAATCCACAGTCCAATCTGAAGCAGCCACGATCTTTCCTCGGGCATGTCGGTTTCTACCGAAGTTTCATACGATACTTCAGCAAAATTGCCCGATCGTTGTCCGATCTTCTCGCGAAAGACATCGAGTTTATCGTCGATGATAAGTGTCTTTCAGCTTTTGAAACACTCAAGAACATGGTTGTAGAAGCTCCTTTCCTTCAGCAACTCGATTGATCTCTCCCATTCGAGATCATGACAGATGCCTTTGATTTTGCCATTGGGGTTGTGTTGGGATAGAGGAGGGATGGGATTCCATTTGCCATACACTACGCTAGCAAAACTTTGGATTTCACGCAGCGGAATTACATGATTACAGAGAAAGAAATGCTAGGTATTTACCTTAGATAAATTTAGATCCCATATCATAGGATCGAAGGTTACAATCTTCACTGATCACATTGCCATCAAGTATCTAATGGACAAGAAGGATTCGAAGCTGTGTCTGACCAGATGGATCCTTCTACTCCAAGAGTTCAACATCTAAATCAAGGATAATCCTGGAGTCAACAATGTAGTGGTGGATTACCTCTCCCGGTTAGAAACACCTGAGACTTCTGAGTTCGATGCACCAATAACCGAGACCTTCCCCGACGAGGCAATTCTTGTTGTCGCCCCGCTGCCATGGTATGCCGACATTGTGAACTTTCTTGTTCCTAAGAAAGTCTCATAAAGTTGGTAGAGACAGAGGCTTGAGACTTTCCTCACGAAAGCCTAGTCTTACCATTGGAATGATCCGGTCCTTTGTCATGAAGGAACAGATTCCGTCTGGCGTGTATTCCTCAGGAGGAATACCAGAGTGTCCTCATGTATTGCCATCGATTAGAAGCTACAGGACACCATTCAGGGAAGAGGACAGAACAGAAGGTGCTCCAATCCGATCTTTGGTGGCCTACACTCGTTGTGGATGCTCATGCATTCGAAAAGAGATGTACTGACTGCTAGAAAATGGCATTTGTGGACATAAAGACATGATGTCGATGCAGACGATTCACTTCTGTGAAGTGTTTGATGCATGGGATATAGACTTTATGGGCCCGTTTATTAAAATTCAGGGGTTCGAGTATATCCTTCTAGCCGTAGATTATGTGAGTCGTTGGGTAGAGGCTATTCCTGCCCGAGCCGCTGATGCAAAAACAGTTTGCAAGTTCCTGAGAAAGCATTAAGGGGTTCGGGGTCCCTCGTGTTCTGATATCAGACGGAGGTAGTCACTTCATCAATGACAAGGTAAGAGAACTTGCTAAGGACTTCGACATAGATCACCAGGTTGCTACTCCATATCACCCTCATACGAATGGTCTAGCCGAGGTCTTGAATAGGGAGATCAAGACAATATTGCAGAAGGTTGTTCGCCCAGACCAAAAAGATTGGTCACAGCTTTTGGACTCAATTCTTTGGGACTATAGAACATCCTTCAAAACTCCATTGGGAACATCTCCCTTTCAATTCGTTTATGGCAAGCCATACCACTTACCCATTGAGATCAAGCACAAATCCTTGTGGGTAGTGAAAGAAATAATCTTTGGTCTGGATGATTCGGGAGATCAGAGGCAGATTTAATCGACAGCCCTGGAAGAGTTACGTGATAAAGCCTTCAGGAGTAGTCTGCACTATAAAAAGTGGATGAAAGAGTGGCAGGATTCCCACATCAGCCACAAGAAGTTTGAGCCGAACAAAAAGTATGGCTATTCGATGCGAGACTAAAGTTATTTCTAGGAAATTACATAGCAAGTGGAAAGGCCCTTATCTTGTTCAAAAGGTGTACAACAACGGTAGCATCAATATATCTGAGTTATCGTCTGATTCCACCTTTCAGGTCAACGGTCTGCGGTTGAAACCCTTTCTTGATCATGAACTGTAGACCGTTGAAGTTGCCCCCATTTATTTTGTGTGAGATGATCTTTTCACCCTTAGACTTTGCATCTCATACCTGATTTTCCAGATCACTTATATATATATATTCAATTTTACTCTTTCCTTCCTACGTTTGCCTTGCACCTTTAGGTTCATATAGAATTTTGCTATACTAAGGATGTGTGTTATCCTAAATATAGGGGGATGTTGACACTGTTGTTGCCCACGCCGTTCTATTCTATTACTCATGTTGTTGCTTATACTTAAGGTGTGCTTTACCCTAAGTATGGAGTAATATCGCTCATTTCTCCTTTTTGATTGTTGTAAGTTTGTGTATTGTCTTCTCTATCACTTGTCCCTCACCTTTTGATTTTCGTCTCTATACTTAGGGATATTTTACCATAAGTATAAGGGGGACAAGCTGAGCCGTTGAGTGTGTACATTCTCTTGACCACGATCATCTTTGGTTTTGAGTCTGCTATCCTTAGGATTACTTGATCTTAAGTATAGAGGAGATTATCGACTTCTATTCATTCATTCGTTATTCTTTGAGCCATTGTAGTATAGATTCTTTTCACCAATCTATACTTAGCCCGAGCTATGTCTTCCTTTGCCGCTTCTTTGGTCACTATGAGGACATAGTTTACGCTATGTATAAGGGGGTGTCGTATATATATGCTATATATATTAGAAGCCATAACCCATATTTTATTGTATTTTTAATAATATGGATCTCTAAAACTATGGGTATATATTTTGAGTTTCTAAAAGCCATAAGAAAACCGTAAATATGTCTTATAAAAAATAGCTTTAAAAATTGTATATAAAAATTATTGTAAAATTCTTTGATAAAATCCTGAAAAAGTTGTAAATAAAATCCTGGTAAAATATTGTATAAAAACCGTATAATTCTATATATAAAATGTGTATAAAATTCTTTATAAAATATACAAAATTCATGTAAAATTTGTGTAAATCGAATTAATCCACTAACTCTTTCAAAAAGACCCCTAAAAATTGAAAAGTTTTAAAATCTAATAAAAATTTGCAAAATTCTATAAAATTCACTTACAATAATTAATCTGAAAAATCTACCTCATAAAAAAAATATTGCATTCATTAGCATTTTTCAGAGCAAATTTGAGTCTTGAACCGAATGGATCTAAGCTCGAGAGATGGAGCTTGATTTAGGCCCTAATCCGCTTAATTCTAAAGGAACTTTATTAGGAATTTGATGAATCCAGGATTCATCATCTTTATTCTTTTATTTTAACCTTATTTCTTTAGTCAAATACCTATAAATACCTATTAATTGCATAAAATTACCATTTTGCATGCATTTGTTAAAATTACATTTTTAACACTTTTTGTACATAAATAAAAGAATAAAGAAGAAACGAAAAAGAAAAAGGATGTGTTTATGTAATAAATACAAACTGATCCGAACCCCGAGAGAAGGTAAAGACTTGACCTGATCGACCAGGAATAAAGTTGGGGAAGATAGGGTCTTCTGTCAAAAATCCAAAAATATTTTGTAAATATTTTTTTTATATATTTGTACAAAAATTACATTATTTTATTTGTACATAATTTGACCTCAAATTAATTATTTTTGTAAATAAAAGTTGTTAATAAAAATATTTTGTAAATAATAATTATAAATGTAAAATAAAATAATGTACATATTACAAATAATCACACCCGGAAAAAGCTGCAAATTGATAATTGAAACAACAATTTCGGCTCCATACAAGCTCAAATCGAACCAAACTCATTCCATTATACTATAAATTAAATTATCTTTCAAATGGCTGTGGTTTTTTAATTTTTGGAGTTACGGTTAAAAAGTCGGTTTTCTAGGGTGTTTTGTGTAGTTTAATAAATTTTTATTGTACATATTTATTAATATTTATTTTTATATAATGTATGCAAACTATAAATATTGTTTTCATTAAAAATAAAATAAAAAATTAAAAATTAAAAAAATCTTTTATAAAAATTATTTCCTTATTTGTACCTATGTGTATTGTATTATATGTGTATAATATGTGTATACAACTAACTTCCTTAAATAAAAATCACCAAAAATTAATTATCTAATATTAATTAATTTAATTTAATTCCGAAATTCATATTTAATTATTTGATTTATTGGATTTATTTGAATTAATTGATTTAATAACATACCATGTATATTAGATTTGATTCTTTACCTTTAATGGCCACCATTGTGGTGGTTAATTGATTCCATTATTTACTTAATTTATTTTATTAATTTAATTCCGAATTTCGTAATTAATTAATTAATTAATTAACCAATAATCGCATTCCTTATTTGTAGATACTTTCCATTTTTGTTTGTGTCTTCTTTTTATTGGGCTCCTCTACCTCATTTTTTCCTTGATCAATCTTTGGTGGAGAGGAGCCCGATCTCCGAGTGTCATCTTTTTGAAGAAGGGTGCCTAGCCTCCAAGCCGTTCGGTGACAGCGCTTCGGCCCTCGTCGAGGCCATCATGGCATTTTCGAACCTCGAGGTGAGATCCAATTTTACTTCCTGTCATTTTTCGTAGGTAAATCGTAGGTTTAATCTTTGCTTAGATTTTATTAAATTTTAGATCTTAAAATCATCAAAAAAATCCATCACACATAGTTCCGCTTCCGACACCGATTTTCCATGCTATTTTCTCGATCTCTACGCATTTCACCGTCTACCTCGAACAACATATCACCTCTAACCACGTACGGTGGCCGGAGTTACGGATCTCTTCTTTCATCTTGCTGAGATCCGCCCATTCACGCATCCCATTATTGTGTATAAATAAAAAAAATACATAAAATAATTTTTCCTGTTCATCTGGTATTTATTTTTGCAGGGAAAATTAATATATATATTGTTTTTCTTCTCTCTAATCTTTATTTTCCAGGTCAAAATAAATAAAAAACTATTGTTTATTACTGTTTACATTTCCTGTTTAAAAAAAATAAAACAAAAAATATACATTTTCTTAACCTTTTCCTATTACAAAATAAAAAAAACAAAAAAAACTAAAAATATAAAAAACTTGCAGCAGGCAGCAGGCCACCACCCCCGCAACCTGCACCTCTCGTCCGGCCGCCCCGCGTTTCCAGATCTCCCCACGACCGCCTCTTGCCTGGCCCGCGACAACCCGTGGCAGCGTCGCACCGCATGATCCACCGACCACTCTCTGCAACCGGTCGCCTCCTGTCCCCTCTCCGGTGCCCGTTCCTCCACCCAGGTGCCCTCCGCTCGCGCGTCAGCCCCCTCCGCGCGACCCCCGATGACACCCACGCCACGCCTCCAGCCCTCCTCCTCCAAGCGGCACGCGCTCCTCCTGACGTCTGCCCTTCCGCGCCCCCGTGAGACGGCGTGCCGCCTTGCTCTTCCAGATCCGCGCGGCGGCGCGTGGCCACCATCGCCGCTCCCCTCCGTGCCGAAGCCCGCCGCATCCCCCATCGGCCCCCTTTGTCTTGAGGTCGGCGACATCAAAGCCTCCCACCTTGGTTGTGTGTTGGAATGAGAAAACCCTAGGGGGGATTGATTTAATAAAAAAGGAAATTCGGAAATATTGCATTGGCGATCTTGAAGGTATTCAAATTTGCAAACGAGCCCCTCCTCTCCAGAACTGCACATGCTAAACATGTGATATTTGGGTAATTTATATATTTTTTTCTCTGCCTTTACTTTTTGTTATCTTTTGGTGCAGAATTAATAAATGTTTGCAGTTTAGTCCTTGTGTTTCAAACAATTATCTTGTATGTTCTTTTGATGGAATAAATGTTTTTATTAGTGAAAACAATTTAAAAAAAATTGTATATAAGCTCCCGCTATAGTTACTATCATTGTGTAAAGTTTTTATCCATTTTTATTGTCGTTTGATATATTTGAAAAATAAAAAAAATAACTCTTTGTCTGCCCGAAATTGTAAAATTCATAAAAAATCGAAAATTAGCTTAAAAATTCCAAAAAAAATCTATAGGTGTAGTTTGATGTGTTTTAATTTCTGATCAATTTTTTGTGCATTACTTTTTATAAAAATAAAAAAATTGCGAAAAACAAAAATTCATAAAAAAAATTGTAGAAAATTTTAGAAAAATCCAAAAATTGTTATTTCAGTTTTTGATTGTAGATATTGCTTTGTAGTTTATATTAAATAATCCCCAGGAGTATTGGGACTTAAAGTATTTTTAATTGCAAAATACTCTTATCTGTGTACTGTTTGTCTTGTTTTGCACTGTTTGATTTTTAGAAAATCACAAAAATATCAGAAAAATCTTAAAAAAATTACCAAAAACTTTTTGAAATATATAAAACAAAAAACATTTTCTTCATAATTTTTTGAGTATTTTTGACCAGTATGAAAAATCCAAAAAGAGTGTGGTGTTGTGTATTTTTACTCTTTTGTTCTTGTTTTGAAAAATAAAAAAATATTTAAATTCAAAAACCACAAACAAATATCTTTGAAATTTGACTATACAATTTTTCAATTGTGCTCCTTGTGTTCGACCCTGATCGCTATACCAGGTAAAAAGAATAGCGAAGACCTCTTACATACATTGTTTTGATTGATTGATCTTCTCTTGAGTGGTTTAGTTATTTTTCTCGTTGACCAATTCACGCGGTTGAGAATGACAACTTTGTGATATTATTTTATCCATCTCAACCTATCAGATTTCGCGTCATCAGAATTGGAATTGAGACTCTTCATGTCTTATAGACTTAATTCTTTGGGTTCCATGAGACCATGTTCAGAATTCTACTTGAAAGTGCCTCAGTAGGACACCCGATGTCGTCCGTTTAACTCTTCTCCATTTGAACCATTATTGAACTCATGCACTCTACACTTAGATCGACTTGCATGAGGCTGTGAAGGGCAATCCATTTCGGTGGTGCCTTTCCATCCTTGTCTAGCGGTGATGATATCTTAAGACGAGAGAGATTGGGGTCGAAATAAAGCTTCGGATGAGGGAAGGATCTGCTGGCACAATTTTTTCCAAGACCCCAAAAAATGGACGGAACGAAAAGATGCTATATTCGTTAGGGCATAAAAGACCTATACAGTGCAATCAATTATCTCTATCAAAAAAAGCCGAATACATCAAATATCAAAAATGACCACATCGGTCCGAGCTTCAGAAAATCCTACATGTCTTAGTGGAGACTTGGCTAAGATGACCAGGCTTCATAGGAGATGTGATTACACTGATCACACTCTGGTTCTCTTCTTTTTCTTCTATATTCTCCTTTTATTCGATTATGGACACTACATGACCTGACCTTAGAAGGAAATACCTCCCTCCTCGAGGATTGAGTTGCTACGTAAGGGCCCAATGAGAGTGTATAACTGGATGGGTGGTTTCTTCGCTTCTTTAAGCGGGAAGAGCTAAAACCTTTTCACACAGTGCAAATTGCTTTCAAAGATGAAAAGTTTGCGTGATGAATAGGTGGATCTGAGCTCGCTGTTAAGGTGAAACTGGATAAGGATTTGTGGAACTTGAGGGATGTCGAGGCTTAAATCTTAATTCTAATAGAGTCCCGACACACTATTAATCTAACGGTCTGAATCCAAGCTCCAGCTTTTGGGTGAAGTGAAATTCACTTTAAAGAAACAAATATGTTCTAAGTTCTTTTATTTTCCTTTTTTCTTTTTCATATTACTTGCACTTATTTATAGAATAAGTGTTTGCTAAGGGGCTAGCAAAGGTAAAGTATAGGGAATGATGAATCCGTGACTCATCATCTTTATTCTTTCATTTTAGCTAAAATCCTTGGTAAAATACATGTAAATAATTACTAATTACAACTAATTATCATTCTAAACACAATTATTAATATTGTATACTTAACAATTATTTTATCCAAAATAAAGAATAAAAATAAAAAAAAGAAAAATAAAAGAAAAGAAGGTTGTAGATATAAAATATATACAGACTGATCCTAACCTCGAGACCAGGTCAATATTGACTTGGTTGACAAAATAAATAATTAGGGAGAGATAAGGATCTTAACCTATAAAAAAATCAAGAAAAGAAAGACAAAAAATTTACCCATTTTCACATTGTAAATACTTCACCTATTTTATTTATCATAAAGACAACCCCAAATCAAATCACTTCTTTTACAAAAATTGTTCACAAAAATATATATTATTTTATAAAAAAATCAAAAAAATAATCCGTCATAAAAAAAATTTAACCGTAATGGACCGTAAAAGCGGCAAAAACCGACTTCCAAGGTTATAACTATTTATAGAAAACTCCAAACAGACCAAACTCACTTTTATAATTCGTTTTATACTTAATACTATTTATTAAAAATATCAAAAATATTTGAATAAAACCAGTGAGTTTTGGCGTTTGGGCCCCATTGTATATATGTACTATATGTAGAATCTTCCCGGATTTTTAATTAAATAAACATAGATCTGATTATGTTAATTTCTTTTCCTAAATCTTCTAAAATTGTATATAAAAATATGAAAATATAATCAAGTCAAAATACCAATAGAACCCGAAGCCTCGAAGGCGCTACCTAAATTTTCTGGACCTCATAACTTGGTCGTATGAACTTCGAATGTGGCAAACTCAGTTTTAAAATTCATATTATTAAATTATCTCCAAAATGATAAGGTTCGCTAAAATCGAAGTTAATACGAAAAATGCGGTTTTCGGGTCTGTATTAGTATAATGTACAATAAACCGCAATTTATTATTATTTTATATATGTTAACTTATATTAATATACTTTTTTTATTTAAATCAAAGTTCAAATTATTGAGTTAACTAATTTATTTATTTATTTATTTATTTAGTATTTAATTATTAATTATCGCGTATTATTCATTAAGATGTTTAATTAATTCATTAAGTAACTATTCTAATTATTACTTACGTAATTAGTTTTGTAATTATTTCTTTAAATGATTTAAATATTAATTTAACTCATAACTAATAATATTACTTCTTAAATTAATTTTATTTACTTTTCATTTATCTCTCTCTTCTTCCTCTCTCTTACTTTTCCTTCTTCCTTCTTCTACCTCTTGATTCCTCTTTCTCCTCCATGCCCGCCAACCCTTCTTTGTCTTCCGCCACGTCTCCTCTCCGGCCAACCAACCTAACGGCCGGTTGTTGGCCGTTAGGCCGGTAGGCCAACCTCCTCGCCTCCTCCTTCTATATACATACATATATATATGACCCTACCCCCTTTGCTGACGCCCTATCCGCCATTATCTCCTCAAAGTTTCCAGTGAGCTCCTCCTCCTGTCTCGCTCGTGACAGGAGCAAGCATCTGAGGGAGTTGCAGGGAGCGAGAGAGAGGAGGCGCGATCCGTCGTGGCGAGTCTTCGGCACCATTGCGCCATCGAGGCATCGACCCAGAGGCAGCTTCCACCTCCAACACATGCACTTCTTCCATTCTAGTACATGTTAATCCTTTTACTTCCGCTTTTTCATCTGCATCTCTTCTCGATCCCTCTTTTATTTCTCTTATTCATCCTTCTCCTCGGTTCCAAACCCGAAACGATTCCATCGATCATCTCATCTATTCTGGTCGAATTCTTTGTACCTTCTCTCACCTCTGACCAACTCAGATCCTTCCAGGATCAGAGATCTGATACTATCCTTCATTCCGTAGAGGATAACACACTCATTTCACCATTTCTGCTTCAATCCTGGTCGAGTATCCATCTTTGAGCCGTAGCTTACAATTTACAAGTCTTGTTCTAGAGGTCTGAAGCATCGGGTAGTTAGAGAACTATCATCTGCCAACGAAACACGGTCCAGATCACCATCTCCGATCAAAGTTCTCCGCTACTTCTGGTCGATCGTCGCTTGAAGCGCCACTTTTACCATGGCTATTATCTGAATCCTCCACCGTGAATCGTCGTGCACCATCGCATTTGGACATGATTGAGATCGAGTAACCTCCGCAGCGTTAAGAACTGCATCATCGGAATCCGAGCATCGCTCCAGATCTGAGCGAGCTAACGCCACCGCCTCCTGGAAGATCGAGTCCATCGCCTGCTGCTCAAATTGGGGGCGTATACCGTACATAAAAACCATCCGATCTGAGTTAATTCAACGTACCAGATCAAGCACATCCATGTCGCATCTCAACCATAATATCTAGCGTCATCGAGACATGTGTCGAAGCTAGGAGCATAGGATCTGATTTGATCGACGACCTGACCTCACACCATGTGTCGGCACCAAATTGAAGCGTCGCCCTCTGCTTAAACGATGCACGTGCTTTGCACGTATGTTGCTAGTATTTTTTTGAAAAATTTTCCATTAGCCCCCTGGTGCTTCTGTTATTTGCAACAGGGTCTGACTGACTACTTCCTCGCATGAGCTATCACATGCATCTTGGTGTTTTGCACATACATCCTCGATGTTTTTTGATATTGCCTACAGGTCCTGCAGCATTGTGAACACGTATTTACCTGTGACAATTTGGGTTTTTTGCGCGCGAGCTCTCTAGATTTCTCACATTTAGTGTGCCCCTTTATTTTCCAGAAAATAACAAATAAACCATGTACAATATTTTAAATAAAATACATATTAAATACATCATAAATAAAAATTCAAAATATAAAAAATATAAAAATACATTAAAAATTTATAGTAAGAACCAATACTATACTAAATACAATATTAAATAAAGTTTTGAAAAATAAAAAGTGAAAAGGGACGCTGCTGCATGTAGCAGCCAACATGGCTGCTACATGTGGCAGTTTCCCCAATTTTTTTAATTTTTTTTCAAAATTAAATCATGAATAATCATCTATATACCCCTGATAACGTGGCATTTTGCGAGGGCCAAAATATAGTGACGCTGAGGCGACCGCTCACAAAACACCAGTTGATCAGCAATTAACCCACATTAAAGAATTAGTCAATTAAGTCCCAAAATTTGTGAATTAACATTTAACTCTACCATAAAATGTATAGTGAATAAGCATGTAGAGGTCGAACCACAGAGAGTAATACAAAAATTAAGTAGCCTACGGTGTTCATGTACAACAGAGTCTTCCTTGCATGAATCCTATTTTTGTGGGTTTTTGGGGTTTAATAATTTATTATTATTATTATATATTATATATTATATTTTTTTAATATATATACTTATATATATTTTTATATATGCATATGTTTTATATAATATAGATATATAAATATATGCACCCCTAAAGAGTCATGTATAGAAAACATAATACATACATATATATATTATTTTATATATATACATATTTTTTTGTATTTTGAAGTTTCATTTCCTGATTTTATATTTTTTCCTTTTTATATTTTATATTTTTTATTTTCTTTTTCAATATTGGAATATATAAACTCCATAATAAAAGAGGTGCTAAAATATTTATAAAAATATGCAAAAATAGTCAAAAATTCAGAAATAAAATATTTTTGATCTTTTTATAAATTTTTACTGTTTTTGTGATTTTTGGGCATTTTTCCAAATATTTTTGACATTTTTTAAGTGGCAAAATAAAGGAAAACAGTGAATTAATTACTGGTCGAAATTAAAATGGGAATGGAAAATACCAAACAGTACCAAAATTTTCCCAAATTAATTTTAAAATAAAGATAATAAAATAAGAAACCTACAGATCTTGAGTTTCTATTTTTTTTATTTTTTTACTATTTTATAGATTTTTTTAAGATTTTAGGTGTTTTCTAATTTTTTAGGTTTTGGTTTTGAATTTTTTAGTGATTTTAGGATTAAATACTTTGGCACAATGAAATAGACAGTAAGTAATTTTTTTGAGATTTTTCGAGGTGTTTTAATATTTTTTTGGTATTTTCTAAAATAGACAGTAGCTAAAATGCATGTTTTTTATTTTTAATAAATATTAAATGCAACAAAAGTGCAATGCAAAAATATGGCGTGAATGCACAACTAAATAGGAGCTTACATTAATTTTTAAGGAATTTTTGGGGTTTCCTAAATGCATGGAATAAATGGAGCAAGCAATAAAAAATATACAGCCTAGTAGGGGCATTTTTACAAATAAACATAAAGGCAGGGGTTACAGTGCAAAAACACCAAAATATATGAACGTATTTTGCAATTTAAGGACTAAACCAAATAAGAAAACCCGCTAGGGCCCCCTTGCAATTTGACCATCACGTGGGACTACACGTGATCCGCACCCACAGGGACCAAAATGTAATTTCAGAAAGTTCAAGGTCCTTAATGCAAATTTTCACAAAAATAATACACTTGAAATTTTATTTTATGGACTAAAGATAAATATACAAACATACATGGGGTCTTATGCAATTTAACCACCTCACGTGGGACGGCACGTGAGGTGACGTGGACTAGGCCTAAAAGTAATATCACAAATGTACATGGAGGTCCATGCAAAATGTCCACAATAAAATGAACTTCGACTTTTATTTACACGACTAAACAATAAATACAAAAACACTGGAGTGAAGATCTGCAATTTACCCATAAGTGCGTGCTGGTGGACTGTGATGATGATCTCACTTGGACACGCGTCGTACATCCAACGGCCTGTACCGCTTCGCCGATGAAGGGTTGAGTTTAGATCATCCTCGCTGATCGAACGGTGATGGCAACACTTCATCTGACGGCTCTCATGGAATCTGGGGCATCCCTCCTGATCGGACGGCGTTTTTTAAGAGGTCTGGAAGAACAGGGGAAGAACTCGCGCCAGGCAAGCTTCGATCTTGGAGCGTGGGCTCCTCCAGGATTCTCCCTCGCGTCTGAGGTGTTCTGGTTGTAGCTGGAGGCGTCCCGCATCTGCTGGTGGGCTTAGCATGGCTCCTGGAGGTCCGAGGAGGTCAGGCGAGGTCGATGAAGGTCGGGGCCTCCAGGAACCTCTTCCTGGATCTAATCGAGTCCCAAGGGGCTCGGTGCTCTGTGATACCTGCACAGGAAGAACCAGGGGACCGAGGGCTATCTCCTCGACCATGGATTTTGAAGCTTGGCTGCAAGATGAAGTGAAGCAGAGGAGCTCCGACGAACGGCGGAGGTGGAGCTCCGATTCGCAAGGACAGACGGTCCTCGGTTGAACAAATAGGATCGAGAGATGGAGAAGATGATGGGGACCGAGAGGGGGTGTATATGGGCGTTAGAACTGGTCGGAAACAACGTGAAGAAGTCGCCGGAGCGGAGCTCCGGCAAACTTCGATTTGGCTAAATTACGCTACGCTACTGCTCTAAAGACTAAACTAAGGACGGAATTGAAATGCTGGAATCGAAAACTACCTAAAGAACATAAAAGGCACAACTCTTATACCTGGGGGGCTCCAGGGAGCAGGACGGATGCCGGAGCTCTGCCGCGACAAAATTACCCCTCCTCCGGCCGATGCAAGCTGCTGGATCTCTCCTTCTGTCACAAGTATGCTTCCAGGAAGCAAATCAAGACCTTTGGGTGGATTAAAATTGGCCAAATTTGAGGAGGGGGGTGGAGCTTCAGGGGAATGCACCCTTATTGACCGGCGTTTATTGAGTAATCCATTGAGCATCATGATGTTCTAAGATATCGGCGGGCATCAGTGATCATCAGGGATGATTTCTAGCGAAGAACGCGAGCGTGATCGATGGACGAGATGGCCGTAAAAAAGGGAAGAAAATCGGGGAAAAGATGGTTCTGAAGCGCCAGGTCCCGGATGGGACAGTTGACCGGGCGGTCAACAAAGGCCGCGCCCTCATTGGTCCACCTCGGACGCTAGAGGACACAATAGGGGACCTTATTCTAAAATGAATTATTTAGCACAATAAATTGTTTTATTAATTTTTACTTATAAAATAAAAAATGTAAAATAATGTAGTATTTATTTATGATTTTTATTTAATTTTTTGATGTGTTTTATTATAGGTTTATTTTAATAATGTATTTACAAGTGTATTTACATGTATTTTGTGTATTTTTATTTTATTTTGTATATTTTATTTTATTATTTCATTTTCTTATTTTAAAAATTTATAACTTATTTTTGTGAGTGTATATATATTTTTGTTTATTTTATGAATTTATTTCCATTTTTAAATAAATAGGTGTATGCTGTATGTAGGTGTACTTATAGGTATTTTACCTATATATTATATATACTTTATTTATTTAATGTATTTCTTTGGTTTTTATTTTGGATTTGTATTTTTAATAAATTATATGTAATATTTACATTATTATAAAAATATAGATGAATAAAGAATAAAAGAATAAAATTCCTTTTTTTATATACATATAGATGACAGAGGTATTTTGTCTATGTATTTCACAGACTTACTTTATTTTACAAATTCTTTTTGGTTTTCTTTTAATTTCAATATGTACATGCATGGCATACATTATTTACAAAATTCTAAAAATATAAATTTATAGAAATAATGAATGAAGAATAAATTGAATATTTATTCGGGTAGATTGTACAATGGGGGCCAAAAACCTAACTTTCACAGATGGACTCCAAAAATTATGAAACCAATTTTATTAAATAGTTCTTGAAAAGCTATATACAATTAAAGGTGATTTTGGTGATTTTGAGTTTTTATTTGCAAGATATGGGTCTGTGAAGTTGAGATTTTCGCTTTTTATTCTGTGTATAAAATGTACACTGTGCATTATCTTTGTACAAACTCAATTTTGTAATTTTATTCACATCATTATCTACAACTTTCGTGTATAAAGTTTCTCTATTTGATGAATGAAATATTATGTACAAAATAGGTGTCAAAAGATGCATAAATAGATGAATAAATAAATGAGGTATTTATTGTACTATTGGCCCTTATCTCCCCCTACTTTATTCCTTGTTGATCAATTCCCTGCTGGCCTTGGTCTCGGGGTTCGGGTCATAAAATATTTGCAATATTTTATTCCTTTTTCTTTTCTTCTCTTTATTCTATAATTTTGGAATTAAAAAACCTTATTCTATCTACAATTATTACGACAAATAATGAATGCTATTATGAGTGAATTGGTGACATTTACATGCATTTGCTGGGGTTTTTAAGGCCAAAATGATAGAATAAAGGTGATGAAATGGAGATTCATCACCCCCCTATACTTGCCTTTGCTAGTCCCTAGCAAATACTTATGCAATATGTACAAAAAAGTATAACGAATAAGAAGAAAAGAAAAAGAAAATTGCAGAAGGATAGAGTGAATAGGGTTGCTTTCAGTGCAATATATGTCCTTACAAAATCAAAATTTGGAGCTCCGGCTAGACCTTGAGTTTGGATGTGTGCAAAACCATGTCGGGGACCAGCTTTAAAACACAACAGCCTTCGAGATTCACAGAACTCGGTTCAACCCACCTCAATAGCCTGGTCAGAACTGGTCTACATCATACGCAAACCCTTATGACTATGAAGCTGACTTGTACAGTGTAAGTGATGGTGGCTCTCCCCAACTGAAATGACAAAGGAACTGACTTCTCCAGAATGACAACCCAATGATTCCCCAATCCAACAGCTCTTTCCTCGAGGAGCAGGGTATTCCCTTCTAAGTTCAAGTGGCAACCAGCTCAAGAGGAGGGGGTGAAGAGAAGAATGGTCGGTAGCCAGTGTAGCTACCTATCCGAGAATGCAAGACCAGTGTAGTCAAGTCATCCAGCTGCAGGCTCATATTTTTGCTTTTGGAACTCAAGCTTGCTTATTGGCTTTACAACATATGTACATACTTTGCAGGCATTTTATTTTTGTACAGGCCTGACCATTTTTTTTTGACATACTATTCACAGCAGCATTTACATAAGGAGTTTTTCCTCTTGAGCTAGTAGACTATCCCTCTTTTTAAGCTTTATTGCAACCCATAATCTCCTGTCGTTAGACCTCATGGCTACTAGATCAGATTGGGGTGCACTTCCCTCCCTAGACGAGGACGAGTGTTTCCACCCATGTGCATCTCAGACTGGCATATCCAACCCCCTCACCACTCCAACTATGTTGAGCCAAGTGAAAGGTGCAAGTGTCCAAGTTAGGTCACGGTCGTCAAGAGTCGTGCGTGTGTCTCGAAAAGTTCTAGTTAGTCAGTTGAGGTGACTTGAACCCAGCCCTGATTTCTCAAAGAATTAAGTCTACATAGACCTGAAGTACCTTAAACCTAGCTCCCATAAGGTTCCAGTGCAGTTAGGTGTGGTAAGGTCCAACCAAGCTCCAATTTTAGACTTTATTGGACTGATTCAATCATCAAGCTCACTCAAAAAGAATATGAATGGTATGCTCATGCTATGCACAATGAATGATGCAATTTTTCACAAAGAATTTACAAAAAATCAAAGAATCTTTTTACATAAAGATTTTTTTTTTTGCAAATAAAAAAACTTGACACATACAAAAAGTACATATAATTATTTACACGAGTGTGCCGCTTTATTTACAGAATTTATACAGATAGAATTTAATGAAGTAATTTATCCAGGTTATCTTTTTATACAGAAAGAATTTTATGTATTTTATTTACAATTTACATATATTTGTAATGATGCTTTTATTCCTCAGATTTAGTTTGAAAATAATTTTGCAAACTATAGTACATGATAATTTTTGCAAGCATTTACACACATTTGAAAACTATTTTTGCAAAGATTTTTCACACTATATATATACATTTTCCACAATAGTTTTGACAAACATTTTTCAAAACATTTGCACATAGGTTTTTCAAACCCTTTATTTCACACAAAGAAAAGGTTTTTCAAACAAAGCAATTTTACACAGGTTGAAAACATTTCAAAGCAAATTTTCCAAACGGTTCACACTTTTTTTCAAATCATACTGTAAAGGTATTTAACCTTATTTATTAATCAGTATATACAAAGAAAAACTGTATTTTATGTACAACATGGTTTAGGCTCTTATAAGTTTTATTTGGGATTATTGCTTATTTTTGTATGAGAGATTTTTGTGCAGACTCCTCAGACTTATTCGAGAATCATTTTCAAAAGATTTTTGAAAACTATAGTCCAAAATAATTTTACAAACATGTACACTCATTTAGAAATGATTTTTGCAAAGGTTTTTCACACAGAATAGATAGATTTTCCAAAACAATTTCACAACCAAATTTTTACAACCATTTGCACACTAATTTTCACACATTTTTATTTCACTCAAAGAAAATAAATTTTACAAACGAAACTTAATTTTGCAAAGTTTGAATACTTGTACACACTATTTTTCAAGCAATTTTCAAAAGATTTTTCAAAGAGAATATTTTTCACAAAATGCTTTTCCTGACTTATTAATCAGTACAAGTACAAAGAGTTAGAGGAGCTCACAATCATCTTTCATTATTATAGAACTACTTTTTACATTACCTTTTAGATTGCGGTGATGTTTTATTTTCAGTATGAGTTATGGCTTATAGTATATACATGGTATATACGACCCCCTATACTTAGCTTGAGCTATGTCCTCATAGGTCAAAGAGAAAAGAGAAGACATAACTCGTACTGAGTATAGACAAGTCTAAAGAATATATATGAACAAGAAATGAACGAATGAGAAGTTGACCGTCCCTCCTATACTTAGGATCAAGTAATCCTAAGTATAGCAGAGTGTACAGAAAGCAAGGAGGGTCAAGGGTGGGAATACACAGATCGTACTCAGATTGTCTCCCCCTATACTTAGGGTAAGATACTCCTAAGTATAGATAAGAAGAGGAGACAATGGAGATGATCAAAGAATAAAAGAACTCTTGGTGCACACCCCCCTATACTTAGGACAAAGTACGTCCTAAGTATAGAAGACTGACAAAAAGGAGCAGCACTTTTTGATACAAAAACGCAGAGAAAGAAGAAAAGAAGAAGAGAAGAAAAGAAGAAAATCAGATAAACAGTCTTTGGGATGCGTCGTCTGAATCTTCTGATGCTGCCACTGTTGTGGATATGTCATCATGGTGTATGAGCTGAATGGAGTCTACAACGGCCAAGAATGTATCTGGTTCGAGGTAAGGCTTCAAGAGTTGACCGTTGATGATGAATGGCTGTGCGTCAGGAGACAATTCTGATATAGCAATACTTCCCTGTCACGCACTTCACAAACTCTGAATGGACCTGTTCACTTACTCTTTAATTTGCCCGAGAAGATCCGCAACTTTGCATCAAATAACCACACCTTCTGTCCAACATCAAAGGTCTTTCGTCTGATGTGCCGGTCATGCCAGCGTTTCACCTTCTCTTTGTACATCAATGTGTTATCGTATGCATAGTTTAGGAATTCCAAGAGTCTGTTCAGATCATCCTTTCTTTTCTGACCACATTTTCGTGAGTCCAAATTGCACATGTTGATTGTCCATAAAGACTTGTGAATCAATTCAACGAGTAGATGGTACGGCTTTCCGTATACAAGACGATAGGGCGACATGACCAAGGGAGACTTGTAGGTGGTTCTGTGAGCCCATAAGACCGAGTCTAAGAGTTGGAACCAGTCTTTCCTGTTTGGCCTGACAAGTTTCTGCAGGATAGTCTTGATTTCTCTGTTTGATAATTCTGCCATGCCATTGGTCTGAGGATGGTAAGGAAATGCGACACGATGATCGATGCCGTACTCCTTCGTCAATTTCTTGACCTCTTTGTTAATAAAATGGCTACCTCCGTCTGCTATGAGAATTTTCGGTATCCCGAACCGCGAGATGATGTTCTTCTTCAGGAACTGACACACTCTTCGGCTGTCGACGGCTCGAGCAGGGATAGCTTCAATCCAACGACTCACGTAATCGACGGCAAGAAGGATGTGCTCAAAACCTTGACTGTTAAGGAAAGGTCCCATGAAGTCAATGCCCCACGCATCGAAAACATCTACTATCTGAATGATTTTCAGGGGCATCGAATCTTTTACAGTGAGTGTACCCTTCAATCTCTGACAGTCAATGCAACGTTTGACAAATTCTGCAGCATTCTTAAATAATGTGGACCACCAGAAGCCATACTGAAGTACTTTGGTTGCCGTACGGTCTCCAGAGTGATGTCCACCGGATTCGAGCTTGTGACAGTGCTCGAGGACACTATAATGCTCCTCCTGAGGAATGCACCTGCGCCAAATGCAATCCGCTCCTTCCTTGAATAAGAGAGGATCCTCCCAATGATAGAACCGGATGGTCGACATAAATTTATTCTTTTGATTCTTCGTCCAATCCGATGGTGTTACCCCCGAGGTGAGGTAATTGACTATATCAGCATACCAAGGAAGGGAATCCACTGCTAAGATTGATTCGTCAGGAAAGGTTTCTGTAATGGGTGCACTGTTCAGAGGAGGCTTGTGCTGCTCTATTCTGTAGAGATGGTCTGCTACCACATTCTGAACTCCAGGCTTGTCCTTGATTTCCAAATCAAATTCCAGGAGGAGAAGGATCCATCGAATTAGTCTTGGCTTGGCATCCTTCTTCTGCTGGAGGTACCGGATAGCAGAGTGGTCTGTAAAAATTGTGACTTTCGATCCAAGAAAATAGGATCTGAACTTCTCAACGGGCAAAAACCACGGCCAACAACTCTTTCTCTGTCACTGTATAATTTCCTTGCGCCTCATCTAATGTTCTGTTGGCGTAGTGAATGGCATAGGGCGCTATTTCTTTCCTCTGTCCAAGAACAGCCCCGACTGCAAAGTCTGACGCATCGGTCATGATCTCAAAGGGAAGAGACCAGTCAGGCGGCTGTAGGATTGGAGCCTGAGTAATAAGCTCCTTCAGCTGATTGAAAGCAAGGAGAACCTGCTTATCTACATTGAACTCAGTTTCCTTGCACAGAAGTTCTGTCAAAGGTCGGGCAATGCGGCTGAAATCCTTGATGAATCGTCTGTAAAATCCCACATGCCCCAGGAATGACCTTACATTTTTCACTGACTGAGGTGGCTCTAGATTTGTAATAACATCCACCTTCACCGGGTCGACTTCCATGCCACGTTTGGAAACGACGTGACCCAGTACAATGCCTTCGGTGACCATTAAGTGGCTCTTTTCCCATGAAAGCACTAGATTAACTTCACGACACTTCTGAAGCACTCTGTCTAGGTGCTCAAGACAAGAATCAAAACTATCACCATAGACAGGGAAGTCGTCCATGAACACCTCGAGAAAGCTGCCTACCATCTTGGCGAAGACTGCTAGCATGCATCTTTGGAAGGTTGCAGGTGCATTTCATAATCCAAAGGGCATTCTCTTGAAGGCGTAGGTGCCAAACGGGCAAGTGAAGGTAGTCTTCTCTTGATCTTCAGGAGCGATAGCCACTTGGTTTTACCCGGAATACCCATCCAAAAAGCAGAAGAACTCCTTGCCTGCTAGTCTCTCCAAAACTTGATCAATGAATGGCAAGAGGAAGTGGTCCTTCTTAGTTGTTGCATTAAGACGGCGGTAGTCAACACACACCCGCCAGGATGTTGGTACCCGAGTAGATATTTCCTCTCCTTTGTCATTGGTAACCACGGTAAGCCCGGATTTCTTTGGAACTACATGCAGTGGGCTTACCCATTTTGAATCGGAGATGGGATAGATAAAGCCTGCATCACACCATTTGGTTATCTCTTTCATGACGACGTCCCGGAGGTTAGGGTTCAACCTTCTTTGGAATTCACGGGATGGCTTGGCATCTTCTTCCAGATAGATGTGGTGTGAACACAAAGCTGGATTTATCCCTCGGAGATCTGATACGCACCAACCAAGTGCCTTGCGGTTCTTTTCTAGAACCTCGAGAAGACAAGATTCCTGATTCGGATTCAGCCTGCTGCTGATGATGACCGGATACATTTGTTCTTCACCCGCAAGGAAAGCATACTTCAGCCCTGCGGGAAGTGGCTTGAGTTCTGGTTTTTCCCTGTCCAACTTGTTGATCACTTCAGACACTATGCTGGTGGTGGGATATACTTCTTTGAGGGGGCTACCATCCTCATCATTCTGTTGAGATCCTAGTGAGGTGCCGAACGGTTCTGCGCTAGGCTGATCATGTTCGGTCTGGAGTGAATGATCAAAGAGATGCGCCTGCATCTGAGAATCTATCTCCCAAGAATCATCGAAGCATAGGGTAACTGTGCTTTCCAAGTCCTCCTCGAGTGAGGATTTCTCGGGTCCATGAATCGTTCAATGACAGGGATGAATCTCTGATTTCTACAACAAAGTCACAGTCTGCTTCGGATGCTGCATGGCTCTCATCAGTCGTGGCGTTCGGCTCTCTGCTCATGTTTATAGTGAGTTGCTTGGTGTTCGAGATAAAAGTAATCTTGTCAGACCCATAATCAACCACGACACCTGAGGTACGTAAGAACGGTCGGCCAAGGATGATAGGGATCTGAAGCAGAGGTGCTGGTGAGTCCATATCAAGGACTACAAAATCAGCAGGGAATTGCATCTCCTGCACTTTAACTACAACGTCTTCCAAAAGACCCCACGACCGCTTGATGGATCGGTCAGTGAACTAAAGGATCATTCGTGTCTGCTTGAGCGGACCCAGTCCAAATTCTTGCATTATTGATGATGGCAAAAGGTTGATGGAAGATCCACTATCAAGAAGAGTGCGCTCGAAGACCAGATCAAAAATCTCACAACTGATAAGTGGTGCTCCTGTGTCTTGTTTCTTTTGTGGGAGGTTGCTGATAGCTGCAACAGTGGCCATGGAGAGCACGTGCTTTTCTACATCTCTGCGTCTGTTCTCTTGTGCTGGACGACGCTTGTTGGTACATACCTCCTTTAGTCCTTTCTTCACAACTGGCATGTTGTTGAACACGAAAATCGCAGAGGTCATGTTGACTCACAAGGCGAATCAACAGTCGCTGATTTGACCTCCAACGAAATCCGAGATTCAAACAACAATTAACCCACAACAAGTAAATCAGCAATGAAAGTAAATGTGCGGAGTTAAAATTTATTATAACTCTACAACAAGATGTGTATAGGTGCAAGTATGTGTAGAGGTCGAACACAGGGAGCAGACAGGTAGATCGGGGCACAAGTGCTCAAAAATGTATGAGTTGTGATCAAATGTCTATCTATGCTATTTTTTTGTGGGTTTTTAATTTTATATTTTTTATTTAATTTTTAATTTTATATTTTTGTATTTTGCTTTTTAATTTACTGATTTTTATATTTTCTTTTTATATTTTATATTTTTTTATATTCTTTTTCAATATTGGAAAATAAGGACAATGTAATAAAAAGGACAAAGAGATATTTATAAAAATAGATAAAAATATTCACAAATATGAAAATAAAGTCTTTTTGGTCTTTTTTATACTTTTTACTATTTTGTGATTTTTGGGTAATTTTTAGAATGTTTTTGGTATTTTTAATTATCAAAAGAAAGAAAACAGTGAAGAAAATACAAGGCTGAAACAAAAATGGAAAAATAAAATAGCAATCAGTAGCAAAAATTCTCCAAGTTAATTTTCAATTGAAGATAATAAAACCAAGAAAATTTAGGAAAAGAAAACACTATTTTTGGATTTTTTATGGATTTTATAAATTTTTATGAAGGTTTTTAGAGTTTTGCAATTTTTAGGGGTTTGGTTTTGTATTTTTTAATGATTTTTGGTCTGAAATTAAAACACACTAAAAGGAACAAAATATATTTTTTTGGGAATTTTCTGGAGTGTTTTTATATTTTTTTAGGGATTTTATGATGCAAACAGTGCTGAAAATAGATGTTTTTGATTTTTAATAAATATAAAAATGCAATAATTATGAAAAATAAAAATATAGCGTTAATCTATGATGCAACAGAGACCTAAGTTAATTTTTGTGGATTTTTTTGGGTTTCAGAGACGCATGCATAAAATACAAGTAACAAAAAGAAAAGGCATGCGTGCAGGGGCAGTTTTGCAATATTCAAAAAGGTCAGGGGCACGGCTGCAATATGCTCACAGAAATTATAACTAGACAAAATAATTGCGATGCTAATTAATAAAAGCAAAGACTACGGGGTGATTCTTGCAAAAACCCCAGATCCACGTGCCTACGCACGTGCACCTGGCAGGGGTGCGTTTGTAATATTACAAAAATGGGGGAATAGTCTACAAATTTTACCAAAATTCAAAACACCCCCTGAATGTTTAAAGGCTGATAAACAAAAACGCAAAATGCGGGGAGGCAATACCAAAATCCCACAAAAGGGCGCTGGCGGACGGCAGATCAGACTCCACTTAAGACACATGTCAAGCTGAGGGGAGACGATACCCCTTCGTTCTAACGGCCCAGATTAGATTATCATGAGCGCTTCGACGGCTCTGGGGGGTCCTTGATCTGATGGCTGCTGTGCTCCTGGAAGAACGGGTGACGATCGGACGGTGCCCGAGGCCGGAGGAAGAACAGTCGAAGATCTCGCGTGGGGGCGAGTTTGAATCGAGCTCCCTGGGCTCCTCCGACCTCCGACTACCGTCCAGAATGATCAGGAACTCCTGGAGATGTCCACGATGGGGCGGCGGATGCAAAATGGCCTGGGAAAGGCCGGAAGTCCTCCGCGACGTGACAAGACGAGGGAGGCTCCAGGTACCGTGCTCCTTCAAAAATCGACCTCCCAGGAGAGGTCCTGCACCTACGGGAACCTGCAAGAAAACCAAAACTCAACAGTACGTGGGTTCCTGGGGGCACGCTTATTGGGTGGACATGTATTGGCGCGGATGGAAGGTTCGCCGGAGCGTGATCCAGCGAACTTCGAAGGTCGACTTGACAGTGAAATCACAAACCAGATTTGACAAGAACAGATGGGAGATCGTAATAAGGACTGAAACTAAGGAACAAAATGAAACTAAACAGGAAGGAAACAACCTCGAGCAGTAGTGCACTGCGAGATATGGACCTCACGGCTTCTCACCGGAGATGGGGGATGGAGACCACTTAACAACCGCCAATCCACGCCGCGAGGAGGCTGGAGGAGCTCCTGTCACAAGCTCCGGTCCAGAGCACACCCAATGGGATGAAGAGGACGGTCAAAAAAAGGGTTCCAAGGTTAGAGGTGGTGTTTGGGTGGCTTTTGAAAGTTGGGCGAGGAGGCACTTTGATCGAGGCGTATCTTGCGAATACGGAAGATTTAGGAAGATCTACAAGGTTGGCGCGAATCACGGATGAATAGTGAACAATTTTCGTGAAGGGACCATCTTCCCTCGAGCAACGCAGCGACGGCGAAAAATTCGAGAAAAGGGAGTCACGGGCTTCTGACAAGGGGGCAGGCTAGGGCCAGGGAGTTGACCGACTGGTCAACATCCCAGGCCACCTGGTTGGTCCACGTGGACCAACCAGGAAAAAGCCCCCAAAAAATGTTTTATTAATTACTTTTAAAATAGTAAATAGCATTATTAATTTATGGTTATAAAATAAAAAATGTTTATTATTTTATAAATAATTTTATTGTGATTTTTAATTATTTTTATGAAATGTATTTTTACAAGTTTGCATTTATACCCCTATAGGTATCTATATCTATATATTTAAGTATTTTATTTTTATTTAGGTATTTTTAATTTATTTTATTTTGGTTTTTATTTTCTAAAATTATAGAATACTTTTATATACACAAATATATTTTTATTTTAATTTTCTGATATATTTTATACACTTAATAAAATGAAAGTGTTATTTGTATAGGTATAGCTACATGTATTATACCTATGTATTATAATATATATAAGTATTTTTATTTGTATTTTATTTATGCTTTTATTCTGATTTTAATGCACATAATTATTATAAGTATTATTTACAACATTATAAAAATATAAAATTATAAAAATAATAAATAAATAATAAATTGAATATTTTAATATGTACAAGTATACAACGAGGGTCCAAAAGTCAATTTTCAAACCGTAGCTCCACCAAATGCGAAACCACCGCCATTAATTAGATTATTTTCTTCTATATACAATTAAAGGTGAGTTTGATGCATTTGGAGTTTCCGTTTGTGAGATACGGGTCTGGGAAGTTGGCATTCTGGATTTTTATTCAGACCATAACTTTTTATCTGTACATTATTTTTCTTTGAAATCAATTTTGTATTTTTCTTTATTAAATTATCTACAACTTTCATGTACAAAGTTTCTTTATTTGATGTATAAAAAGTGGAACCAAAAATAGGTCCCAAAATGAATAAAGAATGAATAAAAGGTATAGGTATTTTATCTGTATTTTTGACCTTATCTCCCCCTACTTTATTCCTTGTCGACCTATTCATCAAGATGCCTAGGTCTCGGGGTTTCGGGTCATAAAATATTTACAATATTTTATTCTTTTTCTTTTCTTTTCTTTATTCTATAATTTTGGCTTTAAAAACAGCAATTTATACAATATTTACACATATATGCATGAATGCTAAAATGCCTATATTAAGCCTATTTACGCGCATTTACTAGGGTTTTTAAGGCCAAAATGATAGAATAAAGATGATGAAACGTGGATTCATCACATGTACTCCACCGCCTTCAATAAGGGAATCTCAACAGTCAACTTATCTAGTATTTCCACAACTCCCAGATCAAACAATGCCTTTTTTCGTTTTGCAATTTTTTTGGATTTTTCTATTGCATGAGGAAAAGGAATATGTACATCTCTAGCAGGAAAAATAGAGCTCTTATTTACATCAAAATCATCACCCAAAGAATGCTGTACATCCGGATTACAAAAAGGAGTACAAACTTTATCCTGGCATGCTGGTGCTGAGGGGCGAGCAAAAAGTATAGCGTCTGCTCCGTCGGCTGGCGAGGAATCGGCTGCCACTGGCGGCTCCTCCAAGGCGTCCCGGCTTCGCTTCGGCTGCAGACTTCTTTTTGTTGTTTTTGATTTTGCTGATTTTTTGTATTTTTAGCTGGGAATGTTGGCACTGCACGACGGCTGGAATGGCTTCTCCTTCTTCTTCCTCCTCACCCGCCCCTGTGGCTGGCACGGCTGATGCGGAAGATGATGATCCACCTGTTTCTTTATTCACCCCATTCTTGATAGCAGGCGGAGGCAAGGCTCTACCGCTCCTGAGAGTAACAACATTAGAATAAACAGTAATATCATTTTCAGATACAGACATGACATCACATTCTACCTGCTCTTTCTTTTTGAAATTATTGGGGTTGGCCTCGACCTGAGCTGGAATGGTTGTTCTAGTGGCGGTCAGGTCGTCAAGCCTCTTGGTCATTTCCGCCAGCCCTTTGATGAGTTGGGCCAGGCAATCCATGGTAGGGTTCACAGGGGGTACCTCAGTGGGTTCAGCGTGCAGACCACGCTGCTGTTGCATGGATGGGTGCGGAGGTTGTTGCTGGTGGTGCTGGGGTGGTGCAGGAAGTTGAAGCTGCTGATAAGAGGGAGGAGGATACTGCTGATACTGCTGAGGTGGAGCAGCCGCATACTGATGAAACGACTGTGGGTGGCGGTATTGCGGCTGTTGGTATGGTTGATTCCGCCTCCATTGATTTGTATATTGGGGAGACTGATGATACTGCTGCGGTGGTTGAGAGGACTGTCCAAAACGACCACCCTGAGGTTGGTGGTATTGCCGGTTGGCAAGTGGCTGACCCTGAGGTTGTCCCATAGGACGGGTCGGCTGTGCTTCGTTGGTCCATACCCCGTTCACTTCTTGAATCAGGGGTGGTGGTGGGAAGACTGGATCAGACCCTAAAAGAAACTCTTGTTGGTACACAACCATCTGCTACTGCGGCTGGCCCTGGTTCGGGCGCCTGCACGTAGTACATGTGCTGGACTGTCGGTGGCTGCTGGCTCGGCTGAGGCTGATGCTGCAGTTGCTGCTCGTCCTTCTTCTCAGCTGGAGCTTCTGATGGTGCTGCCGACTGAACAGAGTTGATGGTGCCCACCAATAGTTCAAGGTGCTTGTTGATCTGATCAAGCTTGTCTAAATTCTGAGTCCTCTTTTCGATCACAGCAAGTTTTTTGAGGTCCTGTGATCGCTTCTCAATGATGTCAACTTTCGAGAGATGGCCCCCGATGATACCGAGGTTGGAGCTCTCATCTCTCTCTGCTTCTCTGGACGCTACCATGTGTACTTGTTTCTGGAGGATCTGGGGTTGCTTCTGATATGCCTTGGATGAAGAGAGGGCGACCTCTCCTTCAGCCATTTCTTCGAATATCTGCCAGACCATGTATTCATCCTTGTTGAGGTGCGAACCCCCACATGCCGCGTCAACGAGCCTTTGGCTCTCGATGTTCAGGCCCCCAAAGAAGTGCTGGACCAGACTGGTCTTCGGTATCTCATGGTGGGGTCATTTCTCCTGCATATCAGTGAACCTCTCCCATGCTTCATGTATGGACTCGTGGGGTCCTTGGGAGAAGTTACTAATTCAGGCTCGCATTTGGTTGAGCCGATCGAGAGGATAGTATTTATGGAGGAAAGCTGATTTCAATTCCTCCCAGGTCGTCACAACCTTCCCCATATGGTTGACCAAATAGAGGGCCTTGTCCTGTAAGCTGAAGGGGAACACCATCATCTTGATAATGTTCAAAGGGACATTGGGATAGTGAGTGGTGCGGCAAATGCGTGAGAATTGCTGCAGGTAAATGTACGGCTCTTCACTAGTGTTTCCGTGGAATGCTGGAAGAAGTGTAAGGAACTGGGGTTTCAGCTCAAAGTGAGCGTGTACCAGTGGAATGAGGATCCACTCGGTCATCTGGCTGTCTCCCGGATTGTACGTCTCTTTTAATGTAGGCTTGGGTGGCGGTAGTTCAGGTTCTTCATCATCAAGGTGACCACCACCTCCACCTCCACCTCCTCCTATGCCTCTGCCTCCTCCTCCTCCTCCCTCGGCTCTGTTCATCACATCGTTCAACATATCCTGAAATGCTGTCTGCGCGAGGGCCTGCTCGGTCAGCTGTTGTTGGATGGCCTGGATAGATGCCAACAGCAGTGCATTAACCTGATTCTGGTCTGGCATCTGTCCTTCTGGTTGGGGTGGCTGTTGACCCTTGCCCTTTCCTTGGGGAGCCATATCGGGGTCTGAGTCTGACGAAATGAACTCTGGAGTAGTCTCCAGGGCTTGTTCTGGCTTCTATCTACAGAATGAGATAGTCTACATCAGACCACTTGCAATAGTGTTCAGCTGTCATGATGAAGCTGGAATTCAAGTCAACCCCAGCATGTTGTGAATGGAAAAGATGTGGACTGTAATCGACTTCCATTCACAACGACGAAAGCGGGACAAGAGTGATCCCAGTTTATTGGGTGGCCAAGAGGAAGGTAGAAAATGAGGAGTCTGGAGATTGACCCGCAAAGCCCGGATCGGGTTCTCGGGAATCGCCTCGAATTTATTGGCGGAGTTGAGTCTATGGAATCGTTGTAGGTGTCGGCGAGGTCCCGACGGGAACCATCCATGGATCAACTTCGCGAAGCACAAGAGAGGATCGGATGTTGGAAGAAGGATACGATGGTCAACGAGGAATAAAAAGGAGTGCAAAATAGTAGAAAGGCTCGGCTGAGCGGGGGTCAAAGGAGAATGACACAGCAAAATTTGCGCAAAGGCGCGGGACTTGATCTTTTAACCTTAATCTAGATCCATACAAACGCAATACAAAATTGGGTTCACCAACTCACGCCATGTGAAGCCGTAAAGGTTCGGCTATTTATTATCTTGTCAAGTTTTAGAGTTGTTATTTCAGGCATATCTTGTAACAAGTCCTTAGTACGCTACTTTATAGGAGAGTGAGTACTGCCAGAAGAGTATCCCGTACTTGTCCTCCTCCTGTGTAACCTGTAGTCTGTACTTTTTGAGGTCCTTATAACCCTTCCTGGATCCCTACTCAGCCCAAGAAATAGAGAGAGGAAGCCGATAGGCGAAACCGCTACTTCGGTCCTTGCTCGCAACGGAATCACCCGTAAGCGTACAAGAACCTACTCGGACGCAGGACGATGAGACAGACACCCCCGTGAAGGCGTGGCCTATGCTCGATACTTCGGACAGGGTCGATGCACTACACAACAGAGAGTCGTCATTGGTGACCAAGTCCTACTCGCCTACGTACGATAGAAGCGTTACTTCGGAAATCCAGGCGATACACAAGGCAGTTGCAGACTGGGTTTTTGGCTCTAATCCTTATGGGGTCGCACTCGCTCAAGGGAGTAGGGTTTTGGTCCCCCTCCAAGGTACCTGAAAACAATGAGGGCTTTAAGAACCCGGTACAATGATAGTCCATTACAGATTTTATTAAGGTCAAAGTTTATTTAGCAGTCCCCTTATTTTAGCTTTTTGGATTTTCACTTTTTTTGAGTCTGTTTTCATACCAGCGCCTAACGTTTTGTAGATTTTCATTTAAGTCCTAGATGCTCAAAATCAGAGGGAGATAGCAGAAAAGCCGTGCAAGTGGTTCTATGATGGAAATCTCACCATTGAACCGAATGATGCATGCTAAGTTAGAAGACTTACAGTGCATCCCAGCTCTCTCCATGCGGTATGCAAAATAGAATTTTTAAACCTATCTACATGTCGGTATGCAAGGCACAAAAATTGCCCTAAACATTAGCTGCTATTAGCGCGAAGAACCATAAGTCGCTCATTCATCTTTAGCCTAAAAAGTCCGGTCTTGGCTCACCCCTCCTCTACTCAACACACTTGAGTTAGGAGATAGCGCTTTATGGGGCTTGCTGTGGCATAAGGGCTAAGAGACAAATGAACGGCTTGTTTAAGTTTGACTAGATCCATACGAAGTATACTATAGGAACATGCATTCTTATTAATGTTTGGACCTAGATAGAGAGTCAAGCTACCTATATCCAGGGGCTCCAAGCACACAAAACAAAGTAAAATAAAGGCAGAAAGCTCAAAACTTCGGGAAACAAAGAAAAGAAAGCGATGGAAAACTCGAAAAACCACGATGAGGCCCCCAGGTGAACAATCACCCGGGCACTGGACCTCATTCTGAAGAGTACTGTTAATTATTACATGCTAAAATTGTCTCTCTCTCACAATAAATTACAAAAATAATCCTAATTGCTCTAGACCTATCTAACTCCCATCCCCTTGTATCCTTGGTGCTCTCTCCAACTGGTCATGAAGTGAAGACCAACCTCCTCCAAGCTCGGCTGCCTTGGCTCCCTAAGAAACCATCCTCGCGTGGCGGGCCCTCGCAACAAAGTCACAAAGAGATTGAATTAGTATAGCTTAATCAATTAAATAAAGCAGGAAGAAATTTGATCACAAAAAATAAATAAATCAAGTATGGTGATCAATTGCAGAAGAAACAGCTGCTCACAAAATCAATAATAAATAGATTTCAAAACAAGAATGACAAAATATGATAGGCTACGCTCATTGCTCCCCGACAACGGCGCCATCTGATAACGTGGCATTTTGCGAGGGCCAAAATATAGTGTCGCTGAGGCGACCGCTCACAAAACACCAACTGATCAGCAATTAACCCACATTAAAGAATAAGTCAATTAATTCCTAAAATTTGTGAATTAACATTTAACTCTACCACAAAATGTATAGTGAACAAGCATATAGAGGTCGAACCACAGAGAGCAATACAAAAATTAAGTAGCCTACGGTGTTCATGGACAACAGAGTCTTCCTAGCATGAATCCTACTTTTGTGGGTTTTTGGGGTTTAATAATTTTATTATTATTTTTTTTATTTTTATTAATATATATTATATTTTTTTAATATATATATACTTATATATATTTTTATATATGCATATGTTTTATATAATATAGATATATAAATATATGCACCCCTAAAGAGTCATGTATAGAAAACATAATACATATATATATATATTATTTATATATATATATATATATATATATAATTTTTTTGTATTTTGAATTTTCATTTCCTGATTTTATATTTTTTTCTTTTTATATTTTATATTTTTTTATTTTCTTTTTCAATATTGGAATATATAAACTCCATAATAAAAGAGGTGCTAAAATATTTATAAAAATATACAAAATAGTCAAAAATTCAGAAATAAAATATTTTTGGTCTTTTTATAAATTTATACCGTTTTAACGATTTTTGGGCATTTTTCCAAATATTTTTGACATTTTTTAAGTGGCAAAATAAAGGAAAACATTAAATTAATTACTGGACAAAACTAAAATGGGAATGAAAAAAACCAAACAGTATCCAAATTTTCCCAAATTAATTTTAAAATAAAGATAATAAAATAGGAAACCTACAGAACTTGAGTTTCTATTTTTTGATTTTTTTACTATTTTATAGATTTTTTTAATATTTTAGGTGTTTTCTAATTTTTTAGGTTTTGGTTTTGAATTTTTTTAATGATTTTTGGATTGATACTTTGGCACAATGAAATAGACAATAGGTAAATGTTTTGATATTTTTTGAGGTGTTTTAATATTTTTTTGGTATTTTCTAAAATAGACAGTAGTTAAAATGCATGTTTTTGATTTTTAATAAATATTAAAAAGCAACAAAAGTGCAATGCAAAAATATGGCATGAATGCACAACTAAACAGGAGCTTAGATTATTTTTTAAGGAATTTTTGGGGTTTCCTAAATGAATGGAATAAATGGAGCAAGCAATCAAAAATATATACATCCTGGCAGGGGCATTTTTGCAAGTAAACATAAAGGCAGGGGTTACAGTGCAAAAACACCAAAATATATGAACGTATTCTGCAATTTTAAGGACTAAAACCAAATAAGCAAACCCGCCAGGGCCCCCTTGCAATTTGACCATCACGTGGGACTACACGTGATCCGCACCCACAGGAACCAAAATGTAATTTCAGAAAGTTCAAGGTCCTTAATGCAAATTTTCACAAAAATAATACACTTGAAATTTTATTTTATGGACTAAAGATAAATATACAAACATACATGGGGTCTTATGCAATTTAACCACCTCACGTAGGACGGCACGTGAGGTGACGTAGACTGGGCCTAAAAGTAATATCACAAACGTATAGGGAGGTCCATGCAAAATGTCCACAATAAAATGAACTTCGACTTTTATTTACACAACTAAACAATAAATACAAAAACACTGGAGTGAAGATCTGCAATTTACCCATAAGTGCGCGATGGTGGACGGCGATGATGATCTCACTTGGACACGCGTCGTGCATCCAACGGCATGTACCGCTTTGCCGATGAAGGGCTGAGATTAGATCCTCCTCGCTGATCGGACGGTGATGGCAACGCTTCATCTGACGACTCTGATGGAATCTGGGGCGTCCCTCCTGATCGTACGGCGATGAAGAGGTCTGGAAGAACATGGGAAGAACTCGCGCCAGGCGAGCTTCGATCTTGGAGCGTGGGCTCCTCCGGGATTCTCCCTCGCGTGAGGTGTTCTGGTCGTAGTTGGAGGCGTCTCGCATCTGCTGGTGGGCTTAGCATGGCTCCTAGAGGTCCGAGGAGGTCAGGCGAGGTCGATGAAGGTCGGGACCTCCAGGAACCTCTTTCTGGATCCAATTGAGTCCCAAGGGGCTCGGTGCTCTGTGATACCTTCACAGGAAGAACCAGGGGACCGAGGGCTATCTCCTCGACCCTGGGTTTTGAAGCTCGGCTGCAAGATGAAGTGAAGTGGAGGAGCTCCGACGAACGGCAGAGGTGGAGCTCCGATTAGCAAGGAAAGACGGTCCTCGGTTGAACAAATGGGATCGAGAGATGGAGAAGATGATGGGGACCGAAAGGGGGTGTATATGGGCATTAGAACTGGTCGGAAACAGCGTGAAGAAGTCGCCGGAGCGGAGCTCCGGCGAACTTCGATTTGGCTAAATTACGCTACGCTACTGCTCTAAAGACTAAACTAAGGACAGAATTGAAATGCTGGAATCGAAAACTACCTAAAGAACATAAAAGGAACATCTCTTATACCTGGGGGCCTCCAGGGAGCAGGACGGACGCCGGAGCTCCGCCGCGACAAAATTTCCCCTCCTCCGGCCGATGCATGCTGCTGGATCTCTCCTCCTGTCACAAAGATGCTTCCAGGAAGCAAATCAAGGCCTTTGGGTAGATTAAAATTGGCCAAATTTGAGGAGGGGGTGGAGCTTCTTATTTATAAACAGGGGAATGCACCCTTATTGACCGGCGTTTATTGAGTAATCCATTGAGCATCATGTTGTTCTAAGATATCGTCGGGTATTAGTGATCATCAGGGATGATTTCTTGCGAAGAACGCGAGCGCGATCGATGGACGAGATGGCCGTAAAAAGGGAAGAAAATCGAGAAAAAGACGGTTCTGAAGCGCCAGGTCTCGGATGGGACAATTGACCGGGCGGTCAAAAAAGGCCGGCCCTCATTGGTCCACCTCGGACGCTAGAGGACACAATAGGGGACCTTATTCTAAAATGAATTATTTAGCACAATAAATGGTTTTATTAATTTTTACTTATAAAATAAAAAATGTTCCTAAAATAATGTAGTATTTATTTATGATTTTCATTTAATTTTTTGATGTGTTTTATTATAGGTTTATTTTAATAATGTATTTACATGTGTATTTACATGTATTTTGTGTATTTTATTTTTATTTTGTATATTTTATTTTATTATTTCATTTTCTTATTTTATAAGTTTATAACTTATTTTTGTGAGTGTAGATATATTTTTGTTTAATTTTTATGAGTTTATTTCCATTTTTAAATAAATAGGTGTATGTTGTATGTAGGTGTACTTATAGGTATTTTACCTGTATATTATATATACTTTATTTATTTAATGTATTTCTTTGGTTTTTATTTTGGATTTGTGTTTTTAATAAATTATATGTAATATTTACATTATTATAAAAATATAGATGAATAAAGAATAAAAGAATAAAATTCCTTTTTGTTTATATACATATAGATGACAGAGGTATTTTGTCTATGTATTTCACAAACTTACTTTATTTTACAAATTCTTTTTGGTTTTCTTTTAATTTCAATATGTACATGCATGGTATACATTATTTACAAATTCTAAAAATATAAATTTATAGAAATAATGAATGAGGAATAAATTGAATATTTTATTCGGGTAGATTGTACAATGGGGGCCAAAAACCTAACTTTCACAGATGGACTCCAAAAATTATGAAACCAATTTTATTAAATAGTTCTTGAAAAGCTATATACAATTAAAGGTGATTTTGGGTGATTTTGAGTTTTTATTTACAAGATATGGGTCTGTGAAGTTGAGATTTTTGCTTTTTATTCTGTGTATAAAATGTACACTGTGCATTATCTTTGTACAAACTCAATTTTGTAATTTTATTCACATCATTATCTACAACTTTCTTGTACAAAGTTTCTCTATTTGATGAATGAATAATTATGTAAAAAATAGGTGTCAAAAGATGCATAAATAGATGAATAAATAAATGAGGTATTTATTGTACTATTGGCCCTTATCTCCCCCTACTTTATTGCTTGTCGACCAATTCCCTGCTGGTCTCGGTCTCGGGGTTCAGGTCATAAAATATTTGCAATATTTTATTCCTTTTTCTTTTCTTCTCTTTATTCTATAATTTTGGCATTAAAAAACCTTATTCTATGGACAATTATTACAACAAATAATGAATGCTATTATGAGTGAATTGGTGACATTTACATGCATTTGCTGGGATTTTTAAGGCCAAAATGATAGAATACAGGTGATGAAATGGAGATTCATCACCCCCTCCTACATTGTATTAAAATTTCATCTAGAACATGTAATTTTAACGGTCTGAAATTTGTTGTAATCGACCTGTTCGAGATGGAGGGCATATGAGTCTTTGTTTCTGACGAAATTTTAATACAACGTAGGAGGGATATATAGATGAATATTCATGGTTTAATTTTGAAAAAAATAAAAAAATTTGGGGAAACTGCCACATGTAGCAGCCACGTTGGCTGCTACATGCAGCAGCGTCCCGGACCTCAAATAAAAAATACTTTATGGTATAAATAAATCATTAAAACATTAAATATTAATAATAACAAATTTAAAAAATCTAAAAAATATGAAAAACACCTTTAAAAAATAAAAAAATATGCAGTATATTTTACTATATTTTACATAATTAAACAAAAAAATAAAAAATCAAATATTAAAACCAATAAAGAAAGAAAATCCACAAAAACTTCCAAAAATCATAACTAAATAAATAAAAATCTCTTAAAAACGTACAATATACCGTTTTGAAGATAACTTCATCTACTTTTAGATAGAAATAAAATAAAAAAAAATTCTTGTCTTCAACCTTAAAAATTCAAAATACGCCACAGTTTTCAATATACACTTAATTTCTCACATTAAAAATAAACCAAAATCCTTAAAAATACTAAAAACCCCTTAAAAATTCGTAAAAATAGAAAATAAAAATAAAACCATAAAAAGTAAAAACAATAAAAAAATCAAATAAAAATTACAAATCAATTAAAAATCCCAAAAATAAAAAAACGTTAAATCTAGCGTCATCGAGACACGTGTCGAAGCTAGGAGCATAGGATTTGATTTGATCGATGATCCGACCTCACACCATGCGTTGGCACCAAATTGAAGCGTTGCCCACCGCTTAAACGATGCACGTGCTTTGCACGTATGTCGCTGATATTTTTTTGGCAAATTTTCCATTATCCCCCTAGTGCTTCTGTTATTTGCAACAGGGTCTGACTGACTACTTCCTCGCATGGGCTAGCACGTGCATCTGGGTGTTTTGCACATACATCCTCAGTGTTTTTCGATATTGCCTACAAGTCCTGCAGCATTGTGAACACGTATCTACATGTGACGATTGGGGCTTTTTGTGTGCGAGCTCTCCAGATTTCTCACATTTAGTGTGTCCCTTTATTTTCCAGAAAATAACAAATAAACCATGTACAATATTTTAAATACAATACATATTAAGTACATCATAAATAAAAAAATCAAAATATAAAAAATATAAAAATACATTAAAAATACATAGTAATAACAATACTATACTAAATACAATATTAAATAATGTTTTGAAAAATAAAAAAATACTTTATAGTATAAATAAATCATTTAAACATTTAATAATAATAACAAACTTCAAAAATCTAAAAAATATAAAAAAAAACACCTTTAAAAAATCTAAAAAAATAAATGAAGTATATTTTACTATATTTTACACAATTAAACCAAAAAATAAAAAAAATCAAATATTAAAACCAATAAAAAAGAAAATCCACAAAAACATCCAAAAATCATAACTAAATAAATAAAAATCCCTTAAAACATACAATATACCGTTTTGAAGATAACTTCATCTACTTTTAGATAGAAATAAAATAAAAAGATTTTTCTTCTTGTCTTCAATTTTAAAAATTCAAAATATGCCACAGTTTTCAGTATACACTTAATTTCTCACATTAAAAATAAACCAAAATCCTTAAAAATACTAAAACCCCTTAAAAATTCGTAAAAATAGAAAATAAAAATAAAACCATAAAAATAAAAATAAGAAAAATCAAATAAAAAATACAAAATAATTAAAAATCCCAAAATTAAAAAATATTAAAATTAAAAAATCAGAAAAATCCTTTAAAATAAATAAAAAAATTAGGAAACCTTTTACCTTAGTTTGTTTATACTTTAACCCTAGTTTATAAACAGTTTGCCTCCCTGAGTTCGACACTCCCGTGCTTAACTGATATACATTTAAGTTTAGGAGTATAAATAAAAATAAAAAGAAGATTAACCAAAAATTAATCTTTTCTAGTAAAACTCACATGGTCGATACAACGACCGCGGAATCTCTTTTCCATATCTTTTGCAGGAATAAAGAAGTTAATAAGGTGTGATTTTTCACCTTTTTTCTAGATTTTCTCCACCATGATACATGGCTAGAGGCCTTGTACCTCCTTTACAAGATCTCTTCCTTGTTCATCCTTGATTCACACCGATCATATCTCCCTCGCCATCTCGTCTTCCTTCTCACTCCACACCACCTCGAACATCACCATCTCTATTGTATATAACCACCTTCCTCGTCATTTTTGAATATTTGGTTCCCCTTTTTCTATGCTTTATCCCCTCAAGTTGTGCCCTAAGGCTTGATCCTGGTGACAGGAGGCTCGCCCAACCAATTTGCAACGAGGAGGGCGGCATGGTGGTGGTTCCCTGCATCTCTGGAAAGACCGCCATGAGGTCCATCTCCCTGGATTCTGACTAGGTAGATGTTACTTTTTCCTTGCTCATTAGGTAGATCTTAGTATTAATCGTGTTTTTATTTTACGTTTTAATCAGTAGGATTAACCAAATCCTTATGATTTATTTTATCAGAGTTCTTGAGCTCCGGCCACTGTTCTTCATCGTATCCCCTAGTTTCAACCACCACTAGATGCCTCATTACCTCACCCCTTTGCGTCTCCACCTTTTAGATCCATCAGATCCCTTTGTCTCTCACTAGAGCAAAGCTTCAAGGTCCATCTCCTCCACCAGTCGTCGAACCTTGCCATCCACCTCCATTTTCACTCTGATTTCCACTAATAACTGCCTTTATCACTTTCCCTCGTGCTCCCCATTCTCATCATTGTGGTCTTGCATCTGGAAGGGGCCATCTGAGGCCCAGGTACTTCGAGAACACACTCCCAAGTCTTCTGCAGGAACATCAAGCTCCAAGGGTTGATCAATGACACCCGGACACATCTGAAGCATCTAGGAGGAGCGCAACAATGGAATGAATGTGAATAGCCTTTCAGTAGTGCTCTAAGCCAGCAAAGATGTGCGCAACATCGGGTCAAAACTCGCCAAGCGTGAGTTCATCTGTTCTTTGAGTGCCATCCAGAGTCGTCCGATCAAGATCAGGAGCCCTAGGCACACAGGTGATGTCCGATCTGAGCAAGCAGTAGATGTTGATCTCCTTGGGGGATCTAATCCTAGATGTTTGAGCCGAAGCGTCATCGTGCAACCAGATCCCGCCACGTGTCCTAGTGGACGGTCTGGAATCGCACGACAAGGCACTTGTTGGGGGTAATTTGCTTATCCGACCCCTACCTTTTTGTATATAAATATTAATAATTAAACTTTCCTCAGTAGTTGTCATAAATATGTAAATATTGCAAGTGAATCTTTTAACTTTTGAGATATTACATTTTGGTCATTGCCAACTCAGCTTACATGGTCCCCTACATGAGCTGGGCATTTTGTACTAAGACCCTTACAAGTTTTTGTAATTGTAGTTTACTATTTAAAATTTAATTTCCAATTATAAACTTTTGGGTAATTTGCATTATGTCCCCTATCTTTTAATTTAATTGCAAATATACCCATACTAGTTCAATTAATTTTTGTGTATGTTTTCTATTTCTAAAAATATCATCATTGCTCCAAAAATTATGAGAAAATAGGATAAGGTGCCTTCTTGTATTCTCTTTCACTTCATATAATTAGTTTTACATTTTACGCAAATTTCCTATTTATTAAAAATCAAAATAGTACGATTTATTCCTTGTTAGCCTTAAAAAACATAAATTTATCAAACCATATATAAAAAATCCAAAAAATTAGTAGTTTCTTATTATTGTATTTTATACTTCCAGACCAAAAATCCCTAAAATTAGAAAAATAAAATCACTAAAAATTAAAAAGCTCCAAAATCCTTATAAAAATCATAGATTTTAAAAATCTAAAAATATTTACTTTTATCTTTGAATTTTCTTTATATTAAATATTATCTATTAAAAATAGTTTTAAGCAACTTTGGACGTGTAATATATTTTTATTACCTTAAAACATTTGACTTATTTTAAAAGTCCCCGATTTTGTATATTTTGGACTTTAGAAATACCTGAACATTAGCAACAATTCTTGGAAAATCATAAAAACATTCGAAAAATATACAAAACACAAAAATATTTTATTTTGTAAATTTTTGTTATTCTTAGACATCTTTATACCCTATATTGCATAATATATATATCTAAATTATATTCAAAAGAAAAGTCATTAAAAATCAGAAAATTATAAAATAAAATAAAAATTTAAAATTTAAAATTCTAAAATTATAAATAAAAATGAAAAAATAAAAATAAAAAAGTCCACAAAATATTATACAAATTTCTATTATTATTTATTCATTATCTATAAATAATAATTAATGTTATCACGTACTACTCTCTATGTCAGATACTCTACCATACTTACACCTATACACATCTATAGTAGAGTTATAATAAATTTTAACTCACGAATATTGATTGCTTGAATATTCTATGGGTTGATTGTTGATCATAGGCACACTTGGTCACACAACAATTGCTACTCTTGTTTGATTAGTAGACTGGGGCAAAAAAGCCCTCTATCACTCGTATAAGTCGATTAAACAAGCGTGGATTGATCCTTCAAGATCATCTTCATTGCAGATTTGAATAGCCTACTTCTAGACCTTTGCACAATAAGATCTAGGAGTCACCTCGAAGATTGTTGTAGAGCTGTAGAGGGAATATGCTTGAGTCATTAGAGTCGAGATCTGACCGAGATTAGTTGAGATCGACCTAATCCAAGCTCAACAGAAGTCACCTTCTATCGTGTTCTTACATCATGCCTAAGTACCATCCGATCAAGCAAATGAAGCTCCAGATCGCATCGGTCCATTAAATCTCACCAAAACGAGGATCGTTCAGTCAGATCTGAGGGTGAGGATCTTAGCCGCACATCGCCTAGCTGAGCGCACATGACTACAACATTCCCATCGATGAAATTGCGTATTCTTTCCATTTCATTTCCGCTAATTACATGTTAATGCTTTGCTCTGTATAAAGTCTTTGAATACTTATCATTCAGTCCTTATATATACTTTAAGTTGCATTCTAGTCCTTTGAACTGTGCTCATATGTTCAGGTACGTGATTTATTGGTTGATTTGCATGATACACCCTAAAACATTTTATTTATTAATAAAATAAGTCTAAAGTTTTATTTTAATTACAATCCAGTCCTTATCAGTGTATAGATCACGTGTGTATCCACGTGTGTTTTTGGGATATTTACAAGATTCAACTTGGAATTCTTTTATTTGTTAATAATTGCTTTAATTGTTTTTTGAAATTATAGTCTAGTCCCTATATTACTGCATTTTGTTTTATTTCTTTGATTGCTTAGTAAAATTAGTTGCTAATATAAAAATTCCTTAAAAATTATAATAGATATGTAATAATCATATCGAGCTCCATTAATTTTGATTTAACAAATTAATTTCATTTTCTAATATAAAAAATACAAAAACATCTTGAAACTCAAAGTTTCAACTTTAAAAATTCATAAAATTTTGAAAAAACTTTAAGAATTCTAAATTTTTTTATGTAGATCTCATTTACTATATTCTACTATATACTAAAAAAATTAAAAATACACATGGAAAACCTTAAAAATTAATATTCTTAAAAACTTATAAAAATTGTATAAAATCACAAAAAAATCAGAAAAATACATAATTATACTTGTTTTAAAGCTTAATAAAAAATCTTTGTGATAAAATTGGTTATTAGATTATTTGATTTTGTTTTCTATTTTGAAACACCAAAAAGAATATCTTATTTTACATTAAAAATGATTTCAACTTTAATTTAGTAATAAATCCTTAAAAATATAAATATACCACAAATCTAACAAAAATAGTAAAAAAAATCTAAAAACAAAAAGACATTATTTCCTATTTTTTATTATATTTCACATATTTTAAAAATCTAAAAAGACTTTTGTTTCACTTTTGTATAATGTATATTCATAAATTGATTTTTAAAATAAAATAAACAAAATTTGCAAAAAAAATCAATTGAAAATTAAAAATTAACAATCAGAAAATATAAATAAATAAAATATTTAAAAATTAAATAAACAAATAAAAGTCATTAAGAATCCATAATAATTTATAAAAATTCATTAAAAAAAGAGTATTAAAAATTAAAAAAAAAGAAATTGAAAATATCTTTATTAATTAGCAATAATTAATCACTCTTGTTACTTAGTGTCCTCCTCAAGTTTGGCCATGGAAGCTATACCATGTTAAATAAAAGCATCTCATTATCTTAGAATAAATTTTTGTTTGAATTGATTTTAAGTTGCATCACCACAATTCACATTATCTTCTCAATTAAACAATGAAAATCACGATTCATCACTTAGGTCCAATTTCTTGTAGTGTAGTGAATATTATGCCCTGTTGATCACTGAATGCAACAATAATGCAAGAAGAAACGAAGATCTTTGGGGACATATTGGTCAAAGAACCAGCAGAGTTTAACGATATGCCATTTACAAATTATCTTATCGTGTCATAATATAGACTAACAAATATTCGTAACTAAGATATAATGAGAAATATACCCGATTAAGTGATTTTAAGAACTACGTATATCTTAGAGAAATAGGTTATACCATCTCATAACATTACTTATCGAGTATAAATAATTAGACGGAAAACTATTTGCGAAGCGAAATATTAAGTTTCGGAACTATATGACGGTATCTATATTTAAGTGAGCATCTTAGGTGTGTGTTCAACCTTACACAATTAGCCTCGAAATTATGAGTTATGATTGCTTGGTTTGGCGTTGGCGTTTGTCAATTAATAAATTTTCCCAATTGACGAAAATTTGATTTTGAAACATGGTTTTTAAATTATCGTATTAGACAATTTATAAGGAGAGGAGAAATACCGACCTAATAACAAACGTTTAACAACGTTTTGAGAAAACGTCCTTGAGTATATTTTTGCCACACATGCTATTTTGATATATAATATAATTGCATGTATCTAAGCCCAATGTCCCCGACAATAAGTACTGGTTTAAAAACTATTGAGTTGTAAACTCTAATGTACATTCTCATGATCCACTCGTGGAGATGTATTTTGCTATATTGCTTCGATTCTTTTAAAAGTCATATATACAAATTTCTCAGTTAAGAGCATTTGTTTTTTGTAGTTAAATTTTTATCTTTCTTTCTTTCTTTTTTTAAGCCAGAAAAAGGAGGAAATACGTGTAGATGTCCGTCCCATTAAATTAAAAGAACAGAGAAACATACATCTTGACTGATGATTCCATGCCTCCAGTGCTGATATTTCACACATTAGAATAAGGCACCTAAGCCTATCGATTAACAGATAAGAAATAAGATGGGAGAAAAGATAAATGAGAATTATCTATTGTTTTCCTTGATTTGATTTAAAAAACCAGATGTAATCACCTATCAGGAGATTAACTTATCTCAAGATAAACTCATAATTTGAGGATGAATTTGTGATATTCCACTAGTAGAACTTGTCTGACAAACAGATATGACTGTTAAACTCATAACTTGGTCTGACTTTACTTTTTATTCACCAAAATATAAATATAGTACAAATTAAAGTGAGAAACCAATAAGAATATTCTACAAGGACCAAATTTCGGCTAGCGACTTTGCGTGCGCCACAATACTCTCACCGTAACATCGTTTCTGCTAACAGATCACCCTATTTCTATCCACCCAGATGGCTCAGATCATTGCAATTCCGCTCGCCCTCTCCTTCTCCGACCCCTTCCACATTGCACCAATAGATTCCCAGAAGCCAGAAATCATATCCATTGCTACCATTGGGTTTCCAAACATGTTCCAAGTATGCATCGAACTTCTGCACCTGATCCGCATCCTCGGCATCCACATGACATCGACGACAAAGAGGATCCATCATATGCATGAAGTGCGCTAATCTATCCCTAGTTAAAAGTCTCCCCCTTGTAAACAATAACAACAAGACTGTTAACCCATTTTCCTTGGAGATGCATCTCCTTCCTCGAGATCTATAGTAAGCTTGAATTCCTGCACTTGACTTCCCTCTACACTTAGAAGGAATTTAAGCAAATCCCTTGTGGAGCTTGGAACTTCTCGTGCCTTTGAGATCGCCCAATCTAAGTATCCAAGTATTCTCTTCATCATCGTCGGTTGTGCTTCTTCCATCTATATGGCGGGCTCCTTAAGCATAACTTGTCTTCAGCAATTTCTACGCAGGTCTAGATGGGTACGTTTATAAGAAGAGATGAAGCTTCGATGTTCTCTTGTCCATGCTTGATTTAAAAAGTTCTGATCTTCTGTAAAGTGAGTACCAGAGATTTCCAGCATTCTCTCCATGAGGTTTCCATCTATTAAAAAAAAGGCCGAGGCTTGTTACCAAGGGAGTAAAATAACGTAGCTCGGAAACCTTGGAACTAAAGTAGGGATATCTCAAGAGCTTCCAACTCTCTCTCTCGATACCACCGGAAGCATCTTACGGAGAGGCCGAGATCGTTCCACCACATCGACTGTAATCTTCTTGCAGGTTCTCGGCCCCCTCAGAAAACGAAACTGTTAGATTTCTCGACAGTGGTGGAAAGCACCAGAGCCTGTTACCTCGAAAATGTGAGCATCCGTGAGAGTTGCTACACAGGACTAGAATATTCCGAAGCTTCCGGAGCACTGTAGACCTAAAAGATGGAAACTAGGGTGTTCCGGAAGGAAAAGGCTCCATAAGTTGATATATAATATCTGCAGAAGCCCTAGATTTCAACGAGGATGTTACTGGATCCTTTCTCGTAGAAGGTAGAAGGTTGGAGATCCTCTCTCGTAGAAGGTAGAAGGTTGGAGGGGTACCATAGCTCCCTAGGGATATTTGTATTTATATTCATTCGCAACTCTGGAAGATGTATGCAAGTCAGACATAGTTCCTTCTTGCTTTCATGCAGAAGGAGAAGAGTCCCCTAGTCCTCAAGCATGGAGCTACAGTCTTTGTCCAAGCTTCCTTTTCTTTCCCGGGTTATATCTCAGGTATATAAATTTCAACCATAGTTTAGTATGATCCGAATAAATCCCATATGCTAGTCTTTTGCCAATGACAGTACTCCTTGAAAACTGTACTACTAATCAAAATCAATCAGTTACTCTTCAATTTATCTCACAGTTTTGCTTCAATTAGTTCAGCCTGATAGAGTTCGACTTCTTCATAAGAAGGCTACTAAGAAATGCAAATGCGAGGCGTTACCAGTCTGCTCAGAATCCAAAGGTGATTTTATAAATACTATTTCAGTGCAGACTTAAATCTATATATAGTGATTGAATAAACAGATCCAAATTCTGATAAAAGACGCAGATGGCTTCACGTCACTCTTATTATAGCGCACATTGAGTTCCTCTTCTTTCTTTGAGTAAAAAATCGTTGTAATTTTGGGGGATTCACAGATTATATATATGCATAATTTATATAGTTCGAAATATTTTCTTGCAGATGACGCTTCGTAATATATCTAGCAGAAGGGCAAGAGAAGTAGCTAAGCAGGGAATAAGAGAAGACAAGTATACCAGTAGATACTAGAGGTACACTGGTGCATTATAAAATCTATATAGAGTTTTGATTATCATATTTGACTTTCTAATATATTCTTATATCTACATTACAGGTATGAGGATCTAATTCCAAGTTCAATCTACTTAGATTTGCAAGGATCAATTCAGGTCTCTGGGATTTAGTGCCTTGAAGCTCCAGAGAGGAGTTTAATATTCTAACTTAAATGTTCTTCGCATTACATCCAATCCTTTGTTGGCCTTCTTGATGTTAGACGCTAAAAAATTTTTAAGCCTAAATTTCATCAGATCTTTGGACCTTGGCATGTTGGACCTTTGATGGGAAGAGGAAGATCTTAGATTGTCAAGGTCTGCTGACCTGAATATGGATGTCATCATGTTTATCACGCTTGATCGCCATTGGAGACCTACAAGGGGCATAGTAATGACAGTAACTGCAGAGGATTAGGTTCATGCACAATCATCATTATGTCTGATCGATATCTTTGGGCCTCGACAGATGCAAAGGTATTCTTGAGTTGATGGGAAGAGGAAGATCTTATATTTTCAAAATTAGTCGACCTGAACATGGATCTCATCATGATCAAGTGTATCTAGTATGTACACTACCAAGATTGGTTGACCCCTACTGCAACATTAGAAGAAGGCAACTACTCGTGCTGGAATCTCATGTTTCCTAGAGTGTTTTGACTGCCACTTACAGTTGGCATTGTAAGGCTTCCATTCAGCAGAGGGATTATAAATAAGAAGGGATAGGAAATAAATCAGATTTATCTTTCAATGTTCTTTTTTCGTTTTTGAGGGATAAGAATTAAATAAATTCTGTACAAAGACAAGTAATGGAAATATAGCATCGACTACTATATTGCGAAATTTCTTATCCAGTGATAAAATCTTTATATTTGGGGAAAAGGAGAGTTAATCTATCATCCAAACATGTGCACAGGACTTCATGTCCCTGGGTAGAAGAGGACCTTGTAAAAGGATAGGTCACCATGTTGCTCCTTTAGATTGGAGGACCTGTTCCTGCCATAGTTGGTTGTTCGTCCAGGATACATCTGCACCTTCTTCAGTAGTGATCTTGTAATGTGAAGTTAGGAACCTGGTTTAGATTTTGTATTATAGAACTTGTGTTAATACATAGGATTTGTCCCCAGGCATGTGCTCATCTCCAGAGGAGTTTTCTTTTGTCATACTTCACTACTAAAGATTGTGTCTTATGGAAAAGAGATGTTGATATACAATTATATCTTGTAGGAACACATTGTATACTTAAAGTCCAACTGCATTACAAGTATTAGAACACACAAAGACTTGGAATTTTGGTACTAGAGGACTTGTCATGGTAAATCTTAATCGAGAGTTGTGTGTTTATGACCTCCATCTATGTTGATTCTGTTTTGAGACGAGCAACCATCCTTTGTACATGTGCACGCTGGTTTCTCATGAAAGAATGAGTGGTTGTAAGGTGATGAACATGCGAGCTGCAGATGATCTGCAGGCTCCCTCGCCGCTTATATACGATACGAATATGCACTTCTTTATAACAATATATCACAATTATTTTTTAAGCCTTGAGCCTCAACTCTAATCAGTATTCTTATAACTTGATCCATGCTACACAAGGTCAGACCTCTTTAGTTGTTAGATGCTTTAGCTTGAATTGAGATACAAATTGTTGAGGATATATATATGTAATGTTCATGACTTGGATTACCTCTTCCATTTTATATTTTATCTTAGCGTTTATTGTCTTGTACCAAGTAGTACTACATCTCATTGATATGAATAATAAGCTACTATGATGTGAGGACTTTTCATGTGAAATTGATTGCACTTTATTAATTTATGTTGAGAAGAATAACAGCATTAACATATCCATGACTAGAATTAAATCTGAAAATCTATGTATTTACTGATCCTCGTAACCCACTATTTACTTTGTTGACAGCCATCCAGGGAGGACGCAAGAGGAACGAATTAAGCAGACACGCATCAGATCTTGCAGGAATCGCAGACCATTCAACATTTATTTTTAGTTGTAATCTTGTTGTATAATTAGCAAGATAAATATCTTATCCGTTGTATCATGGTGTTGTATAATTTGTATATGTTGCATGATTGCATATAAGTTCTCTGTATGATCAGTATGTACTCTGTAAACTTCAAGCAGCAAGGTCTTCGGACTCAATAAAGCAAAAACAAATTCTTTATGTATCAACATTTCTGCTCTTCAAATTTACATTTGTGTCTCTTAATTAAGAGAGTTGCATGCTTTGTATGACTGCAAAAAAGGCATAGCTGAACCTCGCACGCTAGATCTCGCTGTAATATAATTCACGCGTGTCGGAAATGAATCGTTGTGAAAGAAATTCGTTGCGATGATCGGTCGAACTATGTCGCGATGGTCTACTTGCCCATTTCATCACCATTAAACTTATGATAACTAATATGAATTCTATCAAGTGTCGGAGTAAATCCGTCTAATATTCCTGACAGGAGCTTAATTATGGACATCTCTAACATCCAAACATTCATTATTTGGAAGATAAATCAATACAACAATCTCATAATAGATGATTCTCAGCGAGATGCACATGATGAAGTCCAGATTAGGGTCTGTAGTCCTTGAGTAGTGAGTTTACCTGTTTAAATTAAAAATCAGGGCGAAATTTGCCGCGTTATATAATCAAAATCGGGACATTAACATGTCCTTTTCGAAAGTTAATTGGAAAGTACTATATGAAAAAACTTTACCTATAAAAATCTCAACATGAATAACATATCCTGGGAAAAATAAACATAAAAGATAATTTGTTATAAGCATATACACATTATATAGCACACAACCGCTCGTACTGTGACGAATCAGAACATCGGTAGATTACCATTCAAACTAAAATTGATATATAGTGATTTTTTTCTCGAATTCCGTCATTAAATCAGTCGTTTTTAAATATGTAACGGTGATATTGTTTTGAAATTATTTTTTATACTTGAGGTTAACAATGAATATAATATATATCCTTCACTATATCATTAGCGATCGCCAATATAGCAACTTATTCATTTCTATTTTTCAAAATCTCAATGCTTATCTATTGAAAATTTAGCTATATTTATGTGAAATTTTGAAAAACAACAATGGATAAACATTTATATATGGACCGTCGCTAATGATATACATATACTATATCCATCGCTAATCTCAAGTATAAACGATAAATTCACAACAAATAATATTATCGTTATATAATCAGCAAAAGGCTGATTTAGTAACATTATATAAACGTTAAAAAAGACGTCACAATAGCTAGCATAATTTCATTGTATTGCATCTAGCGTAGCAAAAGATGAAATCGGATATGCAATAAAACTGCTGCAACGAAAAAAATATAATGGCAGTATTGGTGTGAAACTACAGATGACTATGTACGATATTAGATTAAATGAGGGGTTAAGTTGATGAGACAAAAAATACTAGTTTTTATATGCATCTAAAAGGTAAATAACATTTAAGATTTACTTAAAAAAATCAGACTGCTGCAGCTTCTACATATGGGCGGGGGACGAACCGCTGGAGGGATTAATCTGGCAGTTCATCACGCTCTCTATTCGCCCACTGTTGTATTTATTTTTCTTTGGACATCTTTGATAGAAAAATCAAGAAGGATCGTAAATATTCCACGTATTTGCGAATTATTTACACAACGTATTCTTGACTCGAAGACAAACAGAAGGCGCCAACTACGAGATAAAAAATCTCCAACGCACTCCTCCGGTCCGGTTCCACAGATCCCCTCACCTATATATACTCAACCCCCTCACTTCTCTCCCTCTGCCTCAGAGCTGTTCACCGCTCAGGAACAAAAAGATGGACCAACATGATTGTCAAAGCCACATGCAGGAGCCCACATCCCACCACTCCATGTCAGTTCTTCTCTCCATATGATCTAATCCTCCGTCTTGATTACTTCATTCTGAACTGTCTGTTCTAAGTGCAGCTCCATCAACAGGCCAGTCTCCGCCGACGACACCGGTGGGCATTCGGCAATCTGCAGGACGTCAGCTCTGGGAGAGCACGATTTCCTGAATAGCTTCGCCGGAGCGGTGGACGACGGCCTTGCGCAATGCGCCGATGAGGTGCCCAAGCTGTTGTTGGAGCTCGGCATGTCAGCCGCGACGTGCAGCGGATCCAAGCGAGCGAAGGTGGGAGGAGAGATCAATGAGGGCAACAGGCCATCAGCTCTGGGAAGTATGGTCACGGATAGCTGCATAGATGGGCACGGTGGTGGGGAGGTCAAAGAGGTAATTCTCATCTATTTATAGGTCCCTTTTTTATTTTAAGTAAAAGGTAGATGTTGTGATTTAATCTATGGTCCACGCTTTAAGCATGCCTTAATGAAGTATGTTGTTAAAAGTGGTGACACGTAGGAGGACACTTGTGCTTTACATGACATATATAAACCTAACTCTTTCAAGATATATGTTGATGTATGCAACTGGATAACGATGGGTTCTCCCACTCATCTCCTTCGTGTGAGAGCCTCATGGTCGTCTAAGGAATAACTGGCCTTCATCTTCGTGTAATTATATGCATGTTCTACTATCTTATCAACCGAAGATGCAAAGTGCTGGTTTGGTGCTTGCATGGAGGTCGAGCTTTATATTATATAGACAGTAAACTTGGATCGATGAAGAGCTGTAGAACATATATATGTATGGTTTATTTGTGTATGCTTTCAGGAGCCCGTGTTCGAAGATGGATGGGAGGAGTGGAACAAACGAAAGCGTCTCTCGCAGATCCCTAAAGAGAGGAGCTGGGAGATGAAATCAGACGGAGCGAATTCACCCAAGGATGAAGCCAAGAATAAGACAAATTCCACTCATAGCCTATTTGAACGCGTAAGACTGCTAAAATTTTACCTCTGCTTTTCTTCTACTTCCGGCACCATGATTTTTATTTGCTCAAATCGAAACGAAAAAAAATGTTTGGATGATTTTCAGAGCAGCAGTAGTGCTTCTTAGGTCGATATTATTGTCTTTGAATAATTCTCTGCAACAAAACACACATGCAGCAGCGATCAGATCTTAGAATCTCACACTGCAACAAAATAAACATGCAGCAGCAATCAAATAATTTCTCGATATAGTGGGAGCACAACCAACCGCATCTAAAAATTTTCCAGATATAAGTTGAGTCAGCCACGGATATTATGATCTGCTAGCAACAAACAGATGCGGTTCTCATAGATAGAGCATCTGTTTGTTGGGACATGAACCCGGATCTGTCGGGCTGTAGAAACAAAACGAACATAGAATAATAAGCATTCAATGGCGTCGTGTTGTGACAGCTTCGTTGCAAGTTCCCGTGCATGACATAACTCTACAATGAATAGCATTCATTGCTAACAAGAGCTCGGATCTTGTGAAGAGCATTACTCATGTGGTCACTTGTGGAGAGAAATTGTCTTATGTGCTATGCCCTTCCAGCCCATCTGATTGCCTAACCTCCATGATTATTGTTCAACATGATTAGAGGTGTCCATTTCTCCATCTAAAAAAACAACTATCTTAATTATATAATTAAGTCACATGTTGGAGGCAGGGGTGGACTCAGGATTTTACCATAGATGTGGTCACTTGTGGAGGGATTCGTTTGGTTGCAGGGTTGGGCAGGGTTGGGCACTATTCACATGGTTGGGTGAACAGTAAACTGTGAGGAGGGGTATCCCTGTGAATAGTATCCAACCCAACCATGTCCAACCCTGCAACCAAACGATCACTATCTACTCTTAAATATGAATACTAACACAGTTAAATACATTGATGTGTATAAAAATTATATTATTCTATCTCGAAAAAATGGAAGAAAGGGATGGGGTTTCTGGTTTCTGGGAATTTATTGGTGCAAAGTGGAATGACTCGGAGAAGTAGAGGCAAGTCGAATCGCAATGATCTGGGACATCTGGGTGACTAGAAACGGGGTGATCTTTAGGCAGGAACGATGTTATGGTGAGAGTATTGTGGCGCACGCAAAGTCGCTAGTTGAGATGTGGTCCCTGTAGAATTTTCTTGTTCGTTCTCGCTTTACATTTGTACTATATTTTGGTGAATATTAGATGAAGTTTTTGAACATTCACCTATACGATCGAGGCTCTTTTTTTCCTTTTAAAAAACGGAAGAGGTCGTGTAACAAGGGAAGGTTGTGAGTTGTGAGGTAATTGGACTTGATTATAGGGGGGTCGTAATATAAAATCCCTTTCCTTTCATGTTCAAAGTTGGTATATGAAATAAAATGAATTTTTTACCATATAACTCCTAAAATTTACCCAATTATATCAAAATCCACATTTTTTTAGGAAAGTACGGGTGGAGTCCCAATCCGGGATCCACCTCCAAATAACTATATTTATTATTAATAAAGAAGCTGACATTTTTTGTGATTGCTTGACGAACATATATTCTGATTTTATTTGATATGTGTGGCCATGTGCTTTGTACCATTGTGGTGTGTTAATATAGAAGATTAAGCGAGTCGTGTATTTTACATTGGATTTGGTGTAATTACAAAATTATGGGAGCCATTGTGTGAATTTACTTTCCAAGATTCATTGGTCTTTTGTAATTACATCCGATACGACCTTTATAATCTTTTGTAATATTATCCAATTAAATGCTTAGGAGAAACGTAAATACATGTAATATTAATAATTCAATGCTAAAAATGTTGACAATTTGATATGAAGATATATTCAAAATTTCGAATGTGAGAGCAGCTACAATTGAGGTTGGTCTGGATCGTCTGCTGTGGTGCTGTAGCGCACCACAGCCGCTCGATCACGCTCTCAGCTACAGCACCACAACAGAGAACCCACTCCCCTCAGCTAGAACCTTGTACATGGAGTTTTGCACCGTTGACCCATTCGGTCTGGTCTACGATCCGATATGACTTGCAGTTTGGCTTGCGCAACTCAAGAAATTGAAAGATGCAGCCTACGATGGTTCTCAATTTAACCCTCGTGAGAAATTGGATAGGAGCATCTTTGGTGAAATAGTTGAAAGTTAAGACACGATCTCATTTCCCTGTAAAACAAAAAGATCACAATGGATTGTAACACTAATCACTCTTCACATATGTTTTGCCTATTGTTAGATTCTTCATGACTAACCAACAACTGAACTGTTTTACATAGTAGTGATCAACGTTCTTTTCATCCTTTAGATCTGAAATTAAGTAATAAGTGCGTATGAGAGTTTAATGTTCTACAGACCATATGGGAGTTTAATGTTACTAGCACGAACGCGAAATTAAGATCTATCCTCCAATTATGTTACAACGAACCCAGATTAAACTATCTGTCAGAGGAACTTTGCAGTTATCACTTGCTGATGTCTGGGATATTTTTCTTACAGAGAAGGAGACAGAAGATTAATCAAAGCTTGAGAGCGCTGCAGATGCTGGTTCCGAACTCTCATCAGGTACGTATATATGTCTGTATACATATCCATCCTTAGAAGCAAGTTATCATACCATAGTCTGCATGACAAACGTTGCTATCCTCCAAAACACTACACAGGCTGACGATCAGTACTCCTTGTTGGATAAAACCATTAAACACATCAAGTTGCTGCAAGCCCATGGACAGATGTTAAGCCACATGAGGCTTATGAGCGGCATGATCACAGCAGTGCAGGTGACGAACAACATGGATGCTCAAAACACCATGATGATGATGCCTACCACGTCCCTTCCCCAACGTCCCAACAGAGTTCCGATGCAGATTGGGAACACGGTGCAATCCATGCATGCCTTCTTCCCTAATAATATGATGTTTCCAGCTGCTATGTGTGACCCATGCCAGGCCGATACAAATGCCCAGACCGTCCCTACCTGGACTCCTGTCACTGTTGGCAATCCCTATCCCGGACTTGGGTCTTACCACCAGCAGGTAACTAATATTTCCATTTCTGTTTTGCTTACTATCACATCCCAGCACACTTTAACGTGATTTGTCATCTTTCATATGGCAGCTGCAGATGTCCACTGACATGGATTCGTTCAGCTCTATCTCTCGTCGATCTCAAAATTTGGGAAATTGAGTCAAAACTTATCCATAGTGGAGAAAGCTGAAAGTCTTTTTTACTGCTTAATCGTTTGCATGTATAGTAGCTAGTTATATTGGTGTCTGTTTTAAATATGTCCACGTCGTGTTAAGTTTTTTTTCCTCCAAACAACAAGGACGCTTCGGGCGTTGCTTTGTTTGCGTCGATTTGATGGAGAAGATTGGAAGCAAATCGCATTGAGTGACTTCATCAGTGGGAAGAGAAGCTGGTAGGGTTACAATAATGGAGAATGGAAGGGAATTAAGAGGTAACTGTGAGGAGGAAAGCAACCAAAACTAAGTTGACGACATTCGCACAGTTTTTTCACGAGTACTCTCTGTACTGGAAAATGTGTGGGATGTGATATTGTTGTTTCTTTCAGCTTCTTCGAACGCTTTTTCTCTTGATTTTCCGATCCGGAACACGACCTTTGTGTTTGAGTTTGAACTTCTTTTGTGGTATTATCTCGGTGGATTGCGAAAAATACTAAATCCTGTTTCGGCTAGACATATATATGTACATATAAGGTGTGTGACTGTGCCGTGGAAGATGTCACCAGAAACTCAGCGGTGACACTAAAAAAACTACTTAGGCCGACATTCTATCCTCAAGAACGTCAACATAGAATATCTTGTTAGTCTGCGTTCTTGATACATGTCCAGCAAATTTAAACTTTTTGCCGTCATGATTTCAAAACGTCGGCCAATAAGGCTATCAATTTAGGTTGACATTCTGAATATCGAAAACATAGGAAAATGTTCTTTTTGAGCGACGTTCGAATGTTAACGTCGAGACAAATTTGGGCCTTTTTTTTTTGAAGGAAAAAGGGTGTCGAACCGTAAAGGTGGACACCCAAAAACTTATATTCACAAGTTAAGTACAGAGATTACAAAGACCAAGACTCATAGAGGAGTCTGGAATGAACTAGTACATTTTCTACATAAAATCTCTCCCCACAGAAAATAGTTCCATTCCTTGCCAACCAAATCGCCCATAAAATAGATGCTACTTGATGTTTCTCCACTATGGTGCAGGTTCGAGATAAACCAATGGACTCCAAGAACTCTCTAACTCCTGAGGATGCAACTGTAGGTAGATTGGCCCCTGCCCAAATCTGTCTCGAAGAAGAACAAAGGAAAAACAAATGATTAGCATCCTCCATCTCATCTCCACACCACAAGCAGGTGCCATTCGCCCCAAAGAGCCTGGCCCTCCGAGCACCAGTCATCACCCGCTCTCTTCCGAACAACCATAGGAAAACTTTCACTCTTTTAGGTATTCTCCAAGACCAGATATGCCCTAAAGTTGGCATTGCAATTCCCAGATCAAAAACGCTAGATACGTATAAGATCTTGTAGGCTTTTTTGACACTGAAAGTACCATCCGTCCAAGTCCAAAAATTAGCCTCCTCACCATCCCTTGGAATAGATTTCATAAAAGGAGAGATCTGGGGAAGCACCGAACATATCCCACGCCAAAAATTTGAAGGCTTGACCAATCTACTAGGGCGCCACTCTAGATTATTAGACACATCATAAATCTCCCTCAAAAGTGTACAAAGAGTATCTGATCCTGCACCCCAAATACGAGTGACCCACTTTGAAAGGAGGGCCTTGTTCATAACCTCAAGGTCTATAACTCCCAAACCATCATCACCCTTAGTAAGCGTCACAACCCTCCACTTGACTAGTGGGGTTCCAGCCCAAAAGAATTTTCGCATAGAGGTCTCCAACCGCCTACGAATCCCAACCGGCAGCAAGCGAGAAGATAGAAAGAAGATAGGAATCGCTGAAAGGACCGACCTCAAGAAGACCAATCGTCCTCCCCGTGATAGGCACAAAGCACGCCATCCTGCAAGCTTGCTCTCAATCCTCTCCACCACTGGTAACCAATCTGAATGCTTTAAACGGCCATCCACCACAGGCAATCCCAGATAGGTGAAAGGGAGAGATCCCCGTCGTGAGCGTAAGGCTGACTCACAAGCCTCGATCTCTCCTTCTGAAAGACCAAAGGGAACAAACATAGACTTCTCTTCATTGAGATTCAGCCCAGATACACCCCCAAATGGCTCGAAAACTGTAGCAATTCCCTCAGCCTCACAAGCTCCACCTTCCACAAACAGAATCGTGTCATCAGCGTATTGTAGGATGGGGACTGATAGATTGTTTATAGTGTAACCTTTGAGAAAATTTCCCTCCACCGCACGAGTAACCATCCTTGACAATGCATCTGCCACAATAACAAACAGAAGAGGGGCTAGCGGGCACCCTTGTGAACCCCCCTTTGCGGCTGGAAAAAACCCCCTTCCTGTCTTCCATTAACTAGTACAGAGCAAGAAGTCGTCGTCACACACCTCTTCATCCAGGAAAACCACTCATCTGGAAAACCCCGTCTGGACAGGGATGCCCAAATGAATTTCCAGCTAACATAATCGTATGCCTTGGAAAAGTCAGTCTTCCACAGAAAACCCTTGACCTTCCTCCTCTTCCAATCAGCAACAATCTCAGAGGCAATGATCACACTATCCATCATACTTCTGCCAGGAACAAAAGTCGTCTGCGAGCCACTGATAATATCATCCAGAACAAGACGAAGCCTATTTGCAAGAACCTTCGCAACAATGAGGTAGATGGCATTTGAAAGAGCAATAGGCCTAAAGTCCTCTATACGATCCACCACGTCCTTCTTAGGCAGAAGGAAAATCAATGAACGGTTCAGACGATCAAAGCCACGATTTTCTCCCCTCAGTTCCTCAACCACAGCCAACACATCCTGGCCTACCAATTCCCAGAACTCACGGAAAAAGAAAATAGGAAATCCATCAGGCCCCGGAGAACCGTCAGCATTCAGATCAAAAACTGCTGTGCGGACCTCTTGAAGAGTAAATGGGCGAATCAACTGTGATGCTTGGATCTCCGAGACTCGAGGTACACCCCTATCATGCCAGCGAACCCCACTGATGTGATTCCTCCTGCTCATCTCCCTGAAGTGTCCAACAACTGCAGCCCCGATCTCCCTTTCTCCCTCAGCACGTACTCCCCAACCTCCAGAGAATGGATCAGATTCCGCCGCCTCCTGCCACTCGCCATCGCATGAAAAAATCTCGTATTCGCATCGCCTTCCCTCAACCAATTTTGCCTCGAACGTTGCCTCCACTCTACCTCTCTTTTCTTGTCCTCCTCAAGAATCACCTTGTGATGGACACACCTCTCCAATTTCTCTTCTTCAGATAACTCCATGTCATCTTCAATTTTATCTAGCCTGGTCATCTCCGCTTGGGCCAGGTCCCTTCTTTCACTACGACGCGCTTTGATATCCCTACGAAAAGTCACCAACATAGATCGAAGTACTTTCAGACGAGCCGCCATATCCCTGTACGCCGAGCCAGAAGACACAAACTCTCTCCAGCACCGAGTGACACGCCCCTTGAGGTCCTCCTCCAAGAGCCAAGATCGTTCAAACCGAAAAACGTTTCCCAAGCAAACCGACTCACCAGAGTCCCAACAGATGGGAGTGTGATCTGAGTGGCAATGTGGTAGAGAGCTAGCAAACGCCAAAGGAAAAGCCCCTAGGAGCCCTGTCGAGCACAGAAACCGATCCAGCCTAGATCTTGAAGATGTATTCCGCCATGTATACCGGGAGTTCAAAACATCAAAAACTTCTAAAGAGTTCTCCTCAATAAAATCTCTAAAAGCAGGTGAACCAGGATCCATCCCACCTCGATCCCGAGGCTGATCCGAGGAGAGCAAGGTAACATTAAAATCCCCACCAATGAGCCAAGGAAGATCGTCATACCTTGCCCGCACCAAACAGAGCTCCTCCCCAAGACCTGAGCCAGCAAGAGCACTTGAAGGCCCATAGACCGCAGATAGAAGGAAACGAACGCCATCAGCCTTGCACTCAAGAACCATGGACAAAGAGTGTTGAGCCTCCATTGAATCACTCACATGCACTGAATCACCGTTCCATCCAACAAGGATGCCCCCCGCTGCACCAACTGAAGGCACTGCTCTAAACTCCGAAAGTCTGGCCCCCGACAGTGATCTCCACTTCAGTAGGTCCCACGACTCTGTCTTTGTCTCTTGCAGACAAGCCACATCTGCCTTCCAATTATCTAACAGAGAACCGATAGCTCGCCACTTCTCCAACTGCCCTAGACCCCGCACATTCCATGAGATGATCCTCATTTATCAACAGAGGGGGCTTCCCCCGCTAACTCCACATGAATGCATCGAGCCACTCTCTTCCTCAAACTCTCCACGGAACCGTTGTCCACCACCTCTACATGCTCTAGAGAACCACGTGCTCGTTCTCCCAGAGCACGAGGTTCAGCTTCCCTCTAGGTGTCCCCCAAAGATCCCGAGCCCTCCTCCACACGATGCCGCTTTCTCGATGGCACCAAAACCACTTCTTGACCTGGTGACCTCTCACGCCCCAGTACTACAGTTCCCCTGCCCACTCCTCCTCTCCTCCCCCACTTCCCATTACGTACCCAACAACCTCTCGCTCCATTCCCCGAGCTAGTGAACGAAAAAAGCTTTCCTCCCCCGCCTACAAAACCGTCCCTGCTCATACCCACCTCCAGCTCTTATCAAGACCTGAGTAACAGGTGAGATCTACAGCCCAAAAACCAGCAGCGTGGCCAGAAACCCCCTCGTCGACCCATGCGTCCGAGTCAAAACAAGTATCTTCAGCAGGTATTGGAGATATATCCACCATAGATTCCACAACACTACCAGGTACGTTGATGCCTTCTTGCATGGTAGAACCCGGAATTGTAACCTCCGCGCATACCGTCGAATATGAAAAGATGGGATCACGTTGCATGTCATTAAATATATCCTTGCATGGCAATGTCCCTTCAATTGGAAAGACTTCCCCCACGTTCCCAGAATGAGAAGGAATTTGAAAACCTTTCGAAATTAGAACGTCGAAGTTAATAGGGATAATAACTTCACCAATTAACGGCTCCTTGAATTGCGGCGCATCCACCCCCGTTGCCAGAGCGCATGGCTTCACGTTGCCGGAAGCCTCCACCGCCGCCGCTGGCGGAGGGCACCCTTGTACCTCCTTCTCCGCCATCTGTTTATCTCCCCCGCATAAGGGACCATCGCATCCTCCGAACAACCTTGAAAGAGATGGAGAAGCATCATCCACCTCTGTAAGGCTGAGAATGAAGGAGGTCCGACCCACTACCATCGTCGCAGCCTGCGGCAACGGGCAGAGCAAGCCCGTCAACTCCACCATAACCTCTGAACTACCGCCTGGCTGAAGGCCATCAGATAAGAGCGCAACAACCTTACCCAGCGATGCTAAGAAAGGCCGGATAAGGTCAAGGCGCCTACACCTCACCGGAACTCCGGCGATCAGAACGCGTGTCGATATCGGTTTCGCAACCGGCCCCGCACCATCACGGAAATGAGCCCTCCGCGAAGGACAAATCAGCAAAGTGTCGACCCCTCTCTTCAACAGATGCGTCTCCTCTTGCTCAGAAAGACCCCGAGCACAAACGACCCCTCCATCAAAGGTCACAACGTCCCCTTTGAAATCCGAACCCAACACAAATAACAGATCAGCCATCGCCGTTGAAGCGTCACCGGCAAACCCATCCGAGACGAGATGTCGATCCCTTGTAGTCACCACCTGCGTCGATGGTTGAGCCTTTGGTTGCCACGTCCCCCGGCGACGACAGACATCTCTTCGATGCCCCACTCCATTGCATTTGAAGCATATGATAGGCTTTGAACACATCCTTGCAAAGTGACTGATATCTCCGCACCGAAAGCATCGGTCAGGCTCCAACCTTTTCCTCCGCCGGCCACCTCTCAACACAACCGGTGACCAACCAGCATCGGCGTCGGTCTCGTCCATCTCCACCTCCCTCCCAACCTCTTCAGCACCCGCACCACTCCTCCCACCATCTCCCGGATTAGCTTTCCCTCCTTCACCTTGCAACGCTCTCCCTCCCTCACTCTCACGCCCTCCTTGCCACGCTCTCCCTCCCTCCCTCTCTCGCCGCTCTGACATCTTCCGGAACCCCTCCCGCGGTAGCAATATCCGGAACCCCTCTCTCGCCGCTCTGACATCTCCCTCTCTCGCCGCTCTCAAAATATCCGGGCCTTTTCAAAATATCTGGACCTTTTCAAAATAAAGCACCTTTTTCTCTCGGATGCTATAAAAACTACCTTTTCCATTTCCTCTCTTCTCATTCTAGTGATAGCGCCAACCATGCCCTAGAACCAATCCGTTCTCTTTCCCATGCCCTAGAGTAGCCCTTCTCTAGCCACCATGCCAGCCAGTTAGCCTTCACCACTAACAACCATTTAGCGCACAATTGACCCTCGTCGTTCGGTCTGCTTCCGCGACTGTCTTCAATCGTATAGCTCATGCCACCTTGTTCGCCTCCTCCAACAGAATGTGCATGCTCAACCGTCACTTTCCGGTCTGCAGCTGTGCGCATTACCGTACTCTACTTCTCAACCCACGCCACTACTTTTGCTCCGAATCTGTCTCTTGTCCTTCTCGACCATCGTGCTTTTGCATGGAGAGGTAGCAATAAATTACATTTCTTTTAGGGATTTTTACTAATTATCTCCACGATCTTTGAAACATCGTAATTCCTCCCTCACCCTCGTAAACTTGCTCCATCATACCCCACGAACCTTACCATTAAATTGACACATCTAGAGTTAACTTCCTTGAGTTAGAAACGAGCTAATCTAACCAATCCATGATCGGAAGGCTAGAATTAACCAAGAAAAATAAAAAATCCCCCCTCCTCCGACAGCTTCCCCTCCTACTGCACCGCTGAGGATGGGGGCTCGATTGGAGGAGGTTGGCGGGAGTGGAGGGAGCCTGACGGCCTGCTGGAGAAGAGAAGGAGCTTGTGATCGGGAGTCTGTGGGAATGGGGGAGTCGTAGGGGGGAGGCGGCGGGGATTTTGCAGGGGGAGGCGACGGGTGCCGGGGGGAGGGGCTTGTAGGGGGAGGCGACGTGGGGAGGCTACACGGGGTGGGGGTGGGGAGGGGGGCTTTGCAAGGGGAGGCAGCAGGTACTTGCAGGGGGAGGCGACGTGGGGAGGCTACGGGGGGCTTTTGTGGTGGAGGCGATCGGGGGGGGCTTTTGTGGTGGAGGCGACCGAGGGGTAGGGGAGCTTTGCAGGGGGAGGCGGCGGCTTAGAGGGGAAGGGGGTCGAGCGGGGGACAGGGCGAGGTGGTGGGCGTGGGCTTCGAGCAAGAACCTAGTGATTAGGGGAGGGGCTTCGAGTGGCGGGTGCGGCTTCGAGAAGGGGCAGCCTGGTTACCGGGGGAGGGGCTTCGAGCGACGGCAGGGGGGTCGAGCAGGGGAGGTCGGCTGACGGGGGAGGGGGGCTTTGAGCAGGGGCGGCGGTGGACTGGGGGATCCTTATTTGTACATATGTATATTGTATTATATGTATAAAATATGTGTATACAACTAATTTCCTTAAATAAAAATCACCAAAAAAAATTAAAAATCTAATATTAATTAATTAATGAAATTAATTACGAAATTTAGATTTAATTATTTAATTTAGTCATTTATTTGATTTGAAAACTTACCTTTAATGTAAAGATTTGATTTTATACCTTAATTAGCCACCATTAAGGTGACTAATTAATTTTTTGTAAATTAATTAAATATTTTATTTTAATTAAATCCGAATTTCATTTTTAATTAATTTATTTTTTTCTTTATTTAAATAACCACTAATTACTTTCCTTTTTTGTACATACCTTCCTTTTTTATTTTTTCTTCTCTTTTTATTGGCTCCTTCCTCCCTCAATCATGCTTGATCAACCTTTGGTGGAGAAGAGCCCGATCTCCGAGAGTCGTCTTGTTGAAGAAGAGTGCCTAGCCTCCGAGCCGTCTAGTGACAGTGTGTCGGTCCTCGTCGAGGCCATCATGGCATTTCCGAACCCCGAGGTGAGATCCATTTTATTGCTTGTCATTTTTCGTAGGTAAATTGTAGGTTTAATCTTCTCTTAGGTTCTATTAAATTTTAGATTTTAAAATCCAAAAAAATTCTCCACCAAACATTTTCACGACCGACACCGATTTTCCATATCATTTTCTCGATCCCTACATTTCTTTTTCTACCTCACGCAATCTTCCACCTCCAGTCACGCACGGTGACCGGAGCTAAGGATCCTTCTTTCATATCGCTGAGATCTTCCCATTCATACATCCCATTTTTGTGTATAAATAAAAAAACATAAAATAATTTTTCCTATTTATCTCACATTTGTTTTTGCAGGGAAAATTAAAAAAATAATAATAATAAATTTTTGTTTGTCCTTTGTCTCTAAATTCTATTTTATAGAAAAACCAAAAATATATATATAATAAAAAATTACAGAAAAAAATAACATTTTTTTTATTTCTGCTTACATTGTCTGGCTAAAAGAATTAAAAAAATAAAAAAAGTTTTCTTCTTGTTCTGTCTATAGGATTTATAAAAAAATCAAAAAAAAACAATAGCGATGCCTCCAGCTCGCGCATCCTCCGGCCGCTCGACCCGGCCACAACGCGTAGCCGCCAGCGGGCGTCCTCATCCTCCTCGCCATCCTCCGCGCCGCAGCCGTGTGTACTGATGAGTGCTCTGAACGACTGAGGTAAAGGTACAGAAGTAGGTCATTGCGACCTCGATCACTCAGATGCACTCAATCAAGAAAATCGAACCACTAATGAGAATAAAATCGATCAAAAACGCGAGATAGCGGTCCTGCTATGTGATTAACCTGGTATAGCACCCAGGGTCGAACTCAAGGAGCACGGGTTGGCCGAGAGGCCAACGAAGTAGTAAAAATAAAGAAAATAAAGAAAGAAAATATTTTTAGTGGTTTTTAATTATTTTTATATTTTTTTTATATTTTTAAGTAATTAAGACAATAAAGAAAACAAAGAAAAGCACACTTCAACAATTTATTTAAGGTGCTAAAAATCAACCAAAAATTAAAACAAAAATGTTTTTATGTATTTTATATTTTTTAGTGTTTCTGGTGAATTTTTGGTAATTTTCTGATGTTTATTTGATTTTCTAAAAATCAGAAAGTGAAACAAACAGGGGGTACTGTCCAGCCGAGCCAAAAAGCCCTAGATAAAATATCTAAGGGCCCCAAAATGGCCTGGAGGTAAATTTCCTGTAAAGATGATAAAACAAGGAAATTTTAGGTACCAATTTTATTATTTTTGGATTTTCAATTTATTTATTAGAATTTTTATGGGTTTTTGAGTGTTTTTAAGTTTTTAGTGTTTTCCAGTAGTGAAAAATAGCCAAAATTGGCTAGAAAATCAAACTAAGCAAACTAAACAGTAGATCATTTTTATAGAATTTTTAAGTGAGTTTTATATTTTTTTATGATTTTTCAAACTAGAGAATGGAAAAAATAGATGTTTTTGAATTTTTAAAAATATCAAACAAAATCAAAAATGTCCTCAAAAATCCAAAAATCCTACACCATGGCAGGAGCCATGTGTCAAATTTTTGTTGGATTTGGAGGTGATTTGATATTTTATTCAAAAATCAAGGAAGGGTACTGTGCACAAGGACCAAAGTGCAAATACCCAAAGTTCTGGGGGGTTGGGTGCAAAATACCCAGCAAAACACGCGCCACGCGCGTGCCTGGGGCACTCAGGGACCCAAATGTAAGAAAACTAAGTCCCGAGGACTTATTGGTAACAGGTACCAAAAGTCCAGGGGGCTTATCTGCAAATAACCCAAAATAAATCGCACAGGCTCAAATAAACCACGCACAGGGGTATAAATGCAATTATCTAAAAACTTTCATTCATTTAATAACATCCAGAACTACAAGGGTATCTACTGCAATTAACCCAAAATAACATGTGACGAAGCACGTGGCATACAACTAGCAGGGGTATAAATGCGAATATCTAAAGCTCAAGGTCCACTATGTAAATTACCCTAAAACTAAACAATTGATTTCAATATTTACAGGACTAAAACGAAATAAAATAAAGACAGGGGCCTAAGGGTAAATTACCCTTTATTAAGCGGGGGCGTTGGATGCGCGCCACATGGAGATCTGAAAGCTGCGGATGGTGGGCGCTCCGGATCGTCTCTCCTCGGATCGAGCGGTGCTGGTGGCTCCCAGGATGGACGGCCAGGATCAAAACTGGAGCGAGGGGGAGGCGATCGACGGCAACTGGAGGTCCTGGATGAACAGGTGGCCGGCGAACTTCGCCGGCCTCGTGGACGCGCTCCCGACCTCCTCTGCTGCGCCTAAGGATCGGAGAAGCTACGGCGTGTCTGTGCGCAGCTACTGATGCCCTCCAATGGTCCAGCCGAGCTTGGGTGAGCTCCGGCGAGGGTGGCGGAGGTGAGGCTCCTGGTCTGAACGGCAAAAGGCCTCAGATGGCCTTTGTTGGACCTGCAAAGCAACCCAGAAGACTCGCGGGTCGAGAGCCAAGTGCCTCGACCCAGTTAGGCGAGGTGGAGGTGGCTGGTGCGTCGGGACGGTGAGCTCCGGCGAAGGGGGTGGACGGAGGAGCTCGGTTCCCAGCTCCTGTGCGAGCTGGGTTGAGTGAGTGGGTGGAGAAGGTGCGTCGGACGAAGGCGAATGTAATGGGCGATTCCGATGATCGAAGTGGGTAACGGGGTGGTCGGAATCAAAGAACGACGGCGGCGGTGCGATTTGGGGATAAACGAAAATCAAAGGAAATGGCGGAGCTAAATGGCTACCTGGATGAACGGAGAGACTGGGGAGGAGCTGGGGATGCTCCTGGTCGTCGCCTCGAGGGTCGTCTCTGCCCGAGGCTCGGAGCTCGCGCTGGTGGCGGAGCTGCGGCGGCTACGTCGCCGGATCGATGGAATCCTCCTCCTCTCCTCGCTGCAACAGGCTCAGGCACGAGCTGTCACCTCACACACTCTCTGGAGCTCACAGGAGAAGAAGGCGAATGGCCAAAGATGGAGAGAGAAGGTGGCGGAGCTCGCTTATATATGCTGGAGGGGTCCGAGAAGGATGGCTCGGGTAGGGTCGTGATGGCGCGCGGATCCCAAGGTGGATGCTCGGCGAGGATGTCGGATGTAGGAGGATCAAAACGGAGCCGGGGTTTGATGAAATGGTGATCGGGTTGAGCGGGCAAAAATTGGAGAAATCGGGTCCGGAGCTCAGACCCATAGGAAGTGGTCCTGGGGGGGGTAGTTGACCGGGCAGTCAACATCCCCAGGACCCAATGAGAATGGGCCACGTGGCTTAATATTGAAGTGACAAATGAGGGTAGCTAGGGCCCGATTCAGCCAGAACTCAAAACATGAAATGTTTTTTTATTTTGTTCTATTTTTTGGTGATTTTTAATAATTTTTTCGAAATAAAAATAAGCTATATACATAGTATGTACTATCTATAGGTATATGTACAATATATAGGGTTTTGATTTTTGATTTTTAATTATTATTTTTATACAATATTATCCTTATTTTATATTTTATTTATTTATAGAATAAAATAAGGAATAAAAGGGTGTTTTTATTTTATTTTTATTATTTATTTACATAGGTAAAATAAATATATAGGTACATCTATATACATGGTATTTGTACAATATGTTTTTGTATTTTTAATTTTTGTTATTTTTATTTTGTTTTTGTTTTAATTGTTTTTATTTTATTTATTTACACTATATAATAGAGACTATTTACAAAAAGTTTGGAAAATAATTTTATTTATTTACAAGGTTAACTAAATTCATAGATGTGGTTTATGTACATGATGAAAGGTGTATTTTTGATCTTTTTGATTTTTAACTTTTTCTTTTGATTTTATATTTATAAATATATACAAGTGTCTACAAGCATATTTTTGGTGAGGAAAATATTTTTATAATATTTACATAAATATTTACACCTGAGCCCCTATCTCCCTCTACTTTGGCTTTTATGTGGTCAGGCCCATGCTGAGCCCTCCCTTGGGTTAGGTTGCTCAATATTTATTCTAAATATTTCCCTCTTTTTCTTTTTAATCTTTATTCTTTTATTTTTGCACAAAAACATGCTAATTATAGATTTTTACACAATGCATGCTTTTGGTAATTATTCCTATTTACACATATCTACATGCATTTGCATAGGTTTTTGTAGCTAAAATATAAGAATAAAGAGTGATGAATGGGTATTCATCACCCCCCTATACTTAACTTGGCTAGTCCCTTAGCAAACACTTATTAGAAAAAGAAGTGAAAAAAGAAAATAAGAAAAAGAAAAAGAGGATGTACATGGATCAAGGTTGATTATTAAACTTGCCTTCATTAAATTGGGGTATGGAGCTCGATCAGATCTTTGGATTATTAATGTGTCGGAACCTTATTTAGACTTAAGCTTAAAACTCAACAGCCTCTAAGCTCCACTAATCTATAACCAAGACTCCTCAATTCTCCAGATCAGAACAAGTCATCAATCACAAACCCTGAAGACCATGAATCTTTTCTTGTCCTGTGAATGTGAAGTCTAAGCTCTCCACCTCAGAAATGGCAACTTGACAACCCTCCCCAACAAGGTAACTCTATGACCTCAATCTGGCCACTCTTTCCTCAAGGAGCGGGGTATTCCCTTCTAAGTTCAAGTACAACCGGCTCAAGAAGAGGGGGAAGAAGAGAATGGGTCAAGGCCAGTGTAGCCAAGTGCCCTTGGGAGCTTGACCAGTGTAGCCAAGTCTCCCTGCTGCAAGCTACAACAGGTGGATCATGAAACCAAGCTTTGCTTATTGCACTCTATATACATACTCCGGTGGGATTATCATTTTCTATCAGACCCACCACTTTTTTGGAGTTCTTTTCTTTTTGCACATTTTTTTTCAAGTGCATCTATACAACATATACATGTGCAGCATATATACAAGGAGTTTTTCCTCTTAAGCCAGTAGACTATCCCTCTTTTGAAGCTTTATTGCAACCCACAACTCCCGTCGTTAGACCTCATGGCAACCAGACCAAGTTGAGACGCACTTCCTTCACTAAAAGAAGAAGAGAGGTTCCGCCTAGAAGTACTACCCTCATATGCTACCCCAAGTCAAGGAAGACTGCCTCCTCACCACCTCATCCGTAGAGAGCTCGGTGCATAGTGCTGGTGTCCAAGTAAAGTCATAATCTCTATGAGTCATGTGTTGTTGTTAAGTGCTCTACTTAGGCTCATTGAGATGACATGTGATCATAGCCTAGTGGACTCAAAGAATTGAGTCACGATGGACCTGAAAAGCCTTAAACCTAAGCCCTATAAGGTTCCTCTTAGAAATTAGGTGGATTAAGATCTTAATCAAGCTCCATTTCTCAATTTGATTCCAGGCTAGTTTAAATGTCAACTATCATCCAGAAAATCTATATACATACGTACAAGAGATGCTTATTTACACAAATTTTTACAAACATGCAAAATTTTTGAAAAATGTTTTGAAATCCTGAATGGATGATGCATGAAGTGCAAGTTTTGCAAAAAGATATTTACACACATTTACACAAGATTTTTGCAAACTTTTGATTTTCAAGACATTTTGGAAAAATTTTGTACTATATACATAATTTTGATACAAAAATATTTACACAAGCTTTACACAAAAGATTTTTGAAATCATTTTTACAAAAATAATTTGTACACTAGCTATTTATGTGCAAATAAAAGAAGATTATGTACATGAAAATTTTTAATTTTTGTGGTGTTTAGCCATTTTATTTATTAACACACTCACACAAAGTACGAGTTATGGCTAAAGTATATATGAAATATGTACACACCCCCCTATACTTAGCTCGAACGATGTCCTCAGAGTCAAGAGCGATGAAGAAGACATAACCCGTGCTAGGTATAGGGAAGTGAAAAGGAAGGCTATGTACAAAGAAGAAGAATGAAATGAAAAAGTCAAAAGGGTCTCGGGTCTTCCCCCTATACTTAGGATCAAATAATCCTAAGTATAGCAGGCTGTACACAACGGGAAAACCGAGTGGAGAATGTACAGGGTCTACCCCCCCTATACTTAGGGTGAAATATCCTTAAGTATAGGCAACAAAAACAGGGGTATACAGAAACAAAAGAAATACCCAAAAGGTCTCACATCCCCCCTATACTTAGGGTAAAGTACACCCTAAGTATAGCATAATCACAGGATGAAGAAAGGGATGTGGGACTAAAGAATGTAGCGATATGGACATCTGGATCTATGCAAGGCGGAAGATCAGTGAAACTCAGGCGTGAGATGCATTAGATGTGAGTCAAAGACCACATCTCACGCAAAATGAATAGGGGCAAGATCGGCGACCCGCGGCTCATGATCTAGAAATGGCTTGAGCCGCTGGCCGTTCACTCGAAAGGTACTCTCAAAAGACAACTCAGATATGTCAATGCTACCGTTGTCGTGTACCTTTCTGACCAAGTAAGGTCCCTTCCATTTGCTCTGTAGCTTCCCTGGAAACAATCGTAGCCTCGCATCAAACAGCCATACTCTCTGTCCAATCTCAAAATGCTTGTGACTGATATGAGAATCATGCCACTCCTTCACTTTCTCCTTATAATGTAGGCTGTTTGAGAAAGCTGAATCTCTGAGCTCCTCCAGGGCAGCTAACTCTGCCCTCCTCTGGTCTCCCATACCATCTGGATCCATAAGAATATCTGTGACTGCCCAAAGTGACTTGTGCCTCAGCTCAACAGGTAAATGGCATGGCCTACCATATACGAGGCGAAAGGGAGATGTGCCCAATGGTGTCTTGAAAGACGTCCTATATGCCCACAAGACCGAGTCCAAAAGCTGTGACCAATTGATGAATCCACATTTCATCATCTTTATTCTATCATTTTGGCACCAAAAACCCTAGCAAATGCCTGAAAATACCCTTAAATAGAGCATCTTAGCATTCATGCATGTGCATCCAAACAGTGTATAAATTACTGTAATTAAGGCCAAAATTATAGAATAAATAAAGAAAAGAAAAATAATAAAATATTGTAAATATTTTATGACCCAAAACCCCCGAGACCTAGGCATCTTGATGAATAGGTCGACAAGGAATAAAGTAGGGGGAGATAAGGTCAGAAACACAGATATAATACCTATACTTCCTGTTCATTCTTTATTCATTTTGGGACCTATTTTTGGTTCCACTTTTTATTCATCAAATAAAGAAACTTTGTACATTAAAGTTGTAGATAAATTTATAAAGAAAAATACAAAACTGTTTTCACAGGAAAAGAATGTACAGATGAAAAGTTATGGTCTGAATAAGAATCCAAAATCCCAACTTCCCAGACCCGTATCTCACAACTGACAACTCCAAATGCAGTGTACTCACCTTTAATTGTATATAGAATAAAATAATCTATCCTATGGCAGTGGTTTCGCATTTGACGGAGCTACGGTTTGAAAGTTGACTTTTGGACCCTCATTGTACAGTGTACCTATTAAATATTCAATTTATTAATTATTCATTATTTTTATATTTTTATATTTTTATAAGGTTGTAAATATTACTTATAATAATTGTGAATATTAAAATTAGAACAAAAGCCTAAATAAAATTAAAAATAAAATACTTGTATGTATTCAATACATTGGGACATTACCTATATACACACCTATACAAAACATACTTGTATTTTATTAAATATACAAAACATATCAATAAAATAAAATAAAAATATATTTATGTGTATAAAAGTATTCTATAACTTTATAAAATTATAAACAAAATTAAAGAAATTAAAATACACCAAATAAAAATAAAATACTAAAATACATAGGTATTATACCTATATAGGGTTAAAAAGGTAACTTGTAAAAATATAACTCCTAAAAATAAATAAAAATCAGAATTAAATACTACATAAAATTCTAAGCATTTTTTATTTTATAACTTTTATTTAATTCAGCCATTTAGTATTTTTAAATGAATTAACAAAATAATAACTCAGGGTTTTTCCTGGTTGGTCCACGTGGACCAACCAGGAGGGGTCAACAGTTGACCGCGGTCAACTGGACGCCCTACCCCCCTGTAGCTCCTGACAACCTCGGTTTTGACCCAATTTCATGAATTTTTCGAGGCCAAAACTTTCATCTTTTTGTGTTGCAACCTTCTGCAACATTATTCCTCGATCCTCCCTCTAGCTCGCCCATGCTTAACCTTGGTCGTCGGACCCAAGATTTGCAAGATATGCCTTGATCTTTGGACCCCTGCAGCTCAGGGTCAAACCACATAAAATGAAACCCCTTCTTCCCTTTTGATTTTGAGTCCCCTTGGTCCACCCTTCAGCGCCACCTTCGTGCTCCTGAGCTCCTTGGAGGTGACAGCTCCATCGCCAGCTCCTCAGCCAAGGCGTTCGAAGTCGAGGGAGCCTCCACCACCTCCGCCAACAGCCGGCGTCGAGGTACCTTTCTTCCCTCTGGCTCCGGCCATCGAGGGCTCGCCCCGCTCATTTCTTTCTTGCATTCAATTCCTGTCAGCCTTAGGATCAATATCCCCCAAAAAAATCGAAGCTCCATCATCTGATTCGCTCGATCACCCACTTTGGCCGGAGCGCACCTCCGGCCCTTCGCCGCCACCTCGTTGCACACATCCCCACGCCTCCGCGAGGCCCAGGCAATTTGCCCCGGGCCTTTTCACCACTTTTTGCAGGTCAACGACCCCTGAACGAACCTGGAGAGCCATTTTGATTCCTCGCCGGAGATACCTGGAGCGTAAAGCTTCGCCGCCTTCGCGCCAGCACCTCGACGCTTCTCCGGCGAATCCGAGCCATCCAGTCCACAGAGGGACCTTCCAGGAGTCTGCAGCTCCATTTTGGGGCCCATCCATCGCCTGAGGAGCGAGATCGGAGTCGGGGAAGTGCGCCTCCACCGGCCTTCGTCCCTGTTCTTCCTCCTCGCTTCACCACCGTCTGATCGAGCCGCAGCTCCAGATCGCGCATCGACCGTCCGATCTTCCACGCCCAGCCACCGTCGGATCTCTTTTTGAGATCTAATCTCAGACGTCGACGCCAACCATCATCGGACGCCCTCGTGCTGCCACGTGGATAAGTGGCTCGCTCCCCGCCGCTGGATCGCGCCCCGCCCCCAGCCGTTGGATTCGTGCCACGCGTCGTCGTCGGTATTTTGCATCCCAACCCTCGAACTTTTTATATTTAATATTTAGTATTTAAACTTTTGTCTGTAGTGTAAAAGTTTTGTAATATTTGCACAAAGACCCCCAGACTTTGTTTATTTGCATCCAGTCCTTCGCCACGTCACCTCACGTGACCTGTACACGTGAGGTGTGGGCATTTTGCAAGGACACCCTCGGGCTTTTGTGTATTTTGTTTCAGTACAAAAACTTTCATATCAAGTGTAAACTTTTTGGATGTTTTGCAAGTAGGCCCCCAGGGTTTTGATATATTGCATTTTAGTCCTCGCCAGGCGCGTGCAAGTCACGCGCCCGGGTGGGTAAATTGCTTGCGTGCCCAGGCGGTTTTTGTAATTAATAGTTAGTGCTATAAATTGAATATTCAGTGTATATTTTTGTGGAAAATTGCATGTTTGCCCCTAGATGTTTTAGATATTGCACATATGCCCCTGCCAGGACTATTTAATGTTTGGATGTTTGCTCTAATTAATTAACCTATCATTTTAAGTCCAAAAATTCCACAAAAATAGATTTAGGCTCCTGGACATGTGTACTTTAACGCTACCATTTTAGTTTTTGATTTTTATTTTATTTTGATATTTATTAAAAATCAAAAACAGCCTTTTTGTGTACTGTTTAGCTTAGAAAATACCAAAAAAATATTAAAACACTTCCAAAAATTCCAAAAAAAATCACTTAGTGTCTATTTTATTCTATTTAGTGTAAGTCCAAAAATCATTAAAAATCTCAAAAGAAAAACACTAAAATTTAAAAACACTCAAAAACTTCAAAAAATATAAAAAATAGTAGAAAACTCCAAAAATTATAAAATCAGGTTCTGTTTATTCCTAATTTTGTTCTTTTTATTTGAAAAATAGTGTGAAAATTTGTTGTTGCTGTTTGCTATTTTTAATTTCCATTTTTATCACAGCCAACATTATTTCCACTGTTTTCTCTTATTTCAGCTTTTAAAATATCAAAAACACCTTGAAAAATCCCCAAAAATCACAAAAACAGTAAAAAATCTTAAAAAGACCAAAAACAATTTATTTCTGAATTTTTGAGTATTTTTGCACTTTTTTTATAAATATTTTAGCTTGCCTTTTATTATATTGTCTCTATTTTCCAATATTGAAAAGAAATAAAAAAATATAAAACATAAAATTATAAAAATCAGAAAATTAAAAATCAAAATACAAAATTAAAAATTAAAAAAAAGAAGAAAAAAAATTTAAAATTAAAAACCCACAAAAACATTTCCTTTGCTTGATTGCTTAGTGTAGACACTTATCACACACACACACACTTTAGCACTTGCTTGAACTACCTTGTTTGCTCCCTGTGTTCGAACTCTCTGCATACTTGACACTATACACCATTTGTGCAGAGTTAAAAATAAATTTTAACTTCACATTAGCTCTTATTTATTGATCTTTAGTGTGGGTTAATTGTTGACTTTAGTCCGAATTTAGTGTGGTCACCACACCGACTGAGTTCACGCTTTGTGTTGAACTCAAGACCACCTATTTTCGGCTAAATCACCAATCCTTTCGGTCAGGGCGGACGACTTTCTGCAATATCGTCTTGATCTCCCTATTCGACACCTCAGCTAGACCATTCGTCTGTGGATGATAAGGTGTAGCAACACGATGGTCTATACCGAACTCGCTAGCAAGGGACTTCACCTGGTCGTTGATGAAGTGAGATCCCCCATCAGAAATTAGAACTCGTGGAACCCCGAACCGCGTGATGATATGCTTCCTCAAAAATCTGCAAACTGTCCTCGCATCAGCGGCTCGGGCGGGGATAGCCTCCACCCAACGACTAACATAATCTACGGCCAACAGAATGTACTCAAATCCCTGACTCTTAGGGAATGGACCCATGAAATCGATTCCCCATGCGTCAAAAACCTCACAGAAGTGAATGGGCTGCATCGGCATCATATCACGCTGTCCACAAGTGCCCATCCTCTGACAGTCAGTACACCTCTTCACGAACTCATCCTGAGTCCTTGAAGAGGGTAGGCCACCACAAGCCAGATTGGAGCACTTTCTGTGCCGTTCTTCTCCCAGAATGATGTCCTCCTGCCTCAAGCTTGTGGCAGTAAGTGAGGACGCTATGGTGTTCGTCCTGAGGAATACACCGATGCCAGACGCTATCCCCCCCTTCGTGGTAAAGGATGGGATCCTCCCAGTGGTAGGACTTGGCCTTCGCGAGGAAGGTCCTCAAGCCTCTGCCTGGGCCAATCTTGTGGGACTTTCCCAGCAATGAGAAAGTTCACAATATCGGCGTACCACGGGAGTGAGGCGATAGCAAGGATCGCCTCATCTGGGAAGGTATCTCTAATAGGATCAATCTGCTCAGACTCCTCAGGCTGCTCTAAACGGGAGAGATGATCCGCCACCACATTCTTGACTCCAGGCTTATCCTTGATCTCAATGTCGAACTCCTGGAGTAGAAGGATCCATCTAGTCAGTCTGGCCTTGGCATCCTTCTTTGTCATGAGGTATCTGATGGCGGTGTGATCTGTGTACAAAATCACTCTAGATCCAATGATATACGATCTGAACTTATCTAGGGCGAACACTACGGCTAGCATCTCCTTCTCTGTGACCGTGTAATTCCGCTGGGCGGAATCCAATGTGCGGCTAGCGTAGTGAATGGCAAATGGAACTCCATCCCTCCTCTGTCCCAGCACTGCCCTACGGCAAAATCGGAGGCATCCGTCATGATCTCGAATGGGAGAGACCAATCAGGCGGCTGGAGGACAGGAGCCTCAATAACACACTGCTGGAGAGTCGCGAAGGACGAAAGACACTTGTCATCGACAAGGAACTCGGTGTCTTTCGTCAAGAGGTCAGTCAATGGCCGGGCAATCCTGCTGAAATCCTGAATGAATCTCCTATAAAATCCAACGTGCCCCAGAAATGACCGTAGCTGCCTCAAATTGGACGGCGGTGCGAGTTTTCTAATGACATCCACCTTGGCCGGATCAACCTCCATGCCCCTGTTGGAGATGATGTGGCCAAGCACCGTCCCTTGAGTCACCATGAAGTGACTCTTCTCCCAAGATAAAACCAAATGATACTCGATACATCGCTGGAGTACTCGGTCTAGGCAGTCAAGACAGGAGTCGAATCCGTCGCCGTAGACCGAGAAATCGTCCATGAAGACCTCCAAACACTCCCCTACCATGTCCGAAAAGATCGACAACATGCACCTCTGAAAAGTCGCAGGGGCATTGCATAGCCCAAATGGCATGCGTCGAAAAGCATATGTGCCGAAGGGACAGGTAAAGGTGGTCTTCTCCTGATCCTCAGGAGCGATGGCCACTTGGTTGTAGCCCGAGTACCCATCCAGGAAGCAATAATGGCTCTTCCCTGCCAGTCTCTCAATGATCTGGTCAATAAAAGGCAGGGGGAAATGGTCCTTCTTGGTGGCCTGGTTGAGTCTCCTGTAGTCAACACAGACCCTCCAAGAGGTGGGTACTCGTGTAGCAATCTCCTCTCCCGACTCACTGATCACAGTCGTGATGCCCGTCTTCTTGGGCACCACATGCAAGGGGCTAACCCACTTGGAGTCGGAAATTGGATAAATAAAATGTGCACTCCACCATTTCGATATTTCCTTCATCACGACCTCTCTCAGGTTGGGGTTCAGTCGCCGCTGGAACTCACGCGACGGCTTCTCCCCCTCCTCGAGATAGATATGGTGGGAGCACACTGATGGACTAATCCCATGGAGATCTGCTACGCTCCATCTGATTGCCTTGCGGTTCTTTTCAAGAACCCCCATCAAACGGGATTCCTGCTCTCCAGTCAGATCGGCGGAGATGATGACTGGGTACATCTCTGGCTCGCCCGCAAGGAATCGATACTTCAGCGAAGTAGGGAGCGGCTTCAGCTCTGGAATGCTGGGTGCTGGCAAATCTGACTGTGGAAGGAAATGAGTGAATGCTGCTAAGTCTGCCAAATCTGCCTGGGAGAAAGAAAGCGAACTCTCGCAAACTGTATCGGGAGAAGGCAGCTCAACTGTGCTGTCTCTGATCTGCTCTGCATCTACCTCCTCCTCATCTGTAGGCTCAGGGGGACTCAGGTCTGGCATCTGATCATAGCAATCTGCCCAATCAGACTCTGAATCCGAGGGATCTGCATCAACCGCGGTGGCATCAGTACCACCGTAAGGCAAGGTGGCCTCAGCACCACCATCACTACAAGCTGTGTCGCGATCAAGGACCGGCTCTGCTGCCTCTATGGTATCCTGAACCAGGGCTGTGCTCTCCAGACTCTCCTCTGCTATTATCTCAGCATCAGCTGTATCTGAAAATGAGAGGATGGCCTGTGCTGCAGGATCTGCCCGTGCTGCCTCGTCGTCTGTGATCACAAAATCACAGTCCTGGTGGATGTCTGGCTCTGCGTCTTCAGCTGCTCTGAATCGGTGCTAGCCTCTGAGCGTGCTCTCTCTCTAGCTCTGTAGTCCTTGACTGTCTCTATTTGTATACTCTCGCCCTCGACGCAAAAGTACACCTTCCCGCTGTCATGATCAGTCACCGCCTTGGCTGTGGCCAAGAACGGACGACCGAGGATGATGGGGGTATCGGTCACTGAATCAGGGATCTCCATGTCCAACACTACGAAGTCCACGGGGAATTTCAGGCCCTGAATCGTGACGATAACGTCTCGTAACAACCCCTTCGGCCTCTTGACAGATCGATCAGCGAACTGAAGGACTGTCCTGCTCTGTCGGAGAGTGCCCAACTCGAAGCGATCGAGAAGGGCTGCCGGAAGAAGGTTGATCGACGATCCGCTATCTAATAAAGTACGGTCGAACCTCTGCTCACTGATCTGGCATCTGACATACGGGGCCCCTGAATCTGGCCTCTTGGCTGGCAGTCGGTTCTGGATCGCAAAACACGTGGCTTTCGTCAGCACGTGGATCTCTGAAGTGTGGTTCCTCCTCCTCCTCCTGACTGTGGTCCTGTCTCTCAAAGATCGCTGAATAAGGGGGATGTGCTGCAAAGCCTCCTGGAGGGTCAGCTGGATGTGGAATCTATCGATCATGCTCTGACTGAACTCCTCCTGCTCTCTCTTTTTTGGATCATTTTCTTTTTTCTTCCTCTTCCCCATCTGAAGGGCTCTAGGGAAGGAGATCACAGGGTCCTTCGTAGATGAAGGACTAGGAAAAGGCCTAGACGGCTCGACGGCCGGATCCACACATACATCACTCACCACAGTGGGACCAGAAGAAACTAAACCTTTTCCTTTATTCAAAATAGAGTTCTGAGATCCAGTAACATGAGGAAAGACAACATCTCTATCAAAACACACACCGGTGGCCTCAGTACCACCACGGGCTGGCTCTGCTGCTGCTGCTGCTGGACGTCTCGCGGCATCAGTACCGCGGGCTGGCTCGGCTAAACTGGTGGCGTCAGTACCACCTCCTCGAACTGGTGAAGTGGCGGCCTCAGTACCGCCGGTGGAATCAGCATCCTTGGTGGCATCAGTACCACCATCGTCATCTGGAGCGGCCTCAGTACCGCTCTCCTCCTCCTCATGTGGCACCCCGGAAGTATCCTCGTGGTGTAGCTCAGACGAGGCGCCGCCGCCTGCTGGTGTCCTACCGCTCCTAAGTGTAACAAAATCAGCATCAAATAGATCCGAAGATGTATCATCAAATGGGTCACTAGGAGTGGCATGCTCAGTAGAAACTACCTGCTCAGACTTCCTCTTGAGGTTGTTCGGGTTCGGCTCGATCTGTGCAGGAATGGCGGCCTTCCCTCTCACCAGGTCCCGCATCTCCTGGCGGAACTCGTCCATCTCCCGTCTAAATATGGCCTGCTGATCCGTGAGGAGGCGGGCGACGTCATCCAAGGCGGGGCTCTCATGGGAGCCCGACGGGTAGCCTCTCTGGTGCTGAGGCTGCTGGAACTGCTGGTGGTGCTGCTGAGAGGGGTAGGAAGAGGGATGCTGCTGGTATGCTGGGTGAGCCTGTTGCTCACGTCTCCACGACTGTCCCTGCTGCTGATAGGGACGAGGAACAAAGGATGATGGCTGGTGTGACTGGTAAGCTGGGGGCGGCTGCTGCGACTGGTGATCTCTCTGCTGGGCGTACTGCCCTCCCTGACCGGCTGGCTGCTGCTGGGGCTGGGTACCTCCACTACCCCACCTGAATCCGGGATGATCTCGTCGGATCCCAGGCTGGGGGCGGTCATACCAAATCCCGTTGACATCCATCAACGGCTCTGCATCGTAGGGGGCTGGCGGGAGTACTGCCAGAGGCTGGTCCGGCTGGTATACCACCATCTGCATGTCTGGAGATGGTGGGGACTAGTAAGTGGGCTGCGGCTGCTGGTACGGCTCCGCATGTACAAGATGAACCTGTCTAGGCTGCTGTAGGGAGCTGGAGCGCTGGGACGAGCTGTTGCTGCTGCCGGAGTCGCCTCGCGACTGAAGACGGGGCTGTGAAGTCGTCTGTGCCTCCTGGAGACACATGAGCTGGGTCTTCATGTCGCTCAGAGTCTGTGCCATCTGATCCATCTACGCGATGCTCTGGCACTGCTTCTTCTCTATCTGCTCCATGCGGTCCAACTTTTCGCTGATGATCCCCATGTCCGCAGCGGACGACTCTGCTTGTGCTGCTGCGACTGCGGACGAACTAGATGGACCTGCATCGACCCGTGCTATCCACTGGTACTGCACGGATCCTGGCTGCTGCGGCTGGGGTCTCTGTGTGTACAGCCGGGTCTGGGACATCACCATATAATTCTCAGCCATCTCCTCGAAGATGGCCCAGACCCGGTCGTGGTCCTTGGCGAAATAGGACCCGCCACAAGAAGCATTCACCAGGCCCTGAAGCTCTGGTGTCAACCCGCTGAAGAAGCTCTGCACAAGGTTCGGCTTCGTGATGTCGTGGTGCGGGCATCTGTCCGTGAGCTCTCTAAACCTCTCCCATGCCTCGTGAAACTGCTCATTGGGGAGCATGGAGAAGTTGCTGATCAGGGCCCTCGCTGCATTCGTCCGCCCGAGTGGATAGTACTTGTTCAAGTACTCGGTGCGGAGCTGCTCCCAGGTGTAGACGAACTTCCCCAGATGCTTCAGCTAGGTGGATGCTCTGTCTGCTAGTGAGAAGGGGAAGGCAATCATCCGAATCGTATCCTGGTCCACATGGCGGTCGTGGACAGTACTGCAAATCATCAGGAACTCCTAGAGGTGGAGATGGGGCTCCTCGGTGGCAAGCCCGTGAAAACGGGGAAGCATCTGCAGGGTGTTCGGGGGGAACTTGAAGTCCCCCACGATAGCAGGTACCACCACCCAATGGTGCATCAGTGTAGATCCGGGGTTGTGCAACTCCCGCATCAGTCTCGATGGTCCTCCTGCCGCGGCGGCTGCCGCTATGGCAGCGGCGGCTGCTGCTGCTGCTGCTGCAGCTCGTGCCTCTGCATCTGGGCCGTCCTCAGGCTCGCTCTGATCTCTCTCTGCTCTGAGGCGCTCCAACTCTCTCCTCATCTCAATCATGAATGCTCCCTGATCGCGTAACTGCTGCTGAACTGTTTCTAATGAGGCGATCAAGGTGGAGTTGATCGCTCCCTGATCCATCACGATGTGCTCGGTCTGACGGGAACGATCCTCGGAACTGCCGGCCATGACATCTGCTGCAAAATCAAATGAGCCCAACTCAGGTGCTGTCAAATCTATCAATCTCTCCTCGGGCTCATGTCTCTCAGGTCTGAAAGAAAGGGGGTCGAGGGGGAACAGGGCGGAGTCGTACTCGGGCTCGGAGAGCTGGTCTCGGCTCTCGCAGGCCAACCTAGATGATTGGGTAGACGTGCTCGGAAGCGGTGCAGCCAGAGGCTGCCTAAGGGAGCGTCTACCCATCATCTTGATCTGGCGAGTAGGGCGGATGAGATCTGGAGAAACTTTGATCACAAAACAAACCCCCGGTTCACCAACGCGACGCGAGCTGAAGACCGTGAAAGTTCGGTCAAATTATCTTGTCAATTTTATTAGGTGAACACACAAAATATCAGAGCACTTACGTGACCTGTTAGGATACCCGATGCTATCCCAACCGACTGGCCCACACGGAAGAGTCGGTAATCAGTCGGGACTAGCACCGGAGGGCTCTACCTAGGGTGTGGGTGATGACCGAAATGTCACGAGAGATCAAGGGAGATAAATAACAGGTCGTTGCGACCTCAATCCCTCAAAAATCGATCAACAAGAAAAATCAATCACTCAAATAAGATAAAAACAAGCAAGCACACAATAGAGCGATCTAGCTATAGGATTAACCTGGTATAGCTCCCAGGGTCGAACACAAGGAGCACAGATTGGCCTTGCGGCCTACGATGTAGTCAGAAATCCAAGTGAGTCTTTTTTATGGTTTTTATTTGTTTTTTATATTTTTTTTAGAATTTTTTAAATGATGAGAAAATGAGAGAAGGTAAATACAAGGGAACTTCAACAATTTATACAACACTCCAAAAATAATGCAAAAATTCCAGAAAATTGGTTTTTAGGTTTTTTAAGTTTTTTACTGTTTTTGGTGAATTTTTGGAATTTTTCTAATGGGTAAATTATTTATTAAAAATCAAACAATGCAACACACAGAGGGTACTGTCCAGCAAGGCTTAGGACCCAAAAATAAAATAATTGTGGATCTCAAAAAGCCCTGAAGGTAATTTTCCTATAATCTAGGAAGAATAAGGAAAATTTAGGCACCCTAATTATTGTTTTTAGATTTTTAATTTATTTATTACAATTTTTATGAGTTTTTAGGGGTTTTTCAATTTTTAGGGTTTTTAAGTGATGAACAATAGCCAAAATTGGCTAGAAAATCAATCAACAAGCAAGAAACAATACCTAATTTTTTTAGAATTTTTGGTGGAGTTTTTATATTTTTTTGGTATTTTTAAAGTCAAACAGTAGCAAAAATAAGGGTTTTTGAATTTTTAAAAATAATAAATGAAATCAAAAATGTCCCCAAAAATCATAGAAATTCCTACACCATGGCAGGAGCCATGTGTCAAAATTTCATTGGATTTGGAGGTCGTTTGATATTTTATTCAAAAATAAAGGTGGGGCACTGTGCACAGGGACCTAAGTGCAAATACCCAAAGATCTGGGGGCCTAGGTGCAAAATACCCAGCAAGTCACGCGCGTGGCGCGTGGCTGGGGCACACAGGGACCATATTGCAAGAAAAACCAATTCCTAGGGCTATTTGATAACTCGTATCAAAAGCCCAGGGGCATGGATGTAAAAAGCCCAATAAATAACGCACATGTGCATAAACAATGCTCACAGGGGCATAAATGTAATTTCTCAAAAATATTCTTTCAATTCATAACACTCCAGATCTACAGGACAGGATGTGTAAAAAGCCCAAAATACACGTGACGACGCACGTGTTCACACACACACAGGGGCATACATGCAATTAAAATAAAGCACGAGGTTCCAAATGCAAATTATCCTACGTGAAAAAGTTTCTAAAAATAATTACAGGACTAAACAGGAAATAACAAACTAAGAGGGGGGCCTACGATATTTACCCCTTTATTAGCCGACGGTCAGATGTGCGCCACGTGGGTGATCGAACGGTCTGGATGGCGGCGCCTCTTCTCTCTTCTTCTCTTCGGCTCTGATCGACGGTCAAGGGAGAGGCACGTGGACGATCGAGCGGTGCTGGGCTACTGCACCTCTCTCCTCGGCTGCAACGGTCCGGATGAGATCCTCAGATGGATCGACGGCTGCTGCTCCTCTACAGATCGACGGCTGGGATTAGAACTGGAGCGAGGGCTTCATCGGACGGCTCTGGAAGGTGGAGGAAGAACTGATGGCCGGCGAACTTCGCCGGCCTCCTGCGTGCACTCCGATCCTCCTCAGCTGCTGCAAATGATCGGAGAACGTTCCTGTTGACTTCCCGCAGCTGCTGGTGGTGGCCGATGCCCCGGCCGAGCCCTAGAAGGCTCCGGCGAGGTCGGCGGAGAAGAAGCTCCTGGCTTGAAGTTGGGAGGCCTCAGACGCCTCCCTTTGGACCTGCAAAGTAGACAAGAAGCTTCGCGGGTCGAGGGCAAAATGCCTCGACCCAAGAAAGCGGGGTGAAGGTGGACGGTGCGGTGGGGCGGAAGAGCTCCGGCGAGGTGGAGACGGTGGAGCTCGACTTCCAGATCCTGTGCGATCTGGGTTGAGTGAAAGTGCGTAGAAGGTGCGTGAGGGTACGGCGAAGGTGATGGTAGGGTCGGAAGGTCGAGATGATACGCGAGGTGGCCGGAATCGGAGAGATGCGTCGGAGATATGATTTGGGCGAAATCCTAAATTAGAAGAAATTAGAAGGAACTAAGGTTACCTGATGGATGCTGGAGACTGTGCTGGAGCTGATCTTGCTCCTGGTCGTAGCCTCGAAGGGCGTCAAGGCCTGAGGCTCGATGCTCGACGCCGGCGGCGGAGCAAGGACGGCGAGAATCGCCGGATCAAAGGATACGCCTCCTCACCTCACTGCAACACGGGCAAAAGCTTGCTGTCACTCTCGCAATGCCGATGGAGGTCACTGGGAAGAAGGAGAGGGTCCAAAGATGGGGCGCGGAGGCGGCGGAGGTAAGAATATATAGAGTGACAGGGGCGTTTAGGGTTGGGGGCTGACGGCTAAGGAAGGCGTCGATTTGATGGCGAAGTATCCGGCGAGGGAGAGGGATGAACGGCGAAGAATCCGGGCTCGAGATATGCGTGGAAGACAGCCTGGAGGCGCGTGAGAAAATCGGGGAAGATGGGGTGGCGCGCGCATTCCAGAATAGGAAGGAGTCCGCGGGGGAGTTGACTGGGGTCAACAGTCCCCCGTGGACCAATCAGGAGCGGCCACGTGTGCTGGTTTTTTTGTTTATTTATTTTAGGGTAGAAATAGGCCGAATTAAGGAAAACTCAAAACATAAAATATTTTTCTTTTATTTTTTTCTATTTTTTGGTGATTTTTAATTAATTTTTGGAAATAAAAATAGGGTAGCTCTATATACAGGTATATGTACACTATATGGATTTTTATTTTTGATTTTTTATTTGTTATTTTTATGTATTTTTATGCTCGTTTTGTATTTTATTTATTTACAAGATAAAATATGGAATAAAAGAATATTTTTATTTTATTTTTATCACTTATATACAAGGGTGAAATAAATAGTTCTATACATTTATATACATGGTATTTATACAATGTATTTTTGTATTTTCAATTTTTGTAATTTTTATTTGATTTTTGTTTTGTTTCTTGTTATTTTATATATTTACAAAATATGCCATAGAATATTTACAAAAAGTTTAGAAAATAATTGAATTTATTTATAGGGTGAAATAAATACAATGGTGTGGTTTATGCACATGGTGAAAGGGTATTTTTGACTTTTTGAATTTTTTAGATTTTTATTTTTTTTTGATATTTTCTAAATATACACAAAATATGGACAAACATCTTTTTGGGTGAGGAAAATATAAAGTTTTATTTATTTACAAATATATACATATGAGCTCCTATCTCCCTCTACTTGGCTTTTATGCGGTCAGGCCCATGCTGAGCCCTCCCTTGGGTTAGGTTGCTCAATATTTATTCTAAATATTTCCCTCTTTTTCTTTTTGCTCTTTATTCTTTTATTTTGTGCACAAAAACATGCTAATTATAGGTTTTTACACAATGCATGCTTTTGGTATTTATTTGTATTTACACATATCTACATGTATTTGCAAAGGTTTTTGTAGCTAAAATAGAAGAATAAAGAGTGATGAATGGGTATTCATCACCCCCCTATGCTTAACTTTGCTAGTCCCTTAGCAAACACTTATTTGAAAAAGAAGTGAAAAAGAAAGAAAAAGAAAAAGAAAAAGAGGATGTACATGGATCAAGGTTGACTTATTAAATTTTCCTTCATTAAATTGAAATATGGAGCTCGATCAGATCTTTGGATTATTAATGTGTCGGAACCTGATTTGGACTTAAGCCTAAAACTCAACAGCCTCCAAGTTCCACCAATCTATGGGCAAGACTCCTCAATAAACCAGATCAGAACAAGTCTACATACACAAACTCTAATGACCATGAATCTTTCCTTGCGGTGTAGGTGATATGTGGCTCCCCACCTCAGAAGTAACAAAGAACCAACCTCCCTCAACCTGGTAACTCTAATGCCTCGGTCTAGCAACTCTTTCCTCGAGAAGCGGGGTATTCCCTTCTAAGTTCAAGTGCAACCGGCTCAAGGAGAGGGGGTAGAAGTATAGAGTTTTGGAAGCTTAGCCAGTGTAGCTAAGTCTCCCGCTGCAAGCTTCATGAGATGTAACATGGATACCATAAGCTTTTGCTTCATACTCCGGTGGGGTTATTAAATTTTCAATCCGACCCACCACTTTTTTGGAGTTCTTTTTGCATTTTTGCATTTTTTTTTTCAACAACTTCTGTACAACATATCTACATGGTGCAGCATATAAGAAATTTCTCCTTGAGCCAGTAGACTATCCCTCTTTTGAAGCTTTATTGCAACCCACAGCTTCTGTCTTTAGCTTTCAACACCACTAGACCAAGTTGAGGTGCACTTCCTTCACTATAAGAAGAAGAGAGGTTCCGCCTAGAAGTACTACCCTCATATGCTACCCCAAGCCAAAGGAAACTGCCTCCTCACCACCTCATCCATGGAGAGCCATGTGTAAAGTGCAGGTGCAAGTGAAGCCATTGTCTCTGAGAGTCATGCGTGTGTTGTTAAGTGCTCTACTTAGGCTCATCAAGATGACATATGCTCATAGCCTAGTGGACTCAAAGAATTAAGCCCTTATGGACCTGAAAAGCCTTAACCCTAAGTCCTACAAGGTTCCTCTTGAAGTTAAGTGTATTAAGATCTTTTCAAGCTCCATTTCTCAATTTAATTCCAGGCTTAGTTTAAATGTCAACTCTCATCCAGGAAAAACTATATACATATATGTACACAAGATGCTATTTACAAATATTTTACAATCATGCACAGTTTTTGGAAAATGTTTTGAAATTATGAATGAATGATGCATGAAGTGCAAGTTTTGCAAAAAGATATTTACAAACATTTACACAAGATTTTTGCAAACTTTTGATTTTCAAAACATTTTGGAAAAATTTTGTACTATATACATAATTTTGATACAAAATATTTACACAAACTTCACACAAAAGATTTTTGAAATCATTTTTACAAAAATACTTTGTACAGTAGCTATGTATGTGCAAGAATAAAAGAGGTTTATGTACATGAAAAATTTTTAAAAAAATTTGTGATTTTTAGCCATTTTATTTATTAACACATTCACACAAAGTACGAGTTATGGCTAAAGTATATATGAAATATATACACACCCCCCCTATACTTAGCTCGAACGATGTCCTCAGAGTGATCAAGAGCGATGAAGAAGACATAACTCGTGCTTAGCAAAAGGGAAGTGAAAAGGAATGGCTAAGTACAGGAATGAATAAATGAATAGAATGAGAGGAACTCGGTGGTCTCCCCCTATACTTAGGATTAACTAATCCTAAGTATAGAAATCTGTACATGAAGGGAACGCCGAGTGAAGAATATACAGAATCTGCCCCCCCTATACTTAGGGTAAAATATCCCTAAGTATAGGCAGCAAAAACAAGAGCAGAAAGAATGAAAAGAATACTCACAGGTCCGACATCCCCCCTATACTTAGGGTAAAGTACACCCTAAGTATAGCACAATCATAAGATGAGAGATGGGATGTGGGACTAAAGAATAGAATGATATAGACAACTGGATCTATACAGGCGGAGGAACAGTGAAAATCAGGCGTGAGATGTAAAAGATGTGAGTCAAAAGACCACATCTCACGCAAAATGAATAGCGGCGATAATAACGTCCCGCGGCTCATGATCTAGAAATGGTTTGAGTCGCTGGCCGTTCACTCGGAAGGTACTCTCAGAAGATAACTCAGATATATCAATGCTACCGTTATCGTGTACCTTTCTGACCAAATAGGGTCCTTTCCATTTGCTCTGTAGCTTCCCTGGAAATAGTCGTAGCCTTGCATCAAACAGCCATACTTTCTGTCCAATCTCAAAATGCTTGTGGCTGATATGAGAATCATGCCACTCTTTGACTTTCTCCTTATAATGTAGGCTGTTTGAGAAAGCTGCATCTCTAAGCTCTTCCAAGGCGGCTAACTCTGCCCTCCTCTGGTCTCCTATACCATCTGGATCCATAAGAATATCTGTGACTGCCCAAAGTGACTTGTGCCTCAGCTCAACAGGTAGATGGCATGGCTTGCCATAAACGAGGCGAAAGGGAGATGTACCCAATGGAGTCTTGAAAGACGTCCTATATGCCCACAAGACCGAGTCCAAAAGCTGTGACCAATTCTTTCGGTCAGGGCGGACGACTTTCTGTAAAATATTCTTGATCTCCCTATTCGACACCTCAGCTAGACCATTCGTCTGTGGATGGTATGGTGTGGCAACACGATGGTCTATACTGAACTCTCTAGCAAGTGCCTTCACCTGGTCGTTGATGAAGTGAGACCCCCCATCAGAAATAAGAACTCGTGGAACCCCAAACCGCATGATGATGTGCTTCTTCAAAAATCTGCAAACTGTCTTCGCATCTGCGGCTCGGGCGGGGATAGCCTCAACCCAACGACTAACGTAATCTACGGCCAACAGAATGTACTCGAATCCCTGACTCTTAGGGAATGGACCCATGAAATCGATGCCCCATGCGTCAAAAACCTCACAGAAGTGAATGGGCTGCATCGGCATCATATCACGTTGTCCACAAGTGCCCATCCTCTGACAGTCAGTACACCTCCTCACGAACTCATCAGAGTCCTTGAAGAGTGTAGGCCACCACAAGCCGGATTGGAGCACTTTCTGTGCCGTTCTCCTCCCAGAATGATGTCCTCCTGCCTCAAGCTTGTGGCAGTAAGTGAGGACACTATGATGCTCCTCCTGAGGAATACACCGACGCCAGATGCTATCCCCTCCTTCGTGGTAAAGGATGGGATCCTCCCAGTGGTAGGACTTGGCCTTCGCAAGGAAGGTCTCAATTTTCTGCTTGGGCCAATCTTGTGGGACTTTCCCAGCAACGAGAAAGTTCACAATATCGGCATACCACGGGAGTGAGGCGATAGCAAGGATCGCCTCATCTGGAAAGGTATCACAAATGGGATCAATCTGCTCAGAATCCTCAGGCTGCTCTAATCGGGACAAATGGTCCGCCACCACATTCTTGACTCCAGGTTTATCCTTGATCTCAATGTCGAACTCCTGGAGTAGAAGGATCCATCTAGTAAGTCTGGCCTTGGCATCCTTCTTTGACATGAGGTACCTGATGGCGGTGTGATCTGTGTACAAGGTCACTCGGGATCCAATGATATATGATCTGAATTTATCTAGGGCAAACACTACTGCTAGCATCTCCTTCTCTGTGACCGTATAATTCCGCTGGGCGGAATCCAATGTGCGGCTAGCATAGTGTATCGCAAATGGTACTCCATCCCTCCTCTGTCCTAGCACTGCCCCTACGGCAAAATCGGAGGCGTCCGTCATGATCTCGAATGGGAGAGACCAATCTGGTGGCTGAAGGACAGGAGCCTCAATTACACACTGCTGGAGAGTCTCAAAGGATGAAAGACACTTGTCATCGACAAGGAACTCGGTGTCTTTCGTCAAGAGGTCAGTCAACGGTCGGGCAATCTTACTGAAATCATGAATGAATCTCCTATAAAAACCAACGTGCCCCAGAAATGACCGTAACTGCTTCAGATTGGACGGCGGTGTGAGTTTCCTAATGACATCGACCTTGGCCGGATCAACCTCCATGCCTCTGTTGGAGATGATGTGGCCAAGCACCGTCCCTTGAGTCACCATGAAGTGACTCTTCTCCCAAGACAGCACCAAGCGGGTAGCAATACATCGCTGGAGCACTCGGTCTAGGCAGTCAAGACAGGAATCGAATCCGTCGCCATAAACCGAGAAGTCGTCCATGAAGACCTCCAAACACTCCCCTACCATGTCCGAAAATATCGACAGCATGCATCTCTGAAAAGTCGCAGGGGCGTTACATAGCCCGAATGGCATGCGTCGAAAGGCGTAAGTACCGAAGGGACAAGTAAAGGTGGTCTTCTCCTGATCCTCAGGAGCGATGGCCACTTGGTTGTAGCCCGAGTACCCATCGAGGAAGCAATAATGGCTCTTCCCTGCCAGTCTCTCTATGATCTGGTCAATAAAAGGCAGGGGGAATTGGTCCTTCTTGGTGGCCTGGTTGAGTCTCCTGTAGTCAACACAGACCCTCCAAGAGGTGGGTACTCGTGTAGCAATCTCCTCTCCCGACTCACTGATCACAGTCGTGATGCCCGTCTTCTTGGGCACCACATGCAAGGGGCTAACCCACTTGGAGTCGGAAATGGGATAAATAAAATCTGCACTCCACCATTTTGATATTTCCTTCATGACAACCTCTCTTAGGTTGGGGTTCAGTCGCCGCTGGAACTCACGCGACGGCTTTGCCCCTTCCTCGAGATAGATATGGTGGGAGCACAGCGAGGGACTAATCCCATGGAGATCTGCTACGCTCCATCCAATTGCCTTGCGGTTCTTTTCAAGGACCTCCATCAGACGGGATTCTTGTTCTCCAGTCAGATCGGCAGAGATGATGACTGGGTACATCTCAGACTCTCCCGCAAGGAATCGATACTTCAACGAAGTAGGGAGCGGCTTAAGCTCTGGACAGCTGGGTGCTGGCAAATCTGGCTTCTGAAGAAGATGTGTGTATGCGGACAATTCTGCCAAATTTGCCTAGGAAAATGATAACGAACTCTCACAAACTGGATCTGGAGAAGGCGGGTCCTCTGCATTGTCTCTGATCTGTTCTGCCTCTACCTCCTCCTCATCTATAGGCTCAGGTGGATCCAGATCTGGCATCTGATCATCACAATCTGCCCAATCAGATTCTGAATCCGAGGGATCTATATCAGACTCGGTGGCATCAGTACCACCGGAGAACAAGGTGGCATCAGTACCACCATCACTGGAAATCGTGTCGCGATCAAGGTCCGACTCTGCTGACTCAATAGTATCCTGAACCAGGGTTGTGCTCTCCAGACAATCCTCTGCTATCATCTCTGCATCAGCTGTATCTGAATATGAGAGGATGGTCTGTGCTGCAGGATCTGCCCACGCTGCCTCATCATCTGTGATCACAAAATCACAGTCCTGGTGGATGTCTGGCTCTGCGTCTGTCAGCTGCTCTGAATCTGTACTGCCATGTGAGCGGGATCTAGCTCTGCCTCTGTGGTCCTTAACCGTCTCTATTTGTATACTCTCGCCCTGGACGCGAAAGTACACCTTCCCGCTGTCATGGTCAGTCACTGCCTTGGCTGTGGCCAAGAACGGGCGACCGAGGATGATGGGGGAATCGGTCAACGAGTCAGGGGTCTCCATGTCCAGTACGACAAAATCCACGGGGAATTGCAAACCCTGAATCGTGACGACAACGTCTCGCAACAACCCCTTTGGCCTCTTGACAGACCGATCAGCAAACTGAAGGTATGTCCTGCTCTGTCTAAGAGTGCCCAACTCTAAGTGGTCGAGAAGGGCTGCCAGAAGAAGGTTGATAGACGATCCGCTATCTAAGAGAGTACGGTCGAACCTCTGCTCACTAATCTGACATCTGACATACGGGGCCCCTAAATCTGGCCTCTTAGTCGGCAGATGGTTCTGGATCGCGTAACACGTGGCTTTGGTCAGCACATGGATTTCTGCGGTCTTGCTCCTCTTCTTCCTCCTGACTGTGGTCCTATCCCTTAGGGATCGCTGAAGAAGAGGAATGTGCTGCAAAGCCTCATTGAGGGTCAGCTGAATGTGAAATCGGTCTATCATGCCCTGGCTGAACTCCTCCTGCTCTCTCTTTTTTGGGTCTTTTTCTTTTTTCTTCCCCTTCCCCAACTCAAGGGCTCTAGGAAAGGGGATCACAGGGTCCTTCTCAGATGAAGGACTAGGAATAGGTCTAGACGGTTCGATGACTGGATCCTCACAAACATCATTCACCACAGTGGGATCAGAATAAACTAAACCTTTTCCTTTATTCAAATCAGAGTTCTGAGATACATTCATGCGAGGAAAGACAACATTTCTATCAGAATAAATGTTGGTGGCCTCAGTACCACCTCTAGCTGGCTCCATAACCAGACGTCTTGCGGCCTCAGTACCGCAGGCTGGCTCGGCTCTGCTGGTGGCGTCAGTACCACCTCCTCGATGTGGTAAAATGGCGGCCTCAGTACCGCCTGTGGAATCAGCATCTCGGGTGGCATTAGTACCACCGTCATCATCATGTGCGGCGTCAGTACCGCTCTCCTCTTCCTCATCTGGCGCTCTAGATGAGGCGCCTCCTGCTGGTCTTCTACCGCTCCTAAGTGTGACAAAATCAGCATCAAATAGATCCGACGAGATAACATCAAATGAGTCACTAGAAGTGGTAGGCTCAGTGTGAACTACCTGCTCAGATTTCCTCTTCAAGTTATTCGGATTAGGCTCGATCTGTGCAGGGATAGCGGCCTTCCCTCTCATCAGGTCCCGCATCTCCTGGCGGAACTCGTCCATCTCCCGTCTAAATGTAGCCTGCTGCTCTGTGAAGAGGCGGGCTAGATCATCCATGGCGGGGCTCTCATGGGAACCCGACGAGTTGCCTCTCTGGTAATGAGGCTGCTGGACCTGGTGCTGCTGCGGCTGAGAGGGGTAAGAGGAATGATGCTGCTGCTGGTGAGCCTGCTGCTCACGTCTCCAATTCTGTCCCTGCTGCTGGTAGGGACGAGGTACGAAGGATGATGGCTGGTGTGGCTGGTATGCTGGGGGCTGCTGGTGATCTCTCTGCTGGGAGTACTGCCCTCCCTGACCGGCTGGCTGCTGTTGGGATTGGTTACCCCCATTCCCCCACCTGAATCCGGGATGATCTCGTCGGATTCCAGGTTGAGGGCGGTCATACCAAATCCCGTTGACATCCATCAACGGTTCCGCATCGTAAGGGGCTGGTGGGAGTACATCCAGAGGCTGATCCGGCTGATATACCACCATCTGTAAGTCTGGAGATGGTGGTGACTGGTAAGAGGGCTGCTGCTGCTGGTACGGCTCCGCCTGTACAAGGTGAACTTGTCTAGGCTGCTGCAAGGAGCTGGAGCGCTGGGACGAGCTGCGGCTGCCGCCGGAATCGCCTCGCGACAGAAGACGGGGCTGAGGAGCCGTCTGTGCCTCCTGAAGACACAAGAGCTGGGTCTTCATGTCACTCAGAGTTTGTGCCATTTCCTCCATCTGAGTTATGCCCTGGCACTGCTTCTTCTCTATTATTTCCATGCGGTCCAACTTCTCGCTGATAATTGATGACCGAGAGATTCACGAGAGATCAAGGGAGATAAATAACAGGTCGTTGCGACCTCAATCCCTCAAAAATCGATCAACAAGAAAAATCAATCACTCAAATAAGATAAAAACAAGCAAGCACCCAATAGAGCGATCTAGCTATAGGATTAACCTGGTATAGCTCCCAGGGTCGAACACAAGGAGCACAGATTGGCCTTGCGGCCTACGATGTAGTCAGAAATCCAAGTGAGTCTTTTTTATGGTTTTTATTTGTTTTTTTATATTTTTTAGAATTTTTTAAATGATGAGAAAATGAGAGAAGGTAAATACAAGGGAACTTCAACAATTTATACAACACTCCAAAAATAATGCAAAAATTCCAGAAAATTGGTTTTTAGATTTTTTAAGTTTTTTACTGTTTTTGGTGAATTTTTGGAATTTTTCTAATGGGTAAATTATTTATTAAAAATCAAACAAAGCAGAAACACCAAGGTACTGTCCAGCAAGGTTAGAAACTCAAAAATAAAATATTTAAGAGTTTTAATCAACCTTGGAGGTAATTTTCCTGTAATCTATGAAGAATAAGGAAAATTTAGGCACCCTAATTATTGTTTTTGGATTTTTAATTTATTTACTACAATTTTTATGAGTTTTTAGGGGTTTTTCAATTTTTAGGGTTTTTAAGTGATGAAAAGTAGCCAAAATTGGCTAGAAAATCAAACAACAAGCAAACTACAGTATCTAATTTTTTTGGAATTTTTGGGGATGTTTTTATATTTTTTTGGTATTTTTAAAGTCAAACAGTAGCAAAAATAGGGGTTTTTGAATTTTTAAAAATAATAAATGAAATCAAAAATGTCCCCAAAAATCATAGAAATTCCTACATCATGGCAGGAGCCATGTGTCAAAATTTCATTGGATTTGGAGGTCGTTTGATATTTTATTCAAAAATAAAGGTGGGGCACTGTGCACAGGGACCTAAGTGCAAATACCCAAAGATCTGGGGGCCTTGGTGCAAAATACCCAGCAAGTCACGCGCTTCGCGCGTGGCTGGGGCACACAGGGACCAAATTGCAATAAAAACCAAGTCCTAGGGCTATTTGATAACTCGTATCAAAAGCCCAGGGGTATGGTTGCAAAATTCCCAATAAATAACGCACATGCGCATAAACAATGCTCACAGGGGTATATATGCAATTATTCAAAAATATTCATGCAATTCATAACAACCAGAACTTCAGGACTTCTTATGCAAATATCCCAACAAAACACGTGACGAAGCACGTGGGTCTCTACTGGCAGGGGTATAAATGCAAATAAAATTAAGTACGAGGTCCTTGATGCAAATATCCCAGAAAATAAACAACTTGAATTAAAAGTTACAGGACTAAAAAGAAATGGAACAAACAGAGGGGGGCCTACGATATTTACCCCTTTATTAATAGCGGCGGCCTGATGATGACGCGTGGCAGATCTGACGGTGGAGAACAAACGCGCCTTTAACTCTGGAAGCGCTGGCCTGATCCGACGGCTGGTGTGCGTCCACGTGGGTGATCAGACGGTGGAGATGCAGCGTGGTTCTTCGAAGGAAACCAAGCTCAGATCGGATGGTCGAGGTGCAGCCACGTGTATGATCGGACGGCTGAGAGACGTCGTGGCTTAACCTCGCTGCTCAACGGCCCAGATGAGATCCTCAGATGAATCGACGGTCGCTGCTCCTCGAAGAATGGACGGACATGATCAGAACTGGAGCGAGGGCTTCATCGGACGGCTCTGGAAGGTAGAGGAAGAACTGATGGCCGGCGAACTTCGCCGGCCTCCTGCGTGCACTTCGATCCTCCTCAGCTGCGCCTGAAGGTCGGAGAAGATCCGGCGTGAGGTTGCGCAGCTGCTGCGGGTCTCCGATGCCTCGGCCGAGCCCTGGAAGGCTCCGGCGAGGTCGGCGGAGAAGAAGCTCCTGGCTTGAAGTTGGAAGGCCTCAGACGCCTCCCTTTGGACCTGCAAAGTAATCAAGAAGCTTCGCAGGTCGAGGGCAAATTGCCTCGACCCAAGAAAACGGGGTGAAGGTGAACGGTGCGGTGGGGCGAAAGAGCTCCGGCGAGGTGGAGGACGGTGGAGCTCGACTCCCAGATCCTGTGCGATCTGGGTTGAGTGAAAGTGCGTAGAAGGTGCGTGAGGATACGGCGGAGGTGATGAGATGGTCGGATGGTCGAGATGATACGCGAGATGGTCGGAATCGGAGATGTACGTCGGAGCTATGATTTGGGCGAAATCGAAAATTACGCTAAATGGGGGATCTAATCGGCTACCTGGTGGATGCAGTAGACTGTGGTGGAGCTGCTCTTGCTCCTGGTCGTAGCCTCGAAGGGCGTCAAGGCCTGAGGCTCGATGCTCAACGCCGGCGGCGGAGCAAGGACGGCGAAGTACGCCGGATCAAAGGAATCGCCTCCTCGCCTCACTGCAACAAAGGCAACGGCTTGCTGTCACTCTTGCGATGCCAATGGAGGTCACGGGGAAGAAGGAGAGGGTCCAAAGATGGGGCGCGGAGGCGGCGGAGGGAAAAATATATAAGGTGACAGGGGCGATTAGGGTTGAGTGGCGACAGCTACAGAAGGCGTGGATTTGATGGCGGAAGATCCGGCGAGGGAGAGGGATGAACGGCGAAGAATCCGGGCTCGAGATATGCGTGGAAGACAGCCTGGAGAAGCGTGGGAAATTCGGAGAAGGCGGGGCGGCGCACGTATTCCAGAAAAGGAAGGAGGTCGCGGGGGAGTTGACCGGGGTCAACAATCCCCCGTGGACCAATCAGGAGCGGCCACGTGTGCCAGAATTTTGTTTATTTATTTTAAGGCAGAAATAGGTCGAATTAAATAAAACTCAAAACATGAAATATTTTTCTTTTATTTTTTTCTATTTTTTGGTGATTTTTAATTAATTTTTGGAAATAAAAATAGGGTAGCTCTATATACATAGGTATATGTACACTATATGGATTTTTATTTTTGATTTTTTATTTGTTATTTTTATGTATTTTTATGCTCATTTTGTATTTTATTTATTTACAAGATAAAATATGGAATAAAAGAATATTTTTATTTTATTTTTATCACTTTTATACAAGGGTGAAATAAATGGTTGAATACATTTATACACATGGTATTTATACAATGTATTTTTGTATTTTCAATTTTGTAATTTTTATTTGATTTTTGTTTTGTTTCTTGTTATTTTATATATTTACAATATGTAACATAGAATATTTACAAAAAGTTTAGAAAATAATTGAATTTATTTACAAGGTTAAATAAATACAATGGTGTGGTTAATGCAAATGGTGAAAGGGTATTTTTGACTTTTTGAATTTTTTAGATTTTTATTTTATTTTTGATATTCTCTAAATATACACAAAATGGACAAACATATTTTTGGGTGAGGAAAATATAAAATTTTATTTATTTACAGAAGTATATACACATGAGCTCCTATCTCCCTCTACTTTGGCTTTTATGCGGTTAGGCCCATGCTGAGCCCTCCCTTGGGTCAGGTTGCTCAATATTTATTCTAAATATTTCCCTCTTTTTCTTTTTGCTCTTTATTCTTTTATTTTGTGCACAAAAATATGCTAATTATAGGTTTTTACACAATGCATGCTTTTGGTATTTATTGGTATTTACACATATCTACATGTATTTGCAAAGGTTTTTGTAGCTAAAATAGAAGAATAAAGAGTGATGAATGGGTATTCATCACCCCCCTATGCTTAACTTTGCTAGTCCCTTAGCAAACACTTATTTGAAAAAGAAGTGAAAAAGAAAGAAAAAGAAAAAGAGGATGTACATGGATCAAGGTTGACTTATTAAATTTTCCTTCATTAAATTGAAATATGGAGCTCGATCAGATCTTTGGATTATTAATGTGTCGGAACCTTATTTGGACTTAAGCCTAAAACTCAACAGCCTCCAAGTTCCACCAATCTATGGGCAAGACTCCTCAATAAACCAGATCAGAACAAGTCTACATACACAAACTCTAATGACCATGAATCTTTTCCTTGCGGTGTAAGTGATATGTGGCTCCCCACCTCAGAAGTGACAAAGAAACAACCTCCCTCAACCTGGTAACTCTAATGCCTCAGTCTAGCAACTCTTTCCTCGAGAAGCGGGGTATTCCCTTCTAAGTTCAAGTGCAACCGGCTCAAGAAGAGGGGGTAGAAGTATAGAGTTTTGGAAGCTTAGCCAGTGTAGCTAAGTCTCCCGCTGCAAGCTTCATGAGATGTAACATGGATACCATAAGCTTTTGCTTCATACTCCGGTGGGGTTATTAAATTTTCAATCCGACCCACCACTTTTTTGGAGTTCTTTTTGCATTTTTGCATTTTTTTTTTCAAGAACTTCTGTACAACATATCTACATGGTGCAGCATATAAGAAATTTCTCCTTGAGCCAGTAGACTATCCCTCTTTTGAAGCTTTATTGCAACCCACAGCTTCTGTCTTTAGCTTTCAACACCACTAGACCAAGTTGAGGTGCACTTCCTTCACTATAAGAAGAAGAGAGGTTCCGCCTAGAAGTACTACCCTCATATGCTACCCCAAGCCAAAGGAAACTGCCTCCTCACCACCTCATCCATGGAGAGCCATGTGTAAAGTGCAGGTGCAAGTTAAGCCATTGTCTCTGAGAGTCATGTGTGTGTTGTTAAGTGCTCTACTTAGGCTCATCAAGATGACATATGCTCATAGCCTAGTGGACTCAAAGAATTAAGCCCTTATGGACCTGAAAAGCCTTAACCCTAAGTCCTACAAGGTTCCTCTTGAAGTTAAGTGTATTAAGATCTTTTCAAGCTCCATTTCTCAATTTAATTCCAGGCTTAGTTTAAATGTCAACTCTCATCCAGGAAAAACTATATACATATATGTACACAAGATGCTATTTACAAATATTTTACAATCATGCACAGTTTTTGGAAAATGTTTTGAAATTATGAATGAATGATGCATGAAGTGCAAGTTTTGCAAAAAGATATTTACAAACATTTACACAAGATTTTTGCAAACTTTTGATTTTCAAAACATTTTGGAAAAATTTTGTACTATATACATAATTTTGATACAAAATATTTACACAAGCTTCACACAAAAGATTTTTGAAATCATTTTTACAAAAATACTTTGTACACTAGCTATGTATGTGCAAGAATAAAAGAGGTTTATGTACATGAAAAATTTTTAAAAATTTGTGATTTTTAGCCATTTTATTTATTAACACACTCACACAAAGTACGAGTTATGGCTAACGTATATATGAAATATATACACACCCCCCCTATACTTAGCTCGAACGATGTCCTCAGAGTGATCAATAGCGATGAAGAAGACATAACTCGTGCTTAGTAAAAGGGAAGTGAAAAGGAATGGCTAAGTACAGGAACGAATCAACGAATAGAATGAGAGGAACTCGGTGGTCTCCCCCTATACTTAGGATTCACTAATCCTAAGTATAGAAATCTGTACATGAAGGGAAAGTCGAGTGAAGAAGATACAGAATCTGCCCCCCCTATACTTAGGGTAAAATATCCCTAAGTATAGGCAGCAAAAACAAGAGCAGAAAGAATGAAAAGAATACTCACAGGTCCGACATCCCCCTGATGAATACCCATTCATCACTCTTTATTCTTCTATTTTAGCTACAAAAACCCTTTGCAAATACATGTAGATATGTGTAAATACAAATAATTACCAAAAGCATGCATTGTGTAAAAACCTATAATTAGCATGTTTTTGTGCACAAAATAAAAGAATAAAGAGCAAAAAGAAAAAGAGGGAAATATTTAGAATAAATATTGAGCAACCTAACCCAAGGGAGGGCTCAGCATGGGCCTGACCGCATAAAAGCCAAAGTAGAGGGAGATAGGAGCTCATGTGTATATATTTGTAAATAAATATTTTCCTCACCCAAAAATATGTTGTAAATATTTGTATATATGTTGTAAAAGCTATTAAAAACAAAATAAAAAGATAAAAACCAAAAAGTCAAAAATACCCTTCCTTCACCATGTGTGTAAACCACACCCTTGTATTTATTTAACCCTATAAATAAATTCAATTATTTTCTAAACTTTTTGTAAATATTCTATGGTATATTTTGTAAATAAAATAAATAAAAAGAAACAAAACAAAAATCAAATAAAAATCACAAAATTAAAAATACCAAAATACATTGTATATATACCATGTGTATAAATGCATATACTTATTTATTTAACCCTTGTATATAAGTGATAAAAATAAAATAAAAATATTCTTTTATTCCATATTTCATGTTGTAAATAAATAAAATACAAAAAGAGCATAAAAACACATAAAAATAACAAATAAAAAATCAAAAATAAAAATCCATGTAGTGTACATATACCTATATATAGAGCTAACCTATTTTTATTTCCAAAAAAATTAAATAAAAATCACCAAAAAATAGAAAAAAATAAAAGAAAAATATTTCATGTTTTAAGTTTTCTTTAATTCGACCTATTTCTACCCTAAAAAAATAAAACAAAAATCCGCTACACGTGGCCGCTCCTGATTGGGCCACGGGGGAATGTTGACCCCGGTCAACTCCCCCGCGCCTCTTTCCTTTTCTGGCCGTCGCGCACCGAGCCTTCTTCCCTGATTTATCCACGCGCGTCCAGCCTGTCTTCCACTCAACCCCCGCGCCCAGATTCTTCGCCGCACATCCCTCTCCCTCGCCGGACCCTTCGCCATCGAATCCACGCTTTCCTTTGCTGTCCTCACGCAACCCTAATCGCCCGGTCACATTATAAAACCATCACCTCCGCCGCCTCCGCGCCGCATCTTTGGACCCTCTCCTTCTTCCCCGTGACCTCCATTGGCTCCGCAAGAGTGACAGCGTGCGTCAGCCCTTGTTGCAGTGAGGCGAGGAGGTGATTCCTCTGATCCGGCGTAACCTCGCCGTTCTTGCTCCGCCGTCGGCGTCGAGCACCGAGCTTCAGGCCTTGACGTCCTTCGAAGCTACGACCCGGAGATAGCCCATCTCCAGCCCAGTCTACTTCAGCCATCAGGTACCCTTAATTCCTTCTAGTTTAGCGTAATTTAGGATTTCCCCCAATTCCGACCTCCGACGCACATCTTCGATTCCGGCCACCTCACGTATCATCTCGACATTCCGATCATCCCATCACCTTCGCAAGCCCCTCACGCACCTTCTTCACCCCTCCACACAATCCAGATCGCACAGGATCTGGGAGTCGAGCTCCACCGCCGTCGCTTCGCCGGAGCTCCTCCGCCACGCCGCACCGTTCATCTTCACGCCGCCTAACCGGGTCGAGGCACTTTGCCCTCGACCCGCGAGTCTTCTGGTTTCCTTTGCAGGTTCAAACGAGGGCGTCTGAGGCCCTTCGCCATTCAGCCAGGAGACCCAGCTCCGCCGGCCTTGCTCGAACTCCTCGGAGCTTGGTTTGACCGTCGGAGACCATCAGCAGACGCGGGAGCCTCCCACGATTCTTCGCCGACCTTCAGGAGGCTCATCGGAGGTCCCTAGCGCACGTACGAGCCCGGCGAGTCTCGCCGGGGACCTGTTCTTCGAGGACCCTCCATCGCCGTTCGATCGTCTTCACCGCTCCAGTTCAGATCCGCACCGTCCATCCTTGGAGCTGCTTCCACCGTTGATCCATCTGAGGAGCGCATCGGAGCCATCCGTAGCAGAGGAGAGAGATCCGAGCCCAGCACCGTCGGATCAGCCACGTGGATCTCTCTCGACCATCCGATCTGAGCCTGGTTCCCTTCACAGAACCACGTCGCATCTCCACCGTTCGATCATACACGTGGACGCACACCAGCCGTCAGATCAGGCCAGCGTTTCAAGAGTAAAGGCGCGTTTGCATCTCCACCGTCCGATCATCCACGCGTCACCATCGGGCCGTCGCTATTTAATAAAGGGGTAAATTTCATAGGCCCCCCTCTGTTTGTCGTATTTCTTTTTAGTCCTGTAATTTTGAATTCTAGTTGTTTATTTTCTGGGTTATTTGCATCAAGGACCTCGCACTTAATTTTAATTGCACTTATACCCCTGCCAGTAGAGACCCACGTGCTTGGGCACGTGTTTTGTTGGGTTATTTGCATGAGACCCCTTGTAGTTCTGGTTGTTGTTTATTGAATAAAATGTTTTGTTTATTTGCACTTATACCCCTGTGAACACTTTATATGCGCATGTGCGTTTTTATTTTGGGTTATTTGCATATAGGTCCCTGGACTTTTGGTACTTGTTACCAATAAGTCCTTGGAACTTATTTTTATTACATTTAGGTCCCTGTGTGCCCCAGACACGTGCTTGGCACGTGACTTCTTGGGTAAATTGCACCAGGACCCCAGAACTTTTGGGTATTTGCACTTAGGTCCCTGTGCACAGTGCCCTACCTTTATTTTTGAATAAAATATCAAACGACCTCCAAATCCAATGAAATTTTGACACATGGCTTCTGCCATGGTGTAGGAATTTCTATGATTTTTGGGGACATTTTTGAGTTCATTTATTATTTTTAAAAATTCAAAAACCCCTCTTTTTGCTACTGTTTGACTTTAAAAATACCAAAAAAATATAAAAACTCCACTAAAAATTCTAAAAAAATTAGGTATTGTTGTTTACTGGTTGCTTGATTTTCTAGCCAATTTTGGCTAATTTTCATTGCTTAAAAACCCTAAAAATTGAAAAACCCCTAAAAACTCATAAAAATTGTAGTAAATAAATTAAAAATCCAAAAACAATAATTAGGGTGCCTAAATTTTCCTTATTCCTCATAGAATATAGGAAAATTACCTTTAGGGCTTTTGAGATCCAAAATTATTTTATTTTGTGGTCTTAAGCCTTGCTGGACAGTACCCTACATTCTTTGCATTGTTTGATTTTTAATAATTATTTTACCCATTAGAAAAATGCCAAAAATTCACCAAAAACAGTAAAAAACTCAAAAAAACATAAAAACCATTTTTGTGGAATTTTTGCACCATTTTTGATGTGTTGTATAAATTGTTGAAGTTGCTTTGTATATACATTCTTTCATTTTCTCATTAATTAAAAATTCTAAAAAAAAAAAAAATAAATACAAAAACAAATAAAAAAAACTAAAAAAAAACTCTTTTGGACTCCTGACTACATCGTAGGCCGCAAGGCCAATCTGTGCTCCTTGTGTTCGACCCTGGGAGCTATACCAGGTTAAACCTATAGCTAGACCGCTTTCTTGTGCTTGCTTGTTTTATCTCATTCGAGTGGTTGATTATTTTTCTGGATTGACACGTTCTGAGTGACTGAGGACAACGACACTGTGATTTATTTTCCACCTCGGTTCCTCTCTCGATTTTCGTGCGATCAGAATGGCGCCGTTGCCGGGGAGCACGGCTTTGTAGTCAGTTTCCATTCTTGTATTTGTCTCTCTCTATATTATAACTGTTATCTGACACTTTCTCTTTCTCATTTTTTGTGCGAGGTACTGCTTGGAACTTGGAGCTACTTTTTGAGGACCCGCACGGGAAGAAGAGCAGGAAGAGAGAGAGCGGAGAGGAAAATTTTATTTCAGAGAGAGAACATTATTCTTGTTGTAATAATCTAGGACTTTGGACACTCTTGGACATTTGTAACTTAGCGGGTCTGTTTCGCTGAGCACCGGTGTGCTCGGGGGACCCATTCGGATTTTCGCGGCTTTTATCGTGGTTTTCATAGATAGCTGCCTTTTCCGGTGTTTCTCGCGGTTTTAGCCCCTAGATTTAGGGATTTCTGTTGATTGTGACGTAGATATTTAAGGCCCAAACACCTAATAGAATATCTGTTCCTATAGAACGTAATTGGACCTTAATAAAATTCACTGAAAAAGTTAGTATAATTGGATTTGAGACCACGTGCCGTGAGGAGTCACATACAGCGCTGGCAGGACCCGTTGTGGCGGGCACCGAGTGACTCCCAAGATCGGACTCCGGACTCAATTCGGTTAGCTAACTATTGTTCTTCACGATCAATAGAAGTTGCTCATCTAGGATTCGGTTTTTCCCGCTGCACCATTTAGGTAGCTTTATTCAGTCTTTAAATTCTGCGCGGATCACTTGCATGTAGAGTGCTGGAGACAAGGTACGCATTTCTTACTCTGCATGCATCATTGATTTCTCCGTGCATCGGCTTTTTCGTCTTCTCCCTCTGTTTTTGGACTTAATCATCAGGAGAATCGGAAAAACCGTTAGGCCGCTTGTATTTATTTTGAAAAATATTTAAAAAGAAAAACAAAAAAAAATTGGGACTGGATAACATTATTGACCCTAAAAGACGCTCACCATAAAAATTTGTCTTGGGGAGAGCAACCCCCTCATTGTTTGGTTTGATTGTGCGAGAGAGTGACCCGAACACTAGGTAAAGCCCTCCGGTGCTCATCTCGACTGATTACCGACTCTTCTGTGCGGGACAGTCGGTTGAGAGAGTATCGGGTATCCCAGCAGGTCACGTAATCGCTCTGATATCTTGTATGTTCACCAAATAAAATTGACAAGATAAATTGACCGATCTTTCACGGTCTTCACATTGTGTTGAGTTGGTGAACAAGGGGTTTGCTTGCTATCATATTTTCTCCAGATCCCATCCGCTCAACTCGCCAAGATCAAGATGATGGGTAGACGATCTCTTAGGCAGCCTCTGGCTGCACCGCTTTCAGGCGCGTCTACTCCATCATCTAGGTTGGCCCGTGAGAGTCAAGACCAGCTCTCCGGACCCGAGTTCGAATCCACCCTGTTCCCCCTCGATCCCCTTTCTTCTGCTACTGAGAGACATGAGCCCGAGGAAAGACGAATTCATTTGACTGAACCTGAGTTAGGCTCATCTGATTTTGCAGACGTAGCTATGGCTGGAGCCGGTAGTTCAGACGATCGCCAGCCCGAACACTTTGTCTTAGACCAGGGAGCGATCAACTCCACCCTGATCGCGTCATTAGAGACAGTTCAGAACCAGTTACGCGATCAGGGGGCTTTTATGATCGAGATGAGGAGGGAGTTGGAGAGACTCCGAAGAGAGCGAGAAGAGCCGAGCGAGCCGGAGGACATCCCTGATGCTGATGCAGAGGCAGCAGCTGCAGCAGCAGCAGCCGCAGCAGCGGCAGCCGCAGCCGCAGCAAGACCGATGCGGGAACTTCACAACCCAGGATCTACACTGATGCACCAGTGGGTGGTGATTCCTGCTATCGTGGGGGATTTCAAGTTCCCTCCGAACACCCTGCAGATGCTTCCTCATTTTCACGGACTCGCCACTGAGGAACCCCACCTCCATCTCCAGGAGTTTCTGATGATCTGCAGCACTGTCCACGACCGTCGTGTGGACCAGGATACGATCAGAATGATGGCCTTCCCTTTTTCACTGGCAGATAGAGCAGCCGCCTGGCTGAAACATCTAGGGAAGTTTGTATACACCTGGGATCAGCTCCGCACCGAGTACTTGAACAAGTACTATCCACTCGGGCGGACGAATGCAGCAAGGGCCCTGATCAACAACTTCTCCATGCTCCCTAACGAGCAATTTCATGAGGCATGGGAGAGGTTCAGAGAGCTTCTGGATAGATGCCCCCACCACGATATTTCGAAGCCGAACCTAGTTCAGAGCTTCTTTAGTGGGCTGACACCAGATCTTCAGGGATTGGTGAATGCTTCTTGCGACGGGTCCTACTTTGCCAAGGACCACAACCAAGTCTGGGCCATCTACGAAGAGATGGCAGAAAATTACATGGTGATGTCCCAGACTCGGTTGTACACTCAGAGATCTCAGCAGCCGCCAGGACCCGTGCAGTATCAGCGGATAGCACGGGTTGATGCAGGTCCTTCCAGTTCGTCCACAGTTGCAGCCGCACAGGCAGAGTCGGCCGCTGCGGACATGGGGATAATCAGCGAGAAGTTGGACCGCATGGAAATCATCGAGAAGAAGCAGTGCCAGGGCATAACTCAGATGGAGGAAATGGCACGAACTCTGAGCGACATGAAGACCCAGCTCTTGTGTCTTCAGGAGGCACAGACGGCTCCTCAGCCCCGTCTTCTGTCGCGAGGCGATTCCGGTAGCAGCCGCAGCTCGTCCCAGCGCTCCAGCTCCTTGCAGCAGCCTAGACAAGTTCACCTTGTACAGGCGGAGCCGTACCAGCAGCAGCAGCCCTCTTACCAGTCACCACCATCTCCAGACTTGCAGATGGTGGTATATCAGCCGGATCAGCCTCTGGATGTACTCCCACCCGCCCCTTATGATGCGGAACCGTTGATGGATGTCAACGGGATTTGGTATGACCGGCCTCAGCCTGGAATCCGACGAGACCATCCCGGATTCAGGTGGGGGAACCAGCAGCAGCAGCCAGCCGGTCAGGGAGGGCAGTACTCCCAGCAGAGAGATCACCAGCAGCACCCAGCACACCAGCCATCATCTTTCGTATCTCGTCCCTATCAGCAGCAGGGACAGAGTTGGAGACGTGAGCAGCATGCTCACCAGCAGCAGCATCCATCCTCTTACCCCTCTCAGCCACAGCAGCACCAGGTCCAGCAGCCTCATTACCAGAGAGGCAACCCGTCGGGCTCCCATGAGAGCCCCGCCATGGATGATTTAGCCCGCCTCTTCACAGAGCAGCAGGCTACCTTTAGACGGGAGATGGACGAGTTCCGCCAGGAGATGCGGGACCTGATGAGAGGGAAGGCCGCCATCCCTGCACAGATCGAGCCGAATCCGAATAATTTGAAGAGGAAATCTGAGCAGGTAGTTCACACTGAGCCTACCACTTCTAGTGACTCATTTGATGTTATCTCGTCGGATTTATTTGATGCTGATTTTGTCACACTTAGGAGCGGTAGAAGACCAGCAGGAGGCGCCTCATCTGAGCGACATCACGAGGAATCATCTAGAGCGCCAGATGAGGAAGAGGAGAGCGGTACTGAAGCCGCACATCATGATGACGGTGGTACTGAGGCCACCCGAGATGCTGATTCCACCGGCGGTACTGAGGCCGCCGTTTCACCACATCGAGGAGGTGGTACTGACGCCACCAGCAGAGCCGAGCCAGCCAGCGGTACTGAGGCCGCAAGACATCTAGTTGTAGAGCCAACTAGAGGTGGTACTGATGCCACCAACATTTATTCTGATAGAAATGTTGTCTTTCCTCGAATGAATGTATCTCGGAACTCTGATTTTAATAAAGGAAAAGGTTTAGTTTCTTCTGATCCCACTGTGATGAATGATGTTTGTGAGGATCCAGTCATTGAATCATCTAGACCTATTCCTAGTCCTTCATCTGAGAAGGACCCTGTGATCCCCTTTCCTAGAGCCCTTGAGTTGGGGAAGGGGAAGAAAAAAGAAAAAGATCCAAAAAAGAGAGAGCAGGAGGAGTTCAGCCAGAGCATGATAGACAGATTTCACATCCAGCTGACCCTCAATGAGGCTTTGCAGCACATCCCTCTTCTTCAGCGGTCCTTGAGAGACAGAACCACCGTCAGGAGGAAGAAGAGGGGTAAAACCGCAGAGATCCATGTGCTGACAAAAGCCACGTGTTACGCGATCCAGAACCATCTGCCGACTAAGAGGTCAGATTTAGGGGCCCCGTATGTCAGATGTCAGATCAGTGAGCAGAGGTTCGACCGTACTCTCTTAGATAGCGGATCGTCGATCAACCTTCTTCCGGCAGCCCTTCTCGACCACTTAGAGTTGGGCACTCTTAGACAGAGCAGGACATACCTTCAGTTTGCTGATCGGTCTGTCAAGAGGCCAAAGGGGTTGTTGCGAGACGTTGTCGTCACGATTCAGGGTTTGCAATTCCCCGTGGACTTTGTCGTACTGGACATGGAGACCCCTGACTCGTTGACCGATTCCCCCATCATCCTTGGTCGTCCGTTCTTGGCCACAGCCAAGGCGGTGACTGATCATGATAGCGGGAAGGTGTACTTTCGCGTCCAGGGCGAGAGTATACAAATAGAGACGGTTAAGGACCACAGAGCTAGATCCAGATCCCGCTCACATGGCAGTACAGATTCAGAGCAGCTGACAGACGTAGAGCCAGACATCCACCAGGACTGTGATTTTGTGATCACAGATGATGAGGCAGCTTGGGCAGATCCTGCAGCACAGACCATCCTCTCATATTCAGATACAGCTGATGCAGAGATGTTAGTAGAGGATAGTCTGGAGAGCACAGACCTGGTACAGGATACTATTGAGTCAGCAGATTCGGACCTTGATCGCGACACGATCTCCAGTGATGGTGGTGCTGATGCCACCTTGTTCTCCGGTGGTACTGATGCCACCGAGTCTGATATAGATCCCTCGGATTCAGAATCTGATTGGGCAGATTGTAATGATCAGATGCCAGATCTGGATCCACTTGAGCCTACAGAGGAGGAGGTAGAGGCAGAGCAGACCAGAGACAATGTAGAGGACCCGCCTTCTCCAGATCCAGTTTGTGAGAGTTCGTTATCATTTTCCCAGGCAAATTTGGCAGAATTGTCCGCATACACACATCTTCTTCAGAAGCCAGATTTGCCAGCACCTAGCTGTCCAGAGCTAAAGCCGCTCCCTACTTCGCTGAAGTATCGATTCCTTGCGGGAGAGTCTGAGATGTACCCAGTTATCATCTCTGCAGATCTGACTGGAGAACAAGAATCCCGTCTGATGGAGGTTCTTGAAAAGAACCGCAAGGCAATTGGATGGAGCGTAGCAGATCTCCATGGGATTAGCCCCTCATTGTGCTCCCACCATATCTATCTCGAGGAAGGGGCAAAGCCGTCGCGTGAGTTCCAGCGGCGACTGAACCCTAACCTAAGAGAGGTTGTTATGAAGGAAATATCAAAATGGTGGAGTGCAGATTTTATTTATCCCATTTCCGACTCCAAGTGGGTCAGCCCCTTGCATGTGGTGCCCAAGAAGACGGGCATCACGACTGTGATCAGTGAGTCGGGAGAGGAGATTGCTACACGAGTACCCACCTCTTGGCGGGTCTGTGTTGACTACAGGAGACTCAACCAGGCCACCAAGAAGGACCATTTCCCCATGCCTTTTATTGACCAGATCATTGAGAGACTGGCAGGGAAGAGCCATTATTGCTTCCTTGATGGGTACTCGGGCTACAACCAAGTGGCCATCGCTCCTGAGGATCAGGAGAAGACCACCTTTACCTGTCCCTTCGGTACTTACGCCTTCCGACGCATGCCATTCGGGCTATGTAACGCCCCTGCGACTTTCCAGAGATGCATGCTGTCAATCTTTTCGGACATGGTAGGGGAGTGTTTGGAGGTCTTCATGGACGACTTCTCGGTTTACGGCGACGGTTTCGATTCCTGTCTTGATTGCCTAGACCGAGTGCTTCAGCGATGTATTGATACCCGCTTGGTTCTGTCTTGGGAGAAGAGTCACTTCATGGTGACTCAAGGGACGGTGCTTGGCCACATCATCTCCAACAGAGGCATGGAGGTTGATCCGGCCAAGGTCGATGTCATTAGGAAACTCACACCGCCGTCCAATCTGAAGCAGTTACGGTCATTTCTGGGGCACGTTGGTTTTTATAGGAGATTCATTCATGATTTCAGCAAGATTGCCCGACCGTTGACTGATCTCTTGACGAAAGACACCGAGTTCCTTGTCGATGACAAGTGTCTTTCGTCCTTTGAGACTCTCCAGCAGCGTGTTATTGAGGCTCCTGTCCTTCAGCCACCCGATTGGTCTCTCCCATTCGAGATCATGACGGACGCCTCCGATTTTGCCGTAGGGGCAGTGCTAGGACAGAGGAGGGATGGAGTACCATTTGCGATACACTATGCTAGCCGCACATTGGATTCCGCCCAGCGGAATTATACAGTCACAGAGAAGGAGATGCTAGCAGTAGTGTTTGCCCTAGATAAATTCAGATCATATATCATTGGGTCCCGAGTGACCTTGTACACAGACCACACCGCCATCAGGTACCTCATGTCAAAGAAGGATGCCAAGGCCAGACTTACTAGATGGATCCTTCTACTCCAGGAGTTCGACATTGAGATCAAGGATAAGCCTGGAGTCAAGAATGTGGTGGCGGACCATTTATCCCGATTAGAGCAGCCTGAGGATTCTGAGCAGCTTGATCCCATTTGTGATACCTTCCCAGATGAGGCGATCCTTGCTATCGCCTCTCTCCCGTGGTATGCCGATATTGTGAACTTTCTCGTTGCTGGGAAAGTCCCACAAGATTGGCCCAAGCAGAAGATTGAGACCTTCCTTGCGAAGGCCAAGTCCTACCACTGGGAGGATCCCATCCTTTACCACGAAGGAGGGGATAGCATCTGGCGTCGGTGCATTCCTCAGGAGGAGCATCATAGTGTCCTCACTTACTGCCACAAGCTTGAGGCAGGAGGACATCATTCTGGGAGGAGAACGGCACAGAAAGTGCTCCAATCCGGCTTGTGGTGGCCTACACTCTTCAAGGACTCTGATGAATTCGTGAGGAGGTGTACTGACTGTCAGAGGATGGGCACTTGTGGACAGCGTGATATGATGCCGATGCAGCCCATTCACTTCTGTGAGGTTTTTGACGCATGGGGCATCGATTTCATGGGTCCATTCCCTAAGAGTCAGGGATTTGAGTACATTCTGTTGGCCGTAGATTATGTTAGTCGTTGGGTTGAGGCTATCCCCGCCCGAGCCGCAGATGCGAAGACAGTTTGCAGATTTTTGAAGAAGAACATCATCACGCGGTTCGGGGTTCCACGAGTTCTTATTTCTGATGGGGGATCTCATTTCATCAACGACCAGGTGAAGGCACTTGCAAGAGAGCTCGGCATAGACCATCGTGTTGCTACACCATACCATCCACAGACGAATGGACTAGCTGAAGTGTCGAATAGGGAGATCAAGAATATTTTGCAGAAAGTCGTCCGCCCTGACCGAAAGAATTGGTCACAGCTTTTGGACTCGGTCTTGTGGGCATATCGGACGTCTTTCAAGACTCCATTGGGTACATCTCCCTTTCGACTCGTGTATGGCAAGCCCTGTCACCTACCAGTTGAACTGAGGCACAAGTCACTTTGGGCAGTCACAGACATATTGATGGATCCAAATGGTATAGGAGACCAAAGGAGGGCAGAGTTAGCCGCCTTGGAAGAGCTTAGAGATGCAGCATTCTCAAACAGCCTACATTATAAGGAGAAAGTCAAAGAGTGGCATGATTCTCACATCAGCCACAAGCATTTTGAGACTGGACAGAAAGTATGGCTGTTTGATGCAAGGCTTAGATTATTTCCAGGGAAGCTACAGAGCAAATGGAAAGGACCCTATTTGGTCAGAAAGGTACACGATAACGGTAGCATTGATATATCTGAGTTATCTTCTGAGAGTACCTTCCGAGTGAACGGCCAGCGGCTCAAACCATTTCTTGATCATGAGCCGCGGGACGTTATTATCGCTGCTATTCATTTTGCGTGAGATGTGGTCTTTTGACTCACATCTTTTGCATCTCACGCCTGATTTTCACTGTTCCTCCGCCTGTATAGATCCAGTTGTCTATATCATTCTATTCTTTAGTCCCACATCCCATTTCTCATCTTATGATTATGCTATACTTAGGGTGTACTTTACCCTAAGTATAGGGGGGATGTCGGACCCGCGAGTATTCTTTTCAATCTTTCTGCTCTTGTTTTTGCTGCCTATACTTAGGGATATTTTACCCTAAGTATAGGGGGGGGCAGATTCTGTATATTCTTCACTCGGCTTTCCCTTCATGTACAGCTTTCTATACTTAGGATTAGTTAATCCTAAATATAGGGGGAAACCACCGAGTTCTTCTTATTCCATTCATTTATTCGTTTCTAGCCATTCCTTTTCACTTCCCTTTTACTAAGCACGAGTTATGTCTTCTTTATCGCTCTTGATCACTCTGAGGACATCGTTCGAGCTAAGTATAGGGGGGGTGTGTATATATTTCATATATACTTTAACCATAACTCGTACTTTGTGTGAGTGTGTTAATAAATAAAATGGCTAAAAATCACAAAAATTAAAAATTTTTTTCATGTACATAAACCTCTTTTATTCTTGCACAGACATAGCTAGTGTACAAAGTATTTTTTGTAAAAATGATTTCAAAAATCTTTTGTGTAAAGCTTGTGTAAATATTTTGTATCAAAATTATGTATATAGTACAAAAATTTTTCCAAAATGTTTTGAAAATCAAAAGTTTGCAAAAGTCTTGTGTAAATGTTTGTAAATATCTTTTTGCAAAACTTGCACTTCATGCATCATTCATTCATAATTTCAAAACATTTTTCAAAAATTTTTGCATGATTGTAAAATATTTGTAAATAGCATCTTGTGTACATATATGTATATAGTTTTTCCTGGATGAGAGTTGACATGTAAATTAAGCCTGGAATTAAATTGAGAAATGGAGCTTGAATAAGATCTTAATTCACTTAACTCCAAGAGGAACCTTGTAGGACTTAGGTTTAAGGCTTTTCAGGTCCATAAGGACTTAATTCTTTGAGTCCACTAGGCTGTGAGCATATGTCATCTTGATGAGCCTAAGTAGAGCATTTAACAACACACATATGACTCTCAGAGACAATGGCTTAACTTGCACCTGCACTTTACACATGGCTCTCCATGGATGAGGTGGTGAGGAGGCAGTTTCCTTTGGCTTGGGGTAGCATATGAGGGTAGTACTTCTAGGCGGAACCTCTCTTCTTCTTATAGTGAAGGAAGTGCACCTCAACTTGGTCTAGTGGTGTTGAAAGCTAAAGACAGAAGCTGTGGGTTGCAATAAAGCTTCAAAAGAGGGATAGTCTACTGGCTCAAGGGGAAATTTCTTATATATGCTGCACCATGTAGATATGTGTACAGAAGTCTTGAAAAAAAAAAAAATGCAAAAATGCAAAAAGAACTCCAAAAAAGTGGTGGGTCGGATTGAAAATTTAATAACCCCACCGGAGTATAAAGATCTCATGAAGCTTGCAGCGGGAGACTTAGCTACACTGGCTAAGCTTCCAAAACTCTATACTTCTACCCCCTCTCCTTGAGCCAGTTGCACTTGAACTTAGAAGGGAATACCCCGCTTCTCGAGGAAAGAGTTGCTAGACTGAGGCATTAGAGTTACCAGGTTGAGGGAGGTTGTTTCTTTGTCACTTCTGAGGTGGGGAGCCACATATCACTTACACCGCAAGGAAAAGATTCATGGTCATTAGAGTTTGTGTATGTAGACTTGTTCTGATCTGGTTTATTGAGGAGTCTTGCCCATAGATTGGTGGAACTTGGAGGCTGTTGAGTTTTAGGCTTAAGTCCAAATAAGGTTCCGACACATTAATAATCCAAAGATCTGATCGAGCTCCATATTTCAAATTAATGAAGGAAAATTTAATAAGTCAACCTTGATCCATGTACATCCTCTTTTTCTTTTTCTTTTTCTTTCTTTTTCACTTCTTTTTCAAATAAGTGTTTGCTAAGGGACTAGCAAAGTTAAGCATAGGGGGGTGATGAATACCCATTCATCACTCTTTATTCTTCTATTTTAGCTACAAAAACCCTTTGCAAATACATGTAGATATGTGTAAATACAAATAATTACCAAAAGCATGCATTGTGTAAAAACCTATAATTAGCATGTTTTTGTGCACAAAATAAAAGAATAAAGAGCAAAAAGAAAAAGAGGGAAATATTTAGAATAAATATTGAGCAACCTAACCCAAGGGAGGGCTCAGCATGGGCCTGACCGCATAAAAGCCAAAGTAGAGGGAGATAGGAGCTCATGTGTATATATTTGTAAATAAATATTTTCCTCACCCAAAAATATGTTGTAAATATTTGTATATATGTTGTAAAAGCTATTAAAAACAAAATAAAAAGATAAAAACCAAAAAGTCAAAAATACCCTTCCTTCACCATGTGTGTAAACCACACCCTTGTATTTATTTAACCCTATAAATAAATTCAATTATTTTCTAAACTTTTTGTAAATATTCTATGGTATATTTTGTAAATAAAATAAATAAAAAGAAACAAAACAAAAATCAAATAAAAATCACAAAATTAAAAATACCAAAATACATTGTATATATACCATGTGTATAAATGCATATACTTATTTATTTAACCCTTGTATATAAGTGATAAAAATAAAATAAAAATATTCTTTTATTCCATATTTCATGTTGTAAATAAATAAAATACAAAAAGAGCATAAAAACACATAAAAATAACAAATAAAAAATCAAAAATAAAAATCCATGTAGTGTACATATACCTATATATAGAGCTAACCTATTTTTATTTCCAAAAAAATTAAATAAAAATCACCAAAAAATAGAAAAAAATAAAAGAAAAATATTTCATGTTTTAAGTTTTCTTTAATTCGACCTATTTCTACCCTAAAAAAATAAAACAAAAATCCGCTACACGTGGCCGCTCCTGATTGGGCCACGGGGGAATGTTGACCCCGGTCAACTCCCCCGCGCCTCTTTCCTTTTCTGGCCGTCGCGCACCGAGCCTTCTTCCCTGATTTATCCACGCGCGTCCAGCCTGTCTTCCACTCAACCCCCGCGCCCAGATTCTTCGCCGCACATCCCTCTCCCTCGCCGGACCCTTCGCCATCGAATCCACGCTTTCCTTTGCTGTCCTCACGCAACCCTAATCGCCCGGTCACATTATAAAACCATCACCTCCGCCGCCTCCGCGCCGCATCTTTGGACCCTCTCCTTCTTCCCCGTGACCTCCATTGGCTCCGCAAGAGTGACAGCGTGCGTCAGCCCTTGTTGCAGTGAGGCGAGGAGGTGATTCCTCTGATCCGGCGTAACCTCGCCGTTCTTGCTCCGCCGTCGGCGTCGAGCACCGAGCTTCAGGCCTTGACGTCCTTCGAAGCTACGACCCGGAGATAGCCCATCTCCAGCCCAGTCTACTTCAGCCATCAGGTACCCTTAATTCCTTCTAGTTTAGCGTAATTTAGGATTTCCCCCAATTCCGACCTCCGACGCACATCTTCGATTCCGGCCACCTCACGTATCATCTCGACATTCCGATCATCCCATCACCTTCGCAAGCCCCTCACGCACCTTCTTCACCCCTCCACACAACCCAGATCGCACAGGATCTGGGAGTCGAGCTCCACCGCCGTCGCTTCGCCGGAGCTCCTCCGCCACGCCGCACCGTTCATCTTCACGCCGCCTAACCGGGTCGAGGCACTTTGCCCTCGACCCGCGAGTCTTCTGGTTTCCTTTGCAGGTTCAAACGAGGGCGTCTGAGGCCCTTCGCCATTCAGCCAGGAGACCCAGCTCCGCCGGCCTTGCTCGAACTCCTCGGAGCTTGGTTTGACCGTCGGAGACCATCAGCAGACGCGGGAGCCTCCCACGATTCTTCGCCGACCTTCAGGAGGCTCATCGGAGGTCCCTAGCGCACGTACGAGCCCGGCGAGTCTCGCCGGGGACCTGTTCTTCGAGGACCCTCCATCGCCGTTCGATCGTCTTCACCGCTCCAGTTCAGATCCGCACCGTCCATCCTTGGAGCTGCTTCCACCGTTGATCCATCTGAGGAGCGCATCGGAGCCATCCGTAGCAGAGGAGAGAGATCCGAGCCCAGCACCGTCGGATCAGCCACGTGGATCTCTCTCGACCATCCGATCTGAGCCTGGTTCCCTTCACAGAACCACGTCGCATCTCCACCGTTCGATCATACACGTGGACGCACACCAGCCGTCAGATCAGGCCAGCGTTTCAAGAGTAAAGGCGCGTTTGCATCTCCACCGTCCGATCATCCACGCGTCACCATCGGGCCGTCGCTATTTAATAAAGGGGTAAATTTCATAGGCCCCCCTCTGTTTGTCGTATTTCTTTTTAGTCCTGTAATTTTGAATTCTAGTTGTTTATTTTCTGGGTTATTTGCATCAAGGACCTCGCACTTAATTTTAATTGCACTTATACCCCTGCCAGTAGAGACCCACGTGCTTGGGCACGTGTTTTGTTGGGTTATTTGCATGAGACCCCTTGTAGTTCTGGTTGTTGTTTATTGAATAAAATGTTTTGTTTATTTGCACTTATACCCCTGTGAACACTTTATATGCGCATGTGCGTTTTTATTTTGGGTTATTTGCATATAGGTCCCTGGACTTTTGGTACTTGTTACCAATAAGTCCTTGGAACTTATTTTTATTACATTTAGGTCCCTGTGTGCCCCAGACACGTGCTTGGCACGTGACTTCTTGGGTAAATTGCACCAGGACCCCAGAACTTTTGGGTATTTGCACTTAGGTCCCTGTGCACAGTGCCCTACCTTTATTTTTGAATAAAATATCAAACGACCTCCAAATCCAATGAAATTTTGACACATGGCTTCTGCCATGGTGTAGGAATTTCTATGATTTTTGGGGACATTTTTGAGTTCATTTATTATTTTTAAAAATTCAAAAACCCCTCTTTTTGCTACTGTTTGACTTTAAAAATACCAAAAAAATATAAAAACTCCACTAAAAATTCTAAAAAAATTAGGTATTGTTGTTTACTGGTTGCTTGATTTTCTAGCCAATTTTGGCTAATTTTCATTGCTTAAAAACCCTAAAAATTGAAAAACCCCTAAAAACTCATAAAAATTGTAGTAAATAAATTAAAAATCCAAAAACAATAATTAGGGTGCCTAAATTTTCCTTATTCCTCATAGAATATAGGAAAATTACCTTTAGGGCTTTTGAGATCCAAAATTATTTTATTTTGTGGTCTTAAGCCTTGCTGGACAGTACCCTACATTCTTTGCATTGTTTGATTTTTAATAATTATTTTACCCATTAGAAAAATGCCAAAAATTCACCAAAAACAGTAAAAAACTCAAAAAAACATAAAAACCATTTTTGTGGAATTTTTGCACCATTTTTGATGTGTTGTATAAATTGTTGAAGTTGCTTTGTATATACATTCTTTCATTTTCTCATTAATTAAAAATTCTAAAAAAAAAAAAAATAAATACAAAAACAAATAAAAAAAACTAAAAAAAAACTCTTTTGGACTCCTGACTACATCGTAGGCCGCAAGGCCAATCTGTGCTCCTTGTGTTCGACCCTGGGAGCTATACCAGGTTAAACCTATAGCTAGACCGCTTTCTTGTGCTTGCTTGTTTTATCTCATTCGAGTGGTTGATTATTTTTCTGGATTGACACGTTCTGAGTGACTGAGGACAACGACACTGTGATTTATTTTCCACCTCGGTTCCTCTCTCGATTTTCGTGCGATCAGAATGGCGCCGTTGCCGGGGAGCACGGCTTTGTAGTCAGTTTCCATTCTTGTATTTGTCTCTCTCTATATTATAACTGTTATCTGACACTTTCTCTTTCTCATTTTTTGTGCGAGGTACTGCTTGGAACTTGGAGCTACTTTTTGAGGACCCGCACGGGAAGAAGAGCAGGAAGAGAGAGAGCGGAGAGGAAAATTTTATTTCAGAGAGAGAACATTATTCTTGTTGTAATAATCTAGGACTTTGGACACTCTTGGACATTTGTAACTTAGCGGGTCTGTTTCGCTGAGCACCGGTGTGCTCGGGGGACCCATTCGGATTTTCGCGGCTTTTATCGTGGTTTTCATAGATAGCTGCCTTTTCCGGTGTTTCTCGCGGTTTTAGCCCCTAGATTTAGGGATTTCTGTTGATTGTGACGTAGATATTTAAGGCCCAAACACCTAATAGAATATCTGTTCCTATAGAACGTAATTGGACCTTAATAAAATTCACTGAAAAAGTTAGTATAATTGGATTTGAGACCACGTGCCGTGAGGAGTCACATACAGCGCTGGCAGGACCCGTTGTGGCGGGCACCGAGTGACTCCCAAGATCGGACTCCGGACTCAATTCGGTTAGCTAACTATTGTTCTTCACGATCAATAGAAGTTGCTCATCTAGGATTCGGTTTTTCCCGCTGCACCATTTAGGTAGCTTTATTCAGTCTTTAAATTCTGCGCGGATCACTTGCATGTAGAGTGCTGGAGACAAGGTACGCATTTCTTACTCTGCATGCATCATTGATTTCTCCGTGCATCGGCTTTTTCGTCTTCTCCCTCTGTTTTTGGACTTAATCATCAGGAGAATCGGAAAAACCGTTAGGCCGCTTGTATTTATTTTGAAAAATATTTAAAAAGAAAAACAAAAAAAAATTGGGACTGGATAACATTATTGACCCTAAAAGACGCTCACCATAAAAATTTGTCTTGGGGAGAGCAACCCCCTCATTGTTTGGTTTGATTGTGCGAGAGAGTGACCCGAACACTAGGTAAAGCCCTCCGGTGCTCATCTCGACTGATTACCGACTCTTCTGTGCGGGACAGTCGGTTGAGAGAGTATCGGGTATCCCAGCAGGTCACGTAATCGCTCTGATATCTTGTATGTTCACCAAATAAAATTGACAAGATAAATTGACCGATCTTTCACGGTCTTCACATTGTGTTGAGTTGGTGAACAAGGGGTTTGCTTGCTATCATATTTTCTCCAGATCCCATCCGCTCAACTCGCCAAGATCAAGATGATGGGTAGACGATCTCTTAGGCAGCCTCTGGCTGCACCGCTTTCAGGCGCGTCTACTCCATCATCTAGGTTGGCCCGTGAGAGTCAAGACCAGCTCTCCGGACCCGAGTTCGAATCCACCCTGTTCCCCCTCGATCCCCTTTCTTCTGCTACTGAGAGACATGAGCCCGAGGAAAGACGAATTCATTTGACTGAACCTGAGTTAGGCTCATCTGATTTTGCAGACGTAGCTATGGCTGGAGCCGGTAGTTCAGACGATCGCCAGCCCGAACACTTTGTCTTAGACCAGGGAGCGATCAACTCCACCCTGATCGCGTCATTAGAGACAGTTCAGAACCAGTTACGCGATCAGGGGGCTTTTATGATCGAGATGAGGAGGGAGTTGGAGAGACTCCGAAGAGAGCGAGAAGATAACTCGGATATATCAATGCTACCGTTATCGTGTACCTTTCTGACCAAGTAGGGTCCTTTCCATTTGCTCTGTAGCTTCCCTGGAAATAATCTAAGCCTTGCATCAAACAGCCATACTTTCTGTCCAATCTCAAAATGCTTGTGGCTGATATGAGAATCATGCCACTCTTTGACTTTCTCCTTATAATGTAGGCTGTTTGAGAAAGCTGCATCTCTAAGCTCTTCCAAGGCGGCTAACTCTGCCCTCCTCTGGTCTCCTATACCATCTGGATCCATAAGAATATCTGTGACTGCCCAAAGTGACTTGTGCCTCAGCTCAACAGGTAGATGGCATGGCTTGCCATAAACGAGGCGAAAGGGAGATGTACCCAATGGAGTCTTGAAAGACGTCCTATATGCCCACAATACCGAGTCCAAAAGCTGTGACCAATTCTTTCGGTCAGGGCGGACGACTTTCTGCAAAATATTCTTGATCTCCCTATTCGACACTTCAGCTAGACCATTTGTCTGTGGATGGTATGGTGTAGCAACACGATGGTCTATGCCGAACTCGGTAGCAAGGGCCTTCACCTGGTCGTTGATGAAATGAGACCCCCCATCAGAAATCAGAACTCGTGGAACCCCAAACCGCATGATGATGTTCTTCTTCAAAAATTTGCAAACTGTCTTTGCATCTGCGGCTCGGGCGGGGATAGCCTCAACCCAACGACTAACATAATCTACGGCCAACAGAATGTACTCAAATCCCTGACTCTTAGGGAATGGACCCATGAAATCGATGCCCCATGCGTCAAAAACCTCACAGAAGTGAATGGGCTGCATCGGCATCATATCACGTTGTCCACAAGTGCCCATCCTCTGACAGTCAGTACACCTCTTCACGAACTCATCAGAGTCCTTGAAGAGTGTAGGCCACCACAAGCCGGATTGGAGCACTTTCTGTGCTGTTCTCCTCCCAGAATGATGCCCTCCTGCCTCAAGCTTGTGGCAGTAAGTGAGGACACTATGATGCTCCTCCTGAGGAATACACCGACGCCAGATGCTATCCCCTCCTTCGTGGTAAAGGATGGGATCCTCCCAGTGGTAGGACTTGGCCTTCGCAAGGAAGGTCTCAATTTTCTGCTTGGGCCAATCTTGTGGGACTTTCCCAGCAACGAGAAAGTTCACAATATCAGCGTACCACGGGAGTGAGGCGATAGCAAGGATCGCCTCATCTGGGAAGGTATCACAAATGGGATCAATATGCTCAGAATCCTCAGGCTGCTCTAATCGGGATAAATGGTCCGCCACCACATTCTTGACTCCAGGTTTATCCTTGATCTCAATGTCGAACTCCTGGAGTAGAAGGATCCATCTAGTAAGTCTGGCCTTGGCATCCTTCTTTGACATGAGGTACCTGATGGCGGTGTGATCTGTGTACAAGGTCACTCGGGATCCAATGATATATGATCTGAATTTATCTAGGGCAAACACTACTGCTAGCATCTCCTTCTCTGTGACTGTATAATTCCGCTGGGCGGAATCCAAGGTGCGGCTAGCATAGTGTATCGCAAATGGTACTCCATCCCTCCTCTGTCCTAGCACTGCCCCTACGGCAAAATCGGAGGCGTCCGTCATGATCTCGAATGGGAGAGACCAATCAGGCGGCTGAAGGACAGGAGCCTCAATTACACACTGCTGGAGAGTCTCAAAGGACGAAAGACACTTGTCATCGACAAGGAACTCGGTGTCTTTCGTCAAGAGGTCAGTCAACGGTCGGGCAATCTTGCTGAAATCATGAATGAATCTCCTATAAAAACCAACGTGCCCCAGAAACGACCGTAACTGCTTCAGATTGGACGGCGGTGTGAGTTTCCTAATGACATCGACCTTAGCCGGATCGACCTCCATGCCTCTGTTGGAGATGATGTGGCCAAGCACCGTCCCTTGAGTCACCATGAAGTGACTCTTCTCCCAAGACAGCACCAAGCGGGTAGCAATACATCGCTGGAGCACTCGGTCTAGGCAGTCAAGACAGGAATCGAATCCGTCGCCATAAACCGAGAAGTCGTCCATGAAGACCTCCAAACACTCCCCTACCATGTCCGAAAATATCGACAGCATGCATCTCTGAAAAGTCGCAGGGGCGTTACATAGCCCGAATGGCATGTGTCGAAAGGCGTAAGTACCGAAGGGACAGGTAAAGGTGGTCTTCTCCTGATCCTCAGGAGCGATGGCCACCTGGTTGTAGCCCGAGTACCCATCTAGGAAGCAATAATGGCTCTTCCCTGCCAGTCTCTCTATGATCTGGTCAATAAAAGGCAGGGGGAAATGGTCCTTCTTGGTGGCCTGGTTGAGTCTCCTGTAGTCAACGCAGACCCTCCAAGAGGTGGGTACTCGTGTAGCAATCTCCTCTCCCGACTCACTGATCACAGTCGTGATGCCCGTCTTCTTGGGCACCACATGCAAGGGGCTAACCCACTTGGAGTCGGAAATGGGATAAATAAAATCTGCACTCCACCATTTTGATATTTCCTTCATAACAACCTCTCTTAGGTTGGGGTTCAGTCGCCGCTGGAACTCACGCGACGGCTTTGCCCCTTCCTCGAGATAGATATGGTGGGAGCACAACGAGGGACTAATCCCATGGAGATCTGCTACGCTCCATCCAATTGCCTTGCGGTTCTTTTCAAGAACCTCCATCAGACGGGATTCTTGCTCTTCAGTCAGATCGGCAGAGATGATGACTGGGTACATCTCAGACTCTCCCGCAAGGAATCTATACTTCAACGAAGTAGGGAGCGGCTTTAGCTCTGGACAGCTGGGTGCTGGCAAATCTGGCTTCTGAAGAAGATGTGTGTATGCGGACAATTCTGCCAAATTTGCCTGGGAGAATGATAACGAACTCTCACAAACTGGATCTGGAGAAGGAAGGTCCTCTGTATTGTCTCTGGTCTGCTCTGCCTCTACCTCCTCCTCTGTAGGCTCAGGTGGATCCAGATCTGGCATCTGATCATCACAATCTGCCCAATCAGATTCTGAATCCGAGGGATCTATATCAGACTCGGTGGCATCAGTACCACCGGATGACAGGGTGGCATCAGTACCACCATCACTGGAAATCGTGTCGCGATCAAGGTCTGACTCTGCTGACTCAATAGTATCCTGAACCAGGATTGTGCTCTCCAGACAATCCTCTGCTATCATCTCTGCATCAGCTGTATCTGAATATGAGAGGATGGTCTGTGCTGCAGGATCTGCCCACGCTGCCTCATCATCTGTGATCACAAAATCACAGTCCTGGTGGATGTCTGGCTCTGCGTCTGTCAGCTGCTCTGAATCTGTACTGCCATGTGAGCGGGATCTAGCTCTGGCTCTGTGGTCCTTAACCGTCTCTATTTGTATACTCTCGCCCTGGACGCGAAAGTACACCTTCCCGCTGTCATGGTCAGTCACTGCCTTGGCTGTGGCCAAGAACGGGCGACCGAGGATGATGGGGGAATCGGTCAACGAGTCAGGGGTCTCCATGTCCAGTACGACAAAGTCCACGGGGAATTGCAAACCCTGAATCGTGACGACAACGTCTCGCAACAACCCCTTTGGCCTCTTGACAGACCGATCAGCAAACTGAAGGTATGTCCTGCTCTGTCTAAGAGTGCCCAACTCTAAGTGGTCGAGAAGGGCTGCCGGAAGAAGGTTGATCGACGATCCGCTATCTAAGAGAGTACGGTCGAACCTCTGCTCACTAATCTGACATCTGACATACGGGGCCCCTAAATCTGGCCTCTTAGTCGGCAGATGGTTCTGGATCGCGTAACACGTGGCTTTTGTTAGCACATGAATTTCTGCGGTCTTGCTCCTCTTCTTCCTCCTGACTGTGGTCCTATCTCTCAAGGATCGCTGAAGAAGAGGAATGTGCTGCAAAGCCTCATTGAGGGTCAGCTGGATGTGAAATCGGTCTATCATGCCCTGGCTGAACTCCTCCTGCTCTCTCTTTTTTGGATCTTTTTCTTTTTTCTTCCCCTTCCCCAACTCAAGGGCTCTAGGAAAGGGGATCACAGGGTCCTTCTCAGATGAAGGACTAGGAATAGGTCTAGATGATTCGATGACTGGATCCTCACAAACATCATTCACCACAGTGGGATCAGAAGAAACTAAACCTTTTCCTTTATTCAAATCAGAGTTCCGAGATACATTCATGCGAGGAAAGACAACATTTCTATCAGAATAAATGTTGGTGGCATCAGTACCACCTCTAGTTGGCTCTACAACTAGACGTCTTGCGGCCTCAGTACCGCTGGCTGGCTCGGCTCTGCTGGTGGCGTCAGTACCACCTCCTCGATGTGGTGAAACGGCGGCCTCAGTACCGCCTGTGGAATCAACATCTCGGGTGGCATCAGTACCACCCTCATCATGATATGCGGCTTCAGTACCGCTCTCCTCTTCCTCATCTGGCGCTCTAGATGGATCCTCGTGTTGTCGCTCAGATGAGGCGCCTCCTGCTGGTCTTCTACCGCTCCTAAGTGTGACAAAATCGGCATCAAATAAATCCGACGAGATAACATCAAATGAGTCACTGGAAGGGGTAGGCTCAGTGTGAACTACCTGCTCAGATTTCCTCTTCAAGTTATTCGGATTAGGCTCGATCTGTGCAGGGATAGCGGCCTTCCCTCTCATCAGGTCCCGCATCTCCTGGCGGAACTCGTCCATCTCCCGTCTAAATGTAGCCTGCTGCTCTGTGAAGAGGCGGGCTAGATCATCCATGGCGGGGCTCTCATGGGAACCCGACGGGTTGCCTCTCTGGTAATGAGGCTGCTGGACCTGGTGCTGCTGCGGCTGAGAGGGGTAAGAGGAAGGATGCTGCTGCTGGTGAGCCTGCTGCTCACGTCTCCAACTCTGTCCCTGCTGCTGGTAGGGACGAGATACGAAGGATGATGGCTGGTGTGGCTGGTATGCTGGGGGCTGCTGGTGATCTCTCTGCTGGGAGTACTGCCCTCCCTGACCGGCTGGCTGCTGCTGGGACTGGTTACCCCCATTCCCCCACCTGAATCCGGGATGATCTCTTCGGATTCCAGGTTGAGGGCGGTCATACCAAATCCCGTTGACATCCATCAACGGTTCCGCATCGTAAGGGGCTGGTGGGAGTACATCCAGAGGCTGATCCGGCTGATATACCACCATCTGTAAGTCTGGAGATGGTGGTGACTGGTAAGAGGGCTGCTGCTGCTGGTACGGCTCCGCCTGTACAAGGTGAACTTGTCTAGGCTGCTGCAAGGAGCTGGAGCGCTGGGACGAGCTGCGGCTGCCTCCGGAATCGCCTCGCGACTGAAGACGGGGCTGAGGAGCCGTCTGTGCCTCCTGAAGACACAAGAGCTGGGTCTTCATGTCGCTCAGAGTTTGTGCCATTTGTTCCATCTGAGTTATGCCCTGGCACTGCTTCTTCTCTATGATTTCCATGCGGTCCAACTTCTCGCTGATAATCCCCATGTCCGCAGCGGCCGACTCTGCCTGTGCGGCTGCAACTGTGGACGAACTGGATGGACCTGCATCAACCCGTGCTATCCGCTGATACTGCACGGGTCCTGGCGGCTGCTGAGATCTCTATGTGTACAACCGAGTCTGGGACATCACCATGTAATTTTCGGACATCTCCTCATAGATGGCCCAGACTTGGTTGTGGTCCTTGGCAAAGTAGGACCCGCCGCAAGAAGCATTCACCAGTCCCTGAAGTTCTGGCGTCAGCCCACTGAAGAAGCTCTGAACTAGGTTCGGCTTCGAAATGTCGTGGTGTGGGCATCTATCCAGAAGCTCTCTGAACCTCTCCCATGCCTCGTGAAATTGCTCGTTAGGGAGCATGGAGAAGTTGTTGATCAGGGACCTTGCTGCATTCGTCCGCCCGAGTGGATAGTACTTGTTCAAGTACTCGGTGCGGAGTTGCTCCCAGGTGTAGACAAACTTCCCTAGATGTTTCAGCCAGGCGGCTGCTCTATCTGCCAGTGAAAAAGGGAAGGCCATCATCCGAATCGTATCTTGGTCCACACGACGGTCGTGGACAGTGCTGCAGATCATCAAAAACTCCTGGAGATGGAGGTGGGGTTCCTCAGTGGCGAGTCCGTGAAAATGCGGAAGCATCTGCAGGGTGTTCGGAGGGAACTTGAAATCCCCCACGATAGCAGGTATCACCACCCATTGGTGCATCAGTGTAGATCCGGGGTTGTGAAGTTCCCGCATCGGTCTTGCTGCGGCGGCGGCTGCCTCTGCTGCGGCGGCTGCTGCTGCGGCTGCTGCCTCTGCATCAGCGTCAGGAATGTCCTCCGGCTCGCTCGGCTCGTCTCGCTCTCTTCGGAGTCTCTCCAACTCCCTCCTCATCTCTATCATGAATGCCCCCTGATCGCGTAACTGTTGCTGAACCGTCTCTAATGATGCGATCAGGGTGGAGTTGATCGCCCCTTGGTCTAAGACAAAATGTTCGGGCTGGCGATCGTCTGAACTTCCGGCTCCAGCCATAGGGACGTCTGCAAAATCAGATGAGCCTAACTCAGGTTCTGTCAAATTAATTCGTCTTTCCTCGGGCTCATGTCTCTCAGTAGCAGAAGAAAGGGGATCGAGGGGGAACAGGGTGGAATCGAACTCGGGCCCGGAGAGCTGGTCTCGACTCTCATGGGCCAACCTAGATGATGGAGTAGACGCGCCTGAAAGCGGTGCAGCCAGAGGCTGCCTAAGAGATCGTCTACCCATCATCTTGATCTTGGCGAGTTGAGCGGATGGGATCTGGAGAAAATATGATAGCAAAGCAAACCCCCGGTTCACCAACGCAACACAATCTGAAGACCGTGAAAGATCGGTCAATTTATCTTGTCAATTTTATTTGGTGAACATACAAGATATCAGAGCGCTTACGTGACCTGTTAGGATACCCGATGCTACTCCAACCGACTGGCCCGCACGGAAGAGTCGGTAGTCAGCTAGAAATAACACCGGAGGGTTCTACCTAGGGTACGAGTCACTCTCTCGCGCATCCAAACCATACAATGAGGGGGTTGCTCTCCCCAAGACAAATTTTTAATGTGAGTGTCTTTTAGGGTCAATAATGTTATCCAGTCCCAATTTTTTTTTTTTGTTTTTCTTTTTAATTTTTTTCAAAATAAATACAAGCGGCCTAACGGTTTTTCCGATTCTCCTGATGATTAAGTCAAAAACAGAGGGAGAAGACGAAAAAGCCGATGCGCGAAGAAATCAATGATGCATGCAGAGAAAGAAATGCGTACCTTGTCTCCAGCACTCTACATGCAAGTGATCCGCGCAGAATTTAAAGACAGAATAAAACTACCTAAATGGTGCAACGGGAAAAACCGGCCTTAGACAAGCAACTTCTATTGATCGTGAAGAACAATAGTTAGCTAACCGAATCGAGTCCGGAGTCCGATCTTGGGAGTCACTCGGTGCCCGCCACAACGGGTCCTGCCAGCGCTGTATGTGACTCCTCACGGCACGTGGTCTCAAATCCAATTAAACTAACTTTTTCAGTGAATTTTATTAAGGTCCAATTACGTTCTATAGGAACAGATATTCTATTAGGTGTTGGGCCTTAAAATTTACGTCACAATCAATCAAAATTCCTATGTCTAGGGGCTAAAACCGCGAGAAACACCGGAAAAGGCAGCTAGCTATAAAACCACGATAAAAGCCGCGAAAATCTAAATGGGTCCCCCGAGCACACCGGTGCTCGGCGAAACAGACCCGCTGAGTTACAAATGTCCACAGTTCAAAGTCCTAAATTATTACAAAAATATTGTTCTCTCAAATAAATGACATTCTTCTTCTTCTCCCTGCTCTTCTTCCCGTGCGGGTCCTCAAAAAGTGTACTCCAAGTTCTCCACGTAGTACCTCGCACAAAAATTAGAAAGAGAGAGTGTCAGAAAACAGTTATAATGTAGAGAGACAATATGGAAAAATGACTACAAAGCCGTGCTCCCCGGCAACGGCGCCATTCTGATGACCGAGAGATTCACGAGAGATCAAGGGAGATAAATAACAGGTCGTTGCGACCTCAATCCCTCAAAAATCGATCAACAAGAAAAATCAATCACTCAAATAAGATAAAAACAAGCAAGCACCCAATAGAGCGATCTAGCTATAGGATTAACCTGGTATAGCTCCCAGGGTCGAACACAAGGAGCACAGATTGGCCTTGCGGCCTACGATGTAGTCAGAAATCCAAGTGAGTCTTTTTTATGGTTTTTATTTGTTTTTTTATATTTTTTAGAATTTTTTAAATGATGAGAAAATGAGAGAAGGTAAATACAAGGGAACTTCAACAATTTATACAACACTCCAAAAATAATGCAAAAATTCCAGAAAATTGGTTTTTAGATTTTTTAAGTTTTTTACTGTTTTTGGTGAATTTTTGGAATTTTTCTAATGGGTAAATTATTTATTAAAAATCAAACAAAGCAGAAACACCAAGGTACTGTCCAGCAAGGTTAGAAACTCAAAAATAAAATATTTAAGAGTTTTAATCAACCTTGGAGGTAATTTTCCTGTAATCTATGAAGAATAAGGAAAATGTAGGCACCCTAATTATTGTTTTTGGATTTTTAATTTATTTACTACAATTTTTATGAGTTTTTAGGGGTTTTTCAATTTTTAGGGTTTTTAAGTGATGAAAAGTAGCCAAAATTGGCTAGAAAATCAAACAACAAGCAAACTACAGTATCTAATTTTTTTGGAATTTTTGGGGATGTTTTTATATTTTTTTGGTATTTTTAAAGTCAAACAGTAGCAAAAATAGGGGTTTTTGAATTTTTAAAAATAATAAATGAAATCAAAAATGTCCCCAAAAATCATAGAAATTCCTACACCATGGCAGGAGCCATGTGTCAAAATTTCATTGGATTTGGAGGTCGTTTGATATTTTATTCAAAAATAAAGGTGGGGCACTGTGCACAGGGACCTAAGTGCAAATACCCAAAGATCTGGGGGCCTTGGTGCAAAATACCCAGCAAGTCACGCGCTTCGCGCGTGGCTGGGGCACACAGGGACCAAATTGCAATAAAAACCAAGTCCTAGGGCTATTTGATAACTCGTATCAAAAGCCCAGGGGTATGGTTGCAAAATTCCCAATAAATAACGCACATGCGCATAAACAATGCTCACAGGGGTATATATGCAATTATTCAAAAATATTCATGCAATTCATAACAACCAGAACTTCAGGACTTCTTATGCAAATATCCCAACAAAACACGTGACGAAGCACGTGGGTCTCTACTGGCAGGGGTATAAATGCAAATAAAATTAAGTACGAGGTCCTTGATGCAAATATCCCAGAAAATAAACAACTTGAATTAAAAGTTACAGGACTAAAAAGAAATGGAACAAACAGAGGGGGGCCTACGATATTTACCCCTTTATTAATAGCGGCGGCCTGATGATGACGCGTGGCAGATCTGACGGTGGAGAACAAACGCGCCTTTAACTCTGGAAGCGCTGGCCTGATCCGACGGCTGGTGTGCGTCCACGTGGGTGATCAGACGGTGGAGATGCAGCGTGGTTCTTCGAAGGAAACCAAGCTCAGATCGGATGGTCGAGGTGCAGCCACGTGTATGATCGGACGGCTGAGAGACGTCGTGGCTTAACCTCGCTGCTCAACGGCCCAGATGAGATCCTCAGATGAATCGACGGTCGCTGCTCCTCGAAGAATGGACGGACATGATCAGAACTGGAGCGAGGGCTTCATCGGACGGCTCTGGAAGGTAGAGGAAGAACTGATGGCCGGCGAACTTCGCCGGCCTCCTGCGTGCACTTCGGTCCTCCTCAGCTGCGCCTGAAGGTCGGAGAAGATCCGGCGTGAGGTTGCGCAGCTGCTGCGGGTCTCCGATGCCTCGGCCGAGCCCTGGAAGGCTCCGGCGAGGTCGGCGGAGAAGAAGCTCCTGGCTTGAAGTTGGAAGGCCTCAGACGCCTCCCTTTGGACCTGCAAAGTAATCAAGAAGCTTCGCAGGTCGAGGGCAAATTGCCTCGACCCAAGAAAACGGGGTGAAGGTGAACGGTGCGGTGGGGCGAAAGAGCTCCGGCGAGGTGGAGGACGGTGGAGCTCGACTCCCAGATCCTGTGCGATCTGGGTTGAGTGAAAGTGCGTAGAAGGTGCGTGAGGATACGGCGGAGGTGATGAGATGGTCGGATGGTCGAGATGATACGCGAGATGGTCGGAATCGGAGATGTACGTCGGAGCTATGATTTGGGCGAAATCGAAAATTACGCTAAATGGGGGATCTAATCGGCTACCTGGTGGATGCAGTAGACTGTGGTGGAGCTGCTCTTGCTCCTGGTCGTAGCCTCGAAGGGCGTCAAGGCCTGAGGCTCGATGCTCAACGCCGGCGGCGGAGCAAGGACGGCGAAGTACGCCGGATCAAAGGAATCGCCTCCTCGCCTCACTGCAACAAAGGCAACGGCTTGCTGTCACTCTTGCGATGCCAATGGAGGTCACGGGGAAGAAGGAGAGGGTCCAAAGATGGGGCGCGGAGGCGGCGGAGGGAAAAATATATAAGGTGACAGGGGCGATTAGGGTTGAGTGGCGACAGCTACAGAAGGCGTGGATTTGATGGCGGAAGATCCGGCGAGGGAGAGGGATGAACGGCGAAGAATCCGGGCTCGAGATATGCGTGGAAGACAGCCTGGAGAAGCGTGGGAAATTCGGAGAAGGCGGGGCGGCGCACGTATTCCAGAAAAGGAAGGAGGTCGCGGGGGAGTTGACCGGGGTCAACAATCCCCCGTGGACCAATCAGGAGCGGCCACGTGTGCCAGAATTTTGTTTATTTATTTTAAGGCAGAAATAGGTCGAATTAAATAAAACTCAAAACATGAAATATTTTTCTTTTATTTTTTTCTATTTTTTGGTGATTTTTAATTAATTTTTGGAAATAAAAATAGGGTAGCTCTATATACATAGGTATATGTACACTATATGGATTTTTATTTTTGATTTTTTATTTGTTATTTTTATGTATTTTTATGCTCATTTTGTATTTTATTTATTTACAAGATAAAATATGGAATAAAAGAATATTTTTATTTTATTTTTATCACTTTTATACAAGGGTGAAATAAATGGTTGAATACATTTATACACATGGTATTTATACAATGTATTTTTGTATTTTCAATTTTGTAATTTTTATTTGATTTTTGTTTTGTTTCTTGTTATTTTATATATTTACAATATGTAACATAGAATATTTACAAAAAGTTTAGAAAATAATTGAATTTATTTACAAGGTTAAATAAATACAATGGTGTGGTTAATGCAAATGGTGAAAGGGTATTTTTGACTTTTTGAATTTTTTAGATTTTTATTTTATTTTTGATATTCTCTAAATATACACAAAATGGACAAACATATTTTTGGGTGAGGAAAATATAAAATTTTATTTATTTACAGAAGTATATACACATGAGCTCCTATCTCCCTCTACTTTGGCTTTTATGCGGTTAGGCCCATGCTGAGCCCTCCCTTGGGTCAGGTTGCTCAATATTTATTCTAAATATTTCCCTCTTTTTCTTTTTGCTCTTTATTCTTTTATTTTGTGCACAAAAACATGCAAATTATAGGTTTTTACACAATGCATGCTTTTGGTATTTATTGGTATTTACACATATCTACATGTATTTGCAAAGGTTTTTGTAGCTAAAATAGAAGAATAAAGAGTGATGAATGGGTATTCATCAATAATCCCCATGTCCGCAGCGGCCGACTCTGCCTGTGCGGCTGCGACTGTGGACGAACTGGATGGACCTGCATCAACCCGTGCTATCCGCTGATACTGCACGGATCCTGGCGGCTGCTGAGATCTCTGTGTGTACAACCGAGTCTGGGACATCACCATGTAATTTTCGGACATCTCCTCATAGATGGCCCAGACTTGGTTGTGGTCCTTGGCAAAGTAGGACCCGCCGCAAGAAGCATTCACCAGACCCTGAAGCTCTGGTGTCAGCCCACTAAAGAAGCTCTGAACTAGGTTCGGCTTCGAAATGTCGTGGTGTGGGCATCTATCCAGAAGCTCTCTGAACCTCTCCCATGCCTCGTGAAATTGCTCATTAGGGTGCATGGAGAAGTTGTTGATCAGGGCTCTCGCTGCATTCGTCCGCCCGAGTGGATAGTACTTGTTCAAGTACTCGGTGCGGAGCTGCTCCCAGGTGTAAACAAACTTCCCTAAATGTTTCAGCCAGGCGGCTGCTCTATCTGTCAGTGAAAAAGGGAAGGCCATCATCCGAATCGTATCTTGGTCCACACGACGGTCGTGGACAGTGCTACAGATCATCAAAAACTCCTGGAGATGGAGGTGGGGTTCCTCAGTGGCGAGTCCGTGAAAATGAGGAAGCATCTGCAGGGTGTTCGGAGGGAACTTGAAATCCCCCATGATAGCAGGTATCACCACCCATTGGTGCATCAGTGTAGATCCGGGGTTGTGAAGCTCCCGCATCGGTCTTGCTGCGGCGGCGGCTGCCGCTGCTGCGGTTGCTGCTGCTGCGGCTGCTGCCTCTGCATCAGCATCAGGGATGTCTTCCAGCTCGCTCGGCTCGTCTCGCTCTCTTCGGAGTCTCTCCAACTCCCTCCTCATCTCTATCATGAATGCCCCCTGATCGCGTAATTGTTGCTGAACTGTCTCTAAGGACGCGATCAGGGTGGAGTTAATCGCTCCCTGGTCTAAGACAAAATGTTCGGGCTGGCGATCGTCTGAACTTCCGGCTCCAGCCATAGGGATGTCTGCAAAATCAGATGAGCCTAACTCAGGTTCTGTCAAATTAATTCGTCTTTCCTCGGGCTCATGTCTCTCAGTAGCAGAAGAAAGGGGATCGAGGGGGAACAGGGTGGAATCGAACTCGGGCCCGGAGAGCTGGTCTCGACTCTCACGGGCCAACCTAGACGATGGAGTAGACGCGCCTGAAAGCGGTGCAGCCAGAGGCTGCCTAAGAGATCGTCTACCCATCATCTTGATCTTGGCGAGTTGAGCGGATGGGATCTGGAGAAAATATGATCGCAAAGCAAACCCCCGGTTCACCAACGCAACACAATCTGAAGACCGTGAAAGCTCGGTCAATTTATCTTGTCAATTTTATTTGATGAACATACAAGATATCAGAGCGCTTACGTGACCTGTTAGGATACCCGATGCTACTCCAACCGACTGGCCCGCACGGAAGAGTCGGTAGTCAGCTAGAAATAACACCGGAGGGTTCTACCTAGGGTGCGGGTCACTCTCTCGCGCATTCAAACCATACAATGAGGGGGTTGCTCTCCCCAAGACAAATTTTTAATGTGAGCGTCTTTTAGGGTCAATAATGTTATCCAGTCCCAATTTTTTTGTTTTTCTTTTTAATTTTTTTCAAAATAAATACAAGCGGCCTAACGGTTTTTCCGATTCTCCTGATGATTAAGTCAAAAACAGAGGGAGAAGACGAAAAAGCCGATGCGCGAAGAAATCAATGATGCATGCAGAGAAAGAAATGCGTACCTTGTCTCCAGCACTCTACATGCAAGTGATCCGCGCAGAATTTAAAGACAGAATAAAACTACCTAAATGGTGCAGCGGGAAAAACCGAATCCTAGATGAGCAGCTTCTATTGATCGTGAAGAACAATAGTTAGCTAACCGAATCGAGTCCGGAGTCTGATCTTGGGAGTCACTCGGTGCCCGCCACAACGGGTCCTGCCAGCGCTGTATGTGACTCCTCACGGCACGTGGTCTCAAATCCAATTAAACTAACTTTTTCAGTGAATTTTATTAAGGTCCAATTACGTTCTATAGGAACAGATATTCTATTAGGTGTTGGGCCTTAAAATTTACGTCACAATCAATCAAAATTCCTATGTCTAGGGGCTAAAACCGCGAGAAACACCGGAAAAGGCAGCTAGCTATAAAACCACGATAAAAGCCGCGAAAATCTAAATGGGTCCCCCGAGCACACCGGTGCTCGGCGAAACAGACCCGCTAAGTTACAAATGTCCACAGATGTCCAAGTCTGAGTCCTAAATTATTACAAAAAAATTGTTCTCTCTCTCTCTAAGTAGAAAATTTCTTCTTCTTCTCTCTCTTCCTCCTGCTCTTCTTCCCGTGCGGATCCTCAAAAAGTAAACTCCAAGTTGTCCACGAAGTACCTCGCACAAAAATTAGAAAGAGAGAGAGTGTCAGAAAACAGCTATAATTTAGAGAGACAATATGGACAAATGACTACAAAGCCGTGCTCCCCGGCAACGGCGCCATTCTGATGACCGGAATGTCACGAGAGATCAAGGGAGATAAATAACAGGTCGTTGCGACCTCAATCCCTCAAAAATCGATCAACAAGAAAAATCAATCACTCAAATAAGATAAAAACAAGCAAGCACACAATAGAGCGATCTAGCTATAGGATTAACCTGGTATAGCTCCCAGGGTCGAACACAAGGAGCACAGATTGGCCTTGCGGCCTACGATGTAGTCAGAAATCCAAGTGAGTCTTTTTTATGGTTTTTATTTGTTTTTTATATTTTTTTTAGAATTTTTTAAATGATGAGAAAATGAGAGAAGGTAAATACAAGGGAACTTCAACAATTTATACAACACTCCAAAAATAATGCAAAAATTCCAGAAAATTGGTTTTTAGGTTTTTTAAGTTTTTTACTGTTTTTGGTGAATTTTTGGAATTTTTCTAATGGGTAAATTATTTATTAAAAATCAAACAATGCAACACACAGAGGGTACTGTCCAGCAAGGCTTAGGACCCAAAAATAAAATAATTGTGGATCTCAAAAAGCCCTGAAGGTAATTTTCCTATAATCTAGGAAGAATAAGGAAAATTTAGGCACCCTAATTATTGTTTTTAGATTTTTAATTTATTTATTACAATTTTTATGAGTTTTTAGGGGTTTTTCAATTTTTAGGGTTTTTAAGTGATGAACAATAGCCAAAATTGGCTAGAAAATCAATCAACAAGCAAGAAACAATACCTAATTTTTTTAGAATTTTTGGTGGAGTTTTTATATTTTTTTGGTATTTTTAAAGTCAAACAGTAGCAAAAATAAGGGTTTTTGAATTTTTAAAAATAATAAATGAAATCAAAAATGTCCCCAAAAATCATAGAAATTCCTACACCATGGCAGGAGCCATGTGTCAAAATTTCATTGGATTTGGAGGTCGTTTGATATTTTATTCAAAAATAAAGGTGGGGCACTGTGCACAGGGACCTAAGTGCAAATACCCAAAGATCTGGGGGCCTAGGTGCAAAATACCCAGCAAGTCACGCGCGTGGCGCGTGGCTGGGGCACACAGGGACCATATTGCAAGAAAAACCAATTCCTAGGGCTATTTGATAACTCGTATCAAAAGCCCAGGGGCATGGATGTAAAAAGCCCAATAAATAACGCACATGTGCATAAACAATGCTCACAGGGGCATAAATGTAATTTCTCAAAAATATTCTTTCAATTCATAACACTCCAGATCTACAGGACAGGATGTGTAAAAAGCCCAAAATACACGTGACGACGCACGTATTCACACACACACAGGGGCATACATGCAATTAAAATAAAGCACGAGGTTCCAAATGCAAATTATCCTACGTGAAAAAGTTTCTAAAAATAATTACAGGACTAAACAGGAAATAACAAACTAAGAGGGGGGCCTACGATATTTACCCCTTTATTAGCCGACGGTCAGATGTGCGCCACGTGGGTGATCGAACGGTCTGGATGGCGGCGCCTCTTCTCTCTTCTCCTCTTCGGCTCTGATCGACGGTCAAGGGAGAGGCACGTGGACGATCGAGCGGTGCTGGGCTACTGCACCTCTCTCCTCGGCTGCAACGGTCCGGATGAGATCCTCAGATGGATCGACGGCTGCTGCTCCTCTACAGATCGACGGCTGGGATTAGAACTAGAGCGAGGGCTTCATCGGACGGCTCTGGAAGGTGGAGGAAGAACTGATGGCCGGCGAACTTCGCCGGCCTCCTGCGTGCACTCCGATCCTCCTCAGCTGCTGCAAATGATCGGAGAACGTTCCTGTTGACTTCCCGCAGCTGCTGGTGGTGGCCGATGCCCCGGCCGAGCCCTAGAAGGCTCCGGCGAGGTCGGCGGAGAAGAAGCTCCTGGCTTGAAGTTGGGAGGCCTCAGACGCCTCCCTTTGGACCTGCAAAGTAGACAAGAAGCTTCGCGGGTCGAGGGCAAAATGCCTCGACCCAAGAAAGCGGGGTGAAGGTGGACGGTGCGGTGGGGCGGAAGAGCTCCGGTGAGGTGGAGACGGTGGAGCTCGACTTCCAGATCCTGTGCGATCTGGGTTGAGTGAAAGTGCGTAGAAGGTGCGTGAGGGTACGGCGAAGGTGATGGTAGGGTCGGAAGGTCGAGATGATACGCGAGGTGGCCGGAATCGGAGAGATGCGTCGGAGATATGATTTGGGCGAAATCCTAAATTAGAAGAAATTAGAAGGAACTAAGGTTACCTGATGGATGCTGGAGACTGTGCTGGAGCTGATCTTGCTCCTGGTCGTAGCCTCGAAGGGCGTCAAGGCCTGAGGCTCGATGCTCGACGCCGGCGGCGGAGCAAGGACGGCGAGAATCGCCGGATCAAAGGATACGCCTCCTCACCTCACTGCAACACGGGCAAAAGCTTGCTGTCACTCTCGCAATGCCGATGGAGGTCACTGGGAAGAAGGAGAGGGTCCAAAGATGGGGCGCGGAGGCGGCGGAGGTAAGAATATATAGAGTGACAGGGGCGTTTAGGGTTGGGGGCTGACGGCTAAGGAAGGCGTCGATTTGATGGCGAAGTATCCGGCGAGGGAGAGGGATGAACGGCGAAGAATCCGGGCTCGAGATATGCGTGGAAGACAGCCTGGAGGCGCGTGAGAAAATCGGGGAAGATGGGGTGGCGCGCGCATTCCAGAATAGGAAGGAGTCCGCGGGGGAGTTGACTGGGGTCAACAGTCCCCCGTGGACCAATCAGGAGCGGCCACGTGTGCTGGTTTTTTTGTTTATTTATTTTAGGGTAGAAATAGGCCGAATTAAGGAAAACTCAAAACATAAAATATTTTTCTTTTATTTTTTTCTATTTTTTGGTGATTTTTAATTAATTTTTGGAAATAAAAATAGGGTAGCTCTATATACAGGTATATGTACACTATATGGATTTTTATTTTTGATTTTTTATTTGTTATTTTTATGTATTTTTATGCTCGTTTTGTATTTTATTTATTTACAAGATAAAATATGGAATAAAAGAATATTTTTATTTTATTTTTATCACTTATATACAAGGGTGAAATAAATAGTTCTATACATTTATATACATGGTATTTATACAATGTATTTTTGTATTTTCAATTTTTGTAATTTTTATTTGATTTTTGTTTTGTTTCTTGTTATTTTATATATTTACAAAATATGCCATAGAATATTTACAAAAAGTTTAGAAAATAATTGAATTTATTTATAGGGTGAAATAAATACAATGGTGTGGTTTATGCACATGGTGAAAGGGTATTTTTGACTTTTTGAATTTTTTAGATTTTTATTTTATTTTTGATATTTTCTAAATATACACAAAATATGGACAAACATCTTTTTGGGTGAGGAAAATATAAAGTTTTATTTATTTACAAATATATACATATGAGCTCCTATCTCCCTCTACTTGGCTTTTATGCGGTCAGGCCCATGCTGAGCCCTCCCTTGGGTTAGGTTGCTCAATATTTATTCTAAATATTTCCCTCTTTTTCTTTTTGCTCTTTATTCTTTTATTTTGTGCACAAAAACATGCTAATTATAGGTTTTTACACAATGCATGCTTTTGGTATTTATTTGTATTTACACATATCTACATGTATTTGCAAAGGTTTTTGTAGCTAAAATAGAAGAATAAAGAGTGATGAATGGGTATTCATCAGTGGGTCACTCTCTCGCGCATCCAAACCATACAATGAGGGGGTTGCTCTCCCCAAGACAAAAATTTTTAGGGTGAGCGGTTTTTAAGATCAATAGTGTTAACCAGTCCCAATTTTATGGTTTCTCTTTTTAATATTTTTCAAATCAAAACAAAAGGCCTAATGAATTTTTCGGTTCTCCTGGTTATTAAGTCCAAAACAGGGGGGAGAAGACGAAAAAGCCAATGCGCGATGAAATCAATGATGCATGCTGAGTAAGAAATGCGTACCTTGTCTCCAGCACTCTACATGCAAGTGATCCGCGCAGACTTGAAAGACTGAAAGTAAACTACCTATATGATGCAACGGGAAAGCCGAGTCCTAGACGAGCAATTTCTAGCGTAAGAACCGTCTAACCGGTCACCGACCTCCAAGCCAAAGAGTCCGGTCTTGGCCCGTCCCTCCTCTGTCCGACAAATCAGGGGTAGGAGAAAGCGCTTTACAGGACGGGCTGCGGCACGTAGGCTACGAAGGAAAATGAGTCGGTTATTTTTGTTAATGATTTTTAGTAGGTCCAATTAACGTTCTATGGGAACTGGCAATCAGTTAGGTGTGGGGATCCTACTAATTACGGCACAATCACCAGAAATTCCTAAGTCTAGAGGCTCGAGCAAAAACCACGTAAACACCGGAAAAGGCAGAAAGAAAATAAAATAAAACCAAAGCCGCGTAAAAAGCCGTGAAAGTCCTAAGGGTCCCCCGAGCACACCGGTGCTAGGTGAAACAGACCCGCTAAGCAAAGATAGTCCAAAGAGTCCAAGTCCAGTGTCCCTGTATTATTACAATAATAATGAAATAAAAATGAAAATCCTCGCCCACTCAACTCTCTCTCACTCTCTCCTGCGGCTCCGCAACGAAAAGAGCCGCCTCCGAATCCCGCGGTTGCGTCGGCCTCTCGAGAGCAGCCGCCTCGGTCCTCGGGCCCTCGCAAGAAATAGCAGTGTGGTCAAAACCAGATAATCAAATAATAATAAAAGAAAAATAAAGGGAAATGAAAAATAAGGGTATATGTGCAAAAATGTGAAATAAAATAAACACTCAAAATAAAACAAAACAAAAATAAAAGAAAATGAAAATAAAACAAAATAAAACAAAAATAAAATATAGACAAAAACCGCGAAAAGCCGCGAGCTCTGAAAGAGCCGCGAAAAGCCGCGAAAATAAATACTAAAAGAAAATAAAAACTACTAAGCCGTGCTCCCCGGCAACGGCGCCATTCTGATGAGCACTCTGAACGACTGAGGTAAAGGTACAGAAGTAGGTCGTTGCGACCTCGATCACTCAGATGCACTCAATCAAGAAAATCGAACCACTAATGAGAATAAAATCGATCAAAAACGCGAGATAGCGGTACTGCTATGTGATTAACCTGGTATAGCACCCAGGGTCGAACTCAAGGAGCACGGGTTGGCCGAGAGGCCTACGAAATAGTAAAAATAAAGAAAATAAAGAAAGAAAATATTTTTAGTGGTTTTTAATTATTTTTATATTTTTTTGGATTTTTAAGTAATTAAGACAATAAAGAAAACAAAGAAAAGCACACTTCAACAATTTATTTAAGGTGCTAAAAATAAACCAAAAATTAAAACAAAAATGTTTTTATGTATTTTATATTTTTTAGTGTTTTTGGTGAATTTTTGGTAATTTTCTGATGTTTATTTGATTTTCTAAAAATCAGAAAGTGAAACAAACAAGGGGTACTGTCCAGCCGAGCCAAAAAGCCCTAGATAAAATATCTAAGGGCCCCAAAATGGCCTGGAGGTAGTTTTCCTGTAAAGAAGATAAAACAAGGAAAATTTAGGTACCAATTTTATTATTTTTGGATTTTTAATTTATTTATTAGAATTTTTATGGGTTTTTGAGTGTTTTTAAGTTTTTAGTGTTTTCTAGTAGTGAAAAATAGCCAAAATTGGTTAGAAAATCAAACTAAGTAAACTAAACAGTAGGTCATTTTTATAGAATTTTTAAGTGAGTTTTTATATTTTTTGTAATTTTTCAAACTAGACAATGGCAAAAATAGATGTTTTTGAATTTTTAAAAATATCAAACAAAATCAAAAATTTCCTCAAAAATCCACAAAAATCCTACACCATGGCAGGAGCCATGTATCAAATTTTCGTTGGATTTGGAGGTGATTTGATATTTTATTCAAAAATCAAGGAAGGATACTGTGCATAGGGACCAAAGTGCAAATACCCAAAGTTCTGGGGGGTCGGGTGCAAAATACCCAGCAAAACACGCGCCACGCACGTGCCTGGGGCACTCAGGGACCCAAATGTAAGAAAAATAAGTCCCGAGGACTTAGTGGTAACAGGTACCAAAAGTCCAGGGGGCTTACCTGCAAATAACCCAAAATAAATCGCACATGCTCAAATAAACCACGCACAGGGGTATAAATGCAATTATCTAAAAACTTTCAATCATTTAGTAACATCCAGAACTACAAGGGTATTGATGAATCCACGTTTCATCATCTTTATTCTATCATTTTGGCCTTAAAAACCCTAGTAAATGCGTGTAAATAAGCTTAATATAGGCATTTTAGCATTCATGCATATGTGTGTAAATATTGTATAAAATGCGGATTTTAGTTCCAAAATTATAGAATAAAGAAAAGAAAAGAAAAAGAATAAAATATTGTAAATATTTTATGACCCGAAACCCCGAGACCTAGGCATCTTGATGAATAGGTTGACAAGGAATAAAGTAGGGGGAGATAAGGGCCAAAATACAGATAAAATACCTATAGTTTCTATTCATTCTTTATTCATTTTGGGACCTATTTTTGGTTCCACTTTTTATGCATCAAATAAAGAAACTTTGTACATGAAAGTTGTAGATAATTTAATAAAGAAAAAATACAAAATTGATTTCACTGAAAAATAATGTACAGATAAAAAGTTATGGTCTGAATAAAATTCCAGAATTGATGAATACCCATTCATCACTCTTTATTCTTATATTTTAGCTACAAAAACCTATGCAAATGCATGTAGATACTTGTAAATAGGAATAATTAGCAAAAGCATGTATTTTGTAAATATCTATAATTAGCATGTTTTTGTGCAAAAATAAAAGAATAAAGATGAAAAAGAAAAAGAGGGAAATATTTAGAATAAATATTGAGCAACCTAACCCAAGGGAGGGCTCAGCATGGGCCTGACCGCATAAAAGCCAAAGTAGAGGGAGATAGGGGCTCTAGTGTAAATATTTATATAAATAAATAAAATTATATTTTCCTCACCCAAAAATATGCTTGTACATATGTGTATATATTTAGAAAATATTAAAAACAAAATAAAAATTTGAAAATCAAAAAGATTAAAATGCCCTTTCACCATGTACATAGACCATACTCCTATATTTATTCAACCTTATAAATAAATAAAATTATTTTCTAAACTTTTTGTAAATATTCTATGTTATATATTGTAAATACATAAAATAAAAAGAATCAAAACAAAAATCAAATAAAAATAACAAAATTAAAATTACAAAAATATATTGTACATATGCCATGTATATAGATGTATATATCTATTTATTTTACCTATATACATAAATAATAAAAACAAAATAAAAACACCCTTTTATTCCTCATTTTATTCTATAAATAAATAAAATATAAAATAGGAATAAAATTGTACAAAAATAATAATTAAAAATCAAAAATCAAAAACCAACATATTGTATATATACCTATGTATAGCTATATATTGTAAATACCTTATTTTTATTTCCAAAAATTAATTAAAAATCACCAAAAAATAGAAAAAAATAAAATAAAAATATTTCATGTTTTGGGTTTTTGCTGATTCGGCCCCTAGCTATGTGCATTTGTCATTCTTTGATCCAGCCACGTGGCCGTCAGCTATTGGCCCTGGGGGATGTTGACCGCCCGGTCAACTGGCCCCCCCAGGACCACTTTCCACGGGTTGAGTGGCGGACCCAACTTCTCGGATTTTTCCCCACTCAACCCGATTCCCAATCACTCAAACCCCGGGTCCGACTCACGCACGCATCACCCGAGACCCACGCCGGAGCCACCGCATCGAGATCCGCGCTTCTGATTTCCCTACCCGCGCACTCCTTTCCAGATCATCCTCACGTATAAAGCTCAGCTCCGCCGCATTCTTTAGGCATCTTTGGCTAATCTGCTCCACCCCAGTGAGCTCCAGTGCCCGAGCGTGAGTGACAGCTCGCTCCAGGTGCCGTCGCAGCGAGGAGAGGGGCCGGTTTCCACTGATCCGGTGACTTAGCACCGCCGTGCTCCGCCCAGAGCAGGAGCTCGAGCCTCTGGCCGAGACAACCCTTGAGGCCACGACCAGGAGCTACCCCAGCTCCAGCATAGTCTCCTCGACCGCCCAGGTAATCCCTTAGCTTCCCTATTTAGCCTAATTTCCATTTTGCCCCAATCCGCTCCGCCGCCGTGTTCCATCGATTCCGGCCACCTCCCGCGTCCGTTCGATCATCGGAACCCATATTCACCTCCGCCTTCCCTCCGCGCACCTTCTCCGCCCCTCCGTTCAACCCAGCTCGCACAGGAGCTGGGATTCGAATCCCCTCGCCGTCGCTTCGCCGGGATTCGTCCGCTCCGACGCACAGACCACCTCCACGACGCCTAACCGGGTCAAGGCATTTTACCCTCGACCCGCGAAGCTTCTGAGCTACTTTGCAGGACCAGAGGAGGCTATCTGAGGCCTCCCAACATTCAGCCAGGAGCTCTCCTCCGCCGACCTCGCCGGAGCCCCTCCAGGGCTCGGCTGGGTCATCGGAGACCACCATCGGCTGCGGAGCTTCATCGCGCACCTTCTCCGATCTCCGGAGGCAGCAGGGGAGGATCCCAGCGCTCACACGAGGCTGGCGAAAGTCGCCGGGCACCTGTTCTTCGAGGATCTTCAGCCGCCGTCCGATCAGCCTCGACCTCCAGTTTTCATCTCGTCCATCCATTCCCGGAGGAGCAGTCACCGCCCGATCATCCAAAGGGACGATCTGGACCATCCAAGCAGAGAGAGAGGCGCCAGCCACCAGCGTCCGTTAGATCTTCCACGTGCCCTCTCCTCAGACGTCGATCAGGCCCACGTGCGAAAGGAGAAAGGCGCCCGCGTCCAGACCCGTCGGATCAGCCACGCGTCAATCATCCGGCCCTCGACGTTAAATAAGGGGTAATTTATCTTAGGCCTCCTCTTAGTTTATGCTTTTAGTTTCAGTCCTGTAAATATTTTGCGTACTTTATTTACGTTGGGTTATTTGCACATTGGACCTCATACTTTAGTTTATTTGCATGTATGCCCCTGCCTGTATGAGCCACGTGCGTCGTCACGTGTGATTTTGGTGTATTTGCAACCTTAGCCCCTGTTGTTCTGGATGTTTAGAAATGAATGAAATCTTTTGAGTATTTGCATCTATGCCCCTGTGAATGTTGTAATTGCGCATGTGCGCTTATTTTAGGGTAATTTGCATCTGAGGTCCCTGGACTTTTGGTACGTGTTACCAAATAGTCCTCGGACCTTATTTTCATTACAAAGAGGTCCCTGAGTGCCCCAGGCACGCGCCGCGCGCGTGCGTTGCTTGGTATTTTGCACCTGGACCCCCAGAACTTAGGGTATTTGCACTTCAGTCCTTGTGCACAGTGCCCTCTTTTGATTTTTGAATAAAATATCAAATCACCTCCAAATTCGATGAAAATTTGACACATGGCTCCTGCTATGTTGTAGGATTTTTGAGAATTTTTGAGGATATTTTTGAATTTATTTGTTATTTTTAAAAATTCAAAAACCTTTATTTCAGCTACTGTCTAGAGTTAAAAATCCAAAAAAAATATAAAAACCCCCTAAAAAATTCTATAAAAATTAGGTACTGTTTATTTGGTGTTTCTTGATTTTCTAGCCAATTTTGGCTATTTTTCACTTATTAAAAACCATAAAAACTTAAAAACACCTAAAAACCCATAAAAATTATAGTAAATAATCTAAAAACCAAAAAATAATAACTTTGGTACTCAAATTTTCCTTGTTTTATCTAGTATACAGGAAAAATACCTCCAGGCCCTTTTGAGATCCTTGGATATTTTATTTAGGGATTTTGGGCCTGGCTGGACAGTACCTTGCATTTTCGTCACTGTTTGATTTTTTAGAAAATAAAATATACATCAGAAAATTATAAAAAATTAACCAAAAACACTAAAAAACCTTAAAAACATAAAAATATTTTTGTTTGAATTTTTGCTTGATTTTTGACACATTAAATAAATTGCTAAAGTGTGCTTGTCTTTGTTTTCTTTTATTTTCTCAATATATTAAAAACTCATAAAAATATAAAAATCATTAAAAATCACTAAAAATATTTGTCTTTTATTTTATTTCATTTTTACTACTTCGTAGGCCTTTGGCCAACCCGTGCTCTCCGAGTTCGACCCTGGGTGCTATACCAGGTTAAACTCATAGCTAGACCGCTTCCCGCTTTGTTTTGATTGATCTTTGATTTATTTAGTGGTCTGATATTTTTCTTGATACACAACCGAGTGATTGAGGTCGCAACGACCGTCTCAGTTACCTGATTACCTTAGTTGCTCGGGTTTTTGTGTCATTAGAATGGCGCCGTTGCCGGGGAGCACGGCTTAGTAGTTCTTTTTATTTTTCTTTCCGTTTTATTTTCGCGGCTTTTCGTGGTTTTTGTTTATAGTTTCTTTTTATTTTGTTTGAGTTTATTTTCTTTTCTTTTGTTTTTATTTTTGTTTTATTTTGTGTGTTTATTTTATTTTACATTTTTACATAGATACCCTCACTTTTATTTTCATTTCTTTTTGATTATTTTTGCTGGTCTGACCACTCATCTCTTTTTCTTGCGAGGGCCCGAGGACCGCGGAGGCGACTTTCGAGGAGCCGGTGTAGCCGAGGAACTTGGAGGCGTCTTCCTTCTTTACGAAGCCGCAGGAGAGAGCGAGAGGGAGAGAGTTGAGTGGGTGAGGTTAGATTAGGTTTTTATTATTATTATTGTAATAATACAGGGACTTGGACTGCTTGGACACTCTTGTGACCGTAGCGGGTCTGTTTCGCCGAGCACCGGTGTGCTCGGGGGACCCTTTAGGACCTTCGCGGTTTTTCGCGGCTTTTTCGCGGTTTTATTTTTCTTTTATTTCTGTCTTTTCCGGTTTTTCACGGTTTTTGCTCGAGCCCCTAGACTTAGGATTTTCTGGTGAATGTGCCGTAACTAGTAGGATCCACACACCTAATTGCATATCTGTTCCCATAGATCGATAATTGGACCTACTTAAATCAATAATAAAAATAACCGATTCATTTGCCTCCGTAGCCTACGTGCCGTAGCCCGTCCTGTAAAGCGCTTACTCCTACCCCCGATTTGTCGGACAGAGGAGGGACGGGCCAAGACCGGACTCTTTGGCTTGGAGGTCGGTGACCGGTTAGACGGTTCTTCGCTAGAAGTTGCTCGTCTAGGACTCGGCTTTACCGCTGCATCATTTAGGTTAGTTTTATTTCTGTCTTTACTTTTATGCGCGGATCATATTGCATGTAGAGAGCTGGAGGCAGGTACGCATTTCTGACTTTGCATGCATCATTGATTTTTCGTGCATCGGCTTTTTCGTCTTCTCCCCCTGTTTTGGACTTAATAATCAGGAGAACCGAAAAATTCGTTAGGCCTTTTGATTGCTTTGAAAAATATTAAAAAAGAGAAAACATAAAATGGGGACTGCTATTCTTATTGATCTTAAAATCCGCTCACCCTAAAAATTTTTGTCTTGGGGAGAGCAACCCCCTCATTGATTGGTTTGGATGCGCGAGAGAGTGACTCGCACACTAGGTAGATCCCCCCGTTGCTAGTCCCGACTGATTACCGACTCTTCCGTGCGGGCCAGTCGGTTGGGTTGGCATCGGATATCCCAACAGGTCACGTAAGCGCTCTGATATTCTGTTTGTTCACCAAAATAAAATCGACAAGATAATTTGACCGAACTTTCACGGTCTTCAGCTCGCGTTGCGTTGGTGAACCGGGGGTTTGTTTTCAGATCATAATTTTTCCAGATCTCATCCGCCCTACTCGCTAGATCAAGATGATGGGTAGACGGTCTCTTAGGAAGCCTCTGGTTGCACCGCTTTCGGGCGTGTCTATCTCATCATCTAGGTTGGCTCGCGAGAGCTCAGACCCGCTCTCCGAGCCCGAGTACGACTCCACCCTATTCCCCCTCGACCCACTTTCTGACCTTCCTGAGAGACACGAGCCCGAGGAGAGATTGATACATTTGACAGCACCTGAGTTGGGCTCGTTTGGTTTTGCAGACGTCGCCATGGCCGGCAGTTCTGAGGATCGTTCCTGCACAGAGCACGTTGTGATGGATCAGGGAGCGATCAACTCCACCTTGATCGCCTCATTAGAGACAGTTCAGCAGCAGTTACGCGATCAGGGAGCATTTATGATCGAGATGAGGAGAGAGTTGGAGCGCCTCCGATTAGAGCGAGATGAGCAGAGCGAGCCCGAGGAGATACCGGATGCAGAGGCACGAGCCGCAGCAGCAGCAGCAGCAGCCGCAGCCGCCGCCGCAGCGGCAGCAGCCGCGGGAGCAGGAGGACCACCTAGACCGATGCGGGAGTTGCACAACCCCGGATCTACACTGATGCACCATTGGGTGGTGGTACCTGCTATCGTGGGGGACTTCAAGTTCCCCCCGAACACCCTGCAGATGCTTCCTCATTTCCACGGACTCGCCAATGAGGAGCCCCACCTTCACCTCCAGGAGTTTCTCATGATTTGCAGCACTGTCCACGATCGCCACGTGGACCAGGACACGATCCGGATGATAGCCTTCCCGTTTTCACTGGCAGATAGAGCAGCCACCTGGCTGAAGCATCTTGGGAGGTTTGTCTATACCTGGGAGCAGCTCCGCACCGAGTACTTGAACAAGTACTATCCACTCGGGCGGACGAATGCAGCGAGGGCCCTGATCAGCAACTTCTCCATGTTCCCCAACGAGCAGTTTCACGAGGCATGGGAGAGGTTCCGAGAGCTTCTGGACAGATGCCCGCACCACGACATCACGAAGCCGAACCTTGTGCAGAGCTTCTTCAGCGGGTTGACACCAGAGCTACAGGGCCTGGTGAATGCTTCTTGCGGCGGGTCCTACTTCGCCAAGGACCACGACCAGGTCTGGGCCATCTTCGAGGAGATGGCTGAGAACTATATGGTGATGTCTCAGACCAGGTTGTATACTCAGAAGACCCAGCCACATCAGCCAGGACCCGTGCAGTACCAGAGGATAGCACGGGTAGATGCAGGTCCATCCAGTTCGTCCGCAGCAGCAGCAGCACAGGCAGAGTCGTCAGCTGCGGACATGGGCATTATCAGCGAGAAGCTGGACCGCATGGAGCTGATAGAGAAGAAGCAGTGCCAGAGTATCACGCAGATGGAGCAGATGGCACAGGTTCTGAGCGACATGAAGACACAGCTCATGTGTCTCCAGGAGGCACAGATGGCTTCTCAGCCCCGTCTTCAGTCGCGAGGCGACACCGGCAGCAGCAGCAGCTCGTCCCAGCGCTCCAGCACCCACGTGCAGCCTAGACAGGTCCATCTTGTACAGGCGGAGCCGTACCAGCAGCCGCAGCCCACCTACCAGTCCCCACCATCTCCAGAGATGCAGATGGTGGTCTACCAGCCGGACCAGCCTCTGGCAGTGCTCCCGCCAGCCCCCTACGATGCCGAGCCGTTGATGGATGTCAACGGGATTTGGTACGACCGCCCCCAGCCTGGGATCCGACGAGACCATCCCGGATTCAGGTGGGGGAGTGGTGGTGCCCAGCCCTAGCAGCAGCCGTCAGGACAGGGAGGGCAGTACTCCCAGCAGAGAGACCAGCACCAGCCGCAGCAGCAGCCCCCAGCATATCAGCAGCACCAGCCATCCTTCGGTCCTCGTCCCTATCAGCAGCAGGGACAGTCATGGAGACGTGAGCAGCAGGCTCACCCGGGATATCAGCAGCAGCACCCTCCATCCTACCCCTCTTACCCACCACAGCAGTTCCAGCAGCCTCACCCACAGAGAGGCCACCCGTCGGGCTCCCACGAGAGCCCCGCTTTGGATGACATCGCCCGCCTCCTCACGGACCAGCAGGCCACATTCAGACGGGAGATGGACGAGTTCCGCCAGGAGATGCGGGACCTGGTGAGAGGGAAGGCCGCCATACCAGCCCAGATCGAGCCGAATCCGAACAACCTCAAGAGGAAATCTGAGCATGTAGTACATACTGAGTTAGCCACTCCTAGTGACCCATTTGATGATACATCTTCGGATCTATTTGATGCTGATTTTGTCACACTTAGGAGCGGTAGGACCCCAGCAGGCGGCGGTGCCTCATCTGAGCTTCATCCCGAGGCGCCACAGGAGGAGGAGGAGAGCGGTACTGAGGCCGCTCCAGACGATGACGGTGGCACTGAGGCCACCAAGGATGCTGATCCCACCGGCGGTACTGAAGCTGTCGCTTCACCAGATCTAGGAGGTGGTACTGATGCCACCCGTTCAGCCGAGCCAGCCCGCGGTACTGATGCCGCACGACGTCTACCAGCAGCAGCAGCAGAGCCAGCCCGTGGTGGTACTGAGGCCACCGGTGTTTGTACAGATAGAGATGATGTTTTTCCTCGTATTCATGTATCTCAGAACTCTGTTGTGAATAAAGGAAAAGGTTTACTTTCTTCTGGTCCCACTGTGGTGCATGATGTATGTGTGGATCCGGTCCTTGAACCGCCTAGACCTTTTCCTAGTCCTTCATCTGAGAAGGACCCAGTGATCCCCTTCCCTAGAGCCCTTCAGATGGGAAAGGGGAAGAAAAAAGATCAAAAAAAGACAGAACAGGAGGAATTCAGCCAGAGTATGATAGATCGATTCCACATCCAGCTGACCCTCCAGGAGGCTTTGCAGCACATCCCCCTTCTCCAGCGATCTTTGAGAGAGAGGACTACAGTCAGGAGAAGGAGGAGGAACCACACTTCCGAGATACATGTGCTGACGAAAGCCACGTGCTTTGCAATCCAGAACCGACTGCCAGCCAAGAGGCCAGATTCAGGGGCCCCGTATGTCAGATGCCAGATCAGTGAGAAGAGGTTCGACCGTACTCTTCTAGATAGCGGATCGTCGATCAACCTTCTTCCGGCAGCCCTTCTTTACCGCTTCGAGTTGGGCACTCTTCGACAGAGCTGGACAGTCCTTCAGTTCGCTGATCGATCTGTCAAGAGGCCGAAGGGGTTATTACGAGACGTTATCGTCACGATTCAGGGTCTGAAATTCCCCGTGGACTTCGTAGTGTTGGACATGGAGATCCCTGAGTCAGTGGCCGATACCCCCATCATCCTTGGTCGTCCGTTCTTGGCCACAGCCAAGGCGGTGACTGATCATGATAGCGGGAAGGTGTACTTTCGCGTCGAGGGCGAGAGTATACAAATAGAGACGGTCGAGGACTACAGAGCTAGATTCAGAGCCCGCTCAGAGGCGAGTACAGATTCAGAGCAGCTGACAGACGCAGAGCCAGACATCCACCAGGACTGTGATTTTGTGATCACAGATGATGAGGCAGCTTGGGAAGATCTTGAGACACAGACCACCCTCTCACTTTCAGATACAGCTGATGCAGAGACGAGAGCAGAGGAGAGTCTGGAGAGCACAGACCTGGTTCAGGATACCATTGAGACAGCAGAGCCAGTCCTTGATCGCAGCACGATGATTAGTGATGGTGGTGCTGAGGCCGCCTTGTTTTCCGGTGGTACTGATGCCACCACTTCTGATGCAGATCCCTCGGATTCAGAGTCTGATTGGGCCGATTGCTATGATCAGATGCCAGACCTGAGTCCATCCGAGCCTATAGATGAGGAGGAGGTAGATGCAGAGCCGAGCAGAGACAGTGCAGTTGAGCCGCCTTCTCCCGATCCAGTTTGCGAGAGTACGCTTTCACTTTCCCAGGCAGATTTGGCCGACCTTGCAGCTTTCACTCAGTTTCTTCCACAGCCAGATTTGCCGGCACCCAGCATTCCAGAGCTGAAGCCCCTCCCTACTTCGCTGAAGTATCGATTCCTTGCGGGCGAGCCAGAGATGTACCCAGTCATCATCTCCGCTGAGTTGACTGGAGAGCAGGAATCCCGTTTGATGGGGGTTCTTGAAAAGAACCGCAAGGCGATCGGATGGAGCGTAGCAGATCTCCATGGGATTAGTCCATCAGTGTGCTCCCACCATATCTATCTCGAGGAAGGGGCGAAGCCGTCGCATGAGTTCCAGCGGCGACTGAACCCCAACCTACGAGAGGTCGTGATGAAGGAAATATCGAAATAGTGGAGTGCAGATTTTATTTATCCCATTTCCGACTCCAAGTGGGTCAGCCCCTTGCATGTGGTGCATAAGAAGACGGGCATCACGACTGTGATCAGTGAGTCGGGAGAGGAGATCGCTACACGAGTACCCACCTCTTGGAGGGTTTGTGTTGACTACAGGAGACTCAACCAAGCCACCAAGAAGGACCATTTCCCCCTGCCTTTTATTGACCAGATCATTGAGAGACTGGCAGGGAAGAGCCATTATTGCTTTCTGGATGGGTACTCGGGCTACAACCAAGTGGCCATCGCTCCTGAGGATCAGGAGAAGACCACCTTTACCTGTCCCTTCGGCACATATGCTTTTCGACGCATGCCATTTGGGCTATGCAATGCCCCTGCGACTTTTCAGAGGTGCATGCTGTCGATCTTCTCGGACATGGTAGGGGAGTGTTTGGAGGTCTTCATGGACGATTTCTCGGTCTACGGCGATGGATTCGACTCCTGTCTTGACTGCCTAGACCGAGTACTCCAGCGATGTATTGAGTATCATTTGGTGCTATCTTGGGAGAAGAGTCACTTCATGGTGACTCAAGGGACGGTGCTTGGACACATCATCTCCAACAGGGGCATGGAGGTTGATCCGGCCAAGGTTGATGTCATTAGGAAACTCGCACCGCCGTCCAATCTGAGGCAGTTACGGTCATTTCTGGGGCACGTTGGATTTTATAGGAGATTCATTCAGGATTTTAGCAGGATTGCCCGACCGTTGACCGACCTCTTGACGAAAGACACCGAGTTCCTTGTCGATGACAAGTGTCTTTCGTCGTTTGGTACTCTCCAGCAGTGCGTTATTGAGGCTCCTGTCCTCCAGCCGCCTGATTGGTCTCTCCCATTTGAGATCATGACGGATGCCTCCGATTTTGCCGTAGGGGCAGTGCTGGGACAGAGGAGGGATGGAGTGCCATTTGCTATACACTATGCTAGCCGCACATTGGATTCTGCCCAGCGGAATTACACGGTCACAGAGAAGGAGATGCTAGCCGTAGTGTTTGCCTTGGATAAGTTCAGATCGTATATCATTGGATCTAGAGTGACTTTGTTTACAGATCACACCGCCATCAGGTACCTCATGGAAAGAAGGATGCCAAGGCCAGACTGACTAGATGGATCCTTCTACTCCAGGAGTTCGATATTGAGATCAAGGATAAGCCTGGAGTCAAGAATGTGGTGGCGGATCATCTCTCCCGACTAGAGCAGCCTGAGGATTCTGAGCAGATTGACCCTATTAGAGATACCTTCCCAGATGAGGCGATCCTTGCTATCGCCTCACTCCCATGGTACGCCGATATTGTGAACTTTCTCGTTGCTGGAAAAGTCCCACAAGATTGGCCCAGGCAGAGGCTTGAGACCTTCCTAGCGAAGGCCAAGTCTTACCATTGGGAGGATCCCATCCTTTACCACGAAGGAGGGGATAGCGTCTGGCGTCGGTGTATTCCTCAGGAGGAACACCATAGCGTCCTCACTTACTGCCACAAGCTTGAGGCAGGAGGACATCATTCTGGGAGGAGAACGGCACAGAAAGTGCTCCAATCCGGCTTGTGGTGGCCTACCCTCTTCAAGGACTCAGATGAGTTCGTGAAGAGGTGTACTGACTGTCAGAGGATGGGCACTTGTGGACAGCGTTATAGGATGCCGATGCAGCCCATTCACTTCTGTGAGGTTTTTGACGCATGGGGCATCGATTTCATGGGTCCATTCCCTAAGAGTCAGGGATTTGAGTACATTCTGTTGGCCGTTGACTATGTGAGTCGTTGGGTGGAGGCTATCCCCGCCCGAGCCGCTGATGCGAGGACAGTTTGCAGATTTTTGAGGAAGCATATCATCACACGATTCGGGGTTCCACGAGTTCTGATTTCTGATGGGGGATCCCACTTCATCAACGACCAGGTAAAGGCACTTGCTAGCGAGTTCGGCATAGATCATCGTGTTGCTACACCATACCATCCACAGACGAATGGTCTAGCCGAAGTGTCGAATAGGGAGATCAAGACTATTCTGCAGAAAGTCGTCCACCCTGACCGAAAGGATTGGTCACAGCTTTTGGACTCGGTCTTGTGGGCATATAGGACGTCTTTCAAGACACCTTTGGGCACATCTCCCTTTCGCCTCGTGTATGGCAAGCCATGCCATTTACCTGTTGAGATGAGGCACAAGTCACTTTGGGCAGTTACAGACATACTTATGGATCCAGATGGTATGGGAGACCAGAGGAGGGCAGAGCTAGCTGCCCTGGAGGAGCTTAGAGATGCAGCTTTCTGAAAAGCGAGAAGGCGAGAGCCGCTAAATAGCGGTCTGACAAGTCAGACTCACTGTCGCTGATGCGACTGCTCAAACTTCCTCGGTCTCCAACAATTAACCCACACAATCAATCAGAGAAAGAATAGCAAGGATTAAAATTTATTATACCCTACTAATGATGTACAATGGCAAGCAAGTAGGGGTCGAACACAAGGAGCAAGGGTGTAGAGCACGGATAAAAATCCAAACCTGAATTTAACAAGCAACTTAGCCAATCTAGAATTTTTTGTGGGTTTTTGATTTTTATATTTTTTTATTTACTTTTTAATTTTATATTTTTGTATTTTGGTTTTTGATTTACTGATTTTTATATTTTCTTTTTGTTTTTTTTTTATACTTTTATATTTTCTTTTTCAATATTGGAAAGTAAAGGCAAAGTAATAAAAGACAAACTAAAACATTTATAAAAATGCACAAAAATACTCAAAAATTCAGAAATAAAATGTTTTTGGTATTTTTAGGGTTTTCTACTGTTTTTGTGATTTTTGGTGATTTTCCTAGGTGTTTTTGGTATTTTTAATTGCTGAAATAAGGCAAAACAGTGGAAATAGGGCTGGCTGTGACTAAAATGCAAGTTGAAATTAACAAACAGCAACCAAAATTTTCACACTATTTTTCCAATAAAAAGGACAAAATAAAGAACAAACAGGAACTGAGTTTGCTATTTTTGGATTTTCCTACTATTTTATATATTTTTTTGAAGTTTTTGAGTGTTTTTTGAATTTTTAGTGTTTTTCTTATGAGATTTTTAATGATTTTTGGCTGGGAGTTAAAACAAACTAAAAGACACAAAATATATTTTTTTGGAATTTTTCTGGAATGTTTTTATATTTTTTAGTGATTTTCTAATGCAAACAGTGCTGAAAATAGATGTTTTTTATTTTTAATAAATATAAAAATAAAATAAAAACAAAAACTAAAATTGTGGCGTGAAAGTACAAGTCCTCAGGTGCTTAAGTTCAAAATTTGAGAAATTTCGGAGTTAGAATGATACTTCAAATAAATCCTACAAGCAAGCAAACATGGAAGGCCTGGCAGGGGTATTTGCGTAATAATCAGAAAATCAAGGGGCCTGCGTGCAATATTTCCAAAATATATAGATCTGAACTAACAACTTGTGGACTAAATGTGAAGGACTAGAAATGCGAGGTTATCCCCGCAAAATGCCCAGGTAACACGTGCGTGAGCACGCGCGCCTGGGGAGGATACCCTTGCAATTCCAAGAAGTTTGAGGTGTTTTTAACAATTATTACAAAACATAGCGAACAGCAATTGACAGTTCATACGCTAAATGCTTAATACAAAAACGCGTGGGGGGAAAGTGGCAAAATACCCACCCACTGGTGCGCATCCAACGGAGGAGGAGGATCCACTTACGCCACGTGGCGTGCGCTGATCAACAGATACCCCTTCGCGAGCAAGGGCCGAGATTAGATGATAACTTGAAGATCTGACGGCTGGAATGGCGTTAGGCACGGACGACAGCGATCAAAAGGGGACACGTGTCAGCCCCACGTACGCCGATGCCCCTTCGAGTTATAACGGCCAGGATGAGCTCCTGGCCCACGATCTGACGGTTGGAGGGCTATCGTCACGGACGGCAGCGATCAAACGGAGGGGGGTCCAGATCTACGGCACCTGTACGTTGCCCCCCCCCTCCCATTCGTTCTTGTCCTTGCGCGGTTGCAGCTGGGGAGGCGCGGCGCGCGGGGGTCTCCTCCGGCGAGTCGCGGCCCCCTCCAGGTGAGCCCGCAGCTGCTCGTGATACCTGCAGAAGAGATGAGTGAAAAAGTCGGGGGCAAAATGCCCCGACTTCGTGGAGTACCACTCGCAGATGGCAGTTGGTTAGGAATGTGAGAGCGGCCGGCGAGACTCGATGCCGGCCGTGGTCGATTCGGTATGCACGGATAACTATTAGATCAGGATTTTGACAAAGGGATGACCCCTGTGATGTTGCTTACAGAAAGACATCTGGAACAAGAAGAGAAAAGGGAAGAAGAAACTTCACCCGTGCGTGTTCTCCGGCGAGAACTCCGGCGAGGGGATTCGCCTCGATTCGACGCCGCCTTGGTCTAACGAGAAGCCCGACGACCTCCTGCTGTCACCAGGAGTATCTTCAAGGACTTAGGTTAGAGTTTCGGTGGTGGAAGAGGGATCAAAGGGGAATGGGACTTTTTGGGTCCCTTTTGAAAGATGGTGGTCGAGGCACTTTCAACGAGGAATATCTTGCAAATACGGAAGATTTAGGAGGATCTACAAGGTTGGCGCGAATCACGGATGAATAGTGAACAACTTTTGTGAAGGGACCATCTTCCCTCGAGCAACGCAGCGACGGCGAAAAATTCGAGAAAAGGGGGTCACGGGCTTCTGACAAGGGGGCAGGCTAAGGCCAGGGAGTTGACCGACTGGTCAACATCCCAGGCCACCTGGTTGGTCCACGTGGACCAACCAGGAAAAAGCCCCCAAAAAAAGTTTTATAAATTCATTTTAAAATAGTAAATAGCATTATTAATTTATGGTTATAAAATAAAAAATGTTTATTATTTTATAAATAATTTTATTGTGATTTTTAATTATTTTTATGGATTATATTTTTACAAGTTTGCCTTTATACCCCTCTAGGTATCTATATCTATATATTTAAGTATTTTATTTTTATTTAGGTGTTTTTAATGTGTTTTATTTTGGTTTTTATTTTCTAAAATTATAAAATACTTTTATATACACAAATATATTTTTATTTTAATTTTCCAATATATTTTATACACTTAATAAAATGAAAGTGTTATTTGTATAGGTATAGCTTAATGTATTATACCTATATATTATAATATATACAAGTATTTTTATTTGTAATTTATTTATGTTTTTATTCTGATTTTAATACACATAATTATTATAAGTATTATTTACAACATTATAAAAATATAAAATTATAAAAATAATAAATAAATAATAAATTGAATATTTTAATATGTACAAGGTACAATAGGGGTCCAAAAGTCAACTTTCAAACCGTAGCTCCGCCAAATGCGAAACCACCGCCATTAATTAGCTTATTTTCTTCTATATACAATTAAAGGTGAGTTTGATGCATTTGGAGTTGTCGTTTGTGAGATACGGGTCTGGGAAGTTGGGATTCTGGATTTTTATTCAGACCATAACTTTTCATTTGTACATTATTTTTCTGTGAAATCAATTTTGTATTTTTCTTTATAAAATTATTTACAACTTTCATGTACAAAGTTTCTTTATTTGATGCACAAAAGGTGGAACCAAAAATAGGTCCCAAAATGAATAAAGAATGAATATAATGTATAGGTATTTTATCTGTATTTCTGACCTTATCTCCCCCTACTTTATTCCTTGTCGACCTATTCATCGAGATGCCTAGGTCTCGGGGTTTTGGGTCATAAAATATTTACAATATTTTATTCTTTTTCTTTTCTTTTCTTTATTCTATAATTTTGGCTTTAAAAACCGCATTTTGTACAATATTTACACCCATATGCATGAATGCTAAAATGCCTATATTAAACCTATTTACACGCATTTACTAGGGTTTTTAAGGCCAAAATGATAGAATAAAGATGATGAAACGTAGATTCATCATCCCCTATACTTGCCTTTGCTAGTCCCTAGCAAACACTTATGCAATAAGTGCAGAAAAAGAAAATTAAAGAAAAGAAAAAGAAGAAAGATGGACTAAATTTAATTGTCGAACTTGTCTTCACAAAATCAAAGTTTGGAGCTTAAGTCGGACCTGTGGAATTTTAGTGCGGGCGGAACCTTATTGAGAACCGTGTTTGAAATCCAACAGTCCTTGAGAATCCCAAAACTCTGTCCAAGTCTCCTCAATAGCCAGCTCAGAAATATCTCAACTCATACGCAAACCCTTACGACTATGAATCTGACTTGTACAGTGTAAGTGATGGTGGCTCTCCCCAACTAGAATGACAAAGACACTGACTTCTCCAGTACGACAACCCAGTGATTCCCCAATCCAACAACTCCATCCTCGAGGAGCGGGGTATTCCCTTCTAAGTTCAAGTGGCAACCAGCTCAAGAGGAGGGGGTGAAGAGAAGAATGGACGGTAGCCAGTGTAGCTACCTATCCTTGGATGCAAGACCAGTGTAGTCAAGTCATCCTGCTGCAGGCTCACATGATATGACTTTGGAACTCAAGCTTGCTTATTGACTTTGTACATACTTGCAGGCTTTTTATTTTTGTACATGCCTGAACTTTCTTTTTTTTTTCTCTTTTTTTTTCTCTTTTTTTTTTTTTTCGAAATACTATTCACAGCAGCATTTACATAAGGAGTTTTTCCTCTTGAGCCAGTAGACTATCCCTCTTTTGAAGCTTTATCGCAACCCACAGCCTCCTGTCTTTAGACTTCCTAATCACTGGACGGGTTGGGGTGCACTTCCCTCCCTAGAGGAGGACAAATGTTTCCACCTGTGTGCGTCTCATACCGGCAAATCCAATCCCCTCACCACTCCAACTGAGTTGAGCCATGTGAAAGGTGCAAGTGTCCAAGTTAGGTCATTATCACCAAGAGTCGTGCGTGTGCTCCGAAATACTCTACTTAGGCAATCAAGAATCCATTGAACCAAGTCCCGTGATCCTCAAAGAATTAAGTCGACTAGACCTGAAGTACCTCAAACCCAGTTCCTATAAGGTTCCTGTTATTAGGTAGATTATAAGGTCCAATCAAGCTCCAATCTCCGGATTTTACTTAGACTCGTTCAACTATCAAACTCAATCCGAAAAATGCGGATGCTATGCAATGCAATGCAGAAAATATTTTTGTGATGCAATTTTCAAAGATTTTGAACTTTTTATGGGTTTTTGAAAAGATGATGCATGCATTTTTTGTATTTTTCAAAAAGATTTTTCAAATGTTTTTTTTTTTTTTTGGATTTTAATTTTGCAAATGTTTTTGGGATTTTTGAAAAGAAAAAGATTTTGGCTGAAAACTAGGTTAAAATATGTACACGGGAGTGCGTCTTATATATACAAGAAGTGGATTTTAAGAATTTACAAGGGTAAGTGGTCAATTTTATACATATATACATAAGATGGATTTTGGTGTGATGTGAATATTCCTCAAACTTATTTGACACAAGCTTTTCACACAATTTTTGAAAACTATAGTCCAAAATAGTTTTTACAAACATTTTACAAACATTTGAAAATCATTTTGCAAGGGCTTTTCAAACAGTATATATAGGTTTTTCAAATCATTTTTTGCAACCATTTTTCAAACCATTTGCAAATCCTTTTTCAAACATTTTTATTTCACACAAAGAAAAGAAATTTTACAATCCACACACTTTTCACACAGGTTGAAAACACGAAACAAAATATTTTCAAAATAGTTTTCAATAGATGTTCACAAAGTTTTTCAAACTATTTTTCAAACATTTTGCAAAAAACATTTTCACCTGATTTATTAATCAGTAAATACAAAAAGCATTTGAGGAATAGTCACATCTTTTTATTAAGGATTTTTCATGAATTTTAAAGAATTTTTAGCCATATTTATTAAGAAAATATGAAAGTACGAGTTATGGCTAAAGTATATACGTAGTATATACGACCCCCCTATACTTAGCTTGAGCTATGTCCTCATAGATCGGAGAGAAAAGAGAAGACATAACTCGTACTGAGTATAGGAAAATCTAAATAATAAATAAATAAAGGAATGGATGAATGAATCAATGAATGAGAAGTTGACCGTCCCCCCTATACTTAGGATCAAATAATCCTAAGTATAGCAGACTGTACACAAAGCAGGGAGGGTCAAGGGTGAGAATGAACAGATCGTACTCAGATTGTCTCCCCCTATACTTAGGGTAAGATATCCCTAAGTATAGACAAGAAGAGGAGACAATGGAGAGGATCGAAAAGAATAGAAGAAGCTCGGGGTGCACACCCCCCTATACTTAGGACAGAGTACGTCCTAAGTATAGAAGACTGTCTACAAGGGGTAGCACCTTTCTGATAGATGAAGAAGATAGAAGAGGAAAAGAAGAAAAGAAGAAAAGAAGAAAAGAGATGAGATTGGGTATGAACAACTCGGGATGTACATCCCCCCTATACTTAGGATAGAGTACATCCTAAGTGTAGCAGTGATGAAAGGGATGGCATCAATTCGGTAGAATAAGATAAAAGAAATTGAAAAGAAGAAGAAAAGACGAAAAGGAAAAATCATTCAAAAATGTTTTGATGTGCTTTGCCTTCCTCTGTCTCCTTCGAGATATTCAGCTCATCCTCATAGATTACTTGAATCGAGTCAACGACGGCCATGAATGTATCATGTTCGAGGTATGGCTTCAGAAGCTGTCCATTGACTACAAAAGGCTGTGCGTCAGCTGACAGATTGGATATCAATACACTTCCGTTGTCACGCACCTGCCTAACTACAAACGGCCCAGTCCATTTGCTCTTCAATTTGCCTGGAAAGATTTTTAATTTCGCATCGAACAACCATACCTTCTGACCTGGATCAAAGGACTTGTGGCGGATGTGCTTGTCATGCCATGTTTTGACCTTTTCCTTGTACATCAGGCTGTTGTCATATGCATAATCTCTGAATTCCAGTAATCTGTTCAGATCCAATTTCCGGTTCTGTCCTGCTTGCTTGGAGTCCAAATTACAGATGTTAATAGCCCATAAAGATTTATGAATAAGTTCCACGGGCAAGTGGCATGGCTTGCCATACACTAGGCGGTAGGGAGACATTCCCAAGGGTGACTTGTACGCTGTTCTGTAAGCCCAAAGAACGGAATCAAGCAGCTGAGACCAGTTCTTGCGATCCGGACGCACAAGTTTCTGTAGAATTGTCTTGATCTCCCTGTTGGAACATTCAGCTAAGCCATTGGACTGCGGGTGGTAGGGTGAAGCGACACGATGCTCGATGCAGAATTCTTGGGTCAGCTTCTTCACCTCTCTGTTTATGAAATGACTGCCCCCGTCAGATATGAGGATCTTGGGAATCCCGAACCGTGCTATGATGTGATCTCGTAAGAATCGACAGACAGTCCGACTGTCGGCGGCTCGGGCGGGGATAGCCTCCACCCAACGACTGACATAATCGACAGCAAGCAGAATATACTCATAACCCTGACTGTTAGGAAACGGGCCCATAAAGTCGATCCCCCATGCGTCAAAGACATCTGAGATCTGAATGTACTTCAGAGGCATCGTATCTCTCATTCCTATGGTCCCACCCATCTTCTGACAGTCAGTGCAACCTTTGACGTATTCATCTGCATCTTTGAACAATGAAGGCCACCAGAGGCCACTTTGAAGAACTTTTGCTGCCGTCCGTTTTCCTGAATGATGTCCTCCAGAATCTTGATCATGACATAAGGCGAGGACACTTGGAACCTCCTCCTGAGGTATACACCTTCTCCAGATGCAATCGGCTCCCTCACGAAACAGATACGGGTCTTCCCACTGGTAGAAATGGATTTTAGACAAAAATCTGTCTACTTTCAATTTAGGCCAGTCCTGTGGGATTTTCTTGGCAACAAGATAATTCACAATGTCCGCATACCAAGGAAGTGAGGCGACAGACAGAATCGATTCATCTGGAAAGGTCTCTGTGATAGGCTGCAAGTTCAGCTCAGGAGACTCTGGTTCAGGGAGTCTTGACAGATGATCGGCCACTACATTCTTTACCCCAGGTTTATCTCTGATCTCCATGTCAAACTCCTGGAGGAGAAGTATCCACCTGATAAGACGTGGTTTGGCGTCCTTCTTCTGTTGTAAATACCTAATGGCCGAATGATCAGTGTAGATGATAACTTTGGACCCAAGAAGGTAAGATCTGAACTTCTCCAAAGCAAAGACTACCGCTAGCAGCTCCTTCTCAGTAACAGTGTAGTTTCGCTGAGCTTCATCGAGCGTTCGGCTAGCGTAGTGAATTGCAAACGGTACATTGTCTTTTCTCTGTCCCAGTACAGCTCCGATGGCATAATCTGACGCGTCGGTCATAATCTCGAAAGGCTGAGTCCAAATCGGCGGCTGTAGGACAGGGGCCTGTGTGATGAGCTCTTTCAACTGATTAAAGGCAAGGAGCACACGGTCGTCTACAATGAACTCATTGTCCTTGCCCAGCAACTCAGTCAGCGGTCTGGCCAATTTACTGAAATCTTTAATAAATCGTCGGTAAAAACCGACATGGCCCAAGAATGACCGGACTTGCTTGATGTTTGTAGGTGGCTCTAGCTTAGAAATTACATCCACCTTGGCTGGGTCAACCTCCATGCCACGTCTAGAAACAACGTGACCCAGCACAATTCCTTCAGTCACCATGAAGTTGCTCTTCTCCCAGGAGAGCACAAGATTCACTTCGCATCACCTCCGTAAGACTCGGTCTAGATACTCCAAACATTGATCAAATGAATCCCCATAGACCGAAAAATCGTCCATAAAGACCTCGAGAAAGCTACCCACCATATCGGCAAAAACTGCAAGCATACACCTCTGAAATGTAGCTGGGGCATTGCAAAGCCCGAACGGCATCCGTCTGAAGGCATATGTGCCAAAAGGACAGGTGAACGTGGTCTTCTCTTGGTCTTCAGGAGCAATAGCAACTTGATTATACCCAGAGTAACCGTCCAAGAAGCAGAAATATTCCTTTGCGGCCAATCTCTCCAAGATCTGGTCGATGAAGGGTAGCGGAAAATGATCCTTCTTGGTGGCGAGGTTAAGTCTTCTGTAGTCTACGCACACTCGCCAAGAAGTCGGTACTCTGGTGGCGATCTCCTCTCCTTTGTCATTTTTCACAATGGTGATCCCTGATTTCTTGGGCACAACATGCAGAGGGCTCACCCATTTACTGTCGGAGATGGGATAAATGAATCCCGCATCACACCATTTCTGGATTTCTTTCATAACCACCTCTCGCAGGTTCGGATTCAACCTTCTTTGCAGTTCACGAGAGGGTCTGCTGTCTTCCTCCAGAAAGATGCGATGCGAACAGAGTGACGGATTGATCCCGTGGAGATCAGAGGTTCTCCAGCCTATTGCCTTGCGGTTACGTTCAAGAACCTCCATCAGACGAGATTCTTGATCTTCGGTCAGATGTGCATTAATGATGACCGGGTACATATTCGGTTCTCCTGCAAGGAAAGCATACTTCATATTGGAGGGCAAGGGTTTCAGCTCTGGCGGTGTCTGAGCTGCTTCAGTGGTGACCTCAGCTATTAATGCAGGTGGCGATTCTTCCAACTGTGCGATGTCCACCATAATCTGTTCTGTCTCCTCTCTCAGATCCTGACAGAATTCTTCAATAATTTCATCTTCGTCCGAAGATGCTTCCAAACTCAGCTCTTGGTTCTGAAGGCATATCAACCCCACATCAGTGTCTTGGAGCGCATCAGCAAGTTCCTCATCTTGATTGATACAAGGGAATTCGACTGCGGTCTCCACTTCCTCCTCGGATCGGAGGAGTCCGTGGATCTCATTATCATCCAGGAATAAGTTGGTATCTTGAATCTCTGCTAGAAAATCGCAATCTTCATCATTCTCGATCACCCTTGCACATGACGCAGATGTCGGTTCCACTGGCGTTCCCTCAGACAGGGTCTCTACTCGGATAATTTCATTACCAGCTCCAAAAGTGATTTCTCCTGTCCCATAATTTACTACGGCGCTTGACGTCCGCAGAAATGGCCTTCCAAGTATGATCGGGGTAAGGAGCAACGGAGCGGGGACGTCCATATCTAAGACCACAAAATCGGCTGGGAAAGATTTTCCTTGAACCGTGACGATCACGTCCTCCAACAAGCCCCTAGGCCGCTTGACGGACTTGTCTGCGAACTGCAGAATCATCTTTGTAGGTTTGAGCGGTCCTAGCTTGAACTCCGTGAGTAGTGAGGCTGGCATCAGATTGACAGAAGACCCGCTGTCGAGGAGTGTTCGTTCGAACTCTTGATCGAACATCTGACAACGTACAAGAGGTGCTCCCATATCAGGCTTTTTGTCCGGGAGGTTGCTGATGGCATTGACGGTGGCCATAGTGAGGATATGCTTTTCAGATTTACCACCTTTGCTTCGGGAGTTATGTGGGGTTGGCCTGCGCTTGGTTGTACATGCCTCCTTAAGTCCTTTCTTCACAGCTGGCATGTACTCAAGAGCTTTCATTAATGGCATATTTAACACCAAATTCTGAATAATTTCTATGATAGCAGGATCAGACAAAGCACTTTTCAAATTTTTCATTTTTTTGTGTTTTTTCATTGCTTCAGGAAAAGGAATATTTACAAACTCTTCTCCTATTTCATTCAAAATAGTGTCCGTGTTGTTGTTTACAGGTAGATGACAAAAAGGAATGGATTCATCTACAATTTGTGGACCAAAAACGACAGGCTCGGCTTCGGGTGCTGGCGTTGGACTCGCTGCAGGTGCGGTGCTCCTCCTGTCAGGAGCTGACTGTGATGCGGGTGCAGACGTCTCCAATGCTGGCTGGTCTCCACCGAGGTTGCTGCTATCTTTTTGTATTTTTCTGTTTTCTTCATTTTTTTGTAATTTTCTGGATGCTGGTGCTGCTCCCAAAATGCTTGCTGGCCCTGGTGTTGGCTGGACTGACGATTCCCCGTCAGATGCAATATGCTTTCCTTTCGCCGTCGCCGATGGCCGGAGTGTCCTACCGCTCCTGAGAGTAACAGCGTTAGATAAAAAACAATTAAATTCACCTGATTCGGGTCGGACACTGCCAGCTACCTGCTCCTTGCGTCGGAAATTGTTAGGATTGGCTTCGACCTGGGCTGGTATGACGGTTTTGGCTGCCGTCAGGTCGTCGATCTTCTGGGTCATCTCAGCCATATTCTTCATCAACTGTTCCAAGCAAGCCAGGGCCGGATTGACCGGCACAATCTCAGAAGATTCCCCCTGCTGGGGTCTAGACTGCGGATATGGTGGTTGAGATTGTGACTGGTATCCCTGTGCAAATTGTTGAGGAGGGGGATTGGAGGAGTACTGTGAGTTGTGTTGATTGAATTGGGCAGCCGGCTGTTGGTGGTAGCCCTGTCCTCGATATCCGGATTGCGGAGGACCATGTTGGTAATTTTGCCTCCAAGTGTTCCCGTGTGAGGGAGGCTGGTACTGGTAAGGTTGCTGGAAGGGTCTTCCACCCTGGTGTTGCTACTGGAAGGGCCTGTTGCCCATGTTCTGACCCTGAGAATGTCCCTGAGGACGGGTCAGCTGCGCTTCGTTGTTCCAGACGCCATTGATCTCCTGGATCAGCGGCGGGGGTGGAGAGAACTGCTCGGAGTAAGCGGGCTGGTGCTCTGGCTGATATACCACCATCTGTGTCTGAGGCTGCGGTGGCTGCTCCGGGACCTGCACGTAGTATACGTGCTGGACTGGCTGGGGCTGCGGTGGAGTCGGTTGAGGATTTTGCTGCATTATAGGCTCCTTCTTCTCAGCGTTCGGCTCAGCAGAGGTAGACACAGCGTTGCACATGTTTGCATTCAGTGCACGGACGAGCTGCTCCAGCTGCTGGGAAATCTGGTCGAGCTTCTCCAGACCTTGGGTCCTCTTCTCTATTACTGCCAGTTTTTCGAGGTCCTGCGACCTCTTCTCAATGATGTCCACTTTGGACAAGTGGCTCCCGATGATACTCAGGTTGGAGCTTTCATCTTTGTCCTCAGTGTGAGAAGCCATGTTAACTGGCTTGCTGATGGCGGTCGGTGGCTTCATGTAGACCCGGGACGAGGATTGGGCTGCTTCTCCCTCAGCCATTTCTTCAAAGACATTCCATACAACATCCTCGTCCTTGTTGAAATGCGATCCGCCGCAAGCTGCATCGACTAGCTTTTGGCTCTCGAATGACAGTCCCCCAAAGAAGTGTTGCACGAGGCTGGTCTTGGGTATTTCATGGTGGGGACACTTCTCCTGGAGATCCTTGAATCTCTCCCACGCTTCATGGATTGTCTCGTGCGGCTGTTGGCAGAAACTGGAGATCCGGGCACGCATCTGGTTTAATCTCCCCAGAGGATAAAATTTATGAAGGAAAGCAGATTTCAATTCTTCCCAGGTGGTGACGACCTTCCCGAGATGATCGACCCAGTAAAGGGCCTTGTCTTGAAGGCTGAAAGAGAATGCGGTCATCTTGATTACATCCAGGGGAACTCCGGGGTAGTGAGCAGTGGAGCAGATGCGGTTGAACTTCTTGAGGAAAATATATGGCTCCTCAGTGGTGTTCCCATGAAAGGTAGGAAGCAATGACAGAAACTGTGGCTTAAGCTCGAAGTGAGCATGCATTCGTGGAATTTGAATCCACTCAGTGATGCGCCCCGCTCCTGGATTGTATGTCTGCTTGAGTGTGGGCTTGGGCTGCGGTGGATCTTCTTCTGCTGCTTCAAAGTCAGGTCCCACTGAGAACTCATCATTGACTTCCTCGAAATTGGGATCGTCCTCTCGTCGGCCGTCTCTCGCATCGGCCCTTCTTCTCAGATCATTCAGCATGTCCTGGAAGGCGGTCTGGGCCAGGGCTTGGTTAGTCAGCTGCTGCTGAATGGCTTGAATGGAAGCCAGCAGTTGACTGTTGACCTCGCCCTGCGTAGTGTATTGTCCTTCTGCGGCATGGTCTTCGGGCTCCTGCTGAGGCTGTGGTCCTTTTCCCCTTCCCCCTGCCATTTCTGTCTCTGCTTGGTTGACTGGATCGAGCTCTGAGTCTGCACATGGTAGAATGCCCCGATCAGTCTGAATTGCAGCACCAGATAGAGAGATGCGGTTTGTGTCAAGGTCGACACAGAACTTTGTTAAGGATGGCGATGTGTAAGGAGTAAAATCAATGGCCATCCAAAACGGACAAAGTTCGGGACGAGAGTGGTCCCGGTTTATTGAAGAAGGCAGGGAGTCTGGAGGTCGGTTCTTAGGGTTTGAACCGGTGCCTCGGGAATCGCCCTGAATTATTGGAGAGGGTGAACGAATGGAGCCGATGTGGGTGTCGACAGAGCCTCGACTAAACTGTCCATTCGTCGCCATCTCGAAGATCAAGAGGAAGATCGATGTGGATGAAAGATACGGGGGTCAACAAGGAATAAAAGGAATGTAAAACAGTAGAAGGCTCACAATGAGCGAGGGTCAACTGAAGGGAAAACAAAATTGCGCAAGGCGCGGGATTTTTGATCTTGACCTAAATATGACTAGCAATCAAACACAAGACAAGGGAGTTCACCAACTCAACACGTGAAGCCGTGAAGGTTCGGCTTTTATCTTTGTAATTTTTATCTTGTTTTCAGGAATTTATCTTTCAACGAGTCCTTAGAGCGCTACGCCTATAGGAGTGAGAGTACTGCCGGAAAAGTATTCCCGTACTTGTCCTCCTCCTGTGTAACCTGTAACTTGCGCTTTTTAAGGTCCTTGTAACCCTTCCTGGATCCCTACTCAGCCAAAGAAATAGAGGGAGGAAGCCGATAGGCGAAACCGATACTTCGGATCTCGCTCGCAACGGAATCACCCGTGAGCCTGCAAGATCCTACTCGGACGCAGCCGGTGAGACAGACACCCCCGTGAAGGCGTGGCCTATGCTCGGTACTTCGGACAAGGTCGGCGCTCACACAATAGTGAGTCACCACTGACGACCAAGCCCTACTCGACTACGTACGATAGTAGCGCCAATACTTCGGAAATCCAGGCGATACACAAGGCAGCCACAAGTTGGGTTTGGGGCTCTAATCCTTACGAACGCTCAACTCACTTGGAAGGAGACCTTCCCATGCAACCTGAAAACAAATGAGGGTGTTGCTCTCCCCAATCAATGAGTCCAATTACCAATTTTTATTTAGGTCAAAGTTTTCTTAGCAGTCCCTTTTTTAATTTTTTTTTGTGTTATCGCTTCTTTTGAGTAGATTCAAACAAGCGCCTAACGTTTTTGTATTTTCTTTATCCTAATGTATCCAAAATCAGAGGGGGAAAAGGGTCGGGAAAAGCCAATGCAAGTCGGCACCAAGATGGAAATCTCACCTTTGTGCCTATATGATGAATGCAAAGTAAGAAGACTTACAGTGAATCCCAGCTCTCTCCATGCGGGATGCAAGGCAGAAATTTATAAACCTAATCTATATGCTGGTATGCAATGCGGAAATCGTCCTAAAATAGGCAACTGCTAGCGTGAAGAACCACAAGCTAGCTAATAATTCCCAACCCGAGTGTCCGGTCTTGGCTCACCCCTCCTCTGCCCAACACATTTGGAGTAGGAGAAAGCGCTTGTTCGGGTGTGAGCTCGCGGCGCGTGGATTTGGAAGCTACTAGCTAACTGTTTAGTTAATCTAAGTCCAAGTACGAATCTATAGGAGCATGCAAAGATAATTAGGGTGTTTGGACCTAGGTTACTCGAATCAAGCAGGACCTAATTCTAGAAGCTCATTCCACAAAAGAAATGAAAAAGAAAACAAAACCGGAAAATGACGGTCGAGAAAACACGAAAAAGCCGCGGTGAGCCCCCGGGTGAACAAACACCCGGAAATTAGGCCCGAAGTGTCCAAGAGTTTAAGTCCTGTATTATTACAAATTATCAAATACTCTCTCTCTCAAAAATAAAAACAACTCTCTCTCTCTCTCTAGTTCTCCTGCTCTCTCCTGCCGGCTAGGGTAGAATAGCCGACTCCTCCTCCCAAGGCTGCTCAGGATCCCCTAGGCGATCCTCCTCGGTCGGCGGTCCCTCGCAAGAAAACAAAAGAGATGTCAGACAGTTCAAAATAAATAATACACAAAATATAAGTAAGCAAAAATGGCTAAGTGACTAGAAAGACCCAAAGGTACTCTACAAGCCGATGTTCCCCGGCAACGGCGCCATTTGAAAAGCGAGAAGGCGAGAGCCGCTAAATAGCGGTCTGACAAGTCAGACTCACTGTCGCTGATGCGACTGCTCAAACTTCCTCGGTCTCCAACAATTAACCCACACAATCAATCAGAGAAAGAATAGCAAGGATTAAAATTTATTATACCCTACTAATGATGTACAATGGCAAGCAAGTAGGGGTCGAACACAAGGAGCAAGGGTGTAGAGCACGGATAAAAATCCAAACCTGAATTTAACAAGCAACTTAGCCAATCTAGAATTTTTTGTGGGTTTTTGATTTTTATATTTTTTTATTTACTTTTTAATTTTATATTTTTGTATTTTGGTTTTTGATTTACTGATTTTTATATTTTCTTTTTGTTTTTTTTTTATACTTTTATATTTTCTTTTTCAATATTGGAAAGTAAAGGCAAAGTAATAAAAGACAAACTAAAACATTTATAAAAATGCACAAAAATACTCAAAAATTCAGAAATAAAATGTTTTTGGTATTTTTAGGGTTTTCTACTGTTTTTGTGATTTTTGGTGATTTTCCTAGGTGTTTTTGGTATTTTTAATTGCTGAAATAAGGCAAAACAGTGGAAATAGGGCTGGCTGTGACTAAAATGCAAGTTGAAATTAACAAACAGCAACCAAAATTTTCACACTATTTTTCCAATAAAAAGGACAAAATAAAGAACAAACAGGAACTGAGTTTGCTATTTTTGGATTTTCCTACTATTTTATATATTTTTTTGAAGTTTTTGAGTGTTTTTTGAATTTTTAGTGTTTTTCTTATGAGATTTTTAATGATTTTTGGCTGGGAGTTAAAACAAACTAAAAGACACAAAATATATTTTTTTGGAATTTTTCTGGAATGTTTTTATATTTTTTAGTGATTTTCTAATGCAAACAGTGCTGAAAATAGATGTTTTTGATTTTTAATAAATATAAAAATAAAATAAAAACAAAAACTAAAATTGTGGCGTGAAAGTACAAGTCCTCAGGTGCTTAAGTTCAAAATTTGAGAAATTTCGGAGTTAGAATGATACTTCAAATAAATCCTACAAGCAAGCAAACATGGAAGGCCTGGCAGGGGTATTTGCGTAATAATCAGAAAATCAAGGGGCCTGCGTGCAATATTTCCAAAATATATAGATCTGAACTAACAACTTGTGGACTAAATGTGAAGGACTAGAAATGCGAGGTTATCCCCGCAAAATGCCCAGGTAACACGTGCGTGAGCACGCGCGCCTGGGGAGGATACCCTTGCAATTCCAAGAAGTTTGAGGTGTTTTTAACAATTATTACAAAACATAGCGAACAGCAATTGACAGTTCATACGCTAAATGCTTAATACAAAAACGCGTGGGGGGAAAGTGGCAAAATACCCACCCACTGGTGCGCATCCAACGGAGGAGGAGGATCCACTTACGCCACGTGGCGTGCGCTGATCAACAGATACCCCTTCGCGAGCAAGGGCTGAGATTAGATGATAACTTGAAGATCTGACGGCTGGAATGGCGTTAGGCACGGACGACAGCGATCAAAAGGGGACACGTGTCAGCCCCACGTACGCCGATGCCCCTTCGAGTTATAACGGCCAGGATGAGCTCCTGGCCCACGATCTGACGGTTGGAGGGCTATCGTCACGGACGGCAGCGATCAAACGGAGGGGGGTCCAGATCTACGGCACCTGTACGTTGCCCCCCCCCCTCCCATTCGTTCTTGTCCTTGCGCGGTTGCAGCTGGGGAGGCGCGGCGCGCGGGGGTCTCCTCCGGCGAGTCGCGGCCCCCTCCAGGTGAGCCCGCAGCTGCTCGTGATACCTGCAGAAGAGATGAGTGAAAAAGTCGGGGGCAAAATGCCCCGACTTCGTGGAGTACCACTCGCAGATGGCAGTTGGTTAGGAATGTGAGAGCGGCCGGCGAGACTCGATGCCGGCCGTGGTCGATTCGGTATGCACGGATAACTATTAGATCAGGATTTTGACAAAGGGATGACCCCTGTGATGTTGCTTACAGAAAGACATCTGGAACAAGAAGAGAAAAGGGAAGAAGAAACTTCACCCGTGCGTGTTCTCCGGCGAGAACTCCGGCGAGGGGATTCGCCTCGATTCGACGCCGCCTTGGTCTAACGAGAAGCCCGACGACCTCCTGCTGTCACCAGGAGTATCTTCAAGGACTTAGGTTAGAGTTTCGGTGGTGGAAGAGGGATCAAAGGGGAATGGGACTTTTTGGGTCCCTTTTGAAAGATGGTGGTCGAGGCACTTTCAACGAGGAATATCTTGCAAATACGGAAGATTTAGGAGGATCTACAAGGTTGGCGCGAATCACGGATGAATAGTGAACAACTTTCGTGAAGGGACCATCTTCCCTCGAGCAACGCAGCGACGGCGAAAAATTCGAGAAAAGGGGGTCACGGGCTTCTGACAAGGGGGCAGGCTAAGGCCAGGGAGTTGACCGACTGGTCAACATCCCAGGCCACCTGGTTGGTCCACGTGGACCAACCAGGAAAAAGCCCCCAAAAAAAGTTTTATAAATTCATTTTAAAATAGTAAATAGCATTATTAATTTATGGTTATAAAATAAAAAATGTTTATTATTTTATAAATAATTTTATTGTGATTTTTAATTATTTTTATGGATTATATTTTTACAAGTTTGCCTTTATACCCCTCTAGGTATCTATATCTATATATTTAAGTATTTTATTTTTATTTAGGTGTTTTTAATGTGTTTTATTTTGGTTTTTATTTTCTAAAATTATAAAATACTTTTATATACACAAATATATTTTTATTTTAATTTTCCAATATATTTTATACACTTAATAAAATGAAAGTGTTATTTGTATAGGTATAGCTTAATGTATTATACCTATATATTATAATATATACAAGTATTTTTATTTGTAATTTATTTATGTTTTTATTCTGATTTTAATACACATAATTATTATAAGTATTATTTACAACATTATAAAAATATAAAATTATAAAAATAATAAATAAATAATAAATTGAATATTTTAATATGTACAAGGTACAATAGGGGTCCAAAAGTCAACTTTCAAACCGTAGCTCCGCCAAATGCGAAACCACCGCCATTAATTAGCTTATTTTCTTCTATATACAATTAAAGGTGAGTTTGATGCATTTGGAGTTGTCGTTTGTGAGATACGGGTCTGGGAAGTTGGGATTCTGGATTTTTATTCAGACCATAACTTTTCATTTGTACATTATTTTTCTGTGAAATCAATTTTGTATTTTTCTTTATAAAATTATTTACAACTTTCATGTACAAAGTTTCTTTATTTGATGCACAAAAGGTGGAACCAAAAATAGGTCCCAAAATGAATAAAGAATGAATATAATGTATAGGTATTTTATCTGTATTTCTGACCTTATCTCCCCCTACTTTATTCCTTGTCGACCTATTCATCGAGATGCCTAGGTCTCGGGGTTTTGGGTCATAAAATATTTACAATATTTTATTCTTTTTCTTTTCTTTTCTTTATTCTATAATTTTGGCTTTAAAAACCGCATTTTGTACAATATTTACACCCATATGCATGAATGCTAAAATGCCTATATTAAGCCTATTTACACGCATTTACTAGGGTTTTTAAGGCCAAAATGATAGAATAAAGATGATGAAACGTAGATTCATCACTTTCTCAAGCAGCCTACATTATAAGGAGAAAGTCAAGGAGTGGCATGATTCTCATATCAGCCACAAACATTTTGAGATTGGACAGAGAGTATGGCTGTTTGATGCGAGGCTTAGATTATTTCCAGGGAAGCTACAGAGCAAATGGAAAGGACCTTATCTGGTTAGGAAGGTACACGACAACAGTAGTATCGACATATCTGAGTTGTCTTCTGAGAGTACCTTCCGAGTGAACGGCCAGCGGCTCAAGCCATTTCTAGATCATGAGCCGCGGGTCGTTGATATTGCCCCTATTCGTTTTGCGTGAGATGTGGTCTTTGACTCACATCTAATGCATCTCACGCCTGAGTTTCACTGATCTTCCGCTGTATATAGATCCAGATGTCCATATCATCACATTCTTTAGTCCCACATCCCTTTCTCCATCTGATGATTATGCTATACTTAGGGTGCACCTTACCCTAAGTATAGGGGGGATGTGAGACATTTCGGGTATTTCTTTTGTTTCTGACTACCCCTGTTTTGCTGCCTATACTTAGGGATATTTCACCCTAAATATAGGGGGGGTAGACCCTGTACATTCTCCACTCGGTTTTCCCTTTGTGTACAGCCTGCCATACTTAGGATTACTTGATCCTAAGTATAGGGGGAAGACCCGAGATCCTCTTGACTTCTCATTTTCCTTTTTGTATAGCCTTTCTTTTCACTTACCTATACATAGCACGAGTTATGTCTTCTTCATCGCTCTTGACTCTGAGGACATCGTTCGAGCTAAGTATAGGGGGGGTGTATATATTTCATATATACTTTAGCCATAACTCGTACTTTGTGTGAGTGTGTTAATAAATAAAAATGGCTAAAAATCACAAAAAATTAAAAATTTTTTTTATGTACATAACCTTCTTTTATTTGCACATACATAGCTAGTGTACAAATTATTTTTGTAAAAATGATTTCAAAAATCTTTTGTGTAAAGCTTGTGTAAATATTTTTGTATCAAAATTATGTATATAGTACAAAATTTTTCCAAAATGTTTTGAAAATCAAAAAGTTTGCAAAAATCTTGTGTAAATGTGTGTAAATATCTTTTTGCAAAACTTGCACTTCATGCATCATCATTCATGATTTCAAAACATTTTTCAAAAATTTTGCATGATTGTAAAATATTGTGTAAATAAGCATCTTTTTGTACATATGTATATAGTTTTTCCCGGATGATAGTTGACATTTAAACTAGCCTGGAATTAAATTGAGAAATGGAGCTTGATTAAGATCTTAATCCACCTAATTTCTAAGAGGAACCTTATAGGGCTGAGGTTTAAGGCTTTTCAGATCCATGGTGACTTAATTCTTTGAGTCCACTAGGCTATGATCACATGTCATCTCAATGAGCCTAAGTAGAGCACTTAACAACAACACATGACTCATATAGATTATGGCTTTACTTGGACACCAACACTATGCACCGAGCTCTCTACGGATGAGGTGGTGAGGAGGCAGTCTTCCTTGACTTGGGGTAGCATATGAGGGTAGTACTTCTAGGCGGAACCTCTCTTCTTCTTATAGTGAAGGAAGTGCGTCTCAACTTGGTCTGGTTGCCATGAAGTCTAACGACGGGAGTTGTGGGTTGCAATAAAGCTTCGAAAGAGGGATAGTCTACTGGCTCAAGAGGAAAAACTCCTTGTATACATGCTACACATGTATATGTTGTATAGATGCACTCGAAAAAAAATGTGCAAAAAGAAAAGGACTCCAAAAAAGTGGTGGGTCTGAGAGAAAATGATAATCCCACCGGAGTATGTATATAAGTGCAATAAGCAAAGCTTGGTTTCATGATCCACCTGTTATAGCTTGCAGCAGGGAGACTTGGCTACACTGGTCAAGCTCCCAAGGGTACTTGGCTACACTGGCCTTGACCCATTCTCTTCTTCCCCCTCTTCTTGAGCCGGTTGTACTTGAACTTAGAAGGGAATACCCCGCTCCTCGAGGAAAGAGTGGCCAGATTGAGGTCATAGAGTTACCTTGTTAGGGAGGGTTGTCAAGTTGCCATTTCTGAGGTGGAGAGCTTAGACTTCACATCCACAGGACAAGAAAAGATTCATGGTCTTCAGGGTTTGTGATTGATGACTTGTTCTGATCTGGAGCATTGAGGAGTCTTGGTTATAGATTAGTGGAACTTAGAGGCTGTTAGGTTTTAAGCTTAAGTCAAACTAAGGTTCCGACACATTAATAATCCAAAGATCTTATTGAGCTCCATACCTCAATTTAATGAAGGCAAGTTTAATAATCAACCTTGATCCATGTACATCCTCTTTTTCTTTTTCTTTCTTTCTTTTTCACTTCTTTTTAAAATAAGTGTTTGCTAAGGGACTAGCAAAGTATAGTATAGGGGGGTGATGAATACCCATTCATCACTCTTTATTCTTATATTTTAGCTACAAAAGCCTATGCAAATGCATGTAGATACTTGTAAATAAGAATAATTAGCAAAAGCATGCATTTTGTAAATATCTATAATTAGCATGTTTTTGTGCAAAAATAAAAGAATAAAGATGAAAAAGAAAAAGAGGGAAATATTTAGAATAAATATTGAGCAACCTAACCCAAGGGAGGGCTCAGCATGGGCCTGACCGCATAAAAGCCAAAGTAGAGGGAGATAGGGGCTCTAGTGTAAATATTTATATAAATAAATAAAATTATATTTTCCTCACCCAAAAATATGCTTGTACATATGTGTATATATTTAGAAAATATTAAAAACAAAATAAAAATTTGAAAATCAAAAAGATTAAAATGCCCTTTCACCATGTACATAGACCATACTCCTATATTTATTCAACCTTATAAATAAATAAAATTATTTTCTAAACTTTTTGTAAATATTCTATATTATATATTGTAAATACATAAAATAAAAAGAATCAAAACAAAAATCAAATAAAAATAACAAAATTAAAATTACAAAAATATATTGTACATATGCCATGTATATAGATGTATATATCTATTTATTTTACCTATATACATAAATAATAAAAACAAAATAAAAACACCCTTTTATTCCTCATTTTATTCTATAAATAAATAAAATATAAAATAGGAATAAAATTGTACAAAAATAATAATTAAAAATCAAAAATCAAAAACCAACATATTGTATATATACCTATGTATAGCTATATAATGTAAATACCTTATTTTTATTTCCCAAAATTAATTAAAAATCACCAAAAAATAGAAAAAAATAAAATAAAAATATTTCATGTTTTGGGTTTTTGCTGATTCGGCCCCTAGCTATGTGCATTTGTCATTCTTTGATCCAGCCACGTGGTCGTCAGCTATTGGCCCTGGGGGATGTTGACCGCCCGGTCAACTGGCCCCCCCAGGACCACTTTCCACGGGTTGAGTGGCGGACCCAACTTCTCGGATTTTTCCCCACTCAACCCGATTCCCAATCACTCAAACCCCGGGTCCGACTCACGCACGCATCACCCGAGACCCACGCCGGAGCCACCGCATCGAGATCCGCGCTTCTGATTTCCCTACCCGCGCACTCCTTTCCGGATCATCCTCACGTATAAAGCTCAGCTCCGCCGCATTCTTTAGGCATCTTTGGCTAATCCGCTCCACCCCAGTGAGCTCCAGTGCCCGAGCGTGAGTGACAGCTCGCTCCAGGTGCCGTCGCAGCGAGGAGAGGGGCCGGTTTCCACTGATCCAGCGACTTAGCACCGCCGTGCTCCGCCCAGAGCAGGAGCTCGAGCCTCGGGCCGAGACAACCCTTGAGGCCACGACCAGGAGCTACCCCAGCTCCAGCATAGTCTCCTCGACCGCCCAGGTAATCCCTTAGCTTCCCTATTTAGCCTAATTTCCATTTTGCCCCAATCCGCTCCGCCGTCGTGTTCCATCGATTCCGACCACCTCCCGCGTCCGTTCGATCATCGGAACCCATATTCACCTCCGCCTTCCCTCCGCGCACCTTCTCCGCCCCTCCGTTCAACCCATCTCGCACAGGAGCTGGGATTCGAATCCCCTCGCCGTCGCTTCGCCGGGATTCGTCCGCTCCGACGCACAGATCACCTCCACGACGCCTAACCGGGTCGAGGCATTTTGCCCTCGACCCGCGAAGCTTCTGAGCTACTTTGCAGGACCAGAGGAGGCTATCTGAGGCCTCCCAACATTCAGCCAGGAGCTCTCCTCCGCCGACCTCGCTGGAGCCCCTCCAGGGCTCGGCTGGGTCATCGGAGACCACCATCGGTTGCGGAGCTTCATCGCGCACCTTCTCCGATCTCCGGAGGCAGCAGGGGAGGATCCCAGCGCTCACACGAGGCCGGCGAAAGTCGCCGGGCACCTGTTCTTCGAGGATCTTCAGCCGCCGTCCGATCAGCCTCGACCTCCAGTTTTCATCTCGTCCATCCATTCCCGGAGGAGCAGTCACCGCCCGATCATCCAGAGGGACGATCTGGACCATCCAAGCAGAGAGTGAGGCGCCGGCCACCAGCGTCCGTTAGATCTTCCACGTGCCCTCTCCTCAGACGTCGATCAGGCCCACGCGCGAAAGGAGAAAGGCGCCCGCGTCCAGACCCGTCGGATCAGCCACGCGTCAATCATCCGGCCCTCGACGTTAAATAAGGGGTAATTTGTCTTAGGCCCCCTCTTAGTTTATGCTTTTAGTTTCAGTCCTGTAAATATTTTGCGTACTTTATTTACGTTGGGTTATTTGCACATTGGACCTCATACTTTAGTTTATTTGCATGTATGCCCCTGCCTGTATGAGCCACGTGCGTCGTCACGTGTGATTTTGGTGTATTTGCAACCTTAGCCCCTGTTGTTCTGGATGTTTAGAAATGAATGAAATCTTTTGAGTATTTGCATCTATGCCCCTGTGAATGTTGTAATTGCGCATGTGCGCTTATTTTAGGGTAATTTGCATCTGAGGTCCCTGGACTTTTGGTATGTGTTACCAAATAGTCCTCGGACCTTATTTTCATTACAAAGAGGTCCCTGAGTGCCCCAGGCACGCGCCGCGCGCGTGCGTTGCTGGGTATTTTGCACCTGGACCCCCAGAACTTAGGGTATTTGCACTTCAGTCCTTGTGCACAGTGCCCTCTTTTGATTTTTGAATAAAATATCAAATCACCTCCAAATTCGATGAAAATTTGACACATGGCTCCTGCCATGTTGTAGGATTTTTGAGAATTTTTGAGGACATTTTTGAATTTATTTGTTATTTTTAAAAATTCAAAAACCTTTATTTCAGCTACTGTCTAGAGTTAAAAATCCAAAAAAAATATAAAAACCCCCTCAAAAATTCTATAAAAATTAGGTACTGTTTATTTGGTGTTTCTTGATTTTCTAGCCAATTTTGGCTATTTTTCACTGATTAAAAACCATAAAAACTTAAAAACACCTAAAAACCCATAAAAATTATAGTAAATAATCTAAAAACCAAAAAATAATAACTTTGGTACTCAAATTTTCCTTGTTTTATCTAGTATACAGGAAAAATACCTCCAGGCCCTTTTGAGATCCTTGGATATTTTATTTAGGGATTTTGGGCCTGGCTGGACAGTACCTTGCATTTTCGTCACTGTTTGATTTTTTAGAAAATAAAATATACATCAGAAAATTATAAAAAAATAACCAAAAACACTAAAAAACCTTAAAAACATAAAAATATTTTTGTTTGAATTTTTGCTTGATTTTTGACACATTAAATAAATTGCTAAAGTGTGCTTGTCTTTGTTTTCTTTTATTTTCTCAATATATTAAAAACTCATAAAAATATAAAAATCATTAAAAATCACTAAAAATATTTGTCTTTTATTTTATTTCATTTTTACTACTTCGTAGGCCTTTGGCCAACCCGTGCTCTCCGAGTTCGACCCTGGGTGCTATACCAGGTTAAACTCATAGCTAGACCGCTTCCCGCTTTGTTTTGATTGATCTTTGATTTATTTAGTGGTCTGATATTTTTCTTGATACACAACCGAGTGATTGAGGTCGCAACGACCGTCTCAGTTACCTGATTACCTTAGTTGCTCGGGTTTTTGTGTCATTAAGAATCCCAACTTCTCAGACCTGTATCTCACAAATGAAAACTCCAAATGCAGCATACTCACCTTTAATTGTATATAAAAGAAAATAAGCTATCCAATGGCGGTGGTTTCGCATTTGGCAGAGCTACGGTTTGAAAGTTGAGTTTTGGGCCCTCATTGTATACTTGTACATATTAAAATATTCAATTTATTATTTATTTATTATTTTTATAATTTTATATTTTTATAATATTGTAAATATTACTTATAATAATTATGTGCATTAAAATCAGAATAAAAACATAAATAAAACACAAATAAAAATACTTGTATATATCATATACATAGGTATTAATACATATATCTATACCTATAGAATCCATACTTTTATTTTATTAAATATATAAAACACACCAATAAAATAAAATAAAAATATCTTTACATATATAAAAGTATTTTATAATTTTATAAACTAATAAACAAAAATAAATAAATTAAAAATGCAAAAATAAAAATAAAATACTAAAATATATAGATAATATACCTATGTAGGGGTATAAAGGCAACTTGTAAAAATATAACTCATAAAAATAATTAAAAATCATCATAAAATATTACATAAAATTTCAAGCATTTTTTATTTTATAACTATTAATTTATTCGACCTCATTCTATTTTTTATTGATTTTATAATAATTTTTCAGGGTTTTGCCTGGTTGGTCCACGTGGACCAACCAGGAGGGGTCAACAGTTGACCTCGGTCAACTGGACGCCCTACCCCCTGCGCCTGTCAGAAGTTGATTTTTGAGCCATCTTCTTGGCTTTTTCGTGGCTATTCCTTGCATCATTTCGTGATGGTTCCTCTTGCGAATCTATGCCTCGATCTATGGGCATGCCCACCCTCGCGTTATCTTGGACGATGGACCACTGTAGCCACCGCTGGACCCTCGTCTTCCACGCCGTTCGTCAACCCTACAAAAAGAGCCCCCGACTTCGATTCAAATTTTAATCCTTCTTCCGCCATTTTCACCCTCAAACCCCGTGTCCTTCGTGCTCCTGGTGACAGCAGGCGTCGAATAGAGCCTGGGTTCAAGGCATTTGGTGTAGAATCGAAGTGATTCGACCCTCGCCGGAGTTCCGCCGTGCTTCATCGCCCGACGTCTCTGGTGAGTCCCCTCCTCATTTCTCTTCGTTTTCTTGTAGCTGTAGCGTAGGTTAGTGTAGATCTATAGCAGTTTTTAGTTTCGTTCACCCAATCGCCGAGAATCCTAGATCGAAGCCACGGCGGAGCTGCGCTCCGCCCGACGTTTCCGACCACTCCAGTGATCCATCGCCGTCCAAAACACCTTCATCCTTCTCCCCTTCACTCCGTCACTCCGCACCACCCATCATCCCCCCTCGATCTCGCTCAGATCGAGCCGACCGAGCTCCCCTCTCCGCCGCTCGCCGGAGCTCTTCGCCCGTACCATCTTGCGCCTCATCTGAACCATCGGACTCCACCGTTTTGTTCGCCTGGATTTTGTGCGCCTAACCTTGCAGGTCTGAGCCAAAGAGAAGGCTCAATCGACCTTCGACGACCCCAGGACCATCCGCCAGGTCACCTCCGTCGTGCGAGCACCTCGCGCCGTCCCTGCCCCGCCTGAGACCACCTGCTGACGCGGAAGGGCCCCAGGATCGTTTTGCCCTTGATCCGGGGGCCGGAGCGGCCGTGTGTCGGCCGCAATCGCAGCTCGAAGTTCGCCGGGGAGGTGCTCTTCGTGAACCCCTCCCTGCCGTTGGATCGACCACCTCCGCCAGACCCGACGCCAGCCGTTCGATCGCCTTCGCCCCCAACCGTCCGATCAAGCCTTGAAGATCTAATCTCAGCCGTCCGCGACGAAGGGGTACGCACCGTCAGATGCGCGCCACGTGGACAAGTGGGTCGCCATCGACCGCTGGATCGCGCCCCGTGGGTATTTTGCATTTTTAACCCACGATTTTTGTATTTACTTTTTAGTCAGTAACTTTTAGTTGCAGTTTAAAAAGTTTGTAATATTTGCAAGCAGACCCTCACGTTTTCACCATTTGCACTTCAGTCCACGCCACGTCACCTCACGTGACGGTGGCATGTGACTTTTGGGTATTTTGCAAGTTAGGCCCAGAACTTTTGTGTATTTGCAATTTCGTCCCTGTGCGTAGAATATATAATATGTTTTTGGAAGTTTTGCATGTATGCCCAGCCGGTTTTCTTTAATTACAATTATGCCCCTGTGAATGGTGTTTCACGTGAGCTGCGCGTGTCTTCTTGGTGGAAATTGCATCTGAGCCCCTGGATGTTTTCATAATTGCATTTATGCCCCTGCTAGGCTTAGGATTTTTGTATGCTTAGCTTATTTATTTAATACCTCTTTTAATTGCGAAAAACTTTTAAAAAATAGGGTTAAGCTCCTGTGTGCTTCTATTTTCACATTATATTTTTAGTTTTGGATTTTATCTTATTTTCATATTTATTAAAAATCAAAAACATGCTTTTTCTCTACTGTCTAGCTTAGAAAATGCCAAAAAAATATTAAAAAGTCTCGAAAAATTCCAAAAAAATTCCATAGTGTCTATTTTACTCTATTCTAGTTGCAGACCAAAATTCACTAAAAATCTCAAAATAAAAACCTTAAAAATTTAAAAAGACTCTAAAACTTCAAAAAAATTTATAAAATCAAAGAAAACTCTAAAAAATACAAACTCAGTTCCTGTTTGCCCTTTATCTTGCTCTCTTTATTTGAAAAATAGTGTGAAAAGTTTTGATTGTTGTTTGCTATTTTTAAAATTCATTTTGTTTCCAGCCAGCCCATTTTCCACTATTTTCTATTATTTTAGTATCTAAAAATACCAAAAACACCTAGAAAAATCCCCAAAAAATCACAAAAACAGTAAAAAATCATAAAAATACTAAAAACATTTAAGTTCTGAATTTTTAGTTATTTTTGTGCATTTTTATAAATAGTTGACCTTGTCTTTTATTCCTTTGTTTTTATTTTCCAATTTTGAAAAAGAAATAAAAAATATAAAATATAAGATTATAAAAATTAGAAAATTAAAAATCAAAACACAAAAATTAAAAATTAAAAATTAAATAAAAAAATTAAATATTAAAAACCCACAAACATTCTAGATTGGCTAAGTTGCTTATTAGACCTAGGTTTGGATTTTTACCTATGCTCTACGCCTTTGCTTCTTGAGTTCGACCCCTACTTGCTTGCCATTGTACATCTTTAGTAGGGTATAATAAATTTTAATCCTTGATGTTCATTCTCTGATTGATTGTGTGGGTTAATTGTTGAAGACCGAGGTGGTTTGAGCAGTCGCATCAGCGACAGTGAGTCTGACTTGTCAGACCACTATTTAGCGGCTCTCGCTTTCTCGTTTTTCAGGTATCTACTGCAATTAACCCAAAATAACACGTGACGAAGCACGTGGCATACAACTGGCAGGGGTATAAATGCGAATATCTAAAGCTCAAGGTCCACTATGTAAATTACCCTAAAACTAAACAACTGATTTCAATATTTACAGGACTAAAATGAAATAAAATAAAGACAGGGGCCTAAGGGTAAATTACCCTTTATTAAGCGGGGGCGTTGGATGCGCGCCACGTGGAGATCTGACGGTTGCGGATGGTGGGCGCTCCGGATCGTCTCTCCTCGGATCGAGCAGTGCTGGTGGCTCCCAGGATGGACGGCCAGGATAAAAACTGGAGCGAGGGGGAGGCGATCGACGGCAATTGGAGGTCCTGGATGAACAGGTGGCCGGCGAACTTCGCCGGCCTCGTGGACGCGCTCCCGACCTCCTCTGTTGCGCCTAAGGATCGGAGAAGCTCTGGCGTGTCTGTGCGCAGCTACTGATGCCCTCCGATGGTCCAGCCGAGCTCGGGTGAGCTCCGGCGAGGGTGGCGGAGGTGAGGCTCCTGGTCTGAATGGCAAAAGGCCTCAGATGGCCTTTGTTGGACCTGCAAAGCAACCCAGAAGACTCGCGGGTCGAGGGCCAAGTGCCTCGACCCGGTTAGGCGAGGTGGAGGTGGCTGGTGCGTCGAGACGGTGAGCTCCGGCGAAGGGGGTGGACGGAGGAGCTCGGTTCCCAGCTCCTGTGCGAGCTGGGTTGAGTGAGTGGGTGGAGAAGGTGCGTCGGACGAAGGCGAACGTAATGGGCGATTCCGATGATCGAAGTGGGTAACGGGGTGGTCGGAATCAAAGAACGACGGCAGCGGTGCGATTTGGGGATAAACAAAAATCAAAGGAAATGGCGGAGCTAAATGGCTACCTGGATGAACGGAGAGACTGGGGAGGAGCTGGGGATGCTCCTGGTCGTCGCCTCGAGGGTCGTCTCTGCCCGAGGCTCGGAGCTCGTGCTGGTGGCGGAGCTGCGGCGGCTACGTCGCCGGATCGATGGAATCCTCCTCCTCTCCTCGCTGCAACAGGCTCAGGCGCAAGCTGTCACCTCACACACTCTCTGGAGCTCACAGGAGAAGAAGGCGAATGGCCAAAGATGGAGAGAGAAGGTGGTGGAGCTCGCTTATATATGCTGGAGGGGTCCGAGAAGGATGTCTCGGGTAGGGTCGTGATGGCGTGCGGATCCCAAGGTGGATGCCCGGCGAGGATGTCGGATGTAGGAGGATCAAAACGGAGCCGGGGTTTGATGAAATGGTGATCGAGTTGAGCGGGCAAAAATTGGAGAAATCGGGTCCGGAGCTCAGACCCGTGGGAAGTGGTCCTGGGGGGGGGGGGTAGTTGACCGGGCGGTCAACATCCCCAGGACCCAATGAGAATGGGCCACGTGGCTGAATATTGAAGTGACAAATGAGGGTAGCTAGGGCCCGATTCAACCAAAACTCAAAACATGAAATATTTTTCTTTTATTTTTTTTCTATTTTTTGGTGATTTTTAATAATTTTTTCGAAATAAAAATAAGCTATATACATAGTATGTACTATCTATAGGTACATGTACAATATATAGGGTTTTGATTTTTGATTTTTAATTATTATTTTTATACAATTTTATCCTTATTTTATATCTTATTTATTTATAGAATAAAATAAGGAATAAAAGGGTGTTTTTATTTTATTTTTATTATTTATTTACATAGGTAAAATAAATATATAGGTACATCTATATACATGGTATTTGTACAATATGTTTTTGTATTTTTAATTTTTGCTATTTTTATTTTGTTTTTGTTTTAATTGTTTTTATTTTATTTATTTACACTATATAATAGAGACTATTTACTAAAAGTTTGGAAAATAATTTTATTTATTTACAAGGTTAACTAAATTCATAGATGTGGTTTATGTACATGATGAAAGGTGTATTTTTGATCTTTTTGATTTTTAACTTTTTCTTTTGATTTTATATTTATAAATATATACAAGTGTCTACAAGCATATTTTTGGTGAGGAAAATATTTTTATAATATTTACATAAATATTTACACCTGAGCCCCTATCTCCCTCTACTTTGGCTTTTATGCGGTCAGGCCCATGCTGAGCCCTCCCTTGGGTTAGGTTGCTCAATATTTATTCTAAATATTTCCCTCTTTTTCTTTTTTAATCTTTATTCTTTTATTTTTGCACAAAAACATGCTAATTATAGATTTTTACACAATGCATGCTTTTGGTAATTATTCCTATTTACACATATCTACATGCATTTTCATAGGTTTTTGTAGCTAAAATATAAGAATAAAGAGTGATGAATGGGTATTCATCATGTACGAGCGCACGCCCCCTGCTCGCCATCTTGCGCTGGCCCCCTCGCCCCGCAAGCCAACCACCGCGGCCCCCTCACTTGGAGAAGAAAAGAGGGAGGGCGACAGTAGCCAAGCCCCCCCCCTCTCTATCATCCCTGTTGGAAATGAAAGGATACAGAACCCTAGGGGTTTCTTTTTAAAATAAAAAACTCTTTTGGACAAATTACATATTAGCCCCCTGAAGTTCAGATATTTGCAATGAGGCCCCCACCAGAAAGCTATCAGCATTTCTTAGGTAAATTTCTCATTTAGTCTTGTTGCTTAGCTATTGTCACCTTTTGATGCAAAGACATTGAGAAAATTACATTTTAGTTCCTGTACTGCAGAACTCAAACTTTGCATGATCTTCTTGATAGAATAAATGTTTTTATTATTCGAAAAATTCTCAAAAAAATGATGTACGTTCATGTTATAGTTTCTCTCATTGTATAAATTTTTCATCAATTTTTATAACCATTTGTTTTTTTAAAAAAAATAAAAAATAGTGTTTTTTCCTGTCCAAACTTTGAAAATCTATAAAAATTCAAAAACTTGCTTAAAAATTCCAAAAAAATAGTGTAGGTGTGTTTTGATGTCTTTTAATTTGTAACCAATTTTTGTGCAATAACTCTTTATAAAAACCAAAAAAATTGCGAAAAACAGAATTTCTTAAAAATTTTTGTATAAAGATGTAGAAAAATTAAAAAATTCTGATCTTGGTCTATGTTTGTAGATATTCATCTGTAGTTTAGATAAAAAATAATTCCCAGGAGTATTGGGTACTTAAACTATTTTTAAGTTGCAAAATACTCTTGGATGTGCACTGTTTGCTCTGTTTTTCACTATTTGATTTTTAGAAAATCACAAAAACATTAGAAAATTTTGAAAAAAATTACCAAAAATTTTTTTAAATATATAAAAATTAAATATTTTTAATTTTTCTGTACATTTTTTACTATTTTGAAAAATATAAAAAGAGTGTGGTGTGTGTTTTTATCCTTTGTGCCTTATTCGAAAAATAAAAAAATAAAAATTCAAAAACCACTAAAAATTAACTCTGAAAATTGACTGCATAGTTTTTAAATCGTTCTCCTTGTGTTCGACCTGTTTAACACGGAATCGCAGAGGTCGTGTTGACTCACAAGGCGAATCAACAGTCGCTGATTTGACCTCCAACGAAATCCCGATTCAAACAACAATTAACCCACAACAAGTAAATCAAGCAATGAAAGTAAATGTGCGGAGTTAAAATTTATTATAACTCTACAACAAGATGTGTATAGTGCAAGTATGTGTAGAGGTCGAACACAGGGAGCAGACAGGTAGAACGGGGCACAAGTGCACAAAAATGTGTGAGTTGTGATCAAATGTCTATTAATGCTAATTTTTTGTGGGTTTTTAATTTTATATTTTTTATTTAATTTTTAATTTTATATTTTTGTATTTTGATTTTTAATTTACTGATTTTTATATTCTTTTTCTATTTTATATTTTTTTAATTTCTTTTTCAATATTGGAATATAAAAGCAATTGAATAAAAGGGAGGAAGAGAGATTTATAAAAATAGATAAAAATGCTCAAAAATAAGCAAATAAAGTATTTTTGGTCTTTTTATACTTTTTTACTGTTTTTGTGATTTTTGGGTAATTTTTAGAATGTTTTTGGTATTTTTAATTATCAAAATAAAGAAAACAGTGAAGAAAATACAAGGCTGAAACTAAAATGGAGAAATAAAATAGCAAACAGTAACAAAAATTCTATAAATTAATTTTCACTTAAAGATAATAAAACAAAGAAAATTCAGGAAAAGAAAACACTATTTTTGGATTTTTTGAATTTTATAAATTTTTATGAAGGTTTTAGGAGTTTTGCAATTTTTAGGAGTTTGGTTTTATATTTTTTAATGATTTTTGGTCTGAAATTAAAACACACTAAAAGGAACAAAATATATTTTTTTGGGATTTTTCTGATGAGTTTTTATATTTTTTAGTGATTTTCTAATGCAAACAGTGCTGAAAATAACTATTTTTGATTTTTAATCAATAATAAAATGCAATAATTATAAAAAATAAAAATATGCTGATGAAGTACTATGCAACAGGTCACTACTGTGATTTTTGGGGATTTCTTGGGTTTTTAGAGATGCATGCAAAAATTAGTAGAAACATAAGGAAACTACACTCTGACAGGGGCTTTTTCGCAATATTCAAAAAGTGCAGGGGGATGATGTGTAAATTTCCAACAAAATTTATAACTCAATAGAAAACTCGTGGACTGAATATTAATGGGAAAAATGACGAGGCTATCCACGCAAAATGCCCACCCAAGCACGCGCAATGCACGCGCCTGGGGAGGGCTGGAATGTAAATGTACAAAATTTTGGGGCTGAATTGCAAATATTACAGAAACAAATTAACAGCAGTTGAAAGTTTTAAAGGTGGTCAGTAATTACAAAAAGAGCCTGGGTAAGATGCAAAATTACCCAAGCTGGGCGATCGAACGGATGATATGGGATCACTTACGCCACGTGTCGTCACCCTGGTAGCCGATACCCCTTCGGCGTTAACGGTGGAGATTAAATCCTGAAGCCACGATCCGACGGCCTTCGCTGAAGCGCTGGCGGACGGTGGATGCTCGCCTACTAATACACGTGTCAGTCCCAGCAATGCCCGATACCGGTTCGGCCTTGTACGGTCGCGATTAGATCCTTCCTTGGAAATCCGACGGTCGATGGAGACAAAATCCGACGGCAGCTGCTCCGCCTGGCGATAGAGAGAGATCCGACGGCGTAAGATGACTCTGGAAGAACACACGAGGAACTCGACCTGGGCGAGTTTGAAATCGCCGAGGGTCGAGCTCCCGTGCACCTGGATCTGTCCCAAGGTCTTCGTTAAGCTCCAGCAGCGATGGCAAATCCCCAGGTAGCCACGAGAAGCTCCACAGATCCGCGAATGATCTCCGGAGTCCACGAGAACGCCGGCGGGCCTGGGTGCTTTTTTTGGCAAAAATCGAGGCTTCAGACACCTCCTTCAAGTCCTGTAAAGACGGATGAAGAACAACAGCACAACTGGCAGAGACTTGGCCTTTATTGGCGAGGAAATGGTGGGGAATTAAGTGGATGATGGTCGCCGGAGCGTGGGGCTCCGGCGAGGTGTTCGGTGGCGAAAGCGAGGGGATGATGTGATTAACAACCTCAGAAACACAAGAACTAAAGAGCACTACTGATATCTAGATAAACTGCAAAGAAAAAACAAAGAAAATACACCCTCAAGCGGCTGTTCACCGCAAGGATTGAACCTCGACGGCCAAGCGTGGCCGGAGATGATGGAAGCTCCTCCGCCGCCTCGACTGGGCTCTGCGCAAGGGCTGGAGGAAGCCTGTCACTCTTCCCGTCCAGAGCCCAGCAGCCAGGAGTTGAATCAAGGGGTAAAAAGGGTTCAAAGTGAAAAGGGCATGGCTGGGCGGTTTTGAACATGGCCAAGGGGCGACTTTCAAGGATGAATCACGGGCGCGTTTTCGATCAAAACGCCAAGCCAATGCCTGGGCGTGTAAGATCACATGTAGGACTACAAATCTCATGAAGAGGTCGACCTCAATGGTGAAAGGATCGCCCTCCAAAAAGCCGCGAAAATCAAGAAAAGTCATTCTCACAGGCAGCCCAGGTGTTGGGCAGAGAGTTGACCGAGGTCAACTCTCCTAGCCCCCTGGTTGGTCCACGTGGACCATCCAGGAAAAACCTAGGGAAAAATATTTGTAAAATCAAATTAAAACAGAAAACGATTTTATTGATTTTTTATTATAAAATGAAAAATGTTTCTTTTTTTATGAATTATTTTTTTTATGATTTTTAATTATTTTTATGAAGTATATTTTTACAAGTTTGCATTTATACCCTTATAGGTATCTATATCTATGTATTTAAGTATTTTATTTTTATTTGTGTATCTTTAATTTATTTATTTTTAATTCTTATTTTATAAAATTATAAAATACTTTTATATACATAAAAATATTTTTATTTTATTTTTCTGACATGTTTTGTATATTTAATAAAATAGAAGTGTATTTTATATAGGTATAAGTGTATGTATAAAACCTATGTATCAAATATATACAAGTATTTTTATTTGAGTTTTAATGATGTTTTTATTCTGATTTTAATATACATAATTATTACAAGTATTATTTACAACATTATAAAAATATAAAATTATAAAAATAATAAATAAATAATAAATTGAATATTTTAATATGTACAAGTATACAATGAGGGTCCAAAAGTCAACTTTCAAACCGTAGCTCCGTCAAATGCCAAACCGCCGCCATTAATTAGCTTATTTTCTTCTGTATACAATTAAAGGTGAGTTTGATGCATTTGCAGTTGTCGTTTGTGAGATACGGGTCTGGGAAGTTGGGATTCTGGATTTTTATTCAGACCATAATTTTTTATCTGTACATTATTTTTCTGTGAAATCAATTTTGTATTTTTCTTTATTTTATTATCTACAACTTTCATGTACAAAGTTTCTTTATTTGAAGTGTAAAAAGTGGAACCAAAAATAGGTCCCAAAATGAATAAAGAATGAATAAAATGTATAGATATTTTATCTGTGTTTTGGCCCTTATCTCCCCCTACTTTATTCCTTGTCGACCTATTCATCAAGATGCCTAGGTCTCGGGGTTTCGGGTCATAAAATATTTACAATATTTTATTCTTTTTCTTTTCTTTTCTTTATTCTATAATTTTGGCTTTAAAAACCGCATTTTATACAATATTTACACACATATGCATGAATGCTAAAATGTCTATATTAAGCCTATTTACACGCATTTACTAGGGTTTTTAAGGCCAAAATGATAGAATAAAGATGATGAAACGTGGATTCATCATCCCCCTATACTTGCCTTTGCTAGTCCCTAACAAACACTTATGCAATAAGTGCAGAAAAAGAAAAATAAAGAAAAGAAAAAGAAGAAAGGTGGACTAAATTTAATTATCAAACTTGTCTTCACAAAATCGAAGTTTGGAGCTTAAGTCGGACCTTTGGAATTTTAGTGCGGGCAGAACCTTATTGAGAACCGTGTTTGAAATCCAACAGTCCCTGAGAATCCCAAAACTCTGCTCAAGTCTCCTCAATAGCCAGGTCAGAAATATCTCAACTCATACGCAAACTCTTACGACTATGAATCTGACTTGTACAGTGTAAGTGATAGTGGCTCTCCCCAGCTAGAATGACAAAGAGACTGACTTCTCCAGTACGACAACCCAATGATTCCCTAATCCAGCAACTCCATCCTCGAGGAGCGGGGTATTCCCTTCTAAGTTCAAGTGGCAACCAGCTCAAGAGGAGGGGGTGAAGAGACGAATGGACGGTAGCCAGTGTAGCTACCTATCCTTGGATGCAAGACCAGTGTAGTCAAGTCATCCTGCTGCAGGCTCACATGATATGACTTTGGAACTCAAGCTTGCTTATTGCCTTTACAACATATGTACATACTTTGCAGGCTTTTTATTTTTGTACATGCCTGAACTTTCTTTTTTCTCTTTTTTTTTCCTTTTTTTTTTGAAATACTATTCACAGCAGCATTTACATAAGGAGTTTTTCCTCTTGAGCCAGTAGACTATCCCTCTTTTGAAGCTTTATTGCAACCCACAGCCTCCTGTCTTTAGACTTCCTAATCACTGGACGGGTTGGGGTGCACTTCCCTCCCTAGAGGAGGACAAGTGTTTCCACTTGTGCGCGCCTCATACCGGCAAATCCAATCCCCTCACCACTCCAACTGAGTTGAGCCATGTGAAAGGTGCAGGTGTCCAAGTTAGGTCATTATCAACAAGGGTCGTGCGTGTGCTCCGAAATACTCTACTTAGGCAGTCAAGAATCCATTGAACCAAGTCCCGTGATCCTCAGAGAATTAAGTCAACTAGACCTGAAGTACCTCAAACCCAGTTCCTATAAGGTTCCTGTTATTAGGTAGATTTTAAGGTCCAATCAAGCTCCAATCTCCGGATTTTACTTAGACTTGTTCAACTATCAAACTCAATCCGAAAAATGCGAATGCTATGCAATGCAATGCAGAAAAAAATTTTGTGATGCAATTTTCAAGGATTTTGAACTTTTTATGGATTTTTGAAAAGATGATGATGATGATGCATATGCAATTTTTGTCTTTTTCAAAGAAATTTTTCAGATGTTTTTTTTTGGATTTTAATTTTGCAAATGTTTTTGGGATTTTTGAAAAGAAAAGATTTTGGCTGAAAACTAGGTTAAAATATGTACACGGGAGTGCTTCTTATATATACAAGAAGTGGATTTTAAGGATTTACAAGGGTACGTGATCGATTTTATACATATATATATATAGTGGATTCTGGTGTGATGTATGTATTCCTCAAACTTATTTGACACAAGCTTTTCACACAATTTTTGAAAACTATAGTCCAAAATAGTTTTTACAAACATTTTACACACATTTGAAAATCATTTTGCAAAGGTTTTTCAAAACAGTATATATAGGTTTTTCAGATATTTTTGCAACCATTTTTCAAACCATTTGCAAATCATTTTTCAAACATTTTATTTCACACAAAGAAAAGAAGTTTTTCAAAACACACATTTTTACAAAGGTTGAAAACATGTAACAAAATATTTTCAAAATAGTTTTCAATAGATGTTCACAAAGTTTTTCAAACTATTTTTCAAACATTTTGCAAAAAACATTTTCACCTGATTTATTAATCAGTAAATACAACAAGAATTTGAGGAATAACCACATCTTTTTATTAAGAATTTTTAATGAATTTTAAAGAATTATTAGCCATATTTATTAAGAAAATACGAAAGTACGAGTTATGGCTAAAGTATATACGTAGTATATACGACCCCCCTATACTTAGCTTGAGCTATGTCCTCATAGATCAGAAAGAAAAGAGAAGACACAACTCGTACTGAGTATAGGAAAATCTAAAGAATATAGGAATGAATCAATGAATCAATGAATGAGAAGTTGACCGTCCCCCCTATACTTAGGATCAAATAATCCTAAGTATAGCAGACTGTACACAAAGCAGGGAGGGTCAAGGGTGGGAATGAACAGATCGTACTCAGATTGTCCCCCCCTATACTTAGGGTAAGATATCCCTAAGTATAGACAAGAAGAGGAGACAATGGAGAGGATCGAAAAGAATAGAAAGACTCGAGGTGCACACCCCCCTATACTTAGGACAAAGTACGTCCTAAGTATGGAAAACTGTCTACAAGGGCGGCACCTTTTCGGTAGATGAAGAAGATAGCAAAGGAAAAGAAGAAAAGAAGAAAAGAAGAAAAGGAATCTGAAGATGGAAAGAGTGATATAGGAGAAGAGATCGGAGGATGTACAGACCACTCCCCCTAAACTTCGGGTAAAAAGAGCCCTAAGTATAGGCAACAACAGGAGTGATCAGACGGAACGATGAATGAACACTCGGCTCGTCCACCCCCCTATACTTAGGACAAAGTACGTCCTAAGTAAGGCAGACATGAGAATGGGTGGACGAGCAATACGGTAGAGAGAACAGAGGTACACAAAAGTGAATATACAACAGAGATGGATATACAGATGATCAAGAAGGTTGAAAGCGAACCTTCTTGCGGGACCGCGGAGGAATAGATCTAGTGTGGTGCAGGTCGACATCGGGGTCCACAGTGGACGAGAACCGATCAGGGTCGACAGAGGGTAAGTCCTCAGTGGCCCTAGGGTGTGAAGGCACAGACGGGGTAGTGGAAGAAGTACGGCTAGGTCTGGCCTTGGGAGTCTCGCTGATATCAAAGTGAAATGGGACGAACTCATCATCATCGGAAGTAGTGTACTCAGTGTCGTCCTGCGAGGTCTCGTCCAAGTCAAAATCAAAAGGCACAAACTCATCGGTGGAAGTAGTCGAACTCTGTTCGTCCTCTATAATCTCAACTGGATCATTTTTTTCATCAAAAGGTCCGAATCTCTGAAGAAAAGCAACTAAATCGAATTCGGCCTTAGTCTCATCAGTATCTACATGGACAGGAGCGGACTCATCAGTGGAAGTAGTAAAAGCATGTCCGTCCTGTATAGTCTCTAAATCTGCCCTCCGCTCAATGGTATCGATCGTGTAGATCCCGCGGATGTCATCAACACAACGCCAATCACAGGAAGCGGAAACACCAAGGTCTATGCTTTCCGAGCCTTCCTCCTTGGAGAGGAATTCTCGGGTCTCATCATCGGTCATAAAGAAAGTTTCTCTGATATCCTCATATAAATCATAGTCCTCGGGGTCAGCCAAGATAGGTGAAGTCACATCAGGTGCGGGTCTCTGGTCAGCAGTGGGTGCGGTGATCACTGCTTCGCTCTCGTCAACAGGACGGAAGCGAATCTCTCCTGATCCATAGTCGATAACGACCCTCGCAGAGGCGAGGAATGGTCGTCCCAGGATGATTGGAGAGTGCTCCCCTGTGGAGGTCTCCATGGGCAATACGACAAAATCAACAGTGTAGCTCGTGCCCTGAATCGAAATGACGGCGTTTTCAAGGATACCCTTCGGCCTCTTTATTGATCCATCAGCAAACTGTACGATCATCCTGGTCTTCTTGCGAGGCCCTAAGTGAAGAGACTGTACCAACGAGAAGGGTATAATGCTAATCGAAGCACCGCCGTCCAGGAGAGTGCGATCACAAGTATGGTCAGAGATGGTGCAAGTGATGAAAGGTGTAGCTGTGTTCTTCTTCTTAGGAATGGGACGATGTGAGATGGCATGGGCAGTGGCCATGGTCAATATATGACGCTCAGATCTGCTCCTTCGCTTTCTCTTCTTGGGAAGAGGAGCAGATAAATCGGTCATGGCCTGCTGAAGTGGGGCACGGATGATCTCATGAATGGTGGCCACCACTTCGGGTTCAGTCAACATTTTTTTGAATTTTTGGACCTCCTCTATACAAGGGAGGAAGTCGGAATCATCATATACACGAAGCATGCCAAGAGCAGTCTGTACAACGGCATCCTCGAGGTCAAAGGTGGGACTAGGTGTGAGATGCTGTGTGGTCAGAGGATCTGGCAAGTGCGCGCTTTCCTCACAGTCTGACTCGATCAAAGGTCTCCCAATCTCTTTTTGGATTTTTAAATTTTTCTCATTTTTTTGTATTTTGGGCGATTGCAAGCTCTCATGGGAATCCTCAAATGAATCCTCATCCTCAAAGCATGGAGCGACATTCTGGTTTTTATTCAAACTAGTAAGATCAGTGATCCTCGAATTCATATGCTCCATCATCTGATTCAAAGTCTCAAGTGTGGAGACCATGAAAGGTGACTCCAAAATCTCAGGATCGGGTGAGTCGGATGTGGGCGGTGGGTGTGGACAAAGATCACATTCCGGATCAGGATACTCAAGGAAGAGCGGGTTGTCGAAATGTGTAGGTGATGGTGGTGGAAATGACTGGTCAAGGTCAAAGTCCGGATCCTGAAATAGTGGGTTGGTTGGATATGTACAAAAATCAGGAGCAAAGTCCTCCTGGAAAAAAGGAGGTGGACCGGCTGGAGTGAACGAGTGATCCGCAAAGTCCGGATAGAATACGCTCCAGTCGGCCATCTCGAAACAAAAGAAAATGATCAGGAGAGCACGATGGTCAAGTCAAGAGAAGTAAGAAGAAGGGCGCAAGTGCGCAGCGGCGATCGAGGACGCACACAAAACAATCACAAACAAAAATGAAAATAATACAAACCCTCAATTCACCTACTCAACTCGGTAGAGACCGTAAAATGCGGTCTTTTAATCTTGTCTGTTTTAGAGTTAGGTGAGAAGTCAAAGAATTTCACACACACTTAAGGGGCTTGATGGGATTTGGGCACTAATCCTTAAGGTGTGCGCGAGCAAATAAAAGCGAAGACAATGAGGGGATTACTCGCCCCAATACAAGATTTTCCTTTTGATCGGTTTTAGGGTCAAGTAATATTAGCAGTCCCAATTTTATTGGTTATCACTTTTTTTGGATTTTTAATGAAAATGCACAATCCTATCGGGGATTCAATTCCTTTTAGCACCTAAGTTGGCAAAAACAGAGGGAGAGTCGGAAAAGCAATGCAAGCGGCAAAAACGATGATGAATGCTAAAGCGTAAATGCTCACCTTGCCTCCAGCACTCTACATGCAAAGATGCTCAGCAGAATTGAAACCTAACTATATGCAAATGCAAAAGCCGATGAAATCGCCCTAAGTTTCAGAAATTGCTATTAGCGGGAAGAACCACAAGTTGACCGTCAATCCTCAACCCTAGAGTCCGGTCTAGGCTCACCCCTCCTCTGCTCAACAAATTGAGGGTAGGAGAAAGCGCTTTGCGAGGAGAGCTTGCGGCGCGACGGATTGAAGGTGATGATCAACTGTTTAAAATTTGACTAAGTCCAAAACGAAACTATAGGTGCATGCAAAGTATTAGGTGTTTGGCCTTAGTCTATCGCAAACAATCCTAGAACTAGGGGCTCAATCACACAAAATAAAGAAAATCGAAAATCGAAAAACAAAGTAAAAAAATGCGATGAAAACCGTCAAAACTGCGGTGAGCCCCCAAGTGAACAATCACTTGGAAATTAGGCTCTAAAGTCCAAGTGTCCGAGGGTACCTGTATTATTACAAATATAGGTCACTCTCTCACTTAAATTACAAAAAATAAATGCAATAAAATAAAAGCTCAGAAATTGTCTTCAAAATTTCCCTCCAAGTCCGCCTTGGTGCGAAGCCAAAGCCGCCTCACGTGGTTGCACTAGAGCTCCTGGAAAGGAGTGCCTCCCTCGATCCGCGTACCTCGCACAAAACCAAACAAGAGGGTGGTCAGACAATTCAAATGATATATCAAAAATAAAGAAAATAAAATAGCGAAAAATAAAAGCCGCGAAATAGACAATCAATCACAATCACAACAAGACCCGAACTACGCGCTGTTGCTCCCCGGCAACGGCGCCATTTGTTTAACACGGAATCGCAGAGGTCGTGTTGACTCACAAGGCGAATCAACAGTCGCTGATTTGACCTCCAACGAAATCCCGATTCAAACAACAATTAACCCACAACAAGTAAATCAAGCAATGAAAGTAAATGTGCGGAGTTAAAATTTATTATAACTCTACAACAAGATGTGTATAGTGCAAGTATGTGTAGAGGTCGAACACAGGGAGCAGACAGGTAGAACGGGGCACAAGTGCACAAAAATGTGTGAGTTGTGATCAAATGTCTATTAATGCTAATTTTTTGTGGGTTTTTAATTTTATATTTTTTATTTAATTTTTAATTTTATATTTTTGTATTTTGATTTTTAATTTACTGATTTTTATATTCTTTTTCTATTTTATATTTTTTTAATTTCTTTTTCAATATTGGAATATAAAAGCAATTGAATAAAAGGGAGGAAGAGAGATTTATAAAAATAGATAAAAATGCTCAAAAATAAGCAAATAAAGTATTTTTGGTCTTTTTATACTTTTTTACTGTTTTTGTGATTTTTGGGTAATTTTTAGAATGTTTTTGGTATTTTTAATTATCAAAATAAAGAAAACAGTGAAGAAAATACAAGGCTGAAACTAAAATGGAGACATAAAATAGCAAACAGTAACAAAAATTCTCCAAATTAATTTTCACTTAAATATAATAAAACAAAGAAAATTCAGAAAAAGAAAACACTATTTTTGGATTTTTTATGAATTTTATAAATTTTTATGAAGGTTTTAGGAGTTTTGCCATTTTTAGGAGTTTGGTTTTATATTTTTTAATGATTTTTGGTCTGAAATTAAAACACACTAAAAGGAACAAAATATATTTTTTTGGGATTTTTCTGATGAGTTTTTATATTTTTTAGTGATTTTCTAATGCAAACAGTGCTGAAAATGACTATTTTTGATTTTTAATCAATAATAAAATGCAATAATTATAAAAAATAAAAATATGCTGATGAAGTACTATGCAACAGGTCACTACTGTGATTTTTGGGGATTTTTTGGGTTTTTAGAGATGCATGCAAAAATTAGTAGAAACATAAGGAAACTACACTCTGACAGGGGCTTTTTCGCAATATTCAAAAAGTGCAGGGGGATGATGTGTAAATTTCCAACAAAATTTATAACTCAATAGAAAACTCGTGGACTGAATATTAATGGGAAAAATGACGAGGCTATCCACGCAAAATGCCCACCCAAGCACGCGCAATGCACGCGCCTGAGGAGGGTTGGAATGTAAATGTACAAAATTTTGGGGCTGAATTGCAAATATTACAGAAACAAATTAACAACAGTTGAAAGTTTTAAAGGTGGTCAGTAATTACAAAAAGAGCCTGGGTAAGATGCAAAATTACCCAAGCTGGGCGATCGAACGGATGATATGGGATCACTTACGCCACGTGTCGTCACCCTGGTAGCCGATACCCCTTCGGCGTTAACGGTGGAGATTAAATTCTGAAGCCACGATCCGACGGCCTTCGCTGAAGCGCTGGTGATGAATCCACGTTTCATCATCTTTATTCTATCATTTTGGCCTTAAAAACCCGAGTAAATGCGTGTAAATAGGCTTAATATAGGCATTTTAGCATTCATGTATATGTGTGTAAATATTGTATAAAATGCGGTTTTTAGTGCCAAAATTATAGAATAAAGAAAAGAAAAGAAAAAGAATAAAATATTGTAAATATTTTATGACCCGAAACCCCGAGACCTAGGCATCTTGATGAATAGGTCGACAAGGAATAAAGTAGGGGGAGATAAGGTCAGAAATACAGATAAAATACATATACATTATATTCATTCTTTATTCATTTTGGGACCTATTTTTGGTTCCACTTTTTGTACATCAAATAAAGAAACTTTGTACATGAAAGTTGTAGATAAATTAATAAAGAAAAATACAAAATTGATTTCACAGAAAAATAATGCACAGATAAAAAGTTATGATCTGAATAAAAATCCAGAATGCCAACTTCCCAGACCTGTATCTCACAAATAAAAATTCCAAATGCAGCGTACTCACCTTTAATTGTATATAGAAGAAAATAATCTAATTAATGGTGGTGGTTTCGCATTTGGCGGAGCTACGGTTTGAAAGTTGACTTTTGGACCCTCATTGTATACTTGTACATATTAAAATATACAATTTATTATTTATTTATTATTTTTATAATTTTATATTTTTATAATGTTGTAAATAATACTTGTAATAATTATGTGCATTAAAATCAGAATAAAAACATAAATAAAATACAAATAAAAATACTTGTATATACTATAATGCATAGGTATAATACATGTATCTATACCTATACAAATAACACTTTCATTTTATTAAATATACAAAACATATCAGAAAAATAAAATAAAAATATATTTATGTATATAAAAGTATTTTATAATTTTATAAAATAAGAATTAAAAATAAATAAATTAAAGATACACAAATAAAAATAAAATACTTAAATATATAGATATAAATACCTATAAGGGCATAAATGTAAACTTGTAAAAATACGTTTCATAAAAATAAATAAAAATCACCATAAAATAACTTATAAAAAAATAAACATTTTTTATTTTATAAGTAAAAATCAATAAAATCATTTCCTATTTTTTATAGATTTTAGAAACCTTTTTTCCAAGGATTTTCCTGGTTGGTCCACGTGGACCAACCAGGTGGAAGTTGACCTGCTGGTCAACTCCTTGGTTTTTGCTCCTGGGTTGTGTCAGATGTGGTTTTTGTCTGTTTTCGCGGATTTTTCGAGGACAGTCCTTGCATCGTTTGATGATGGTGTCTTCACGACTTTTGCTCCTCGTCTACCGCTCTTACACGCCCAGGTGTTAGATATGCATTTGGATGCCTGTGCCACCCGTGATCGCGCCTCGAAGGTCGCTCCTCGCCCAACTTTCAAAAACCGACCCCAAACCTTCCTCTTGCTTTTGAACCCCTTTTTACCCTGTTTCGAACCTCCTCCATCTTACTCCGGACGAGTGGTAGTGACAGTACCACCTCCAGCTGCTTGGGGAGGCGCTCGACGGGTGGAAGGCGTGCTTCCACCACCTCCGGCCAAGAGTGGCCGTCGAGGTACATATCTCGGGTATTCCAACCTTTGAGGTAGCATTTTTATGCATTGTTTTTGCTTACTTTCATTCCCAGTAATTGCAGCAGACATTTTCCATTATCTATCTCGAGCCACGCCAACGTACTCTCCTAATCCATCCCTCGCCGGAGCTTGCTCCGGCGAGCTATACTTTTTACCATCCAGCCCATGTTTCCCACTCGCCAATAAAAGCCGGGACATCTGCCACTGGTTCTGTCGTATTTTTATTTTCCTTGCAGGTCCCGAAGGAGGCGTCTGAGCCTCATCATCGTCGAGCGCGATTCCCCAGGTCCGCCGGAGCTTTCTCGAAGAGGTGGGAGGTCATTCCGTGGTCTTCGACCCCATATCAGCCACCTGGGAATCGCGGGGGAGCTGCAGGCACCAGACACGACCATCGGGGAGGCCCCAGCGACGCTGAGGATCGAGCTCTGGCCGATCAAATCTCGCCAAGCTCGAGTTCATCACCTTGTTCTTCCATCATAGCCCAGTGCCGTCCGATCATGGGCGTTCTTCCAGTTCTCCAGTGACCGTCGGATTGCCGCTGCAAGCAGCCATTTGATCGATGGGTAGGATCTAATCAGAGCCCTCCAAAGGCGAAGGGGTATCGTCGCCCCTTGGTACGACACGTGTATTAGTGGGAGCTCCTCCGCCGTTGGATCCGCCCTCAAGACTGGGTATTTTACGCGATTAGCCCAATCGTTTTTGTCTAATTAATAGCTAACCCCCAAAGCTTTCATCTGCATTTTAAATTTTTGTATAAATTGCACGGCAACCCCCTAAGGTTTAGGCAATTCCGTTGAGGCCCTTGCCAGGCGCGCGTGCGTGTCACGTGCGCCCTGGCGTTTTTGCGGGTTTTGACTCACATGTTTGGGGATTGATTAATTGGTCTAGCAAAAGGTTTATTTAGTTGTAATTTTTTTGGAAATTTGCAACTGTGTCCTGAAACTTCTTGATAATTACATTACAGCCCCTGCACGAGTGCCTTTTCTTTTTGTTACTTGTATTTTATGCATGCGTCTCTGAAACCCAAAAAAATCCACAAAAATTAACTTAGGTCTCTGTTGCATCATAGATTAACGCTATATTTTTATTTTCCATTTTTATTGCATTTTATTATTTTTAAAAATTCAAAAACATGCCTTTTCAGCTCTGTTTGCATTATAAAATCCATAAAAAATATAAAAACACTCCAGAAAAATTCCAAAAAAATATATTTTGCTCCTTGTAGTTAGTTTTAACTTCAGACCAAAAATCATTAAAAAATACAAAAGAAAACTCCAAAAAATCACAAAACTCTAAAAACCTCTATAAAAATATTAAAAATTCTACAAAACTCCTAAAAATATAAACTTTGTCTCTAAATTTTCCTTATTTCATTATCTTTCATTGAAAATTAATTTGGAGAATTTTGGTTACTGTTTGCTATTTTATTTCTCCATTTTAAGTTTCAGCCTTGCCTTTTATTCACTGTTTGCTTTATTTTGTTAATTAAAAATACCAAAAACATTCTAAAAATTATCCAAAAATCACAAAAACAGTAGAAAAATATAAAAAGACCAAAAAGACTTTGTTTTCTAATTTTTGAACATTTTTATCTATTTATATAAATACCTTAGCTTGTCTTTTATTACCTTGTCTTTATTTTCCAATATTGAAAAAAAGAAAATATAAAATATAAAATATAAAAAGAAAATAAAAAAATCAGTAAATCAAAAACCAAAATACAAAATTATAAAATTAAAAATCAAATAAAAATTAAAAATTAAAAACCCACAAAAAAAATAGCATAATAGGCACTTGATCACAACACACACATTTTTGAGCACTTGTGCCCCGTTCTACCTGTCTGCTCCCTGTGTTCGACCTCTACACATATTTGCACTATACACATCTTTGTTGTAGAGTTATAATAAATTTTAACTCAGCACATTTACTTTCACTGCTTGATATATTTGTCGTGGGTTAATTGTTGATTAATTCGGGTTTCGTGAGCGGTCGCTCAGCGACACTGTGGTCCCGCCTTGTGTGGACTATTTTGACCCTCGCAAAATCCGAGTTATCAAATGGCGCCGTTGCCGGGGAGCAATAGCGCTTAGTTCGGGTCTTGTTTGTGATTGTGATTTATTGTCTATTTTCGCGTCTTTTATTTCTGCTATTTTATTTTCTTTATTTCTGATATATCTCTTGATCGGTCTAACCCCCTCTCTTGTTGACTTTGTGCGAGGTACCGCGGATCGAGGGAGGCGCTCCACCCTAGGCGCCTACGCACCCACGTGAAGCCGGCATCTGCCAGCCGAGCACCGAGGAGACGAGGAGAGATTTTTGAAGACCGAGCTCCACCTTTAGTTGTAGAATTTATTTCCTGCATCTATTTTGTAATTTAAAGTGAGTGAGAGACCCATATTATTGTAATAATACAGGTACTCACGGACACTTGGACATTCGAGCCTAATTTCCAAGTGATTGTTCACTTGGGGGCTCGTCGCGGCTTTTCACGGTTTTCTCGCATTCTTTTATTTTGTTTTGTTTTCCGATTTTATTTCTTTTGTGTGATTGAGCCCTTAGCTTCTAGGATTGCTTGCGATAGACTAAGGCCAAACACCTAATATTTTGCATGCACCTATAGTCTCGTTTGGACTTAGTCAAATTTTAAACAGTTGATCATCACCTTCAATCCATCGCGCCGCGAGCTCTCCCCGCAAAGCGCTTTCTCCTACCCTCAATTTGTTGAGCAGAGGAGGGGTGAGCCTAGAGCGGACTCTAGGGTTGAGGATTGGCGGTCAACTTGTGGTTCTTCCCGATAATAGCAATTACTGAACTTAGGGCGATTTCATCGGCTTTTGCATTCGCATATAGATAGGTTTCAATTCTGCTGAGCATCCTTGCATGTAGAGTGCTGGAGGCAAGGTGAGCATTTCTCTTTAGCATTCATCATCGATTGCCGCTTGCATTGCTTTTCCGCCTCTCTACCTCTGATTTTGCCAACCTAGGATCTTAAAGGAATTGATTCCTCGTTAGGCGTGTGCATTTCTCACTGAAAATTCAAAAAAAAAAGTGATAATCAATAAAATTGGGACTGCTAATTTTACTTGACCCTAAAACCGATCAAAAAGAAACATCTTGTATTGGGGCGAGTAATCTTCTCATTGTCTTCGTTTTACATTGCTCGCGCACACACTAAGGATTAGTGCCCAAATCCCATTGAGCCCCTAAGTGTTTGTGCAACTTGTGGACTTCTCACCTAACTCTAAAACAGACAAGATAAAAAGACCGCATTTGTGGTCTCTACCGAGTTGAGTAGGTGAATTGAGGGTTTGTATTATTTTCATTTTTGTCTGTGATTGTTTTGTGTGCGTCCTAGATCGCCGCTGCACTTGCGCCTTTCTTCTCACTTCTCTTGACTTGACCATCGTGCTCTCCCGATCATTTTCTTTTGTTTCGAGATGGCCGGCTGGAGCGTATTCTATCCGGACTTTGCGGATCACTCGTTCACTCCAGCCGGTCCACCTCCTTTTTTCCAGGAGGACTTTGCTCCTGATTTTTGTACATATCCAACCAACCCACTATTTCAGGATCCGGACTTTGACCTTCACCAGTCATTTCCACCACCATCACCTACACATTTCGACAACCCGCTCTTCCTTGAGTATCCCGATCCGGAATGCGATTTTTGCCCACACCCACCGCCCACATTCGACTCACCTGATCCTGAGCTGTTGGAGTCACCTTTCATGGAGTCCACCCTTGAGTACTTGACCCAGATGATGGATCATATGAGACAGAGGATTGACCACCTCACTAGTATTAATAAGAGCGACCATGATGTTCCACCATTTGATGATATGGGTTCACTCGAGGATTTCCATGAGAGCTTGCAATCACCAAAAATACAAAAAATGAGAAAATTTTAAAAATCCAAAAAGATTTCGGGAGACATTTGGTTGATCAAGATTTTGAGAAGAGAGTCCACTTGCCAGAACCCTGGACCACACATGCATTCATACCCAGTCCCACCTTTGACCCCGAGGATGCCGCTGTACAGACTGCTCTTGGCATGCCTCGTGTATATGCTGATTCCGACTTCCTCCCTTGTATGGAGGAGGTCCAAAAATTCAAAAAAATACTGATTGAACCCGAAGTGGTGGCCACCATTCATAAGATCATCCGTGCCCCACTTCAGCAGGCCATGACCGAGTTATCTGCTCCTCTTCCCAAGAAGAGAAAGCGAAGGAGCAGATCTGAGCGTCATATCTTGACCATGGCCACTGCCCATGCCATCTCACATCGTCCCATTCCTAAGAAGAAGAACACAGCTACACCTTTCATCACTTGCACCATCTCTGACCATACTTGTGATCGCACTCTCCTGGACGGCGGTGCTTCGATTAGCATCATACCCTTCTCGCTGGTACAGTCTTTTCACTTAGGGCCTCTGAAGAAAACCAGGATGATCGTTCAGTTTGCTGATGGATCCATAAAGAGGCCGAAGGGTATCCTTGAAAACGCCGTCATTTCGATTCAGGGCACGAGCTACACTGTTGATTTTGTCGTATTGCCCATGGAGACCTCCACAGGGGAGCACTCTCCAATCATCCTGGGACGACCATTCCTCGCCTCTGCGAGGGTCGTTATCGACTACGGATCAGGAGAGATTCGCTTCCGTCCTGTTAACGAGAGCGAAATGTTGATTACTGCACCTACTGTCGACCAGAGACCTGCACCTGATGTGCCCACACCTATCTTGGCTGACCTCGAGGACCATGACCTTGATGATACTATCAGAGAATTTTGATGTCTATTGGATTCCACTGAGACCCGAGAATTCCTCCCGGTTGAGGAAACCTCGGAAAGCATGGACCTCGACGTTCCTTCTTCTGGGACTTGGCGTTGTGTTGATGACATCCGCGGGATCTACACGATTGACACCATTAAGCGGAGGGCAGATGTAGAGACCATACAGGACGGACATGCTCTGATTACTTCCACTGATGAGTCCATTCCTGTTCATGTAGATACTGATGAGCCAAAGGCCGAATTTGATTTTGTTGCTTTTCTTCAGAGATTCGGACCTTTTGATGAAAAAGATGATCCAGTTGAGATTATAGAGGACGAACAGAGTTCGACTACTTCCACCGATGAGTTCGTGCCTTTTGGTTTTGACCTGGATGACTCCTCGCAGGACGACTCTGAGTACACTACTTCCGATGATGATGAGTTCGTCCCATTCCACTTTGATATCAGCAAGACTCCCAAGGCCGGACCGAGTCGTACTTCTTCCACTACCCAGTCTGTGCCTTCACACCCTAGGGCCACTGAGGATTTACACCCCGTCGACCCTGATCGGATTCCGTCCACTGTGGACCCCGATGTCGACCTGCACCACACTAGATCTATTCCTCCGCGGTCCCGCAAGAAGGTTCGCTTTCAACCTTCTTGATCATGTGTATATCCATCTCTGTTGTATATTCACCTTTGTGCCTCTGTTCGATCTTCCGTACTGCTCGTCCACCCATTCCTCGTGTCTGCCTAGCTTAGGACATACTTTGTCCTAAGTATAGGGGGGTGGACGAGCCGAGTGTTCTTTCATCGTTCCGTGTCATCACTCCTGTTGTTGCCTATACTTAGGGCTTCTTTTACCCTAAGTATAGGGGGAGTGGTGCGTATATCCTCTGATCTATTCTTCTATCTTCAGATCTCTTTTCTTCTTTTCTTCTTTTCTTCTTTTCATTTTCTATCTTCTTCATCTATCAAAAAGGTGCCGCCCTTGTAGACAGTTTTCCATACTTAGGACGTACTTTGTCCTAAGTATAGGGGGGTTGGCACCCCGAGTTTCTTCCATTCATTTCGATCCTCTCCATTGTCTCCTCTTCTTGTCTATACTTAGGGATATCTTACCCTAAGTATAGGGGGAGACAACCTGAGTACGATCTGTTCATTCCCACCCTTGACCCTCCCTGCGTTGTGTACAGTCTGCTATACTTAGGATTATTTGATCCTAAGTATAGGGGGGACGGTCAACTTCTCATTCGTTTGTTCATCCATTCCTTTATTCTTTAGATTTTCCTATACTCAGTACGAGTTATGTCTTCTCTTTTCTCTCCGATCTATGAGGACATAGCTCAAGCTAAGTATAGGGGGGTCGTATATACTACGTATATACTTTAGCCATAACTCGTACTTTCGTATTTTCTTAATAATATGGCTAATAATTCTTTAAAAATTATTTAAAATTCATTAAAATTTCTTAATAAAAAGATGTGATTATTCCTCAAATTCTTTTTGTATTTACTGATTAATAAATCAGGTGAAAATATTTTTTGCAAAATGTTTGAAAAATAGTCTGAAAAACTTTGTGAGCATCTATTGAAAACTATTTTGAAAATATTTTGTTACATGTTTTCAACCTGTGTAAAAATGTGTGGATTGTAAAATTTCTTTTCTTTGTGTGAAATAAAATGTTTGAAAAATGATTTGCAAATGGTTTGAAAAATGGTTGCAAAAATGATTTGAAAAACCTATATATACTGATTTGAAAACCTTTGCAAAATGATTTTCAAATGTGTGTAAAATGTTTGTAAAAATTATTTTGGACTATAGTTTTCAAAAAATTGTGTGTAAAATTGTTTTCAAATAAGTTTGAGGAATATACACATCTCACCAAAACCCACTATATATGTATAAAATTGATCACTTACCCTTGTAAATCCTTAAAATCCACTTCTTGTAAATATAAGAAGCACTCCCGTGTACATATTTTCACCTAGTGTTCAGCCAAAAATCTTTTTGTTTTCAAAAATTCCCAAAAACATTTGCAAAAATTAAAATCCAAAAACATTTGAAAAATCTTTTTGAAAAAGACAAAAAAATGCATATGCATCATCATCATCTTTCAAAAAATCCATAAAAAGTTCAAAATCCTTGAAAATTGCATCACAAAAATATTTTCTGCATTGCATGTGCATAGCATTCGCATTTTTCGGATTGAGTTTGATAGTTGAACGAGTCTAAGTAAAATCCAGAGATTGGAGCTTGATTGGACCTTCAAATCTACCTAATAACAGGAACCTTATAGGAACTTGGTTTGAGGTACGTCAGGTCTAGTTGACTTAATTCTTTGAGGATCACGGGACTTGGTTCAATGGATTCTTGACTGCCTAAGTAGAGTATTTCGGAGCACACGCACGATTCTTATTGATAATGACCTAACTTGGACACCTGCACCTTTCACATGGCTCAACTCAGTTAGAGTGGTGAGGGGATTGGATTTGCCGGTACGAGACGCACACAAGTGGAAACATTTGTCCTCCTCTAGGGAGGGAAGTGCACCCCAACCCGTCCAGTGATTAGGAAGTCTAAAGACAGGAGACTGTGGGTTGCGATAAAGCTTCAAAAGAGGGATAGTCTACTGGCTCAAGAGGAAAAACTCCTTATGTAAATGCTGCTGTGAATAGTATTTCAAAAAAAAAAAAAGTTCAGGCATGTACAAAAATAAAAAGCCTGCAAAGTATGTACATATGTTGTAAAGTCAATAAGCAAGCTTGAGTTCCAAAGTCATATCATGTGAGCCTGCAGCAGGATGACTTGACTACACTGGTCTTGCATCCAAGGATAGGTAGCTACACTGGCTACCATCCATTCTTCTCTTCACCCCCTCCTCTTGAGCTGGTTGCCACTTGAACTTAGAAGGGAATACCCCGCTCCTCGAGGATGGAGTTGCTGGATTGGGGAATCATTGGGTTGTTGTACTGGAGAATTCAGTTTCTTTGCTATTCTAGTTGGGGAGAGCCACCATCACTTACACTGTACAAGTCAGATTCATAGTCGTAAGGGTTTGCGTATGAGTTGAAGTATTTCTGACCTGGCTATTGAGGAGACTTGGACAGAGTTTTGGGATGCTCAAGGACTGTTAAATTTCAGACACGGTTCTCACTAAGGTTCCGCCCGCACTAAAATTCCAAAGGTCCGACTTAAGCTCCAAACTTTGATTTTGTGAAGACAAGTTTGACAATTAAATTTAGTCCATCTTTCTTCTTTTTCTTTTCTTTATTTTTCTTTTTCTGCACTTATTGCATAAGTGTTTGCTAGGGACTAGCAAAGGAAAGTATAGGGGGATGATGAATCCACGTTTCATCATCTTTATTCTATCATTTTGGCCTTAAAAACCCTAGTAAATGCGTGTAAATAGGCTTAATATAGGCATTTTAGCATTCATGTATATGTGTGTAAATATTGTATAAAATGCGATTTTTAGTGCCAAAATTATAGAATAAAGAAAAGAAAAGAAAAAGAATAAAATATTGTAAATATTTTATGACCCGAAACCCCGAGACCTAGGCATCTTGATGAATAGGTCGACAAGGAATAAAGTAGGGGGAGATAAGGTCAGAAATACAGATAAAATACCTATACATTATATTCATTCTTTATTCATTTTGGGACCTATTTTTGGTTCCACTTTTTGTACATCAAATAAAGAAACTTTGTACATGAAAGTTGTAGATAAATTAATAAAGAAAAATACAAAATTGATTTCACAGAAAAATAGTGCACAGATAAAAAGTTATGATCTGAATAAAAATCCAGAATGCCAACTTCCCAGACCCGTATCTCACAAATAAAAACTCCAAATGCAGCGTACTCACCTTTAATTGTATATATAAGAAAAAAAACTAATTAATGGTGGTGGTTTCGCATTTGGCGGAGCTACGGTTTGAAAGTTGACTTTTGGACCCTCATTGTATACTTGTACATATTAAAATATTCAATTTATTATTTATTTATTATTTTTATAATTTTATATTTTTATAATGTTGTAAATAATACTTGTAATAATTATGTGCATTAAAATAAGAATAAAAACATAAATAAAATACAAATAAAAACACTTGTATATACTATAATGCATAGGTATAATACATGTATCTATACCTATACAAATAACACTTTCATTTTATTAAATATACAAAACATATCAGAAAAATAAAATAAAAATATATTTATGTATATAAAAATATTTTATAATTTTATAAAATAAGAATTAAAAATAAATAAATTAAAGATACACAAATAAAAATAAAATACTTAAATATATAGATATAAATACCTATAAGGGCATAAATGTAAACATGTAAAAATACGTTTCATAAAAATAAATAAAAATCACTATAAAATAATTTATAAAAAAAATAAACATTTTTTATTTTATAAGTAAAAATCAATAAAATCATTTCCTATTTTTTATAGATTTTAGAAACCTTTTTTCCAAGGATTTTCCTGGTTGGTCCACGTGGACCAACCAGGTGGAAGTTGACCTGCTGGTCAACTCCTTGGTTTTTGCTCCTGGGTTGTGTCAGATGTGGTTTTTGTCTGTTTTCGCGGATTTTTCGAGGACAGTCCTTGCATCGTTTGATGATGGTGTCTTCACGACTTTTGCTCCTCGTCTACCGCTCTTACACGCCCAGGTGTTAGATATGCATTTGGATGCCTGTGCCACCCGTGATCGCGCCTCGAAGGTCGCTCCTCGCCCAACTTTCAAAAACCGACCCCAAACCTTCCTCTTGCTTTTGAACCCCTTTTTACCCTGTTTCGAACCTCCTCCATCTTACTCCGGACGGGTGGTAGTGACAGTACCACCTCCAGCTGCTTGGGGAGGCGCTCGACGGGTGGAAGGCGTGCTTCCACCACCTCCGGCCAAGAGTGGCCGTCGAGGTACATATCTCGGGTATTCCAACCTTTGAGGTAGCATTTTTATGCATTGTTTTTGCTTACTTTCATTCCCAGTAATTGCAGCAGACATTTTCCATTATCTATCTCGAGCCACGCCAACGTACTCTCCTAATCCATCCCTCGCCGGAGCTTGCTCCGGCGAGCTATACTTTTTACCATCCAGCCCACGTTTCCCACTCGCCAATAAAAGCCGGGACATCTGCCATTGGTTCTGTCGTATTTTTATTTTCCTTGCAGGTCCCGAAGGAGGCGTCTGAGCCTCATCATCGTCGAGCGCGATTCCCCAGGTCCGCCGGAGCTTTCTCGAAGAGGTGGGAGGTCATTCCGTGGTCTTCGACCCCATATCAGCCACCTGGGAATCACGGGGGAGCTGCAGGCACCAGACACGACCATCGGGGAGGCCCCAACGACGCTGAGGATCGAGCTCTGGCCGATCAAATCTCGCCAAGCTCGAGTTCATCACCTTGTTCTTCCATCATAGCCCAGTGCCGTCCGATCATGGGCGTTCTTCCAGTTCTCCAGTGACCGTCGGATTGCCGCTGCAAGCAGCCATTGGATCGATGGGTAGGATCTAATCAGAGCCCTCCAAAGGCGAAGGGGTATCGTCGCCCCTTGGTACGACACGTGTATTAGTGGGAGCTCCTCCGCCGTTGGATCCGCCCTCAAGACTGGGTATTTTACGCGATTAGCCCAATCGTTTTTGTCTAATTAATAGCTAACCCCCAAAGCTTTCATCTGCATTTTAAATTTTTGTATAAATTGCACGGCAACCCCCTAAGGTTTAGGCAATTCCGTTGAGGCCCTTGCCAGGCGCGCGTGCGTGTCACGTGCGCCCTGGCGTTTTTGCGGGTTTTGACTCACATGTTTGGGGATTGATTAATTGGTCTAGCAAAAGGTTTATTTAGTTGTAATTTTTTTGGAAATTTGCAACTGTGTCCTGAAACTTCTTGATAATTACATTACAGCCCCTGCACGAGTGCCTTTTCTTTTTGTTACTTGTATTTTATGCATGCGTCTCTGAAACCCAAAAAAATCCACAAAAATTAACTTAGGTCTCTGTTGCATCATAGATTAACGCTATATTTTTATTTTCCATTTTTATTGCATTTTATTATTTTTAAAAATTCAAAAACATGCCTTTTCAGCTCTGTTTGCATTATAAAATCCATAAAAAATATAAAAACACTCCAGAAAAATTCCAAAAAAATATATTTTGCTCCTTGTAGTTAGTTTTAACTTCAGACCAAAAATCATTAAAAAATACAAAAGAAAACTCCAAAAAATCACAAAACTCTAAAAACCTCTATAAAAATATTAAAAATTCTACAAAACTCCTAAAAATATAAACTTTGTCTCTAAATTTTCCTTATTTCATTATCTTTCATTGAAAATTAATTTGGAGAATTTTGGTTACTGTTTGCTATTTTATTTCTCCATTTTAAGTTTCAGCCTTGCCTTTTATTCATTGTTTGCTTTATTTTGTTAATTAAAAATACCAAAAACATTCTAAAAATTATCCAAAAATCACAAAAACAGTAGAAAAATATAAAAAGACCAAAAAGACTTTATTTTCTAATTTTTGAACATTTTTATCTATTTATATAAATACCTTAGCTTGTCTTTTATTACCTTGTCTTTATTTTCCAATATTGAAAAAAAGAAAATAAAAAAATATAAAATATAAAAAGAAAATAAAAAAATCAGTAAATCAAAAACCAAAATACAAAATTATAAAATTAAAAATCAAATAAAAAATTAAAAATTAAAAACCCACAAAAAAAATAGCATAATAGGCACTTGATCACAACACACACATTTTTGAGCACTTGTGCCCCGTTCTACCTGTCTGCTCACTGTGTTCGACCTCTACACATACTTGCACTATACACATCTTTGTTGTAGAGTTATAATAAATTTTAACTCAGCACATTTACTTTCACTGCTTGATATATTTGTCGTGGGTTAATTGTTGTTTGAATTAGGATTTCTCGCGGGTCGCCTCAGCGACATTGTGATCCCGCCTTGTGTGGATTACTTTAGACCTGTGAAAAATCTCTGTTCAACAGCTGGCGGACGGTGGATGCTCGCCTACTAATACACATGTCAGCCCCAGCAATGCCCGATACCGGTTCGGCTTTGTACGGCCGCGATTAGATCCTTCCTTGGAAATCCGACGATCGATGGAGACAAAATCCGACGGCAGCTGCTCCGCCTGGCGATAGAGAGAGATCCGACGGCGTAAGATGACTCTGGAAGAACACACGAGGAACTCGACCTGGGTGAGTTTGAAATCGCCGAGGGTCGAGCTCCCGTGCACCTGGATCTGTCCCAAGGTCTTCGTTAAGCTCCAGCAGCGATGGCAAATCCCCAGGTAGCAACGAGAAGCTCCACAGATCCGCGAATGATCTTCGGAGTCCACGAGAACGCCGGCGGGCCTGGGTGCTTTTTTTGGCAAAAATCGAGGCTTCAGACGCCTCCTTCAAGTCCTGTAAAGACGGATGAAGAACAACAGCACAACTGGCAGAGACTTGGCCTTTATTGGCGAGGAAATGGTGGGGAATTAAGTGGATGATGGTCGCCGAAGCGTGGGGCTCCGGCGAGGTGTTCGGTGGCGAAAGCGAGGGGATGATGTGATTAACGACCTCAGAAACACAAGAACTAAAGAGCACTACAGATATCTAGATAAACTGCAAAGAAAAAACAAAGAAAATACACCCTCAAGCGGCTGTTCACCGCAAGGATAGAACCTCGACGGCCAAGCGTGTCCGGAGATGATGGAAGCTCCTCCGCCGCCTCGACTGGGCTCCGCGCAAGGGCTGGAGGAAGCCTGTCACTCTTCCCGTCCAGAGCCCAGCAGCCAGGAGTTGAATCAAGGGGTAAAAAGGGTTCAAAGTGAAAAGGGCATGGCTGGGCGGTTTTGAACATGGCCAAGGGGCGACTTTCAAGGATGAATCACGGGCGCGTTTTCGATCAAAACGCCAAGCCAATGCCTGGGCGTGTAAGATCACATGTAGGACTACAAATCTCGTGAAGAGGTCGACCTCAATGGTGAAAGGATCGCCCTCCAAAAAGCCGCGAAAATCAAGAAAAGTCATTCTGACAGGCAGCCCAGGTGTTGGGCAGAGAGTTGACCGAGGTCAACTCTCCTAGCCCCCTGGTTGGTCCACGTGGACCATCCAGGAAAAACCTAGGGAAAAATATTTGTAAAATCAAATTAAAACAGAAAACGATTTTATTGATTTTTTATTATAAAATGAAAAATGTTTCTTTTTTTATGAATTATTTTTTTTATGATTTTTAATTATTTTTATGAAGTATATTTTTACAAGTTTGCATTTATACCCTTATAGGTATCTATATCTATGTATTTAAGTATTTTATTTTTATTTGTGTATCTTTAATTTATTTATTTTTAATTCTTATTTTATAAAATTATAAAATACTTTTATATACATAAAAATATTTTTATTTTATTTTTCTGACATGTTTTGTATATTTAATAAAATAGAAGTGTATTTTATATAGGTATAAGTGTATGTATAATACCTATGTATCAAATATATACAAGTATTTTTATTTGAGTTTTAATGATGTTTTTATTCTGATTTTAATATACATAATTATTACAAGTATTATTTACAACATTATAAAAATATAAAATTATAAAAATAATAAATAAATAATAAATTGAATATTTTAATATGTACAAGTATACAATGAGGGTCCAAAAGTCAACTTTCAAACCGTAGCTCCGCCAAATGCGAAACCACCGCCATTAATTAGCTTATTTTCTTCTGTATACAATTAAAGGTGAGTTTGATGCATTTGGAGTTGTCGTTTGTGAGATACGGGTCTGGGAAGTTGGGATTCTGGATTTTTATTCAAACCATAATTTTTTATCTGTACATTATTTTTCTGTGAAATCAATTTTGTATTTTTCTTTATTTTATTATCTACAACTTTCATGTACAAAGTTTCTTTATTTGAAGTGTAAAAAGTGGAACCAAAAATAGGTCCCAAAATGAATAAAGAATGAATAAAATGTATAGATATTTTATCTGTGTTTTGGCCCTTATCTCCCCCTACTTTATTCCTTGTCGACCTATTCATCAAGATGCCTAGGTCTCGGGGTTTCGGGTCATAAAATATTTACAATATTTTATTCTTTTTCTTTTCTTTTCTTTATTCTATAATTTTGGCTTTAAAAACCGCATTTTATACAATATTTACACACATATGCATGAATGCTAAAATGTCTATATTAAGCCTATTTACACGCATTTACTAGGGTTTTTAAGGCCAAAATGATAGAATAAAGATGATGAAACGTGGATTCATCACGACCCTGATCGCTATACCAGGTAAAAAGAATAGAGAAAGCCAGTTACATTTTTTGATTGATTGATCTTATCTTAAGTGGTTTATTTATTTTTCTTAATTGATCGGGCTTGGTGATTTGGGTCACAATGACCATTGTTTATTTACATACTTAACTCTAATTTCCAGGCATGTCATCAGAATATTTTTCCAACAAGATTTTGCAAATATTTTTAAGTTTTTAGTTTTTGCAAATGTCATTATGATTTTTGAAAACAAAAGATTTTTGATAAAAACTAGTTACAAATGTTTACATGGGGATGCATTTTATTATTTACCAGAATTAGGTTTTAAGAATTTATAAGAGTATGTGATCAATTTTATAAGTTTATAAAGAATTTCAGTGTAATGTCTATATATTCCTCAAACTTATTTGAAACAGGTTTTTTAAATAATTTTGAAACCTATAGTCCAAAATAATTTACAAATAACTTTTACAAACATTTAAACACATTTGAAAATCATTTTGCAACGATTTTTTAAACAGTACAGATAGATTTTTCCAAATATTTATGCAACCAATTTAAAAACCATTTGCTAATAGTTTTTCAAACATTTTTATTTCACACAAGGAAAAGAAGTTTTACAAACAAAAAAAATTTACAAAGGTTGAAAATATTGAACAAAATATTTTCCAAATAGTTTTCAATATATTTTTCAAAAAGATTTTCAAACTATTTTTCAAACATTTTGCAAAAAATATTTTTACTCGATTTATTAAAAGTACATACAAAAAGAATTTGAGGAATAATCACATCTTTTTATTAAGTGTTTTTAATAAATTGAATAGGTGTTTTTAGCCATAATTATTATGAAAGTTCGAGTTATGGCTAAAGTATATACGAAGTATATACGACCCCCTATACTTAGCTTGAGCTATGTCCTTAGAGATCAGAGAGAAAAGAGAAGACATAACTCATACTGAGTATAGGAAAGTCTAAAGAATAAACGAATGAAGAAATGAACGAATAGGAAGTTGACCGTCCCCCCTATACTTATGATCAAATAATCCTAAATATAGCAGACTGTACACAAAGCAAGGAGGGTCAAGGGTGGGAATGAACAGATCGTACTCAAACTGTCTCCCCCTATACTTAGGGCAAGATATCTCTAAGTATAGACAAGAGGAGGAGACAATGGAGAGGATCGAAAAATGAAAGAAATCGGGGTGCAGAAACCCCCTATACTTAGGACAAAGTACGTCCTACGTATAGAAAACTGACAAAAAGGGGCGACACCTTTTTGGTAGAAAAAGAAAAATGAAAAGGAAAAGAAGAAAAGAAGAAAAGAGATCTCGAAGAAGGAAGAAGATAGAAGAATGAACACCTCACTCCCATTATACTTAGGGTCAAAGAAGTCCTAAGTATAGGCAACAACAAGAGTGATGAAACGGAACAAAGACTGAACACTCGGCTCGTCCGCCCCCCCCCCCCCCTATACTTGGGACAAAGTACGTCCTAAGCAAGGCATGCACGAGAATGGGGTGGATGAGGGATACGGGAGATGAATATAGGGAAACAAAAGAGAATATGCAACAGAGTGGATGTACAGAGATCAAGAAGGTTGAAAGCGAACATTCTTGGGAGACCATTGAGGAATGGATCTGACAAGATAGAAGTCGATATCAGGGTTTATAGTGGACGGAAGCCGATCAGGATCGACCTGGTGAGGATCCTCAGTGGTCCTAGGGTGAGAAGGCACAGACGACTCGGTGGAAGTAGTGTGGCTAGGTCCGGACTTGGGTGTCTCATTGATATCGAAGTGAAAAAGGGACGAACTCATCATCAGAAGAATTAAAGTCAAGGTCATCCTGCAAGGTCTCTTCTAGGTCAAAACCAAAAGGAACGAACTCATCAGTGAAAGTAGTCGAATCATGTTCATTCTCAAAAGTCTCAACCGGATCATCATTCTCATCAAAAGGCTCAAATTCCTGAATAAAAGTAATAAGATCAAATTCAACCTTAGTCTCATCAATATCTGCTCTCCGCTCAAGTGTATCTATCATGTAAATCTCGCAGATGTCATCAACACATCGCTAAACACCAGAAGAAGAAACTTCGAGGTCCATGCTTTCCGAGTCTTCCTCCATGGGGAGGAATTCTTGGGTCTCAATCGAATCCAACATACAGCAAAAGTCTATGATCGTCTCATCAAGGTCATGGTCCTCGAGGTCAGCTAGGATAGTAAAGGTGCATCAGGTGCAAGTCTCTGATCGGCACTGGGTGCAGTGATGACCACCTCTCTCTCCTCAATAGGATGTAAGGGAATATTTCTTGATCCATAATTAATAACGACCCTCACAGAGGCGAGGAAAGGTCATCCCAAGATGATTGGAGAGTGCTCCCCAGTGGACCTCTCCATGGGCAAGATGATAAAATCAACATTGTTACGCATGCCCTGTATCAAAATGATGGCAATTTCAAGGATCACCTTTGGCCTCTTGATAGATCCATCAACAAAGTGAACGATCATCATTGTCTTCTTGAGAGGCCCTAAGTGAAGATATTATACCAACGAGAAAGGTATGATGCTAACAGAAGCACTGTTGTCCAGGAAAGTGTGATCACAGGTATAGTCGGAGATGGTGCAGATGAAAGGTGCATCAGTGTTCCTCTTCCTAGGGATGGGATGATGTGTGATGGCGTAAGCAATGGCCATGGTCAACATATGGCGCTCAGATATTGTCCTCCGCTTTCTCTTTGAGGAGCAAATAATTAGGTCATGGCCTGCTGAAGTGGAGCTTGAATGATATCATGAATGGTGGCCACCACTTCAGGTTCAGTCAACATTTTTTTAAATTTTTGGACCTCCTCCATACAAGGGAGGAGATCAGAATCATCATATACACGAGGAATGCTAGGAGCAGTCTGTATATGATGGGACTAGAAGTGAATGAGTGTGTTAGTAAATGATCTGGCAGATGGTACCTCTCCACACAGTCTGAATCAACCAAAGGTCTCCCGAATTCTTTTTGTGTTTTTAAAATTTTCTCATTTTTGTTTGGATGATTGCAAGCTCTCATGAAAATCCTCAATCGAATCATTATTGTCATATCGTGAAGTCTCAAGTGGATGTGAAGGTGGAAGGTATGGAATCGAAGATATGAATCTCTCATGAAAATCCTTGAATTCATATGCTCCATAAATTGGATAAAGTATCAAGTGTGGACAGCATGAGAGGTGACTCCAATAGCTCAGTCTCAGATGGATGCGAAGGTGGAAGATATGGAAGTGAAGGTGGATGTGGATAAAGGTTTGAAACCTGGTATTGTGGCTGAGGCAGATATGTACAAAAATCAAGAGCAAAGTCCTCCTAGCAAAAGGAGGTGGACCAGTTAGAGTGTACGAGGATCCGCAAAATCTGGATAGAAAATGCTCCAGTCAGCCATCTCGAAACAAAAGGAAATGATTCGAGAGAGCACAAAGGTCAAATCAAAGGGAGTGAAGAAAAAGGCACAAATGCGCAGAGACGATATAGAATACACACAAACAAACACAAACAAAACTCACACAAAATAAACACAACCCTCAATTCACCTACTCAACTCGGTGAACTTTTTATCTTGTCTGTTGTAGAGTTATGTGAGAAGTCAAAAAGTTGTACAAACACTTAGGAGACTGAATGGGATTTTGCCACTACTCCTTAGTGTTTACACATTCAAATAAAAGTGAAGACAATGAAGGGATTACTCGTCCTAAAAAAGACTTTTCTTTTTGATGTGTTTTAGGGTCAAATAATGTTAGCAGTCCCAATTCTATTGTTATCACTTTTTTGTATTTTTGTAAGAAATGCATGAGCTTATCGAGGAGTTAATTTTATGTAGCACCTAGGTGATCAAAATCAGAGGGAGAGTCGGAAAAGCAATGCAAGCGGCAAATCGATGATGAATATTAAAGAGAAATGCTCACCTTGCCTCCAATACTCTACATGCAAAGATGCTTAGCATAATTGAAACCTATCTATATGCAATGCAAGCCGATGACGTGAAGAACCAGATGCTAGCTATTCAGATGAGAGATCAAGGACCGGTCTTCGACTCCACTCGGTGTCCACCACAATGGGTCATGCACGCGCTGTATGCGACCTCTATCGGCACACGGTCTCAAATCCAAATAATTAGCAATTAGATTTGTCTAAGTCCAAACGTAAACTATAGGAGCACGCAAAGTATTAGGTATTTGGCCATAAGACTATCAACAAGCAACCCTACACCTAAGGGCTCAATCATACAAAATAAAGGAAATAAAATCGGAAAAAAATATAAAAAATGCAAGAAAATCGCAAAAAATCTGACGAGGCCCCCAAGGGAACAATCCCTCGAGCACTGGACCTCATGAAATGTGGATTCATGGAGAGTGTCATGTTTAAGTTACAAATTAAAATGGTCTCACTCTCACACTTAAATTACACAAATAAATACAATAAAATAAAATATAGCTCTGTCTTCAAAAATTTCTCTAAGTCTCCTTCATTGCTAGGTCAAGAGTCTGAACCCGACTTCACGTGGGTGCGCAGGCACCTTGAGGAGAGCGCCTCCCTCGATCCACGATACCTCGCACGAAGTCCACAAAAGGGGGATTAGATTATTAAACATGATATCTCAAATAAAAGAAAATAAATAAAGCAAAAATAGACGAGAAATCACAATCAAGCAAAAAGTCAATCTAAGCGGTGTTTCTCCCCTGTAACGTCGTCATTTGTTGATGAGGATTTTTCACAGGTCTAAAATACATCTCACACAGGGCAGAGACGCAGTCGCTGTGGCGACCCGCAAGAAACCCTCTTTGAACAACAATTAACCCACAATGATAATTAAACAATAAAAAGCAATGTGGAGTAAAAATTTATTTTATTTAACTCTACAAAATGTGTGTATAGTGTTAGTATGTAGAGTGTCAAACACAGGGAGCAAACAGCTGGATCAGGGCAATGATGCACAAAGATGATTGTGAAATTATTTTTCTATATTTTTTATGTGGGTTTTTTTATTTTTGATTATTTTATTTTATTTTTAATTTTATACTTTTGTATTTTGATTTTAATTTCCTGCTTTTTTTCTTTTTTTCTTTTATTTTTTTAAATTTCTTTTTCCTTTATATATAAAAAGTTAAATAGAGGATATATATACAATATAGACTAATAAAGATATATATACTAATAAAAATAATAAACATAAAAGAAAAAAATGTTTTGGCATTTTAAAATATTTTTTACTATTTTTGTGATTTTTAGGAATTTTTGCTAATTTTTATATATTTTTTAAGTAAAAAATACCCTAAAATGGGGAATAATTAAAGGGGTTGATGGGGCTGCCCCGCCTCATTTTTTGACAATTTTTTATTTTTTTTGAAAAATAGCATCATGTATATTCATTCCTATATCCCTCTTATATGTCATTCGAATTTTGTCAGACGCAGAGACTCATACGGCCTCCATCTAAACAGGGTCGATTTAAAAAATCCTGCGACCGTTAAAAATATGACGTCTTAATGGAAGCTGTAGGAGTCTCTGTTTCTGACGAAATTCGAATGGCATATAGGAGGGATATAGGGATGAATATACATGGTGATATTTTTCCAAAAAAATAAAAATTGCGAAAAATGGGGTGGGGGCAGCCATGTTTTTTTCCCATAATTAAATACTTGAAATTAAAATGGAGATTAAAAATATAAAATAGAATTAAAATTTCTGTAAATTAATTTTAAAATAAATATAATAATATAAAGAAAATTCAGAGACAAGATATATTTTTTGGATTTTTTAGATTTTTTATATTTAAGGTTTTTAGGGTTTTTCAAATTTTTAGAGTTTTCTTTTGCATTTTTGAATGATTTTTGGTCTGTAGATTAAATACAAATAAATAAACAAAAAATATTTTTTTTGGAATTTTTCAAAACATTTTTTTATTTTTTATGTATTTTCTATTATAGACGGGGATAAAAAGAGATGTTTTTTATTTTTAATAAATAACAAAAAACTTAAAAGTGCAAACAAAAATTATGACATGAAAGTACGATGCAACAGGAAGCTACAAGTATTTTTTGAGTTTTTTAGAATAATTTAGATAATTAAAATAAAAAACAAGAAACAAAGAGAAACTACATCACTAACAGGGGCATTTTTGTAAATATAAATAAATCCAGGGGATTTGATGCAAATTTTCCAAAAGTTTGTAACTAAATTAAAAAGTTTCTGGACTAAATTAAAATAAACAAAACCACAAGGGTCCCCTTGCAAAATGCATGTACCTCACGCGTACAGGCACATGAGGTGACATGGACGGGGATCTATATGCAAATACCACAAAGTATAGGGGGCTATATGTAAATTTGCAAAAATATATAAAAAGTAAATGAAAGTTTGAGTATTAAATATTAAAATACACAAATGTTTGGGTTAAAGTGCAAAATACTCAAGGCTTAGGCACGATCAAACGACCGATGGTGATCCACTTGAACGTGTGCTGTCTTCCAATCGCGCGATACCCCTTCGCGATCCGACGGTGGAGTTTAGATCTCATGGCTGAGATCTACGGTGAAGAAGCAGCTCAATCGGACGGCATCTGGGAATTCTAGGCAACATTCCTGATCCGACGGTGGGGAAGTGACGATGAAGAACAGGGAAGAAGGCCGTTCGAGGCAAGCTTCCTACGCTATAATCTCCCTCCTCCATCATGCAGTGAGGCTCCAAGGAGGCCCAATCGCTTTTTGCAGGTGTCGTCTATCGTCTGGAAGCGTCCAAAATCGTCACTGTTCACCGGCTTACTCGCACAGGGCCAACGGAGCGGTGAAGCTCCAGGAGCATCCGATGAAGTATAAAATTGCCTCTAGGCGTGTCCCCAACTTCAGGTACCCGCAAAAGATTGTTAGAGGGTCGAGGGTAAAATGCCTCAACCCTGTAGTTCGGTAAATGAGGGCATAGGGGGTTGGATGGAGATGCTCCGGCAGGAATGGTGGAGGTGGAGCATGCAGTTCTCGATCTGGAGGGAGTGAGGAGATCTGGAGGGGGAGAGGCGTATCAGAAGCAAAGGGAAGTGAGATGAGGGTGGTAGTGTGGTCAGAGAATGGTCAGAAATAGGGAAAATGGTTCACCGGAGCTGGGCTCCGACGAACTACGATTTGGGATTTTAATCGCTAAATGGCGTAATTAAAGCACCAAATAAAAGATAAAACTTAACCTAAGAACTAACCTACACAAGAAAATGCAATGAAAAATACCTCCACCGTCCTGGACAAGGGAGATCGACAACAATAGAGCGCATCGCCGGAGGTGATGGAACGAGTCGTCGATCGCACTTAACCCCTCAAAATCTGGCCGGAGGAGAAGTTGTCACCTTCTACAATCCAAGGCACAAGAAAATGGGGCCAAGCATGGTCAAATGGAGGTTCAAAAATGGAAGAGGGAGATTGGGGTGGCTTATGTGCAAGTGGTCGTAGGGATCCAAAGATCAAGTGACACAGCAGTATGCAATGCCCCAATCCTCGAGGAAAGATGCTGGCGTGTATCATCGATATACGAGGAAAAAAGTCAAGAAGGGATCGAGGCTAATTGTTGAAAGGATCGAGCCCCAAAAACCCTAGAATTGAGGTGAAAATGCAAATCTGACCAGGGCTCCAGGATGTCAGAGGAGCTGACCTTCGATCAACCCTTGACGCGCCCTGGTTGGTCCACGTGGACCAACCAAGAAAAATCCAGCCCGAAATTATTTCCAAATTCAATATTAATTAATAATTGAATTTATTAATTTTAGGTTATAATAAAAAATATTTATTTATTTTTAAAGTTCTTTATTATGATTTTTATTAATTTTTTAGAGCTTTGTAATTACAAGTTACTTTTTAGGAGAACATTATGTGTATATTTATCTATGTATTTATGTATTTTATTTTTATTTTGTATTTTTGATTTTATTATTTTATTTTATTATTTTATATATTTATAAATTATTTTTATATACTTAAATATATTTTTATTATAATTTTTTGATATAATATATACATTTAAATAAATAAATGTATTTATTATATAGGTATATATAGGTATTTTTTCTATGTATTTTCTATACATATTTTTTTAATGTTTTCTTTATTGTTTTATTCTTGTTTCATAATGTATATATATTATAAATAATATTTACAAAATTATAAAAATATAAATTTATAAAAATAATGAATAATAAATAAAATGAATATTTTAATCGAGTAAACTATACAATAGGGGTCCAAAACCTAACTTTCACACCTTAACTCCAAAAAATATGAAACCACCTTCATTAAATAGCTTATTAAAAGTTATATATAATTAAAGGCGAATTGATATATTTTGAGTTTTATTTGTGAAATATGGGTCTGGAAAATTGGGATTTTATAATTTTTATTAGATTGTATTTTAATTTTTGTGTAAACTGAATTTTGCATCTTTCTCTATTTTATTATCTACAACTTTCATCTACAAAGTTTCTTTATTTAAGGTATAAAAAGTAGATAAAGTAAAATAGATCCTAAAATGAATAAAGAATGAATAAATAAAAGTGATTTTTATTGTATTTTTGACCCGTATCTCCCCCTACTTTATTCCTTGTCGACCTTGTCATCAAGATGCCTAGGTCTCAGGGTTTAGGGTCATAAAATATTTTCAGTATTTTATTCTTTTTCTTTTCTTTATTCTATAACTTTGGCATTAAAAATTGTATTTTATATAGTATTTACACAATGATGCATGAATGCTAAAACACATGAATTAGAGGTATTTACACGCATTTACTATTATTTTTAAGGCCAAAATGATAGAATAAGGTGATGAAATGGAGATTCATCACCAGGGCACAATCTTGGGACCTCCTGGATCATATCTTTCGAGATAGTGAGATTTAAAATAATGATTATGGCTTTGATTATGCTCTTCGTCGACTTCATCGTATGATTCCCTCATTCGACCTCAGTTGTTTCTCTAAAAAGGACACAGTTCCCCCAAAGACCCAAAATTGACGAGTGCTCTTTTTAGCCAAATAATTGAGGACATGGAAGTGAAATTTGACATGAGCATTAGACAAAAGATAATTTTTTGATGTCTTCTAGTTGATCATGCTCAAGATTTTCTCCTTGTCATTCCTATTGACAAACTTGATTTACACAAGTCACCAGTGGAGTATCGTCGTATCCTCAGATATCATCTCATGATTCCTTTATTTCTAGTAGATGGTATATGACTAGTTTACCGTAAGACATGCTTAGACACTTTTGAAGATCATGTAGTTCATTAAAAAGGAGCTTCTCGAATTTAAGTACAGACACGATCTTGTTAGACTTTTTATTTGATGTACGCAGATGTGCAAGTTTTATTGCTAAGAAAGAGGTGCCTGTGAAATTTTTAACCGATCCGCAGGAGGGAAGATCCACATTTAAACTTGCTGATAGTTTGATTTTTTTATGAGTTGGAGGGAATCATGCTTGTGTATATCTGACATGAGTTTCTCCACTGGTGAGGTTGAAGAGTGGGGCCTTTACGACGGGACATACTACCATTAAAGCTGCTACAACAAAATGGTGAAGTACGAGAAAGCATGCATTGAGAATCAAAATACCTTCACCGTTTTGATTTTGATACCTTTGGATTCTTAGCACCAGAAGCTATTGAGCTTTTGAAGAGGGTTCAAAAAGTTATGAACAGTAATGTTATGTTTCCTAGGTTTATGGGTAATATCTAGAAGAATTGATTTTGTAGTTCAAAAAATACTAGTGACATAGCTTGTTGCTCGCTTGTCCCCTATTTCTATATAATTTCAAAATTTTAAAATAATCAGTGAATTAGATCCAACAATAAACAATTCTTATTTTCTTTGCTCATTCTAGGGGTTTGGTTCGTTACTGGGATGGGGTGGGTTGGGGTAATATAATGTGAATAGTAGTTGTTTGGGTGGTTATGATGGTTGGAGAAGGCTGGAATAAGGAATGTGATATGATGTCACATTGAATCGTGATGGAATTCCAATCCAAAAATAGAGAAAATAAACCGAGTTAGCCCAGAGGTAACCGTCAAACAGATAATAGGAAGTGCAGAGAGCCACCAAAAGACAAGTCCAGATAGATTTCAACCACCTCTCACCAGCTTTTAAAAGGAGAAAAATACACAAAAAACATTGCATGGCCACCATTTTCTATGACATCTCGATATATATTACATTCAACAGCATATACTATCGCACAAAGTTCGAACAGCAAAGAGTACCACTACACAAAATCATATCACTGGTTTGCGTATTGTATGTCTCATCTCCATCAGTCGAAACTGAACACCATCCGAAACGGAGCCATATCATCAAAAGAGCATCACAAGAGAAAATAAATCATAACCACTGACATAGTCGGCTCAATTTCCCGAACTAAATGGTGACTGCGAGGGGGAGGCGGAGCTGAACTCGTCCATCTCAGGAGGCATCTGCAGTTTAGAGTTGTGACAGACGCACTTATTGTAACAGTCATATGCATTAATCATGTCAAAACAAATCGAAAGTTAACCTGCGAAATAAACAGAGAACATAGACTGCTTACATGTGGTTGGTAAGGCATTGATGGGCTCCAATGGTTGGGAGTGGGCACATCGTGGCAATTAATAGCATGGGAAGGAAACGGGGAAAATGCTGGAAACAGCACTGGTGGGAAGAACGTCGGCGTGGACGCATTGCCAATCTCCATCCCCGTCGTGGGAAGATATGGCATCATGAACATGGTGTTGGGAGTACCCATGCCATTAATGTTGCTGTACAAGCTCCTCATGGCTACCATTTGATTGTGATTGATGGTGTCCAGCACCCGATCATAGGCTTGCAGGTGCTTTATGTGTTCAATGGCCTTATCCAACAAGGAGGCCTGGTCGTCATTCTGTGCATATATAGAGACAGAGAGCAACCATAATGGAGTATACACGTTTGAGAGAAGACAACTAGTTGTATCATATGCGTACCTCATAAGCATTTGGAACAAGCCTGCTTAGAGTCTTCAGCCTCTGGTTGATCTTCTGCCTCCTCCTCTGAGAGAAAAATCGGACATCTTCTTTTTAATGCTCAAGCATTCTCAATAGGGGATTCGGATGATTAAGCAAATTCCATGCAAACATGTAATCGTAATGTGATTCGTTCTAATGAAAGCCTGACCTATTCACCCTCAAAATCCTAATCGTGATAACAGTAAATGGAATCAGGGAGGGAATGGGATCCAAATCAAAAACATTATTTTGATATTAATAAGCACATATGCGTAGGTTGATGGGAACAGATACTCTGCTGTAAATGAAAATTACAGTCGGTGCTGTAATCCATGAGGTCTCTCGGATGAGAATCGGACGACTTGCAGAGGGGGCCGGGGATAATGGGTTTGCATCTCGAGGTCGTCCATTTGTGATCGAACGGCTCTGTCAATTGTAGCAGGGTCTACTGTACAACAGACGATCCTTTCTATAGGTTGACACTATAGGTTGACAGCATGCAGATCTTCTGTTGTACAACAGAGGTGTTGTACAGCAGAGGACTGTTGTAAATGAAGAGTGCACCGGAGAGGGTTATTGACTAAATTAACATGCACGAAGGTTGCGTTGAAAATCTGAAAGCAGTGTCTTTAAATTGCCAACTCACGAAAAGGATTAGCGTTCTTACGCGTTCATATAAGCCATGAGCAGCATTGACCTTAGTCCTGGCAGCATCTTGAGGTGAAGCTCTTGTTCTTCGATCCTCGGAACTCTGTGCCAAAAATCAGAGATATACCCTTTCCTTTAATAGATATATCGACGCTGTCATCACTACGTCCCAGGAATCATATGAAAATAAATCGTACTAGGATGATCTAGCAGTAGAACTGCATTTTCATTTAAATGATTAGGGTTTAAGCTCCATGCATTACAATTTTCTCAGGAAAAGAAATCAAGTAAAATATATCATACGCAAACCGTTCCTTAGCGATGGTCATAGACATAACCAGTTCAGTGTTTTATAGATAGTGTTTATATGGCATACCATAGTCTCCAATTAAGTTGCCTCCTCGTCAATCATTTAACAAATAAAACCCGACCAATTTAGTTAAATAAGATGTAATGCATAACCTACCATGGTATGAATATGGACAAAGTGGCAATGGAAACAGTTGTCGATTTCGATAATTCCAATCTAACTAGTCATGGATCCATCCCTTTGGATTATATGATTCAGCGACTTAGATATAGCTAGAAAAGAAGTTGATATCTCCCTTTGCCTGCACCTAATTAACTATACGGGAAGTAGTTTATACAACTAATATGGTAACCAAAAACTTAATAAAATTTGACTTGCTATCAAACATGCAGCCAGACAAGAATAGCTTTAGCATGATATTATAAGGCCCTGTTTGGTAGGAAAATAAGCCCTGGAATAATGAGTCAATTCTCCTCCCGACATGGTTTCCAGTGATACGACTATTCACCATTATTCCATCTTATTTCACTCTTATTCCTATCTTTATCACACCTTACCTACCTTTATTTCACATTATTCTCTTTATTCCTATACTCCAGCCGAATCCTATACTCCAGTCAAACAGAAAATAAACCCTTATTCTCCTTATTCCCCATCCTTATTCCTGCTTATTCCCGAACCGAACAGGCACTAAGATTATAACATAACAGCGAAATTTTAGAATCATTCATGATTTTATGATATGATCATTTTTAAAGATGGCATATTTCAAACATTTAATAAGTATTTTGAAGATTCTCTATGTTTCATCGATTTCCTGGTTTTTGGATCCGATCTTACATTATGACGTGATTCGTAAAGTTACGGTAGACTCTAAATCCTAATATAAATCAACAAAACCGGTCACATATTTAAATAGCGTCGAAAATATTAACGTAAATTTTCGAATCCTACCGTAACTTTATATTTAATATGAAAATATTGCCGTTAATTTACGACACATGCTAATAAATCTTGAGCATTCGGGTGAAGGATAACTGATAAGGGCTAAATGGATAAGGGATAAATCAAGGTTTTAAAAACTTGATCGGACATTGAATTGATTAATTTCGATTTGGTCCTACCGGATCGGATCGGTGATGATATCAGCATGATGTCATCATTGCTATCGATTTGGAAAAAATCAGAACGTGTTTAATTTACTGGTCAGACTGATCAAACCGGTTTTTTAAACTGATAAAACAAGATACATATATGCATGTATTTATATATCAATGAAATAATTGTTTAAAATATCAAATCTTTCAATAGAATAACATGATCTCCTATTTCGAGTAAAACTCTATAAAAGTTAGTCACATTTTCTAGAATTATATATGAATATAATATTGTAATCATTTATTTATAGTTGCTTCTAGAAAACTACTCTTACAAAGTATTAACACAACGTATATTACAAAAAGAGAGGGACATAACTTATATCGCAAAAGTTAAGAAGGGCACAAGTGATAAAAAAACTCATTATTTCATTATTTAAAATTTTATTTTTTGAAATTTACCAAATCATCAAAACTGAATCAATCCAGATCTGGTCGGACTCGATTTTTTATTTTCTTTTTTTTTAAATTTACCAAATCATCAAAACTGAGTCAATCTCAATTGAATTAGAGTAATACAACCTCAAATTTGGATTGTGATCGATAGTTCAATTTCAATTGAATTAGAGTAATACAACCTCAAATTTGGATTGTGATCGATAGTTCAATTTCAATTGAATCTAATTGCAAACCGATGGTTGAACCAATATTATACCAATCTAAATCAAACCGTGAAAATCAATTAATCGGATCGGTTAGTCAGATCCAACCGGTTGAGCCGACCGATCGGATCCAATTTCAATAACATTCTTGCAAAACGCAAATAAGAAACTTCTAAAAGTAAATAATCACACCTCCTTCGTGGCCTCCTCTCTGCCATGGACTCCGATCAAGCTGCAATCGGACGCTATTCTTCTCATGCCCGTTGCCCCGACGCCATCATGCCCCTCTCCTCCCGCGATAGCCAACGGCGTCTCCGGCGCCTCCTCGGCGAGCTCTACAAGCTCGGCAGATGCCGCGTCGATGAACCACCTTAGAAAATCGTGCTCCCCCTGAGGCATCACTTCGAGGAGCTCCGTCTGTCCCGTCGTGACACCGGAAGATGCCGGTCTGCACATGGAACAGCAATTAATCCTACAGACGGAACTCAAACGAGAGAAGCGGAGGAAGACATAGAGCTCCGGTGGTACCGACGTGGTAATATTCGCATCAGGTTCCATGCCACTTCTTCTCAGCAATGGGGTAACGAGGGTTGTCGTGGATATATAGGCGTGGATCGTAGAGACAGAAGGGAGCTTTGTGGGGGTAGAAGCTTCTACAAGATACGTACAGCAATGGGATATTTATCGTAGTTAATCGGCGAGGGGGACGTCTTGGTGTAAATTTTACGCAATGTCTGGTAAGTTTAAACGCACCGAAACGAGCAAGGGAGATGAAATGACGGTTCACGATTCTTCTAGTTGTTTGGGAAAGATCCTGCAGGCAAGGGATTTCACCAGACACTGGCAGGTGTTACCGACTGCAAATGGCAGTTGCCCGGACCTGTCAGATCTCCACAAGATCGCTCCATGGAAGGTTCCACCAGATGGCAGTGGAGGATTCGAATCAGGGTATAAAAAACCGGACCGGCCGGTCGGACCGGTTGGACCGGGAATCGGCTCCAATCCGGTCAGTTCGGCCGGTTCTTTGTAATTAATTTTCAAAAAATAAAAAATAAAAAATTGGGTCCGACCACACGGATTGACACAGTTTTGATGGTTTGTAATTTTCAAAAAATAAAGGTTTAAATAATGAAATAATGTGGTTTTTATCATATATGCCATTCTTAACTTCTGCGATATAAGGTATGTCCCTCTCTTTTTTGGAATATACGTTATGTCAATACTTTCTTAGAGTAATTTTCTAGAAACAACTATAAATAAATGATTACAATATTATACTCATATATAATTCTAGAAAATGCGACTAACTTTGTATATTTTTACTCGAAAGATTTGAAAGTTCTAACGATTATTTCATTGATATATAAAAATATACTTACATATATGTATCCGGTTTTATTGGTTCAAAAAACCGGCTCGACTGGTCTGACCAGTAAATTAAGCCCGATCTGATTTTTTTCCGAGTCGATGAGAATGATGACGTCATACTGACGTCATCAACGGACCGACCGGTTCGGACCGACGGTTCGACCTGGTTGGACCAAACCGAAGACTGACCGATTTAATGTCCGGTCCGGTTTTTAAAACCTTGAGTTGAAATAGATGTTGTCCACCGGTGGGAATTTTTCAAGATAGGGATTCGGCAGAAGCGGAGGATGAACATAGCAATAACAATTTTTTCGAAATCAGTTTTCAAATTTAAAATGAAAAGACAGAAGCATAGAAATAAAATAAATTCAGATCATAGTGTACATGTCAATTTTAACATAGAAATCCAATCAGGTAAAAATTACGTCTCACGAATTCCTTATGCTGAATTTCTACTTCTCTCATTGCATAAAGCTTGCTTCCACTGTCATTGAAATTGTGGGCATTACAATATCATGTGCAATCTATATCTCTCCTTGAACAAACCCCAAAAGATAGTTTCTCTCTCATAGATAAAGATATCTACAATTCGAGTACCTATGTAGTACATGCTACCAAAAGAGGATGCTTTGCTAGCATAGAAATCAAATGTATAAGCTTACTTAAGTCTATTGATGTATGAACAAGATGAGTGATCACTACAGGAATTGCCCCATTTAGGGACAACAACTAGCGACGGTCTTTGGATGACCGTCCCTAATGCCTCTTTTTAGGGACGGTCATTTAACAACCATCCCCAATAACCACATAATAGGAGACTGTATGTGGGCTATCGTCCCTTCTGTTTTAACTCAATGGGGACGGTCACAAAAGACCGTCCCCTCTGCCTTGAAAAGTCTTAGGGGACGGTTCTGACCGTCCCCATAAGTCTTCTGTTGGCGTCGCCTCTGACGAATGGTGCAAAGTGGCCGAGCAGAGGGGACGGTTATAGTGACCGTCCCCTCTACCTCTAGAAGTTCTTTGAGGACGGTCCTGACCGTTCCCATAAGTCTTCTGTTGGCGTCGCCTCTTACGAATGGTGCAAAGTGGTCGACCAGAGGGGACGGTTATAGTGACCGTCCCCTCTGCCTCTAGAAGTTCTTTGGGGACGGTCGTGATCGTCCCCATAAATCTTCTATTGGCGTCGCCTCTGACGAATGGTGCAAAGCGGTCGACCGGAGGGGACGGTTTTGAGTGACCATCCCCTCTGCCTGAAGCTCTGTGGGGACGGTCGTGACCATCCCCATAAGTCTTCTGTTGGCGTCGCCTCTGACGAATGGTGCAAAGTGGTCGACCAGAGGGGATGGTTATAGTGACTGTCCCCTATGCCTCTAGAAGTTCTGTGAGGACGGTCCTGACCGTCCCCATAAGTCTTCTGTTGGCGTCGCCTCTAACGAATGGTGCAAAGTGCTCGACCGGAGGGGACGGTTTTGATTGACCGTCTCTTCTGCCTTGACCAAAAGCGACGGTCTTTAGTTAACCGTCGCCGATCGTCACCAAAGGCGACGGTTATTACGACCGTCCCCATTGGTCAGATCGAAAAAAACCCCTTCAACCTGCGTTTTCATTCCATTCTCCCATATCCAAGCCGCCGCCCCAAGATCGCCCTCTCCGCCCCGGCGTCGCCTCCGGCTCCTCCTTGCTTTCCGACCTCGTTAATCTTCATTTCCGGTAACTATCAACACTCCTTTGCTTTTATTCTTGTTTATTTTACTTGATAATCTTGTTAGAGTTGTTTTTCCCCATTGGATTTAGTTGTTTTGATGATATGCTTAGGTTTGCTTGATTTGTTTAGTATATAATAGATATGATTTGTCTAGGTTTTCCCCTAGTTATGATTTGTTTTGATGATAAGCCTACGTTTTCTCCCTAGGTTGTGTATACAATAGGTTAGGCATAATAATTTGTGTATACAATAGATATAAGATGATAATGAAATCATACAATAGATATCCCCATAATGATTTGGGTATACCATAGATATGCCCATAGTGATTTGTGTATACAAAACATATACCCATAATGATTTGGGTATACCTTAGCCATAGGAGTTGCTTGCTCGTAGAGTTAGGTCCAAACACCCTAATTGATTTGCATGTACCTATAGTCCGCTTTGGACCTAGATCAAACTCTAAACAGCCGCTCATTTACCTCTTAGCCTTTGTGCCACAGCGAGCCCCGCAAAGCGCTTTCTCCTAAGCTCAAGTGTGTTGAGCACAGAGGAGGGGTGAGCCAAGATCGGACTTTTTGAGGCTAGAGATGAATGAGAGACTTGTGGTGCTTCACGATAAGCCTAGGTTTTCTCCCTAGGTTGTGTATACAATAGATTAGGCATAATAATTTGTTTATACAATAGATATCCTAAAATGATAGTGAAATTATACAATAGATATCCCCATAATGATTTGGGTATACCATAGATATGCCCATAGTGATTTGTGTATACAAAACATATACCCATAATTATTTGTGTATACCTTAGCCATTGGAGTTGCTTGCTCGTAGAGTTAGGTCCAAACACCCTAATTGATTTGAATGTACCTGTAGTCCGCTTTGGACCTAGATCAAACTCTAAACAGCCGCTCATTTATCTCTTAGCCTTTGTGCCACAGCGAGCCCCGCAAAGCGCTTTCTCCTAAGCTCAAGTGTGTTGAGCACAGAGGAGGGGTGAGCCAATACCGGACTTTTTGAGGCTAGAGATGAATGAGAGACTTGTGGTGCTTCACGATAAGCCTAGGTTTTCTCCCTAGGTTGTGTAAACAATAGATTAGGCATAATAATTTGTGTATACAATAGATATCCTAAACACTTCATTATGGTAGAAAACTTGTTGTCTATAATAACACAATGGTGGATTTTATTATGATTGTGCAGTAAAATGGATAAATCATGGATGAATAAAAGATACGATGATTTTCAACAATATAAGAGAGGAGTGATTGCGTTCTTGGATTGGGCATTTCAAATAGAGAGAGTTGATAAGAAATTTGGTGGTCTAAAGATTTATTGTCCATGTGTGAGATGCAAGAATATTAATTTCTGTGAAATGTATATGGACGGTGAAAGCATGCGTTTTAACCGATATGAACGAAATGATGAAGGCGAGGTCGTGGAGGAAGAGGACGAATCTAAATTATGGGTCTTTCATTCTTGTGGTAGGCATATATTCAGTGGTTTACGCCGCGTAATATCCGATGAAGATAGAGATCTCATACAATACTATGTCTTGATGCAGTTGTCAGAAATAGATGAATTCTTTGATGAGTACAATTCATTTTTTAATGAGACGCATAATAAATCAGAATTCCTCAAATGGTTCCGTTTACGAGTGAAACATTTACGGGAAACGTCAGATGATAGGTGGAATATTAACCTTGACATTCTTGGAAGCATACCATATTCTCAAGTTATGTCTTACAAGGGTTATATTGTGAATGGATACATAATAGAGGTCAGTTTTACTCATGAATGTCGATGTGTTCTTTTTATGTGCAATTGGTTTGATGTTGGTCGCGAGAGGATAGGATACCAAAGAGACAGAAATGGGATCATTTCATTGAAACAATCTGGGAAATTGCAAACAAATGAGCCCTTTACACAGGCCAGCCAGGTAGAACAAGTTTTCTATATTCCAGACAACTTAACTGAAGGATGGATCATACCCGTGATAACAGTGACAAGAGATTTTTTTGATGTCAACAATGATGATGAATTGCTAAATATAAACGAGGCATATCAAGCTGAAATACAGGAAAATCCAACACAAATTGTAGATGCGGATTTCTAAAATATAAGTTTACCATCATTTATTTTCCAATTTTTTGATGTAATATGTGAATTATATCATTGTTGTTATATCTAATTCGAATGTTTTATAATATGCAGATATGCCTCCACGTCCTAGACGCATCCGGGATGCACCGCCTACAGCACAGCGAGGGAGTGAGACCTCCGATCCTGACGGATCGAGTGGCTCGGGCGCCAGACGTAGAGGCTCATCTCAGTGCAGAGTGTTGGACCGTCTGCGTCCTAGTGAGACACTTAGGGTGCGGATCGTTGGAGGCGATGCGGTGGGGGAGAATTCGGCTGTTTTCCAGACTTACTTGGGGCAGGTGTGCAGAGCCAGAGTCCCTCTCCACATTACAGACTTCCGTTTAGTGGAGCGGTCAATAAAAGATGCCATTCTTCATGATTTAGAGGTATTTATAATAATAACAAACCAAATTTTTTCTTCAATATATATATATATATATAAACTTATTTATGATTGCTTTGATAATTAACTTTGCAGTCTAGTTTTTCCTGGGACCGTGACCCGGCCACTGATGCTCTGATTTTAGACCATGGGGCGGAGATGTTGCGTAAATATCGAGGTCGTGTGAAGGCCCGAGTGAGTACTTTGCTTTTTATTTAAGTATAAACATGTTTTTCATCATATAGGTATATAATTAATTTTCTTTACATTTTAAAGTACTTCGACCCCGAGCTGCCATTGGAAGCCAATTTGGCAAATTGCCTCCGAATGTACCCGCTGACCAATGGAGGGCGATGGTTTATATTTGGATGGGAGAAGAACATACGGTAAGTGATATAAAAATATGCATTCTATACATATATATCATTTGGAAATCTTTTATTAAAATTCTATCTTCGTATAGGGCATCTCAAGGAGAAATGCTGAAAATCGAAGAAAAGGTTTCAAGTCTACACATAAAATGGGGAGAAAAAACACGAATCAACTGAAAGATGACTTTGTAAGTAATCTAGATTATTATTAGTGTTAAAATTATAACTATTATATATGTATTAAAATGGTATCCTAAGTTTACTAATCTTTTCACATTAAGAAGTGGAGAACGAGAGAGTGTCCAGCCGAATGGAAGTGTTCGAGAAGTCTAAGAGCCGCGATGTGGGCGGGGAAGTTCATTGGGTGGATCCTGCTTATGGTCCAATTCATGTAAGTTATTCATAAAATATATATATATATATATATATGCATCTTTAATACAAATTAAATGAATTTGAACTTAAATAAATCTGTAGGAGGAGATGGTTAGGCTCACAACCCCTGACTCTGTAGACCCCACCGGAACGAGTCATCCACCTCTTACTCCTGACACTACAAACTGGACGTCCTTTGGGGACGCTTATTGGGGACGGTCAAGAAGTAACCGTCCCCAATAACAATATCGGGGACGGTCAGTAGCAAACCGTCGCCTTTCTAATGTAATAGCGACGGTTAATATCGACCGTCGCCATTAAGTATCCTTTAGGGACGGTTCTTTACCCGTCCCTAAATATGCTAGCCCCTATTTGTTTTTTGTCAACCCGGGAACTGTAGGGGACGTTTATAACCATCCCCATTACTCCACTGTGCCCGTCGCCTATACAAAAAACCTTTAGGGACGGTTATTTACCCGTCCCTAAATAGGCTAGATTTTTATCAGCCCGGGAACTTTAGGGGACGGTTATAACCGTCCCCGATAGTTTGTTATAGGGGACGGTTGCAAAACCGTCCCCTCTGTCCCATAAAAGGGGACGGTTCACTCATAACCGTCCCCGATTATTCATATAGGGGACGGTTGTGTGACCGTCCCCGATGGTCATATACCCTCCCGCGGATGCGAGTCTTCCTCATTCTCACGCGTCTCGCCCTCCTCCCTCTCCAAAGCCTCGTCGCCACCACCCTCCTCCTCCTCCTCCCTCTCGCCGCCGCCGTCCTCCTCCTCCTCCTCCCTCTCGCCGCCGCCGTCCTCCTCCTCCCTCTCGCCGCCGCCGACCTCCTCCTCCCTCTCGCCGCCACCCTCCTCACTCCTCCTCCTCCCTCTCGCCTCCACCCTCCTCCTCCTCCTCCCTCTCGCCTCCGCCGACCTCCTCCTCCCTCTCGCCGCCGCCCTTCTCCTCGGCCTCAACTGCTGCCCGTCCGCCCGTCGCCCGTCCGCCGCCTTGCCCGCCGCATTACTCGATTGTAAGTTTTGTTTTTAATTTCTTATATATTCATCATGCTTATGATTGAATATTTTTTTGATATACTTATTAGTTTAGTCAAATGCTTAAGATAGTAGATTAAAAAATAGTGGATAAATGCCTAATTGTGATTAATCTTGATTAAGTCCGTAAATTAGTTTAGTCAAATGCGTAAATCAGTAGATTAATCTTGATTATGATTAAATGCTATTAGTGATAAAAGATGATTAATTTAGGTAAATGCTTGTAAGTCTTATTTTAAAACATAGTTTGATTAGAGACATAGTAGTGAAACATAGTTATTTGTTCATTAAGTAGAATATTTGTGTATAGCCGATTCATTTTCCTTCGATCCTACGTGCCGCAGCCTGCCTTGCCAAGCGCTGCTCCTGAACCCGATTCGTCGGGAGAAGGAGGGGTAGACCGAGACCGGACTCTCTGGATCGAAGGCCAAGTGTGGCACATGATATTTAGTAGAATATTTGTTCATTAAGTAGACTATTTGTGTATAGCCGATTCATTTTCATTCGATCCTACGTGCCGCAGCCTGCCCTGACAAGCGCTGCTCCTGAACCCGATTTGTCGGGAGGAGGAGGGGTAGACCGAGACCGGACTCTCTGGATCGAAGGCCAAGTGTGCCACATGATATTTAGTAGAATAGTTAGGTTGTACTTAAAACCTGTTAACTACCCTAGTTAATAATGATGTCATGTTGTTGTTATAACATTAACAAACATTTTTGAAATTAACTTTATATCTTACCTTTAGGCAATGGATAAAAGTTGGATGAACAAAAGATTCGATTACTATCGGACGTATAATAAAGGAGTTATCGGATTCATTGACGGGGCCTTTCGATATAAATCGCACTATCATATTGTAGGAGGTGAAGGAGATAAGATACATTGTCCTTGCATAAGATATAAAAATACTTTGACCCAAAATCGAGCCACAGTTTACGAGCATTTGATATTAAATGGATTTTGGCTACATTATACGAATTGGACATATCCTGGTGAAGGAGTTAATTTAGAAGAAGATAGTAATGTCCACGGTGATGATGAAAGAGATGTCTCAGAAATACAAGACCGTGATGCTATATTTGAGATGATAGATAATATTTGAGGACATGACACCGATGAAATGATGGATTCGCTTCTGTATATGTTGCATGAAAAAATACAAGATGCAGAGAAGCCGTTATGCTCTTGAGTCAAAATGTCTCGATTACGTTTTCTTCTGAAGATGTTTAAGATAAAAGTGAAGAATCGGTGTACAGCGGTTACGATGACAGATGTCTTACTTTTGATTAGGATATTATTAAATAATCCAGAAAACTTTCCAAAGGACTGGAAGGATGATAAGTCTAGATTTCGTACACTTGGACTGAACTACGAGAAAATTGACGCATGTCCGAACGACTTCATTTTATATTGGAAGGATTACTCAAATTTAGATAAATGTCCTGACTGCAAAAGTAGTAGATATAAGAATAATGATACCGATTCGAAGAGGAAAAAACCAGAGAAGATTTTAAGGTTCTTCCCTTTGATTCTCCGATTACAGCGATTGTATTCATACGAAAGAACAGCTAAAATGATGATATGGCACAGTAATATCAAAAGGAAAGATGTAACCGGTGTTATGCGACATCCATCAGATACAGAGGAGTGGAGTAAGTTTGATGAAATGTATCCATCGTTTTTAGAAGAAGTAAGAAACGTACGATTGGGTCTTGCTTCTAACGGCTTTAATCCATTCGAAAATATGAGTACGAGTTACTCTATTTGGCCTGTGATACTTGTTACATATAATCTACCACCATGGATGTCAATGGCATCTTCCTTTATGATGATGTCGTTATTGATACCTGGTCCTAAGGGTCCAGGTAATGCGATAGATACATATATGCAACCTTTGATTGACGAACTAAAGATTCTGTGGAACTCTGGAGTTAGTATGTATGATGCGGTAAAGAAAGAATTCTTTACAATGCGTCCTTCTTTATTGTAGACAATTAATGATTTTCCAGCATATGCCAATTTATCAGGATGGAGTACGAAAGGTAAACTCGCATATCCGATTTGTATGGATAAAACACATTCGACATTGCTAAATGCGAGTATGAAACATTGTTATTTGAGAAATCGTCGTTTCTTACCGGTCAGTCATAGATGGTTAAGAAGTGAAAATAATTACAAGTTCGATGGACAACCGTTTGGACGTCGTTTAAGTTTGACTCGCCGATCAGGAAGCACAATGTGGATGGAACAAAAAAATTTGGGAAACTTCTCTCTAGGCCGATTAACAAAGAGGAAGAATACAGGTGGATGGCGAAAACAAAGTATATAACTTGGACGTGATGCATATAGAGAAGAATGTTATCGAAAATATTCTTTCAATTTTGAATATCTCTAATACTGCCAAAGAAAGTTTGCGAGCCAGACGTGATCTAATACAATTGGGTATCCGACTCGAATTACATCCGATTGAGTCTGACAATTCTAAAGTAATAATTCCTGAAGCAGTGTATACTTTATCCAATGCTGACAAAGATAAGATACTGGATTTTATTAAATCCGTTAGAGTATCTGATGGATTCTCCTCTCAAATTAGCAGATGCATAAATATGACGGAAAGAAAGATATCGTTATTAAAAAGTCATGATTGTCACGTACTTATGCAAGTACATTTTCCGTTGTCAATCAGAGGAGTTGTACATCCAGATGTTTTGCAGCCACTGATTGAAGTCAGTCAGTTTTTTAAGACTTTATGTTCGAAGACTTTAGACCCGGAAGTATTGTTCAGACTAGAGACAGATATAGTTATAACTTTATGTAAGCTGGAGCAGCTCTTTCCACCTACATTTTTTAATATAATGGTTCATCTCATTATTCATCTTGCTAGCGAAGCCCGGATATGTGGTCCTGTGCAGTATCGATGGATGTATCCAATTGAAAGATATCTACGGAAATTAAAGAATATGGTATTTAACAAAGCTTCACCTGAAGGTTGTATTGCCGATGGATATTTATGTGAAGAATGTATCACATTTTGTGACATGTTTATGGGTGATGGAAAGAGTATTAGATTCGATAGGTTCGAACGAAATAATGATGGTGAGTTGTGGACAGAAGATCCAAATAAAATTTGGATATTTCAACAGAATGGCCGAGCTATCCTAAAGAGTACCCGTCGTAGTATTTCAGATATTGAAAGAGATCTTATTCATTATTATATTTTGATGCAAGTAGACGAGGTAGATATTAAAAGTTACCAAAGATGAACGGTGGAGCGCAAATCTCGATATAATTCACAGGAGTCCATACTCATTGATAATATCACATTCTGTCTATATCGTTAACGGGTTTAGATTTCGAAAGAAGTCAATTAATGAAAATAAAGCGTCACAACTTTCAGGAGTAATAGTGAAGGCTGATCTCAATGCTGAAATTGACGGATACTATGGCGAGATTATTGATATACTTGAAATCAGTTTTACACATGATGCAAGGTGTGTTCTATTTCATTGCATCAGGTTCGATGTTGGTCGAGTTAGAGTAGGTTACAAAAAGGATAGAAATGGAGTTCTTTCTTTAAAGCAAACAGGTAGGTTACAAACAAATGAACCGTATACGCTTGCTAGTTAGGTCGAACAGGTCTTTTATGTTCCAGATAACTCAATTAGTGGATGGATAATACCAATTAGAACAACACCGAGAGATTTCTTCGACGTAAACGAAGAGGCAGATGCACTAGACAATGATGTAGCATATCAAAATAACTCAAATGATTTTTTGAATGAGGTATTAGACAACGACAATGAAACTTGGAACTAGCAATTTCAGGTAATATTTTTTTATTTTCAATTTCTATTAATTGAAATTGTTGTCATCTATCGAAATGTATATATTTGAAATGCTTATTTAAAATTGCAGACATGGCTCCTAGACCTAGACGTATTCGGGAAGTCCCTAAACCTCCCCAGCAACCACAGGGCGGTCCTTCTGATGCAGGTAGTGGATCTACACCGAGACGGCGTGGATCGTCTCAGTGTAGATTCTTAGACCGTCTTGCACCAGGGCAGACGTTACCTGTACGTATTGTTGGCGGAGATACGGTAGGAGAGAACTCCACGGAGTTCCAGAGCTACCTTAGCCAGGTTGCCCGTGCGCGCGTCCCCATCACCACCCACGACTTCCGACAGCTTCCTTATGCTGTCAAGGCTGCCATACTTGCTGATCTGGAGGTATTCTAAAATCTTAAAACAGTTTTTTGCATTTTATGACGTAATCGTTATTATATTTGTTGTATCAGGCTGTATTTACATGGGAACGCAGTACCCATGTCGATTCTCAGATTTTATCCCATGCTGCTGAGATGTTGCGTCGATACAAGGGACGCATAAAAGCTAAGGTAAGATTTTTTTATTAATATTTAATATCAAGATATTTACATATTGACTATATTTATTTCTCCATTTGTAGTACTTCAACCCCCAGATTCCATATGAGCAGCTTCTGCAGAATATCCCTCCTGGTGTTACACCAGAGCAATGGAGGGAGCTAATTAATTTTTGGTCCAGTGACGATTTTGCGGTATGTATATAGTTTTCTTAGTTATTTCTTTTATTTTTATACTGACTTTGTGAAATTTCAGTCGATTTCTTACAAGAATACGGCGAATCGTTCGAAAGGGTTTAGGTCGACGCATAAGATGGGAAGGAAGAACACCAACCAATTGAAGGACGACTTTGTAAGTATTTAAAAAATATTTACAACGATTAATTTTGAGTCTTAAACAATTTTAAGAAGTTGTTTAACTTTTTATAGTTGAGGGAAAATGAACGAGAAATGACCCGGATAGAGGTTTTTGCTGGGTCAAAGAGGAGAGACTTAGGAGGAGAGGTGCAGTGGGTTGATGAAGCCTACGCACCAATACATGTAAGTATAAATACAATTTTTACTTAAAGGATTAGTTATGATAATATACTAAATTTATTTTCTATTTCTCATATGTAGGAAGAAATGATTAGGCTCTCTACCACCTCCTCGCTGGATAGCACGGGGACGAGCAATCCCCCGTTGACGGTCGATGATGCCTTCCGTCAAGCCACTGGTCCAGAACACAGTGGACGCATCCGTTGCGGAGGACGGGGAGAAATGATCCGTACATGGTACGGAATGGGTGGTGCAGGTGGGTCGCAGTCTTCCTCGCAGGGAAGCCAGAGAGAAAGAGAGATGGAGAGGGAGCTGCGCGAAGTAAAGGCAACGATGAATGCACAAGCTGCGGAGATGGCACAGATGCGTATGGACATGGCGAATTTCATTTCCTTAGTAAGCCGTCTTCAAAGTCAAGCCACGCCTCCTGTACAACCTGCACATCTCGGCGACGACGAGGAGAGTGAGGAGGAAACCGAAGAGAGTGACGGGAGTGGCGTATCAGAGTAGGTGGCATGGAGTTAGTACCCTAGTTAATTTTTATCCTTTAATTGTAATATTTTTTATTAATGTCTAACATTATGTAGACTTGTTATCGTTTATTAATGTTGTTTTATGATTATGTTGAATGTAATGTGTTGTTTGATCTTCAATTTATGATATGGTTAGTTGTTGGATGTTGTGGTTTGTTCTTTTGCAGAGAAGAATGATTGGTGTTGTAGAGTTTATTATGTTCATATTGTTGTCAGGTGTAATATTGAATGATGTAAGGAACATATCAGAATATATAATTTTTTTTCCTGTCATGGTTTATTGGGGACGGTTGTAACCGTCCCCTCTAGAGCTACAGAAACGTCCCCCCAGCAAGAACAAATCACGGAGACTATTGGGGACGGTTCTAACCGTCCTCATTAGGAAAGCGCAATTGGGACGGTTAGAACCGTCCCGTTTACCCTTCTGTTGGCGTCGCTATAGATGCTACAACTAGAGGGGATGGTTACAACCGTCCCTAATAGTCTTCTGTTGGCGTCGCTATAGACTTTTTCAGGCTTCTGTTAGCGTCGCAAAAGACCTAAAGAGTAGACGGGACGGTTGTAACCGTCCCTAAATGCAAATGTATGCGACGGTTGTAACTGTCCCTTCTATTCTGAAGGTGTTTTTGCGACGCCAACAGAAGCCTGGAAAAGTTTATAGCGACGCCAACAGAAGACTAGTAGGGACGGTTGTAACCGTCCCCTCTAGTTGGGCAGACGCGACGGTTGAAACCGTCCCGTATATACTTATGTTGGCGTCGCTATATACGCTAAGGTAAATGGGACGGTTACAACCGTCCCATCTGCGAAACGCATGCGACGGGGGTAACCGTCCCCATAGGTTTTCTAGGGCCGTCTCAAAATGTTGAAGACCATTAGGGACGGTTGTAACCGTCTCTAATAATATAGGTTGTAGGGACGGTCGCAACCGTCCCTATTAGCCTTCGTGTAAGGGACGGTTACAACCGTCCCCAATGGTTGATTACATGAGACGGTTGTCAGAAGCGTCCCATATAGTCAAATGAGACGGTGGCTGAAGGGACGGTTTAGAAACCGTCCCCATTGATCAGAGGGGACGGTCCTAGAGACAAAAAGGACGGTCACCGACCGTCCCCTTAGACCCACCAGCCTGTAGTGTGATGCGGCTTTCATCCAGGCGACTGGTCCAGAGCATCAGGGACGCATCCGTTGTGGTGGTCGTGGTGCCAGCATACGGAATTGGTATGGAGTAGGGACCGGCTCGACCTCTCAGAAGACACAAAGGAAGAGGGAACTAGAGAGTCAGGTGTCTAGCATGAATATGGAGATTCAGGATTTGCGCCAACAAATGGCAATTTTCAATGCATTCATGCAGGCACATCAAGGTGGAGCGTCGACTAGCCACCCAACAGTTGATGATAATACCGCTACGAGGCTAGGCGACGACGATGACGGTGAAGAAGAAGATGATGCTGATGACGACGAGGACGACGACGAGGACGAGGATGAGGACGACGAGTAGGATAGCTTATTTAGTTTGTATGATACTTTAGTATATTGTATAACTATTTTGAACAATTAATGTAGGATAATGTAGTATTTCGAATGCATGTGTTGTTGGACGAGTTTTTTATGAATGTGGATTGTATTTTTTTGTCTGGTGATTGTAATTTTTATTATGTATACAGATTTTTTGTAACAGGGGAAAATGAGGATCAAATAGGGGGCAATGGAAATTTTTTTTGTTAGCAGATTAACAAAGGGGACGGTCATTGTGACCGTCCCCTTCGTTCTTAGAGACGGTTATGACTGTCTTCACTTTCTATCATTTGGGACGGTCATGACCGTCTCCCTGACAGCCTTTACGGGACGGTCACGATCGTCCCCTATGCCTGACTTTTAGGGACGGTCATGACCGTCCCCTATGTGTGGGTATTGGGGACGGTTGCTAATACCGTCGCGTATACCAAATGCGACGCGGACTTTGGAGACGGTCTTATGACCGTCCCCATTGATCAGAGGGGACGGTCAAGGTATCTTTAGCGACGGATGTTGACCGTCGCCTGTTCTAGTCTTTCTTGTAGTGGATGTTCGCGAAAGTGTGGAGATCATGAAAGTATAGAGACACTTGAGAGAAATTTACTGCAATAATCAATAATGGATTTTTAGAACTTGAGAATTGCACACATAATCGAGTATACAGTATGATCACAACTTACTTAAGGTGTTGGAATGAATTTTCAGCATAAGTGAAGTGTCAAGGGACTTAGGGCTCCTATTTATAGGTTTAGAATGGCATTAGTAACCATTTAAATATAGTAATAAGTGTTAGGTAGTGGGTCACTAGTGAAAAGTATCGAAATACACATTTCAAAACAAAAAAGATGAGTGAAGGAAATGATCGGGTAATGATAAGCGCGAAATCGAGAGCCACTAATGTATCAAATAAGGCGGACACAATGTCGTTGAGATGGTTGCTTAAGTTCCGGCTAAATTAACAATCAACCCATACAATCAAATGACACTACAAACTGTTGGACCTTTTGGGACGCTAAATGACGACGGTCAATGCACAACCATCCCCTATGTAATCGGAGGAGACGATTTTGGCGTCACCGTCCCTTCTGTTATGTACAAGGGGTGGTCTTTGTTGATTGTCCCTAATGATGGTTTCTTTAGCGATAGTTATATAACCGTCCCTTATTAGTACAACGTCTGCTTGTTTCTTCTGTCCATGGAGACCGTAGGAGACGGTCTTAACTGTCCCCTATACTTTACTGTTGACGTCGCGAAAATAACTCAGAAGGGACGGTGTCGACCGTCCCTCATATACATGTAGAAGGGATGGTTGGATGACCGTCCCTGATGTGTCTGTACTTGTGGGGCATGTGAAAAATATCTATATCGAAAGGGGACGGTTCACTTACAACCGTCCCTGATAATTATTTAAGGGGATGGTTGAACGACCGTCTCCGATGGTCTTATATCCCCTCGGCCGAGCCCTTTCCTCATTCCTCTACTCATAACACTACGTCCCCGCCACCGTCCAAGCTCGTCCTCCCGTTTTGCCATCGCCCGAGCTCCTCCTCCCCTTCGAAGCCTCAGTTGATGACGCCCAGTGTCATCTTCTTCGGTTGTGCGTTCTTTCCAACTTTTTTCATTTGTAATACATTATTATTTGAAATATAGTTATTTTAAACTATATTTTGTTTCTAAACTAATTATTTAGTCGTTATAATTAATCATTGTCATTATTTTTATCTGTAGTCATAATGTTTAGTTGTAATTAAAAGATTTCAAATGATGCAATTAAAATATTTCAAATGATATTGTAATTGAAACATTTATACTAATGATATTTTTGAAGTTATAATTGGTGTAGTTGTTATATTTATAATGAACATTTGTAATGAAAATTTATAAATTCTAATTATGGTATACATAATGCTTAGAGAATATTACCAAAATGATTATAGGAAAGATAGTGTACAAGAGATTCATACGAGATATTAACCTTATTTTTATCTTTGGATCTTTACCTTTAAGAAATGGATAAAAGTTGGATGAATAAAAAGGTTTATGATTATTGGACATATATCAAAGATGTTATCGGATTCCTAAATTGGGCATTTCGGTGTGAGTCATTCTATCATATTCTAGGAGGCGAAGGAGATAGGATCTGTTGTCCTTACATTAGATGTAAGAACACTCTGAGTCACAATCGAAATGTAGTTTACGAGCATCTGATATTAAATGATTTTTGGCTTCACTATACGAATTGAGCGTATCATGGTAAATGATTAATATTTACAGAAGTCAATGATGCCTCAGTTGATAATGAAAGAGATATGTCTGAAACAGATGACCGTAGTGGTATGTTTGAGATGTTAGAGAATATTCGAGGGTATAACACCGATGAAAGGATCGAATCGCTTCAGGATAATTTACATGAAAAGATAAAAGATGCAAAAAATCCTATATGTCCATGAATCAAAATGTCTCGTTTACGTTTTCTTTTGGAGTGATTTAAGTTAAAAGTGAAGAATCATTGTACAATGATTATGATGACAGATGTGTTGCAGTTAATTAGGACATTACTAAATAAATATGAAGGTTTTCCAAAAGATTGAAAGGGTGGTAAGTCAAGATTCCACTCATTTGGACTAAATTATGAGAAAATTGATGCATGTCCAAACGACTGCATTTTATATTAGAAGGAATATTTAAATTTAGATACATGTCATGGCTACAAAGCTAGCAGATATAAGAATGAGAGTCATGATTCGAAGAGGAAAAAATCAGAGAAGATTTTACGGTTCTTTCCTTTAATTCCCCGATTACAACACTTATATTCATATGAAAAATAGCTAGAATGATTATATGACATGGTAATATAAAAAAGAAAGATATAACTAGTGTTATGTGACATCCGTCAGATACCGAGGAGTGGACAAAATTTGATAAAAGATATCCATCATTCTATGAAGAAGTAAGAAATGTAAGATTATGTCTCGCTTCCGACGGTTTTAATCCATTCGGAAATATGAGTACGAGTTACTAAATTTGGCCTGTAATACTTGTTACATATAATCTCACACCCTGGATGTCGATGACATCTTCTTTTATGATGATGTCTTTATTGATACCCAGTTCAAAAGGGCCAGATAATGCAATAGACACTTATATGCAACCTTTGATTGATGAACTTAAGATTTTATGGAATTTTGAGTGAGGACGTATGACGACGTGGTAAAGAAAGAATTCTTTACAATGTGTGCTTCTTTATTATGGACAATTAATGATTTTCCGACATATGTTAATTTATCGGGTTGGAGTAAAAAAGGTAAACTCGCATATTCAATTTGCATGGATAAAACACAATCGACATGACTAACTACGAGTATGAAACATTGTTATTTAGACAACCGTCGTTTCTTACCTGTGAATCATAGATTAAAATAATTACAAGTTTGATAGGAAGTTATTTGGACGTCGAATATCGATGATCTGGTAGCACAGTGTGGAAGGAACCAGAAAAGTTGGGTAACTTCTCTCTAGGTCGATTATTTAAGAGAAAGTTATCCGGCGGATGGCGGAAACAAATTATATTTTTTCGAGAACTATCCTATTGGCATACTTTATAGGTCCATTATAACTTAGATATGATGCATATAGAGAAGAATGTTATGGAAAATATTGTTGGAATTTTAAATCTTTCTATTACTGCAAAAGATAGTTTACGAGCTAGATATGATCTAATGATGTGATCTAATACAGTTGGGTATCCGGTCTGAGCTACATCCGATGGAGTCAGATAATAATTCTAGAGTAACAATTCCTGAAGTGATTTATACATCCAATGATGACAAAGATAAGATATTCAATTTTATTAAATCAATTAGAATATCGGATGGATTTTCATCACAAATAAACATATGTATAAATCTGACGGAAAAGAAGATATCATCATTAAAAAGTCATGATTGCCATGTATTAATGCAATTCATTTTCTATTAGCCATTTAGGGGAGTTGTTCAGTCAATTTTTTAAAGTCTCGTGTTCGAAGACTTTAGATCCTGAAGTATTGTTCCGATTAAATACAGATATTGTTATCACTTTATGTAAGATGGAGCGGGTCTTTCCACCTACTTTTTTTAATATAATGATACATATAATTGTTCATCTTGCTAGCGAAATGCTAATATGCAGTCCTATACAGTATTGATGGATGTATCTAATTGAATGGTATGTAAGTAAATTTTAAAATATGATGTTAATAAAGTTGCATCCAAAGGTTTCATTGCCGAGGGGTATTTATGTGAAGAATGTATTACATTTTGTGACATGTATATGGATGATGGCAAGAGTATAAGATTCAATCGGTTCGAACGGAATAATGGTGGCGAGTTGTGGACTGAAGATCTAAACAAACTTTGGATATTTCAAAAAAATAGACGAGCTATTCTAAAGAGTATCCATCGATGTATTTCAGATAATGAAAGAGATCTTATTCATTACTATATCTTAATGCAATTAGATGAGGTTGATTGTTTTTTTGAAGAGTTTCGTTTAATAAGTAGTAAGAAATCGAACTTTCCTAAATTGTTCAAGGATAGTATTGAACTATTAAAAGTTATCAAAGATGAACGATGGAATATGAATCTTGATATTATCTAACGGAGTCCATTCTCAATAGTAGTGTCACATTCTTGTTATATCGTTAATGGATTCAGATTTCGAAAAAAGTCAATTGATGAGAATAAAGCAATATGGAGTGGTAGTGAATGCCGAACTCTCATCTGAAATTGATGGTTAATATAGTGAAATTACTGATATACTTGAAATCAATTTTACATATGATATAAGGTGTATTATATTTCATTGTATTTGGTTCGATGTGTGTCGTGTTGGAGCATGTTACAAGAAAGATAAAAATGAAGTTGTCTCTTTAAAGCAAACATATCGGTTACAAACAAACGAGCCGTATGCGCTTACCAGTCATGTATAACAGGTCTTTTATGTACCGGACAACTCTGTTAATGAGTGGATTATACCTGTTAGAACAACACTGAGAGACTTCATTGATGTTAACGAAAAGGAAGATGCATTGGATAATGATGTTGCATACCAGAATATTTCAAATGATTTTTTTCATTACGTAGTAGACAAAGACATTGCTACTAGCAATGCGAGGTAATGTTATTTTTTGTTTTATAATTAAATAATATGATATATTGTAATCGATCTAAATGTATTTTTTAAATTATATTATATTAATACGCAGATATAGATCCTAGATCAAGGCGTATTCGGGAAGTTCTCGAACCCGCTCAGCAGCCACAGAGAGGATCTTCTGATCCCGACATTGATGGATCTCAGAGACGACGGGGACCGTCTCAGTGTAGGTTCTTGGATCGTCTTGCATCCGGACAGACATTACATGTTCATATCGTTGGAGGAGATGTAGTGGGGGAGAACTCCACGGAGTTTCAGAGCTACCTTGGCCAGGTTGCTCGTGCACGTATCCCCATCACAACGCATGACTTTCGACAACTTTGTTATGTTGTCAAGGCTGCCATACTATTTGATTCGGAGGGATTCTAAAATTGAATTATTATTTGCATTATTTTAATATACTCAGCTATTTTATTCATCTTGTACTAGGTTGTTTTTACATGAGAATGGAATGCTAACTGCGCTGCCCAGATTCTTTCTCATGCGGCTGAGATCTTGCGTCGATACAAGGGACGCATAAAGGTAAAGGTAACAACACATGTTTATATACTTACAAGAAAAGATGAATATGATATTTTTTCCTCTATTTAGTATTACAACCTCCAGATTATATATGAGCAGCTTGAGCAGAATGTCCCACCAGGTGTTACACCAGATCAGTGGAGGGACTTAATCAATTTTTGATCTAGTGAGGAATTCGTGGTATGTAAAGTTTTTCTTATTAGTTGTTTTATGATTGTACTAACTACAATTAATAATAGACAATATCTACAAAAAATACTTCAAACCGCTCCAAAAGTTTTAGATCTACCCTTAAGATGGGGAGAAAGAACACAAACCAATTAAAGGATGACTTTGTATGCATCGGCAAATTTAATTATGGGACTAATTTTGGAAGCTAATTTAAAAAATATTTTATGTATGTTTTTTAGTTATGGGATAACGATAGAGAAATGACCCGAATATGGGTTTTTACAAGGTCAAGGAGTAGAGACGTAGGAGGAGAAGTGTAGTGAGTTGATGACGCCTACACACCAGTTAATGTATGTAAATTATATTATTCTTTTTGAGAATATCTTATATTATTTTTTTAAAAATAATATATGTATCCATGCATGTAGGAAGAAATTATTATGCTCTCCACCACCACCTCACAAGATAGCACGAGGGCGACTCCCTTTATCTACCGATGAAGCCTTCCTCCAAGCCAAAGGTCCAGAACACAGGACATGGAGAAATGATCCGTACATGGTACGAAATGGGTGATTCAAGTGGGTCTCGATGCTCATCGCAAGGGAGCCAGAGGGAGAGGGAATTGCGCGACGTCAAGGCAAACATGTCCGCACAGGATGAGAAGATGGCTAAGATGTGTATGGACATGACGAATGTCATTGCATATATTACATGTCTTCCAAGTCAGGCCGAGCGACCAGTAGACCTGGCACAACTCTATGATGACGAGGAAAGTGAAGAAGAGAGCGATGAAAGTGAGGAATCAGGATAGATTACGTTATATGTCGAATATGTGTATTATATTTTAGTAGTATCTTGAACAGTTAACTTATTATAATTTAACGTATGTAGAACTGGTACACTGTTTTGTTGTTAAGTATCAAGTAAGAATTTTTATGTCTTTTTAGTGTGTTGTATTATTTACGTGATTTTGCAGCAGGAGAATGAGCTTAAAACCAATCAAAAGTTTGTTTTATTTTTTCTTTCAGAGCATATAGGGGATGGTTGTAATTGACTCTTGTAATCTGCAACCGTCCCATCTGTAACCAAACAGCTCGTTGTCTCCCATAACGGGCCTCGATGACTAAAGGGGACGATCTAGACCCATCCCCTATGCAATTCTGTGGGCGTCCCCAAAAATGATTTTAGCAAAGGGGACGGTCGCGGCCATCCCTGTTGATAATTGGAAGGGACGGTTTAAACCGTCTCCCCTATATCCCAGTAGCTCGTTGTTTCTCATTATGGGCCTCGACGACTAAAGGGGATGGTCTAAACCATCCCTTATGTGATTCTGTGGGCGTCCCCAAAAGATGTTTATACGGAGGGGACGATCACGCCCATCCCCTCTGATGATTGGAAGGGATGGCCCTGACCGTCCCCTTTAAGCTAATGCAACTCCCTCCTACTAGCTTTGGGCGTCGAGGATGGGAGGGGATGGTTTAAACCGTCCCTCTTGCAAGTTTGTGCACGTCCCAACGGTTGGTTGCGCAGAGGGGACGACCGTGATAGCTTTGGATGGGACGGTTTAAGCCGTCGTATTGTAGGGTCATCGGGGAAGGTCATCATTGTCCCTATTGTTCATAGCAGAAGGGATGGTTGGAACCATCCAAATGACTCTAGAAAGGGGACATTCATATTTAGCATCCCTTACGGTCAAATGAGATGGTGCTATAGGGGACGGTCTAGGGACCGTCCCATCTGTCCATAAGGGACGGTTTGCGTAAGAAACGGTATGGTTGTTGACTGTCCCCTCTGGGTACTCTGCTTATAGTGTGATTAATCAGAATGATGGGTTATCATTTAGTTTAACCCTATATATAGTTGTATAGTGGAAGTACGTATGGGGTATCGAACACAGGAAACAACGGGAATAGACAACAAAATTGACAAAAGAGACAATGTTTGGTTTGCTGTTTTTATGAAGCTTTTTTATTTTTGTGGGATTTTAATTTTTGATTTTTTTATTTTAATTTTATAAATTTTAGAATATTTTTATATTTTCTGATTTTTAATTATTTTTTTAATTAGATATAAGATAATATATACATAAATAATATAAGTAATAAAAATATAAAATAAAGATAAAATCTGGAAAATATCCCAGGGTACGTTAGTTTTTATTTTTAAAGTTTTAAACTATATTTTCGATATTTTTAATATTATTATTATAAGTAAATATAGCTATCAAAATAGATGTGGAATTTTTATATTTATAAAATAGCCATAAATACTTCACAAAATGAGGAAATAAAAATTGTCTGTTTAATATTTTTCTCTATTTTGATATTTTCTAAGAATTTTTACTATTTTTATATTTTGGTTGAATACAAATGTCCAAATAGTGACTCAAAATAATAGGATAATTTTTTGGATTTTAAAAATAACTAAAAAGCTAAAAAATTCCAAAACTAATTTTAATATAAAATAAATATAATAAACAAAATTTGGAGATAGAAATAAAATTTTTTTGTTTTATAGATATTTTTATAATTTTTATAAGGATTTTGGAACTTTTAATTTTTAGTGATTTTCTTTTGTAATTATTAGGGGTTTTTGATCTATGGCCAAAAAATACATTAATAAACACTATTTATTTTTTCGGAATTTTTAAAAATGATTTAGTATTTTTTATATTTTTGAATGCAAATAGGGATTAACGTGTAGTGTTTTGTATTTTTGAAATTAGGATATTAATTTTAAATGTCAAGAAAAATATATGTGATTTGAAATATGCCCAAGCACTTAAAATTTTTTCTAAAATTTGTGGATGCTAAATGATATTTTTAATAAGCAAAATAAAAGAAATAAAAAAGTATTTGTTGGTAGGGACCTAAATGCAATTATCAAAAGTATTTCTATGTTTCCAAAACCCCTCGAAGAAGTATAGGGCCAAACAAGCAAAATTCTGTGAATAATTAAGTCAAAATATGTTGTTAGGGGTATCAATGAAATTTACAGAAAGTGGTAGGTTCTACTTGTAATTTAACCAAAAACTTTTACACTAGAATTAGAGATTGGGGGACTAAAAAATACAATAAACTGGAGGGTCCCTCCGCCAAAAACCCACCACCTCATTAGGTGACGTGATGAGGGACCAAAGTGCAAATAATAAGACTTAAGGTTCAAAGTACAAATTTTACAAAAACTTTATAACTGCATATGAATGATTATAAACTAAAAATAAAATAAAATAACTGCAGGGATATTGTTGAACACGAAAATCGCAGAGGTCGTGTTGACTCACAAGGCGAATCAACAGTCGCTGATTTGACCTCCAACGAAATCCGATATTCAAACAACAATTAACCCACAACAGATAAATCAAGCAATGAAAGTAAATGTGCGGAGTTAAAATTTATTATAACTCTACAACAAGATGTGTATAGTGCAAGTATGTGTAGAGGTCGAACACAGGGAGCAGACAGGTAGAACGGGGCACAAGTGCTCAAAAATGTGTGTGAAAGTGATCAAATGCCTACTTATGCTATTTTTTTGTGGGTTTTTAATTTTATATTTTTTTGTTTAATTTTTAATTTTATAATTTTGTATTTTGATTTTTAATTTACTGATTTTATATTTTCTTTTTATACTTTGTACTTTTATATTTTCTTTTTCCAATAATAGAATATAAAAGCAATGTAATAAAAGGCAAGCTAGAGGATTTATAAAAATAGATAAAAATACTCAAAAATAAGCAAATAAAGTCTTTTTGGTCTTTTTATACTTTTTTTACTGTTTTTGTGATTTTTGAATAATTTTTAGAATGTTTTTGGTATTTTTGATTAACAAAATAGAGAAAACAGTGGTAAAAATGCAAGGCTGAAACTTAAAATGAAGAAATAAAATAATAAACAGTAGCAAAATTTCTCCACTTTAATTTTTACTCAAAGATAATAAAACAAAGAAAATTCAGGAAAAGAAAACACTATTTTTAGATTTTTTATGAATTTTATAAATTTTTATAAAGGTTTTTAGAATTTTGCAATTTTTAGGAGTTTGGTTTTGTATTTTTTAATGATTTTTGGACTGAAGTTAAAACAAACTAAAAGACACAAAATATAATTTTTGGGGATTTTTCTGAGGGGTTTTTATATTTTTAGTGATTTTCTAATGCAAACAGTGCTGAAAATGGAAGTTTTTTATTTTTAATAAATATAAAAATGCAATAATTATGAAAAGTAAAAATAGGACGTTAAACTACACTACAGCAGGACACTACTTTGATTTTTGGAGATTTTTTGGTGTTTTGTAGACGCAAGCAAAAATTACTAGAAGCAAAAAGAAAAACCATGCGTGCAGGGGCAGTTTTGCAATATTCAAAAAGGTCAGGGGCACGGCTGCAATATCTCAGAAATATTATAACTAAATAAAAATCTCGCGGACTGAATATTAATAGCAAAAATGTCCGGGCGAATCCTGCAAAACTTCCAGGCCCACGTGCACAGCACGCGCCTGGGGGGGGCTTCCAAGCAATACTCACAAACAATGGGGGCTTCTATGCAAAAATCCAATACTATTAGAACTGCAAGCACAAGTTTTAGAACTAAAACTAAATATGCAAACGCCCGGGAGCCAACTGTAAAAACGCCAAGGCTCACGCGCTATGCACGTGAGCTGGCGGGGGTCTCCAAGCGATTCTACAAAAAACCGGGGGGTCAATCATAAAGTTTGCAAAATTATGAGAGCTGCAAAGGAAAGTTTAGGCGCGAAACATAACATGCAAAAACGCCTGGGCAAAAGTTGTAAAATACCCAGACAGGAGGGCGATCGACGGCTGATGAGGAATGGAAGGACACGTGTCGACGCGCGGAGGGGGCGATACCCCTTGGGTTATAACGGCCAGGATTAGATCCTGGCCCGCAATCTAACGGCTGGAGGGGGCGTGCGATCAACGGCAGATGATAGGCGTGGAGGAACTGGCCGAATCCGACGGCGGCTGGGCGATGTCGAAGAACAGGAAGAAGGCCGGCAGCGCTGGGGTTCGACGGCCCTTCTCCCTCGTCTCCGTCGGCAGTTGGGGTTGCAAAAAGGGGCCGCGAGGCTCCTGGGCTGCTCCCCGAAGGAACGGCGGGGTCAAAATGGCCCGCGGAGGGCCTGAGATCCGTCGTAGCGTGCTCGAACAGGTGGGCTGCTCCCAGGAGCTCGTCGTCGTCAGAAATTAACCCCAGATGGGGATCTTCGAGGCCGGGGACCTGCAATGAAGCACAAAACCACAGTAGACGGTCCCAGATCTGTTTAGGTGCAAAAATAAACGTGCAGATATGGCGGTATGGACAGGAGAGGTTGGCCGGAGCTCGAGAGCTCCGGCGAGGGTGTTCAATCGTGAGATTACGCTAAATGCTTAACGAAAATCCAATCTAAAGGCAGAAGGGAGAAGCTGGGGCTTAAGGCTATCTAAAGATTAAAAGAAATGGGGTAGAAACACCTCAACTTGCCGGGGCGAAGGAGATTGAACCTCACGGCCGAGGTTGGCCGGAGATGGTGGAGCCGACCACTCGACCTCACCGGAGCGCCGCGCAAGCTGCTGGAGGAGTCCTGTCACGACTCCGGTCCTGAACAGGGCTTGGCGAGGCTCTGGTTTGGTCCAAATGGGGTTCAAAGGTTAGAGGTGGTGTTTGGGTGGCTTTTGAAAGTTGGGCGAGGAGGCACTTTGATCGAGGCGTATCTTGCGAATACGGAAGATTTAGGAAGATCTACAAGGTTGGCGCGAATCACGGATGAATAGTGAACAATTTTCGTGAAGGGACCATCTTCCCTCGAGCAACGCAGCGACGGCGAAAAATTCGAGAAAAGGGAGTCACGGGCTTCTGACAAGGGGGCAGGCTAGGGCCAGGGAGTTGACCGACTGGTCAACATCCCAGGCCACCTGGTTGGTCCACGTGGACCAACCAGGAAAAAGCCCCCAAAAATGTTTTATTAATTACTTTTAAAATAGTAAATAGCATTATTAATTTATGGTTATAAAATAAAAAATGTTTATTATTTTATAAATAATTTTATTGTGATTTTTAATTATTTTTATGAAATGTATTTTTACAAGTTTGCATTTATACCCCTATAGGTATCTATATCTATATATTTAAGTATTTTATTTTTATTTAGGTATTTTTAATTTATTTTATTTTGGTTTTTATTTTCTAAAATTATAAAATACTTTTATATACACAAATATATTTTTATTTTAATTTTCTGATATATTTTATACACTTAATAAAATGAAAGTGTTATTTGTATAGGTATAGCTACATGTATTATACCTATGTATTATAATATATACAAGTATTTTATTTGTATTTTATTTATGTTTTTATTCTAATTTTAATGCACATAATTATTATAAGTATTATTTACAACATTATAAAAATATAAAATCATAAAAATAATAAATAAATAATAAATTGAATATTTTAATATGTACAAGTATACAATGAGGGTCCAAAAGTCAACTTTCAAACCGTAGCTCCGCCAAATGCGAAACCACCGCCATTAATTAGATTATTTTCTTCTATATACAATTAAAGGTGAGTACGCTGCATTTGGAGTTTTTATTTGTGAGATACGGGTCTGGGAAGTTGGCATTCTGGATTTTTGTTCAGACCATAACTTTTTATCTGTACATTATCTTTCTGTGAAATCAATTTTGTATTTTTCTTTATTAAATTATCTACAACTTTCATGTACAAAGTTTCTTTATTTGATGTATAAAAAGTGGAACCAAAAATAGGTCCCAAAATGAATAAAGAATGAATAAAATGTATAGGTATTTTTCCTGTGTTTCTGACCTTATCTCCCCCTACTTTATTCCTTGTCGACCTATTCATCAAGATGCCTAGGTCTCGGGTTTCGGGTCATAAAATATTTACAATATTTTATTCTTTTTCTTTTCTTTTCTTTATTCTATTATTTTGGCTTTAAAAACCGCGTTTTATACAATATTTATACACATATGCATGAATGCTAAAATGCCTATATTAAGTCTATTTACACGCATTTACTAGGGTTTTTAAGGCCAAAATGATAGAATAAAGATGATGAAACGTGGATTCATCAGATATCGGGCAGAAAAAACCCTAAGGCGTTATCCAACGTCAGGTATATCTCCACTTAACACGTGGGCGGCCCAGATGCTACGATACCGAATCTGGAATCGCAGCTGGGACTAGATTTCAAGGAAGATCTGACGGTCAAAATGTGACATGATCCAATGGTCCCTTTCTGATCTGGAGCGAAGAGCCAATCGAACGACTATTGCTCTTCCCGAAGAACAGGGAAGAACAACAACACTGGTGAGATTTGATCCTCAACCTCTTCCTCCTGCGATGGTCTCTGTGGCTGCCAAATGCTGCAAAAGGTGCCTTAATTCACTCTGTACATAGATGAATACCCTATACATATACCTATATAATAAATATACCTATTTATTTAAAGGTAAAAAATAATTTCAAAAAATATAATAAAAATATATTTAAGTGTTTAAATAAGTTATAAATATATAAGTTATGTGTATAAAATAATAAATTTTAAAATACCAAATAAAAATAAAATATACAATATATAAGTAAATATAGCTATGATTATACATGTAAGTTATTAACTCCTAATTAATAACCTTAAAAAATAAATAAAAATATGTATAAAATATTACATAAAGTTAAGAACACTTTTTTATTTATAGTTAAAATTAAATAATTCGTTTAATATTTTTTTATCGATTTTACAGATGATTTTTTACTGTCTTTTTCCTAGTTGTCCACATGGACCAACTAGGAGCCGTCGTTCATTGACCCTTGGTCACCTATATGCCAACCCTAGCTGCTTGTGTCAGATGCATGGGGCACCCAATTTTGTTGGATTATCACGCTTTGTCGCATACCTTTTTCGCATCAAGACCTCCAAAATCATGACCCCAGCACACTCGTCCTCTTCCCCGACCTCTCCATCTCCACCTACGACCTCTCCTCATCACGCAAACCCATCTCCAAGTCAACCCATCCTTTGCCTATAAATAGCACACCTCCATCGCTTTTGTGAGATTGGATCCCTCTTTAGCCGAGCTCAGCCCCTCAGATCATCATCAGGAGATCGTGTTGGTGGCAGGAACATGGCTCTCCGGTTTGCAGCGAGGAGGGTCGGTGGAAGAGGTGTATCCAGTCATCACCAGAGCATCTCCGACGATTCTTCCTCCTTGTGTTTCAGCCAATCGAGGCCCCTTTTCCTGCTAATTCAACATACTTTCCCTAGCTTAGACTTTATTTCTATTCTTAGTTTTAGGTTTAATCATTAGGATTTTGATTAAATCAAATCTTCTCATAAACTTGGAGCTTGAGATCTAGGTTGATTTCACCATGCAATACCCCATGTTCCGATGCATACACACCTCCATCTCGATTCTCATCTCATTCTCCATCAGATCTGACCATTTTCCTCTTCAGTTAGACTCGAATCAAAGCGAATCGAGGCCCTATCAATCGCCTTTGCCTGGACCTCGTTGCCATCCAACCTCAAGAATTTTCGGACCTCCATTTTTGGGCTGAGACCTTCATCTCGAGCCACCTGATTTTCTACTACAGGAATGAAGCTCAATCGGCCACTTGGAGGCACAAATCAAAGTTCAGAAGGCCCCCTAGGTCGCCTAGAACTGTAGACCCCCAGGTCTCGATCAAGAGGACCTGGAACCTAGCTGAAGGCACATACACGAGCAGAGGCCCTCCAGGAGGGAGAAGGACCAGTTGGCGAAGTGAATAGTTCCCGGCGTTGGTCAAAATCAAGAATCGAAGTGAAGACATCCAGTAGTTCTTGGTTGTTCTTCCAAGCCATCTCTAGGTTGTCTGATGAGGTGAGGCACCTAGGTTTAATCCTGAGCGGTGGATCAAGCATGAAATGATGCCCTTCGCTATCGTCCGGTCAACCACGTGGCATGCTTCCAACCAAGTGATAAACGATGTTTAAGGGGTAAATTATAAAGACCCCTTCCGCTTATTTTGTAATTGTTGAATAGTCTAGTAAATATTTTATTACATTCAAAAAGTAGTGGACAAATTACATGTATACCCTAAAACTATTCTAAATTTGTAGTTTAGCCCTCGTCGCGTCACCTAACTTCGGCCCACATTCATGAGTATTTTGCATGTAAACCATTTCGGGTTATTTTATTTAGAGTTTAATGTTTAAAATTTCATTTCCAGTTATAAACTTTTGGATAATTGGTTTATTCACCCATATCTTTTATTTTAATTGTAAATATACCCCTATCAGTTTAAGTATTTTTGTGTTTGTCTATCTAATTTTTATGAATATCATCTCAGCTCCAAAAATTATGGGAAAATAGGATTTTATGCCTCTTTGCATGCTATTCCATGACATATAAATTATTTCACATTTTGTATGCATTTCCTATTATTAAAAATCAAATAGAGTACATTTATTCCCTACTTGCCTTAAAAATCTAAAAAACTAAAAATCATAATTTAAATTCCAAGACAATTATCTAGTGTTTATTATTGTATTTGGTACCTCTAGATCAGAAATCACTAGAAAAAGAAAATCGTAAAAAATTAAAAACTCCAAAACCTTTATAAAAAATATAAAAAACTTCAAAAATCCCAAAATATTATTTTTATTATGTATTTTTTTATAGATACTAATATATATATTAAAATTGGTTTTAAATTTTTTGAACCTATTTAGTATTTTTAAATCTCAAAATAAGTCGACCTATTTATCTAGTCCATGTTTTTGTAAATTTTAGACTTTAAAATTATCTAAAAATTAGAAAATATTTAAAATCGTAAAATAGTGGAAATTATATTAAAAAATAAAATATTTTATTTTATAAAATTTTGATTATTTTTAGTTATCTTGATAATTAGATTCCACTAAATTGTATTATATACCTATATATACTTATATAGTTTATATTATCAAAAATTATTATAAATAACTTGCAAATACTGTAAAACCTTTAAAAATATAAAAAGGATTGTACTTATTGTATTTTCTGATTTTTATATCTTTATTATATATTTTATACTATATATCCCCTATATTATACATATCGCTTGTGTATACATATACATATCTATTCATAGTAAATATTAGAAAAAGAGAAATCAAAAATAAAAAAATATAAAAAGAAAATAAAAAGAATAAAATTAAATATAAAAAATATAAATAAAAAATAAAGGTTTTTATCAGTTGTGCCACTCTGAGATATTGCGATTTCAGTTATGCCCATCCCTTTTTGGGAATATTAGTAGTGCCCCCAACTTCTTGTCATTCTATCACTTGTGCCCCCCCGTAACTTTAACTGTCACTGAGTCGAACTTTACCCTGGTTTCTTCAAACCATGGTACTGTTAAGAGGGGTATAACTGTCCACCCATCTTCCTCTACTTTTCCAATATGATCAAGTAGTCACTGCAACAACATGTGGGCGATGCTTTCCACACCCTCTTTTCGTTTGCCATCCTCATCGGATTCTCAGGGCACCATCTCATCATCCACCAACTTGAATCTCACATCATCATCCATCTTCACTAGCAACATTGTGCAGCACGCCCCAGCACCATGGTCAAATTCTATAGCTTAACATATGTCCTTCTCTGCAAGCACTTCCACCTCCCCCTTCACCTGAGTGAAGGAGTCCCTTGCAACGCATTGCACATCCCCCATCTTCTCGTTGAAGGCGTTGTGCGTCCATATCAAATTCTGATGCCTGTAAGGCACCAACACCTAATCCATCAGTGGGTAGCTGATCTCTCCGACCACCTACTGGTCCTTGAGTGACTCGGATTTAATGTGGTGATACAAAGCTGACTTCTCGAGCTATTCGATGTCGGGCATCAAGCCCGACCAGCCAATGCACACGTCGGTGAACACTCCATCTGGATCCACCACACTCTGCACGATCGAATACGATGTCTTCTGCTTACGCTCCATATACCAGTTTTTGAAGTAAGCTGCAACACTAATCTTCAGGGTGATGATTGGTAAATGGGTGGTGTACATTGATCAAATTATATTGGGATGCCCGATGTGGATTCAAAATGCAGCTTGATCACCTCAATTCCCGCAGCATTAGGCCACTGGAGGAACTTGGGCATCAACACGATCTTAATTGCATAGCGAACCTCAAGCACAAGCTTATGGCACTTCGAGATTCAGAGGTCGAAGCGCTTCGAAACGAGGCGGAGAGGTTCCTCGGTGGTGGTGCGCCAGATGCAGACAACCACACACTGCTGAATCTGGGGAGGAGGGTAGAATGGGGGTTAGGCTGGGGAGAAGGGGACAGAACGAGGGTCTGGAGAGGGCAGGTTGGGGAGGAGGGGGCGGAGGAGGAGGTGCGGGGGTGGGCTGGGGAGGAGGAGGAAGAGCCGGTGGAAGTGGGGGCCAAAGGAGTTGTGGGAGGAGGAGGTGGCGGAGGAGGAGGATGAGGCTAGGGGAGGTGGAGGACAGAGAATGTGCGAGCAGAGGAAGAGGAGGAGGAGGAGGAGGAAGAAGATGATGGGATGACTTTCCACCCCTTTTTTTAAATTAAATTCCTCTTGTGTCCTCAAAGTTAACGTCTATTTACGGTGAGTATGGACAGCCACTAACTCTAGGGGCACAAGTGATAGAACGACAAGAAGTTGGGGGCACTATTGATATTCCCAAAAAGAGAGGGGCATAACTGAAATTGCAATATCATGAAGGAGCACAATTGATAAAAATCCTATAAAAATGAATGTTTAAGATAGTGAATCATGGAAGTTTAATTGAAACAATGAAGTCTGCATTTATATGAATGTTAACTAATTAAACGTTCGTGCAGCTTTGATACCTCTGAAAACTAAATTGGACCAATCAAACTAAACACTTAGTTTGACATTCAAATGTTGAGACAGGTAGGATTATGTCGATGTTGAAATGTCGGCCAAGGTTCTAAATACAAAAAAAATAAATGGGACTTATTAAAATCAATATTAACATTTAGATAACCATAAAGATATATAGTTCAACTTGTCTCGACACGAAGAAATAAAACATTGGCATGTCTTCACATATCCCATCATCTACTTTTGTATTTCGAGAAATTAATATCTTGACACTTTTATAATTGTCGAGTTTGATAGATTCTATCAACACGTTGAAAAAAACCTGAGATCGTGGCCCTTTTGGCTCTTAATACTATTGTGAGATCCCGACAAAAAGTAAAAGGGTCAGAAGGATTGTGCAACCGCTACTATCAATTGGAATAAGTTATGGATCATATCGCAATAAGGACGTTGCGAATATAGTTGGAGGATGTTATATCCGAACCCTCAAATATAGTCCAACGTGTAAAACTCACAAAATGTGAGAGTGAGTTATAAGTACTGGAGAATACTACTTAACAACTTGAAGCTACGCATATTGGGTGGTTGTCAATGGGTCTTTTCAAACTCAAACCCAATATGTTGTCAGTGTCGGTTTTCCTCGTTAACGAACCATGAACATAAGCACGTGACATTACACCACCCTACTAGTATCCGTTTATTTTCTTGGCACTTCTTCCGCAACAAACATATCATTCAAGAAAAAATAAAGAAAAGAGGCTTCCATTTAGCATGAATTTGCAACTTATGTCGAAAGGAAAAGAAATCAATTGATCATTTTCTCTTAGAGTGTTGGATTTTCCATCTTGTTCTCTGAGTGTGTTGATCATCGAGTTATTGAATGGGCTTGCAACACCTACCTAGTGGTAAGAGGAGAATCCTCCATGAGTTGCTCTTCGAGCAAAAAAAAATTGATTTGGTTATGCTGTATCGCCCTATTGGCATGCTGGAAAGAAAGTGGCAGAAGACTTTGGGATAACTTGTCTTTTGAAATACATATTATTTTTTCACGTGCTTATGTACATCTTTAACTGTCATGCCATTCTTTGTTTAACCCCTCTACATTCCACTCGTCTAAAATGTATTCAATGAATGCCCATCATCGTCTAAAGTAAAGAATCACTTTGTTCGATGTTGCTTTTGATCCCCTCTGCTTGTTTAGAGATTTTGGTGGAGTTGCTTCTCTTCTTTGATTGAAGTTAAGGATTGGCTCTCAAGTCACACATCCCCTTCTCCTAGCTGGTTCTCTTGAAGTAGTCAGTCTAGTTTTTTTAGCATCATGAACTTTATTTTAAGAATTAGAAATCCACTCCTTGTTTAGGTAGTTGAAACATTACACTCGATGATTATATCTACGTTGCTTGCCCAAAAAAAAGAAGAGAAAAAACAACAAGAAAGGAAATCGCTACATTTTGAGCTGAAAATTTAGTGGTGATTACCTTGAATTTTGCGTAGCAACTGTTGGGTATTTTACTGTCCAGCCTCAATTTGGAGGAGGGGTCTCTTTGATATTTTCCAATATTTGAGAGATCCATTCGGCTTCCCCCAAAATGCAGATTCCAAGGATTTCACTCACTCCATTCCAGAACAGGGAACGAAGCCATAGCCTTGGGCCACTTCTTCTCCCATTCCAGCAGCAGTAGCAAGGGTCTTGGTACCCTCTTCGTCTTCCTCCACGCGTGCCAGAGAGCCCGAGCGAGAGAGAGATAGAGCAGCGACCGACCTCGAGAGGAGTAGCGGCTAGGGTTGAGGATTTGGGAAGAACAACATTTAGGCGAGTTCAAGTAGGAGCAGCCATTGAAGGTCGTTGTGGACGACCTCAAGGAGCCGAAGCATCACGTTTGGGTCTCCATCCGGGAGCCCACAAGGAAGTCACTCCATCCTCTTGGATTTAAGCACATTATTGGTATTGTTAAATACCTAGGGATAGTTAGATACTTGGTGAAAAACTATCATTGTACTAGTGGTTTGTATCTCGGTTTTGTTGGGCAACAAAATCGAGATAACATTGGTTCATCTTGATCGTAATGGATTCGTTGCCGGTCTTACCCCGTGGTTTTTCCCTTGATCACATCGAGTAAGGGTTTCCACGTAAAAATCTTTATCTCGTGTGGTTGCTTGTGTGATTGCTTGTCATTGTTGTCATGTGGCTCCTGAGTGGGGAACCCAATTTGTTGTTTGACATCTTTGTTGCAGGAAAGGGATTTAGGGATACACCCGTATTTATTCCCAACAGCAACAGATAAACGTTGTTGATGATACATCAATGGATATGACTCTTCCCGTCAATCTCTAGTATAAAAAAACATTTAGCAACAGATAATATTCATCACTATATATCTAACAATGGACAATATATAGAAAAAGAATATAAAATAAACGTCACTATAGATCGAATATTTACTTGTAATTATGAGGTTGGGGAGTATACACCATGATGTAGGTAATTTACCTACACCCACCTATTTTCTCCTCTATTTTTTTGAATTTTTTGAAATGATTATATGGGAGATTTTCTTTGAATAATAAGTGGAATATGTTTACCGGATTTTGTGGAAAACAAACATTCGTAACATGTCCATATGATTGGGTCGATTTCAGTAATTTTGATACCGTTAAAATTTGACTATCTTGATGAATAAGTTAGAAGTTTCGAATTAAATAAAATTTTGAATGACGCCTTAATGATATATTATAACTAAATCGTCCAAAGATTATTTTAAGAAAACAACAAAAAACTAAACAGAAAAAGGATGGGTGTAAGTCGTGATAGAGATTCACTTTTCTGTGTAATTATTAGAAAAAGACAAGCAAACAATATTCGCGATGAATTGCCTTTAATGTCGAACCTTCCACGCCGTCTAAAATCGGCAGCACCTGCGGGAATCAGGCGAAATCCGCGGGCTCCGGTTCCATGTTTGCCCGAGGTATCTATCACGAACCACCAGAAGAATCGTGAACAGTCGTTCCATCCCCTTGCACTTTGCGGTGCATTAAAACGCACCAGATATTATCGAAAATATTACCTCGTACAAAATACACGACAGCTATTCCGTAAAATTTACGCCAAAAGATATAGCTCGGTCCCAACACAACATGATTTCCAGCCGCTCTATCAAGATCGAACGATCGTACGATAAGAATTTATAAAAATTCGAATTTCGTGCGCGGTCCCAATTTACAGCAGAGGATATGCTCCAGCGCATGCATACCCTGTTAACTCCGATAATTATCCCATTCCTGTACGTATCTTGCAGAAATTTCTACAGTCACAAAGTTCCCTTCTTTCTCCACGATCCTTAGCTATAAATACACAGGCATGGATCCTTTGCGGTACTGCAGAGGCCAGCAGTAATGGGGAGGACGCCTCCAAGAAGCTGCTCGATCATGATTGAGTGATTCATACAGTAAAAGAAAAATATTCGAATTTTATGTGAACCGATCGATCATGATCGAGCAGCTCGGAACACCCTTCCCTTTGCAGCAAAGCAAAGGGAGGCGGAGAGGGCAATGACGATGCGAGGTTGGGGTTGAGAAGGTCGGCATCGGGCAGCGAGGAGGTGACCGCACACGTAAAAAGAAAGTCGGGATAATTCAATGATGTGACTCCAAGAAAAATGGCATGAGCTATGTAACTCACGGGACGACCATCTGCAGCCATTCGATCGCGCAACGTGGGCAGCCATATGGATTTCGTTTTCCGGAGAAACTTGTAATTTATTGTGTTGAGCTAAACCAGATTATTACAGCGTGCTTTAACTTTACGTGATGTCAGGCACGTGGTAACGACAACAACGTCGGTATATCGATGGAAGGAGAGGGTCTACCTCCGGTTAGAGATGGACATTGGTCTGGATCGGCCTAGCCTAGCTCGAAGATCGGTCCAAAAAGCTCAGCTTAACCCATGTCCAAAAGATCATTGAGCCGGACTTGGGCCTAAGTGTTCGATCCAAAATATCTTTAGGCTGGGCTCGGGTTTGGCTCTACCCAACCTGACCCGGCCCAAAGCCCGACCCATTTGGGGGCCCAACATAAGGTCCGAATGGTGGCCCGATATATAGTCTAATACCCAGCCCAAAATTAGGCGTGGGTCTTAAGCTCGGACCTTAGGCAGGCTACTCGTGCCTCCCCTTCCCTCTTTTAGTCCGATTGGACTCTATTTCATGTGTTTGTATTACTTGATGATGTTTTGGAGGAGCTTCGATTGACGAATAACGGAGGGCTTATCTATTGTATGAATATGAACAAACAGAAAATGCACATCAACAACAAGAGCAATAAAAGAGAAGCATGCTACAATTGAGAATGGCCCAAATCCGGTCCAAAGGAATTGGGCCAGGCTTGGACTTGGGTCGGACCGCAAAAAAATTTACGGCCGAAGACGGCCCAAAATCCGAATTTTTAAGACGGACTTGAGCTTGGACTTTTTAGGGCCCGGTCCAACTCGACCCACCATTCCCACCTCCGGTCCTCGCCGACAGTTGTGAGGATAAAACATCACCTCGAGAATATGTGTATGCTGCGAGGCAGACAGCTTATATCAACGCGTAAGGAGGCTATAGCCCTTTAATTTCGTGAGTTGTTGTCACTGAAAATATATTAGATTTAGAATCTAACTCGGAATAATTTTCACCCTTTTAATCTATCACATTCAAGGCTTGTTTTAAAAAAATCTCCAGCACTATCTCTGCAACAATCTTGTAATTTTTCAAAATTTCAACTAATTGTCACTAACTGTTTAACTCAAAATTTAGCGACGGCTTATGTAACGTTTATTATCCATTGTAATTTTTCAATCAGTTAATTATTGTTATTTTTTGAATTCAAGATTTAACGAATATGATTTTGTAGTTGAAATCGGCATTCTTTTTAGCAAATCATTTTTTAAGGGATTTTTACACCCATAACCCTGAGTAATTTCGAAATAATATTCATGACCCTGCATAATCGCGAATTAGACGAGGAACCTCGAGTAATGCTTTACTCTTACATGGCATAACCCTGTGTTACGTTCCGTTTGGGCTACCCATTATATTTAACGGTTTCCATTTAAAAAGACAAAAATACCTTTGATGTTTATTTCTATTTGCAAAACATACCATCATCAGTTCCACCTTCACCCCTGCCCCTCTGCCCGATTCGACCGACAACCTTTGCACTCCTCCTCTACCTCCTCCTCCTTCCCGTCGACAATGAGGCCTCCACGAAGAATCCCTGTGTCGATATGCTCCTCCCTCATCGAAGCTGAGTCTGTGTTGCCAGGTTCCCTCATCCAAGCCCACGCGTCAACCCCCTGCGCCGATCCGCTTCCCCCTCTGCGCAACCGAGTCTACGCTGTCGAGTCGACCGTCGTCCTCGATCGAGCTGAAAGTCTGAGCTCCTTTCCCAATCCCAACACTCCCTCCCTCCCTCCCTCCCCGAGGGTGTGCTCCCCTGCACCCGCAACCGAGCCCTCCCCCCTCCTCCCCGCTCCCCTGCTCGCCCCCAGCCCCGCGCGGTCTTTCCCTGCCCTGCTCGCCCCCAGCCCCGCGCGCTCCCCTGCTCGCACCCCCCACCACCTCCGAGGTGGTGCTCCCCTACTCGCCCCCAGCCCCGCGCGCTCCCCTGGCCACCGTGGTGCTCGTCTGCTCGCCTCCAGCCCTGCGCGGTCCTTCCCTGCTCGCCCGTCCCCCCCCCCCCCCCCGGCGCTCCTTACCTGCTCTCCCCCTTGGTGCTCCTCTGCTCACCCACCCGCACCCCCTCCCCACCACCCCGCGTAGCCCCTACCGCGGCGGAGCTCAAAGCTCTCCCGAGTTGGCGCCCGACCACCCGCAGCCCCGCAACCGAGATGGAAAGCCCTCCTCCTTTCCGTGTGCTTTTCGCAACCCACTGTTTGTCCGACCTGAAGCAACATGAAGAGAAGGGAGCGGATTTTTTTTCTTTGTTTCCTATCCGTTTGATTGAGGATGAGTTCGATTAACTCATCCACATGGTTGAGTTAAGATATCAAACTAACGGAGGGTTATGAATGTGAGACGGAGTGACTATTCAGGGTTTGTCATGTAATTCACGATTATTTAGGGTTATGAATGTTATTGCAAAATTACTCAGGGTTATAGTTGTAAAAATCCTTTTTTTAAATGTTTGTTGTTATGCACCGTTGGAATCAGGGTTTAAAAAACCGGATCGGACCGGCCAGTTGGACTGGTTGAACTGGAATCAGCCTCGACCCGGTCGGTTCGGCCAGTTCTTTGTAATTAATTTCAAAAAAAAATAAAAAAATAAAAAACAGGGTCCGACCAGTGGTCGGACCGGGTTGACCCGTATTGACCCAATTTTGATGGTTTGGTAATTTTAAAAAAAATTAATGTTTAAATAATGAAGTAATTGGGTTTTTATCATGTATGCCCTTCTTAACATCTGCGATATAAGGTGTGTCCCTCTCTTTTTTGGAATATATGTTATGTCAGTACTTTCTTAGAGTAATTTTCTTGAAACAACTATAAATAAATGATTACAATATTATATTCATATATAATTCTAGAAAATGTGACTAACTTTGTAGAGTTTTACTCCAAATAGACAATCATGTTATTCTATTTAGAGATTTGAAATTTCTAGCGATTATTTCATTGATATATAGATACATACTTACATATATGTATCCAGTTTTATTGGTTCAAAAAATCGGTTCGACCGATCTGACCAGTAAATTATGCCCGGCCCGATTTTTTCGATTCGATAAGAATGATGATGTCATGCTGACGTCATCACCGGTCCGATAGATTTGGACTGATGGTTTGACCTGATTGGACCAAATCGAAGACTGATCGGTTCAGTGTACGGTCCAGTTTTTAAAACCTTGATTGGAATATGCCTGTATGCTTCCAATGTTTATGCCCAATCCGATGCAGCAGGTGCAACCCAAGATTAAGTAGATTAGCTCGGCGTCTAACCCGCAGCTAATGGATCATTGGACTCGACCCAGCTCAATTCAGAAAAGCTCAGCTCGGACTTGTCAACTTTCTCTCGGCTTTGGGCCGCGTTGAGGCTCACATTTTCTGTTAAATCTGGGACTAGGACCCGTCCCAAAGCCCACAGGATCGGGCGCCTGTTGACTCCGGATTCAGCCCACCCCAACTTATTTTTCATTGTGTTGAACATTTGAGAAGTGTCATGAACAAATTTGATTAATTGCATACGATCCGTAATTTGATTCCAATATGTTGTATAATATGTTGTATCATGCATCGATAATGCACTCAGTTTACGTGAAAAAAATGTTTATGTGAGTCATAACTAAGTTAATTAATGATGATTATTTATAATCTGCATAAGATTAGGTATCCATGGATAATAAAATTGATCATGCCAAGAAGACAAAAATACTTAATTGCAAACAATTACTAAATGTTAAACCAAAATCCAGAATATCCTAAAGTAATTGTACTTTTCTTCCATCGAAACCTGTATAATTATTCAATCGAAATTGTCTTGTGATTGAATCATTGAAGTAATACACACAGAATTTATAAGGGTAAATCATAGCGATAAAAATATAATATAATATACGCAACACTATAAGGAAACGGGGTGTGTACGATTTTAAATTGGAATGAGGGAATTCTGGCAGGCGCGTGCATCCCAGTGTCGTCCCTGGGTATTTTGTAGGTCCATGGCAAAAGAAAAAAATGGATTTTTATCAAAAAAAAAAATCGATGAACAACGTGCCGTTATATAATTTCATAAAATGTTGGATTTTATCATTGAGTTGTTCACTGAAAAATCGATTCTATAAGAACTCATTTTTTGATGAGTTGTTTCATCGAAAAATCGATTCCATAAGGGCTCATTTCTCAACGACTTGTTTCATCGAAAAATTCGATTCCATAAAAGCTCATTTTTTGGTGAGTTGTTTTACAAACAATTTGATTATTTAAGGTCTCATTAGAACATATATTATTTTTTTCTCAACTAAAAGTTGGATAAATATAAAAATGGGCCTCTAATGTTGATGGGGCCCTGAGCCATTGCACTCTCAAACTAGGCTCATGGGACGGCCCTGGTGCATGCTGTATGCTGAACTAAAGTGAGTGCGGCCGGGCCGGGTCGAGCTAAATCGGGGTACTATGGGTTCGGGTTGAGCCCGGCCCTAGCTTGATATTTCAGCAATATGAGAGTCCGAACCAAGCCTACATATACATCAGGTTTGGACCGGACCCGAACTTTTGTAGATCAGATCAGGTCGGGTCCAAACCGAGCTGGTCCAATACATCAGGTTCGGGGTACTTTATGTTTGAATTAGTTTGTGGCACTAGTAAACAACAAGTGTAGAAAAATATTTTTATGCATGTTATATATAGGAAAAAGTTGAAATAAGGTGTCATCTTTTCATGAACTTGGTGTGGCACACCATATCAGCCATTCGATTTCCGTCTACGATCCTCAACAAAACTACATTAATCCACGAAAACCACTAATCTCTTTTACCATTATATTCTCTGTTTAGTAATATTCTCTCTCCTAATGATTGGATCCCTGATCTCGCACGTAGAAAATTATCAAGCTAATTTTCTGTATACTTTTTCCATTTCCACGAAAACTTGCATTGACGTGGTCGCTGTCATCGTTGAATAGCAATTACATACGTTCAATTCCATCTCTATGGATTCTCCATCGTCTTCTACAAGAAATCCCATTGGTCGCAATAGTTCTTTTGATGATCTCGATATCATACAGGTAATATGTTACCGTTGATATAATTTTGTTGATTCAAATCACGATTTATTTTGATTTTCTACTATATTTTCTATTTATTATCAAATTTCGAACAAAGTTGAGGATTGTTTGGAAACATTCATTCCAGATCTCATGATCCAGATACATTCTTAGTTTTCATTATATAATCTATTTTCATTACTCTCATGTGTCATGATTCACATTACAAATCATCATAGATATCAAATGACGATGACTATGTTTTTGAACGATATTCAACCATGAATTCCCTGATTCTGTTAAGATTTCATTTCATGAAATTCTTTAAGATTCCATGATTCTATTATTTTTATGTTTTCTTTTTTGAAAAAAAATAGTAAAATACTAATTTATTTTTTATTTTATAAATCACAATATAAAATTTACAATGAGAGCGTACATTTTACAAAAACTACACAAACTTTAGAGAAAGATAATGAATTATTATGCACGCACGATATTGGAAAACATGATGCCTGGAAAGTTTTAAAATAATTTATGCATTGCTAAAAAGTATTTTTTTTACTAAAATCATATGTAGTATACAAAAGAGACCACAAAATTTATAAAAAAATATCGCAGTTCAAAAAAGATGATATATCTTACAAATGGCTGAAACCTCATTGGCATACGTATGAAATAAAAAAGATATTGATTAATATCATGTCGTTGAGGATATTATTTATCATAAATGAACATCATTCAAGTTAAAAAATATACTTCATCATCATAATATTACCAAAAATAAATATAATTCTATAATCATATTTAAATTATAGTAAATATAAGTCTACATTAGTCAACTTGTAATCAAGTAATTTCTAATTATAGGAAGTTCAATTGTCCATGTGTACACTAATGAGTTAATCCATAATTAAAGCAAATAATATAAAAGGAAATACAGTTGAATATTATTAAAATATGACCCGGATCCCGCGAGGAGCTAAAGTAGTCAAACGTGTCGCTAGAGCGACCGCTCACGAAATCCCAATCTATTTCAACAATCAACCCACAATTAAAGATTAAGCAATACATGCAAAGTGGATCAAAATTTATTATAAACCCTACACAAAAATGCATATAATGACAAGTGGAGTAGGGTGTCGAACATATGGAACGCACACCGTAGCACGATATATTATTTATTAATAAATAATAAGTATATGTGTATATATAACTATGCACAATATTTATCAAATAATGTGGGTTTTCAATAAAATATATTTTTTAATTTGTTTTTTATTTTCTATTTTTATGTGGATTTTTCTTTTTTTTGTTTTTATATTTTCTTTTTGTATTTTTTATATTTCCTTTTTTATAAAAGAAATAAACTATATATAAGATAATATATAGAGTATATGTACAATATAAGCTAGGATAGGTATAAATATTAGTAAAAATAGTCAAAAGAAAGAAAAAAATCTTTTTTAGTTTTAAGTAATTTTTTTACTGTTTTTATGATTTTTAGGATTTTTTTCCTAATTTTTATATATTTTTAAAGTCAAAGAGACCGTAAGACAGGGATAAAATTAATTCTGAAATTAAAATGGAGATGAAAAATAGGAAACAGTATCAAAATTTCTCCTAATTAATCTTAATAATAGATAGAGAAAAATATAAAATAGAAAACACAAATTTTGGAATTTTTGGGAATTATGCAAATTTTTATAAAGGTTTTGAGGGTTTTATTATTTTTGAGTTTTCTTTTATAATTTTTAGTAGTTTTTAGGCTGAAGGTTAATAATACCTAAATAAGTATAATATATATTTTTGGGGATTTTTTGAAGTGATTTTACATTTTTTTGCTTTTTTAAGGCAAACAAGGCTGACTGTGCACTATTCGATTTTAAAAAATAGGATAGGGCATAAAATGCGAAAATAAAATTATAACATGATCAAGAATGCATCTAGGCACCTAATCTATTTTTTTGTAATTTTTAGGGTACGGAAAATATTTTTAAAATGGAAAATATCACATAAAATTACTTGCCCGAGTAGGGGTATAATTGCAAATAAAATAACATGCGAGGGCTACAATGCAATTTTACCCAAAAGTTAACCCTAATATTCAAGTTTTATATATTAAATGATAATTACATAAATACATGTGGGCTTCAATACAAATTTTACAAAATAAGCATGTGCTTGCGCATGACTCTAACTAGGACTAAATGGTAGTATATGAAAAGTTCAGGGGGTTACATGCAATTAATCCAACACTTTTTAAACTTCATAAAATATTTACAGGACTTGATAGAAAATGCAAAAAGGCAGAGGGTGTCTGTGAAATTATACCACTTAAGCACCCGTATCCGAGCGTCTAGAAGTTGCCACGTGTCAGATCATGTGGCTCCTATCACATAGCCCTTTGCTTGAGATCAACGATCCAGATTAGATCTGGACCACTGTTCTTGATTGAACGATGGTGAAGGGGTTTGGAAGAACACACCAGAACACTTCTCGGGCAAACTTCGAATCGTCGTTTCACGGGCCTCCGGCAGTCGATCTCTCCTCCGATGGGCTCAACAGGTGGTTGGGCTTCCTCCGCATGCGCCTGCGGGGTCCGAGCTAGGCGAGGCATCGTCAAACACTCTGGTGAGGTTGAACCACCTGGAGTAGCTCTAGGTGTTCGTTAAAGCTCCTGGTGTGCCTACAGATCTGCAAATGGGCACCAAAAAGATCCCCGGGTGCGAGGGATATCTCCTCGACCCGGGGTTACGCAAAATAACGAGGGGAATGGAATGGAAGGGGAGCTCCGACGAGGTGGTGGCGGAGGAGCAAAAGATCCTTGAATTTGGGTGTGATTTAAGGGGGTTTCAGAGGGCATCAATGGAGAACGTAGAGAGGTTCGAGGATGAGATGAAATCAGGTCGAATCAATGTCTAAATCGTATCAATTTGGACCTGGATCCGAACGTCCATGATTTGGGGCTTTTCAGATTAAACATGATTCGATGTTCCCAACTACGAATTAAAGATGCTAAATGAGAGATATACTAGAAAATTATTTAAGAATGCAGGAAAATGGGGCTTAACCGGCCCAAGGCGGCTAGGAGTAGGACATGCTGATGAATCTCCATTTCATCACCTTTATTCTATCATTTTGGCCTCAAAAACCCCAGCAAATGCATGTAAATAGCATCAAATTGTACATAATAGCATTCATGATTCATTGTATTAATTACACATTAAATAAGGTTTTTAATGCCAAAATTATAGAATAAAAGGAAGAAAAGAAAAAGGAATAAAATATTGCAAATATTTTATGACCCGAACCCCGAGACCAAGGCCAGCATGGAATTGGTCGACAAGGAATAAAGTAGGGGGAGATAAGGGCCAATAATACAATAAATACCTCATTTATTTATTCATTTATTCATGCCTTTTTACACCTATTTTGTACATGATTATTTATTCATCAAATAAAGAAACTTTGTTCATGAAAGTTGTAGATAATATTGTAAATAAAATTACAAAATTGAGTTTGTGTAAAAATAATACACAGTGTACATTTTATACACAAAATAAAAAGCCAAAATCTCAACTTCACAGACCTATATCTTGCAAATAAAAACTCCAAATCACCCAAACTCACCTTTAATTGTATATAGCATTCCAAGAACAATTTTATAAAATTTGTTTCATAATTTTTGGAGTCCATCTGTGGAAGTTAGGTTTTTGGCCCACCTTGTATATAGGACTGATTAAAATATTCATTTTATTCAATAATCATTATTTTTATTTTGTCAACAATGTATATAATACATATACATATTGAAATTAAAAGAAAACCAAAAAGAATCTGTAAAATAAAATAAGTCTACAAGATACATAGACGAAACACCTATGTGAAGTATGTACATAAATAAAAAGGGGAAAACATTCTTTAATTATTTTATTCTTTCATATTTTTATAATAATGTACATATTAAATATAATTCATTAAAAATACAAATCCAAAATAAAAACCAAGAAAATACATTAAATAAATAAAGTATATACATTATATAGGTATAATACCTATAAGTATACCTACTTATATATGCACCTATTTATTTAAATATGTAAATAAACTCATAAAAATTAAACAAAAATATATCTACACTCACAAAAATAAGTTATAAATTTATAAAATAAGAAAATAAAATAATAGAATAAAAATAAACAAAATAAAAATAAATACATATAAATATACTTATAAATGCATTATTAAAATAAATCCATAATAAAATAATTCAAAAAAATAAATAAAAATCAGAAATAAATACTATATTAATTTATAAACATTTCTTATTTTATAAGTAAATTCTAATTAATCCATTTATTATGTTAAACAATTAGGTCAAGGTCGGTCCGATGTGGACCAATCAGGGGCCAGGGAAAGTTGACCTCCGGTCAACTCCCCCTGCGCCTCTGACTGACCCGTCAGACCTGTCGCTTCCCCCATTTTCTTGCCTTTTTCCCGCTCGATTGATCTCTCCATCGACAACAATCACTTCACAAGATTTACTCTCCCTTCATCCATGATCCCCGCCGATCATTTAGATCCTTTGTACATAGCTCATATCGCCGACTACAACCCGGTCAATAAGGGTGCTCAGTTTGTGTATAAATAAGGAACCTTCGCCTCCTCTTCAATTTTGGTCAGCTTTCAGCCAATCCCTTTCCCGAATTCGGTCCCGGCGATGTTCCTGGTGACAAGAGGAGCTCGCCAGCACTATGAATCGATCGGAGAGGCGGAGGTTGCACCCATGGCGGCGCTCCGGCAGCCCCCTGCTCCCTGGAGTCCCTTCAGGTATAAGAGCTGCGCCTTTATGTTTCTAAGATAGTTTTTCGTTCCTGCATTTTATTCCCGTCATTTATTTTGCATTTAGATTAGTAGATTAGCGTAGTTTAAGTAATTCGAAGTTCGCCGGAGCTCAGCTCCGGCGACTTCTCCACTCAGTTCCCGACCGTTTTCCGACGCCATTTCGCCTCCATTTCCTTCCCTACGCATTCTCCACCGTCCAGCCACCTTGTCCAACCGGATCCCTCTCTGGATCCACGAATCGAAGTTCCTCCACCGCCTTCCGCCAGAGCTTCTCCACCCACCATCATTCGCTCGCTTTCAGCTTCAAACCCCGGGTCGAGGGTGACGCCCTCGAGCCCCTCTACCTTCCTGTGCAGGTTAGGTGCGCCAAAGAGCACCAGGAGTCGATTCGCACGCGGGCGGAGGTACCTGGAGCTGTTGTTCTTCTCCGAGCTCGTGGCGGCGTTCCAGGGTGCCTCCGGCCGATCCAACACCCCCAGCAGATCAAGAGACCTTCTAGGAAGCTATTGGGACACTGTGGAGCAGCAAAGGTCGACGGAGACGCAAGTTCTCACCAGAGGAAGCTCGCCCAGGCGAGCGTTCTTCCCCGTTCTTCCAGCCGTCCTCTCCGCCGTTGGATGGAGAGCAGGTCCCAGTTCTAACGCCAGCCGTCCGATGGGGCGATGCCACGACCGTCAGATCTCCCACGGGATCTAATCTCAAGCGCCCATCGTCGAACCGGTACGGGCCGTTGGATGTGCGACGCGCGTCAAGTGAAGTAATCCTAGCCGTTCGCCAGCGCACCTTTTGGGGGTAATTTCCACTTGTACCCCTGTCTTTTTATGTATTTAATTTGTAATACTGTAAAATAAATTGCACGTTGTAAATAATGTGGAAATTTTGCATGTGACCCCCTGTATTGTTTTCATATTACACTTGGGTCCAGTCCACGTCACCTCACGTGTCGTCCCACGTGAGGTGGTCAAATTGCACAAGTCCCCCTGTATTTTTGCGTATTTATCTTTAGTCCATGAAATAAAATATAAAGTGTATTATTTTTGTGAAAAATTGCAACCAGGACCCTGTCATTTCTGAAATTGCGTTTTGGTCCCTGTGAGTGCGGATCACGTGTAGTCCCACGTGATGGTTAAATTGCAAGGGGGCCCTGGCGGGTTGTTTTAGTTAGGTTTAGTCCTGAAAATTGCAGAATACGTTATAATATTTTGGTGTTTTTGCACTGTAACCCTCCGAACTTATTTTAATTGCGAAAATACCCCTGCCAGGCTGAGTGATTTTCGTATCCTTTATGCATTTATTAAAAATACCTATGAGGCTTCTAAAAATCTAGAAAAATTAGGATAAATGCTTCATGCCTTGTATTTTCACGCCCATATTTTATTTTGCATTTTTTACAATTTTCCTAATTATTAAAAATGAAAAAGAAGCCCTTTTTGCACTGTTTAAATTAGAAAATACAAAAAAATTAGAAAATGATTTTGAAAAATTCCAAAAAAAAATTATATAAGGTATAAATATATATATATTGAGTGAAAAACCCTAAAAACATGGAAAAGAAAATTAAAAAAATCAGAAAGCCCCAAAATCCAAAAAAAATAGAAAAATCCTTTAAAAACCCCAAAAATATATTTTTCTCTTTTATAATTATCTATATATTATTATTAATGTATTAAAATTAGTTTGGGAATTTTTGGAGTTTATTTTATATTTTTAAAACCCAAACTATATTCGGATAGTTAATAAGTCCTATATTAAGGGCATTTTTGAAATTAAAAATACATAAAAATTAGAAATATTTCAGAAAAATAACAAAAAAATAGAAAATTATTAAAAAGCAAAAAAAATATATCTATGTATATATTTAGTATTTATGTCTCTCTATATATATAGACTATATTATTCCTCTTTCTCTCTCTTCTTATATATACATCTCTTTACATATATATATTATATAACTTATATATATACATATCTATATTCTATAATTAAAAATATAAAAAGAAATAAAAAATATATATAAAATATAAAACAAAATAAAAATAATAAAAACAGAATTATAAAAAAAATATATAAAATCCAAAACCCACGAAAACAATAAAAGGGCATGAACGATTGATTGAATAATTGAATGATACATCACATACAACCATTCACCTCCCAGTGTTCGACCTCTACCTATGCTTACACCTATACACATTTGCATGTAGAGTTATAATAAATTTTAACTCCACATTTTTGAATATTTATTGCATACATTGATTGTGGGTTAATTGTTGATCGATTTTGGGATCTTTTGTCGGTCGCCTCAGCGACATTGTGATCCCGCCTTGTGCGGATTGCTCTAGACCGATGAAAGATCCCAGTCATCAAATGGCGCCGTTGCCGGGGAGGCAACGGATTTTGTATGATTTTGTGAGCCTATTTGTTCATTTATTCAATTATTTGCTCATGTCCATCATTTATTTTTTTGTGTGATTTTTAGTTTTATTTTAATATTATTTGATTGATTGTTCTGACCATTTCTTTCCTTTGTCGTTGATGCGAGGGACCGCCAAGCGAAGGAGGACCTATGCACCCAAGCAAGGTGGAGTTGGCTCTTCTATGCCAAGCCAACAGGAGAGAGCATCAACGACAGATGAAAGAGATGTGTTGAAGACAGTCTTTATTTTTGTGCATTTTATTCTATTTTATTATGTATATTCATGTGAGAGAATGACACTTAGAAACATGTAATAATACAGGACTCTCACAGGTACACGAAGACTCCCGAGGTCCAGTGCCCGAGGGATTGTTCCCTTGGGGGCCTCGATGATTTTTGATGCTTTTCTTTTATTTTATTTTTATTATTTTGTGTGTGAATGAGCCTTAGCATTAGGAGTTGCTTGCTCGTAGAGTTAGGTCCAAACACCCTAATATTTTCATGTACCTATAGTTCGCTTTGGACCTACATCAAACTCTAAACAGCCGCTCATTTATCTCTTAGCCTTTGTGCCATAGCGAGCCCCGCAAAACGCTTTCTCCTAAGCTCAAGTGTGTTGAGCACAGAGGAGGGGTGAGCCAAGACCAGACTTTTTGAGGCTAGAGATGAATGGGCGACTTGTGGTGCTTCACGATAATAGCAATTTCTGAACCTAGGGTGATTTCTTCGGTTTGCATTTGCATATAGCATAGATTTCAAATTCTGCTATGCATCCCGCATGGAGAGAGCTGGGAGGCACTGTAAGTCTTCTTACTTGGCACGCATCATCATTTTCCGACTTGCATGGCTTTTCCGACCTTCTCCCTCTGTTTTTGCCAACCTAGGATGCTTAATGGAAATTGGAACCTCGATAGGCACGTGCATTGAAAATACCTAAAAAAAAGTGATAACCGCAATAAAATCGGGACTTCTAACTCTATTGGACTTTAAAATAAAACGTAATGGATTCCTTGTCTTAGGGAGAGCAACCCCCTCATTGTATGCGTTTTGCTTGCTCACGTACACACTAAGGAGTAGAGCCCAAACCCCATTAAGCCTCCTAAGTGATTGTACAATTTTTGTGGTTCTCACCTAACTCTAAAAATGAAAAGATAAATGACCGTCACCTGATGGTCTTCACTGTGTTGAGTAGGTGAATTAGGGGTTTGCCTTGTGTCTTGATTGTGACTTGGAGCCCATTGTGTTTTTCTTTCATCCCTAGAGTAGTCGGTCCCGCCCGTGTGAGTCATGCATTTTTTATCTTTGAGTCTCTCTACCTCTCTTATACATATATCTCTTCATTTTTGCATCGAGTCGTGATATTGGCGCTTGAGCTCAATCATTTCTTCGCCAAGTCCCTTGTTTCTCACTTCTTCACCATCTTCTATGTATCCATCGTACCATCTTCTCTGGTTCGAGGAGAGACCGCTCTTCGGACCGCAATTTTGACGGTGTTTCCGCCTTGTGTGGAACACCCAATTTTTCTATGTACCAATCCTCTCGCCCGCCCTCCTCGTTTCCTCTGTATCACCTTTCTACCACCCATGATATTAGCACGCCTACTCAATCAGCTTCTCCACTTTCCTTTGTGTACCCTTCTTATCCATCTTCCTCGTGTCCCCCGTATCACCTTTCCCTTTACTCGGGAATGCTGTGCATATTGATGAAGCCCGCATCGAGGATTATTTATACAGATTATTTGTGTAGGCCAGGCCCATGATGTTGAGGTTGCTGAGATTGATGTGATGGATTTGTCTTTGATACATGTATACGAGCTTATTGAGGATTTTTGCTGATGCATAGAGCATAGGTGTGATGCATTATTGAGGAATTCTAGTTCTCGCACACCGGATTGAGGATGTGGTATGATACGATGATTTGGTGAAGACTTCATGAGTATTGATTGATCTATCTACCTTGAGGATCCACCCATCTAGATTTTGAGGATTGACTGCTTATTCTAATATGGAGTGTCTGATAGAGGTGTGCGGATCCTGCATGATCTCTCGTCTTTCTGATTGACCCATCCTTGATCTCCTGACTCTCTATCCACCCTGGCACTTAGAGGATTCCTGACTATTTTTCGTACCATCTCAGCTGACTAGATTGACCCAAGGGATGTTTGGTGACTGACATGATTATTTGCTCCCTTGCCTGATCTTATGCCCTCCAAATGATTGAGTGATTTATCGCTTTTGAGGACCTGAGATGACTTGCCAGCATTCCCAAAACCTACATTGATCTAGCTCGCATTCATCCCCGAGGACTATCTGTGGGAGAATGCGACAATTTCTAGGACTACGGTTTCATTCACTGCTTGGGTCGCCATTGTGATAGGACCCGGAACCGAGTCAGATAATATGCTTGATTGGCCTCCCCCTGTGATTGTGTGCCTAACCTGTCAGTACACGAGGCCAATGTACTAGACTCATCTGAGTCCGCTCTCCTTGACGGTGCTCGCAAGGCAGAGCTCCACTTTTCTGATTATTCCATGCCTAGCTCGTAGCTCCCCGAGGGGTATCTGTGGGAGACTACGACATATTTCCGATCTGATTGGTCTCTTCTGTTGGTAGCCGCCTTGTCGACTACTGAGACCACTATGTGGATCCGTCTGATGGATCCGGCTCCTTTGAGCCCTCGTCTCTCCTTGATGACCCTCGCAAGGTAGAGACACGTTCTGACTATTCTTTGCTTAGTTCACAGTGCTCTCCGAGGACTAGCTGCGAGAGGCTGTGACACTCTCTTTACGCTCGGTTCCCACTTCTGACTGGTCTCCTGTTTGATGGAGCACGGAACCGAGTCGTCTGATATATATGATTTTTGGTCCCATCTTGAGTTGCCTATCCGATCTGTGGATCATGGGACCCATCTGATTAGACTCCTTTGAGTTTGCTCGCCTTGATGGTCCTCGTAAGGTGGAGCTTCGGGTATCTGCTATTCCCATGACTAGTTGGCAGCCCGCTCCCCGAGGGTTGTTTGCGGGATGTTGCCACACTTTCTTGATTTGACGGTCTCTTCTGCTGGTAGCTGATCTGTCGCCTACCGAGACCGTTTCTATGATCCGTCTGATGGATCAGGCTCCTTTGAGCCCGCTCTCCTTGACGACCCTCGGAAGGGTGAGCTTCTGTTCTGATTATTCACTGACTAGCATGTACTACTCCCCGAGGGTTATCTGCGGGAGAGTACATCATTTTTATGTACTCGGCTTCATGTCTGGTGTCTCCTGTTTGTGGGAGCACGAAGCCGGGTCTTCTGAGCTTTTTACCCGGTCTCCTCCCTGGTTGTGTCTCCTGTCTGTTGGAGCACGGAGCCGAGTCTTCTGATTATGCTCTGCTTTTGCTCACCTTGAGGACCCTCGCAAGATTGAGCCATATATTGTGTTGTTCGGTGTCTTCTTGTGACTTTCAGATTATATCACCACCGTACATCACACAGGCTCATATGCCTTATTTCCGATCTATCTGAGACCATGATTGACTAGGAGGAGTCTGTATAGCTCTTTCTTCCTCCCGGTTTTCCGGTATCCTCTCTGTTTCCTCACGTTGACCATATGAGCCGATTGACTGCTTCATGCTACTAGAGCCGATATCTAACTTTTCGACCTGTTGTCCCTGGTAGCCGACACCCACCTGACTGCATATCAGGGTGTCTTTTCACCTTCTGGCTGCATCCTCGTTCTCATAGAGAGACGGCGACGAGAGTACGGTAGTCGCTTACCAGACACCGTCCTGTACTTCACTCGTTTTTAACCGCTTGTATATATGTGTACCTTTTTCATCCTTTCTCCCGTACATTCTGTGTGCCCCAGATCTACCGCCACATCTTTGTGTCTGTACTTAGGACGTACCTTGTCCTAGGTATAGGGGGCACACACAGAGTTGTTCTTTCATTGCACATTTTCGTCACTCCTATTGTTGCCTATACTAAGGGATATCTCACCCTAAGTATAGGGGGAGTGATGTGTATATTCTCCACGAACTTTTCATCAATCTGTATATATCTCTCTTTTCTTCTTTTCTTCTTTTCTTCTTTTCCTTTTCATATTTCTTTATCTCAATAAAAGGTGTCGCCCCTTTGTGTCAGTTTTCTGTACTTAGGACGTATTTTGTCCTAAGTATAGGGGGGTGCACCTTGATTTGTCCCTCTGTTTATTCCCACCCTTGACCCTCCCTGATTTGTGTACAGTCTACTATACTTAGGATTACGTGATCCTCAGTATAGGGGGGACGGTCAACTTCTCATTCATTCATCTCTTATTTGTATATTCTTTAGACTTGTCTATACTCAGTACGAGTTATGTCTTCTCTTTTCTTTCCGATCTATGAGGACATAGCTCAAGCTAAATATAGGGGGAGTCGTATACACTATGTATATACTTTACCCATAACTCGTACTTTCGTATTCTCTTAATAATATGGCCAATAATTCTTTAAATTCATTAAAAACCCTTAATAAAAAGATGTGGTTGTTCCTCAAATTCTTTTTGTATATACTGATTAATAAATCAGGTGAAAATGTTTTTTGCAAAATGTTTGAAAAATAGTTTGAAAATCTTTGTGAACATTTATTGAAAACTATTTTGAAAACATTTTGTTACATGTTTTTCAACCTGTGTAAAAATGTGTGGTTTGAAAAATTTATTTTCTTTGTGTAAAATAAAATGTTTGAAAGATGATTTGCAAAAGGTTTGAAAATTGGTTGCAAAAATATTTTGAAAATCTATATATACTGTTTTGAAAAACCCTTGCAAAATGATTTTCAAATGTGTGTACATGTTTGTAAAAATGTTTGTAAAAATTATTTTGGACTATAGTTTTCAAAAATGATTTGAAAAATATGTGTCGAATAAGTTTGAGGAACAGTCACATATAATAAATAACTAAAATACTATGTTATTATTTTAAATAAAAATAATAATAAACAAGATTCTTTAATAAGTGTACATATATACCTTTAAATAAAAACTAAAATCTAAATTCTTTAAAAATCATTAAAATAAAGCGGCACGCCCGTGTAAATAGTTGTACATATTTTATACTTTGAGTGCCAAAATTATTTGCAAAAAATTCCTTGTGTAAAAATTATCTCTTTGTTTTCAAAATTCTTTGAAAAATTGCATTATTCTTTGCATATTTGTAAATAGCATTTGCATTGCATTCATCTTCTTTGATTGAGCTTGATGTTTGAACTAGTCCAATAAAGTCGAAGATTGGAGCTTGGTTGGATCTTACTGCACCTAACTGCACTGGAACCTTATGGGAACTAGGTTTAAGGTACTTCAGGTCTATTCAGACTTAATCTTTGAGAAATCAGGGCTGGGTTCAAGTCACCTCAGTGGACTAACTAGAACTTTTCGAGACACACGTACGACTCTTGCTGACCGTGACCTAACTTGGACACTTGCACCTTTCACTTGGCTCAACTCAGTTGGAGTGGTGAGGGGGCTGGATTTGCCAGTCTGAGACGCACACGGGTGGAAACATTCGTCCTCGTCTAGGGAGGGAAGTGCACCCCAACCTGGTCCAATCGCCATGAGGTCTAACGACAGGAGATTGTGGGTTGCGATAAAGCTTCAAAAGAGGGATAGTCTTCTGGCTCAAGAGGAAAAAGTCCTCATGTAAATGCTGTTGTAAATAGTATGTTGAAAAAAAAATGGTCAGGCCTGTAAAAAAATAAAATGCCTGCAAAGTATGTATATAGAGAATAAGCAAGCTTGAGCATCAAAGTTATACCATGTGAGCCTGCAGCTGGATGACTTGACTACACTGGTCTTGCATCCCAGGATAGGTAGCTACACTGGCTACCATCCATTCTTTTCTCTACCTCCTCCTCTTGAGTTGGATGCCACTTGAACTTAGAAGGGAATACCCTGCTCCTCGAGGAAAGAGCTGTTGGATTAGGGAATCATTGGGTTGTCATTCTGGAGAAGCTAGTCTCTTTGTCATTTCAGTTGGGGAGAGCCACCATCACTTACACTGTACAAGTCAGCTTCATAGTCATAAGGGTTTGCGTATGATGTAGGCTAGTTCTGACCTGGCTATTGAGGTGATTTGAACCAAGTTCTGTGACTCTCGAAGGCTGTTGTGTTTTAAATTTGGTTCCCGACTAGGTTCCACAGACATTCTCACCCCAAGGTCTAACCTGAGCTCCAAACTTTGGTTTTGTACAGATGAGTTTAATAATCAAGATCAATTCAATTTATTCTTTAAATTCTGTATTTTTGCTTTTTCTTTTCTTCGTATTCTTTGTTCTTTTGTACTTATTGCATAAGTATTTGCTAGGGACTAGCAAAGGCAAGTATAGGGGGGTGATGAATCTCCATTTCATCACCTTTATTCTATCATTTTGGCCTCAAAAATCCCAGCAAATGCATGTAAATAGCATCAAATTGTACGTAATAGTATTCATGATTCATTGTATTAATTACACATTAAATAAGGTTTTTAATGCCAAAATTATAGAATAAAAGGAAGAAAAGAAAAAGGAATAAAATATTGCAAATATTTTATGACCCGAACCCCGAGACCAAGGCCAGCATAGAATTGGTCGACAAGGAATAAAGTAGGGGGAGATAAGGGCCAATAATACAATAAATACCTCATTTATTTATTCATTTATTCATGTCTTTTTACACCTATTCTGTACATGATTATTTATTCATTAAATAAAGAAACTTTGTTCATGAAAGTTGTAGATAATATTGTAAATAAAATTACAAAATTGAGTTTGTGTAAAAATAATACACAGTGTACATTTTATACACAAAATAAAAAGCCAAAATCTCAACTTCACAGACCCATATCTTGCAAATAAAAACTCCAAATCACCCAAACTCACCTTTAATTGTATATAGCATTCCAAGAAATATTTTATAAAATTTGTTTCATAATTTTTGGAGTCCATATGTGGAAGTTAGGTTTTTGGCCCACTATGTATATAGGACTGATTAAAATATTCATTTTATTCAATAATCATTATTTTTATTTTGTCAATAATGTATATAATACATATACATATTGAAATTAAAAGAAAACCAAAAAGAATCTGTAAAATAAAATAAGTCTACAAGATACATAGACAAAACACCTATGTGAAGTATGTACATAAATAAAAAGGGGGAAACATTCTATAATTATTTTATTATTTCATATTTTTATAATAATGTACATATTGAATATAATTCATTAAAAATACAAATCTAAAATAGAAACCAAGAAAATACATTAAATAAATAAAGTATATACATTATATAGGTAAAATACCTATAAGTATACCTACTTATATGTGCACCTATTTATTTAAATATGTAAATAAACTCAAAAAATTAAACAAAAATATATCTACACTCACAAAAATAAGTTATAAATTTATAAAATAAGAAATAAAATAATAGAACAAAAATAAACAAAATAAAATAAATACATATAAATATACTTATAAATGCATTATTAAAATAAGTCTGTAATAAAATAATTCAAAAAAATAAATAAAAATCAGAAATAAATACTATATTAATTTATAAACATTTCTTATTTTATAAGTAAATTCTAATTAATCCATTTATTATGTTAAATAATTAGGTCAAGGTCGGTCCGATGTGGACCAATCAGGGGCCAGGGAAAGTTGACCTCCGGTCAACTCCCCCTGCGCCTCTGACTGACCCGTCAGACCTGTCGCTTCCCCCATTTTCTTGCCTTTTTCCCGCTCGATTGATCTCTTTATAGACAACAATCACTTCACAAGATTTACTCTCCCTTCATCCATGATCCCCGCCGATCATTTAGATCCTTTGTACATAGCTCATATCGCCGGCTACAGCCCGGTCAATAAGGGTGCCCCGTTTGTGTATAAATAAGGAACCTTCGCCTCCTCTTCAATTTTGGTCAGCTTTCAGCCAATCCCTTCCCCGAATTCGGTCCCGGCGATGTTCCTGGTGACAGGAGGAGCTCGCCAGCACTATGAATCGATCGGAGAGGCGGAGGTTGCACCCATGGCGGCGCTCGGGCAGCCGCCCTGCTCCCTGGAGTCCCTTCAGGTATAAGAGCTGCACCTTTATGTTTCTTAGATAGTTTTTCGTTCCTGCATTTTATTCCCGTCATTTATTTTGCATTTAGATTAGTAGATTAGCGTAGTTTAAGTAATTCGAAGTTCGCCGGAGCTCAGCTCCAGCGACTTCTCCACTCAGTTCCCGACCGTTTTCCGACGCCATTTCACCTCCATTTCCTTCCCTACCGCATTCTCCACCGTCCAGCCACCTTGTCCAACCGGATCCCTCTCTGGATCCGCGAATCGAAGTTCCTCCACCGCCTTCCGCCGGAGCTTCTCCGCCCACCATCATTCGTTCGCTTTCAGCTTCAAACCCCGGGTCGAGGGTGACGCCCTCGAGCCCCTCTACCTTCCTGTGCAGGTTAGGTGCGCCAAAGAGCACCAGGAGTTGATTCGCACGCGGGCGGAGGTACCTGGAGCTGCTGTTCTTCTCCGAGCTCGTGGCGGCGCTCCAGGGTGCCTCCAGCCGATCCAACACCCCCAGCAGATCAAGAGACCTTCCAGGAAGCTATTGGGACACTGTGGAGCAGCAAAGGTCGATGGAGACGCGAGTTCTCACCGGAGGAAGCTCGCCCAGGCGAGCGTTCTTCCCCGTTCTTCCAGCCGTCTTCTTCGCCGTTGGATGGAGAGCAGGTCCCAGTTCTAACGCCAGCCGCCTGATGGGGCGATGCCACGACCGTCAGATCTCCCACGGGATCTAATCTCAAGCGCCCATCGTCGAACCGGTACGGGCCGTTGGATGTGCGACGCGTGTCAAGTGAAGTAATCCTAGACGTTCGCCAGCGCACCTTTTGGGGGTAATTTCACTTGTACCCATGTCTTTTTGTGTATTTAATTTGTAATACTGTAAAATAAATTGCATGTTGTAAATAATGTGGAAATTTTGCATGTGACCCCCTGTATTGTTTTCATATTACACTTGGGTCCAGTCCACGTCACCTCACGTGTCGTCTCACGTGAGGTGGTCAAATTGCACAAGTCCCCCCTGTATTTTTGCGTATTTATCTTTAGTCCATGAAATAAAATATAAAGTGTAGTATTTTTGTGAAAAATTGCAACCAGGACCCTGTCGTTTCTGAAATTGCATTTTGGTCCCTGTGAGTGCGGATCACGTGTAGTCCCACGTGATGGTTAAATTGCAAGGGGGCCCTGGCGGGTTGTTTTATTTGGTTTTAGTCCTGAAAATTGAAGAATACGTTATAATATTTTGGTGTTTTTGCACTGTAACCCTCTGAACTTATTTTAATTGCGAAAATACCCCTGCTAGGCTGAGTGATTTTTGTATCCTTTATGCATTTATTAAAAATACCTATGAGGCTTCTAAAAATCTAGAAAAATTAGGATAAATGCTTCATGCCTTGTATTTTCACGCCCATATTTTATTTTACATTTTTTGCAATTTTCTTAATTATTAAAAATGAAAAAGAAGCCCTTTTTGCACTGTTTAAATTAGAAAATACAAAAAAATTAGAAAATGATTTTGAAAAATTCCAAAAAAATTATATAAGGTATAAATATATATATATATTGAGTCCAGAAATTGAAAAACCCTAAAACATGAAAAAAATTAAAAAAAATCAGAAAGCCCCAAAATCCAACAAAAAATAGAAAAATCCTTTAAAAACCCCAGAAATATATTTTTCTCTTTTATAATTATCTATATATTATTATTATTGTATTAAAATTAGTTTGGGAATTTTTGGAGTTTATTTTATATTTTTAAAACCCAAACTATATTCGGATAGTTAATTAGTCCTATATTAAGGACATTTTTGAAATTAAAAATACATAAAAATTAGAAATATTTCAGAAAAATAACAAAAAATAGAAAATTATTAAAAAGCAAAAAAACAATTTTATATCTATGTATATATTTAGTATTTATGTCTCTCTCTATATATATAGACTATATTATTCCTCTTTCTCTCTCTTCTTATATATACATCTCTTTACATATATATATTATATAACTTATATATATACATATCTATATTCTATAATTAAAAATATAAAAAGAAATAAAAAAATATACATATAAAATATAAAAACAAAATAAAAATAATAAAAACAAAATTATAAAAAAATATATAAAATCCAAAACCCACGAAAACAATAAAAGGACATGAACGATTGATTGAATAATTGAATGATACATCACATACAACCATTCGCCTCCCAGTGTTCGACCTCTACCTATGCTTACACCTATACACATTTGCATGTAGAGTTATAATAAATTTTAACTCCACATTTTGAATATTTATTGCATACATTGATTGTGGGTTAATTGTTGATCGATTTTGGGATCTTTTGTCGGTCGCCTCAGCGACATTGTGATCCCGCCTTGTGCGGATTGCTCTAGACCGATGGAAGATCCCAGTCATCACCTGTCGGCGGAGCTTCGATGGTGGATGGATACCTCCTCCCTTGCTCTCTTCGATGTAAATCAAGGGACACAACACGTTGTCACTGGCGAGCGCCTCGGCTACCCTTGTTAATTCAACGGAGTTATCAATCGAATTAGGTTTGTTGTTCGTTGTAGTTGGGTAATCGAGACTTCGTAAAAAAACCACTCAGATTTAATGTTCGATTAAACTCAAGCGATAAATTTATTTTACTTGGGCAAGCTCAAGGTCGAACTCAGGGAGGCAACTGTCTCCTTAGATAAATTTTAAGTTAATTTCAATGTCAGACTTTCAGGAGAATATTTTTTTGGTCTTTTTATACTTTTTTATGTAATTAAAAAAAGACAATGCAATTTCAAGCTAAATTTTAAGTTAAATCACCAAATATGATCAGATGAAGTCCAAGATTAATGAAACTTGGCCAGAAGATGGTATGTAATGAGATTAAGCTACTGCAATTTTTAGGAATTTTTAGACTCTAAATGAATTAAAAATGAATTTAATAAGGATGCAGGGTATTTTTTGCATAATCAATTTTAATAAATACCAAAGCCCATTATTTTTAGATATAAAAATGATCCTAAATAGGTCTATGTGAGATGAATCAAGGAAAATTGATAAACCTAAAAATTGTTGTAAATTGGACCTATTAAAAATCAATTAAAGCAAAATACTACTTGATTTATTCAGACCTCATGATGCATGCAAATGCAATGATTTTTGGGCATAGTGTCGAGCAACTTAAACTGAGTCTAATATGCTTTTATGGTGATTTTTAGAGAAATCAATAATTTAATAATGAATAAAAGGCACAGAGTGGGCAAAATATATCAACTTCCACAAGAATAATATTATTAAATTAAATGCAGCTCACAAAAATAGGACATAGGTCACAAAATATAAAGGACATGTTAAACTACAAAATGCAATTTTTGGAATTTAAAAATGATGAGAAATGGGCACCTAAATATGCATGCAAACACAGGGACCAAAATGCAAAATAGGAAATAAAAATTGCTAAAAATAAAACATGCATACGGGGACTAAAGTGCAAATACCTATAATGCTGAGTGTATGGATGCAAAATTCCCACAAGAACACATGTTCCTCACGTGATGCACCTTACAGGGGCTGCTTTGCAATTTCTGAAAGTCGTAGGGTCCTCGATGAAATTTACCCAGTCCTCATGTGTGGGACACATGATGAGCTAGGCTCAAAAGGCTCAGACTTTATTTCGGGTCTGCTTCGGGTGCTCTGAGCCTAGGTTCGGGGAAGAGGCTCGGAGGGCGTGACGTGGTGCGTGTTGGACCGTTAGATCAAGATAGATCTAACGGCTGCTGGTGATGGAGACGTGGCATGCTGGCTGATAACTCCAAAAGTCGAGCGGTCGTGTATTCCACACAAGGAGGGAACACAGTCGATGTGTTGACCACTCAAGATCCGGAATTAGTCAACAATGAACCCACAAGATATGAATCAAGCAATGAAAAATAAATGTGGAGTCAAATTTATTATTAACTCTATAGAAAAAGGTGTATAGGTGTAAGTATGTAGAGGTCGAACACAGGGAGCACACAGGATAGATCAAGCAAAGTGCAAAGAGTTTGATTGTGATTAAGTGTCTACAAGCATGCAATTTTTTGTGGGTTTTTAATTTTTAATAATTTTTTTATTTAATTTTTAAATTTTGTATTTTGATTTTTAATTTTCTGATTTTGTATTTTCTTTTTATATTTTCTATATTTTTTTAATATTTTCTTTTTCAATAATAGAATATACACAAACTAAGAAAAGAGGCTAATAGGGTATTTATAAAAATAGAGAAAATGTTTAAAATTAGGAAATAAAATATTTTTTGTCTTTTATATTTTTCTACTGTTTTTGTGATTTTTGGGGATTTTTCTGAATATTTTTAATATTTTTAAAAGTCAAAATACAAGAAACAGTTAATAAAACTGCTGGCTGAAATTAAAATGGGAATGAAAAATAGCAAACAGTAACAAAATTTTCCCAAATTAATTTAAAATAACGATAATAAAATATAGAAACTACAGAACTTGAGTTTATATTTTTAGGAATTTTCTATGATTTTTTAGATTTTTATGAAGTTTTTAGGTGTTTTCAAATTTTTAAGGTTTTTGTTTTGAAATTTTTAATGATTTTTGGGTAGTAATTAAAAGACACTAAAATAGACAAAATATATTTTTTTTGGAATTTTTCAAAAAGGTTTAATATTTTTTGGTATTTTCTAATGCAAACAGTAGCTAGAATGCACGTTTTTGATTTTTTATAAATACTAAAATGCAATAAAAACATAATGCAAAAATATAGCGTGAATGAGCAAGTAAACATGAGCTTATGATATTTTTTGGGAATTTTTCGAGTTAAAATGATGCACTAAATAAATAGGGGAGGCATACAAAAATACAAGGCATGGCATGGGTATAAGTGCAAATAGACAAACATCCAGGGGCCAAGTTGCAATTTTCACACAAATATAATACTGAATGTTGCATTTAATGGACCAATTAAAAATAACTAAACCCGCGGGGATAAACCTGTAAAATACCCACCAGGGCGCGTGACGAGCACACGCCTAGGAAGGACCTAGATGTAATATCAAAAACACCCAGGGGCTGACATGCAAATATCCCAAAATTATTACACTTAATATCAAAATTGCTGGACTGAGATGAAATAAGCAAACCCTAAGGGGGGTCCTTGCAAAATTCCCTTCACCTCGCGTATACTGGTCACGTGAGGTGACATGACCAGGATCGAAATGCAAATAGTAAAAGTTCTAACGGCTAAGTTGCAAATATTACAAAATTTTAACACAACCGAGGAAAGTTTGAGTATCTACTAGTAAATACGAAAATGCAGGGGATGTCGGATGCAAAATACCCCTCGCGCGCGATCCAACGGTGGAGGGCTTTCCACTTGCCACATAGCGAGCCCTCGTTGCGCGATGACGCTTCGGTGATGGAGGGCCAAGATTAGATCTGGCGATGACAATATGACGGTGCTGGAAGGACCTCGATCCTACGGCTGCTATGCGATATGGAGCTCCGCCTTGATCCAACGGCGCTGAATATCGGAGCAAGAACAGCGGAGGAGCGCCGACGAGGCGACTTTCTTCGAGCTCCCTCTCCTTCTTCAGCGAGCTTCTGAGCTTCAAAAGACGTCTGGAGACTCCTGGGAGCTTCCTCTATGCGCGGGGGGTCCAAAACACCTCGGCGACGACCGAGGTTCGTTGGAGGCATGGGCGGAGTTGGTGGAGCTTCATGGCCTCCGGCGAGGGTCAAATGACCCCCCAGGCGTGCGTTAAAGTCCAAGTACCTATAGAAAAGGGTGAGAGAACCCAGGGAAAAATGCCTGGGTCCCGCTATGGTGGAATGGTGGCACGAAGCGGCGAGGAGGTGGTCGGCCGGAGGAGCGCTCCGGCGAGGTCCACGTGGAGGGTGATTTGATGGATGAAAATGAAAATTTCGAGAGGGCTTTTGATCCTAAGGATACGGCAAATAAAATGCGAAAGAAAATAAAGGAAAATGGCTGCCTCAATGGCTGAAACCAGAGGGAAGGGGGTACCTCAACCACCGGTGAAGGGGGAGGTCGTGGAGCCACCTCAGGCGACGCTCGACCCACCTGAAGGGCTCTACAGGGAGCTGTCACCTTCCTGGAGCTTTAAGGTGCGAAAGGGGAGCTAAACCTATGGAGTGAGGGGTTCAAAATTCAAAGGGAAGTCGGGGGGGGGGGTGCATTTTATGTGGTTTGACTCTGTGATGAAGAGGCTCAAAGAACGACGAGTATTTACAAGATCTATGATCCTCGGCCCAAGGAAGTTCAAGGGCGTGATAGACCAAGGATCGAGGGACAAAAGTCGTGAAGGAATCATCCCAAGAAGTTGCAAGACGCATCCTCGAAAAAGGTGAGAAAATGGGGTCAAAACCTAGTTCTGACACAACTACAGAGTGGAGGACGACCAGTTGACCGGAGTCAACTGGGGCCAGCACGTGGTTGGTCCACGTGGACCAACCAGGAAAAACCCCTAAAAATTATTTTGTAAATTCATTTAAAATTGGAAAATGAATTAGTTAAATTTTGATTATTAAATAAAAAGTGTTTATTATTTTATAAGGTATTTTATTATGATTTTTAATTATTTTTATGGGGTGTATAATTACAAGTTACCATTTATACCCCATATAGGTATATATATTTTATTGTTTTATTTTTATTTTGTGTTTTTAATTTAGTTATTTTTGTTTATTATTTTATAAATTTATAAAATACTTTTATACACTTAATTATATTTTTATTTTATTTTTTGTTTTGTACATTTAATAAAATATAAGTATGTATTATACATGTATAAGCATAGGTATTATACCTATGTAGTATATGTACAAGTATTTTTATTTGTGTTCCTTTTGTATTTTTATTCTGATTTTAATACATATATAAATTATAAATAATAATTATAAAATTATAAAAATATAAAATTATAAAAATAATGAATAAATAATAAAATAAATATTTTAATCTGTACAAGTATACAATAGGGGTCCAAAACTCAACTTTCAAACCGTAGCTCCGCCAAATGCGAAACCACTGCCATTAAAAAGCTTATTTTAAATTATATACAATTAAAGGTGAGTTTGATGCATTTGGAGTTTTCATTTGTGAGATACAGGTCTGGGAAGTTGGGATTCTGGATTTTTATCCAGATCATAACTTTTTATCTATACACTATCTTTGAGTGAAATTAATTTTGTATTTTTCTTTATTTAATTATCTACAACTTTCATGTTCAAAGTTTCTTTATTTTATGTATAAAAAGTGGAACCAAAATAGGTCCCAAAATGAATAAAGAATGAATGAAAACAAAGGTATTTTATTGATATTTTGGCCCTTATCTCCCCCTACTTTATTCCTTGTCGACCTATTCATCAAGATGCCTAGGTCTCAGGGTTTTGGGTCATAAAATATTTACAATATTTTATTCTTTTTCTTTTCTTTTATTTATTCTATAATTTTGACTTTAATTACAGTATTTTATACACTATTTACATGCACATGCATGAATGCTAAGATGTTGAATTTAATAGTATTTACATGCATTTACTAGGGTTTTTGTGGCCAAAATGATAGAATAAAGATGATGAAATGTGGATTCATCACTGGGCTCTGTAAGATCAAGGAAGATCTAATGGTAGATTTGACTACTGGAGTGAGGCGACGTGGCACGATTAGGTCTGTTAGATCCTCCTGATCCAACGGTGGCAGGCGTGGGAAATGTATCGTGAAGAGGACTGTTGGATCAAGGTTCAACGACAGTTGTACGTCATCTTCTCCGGTCCACCGCCTCCTGCGGCGGACTTGGCGGGGCTCCGACGAGGTAGCTCTGGCTCCTCCGCCCTCCCTTGTGCTTGATGAAGCTCGTTGGTGGCTCCTGATTCGCTCAGATCAGTCGTGGAAATGTTAGGAAGCCGCCGGGATGTCTGGGGGAAGCGGAGACAGTCCGGAGGTTGGAGACTTCAAAGCTCGAATGCAGCTCCGGCGAAGCTCCGTCTAGTGAAGAGGGAGCTCTTGTAGGGTTAGATCATGCCAAAACAAATGGTGCTCGTTATCGTGGGAATGCGTGCATGTGCGGTGAGGCCTGGGAGCAGGGCGAAAGATGATCCGGTGACTTCCTCCACCGTGAAGGTGGAGCTTTGGTCGGAGGAGATGCGAGGTGTCGTATAAACGAATGAAGGGATGCGCGAAGACTAGAGCTTCAAGGTGAAGCTCGATGGATAGTTGATGGAGGGTGAACTCGATCGGAGAAGGCAGAGAAATTTCGAGAAAACTTAAAGGAAAGAAGATGAAGATCGAAAGGATAATGGGAGAAGCTACCTGGGTTTGAAGGCTCGCTGAAGCGGCTTCATCGTCGCTCAAAGGACAGTAGCGGGCCTGAGCTCAAGCAACTCACTGGAGGAGCTGCGAGGCGGTGAAGAATCACCGCGGATCTCGTCGGAGGTGGAAACCTATCATCTCTCGCTTACACACTTAATTGATGTCACCAATGAGAAGATTGGAGCTCTAGGATACCTCTCGCTATGGCGGATGGGGTGGAAGTTGGCCGGAGGCTGGTTATTTATAAGAAGGAGTTGGAGTTCCAAGCGTTGGAGGCATAGGGTTCGTGGAGTGTGTGGAGCGAAGAGGAAGGGAATCATGGTGGTTGTGGGTCCTGGCGAGGATGGTGGAGGTCGGGGCTATGTCGTGGAGGTATCAGTGGGAGGAGAAGGTGGTTGTAGTGGTGCCAAAAATAGGAAGGGGCAGAGGTGTCGTGAGGTGGGGCGACGTGGGCGAGGCTCGTTCAGAGGAAGAAGACGACTTCTGGATCGTTGGATCTTGTGATCTAACGGCCAGAAGATAGGCACGAGAGAAGGTCCAGGATTAGATCCTGGTGATGCAATCGAAGGGCGCCGATCATGACACATGGTGGGATGAGAATGAGGCGGATACCAACAGTGGGGATAAGATCTAGAAGTAAGATCCAAGGGTTGGAGTTGAGGCGGGGATGAACGGCTTGGATCTGAAGGAAGGGGAGGTGATTGAATGGTGGGGATGATGACACGTGGTCAAATGAGATGAGGGCGCTGGTGAGCAGCCTAGATGCAGTCTGGGTCTTGATCGGACGGTCAAAGTTTGATGCAAAATGGATGGCGAGGATTTGGAGGGAGAAGGCACCTTCAGACGGTGGATAAAGAGGGGCACGTGGTGCGTGATGAATAGGGTCGCGTGGCGCAACTAGAGGGCACCATGTGGCCCAATCTGGTTGGTCAAAAAAGAATGTGAAATAAGAGGGAGAAAATGGCTGAATTTGGAAAAAGTCAAAACATGAAAGTTGTAGATCTCGATGAGATCTACAGGTTTCATGTTGACCAAAGACGGAAACGAAGTCAAATAAAGTAATAAAATACAAGGGTACAAATATACGTACATATAGTGTACAATGGGGTCCCAAAATCCAAGTTTTGCATACGAGCTCCGATTTTAATGAAATTTATCTCATTTTAAAGATCTCTGAATGTAGATTGTTTTAAAAGTGAATAAACCTATTTTGGAGGCTGTATGAGAGAGATATGTGCATTCTAAAGTCCATGGTCTCCAATTGAGTTTGAGGTTTTATTTGTCAATTTTACAAGTTAGCACTTTTCTATTATTTTTCTTGTATTATTATTAGTAATATATATACAATATAGAGTAAAATTATGGGTTGTAGGGTTAGTGTAAAATATTTACAGATAAGTGGTTTTTAAAGATGAATTTTGCTTCTTATTTTATGCATATGTAAATGCTAAAATGCAAATGTTATCAATTCATGCATGAATGCTAATTATGAAATATTGGTGGAAATGTGCTCCTAATTATTCAGGAACAAGGCTCTATTTTCAACTTTAAGAGTGATGAATCACAGATTCATCAACCCCCTATACTTAAACCTTGCTCGTCCCCAAGCAACTAAAATGAAATGCAAGAGTGAAATGATTTTGGGTTCCATACCAAGGTCATGAACAAAAGTTGAAAATGGAGCTTGACTCGACTTTTGAATTATTGGTGTGGCGGAACCTTATTGGGATCTGAACTTAAGACCTAACAGACTTCAAGTTCCACAAATCTTCTATTCAAGAGTCCTTAATAGTCAGGTCATAACAAATCCTTAAACGTAAATTTCTGATGACTATAATCTTACTTGTATCGTATAAGTGAAATATAACTCTCCACATCAGAAATGGCTAAGAAGAAGCCTCCTCTAACAAGGTAACTCTAATTCCCCGATCCAGTAACTCTTTCCTTGAGGAGTAGGGTATTCCCTTCTAAGTTCAAATGCGACCAGCTTAAGAGGAGGGGGTGGGGAAAAGAATGGATGGTAGCCAGTGTAGCTACCTATCCCAGGATGCCTGACCAGTGTAGTCAAGTCATCCAACTGTAGACTTCTTGCTAATATACATACTCCGGCATGCATTTTTTCACTCAGGCCTGTCCATTTTTTTGGAGTTTTCTCTTCTTTTTTTCCTTTTTTTATCTTTTTTTTGAACTATATACAAGGTGCATCATGTACATCAGGAGTTTTTCCTCTTGATCCAGTAGACTATTTCTCTTTTGAAGCATTATTACAACCCACAACATCCCGTCCTTAGATGTCAACACCACCAGACTAGGTTGAGATGCACTTCCCTCCCTAGAGGAGGATGGATGTTTCCACCCGTGTGCTACTTCAAGCTAAAGGATTCTATCTCCTCACCACCTCATCAATGAAGAGCTACGTGCGTGGTGCTTGTCCAAGTTAGGTCACTGTCTAAAAGAATCATACGTGTGCACGAGATATTCTACTTAGACTAATCAAGATGACATGTGAACATAGACTTGCAGAATCAGAGAATTAAGTCCCTTGACCTGAGAACTCTTAACTCCAGTTCCTATAAGGTTCCTCTGAAATTAGGTGGATTAAGGTAAAATCAAGTCCCTCCTCAACATCTATTCATAACTTGATTCAGAACCCACTAACTATAAACATTGCATATGCTAGATATGCAGATGAGGTGCAGATGACATGCTATGTAGATGAATGAAATGCAAGACACCTTTAATGCAAGGATGATATGCAAGAGTAAATAAGAAGCCTTTATTTTTTTGTTTTTCTGTTTTTTTGTGTGTGTTTTTTTCTCAATTTTTACTCACCTATAATTAATGCATAATATATACAAAAATACGTGAAAATATACGAAAGTACGAGCTATGGGTAAAGTATATATGTAATATATATACACCCCATATACTTAGTGTGGGCTATGTCCTCATAGCACGGAAAATGAGTAAAAATACATAGCTCATGCTAAGTGTAGGAGAGTTAGAATATCAAAATGTATAGAAGTCGCTCCGCCCTCCTATACTTAGGCTCTAGCAACCTAAGTGTAGAATAAGATCAAAAATGGGGTGAGCGAGGTCAAGAGGAGAAATGGATGAGTATATACATGGCGGGCATTGGTTCCCCCTATACTTAGGCTCAGGTCAACCTAAGTATAGGATAGGAGTGGATGCGAGAACCGATGAGATCTAAATAATATACAGAGAATGATGTAGAGACTCGGATGACTCTCTCCCCTCTACTTAGGATCTGGTCATCCTAAGTATAACCATAAAATGAAACGATATGGAGTCGGGGCGAGTGATTCCAATCACTAGGGAGGGAGGGAAATAAAATATATACAAGGAGGAGTGAGAATATACAAGGATCAAGAAGGTTTGTGACGAACCTTCTTGCAGGAGCGAGGAGGTGAGGAATATACAAGTGTGTCGCAGTAGGAATCATCCTCAGATGAATAGTAGTGAGGTGAAGGGATCATCCAACATAGGTCGACACACGGCTGCTTGCTCAGATATGGCTTGAGAACAACCGAACTGAGTTCACTCATATAAACCACCTTATCCGGACCCGATGAGGATTCCTCTAAAAATTCCTTCTCTGGAATGTTGACGGAAACTTTCTTGGTCGGTTTTCTAGAACCTGAATCATTAAGAGAGAGGAGAGCAACGTGCCTTGAGGGGTTCAGAAGAACACCTCGAGGAATCAATTCTCGACTTCCTATCACTAGATAACTGACTAGAGGAGGGAGCAACCATGTTTTTATGTGGAGTCAATTTAGTCTTGGTTGTTTTCTTTGAAGGTTCGGGATATGGTGCAGTGCTGACCATGGGTTCCTCATCAGACGAGTCATCATATAGATTGCAATATTCCTGAAGGGTCAGCACGCGCCCCGAGAAGGGTGCTAGTGATCTCAGTTGGCTTGGCATTATTGGGCTCTTGTGTCAGATAATCAAAATGGTCAAGGCAATCAACAAGGGTCGTGTCCGACTCAATGATAGCTTCTGGTCGTGAGTCCTTCTTGGAAGCTGTCATGGTGGTGGTGCAAGCAGATGATCAAGTGGAGGTGTGGGGAGTCTCTGAACCAACGGTCGTCCGAACAATCGGTCTCTCAAGTGTAGCAGAGAGGTGGGACTCATCTACCTCTCGATGGTCACGACTGTCAACGGATATGCGGGTCACCTTAGAGTCAAGTGTATCAAAGAATGGGTGAGGTCGAAGCGCTCCTAATGCTATAAAATCGATTTTCTGAGTCTCGCAATTTATAGTCGCCTTAGCTGGAGTCTAAGAACGGCTTCCCGAGAATAATCGGAGACTAGATGAACTCTCCTCGGTGCTCAATGTCAATGACTGTGAAGTCTACCTGGAGTAGGGCACCTTGGAAAGTAACGATGACTGAAAAGTTTCCTCTCGACTGTTTAATAGATCAATCATCCAGCTGAACGATCTCTCTCGACTTTCTGATTGGCATGAGTTTGAGCTTGTCAAACACAGAGGTCAGAAGGATATTTATTGGTGAGTAATCATCAACTCTTGCATGGGTAAAGGTAGTGTCTTTGATTTGACAGTCAACCCTAGGCAACCGCTTCACTCTGCGGCTCTTGGTCTTTCTCCCCATCACCAGGAGGTGGCCATAGACACTATGTGTCTTTCAGTCCCTGTTCTCTTATTTCCCGACCTCTTAGGCATCAATTTACTTCTCACAAATCGTTTGAGGTCGGGAAAGTGATATATGGCCTTTATTAAGGGAAGATTAAAAATCAATTCTTCATCGAGTGCTTCCCTTAGGGAAAGATCCATTTTTTAGGTCGTTTTCATTTTCAATTTTTATGTGATTTTCTAATTTTTCAATGTTTTTTGTCTTTTTGGAATTTTCAATTTTTTTGTGTTTTTGATGGATGAATGATCATACTTTGGATTGGAGGGTAAGTGGTTTGTAGAAGAGGGAGGTAGAATGGACTCCAGCTGTACAAAAGGTGTGGGTTCCCTAATGCTCGCTCAGTTTTCAACATCAAATCTACTTATTTCCTTTTCCACCTTCATACCCAGGCTGGCAGGAAATTGAGTGCAATATTTCAATGACATCTCTCAACTTGGCATCGAATGGCTCATTCTTCTCAATAAGTCTAGAAATGTCATCCTCCAAAAAATTCTCATGACAAATCATGGGAGAGTTCTGCTCAATTAAAGGGTACTGCTGAGATATTGGAGCCCATACTCAACATACCTAGACTCTAGCATGTAATCCTGGGTCAAGTATGGATTATCTGTGTGGCAGATATTGGTCGGAGCCGCATGTAATGGAGTCAATGAACGGGGGACTGGTAAGTCCAGCTCATGAGTCCAAGCCCTTGAATGAGTAGGATCTCCGAATGTATGATATGAAGGCCGGTCAATGTTGGCTTGATTACTAGGATCAATCAAGTCAAGAAGGTCATAAGGTGCATGCCTCTCCATTCGGTATGTTCGATCGACCATGTTTTGCACTAAGGTCAAGTCGGGATGTGTATATGTACATTTTTTTCTGGTCCCTACTTGAGGTGAGAATGGAGTATGTGGGGGCACATAATTCTGCCAATCATCTGTCTCAGCAGTGGCTCGCTCTTCATTTGGTTCTTTAATTCCAGCAATCTCTCGAGAATAAGGATGGTCATCCCAAGATGGAAGTGGATCCAGAGTGTTAGAATATGGAGTAGGTGAGGAATGCGAAGAAGTGGAGAAGTCAGTCGAAATTCTGACTTCATAATCGGGTTGAGGAGGAATCGACCACGGGTAAGGGTCTTCCGTGGATGGCGGAGGATACATGGAAGAAGGAGAAGGCAAAGATGAATGGTATTTGATCGAGGAGTAATGATCAGAGGTCTCAAGGTATGGGGACCAATATCCTGACATATTAAGGAGGAAAGGATGAATGTAAGTAGATCGAGGTAGAAAATGTGTAATTGCACAGGATAACACACATGGACAGACACAAAGACAAATGCAAGAACAAACCCCAAGTTCACACTCAACACGGTAAAGGACCCGAAATCGAGTCCAATTAGTCTGGCTGATTTTAAGTGTGATTTTTCAGACAAATAGAAAGGATTACGTGGACTATAGGGAAGTCAGCTCAAAGCCGGATGCATCTCCCCTGTTTAACATGTCGCTTAAGATACCAACGCCCTTCCTTTCTTCGCTCCTATCCCTAGTTGAGAATTCAAGGACCTTCCCCTATCTACCTACCGAAGTAGGCAGAGGCTGACAAGGCTTTAACTTTGCCCCTATCTACCTACCGGAGCAGGCAGAGGCTACTAGCAACTTGTCGCGGTGCACCGTAATTTCATCCCTATCTACCTACCGGAGCAAGCGGAGGCTATTTAGCGCTGGTCAGTTGAACCCATAATTCAGCCTGTGATATTTGCTCAGATCGGGGTACGTGATATGGAAGGCGGGGATTTTGGTTCTGCCTTAGGGTGTGCACACACACTCTGTACCCTCACTCAACCTAAAATCAAGGTCGGGGTTACTCTCCCGCAAACAGAATTTCCGATTTTATTGATTTTTTTGGTCAATTTTGTTTAACAGTCCCAATTTTAAGTTAGGTGACCACTTGTTTAGTCCAACCACAAAGCACGCCTATCGTCCATTCCCAATTTCCTTTAATCTTATGTTCAGAAAACCAAGGGGAAAGGAGTCGAGAAAAGCCGATGCACGATAAAACTATGATGAATACTAAGTAGAGAAGATTTACAGTGATCCTTTCGCTTTTATGCCGGATGCAAAACAAAATTGAAAATTTTAAATTACATGAAAGGCAAGCGATAAAAGCCGCTCCTAAACAGGTAGTTCTATTAGCGATTGAAGACCAGATTGAATTTGGCTAAGATCTGCGGTCTAAGTGCGTCTTTTAAGTGTGAAGTATGGCCCTAAAATTTTACGAGCACAAACAGGCCCTAAAGTAGCTCTAAGAGCCGTAAGTGCAAGCCTATTCTATGCAAAGAAATCCACACAGCACACGGGGACATTTTTCACTATACTTACACACACGAGAACCCAAACGAGAACCGTTGGAAAAATGCAAAATGAAAATAAAAGAAAATTACAAGTCCTAACAATCACTTAAAATTATTTAAATGCAAGTTCCTCGGTTAGCCTGACGAAGCACCTTTGACTCCTCATTTTCCTCGCACGAAAATAAATGGGGATCAGATAAAGGATGGCATAAAAATAAACAAAAATAAATAATAGAAAAATATTCACAAGAAAAGACGGGAATCAGGCTACCCAGGGATGGAAAATCTAAAATCAAAATTAACTAAAAATTAACCTAAGTCGTGCCTCCCCGACAATGACGCCATTTGGCGAGTGCCTTGGCTACCCTTGTTAATTCAAGCGAGTTATCAATTGAATTAGGTTTGTCATTTGTTGCAGTCGAGTAATCGAGACTTCATCAAAAACCACTCAGATTTAATGTTCGATTAAACTCAAGCGACAAATTTATTTTACTTGGCAAGCCCAAGGTCGAACTCAGTGAGGCAGTTGTCTCCTTAGGTAAATTTTAAGTTAATTTCGATGTCAGACTTTCAGGAGAATATTTTTTGGTCTTTTTTATACTTTTTTATGCAATTAAAAGAAAGATAATGCAATTTCAAGCCAAATTTTGAGTTAAATCACAAAAGATGATCACATGAAGTCCAAAATTAATAAACTTGGCCAAAAGATGGTATGTGATGAGACTAAGCTACTGCATTTTTTTGGAATTTTTAGACTCCAAATGAATTAAAAATGAATTTAATTAGGATGTAGGGTAGTTTTTTGCAAAATCAATTTTAATAAATATCAAATCCCATTATTTTTAGATATAAAATTTTCCTAGATAGGTCTATGTGAGATGAATCCAGGAAAATTGATAAATCTAAAAATTGATGTAAATTGGACCTATTAAATCAATTAAGCAAAATACTACTAGATCTATTCAGGTCTCATGATGCATGCAAATGCAATGATTTTTGGGCACAGTATAGAGCAACTTAAACTAAGTCTATTGTGATTTTATGGTGATTTTTAGAGCAACCAATAATTTAATAATGAATATAAGGCACACAATAGGCAAAATATATCAACTTCCACAAGAATAATATTATTAAATTAAATGCAGCTCACAAAAATATGACACGTGTCACAAAAGATAAAAAATAAGTTAAACTACAACATGCAATTTTTGAAATTTAAAAATAATGAGAAATGGACACATAAATATGCGTGCAAACACATGGACCTAAATGCAAAATAGAAAATCAAAATTGCTTAAAATAAAATGTGCATACATGGACTAAAGTGTAAATACCTATAATGGTGGGGGTATGGATGCAAAATTCCCACTGAAACACGTGCTCCTCACGAGATGCGCCTTGCAAGGGATGATTTGCAATTTTTGAAAGTCTCAGGGGCCTCGGTGAAATTTACCTAGCCCTCATGTACGAGACACGTGATGAGCTAGGATCAGGAGGCTCAGACTTTGCTTCAGGTTTGCTTCAGGTGCTTTGAGCCTAGGTTCGGGGAAGAGGCTCAGAGGGCATGACGTGGCGCTTGCTGGACCATTAGATGAAGATGATCTAATGACTGCTGGTGATGGAGACATGGCGCGCTGGGCTCCGTCAGATGAAGGAAGATCTAACAGTGGATTTGACTGTTGGAGCGAGGCAACGTGGCACGATGAGGTCTGTTAGATCCTCCTGATCCAACGGTACCGGGCGCGGGGTAACGTGTCGTGAAGAGGACCGTTGGATCAAGGTGATCCAACGACAGCTGTGCGTCATCTTCTCCGGTCCGCCGCCTCCTACGGCGGACTTGGTGGGGCTTCGACGAGGTTGAAGGATATGGTTAGATCCTCAAGCGCATCACGGAAGCGTGAGCGTCGTATCGAATACGACGATAAGCGACTAGTCGCACTAGTTGCTCGATGCAGCGGAATTAAAAAAATTTCTTACGACGAAACCACATGATCCAAGAAAACTTCTCGGATCGTTTCGTCTAAACCACAAATAATTAATTAGGATTACCTCTTGAAGCGTGGTTGCGATCAAGTCTCTGAACAAAGAGACCTCCTGTCTCAAGTCCGATCCGACGGAGGAGACGCTTGCGAGCGCGGGGATGAACCGCGTGATTCTCGCAATCCATGTTGATGATCCAAGCGGTGGATCTCCTGATCTCGATGGACAAGATCCGACGTCTTCTTCACGAGCGAGGCGCACCTAAGGAGACGGAGATCCACGAGCAGACGAACGGGCAGCATAACGACGATGCTGCGGCGATGGAGAACCTCTCTAGGTCATCCATGGTGGACGGCCACATGAGAGGGAGAGAGAGGGCTGTCGAGTAGAGAGAGAGATATGCTTCTCTAGCATTGTGTGTAAAATAGAGAGCATGGTATGCCTCTCTATTTATAGGGTTTTGGGATCCATGGATCTCAATCCATGTGACATATAAAATCAAGAATGAGATTGATTTATGTTAATCCAATGGTCAAGATTGTTGTTGGTAAAACCAATAAATTTAGATTAAAATATATTTGACAAAATCAAATATAAATTAGTCATATATCAACCCAATAAATAAGGAGAGAATGTGCATGGAGATTTCATCTCCATGCACCTTCCATGTGGACGGCCACCCTTTCCTATTTGGAATAGGGTGTCTCCCGCTATTTCCATGGGGAGAGCAATCTCATGATAATTCACGAGATTGCATATCTCCATGGAAATCTCTCTCAACAAATTTGTTGGGTTTTATTCTTCAAAAATAATTCACAATTATATTTGAGAATATTGCAATCTTGCCATGGAAAAAATTGTGAATCATATCACAACCCAAAACAACATATAATTTACATTGTTAATTAATTACAAATGTGTACCCAATACACATAATAATTAATCAACACATATAAATTATAATTAGCTCTCTCTAATACATTATAAATCACATTTATAATATATTATGAATAATTGGATATTACTATCCATATTATTCTTATCCATAATAATTAAATCATATTTAATTATATTGGATAACTTATTCTCATGTGCTCAAATAATATGAATCACATTCACATTATTTACATCTTTGATAATCAAATCACATTTAATTATCTAAGATAACTCTCCTTATAATATGAATCAAATTCATATTATTCATGATAATTAAATCACATTTAATCATCCATTTTCTCAATGCTCGGATACATATATCAACAATAGAGTTATCCATGAACTCTTTCAAGGATAATGAGCTTTCTCCGCGAATACTTGGAGATAAGGACAGGGCGATTGTATTGTTCCACGTATAGTGACATGGATATTGAGATCACATCTCAAATCCATATCTCGGGCCTCCCATAGATGCTTGATTAAATCAAGACCCCAAATCTAATCTTCTCATTGAATCTGAATCACATTCAGATTAATGTCCAACATTTGGACTAAGATCCGATTACTTCTCTACTGAGAGGAGTCACTAAAATCCAGACCCGTTTCATCACTCCCTAGGAATGGAAGCGTCATGGTTATACAACCGTTTATGATCACATCACCCTCAGGCATTCCCAATACCTGTACATCCTGCATACTGGAAGACTCAGATTAAACCCGAAGTATTAGATCAACTTTACACTGTCTACTTCAGGGTTTTATCAGTAAGTTTCTCATTCGATCATTGGGAGTCGGTATCGATACTTTCCAAAAGCATATATCATACCAAGGTCTTGATCATATACTTTTCAAAAGTATATATCAAACCTACAAATTTAGTCAAGCTTCCAAAGCGAGACAACCATGTGCATGGAATTTGATTCTTCCCAATATCTCATGAGTGAGCTCATGTCTTCCGGTTCAGTAACTGAACCTGTATGATCCCTTTGAGAGATCGTATTACTCATATGCCCTTATATGCACACCAGCGCGCCGGTGAATTGACCTTGATTAGGTCATCAACCTATTGGTCTGCCAAATGTACATACTCAGACATATAGTAACACATCTGTCTCCGGTCAGAGGATGTGTGCCTATATCATGACATCATATGATATAGGACTTTGGTTATCTCGATCTCGTTAAGTCAACTCTTTGACCTAACTCATCTGACACCTCTGAATCTCTATTCCTATGCAGAGGACCTGTATCAAGAGGTCGGTCAGATATTAGCCTAACTGAGATAGGATTGCCATCTCCTACTCAGGCTGGAGATCATCTCTTAACACTCATTTGACGGTGCTTGATGAGTCCTCAATCTAACTCATTAGATATTCATCCAAGCACCAGCCTCTATGATCTAATAATTGAATCAATAGTTGTATGAACATTAAGATGGCTATGGTACATAACCCTAATTGTACTAAGGGACCTATTATGCAAATTATTTACTCTTTATTTCAGATTAAGGAGTAAATTGCAATAACATTTATTGCATAATGGCTCACCGTGGGATCGCATGTCCAACAATCTCCCACTAGCCCAAAGAGCCATTAATGGGCTAATCATTTAAACCCACACTCATGTGACAATCATAGGATATTTAGAATATAGCTAGGTAAGCTGATCAGTCACTCTGTTCCCAAGAGACTACTCCAAGTCCTTTTACGGCACTTGCATATCTCCTAGTAACAGTGCTCGCATCCAATGCGAATGTTGCATCTCACGCAACCGATACTCAATTTTGTCGGCTATAGTGTCCTTGACACTACATCTTATTAATTATTATAACCAGTATTCCCATAATCCTTATTAGAATACCTTCATTCCTGGAGATCTCTATCTCCTAAGGTATCTACAATTAAGACCCTCATAGATCACTATCTACAAGGTCTTAAACTTTTGAAGATTAGACTTTGAGATCACTATCTCTAAGTTTCATCATCTTTGAAGATATTGTTATTACTGCAACTAAGTGTTTTATTTCCAAAGTAGGATTAGTAACAATTTACTACTCCCACTGCATGGCAGACATCTGGCTCTTGTACACATCTAGCATATACCCAGCTTCTCATAACTGATGCACAAGTGCAAGCAGTTCTAGCATTCACTTCCTCAACTCTTTGAGGTGCTATCCCTTTAGACATGTCACTACCACATCTTAAGGGAAGGAAGCTTTTCTTGGAATTTTCCAGAAAAATGGAATAAGTACAAGGTGTACTACTAATGTGACAGTCCCAATACCCTCTTCTCTTTAACTTCAGAATTAAGATCTAAGAGGTATCCTTGAGATCGTATCTCAAGGTATGGAACAACCAAATTATAAAACACTTACTATTTATTCTTATGAAATGATTAGGATAATATCTACATTTAGCATGATGAGTACAATGGCACTCCCACTAAGCTTCACATGGTTCATCAAGATTTTATCTGAAATCATAACATTTATAATTTCATCAAATCTTATGTTCCAACTACAGGAAGCTTATTTGAGTCCATAGATGGAATTCTTTAGCTTGCACACCTTGCTTTCCTCAACCATGAAGCCCTGGGGCTACTTTATATGAATATCCTCAAAGAGGTATTCATAGAGGAATGCAATCTTGACTCACATCATGAAGATGTCATAGTCAAGTTGTGTAGCTACAGTTAGCAGTATTCTGATGGGTTAAAGCAAGGTCACTGGAGAGCAAGTCTCATCGCAAGCGATGTCTTCTCTTCGGTGTGTAGCTCATGGCTACGAACCGTGCTTTGAAGGTCTCTACCTTCTCATCAGGTTCCCTCTTTCTCTTGAAGATCCATTTACACCTTAATGGGTCTGACCCATATAGGTGGATCCTCGAGGGTCCATATACAACACTTGTATATGAAGTCTACATTAGACTTTTATTGCTAACATCCATCTTTCCATGTCATGATCCTCAGGAGTTTCATCACATGAAGTCCGATCATTGTCAGATTCAATTGACACATGGAATCCATCCTCAAACTTATTTGAAGAAGTATCAGTGTTTCATCTTCAGTTATTCCTTTAGTTTACGATTTCAGGAGCCTCATTATCTTCTCAAGATTAAATGAGTTCCTTTACTTCATTTTTATCTTGATTCTTAAGAGAGTCATCCTCTAAGATTCACATTCTCAGAGATGAGATCCTTTAAGAATCTCAAGGTTATAAAGTAGGTATCCAATAACATCCTTTATTTTCTTAATGAAGTAGCACTCTCTAGTGCCAGATTCCAGCTTAATCAGATGGAACCTTATTAAGGATATATATAATGTAGTCTCTACCACATTTATATATATATATATATATATACCAGGAAACTAAGAGATAATTATGCTAAGATTAATCATTGATCAAATCATGTCACATATGATCAATTGTATCTCCCTACAACTCCATTGAGTTAAGGTTCTTTAAGAGGATTGAGATAGGAATCATATTCACATCTCCATAAGGTATTCTTTGAATTCTTCTAATAGGTACAAGCTACCTTGGTTATATCAAATTCATTTCATCTTCCTTCAAACTTTGGTTCTAAATCAAAATTGTGAAATCTTTGAACATTTCAAAGTTTTCTAAGTGAAGAGAAGAAATCTCATATCACAAATAATCACTAATAGATATCACATATCCATAATGTTTATTCTGATATAGATGATTCACATACATCAATATGTACAAGATCTTGAATACCTTAACATCTTACACCTTTTCCAAAGAAGGGTGTATTGGACATTTTTACTTTGTATACAATATTCACAAGTATGTGAGATTTGAATCTTTAGACAATCTAAAGTTTCATGTCTTACTAGTCCATTGATCTCATCAACAGACATATGTCCAAAATTTGATGTCAGATCATTGTCATATGATCTTTATCCTCCTATTGATCTTTAAAGGTTTAATTTTCAGTATTAAAAATCTTAATGAACCATTCATTAATTTTCTAATTTAATAGAGTCCACTAGATTTTAGATTACTATCTGAAATATCTCCATCATAACTCTTTATGATAGATTTATTACAGAATTCATGTTTATATCCAACAATTAGAAATAAGCAATGAGTGTATTCTAATATCTAGGTCATAGAGACATTATCTAAGACTAAGGGCCCCCACTGAAAATATGAAGTCTATTGATCTCATGGAAATTGTTGCAACACTTGCATCACTTTCAACATGGATGACCAATAAACCTTAAGATCAAATTTCTAATACATATGCAACCAATTGCAAGTGTGATTAGAAGATTGAGATACAATTATTAGACTTTATCTTATCAAGTAATGATTATATGTAGATTATTCTGATGTACTATCCGATTCCTTTTTCTAAGGATTCTAGATAGATTTGATAGTCATACTATCAACACATCAACTTATTACAGTATTGACATTCATCCAACTCTTTGGATGTCATATGGAAGCCATAGAAGTACAGTCAACTCTTTGACTATACCTTTTACTTGGGTCCAACCCATGCTTCCACTGCGCTCCCTTTGTCTATAAGCAACTATTGCTCAAGACCAAGGATCTCTTATGTTAAAATCAAAAATTTCAATATAAGAGTATTTCAACATTTATACAAGCTTCATTTAAGTTCATACAATATGAATATTATGAAGCTTCGTGAATGACTAGAGTATAGATAGTAGAATGATGACATTCATCGTATCTACATCCATCTAGACTCTTAAAATATTGGTTCAGGTAGGTACTCAAACAATTTGAATACATCATCTCTTACAGAGCCACCATTCTTCATGATGTAGAGAACTATATCATTCATGATTAAATGTCGAGAGCACATATGTATGCCAGAACATCTTCTTAGAATTTTATATAGATTATTTGATAATTACGATCATTATCGACATGTCACTTCAAAAGTACATTCGATAAGATCAAGACTTATAGAGACATACAAACCCTAGGGTTTTAGTCCTATTGTCTTATTTAATCATCATTCCTCAATATTATAAGGAAACTTGCACATTGCAATCACATACATTATGTGTCCAATTGCAAGTACAATATCTGGATCATGAGTCCAATCCATGATATTTTACTGGTTATTATTGAGTATAACATTGAGTGAGTTTAATGAAGGATTATCTGAAATAAGAAATTTGCATAAGTGTATATATTTATATATATATACATATTTTACTTTGATTTAGGAATTTTTATATCAAAGTTGTCTTGCCTTGTCAACATTGAAAGTTCATTCCCTTAATCACTTTCAATGTAAGAGATATACTTACCATTATATCTCAGCAAGATCTGGGATCTCCTTCCTTATCTTTGTTACATCCCAATAATATGAGACACTGCAACTCGGATAAAAAGAAGTGGGAACACATTCCGCCTTGCAAGTCCAACTTGCATCTCCCAATTCGGTCTTTAACACCCGGTCCCACTACCCCTAAGGTGATGTTGACCCATCATTAATTGAACCAACCGTCAACAGGAATAGAACTCGCTATACGCAATCCAATATCGCCCCAATAATATGAGGATCCGATATTGGGGTCACTACGCATACGACCTTACTCTTTTGAGAAGCAAAGAGCCCGATCCATATGCGCTTGCATATAGGAGTTGTCACTTCGGACAGGCGTCTCCCATATACAATCCCTGGCGACGGAACCCTTTGCCTTGACGGGAGACCATGGATGTCACTTATGTGATCCTCCATATCTTATTCAAATTTAATTAATTACTATGAATCACATTTATATAATCAATTCTTCCAATAGAATTATCAACTCTAATCATATTAGAGTATAATTGGACATAATTAATTCAATCATATTAAATTAATTATCAATCCAATTCAATCAATCAAACTTGATTGTTATGCTTGAATATATATGGTATTATTCTCAAAGTACGTATTAATTCGTATTTTAATAATTAGAAAAATACAACTTAATCCCTCGGACATTATCCCGACCCTACCCGCTGTCATGGTCAGTACCGGCGGGAGTGGGACGGACTGCATACGTTGCAACCCGCTACCCCAGCGATCCTCGACTAGACACCATATCCTCCTCGGGAAAGGATAATGCCAAATTGATTAATTTGTACTTGAGATGATCATCGGTTCTTCAACCGAAATTATACCATATAGTAATCAAAATAATTTTGATTATAAGGAAATTTGCTAGACAAATTCCCAATCCTATTCAAGCAAGGAGTTTGATGATTGTGTTTCCAATTATGATTTAGATCAAATCTAATCAATTAATTGGTTGAGGCCAAGTTAATTAAGGAAATAATAATCTTCCAATATTTCTCAAATATTTTCCATAATTATTTCTCGAAATTAACAATTAATTTCATTAATTGACAATCACATGGTTCTTGATTAGGAATGTAATTTCAGCAGTGACCCCTACTTACTAAAATTAGCATATCTCAATCATATTAAATCCAAATTAGACAAAATTAATTTTCATGGATTGCTAATTTGATTTATGACAGAACCAAGTGATGTTTCACGCATTTCGAGGTAAGTCTAAACAGTAATTAACATTTTAATCACGTTCAGATCTACAGTTCCCGCAACAGTGCATACATGTTCATTAAAACAACCATATCTCGAGCATACGAAATCCGATTTACGCAAACTCAGATCCTATGGTTTCCTTATTTAATGGGGAACAAATTGCAAGTATTAAATTCGTGTTTAAACAATTCAAACAGTGCCGAATTTATTTACTAAACAAATCTACGAAATCAAATGCGATGAAAACTTTCGCGACCTTAACGAACCCAAGTCGTCCTCGGTTTGCGAATCATATTCGAAAGGGATTTTATCAGTTGTGCCCCTCCGAGATATCACAATATCAGTTATGACCCTATCTTTTTGGTAATATCAGTTGTGCCCCCGACTTCTTGCCAATATTTCACTTGTGCCCCTCAGAGGGGCATAACTGATAAAAGATTTTTATCAGTTATGCCCCTCTGAGGGGCACAAGTGAAATATTGGCTAGAAGTCGGGGGCGCAACTGATATTACCAAAAAGATAGGGGCATAACTGATATTGCGATATCTCAGAGGGGCACAACTGATAAAAACCCTATTCGAAACCGTCGACCTAAGGCTCTGATACCACTTGAAGGATATGGTTAGATCCTCAAGCTCATCACGGAAGCATGAGCGTCATATCGAATACGACGATATGCGACTAGTCGCACTAGTTGCTCGATGTAGTGGAATTAAAAAAATTTCTTACGACGAAACCACATGATCCAAGAACACTTCTCGGATCGTTTTGTCTAAACCACAAATAAGTAATTAGGATTACCTCTTGAAACGTGGTTGCGATCAAGTCTCTGAACAAAGAGACATCCTGTCTCAAGTCCGATCCGACAGAGGAGACGCTTGGGAGCGCGGGGATGAACCGCGTGCTTCTCGCAATCCATGTTGATGATCCAAGCGGTGGATCTCCTGATCTCGATGCACGAGATCCGATGTCTTCTTCACGAGCGAGGCGCACCGACGGAGACGGAGATCCACGAGCAGACGAACGGGCAGCATAACGACGATGCCGCGGCGATAAAGAACCTCTCTAGGTCATCCATGGTGGACGGCCACATGAGAGGGAGAGAGAGGGCTGTCGAGTAGAGAGAGAGAGATATATGCTTCTCTAGCATTGTGTGTAAAATAGAGAGCATGGTATGCCTCTCTATTTATAGGGTTTTGGGATCCATGGATCTCAATCCATGTGACATATAAAATCAATGGATGAGATTGATTTATGTCAATCCAATGGTCAAGATTGTTGTTGGTAAAACCAACAAATTTAGATTAAAATATATTTGACAAAATCAAATATAAATTAGTCCTAAATCAACCCAATAAATAAGGAGAGAATGTGCATGGAGATTTCATCTCCATGCACCTTCCATGTGGACGGCCACCCTTTCCTATTTGGAATAGGTTGCCGCCCATTATTTCCATGGGGAGAGCAATCTCATGATAATTCATGAGATTGCATATCTCCATGGAAATCTCTATCAACAAATTTGTTGGATTTTATTCTTCAAAACTAATTTACAATTATATTTGAGAATATTGCAATCTTTCCATGGAAAAAATTGATGAATCATATTCACAACCCAAAACAACATATAATTTACATTGTTAATTAATTACACAATGTGTATCCAATACACACAATAATTAATCAACACATATAAATTATAATTAGCTCTCTCTAATACATTATAAATCACATTTATAATATATTATGAATAATTGGATATTACTATCCACATTATTCTTATCCATAATAATTAAATATCATTTAATTATGTTGGATAACTTATTCTCATGTGCTCAAATAATATGAATCACATTCACATTATTTACATCTTTGATAATCAAATCACATTTAATTATCTAAGATAACTCTCCTTATAATATGAATCAATTTCATATTATTCATGATAATTAAATCACATTTAATCATCCATTTTCTCAATGCTCGGATACATATATCAACAATAGAATTATCCATGAACTCTTTCAAGGATAATGTGCTTTCTCCGCGAATACTTGGAGATAAGGACAGGGCGATTGTATTGTTCCACGTATAGTGACATGGATATTGAGATCACATCTCAAATCCAGATCTCGGGCCTCCCATAGATGCTTGATTAAATCAAGACCGTAAATCTAATCTTCTCATTGAATCTGAATCACATTCAGATTAATGTCCAACATTTGGACTAAGATCAGATTACTTCTCTTCTGAGAGGAGTCACTAAAATCCAGACCCGTTTCATCACTCCCTAGGAATGGAAGCGTCATGGTTATACAACCGTTTATGATCACATCACCCTCACGCATTCCCAATACATGTACATCCTGCATACTGGAAGACTCAGATTAAACCCAAAGTATTAGATCAACTTTACACTGTCTTTTTCAGGGTTTTATCAGTAAGTTTCTCATTCGATCATTGGGAGTCGGTATCGATCATATACTTTCCAAAAGCATATATCATACCTAGGTCTTGATCATATACTTTCCAAAAGTATATATCAAACCTACAAATTCAGTCAAGCTTCCAAAGTGAGACGACCATGCACATGGAATTTGATTCTTCCCAATATCTTATGAGTGAGGTCATGTGTTTCGGTTCAGTAATTGAACTTGTATGATCCCTTTGAGAGATCGTATTACTCATATGCCCTTATATGCACACCAGCGCGCCGGTGTATAGACCTTGATTAGGTCATCAACCTATTGGTCTGCCAAATGTACATACTCAGACATATAGTAACACATCTGTCTCCGGTCAGAGGATGTGTGCCTATATCATGATAGCATATGATATAGGACTTTGGTTATCTCGATCTCGTTAAATCAACTCTTTGACCTAACTCATCTGACACCTCTGAATCTCTATTCCTATGCAGAGGACCTGTATCAAGAGGTCGGTCAGATATCAACCTAACTGAGATAGGATTGCCATCTCCTACTCAGGCTGGAGATCATCTCTTAACAATCATTTGACGGTGCTTGATGAGTCCTCAATCTAACTCATTAGATATTCATCCAAGCACCATCCTCTATGATTCAATAATTGAATCAACTGTTGTATGATCATTAAGATGGCTATGGTACATAACCCTAATTGTACTAAGGGACCTATTATGCAAATTATTTACTCTTTATTTCAGATTAAGGAGTGAATTACAATAACATTTATTGCATAATGGCTCGCCGTGGGCTCGCATGTCCAACAGAGGTAGTTCTGGCTCCGATGCCCTCCCTCGTGCTCGATGAAGCTCATCGGTGGCTCCTGGTTCGCTCGGATCGATCGTGGAAGTGTCAGGAAGCTGTCGGGATGTCTGGGGGAAGCGGAGGCAGTCTGGAGGTCGGAGACTTCGAAGCTCGAATGCAGCTCCGACGAAGCTCTGTCCAGTGAAGAGGGAGCTCCTGCAGGGTTAGATCAGGCAAAAACAAATGTTGCTCATGATCGTGGGAATGCGTGTGTGTCCGGTGAGGCCTGGGAGCGGGGCGAATGGTGATCCAGTGACTTCCTCCGCTGTGAAGGCAGATCTTTGGTCGGAGGAGATGCGAGGTATCTTATGGACGAATGATGGGATGCACGAAGACCAGAGCTTCAAGGCAAAGCTTGGTGGATAGTTGATGGACGGTGAACTCGATCGGAGAAGGCAGAGAAATTGCGAGAAAACTCAAAGGAAAGAAGATGAAGATCGAAAGGATAATGGGCGAAGCTATCTAGGGTTGGATGCTCGCTGAAGCGTCTCCGGTCGTCGCTCGAAGGTCAGTAGCGGGCCTGAACTCAAGCAACTCACTGGAGGAGCTCTGGCGCGGTGAAGAATTGCTGCGGATCTCGCCGGAGGTGGAGACCTATTGTTGCTCGCTTACACACTCAATTACTGTCCCCAATGAGAAGCTTGGAGCTCTAGGACACCTCTCTCTATGGCGGATGGGTTGGAAGTTTGCCAGAGTCTGGTTATTTATAAGAAGGAGGTGGAGTTCCAGGCGTTGGAGGCGTGGGGTTCGTGGGGTGTGTGGAGCGAAGAGGAAGGGAATCATGGTGGTTGTGGGTCCTGGCGAGGATGGTGGAGGTCGGGGCTATTTCATGGAGGTATCAGTGGGCAGAGAAGGTGGTTGTAGTGGTGCCAAAAATAGAAAGGGGGCGGAGGCATCGCGAGGTGGGGCAACATGGGTGAGGCTCTTTCCGAGGAAGAAGATGACTTCTGGACCGTTGGATATCGTGATCCAACAGCCAGAAGATAGGCAAGAGAGAAGGTCCAGGATTAGATCCTGGTGATGCAATCGAAGGGAGATGATCGTGACACGTGGTGGGCTAAGAATGAGGCAGATACCAATGGCAGGGATGAGATCTAGAATGAAGATCCAAGGGTCGGAGTTGAGGCGGGGATGAACGACTTGGATCTTAAGGAACGGGAGGTGATCGAATGGTGGGGATGATGACACGTGGTCAAAGGAGATGAGGGCACTGGTGAGCGGCCCAGATGCAGTCTGGGTCTTGATCAAGCGGTAAAAATTTGATGTGAAATGGATGGCGAGGATTTGGAGGAAGAAGGTGCCTCCGGACGGTAGAGAAAGAGGGGCACGTGGAGCGTGATGAATAGGGTCGCGTGGTGCGACCAGAGGGCGCCACGTGGCCCAATCTGGTTGGTTGAAAAAGAATGTGAAATAAGAGGGAGAAAATGGCCGAATTTGTAAAAACTCAAAAACACGAAAGTTATAGATCTCGATGAGATCTACAAGTTTCATGTTGACCAAATACGGAAATGAGGTCAAATAAAGTAATAAAATACAAGGGTACAAATATACATACATATAGTGTACAATGGGGTCCCAAACCCAAGTTTTGCATACGAGCTCCGATTTTAATGAAATTGGTCTCTTTTTGTAGGTCTCTAAATGTAGATTATTTTAAAAGTGAATTGACCTTTTTCGAAGTTGTATGAGAGAGATATGTGCATTCTAAGGTACATGGTCTCCAACTGGGTTTGGGGTTTTATTTGTCAATTTTACAAGTTAGCACTTTTCTGTTATTTTTCTTGTATTATTGTTAGTAATATATACAATATAAAGTAAAATTATGGGTTGTAGGGTTAGTGTAAAATATATACTGATAAGTGGTTTTTACAGATGAATTTGGCTTCTTATTTCATGCAGATGTAAATGCTAAAATGAAAATGTTATCAATGCAGGCATGAATGCTAATTATGCAATATTGGTGGAAAAATGCTCCTAATTATTAGAACAAGACTCTATTTTCAACTTTAAGAGTGATGAATCACAGATTCATCAGTCACCATGGGGAAGCCATTAGGACTGATCTGAGGGGCTAAAGCTCGAAGAAAAGGGATCAAAAAGCCAAAAGAGGTGAAGGGGTTTATTTATAGGCGATTTTTGGGCTATTTTTGAGGGGATCTTGCGTGAGATCTGGCGAGGGTTGGTGGAGATTCTAGGATGGGCGTGGACGAGGGATGAAGTGGGCACATGATGGTGGTCGTCTCGAGGATCATGAGTGATAGATGAGGTGTAGGAAAATGGAAGAAGAAGTCGACGCCGTGACCTTCTGACAAGAGTCAGAAGGTAGGCCGGACTGTTGACCAAGGTCAACAAAGATTCGTGCTTGGTTGGTCCATGTGGACAAACCAAGAAATTCCAAGGCAAAAATGCATTGGAAAATAGATAATAAATAGAATTTGATTTTATTATTTTTATTTTATAAAATAAAAATGTTTCTAATTTTCTGTAGTATTTTATGGACATTTATATTTATTTTTTAGAGGTGTTTATTTACAAGTTAATTTTTAGGGTACATATATAGGTATATTTACCTATGTTTTAGGTATTTTATTTTTATTTTGTATTTTTGATTTTATTATTATTTTTGTTATTTTATATATTTATAACTTTTTTTTAGCTACTTAAATATAGTTTTGCTATATTTTTCTGATATATTATATATACCTAATTAAAAAAGATGTATTAATTGTATAGGTATAAATATACGTAATTCATCTATGTATTCTGTCTACATATTTAATTTTAATATTTTTATTGTTTAATTCGTGTTTTAACATGTATATAGATTCTAAATAATATTTACAAGATTATAATAATATAAAATTTCAGAAATATTAGAGAATAAATAAAATAATTATTTTTAATCAGGTATGATATACAATAGGGATCCAAAACCAATCTTTCACTCCTTAGCTCCAAAAAATATGAAACCACCTTCATTAAATAGCTTATTAAAAGTTATATACAATTAATGATGATTTTGATGCTTTTTGTGGTTTTATTTTGGAGATATGGGTATGTGAAGTTTGGCTTTTGGAGTTTTATTTTGTGTATAAAATGTAGCTGTGTATTATTTTTATTTAAATTAAATTTTGTATTTTTCTACATATTTCTATATACAACTTTTGTGTACAAAGTTTCATTATTTGAGGTATAGATAATAAAGAATAAAATAAGTTCCAAAAAGTAATTATTGGCATATTTTAATAGAGTGTTTGCTCTATATTTTCTGTACACTTAGCTTCCCTATCTCTCCCTACTTTAGTCTTTGTCTACTAAATCATCATGATTACTAAGTTTCAGGGTCTAGGGTCACTTCAGTGTCCTTTACACTTCGCTCTTTTCTTTTCTTTCCTTTATTCTTTTATTTTGGCGATAAATAAAATAAATGTACAGTATTCCATACAGTATTTTGTACAAATTAGTGAGCGTTTATTTTGACAAATTAATGATATATTCGGATAGGGTTTGAAGGCCAAAATGAAAGAATAAAGGTGATGAAATGGAGATTCATCACCTCCCTATACTTGCCTTTGCTAGTCCCAAGTAAACACTTGTGACTATAAGTGCGGAGAAGAAAATTAAGAAAAGAGAAAGAAAGAACTTGGAAATAATTTTCGACTTTTAAACTTGTCTTAATAATGTCAAAGTTTTGAGCTCTGAGAAACCTTTGGATTAATGATGTGTTCAGAACCACTTAGAGGTTAGGATTTGTGACACAACAACCTTTAGGTTCCATATTCCTATTATCCAGTCCAATTCACAACCATGTCAAAACCATCCTCTCAGTCGCATACTCCTGCTACTTTGAAGTGATAGAACCATGTCCGTGAAATTGTTTAGCTCTTCCCAGCCAAAATCATTGAACTACCAACTTGTCAGCCCTTATGATAACTTGTCCTCGTGGAGTCAGATATTTCCTTCTAAGGTCAAGCGCTTTCGGTCTTTACAACCGAATGAGGTAAGAAGATAGAAGAATGGGAAGAGAAGTGGGAATGGACCAGTGTAGCCTTCATTCCCTTGTGATGTCGGTCAGTGTAACCGGATTTTCACCAAGAAGCAGGCTTCTTTTAAGGCTCATATTTGTGGAATTTTCGGTTGAAGGCCTCTTTGAATATTTTCTTTGACTTTGCATAGCTTCTGCATTCTTGTTTGTGCTCTGGCGGACATAGCATCTTTTGTTCCACCCACTGTTTTGGGGTCTTAGAAAAAGTTATGCTGGTAGACCATCCCTCGTCCGAAGCATTATTTCAATCCATCTCCAGTCTTTAGATATCATTGTTATCAAAAGACGTGGGTTAGAGTACCGGTGTCGGCAATCTCCAAGAATGGTTCCTGAGCCATCCTTGACAAAGCGACCTTGCATCATCCCGACTTAGAACCCATGATTTTTCAATAGAACATCTAGGTTGAGCTAAGTGTTAAGTGTGAGGTTTCCAGTCAAGTCATTGTCTCAAGAGTCGTACGGATGATATGAAGGGTTCTATTTAGGAACATTGAATTGGCTCATGAATATAGTCTTTTGGAATCTAAAGAATTAAGTCAAGGTGACCTGAAGTATCTCCAATTCCAGTCCTCAAATGGTTCCTCTGAGATTACGTGTATTAAGGTCTTCCTAAAGCTCAAATCTTCAGACTTTATTTGGACTTGTTTAATTGCCTAAATTATTCTGAAAAGTGCTCATGCTATGCACAATGCAAAAATATTTTTGTGATGAATTCAGTTTTGAACTTTTTGTGGATTTTTGAAAAGATGATGCATATGCATTTTTTGTGTTTTTAAAAAAGATTTTGCAAATGTTTTTGGTATTTTTAGTTTTGCACATGTTTTTGTGATTTTTGAAAAACAAAGTTTTTGGAAAAAAACTAGGTACAAATATTTACACGGGAGTGCATCTTATATTTACAAGAATTAGGGTTCTTTAAGAATTTACAAGGGGAAAGTGATCATTTATATAGATATTTATATACATTTGATAAATAACTTAAGATTTATGTATATATTCCTTAAATTTATTTGAAAATGATTTTACCACAAAATTTGGAAAACTATAGTCCAAAATAATATTTACAAACCTATCTTTACAAACAATTACATATATTTGAAAATTGTTTTGCAAAGGTTTTTCAAACAGTATATATAGATTTTTCAAAATATTTTTGCAACCATTTTCCAAACGTTTGCAAATCATTTTTCAATCATTTTATTTCACGCACAGAAAAGAAATTTTACAAATAAAATATTTTGGAAACATTTTACAAAATATTTCTCAAATAGTTTTCAAAAAATTTTCAATTGGATTCTCAAACTATTTTTCAAACATTTTGTAAAGCGTTTTCACCTGATTTATTAATCACTATATACAAAAAATTTGAGGAACAATAAACATCGTGTTTATTAGATGGATTTGTATACATATATTTATAATGTTTTAGCCATATTTATTGAAAATACGAAAGTACAAGTTATGTCTAAAATATATAAAAAGTATATATTGACCCCCCTATACTTAGCTTGAGCTATGTCCTCATAGATCGAAGATAATGGAAGACATAACTTGTACTAAGTATAGAGAAGTGTATACTACAACGACTAAAGAGTCTGAAGTCGACCGTCTCCCTATACTTAGGATCAATTAATCCTAAGTGTAGCAGTTTGTATACCAATTCATGGAGGGTCATGGGCAGGAAATAAGTAAATAAAAACTCAACATCTCGGCATGTACCCCCCTATACTTAGGGTAAAATATCCCTAAGTATAGAAAGAATGTCAAAAGTTGAGGAGACAGGTGAGGGATCGAAGAATGAGCACCTGAATGTATTCATCCCCCCTATACGTAGGATGAAGCATATCTTAAGAATAGCAGTGATGTATGGGACGAATACGACTTTTTGGAAGAGTTAAATATAGAAAAGGAAAAGAAGAAAAGAAGAAAATAATTAACTATTCAAAAATGCTTTTGATGGCCTTGTCTGCGTGAATGGATGCTGTTGATGTAAGTTCTTCATTGTAGACCACCTGGATTGAATCGACCATGTACAAAAATGTGTCATGATCTAGATAAGGTTTTAGCAGTTGTCTGTTGATCACAAATGGTTGTGAGTCAGCTGACAGTCCTGATATGACGATGCTTCCATTGTCACGCACTTATTTCACTACAAATGGCCCTGTCCACTTGCTCTTTAATTTTTCTGGGAATAGTTTGAGCTTTGCATCAAACAACCAAACCTTCTGTCCTGGCTCAAAGGTCTTGCAGTATATGTGCTTGTCATGCAACTTCTTGACTTTTTCTTTGTACATTAGTTATTTTCGTATGCATACTTACGGAATTCAAGGAGCTGATTCAGATCCAACTTTCTGTTATTGCATCCCTACTTGGAATCCAAATTGTAGATGTTGATTGCCATAATGATTTGTCAATAATTTCCACGGGCAGATGGCATGGCTTGCTGTATACTAGGCGGTAGGAAGACATTCCTAATGGTGACTTGTACATGGTCCGATAAGCCCATAGTACTGAGTCAAGCAACTGTGACCAATTCTTCCTATCGTGGCGTACGAGTTTTTACAATATTGTCTTTATGTCCCTGTTTGAACATCCAGCCAGGCCATTGGACTACGAGTGGTACGGAGAGGTGACATGATGCTCAATGTAGAATTCCTGTATCAGTTTCTTCACCTCTCTGTTGACGAAGTGGCTACCCCCATCAGTTATGAGAATTTTGGGGATCCCAAACCTTGCAATAATGTGATCTTTAAGGAACCGACAGACGGTACGACTATCAGCAGCTCGGGCTAGGATGGCCTCCACCCAATGACTTACGTAGTCAACAGCGAGCAGAATATACTCAAAACCCTGACTGTTAGGGACGTGCCCATGAATCAATGCCTCATGCATCAAATACTCTCTGACAATCAGTGCAATGCTTGATAAAATCATCTGCGTCTTTGAATAGAGTCGGCCACCAAAAGGCCGTATTGTAGGACTTTCATTGTCGTTCTTCTTCCAGAGTGGTGTCCTCCCGATTCTCTAGCATGACAATGCCCGAGGACACTATAGACTTCCTCTTGAGGAATGCATCTTCTCCAGATGCAATCAGCCCCTCTCGAAAGAGATATGGATCCTCCCAATGGTAGAAAATGGATGTTTGACAAAAACTTGTCTCTTTTAAGCTTAGGCCAATCTTGTGGAGTTTTCTTGGATACAAGATAGTTCACAATATCAGTGAATCAGGGGAGAAAGGTTACTAACAATATGGCTTCATCTTGAAAAGTCTCTGTAATCAGTAAAAGGATCTGCTCAGGAGTGTCTGGTTCTGGCGATCTTGATAAGTGATCGGCCACCACATTTTTAACTTTAGGTTTATCGCAAATTTCGAGATAGAATTCCTGGAGCATAAGGATCCATCTGATTAATCATGGTTTGGCATCCTTCTTAGATTGAAGATACGTGATGGTTGAATGATCTGTATACACAATGACTTTGGATCCAAGAAACGGGATCTGAATTTTTCCAGGGTGAATACTACTGCTAGCAGCTCTTTTTCAGTGATAGTGTACTTTCTTTGTGCTTCATCTAATGTTTCGCTGGCATAGTGAATAGCAAATGGAATATGATCTATCCTCTGTCCTAAAACTACTCCAATGGCATAATCGGAAGCATCCATCAGGATCTCAAATGGTAGAGACCAATCTGGTGGCTGAAGGATAGGGGCCTGAGTGATTATTGCTTTTAACTATGTAAAGGCATGGAGGACTCTATCATCGACAATAAAATCAACCTCCTTTCCTAAAATCTCGGTCAAGGGTTAGCTAATTTTGTTGAACGTCAGTAGAAGCCGACATGCCCTAAAAATGACCTGACCTATTTCAGATTGGTAGGTGGCTCTAATTTTGAAATTACTTCCACCTTCGCAAGGTCAACCTCCATGCCACATTTTGAGATGACATAGCCAAGCACAATACCCTCATTCACCATGAAATGGCTCTTCTCCCATGAGAGAATCATGTTCACTTCACAACATCTTTTCAGAACTCGGTCCAGATAAGATAAACACTGATCAAAGATGTCTCCATAGACTTAGAAATCGTCCATGAAGACCTTAAGAAAACCTCCAACCATATCTGCAAATACTGCCAACATGCATCGCTGGAATGTCGCAGGAGCGTTGCATAATCCGAACGACATTTGCAGAAGGCATATGTCCCGAATGGATAGGTGAAGATGGTCTTCTCTTGATCTTCAGGAGCAATGGTGACTTGATTGTAACCAGAGTATTCGTCCAAGAAACAGAAGTATTCCTTCGTAGCCAGTCTTTCGACTATCTGGTCGATGAAGGGGAGTGGGAAGTGATCTTTCTTGGTTGCCAAATTCGGACAGTTGTAATCTACACAAGCGAACCATGATGTCAGAACTCTGGTTGTGATCTCCTCTTCTTTGTCATTTTTTATCATGGTGATCCCTAACTTATTGGGCACAACATGTAGAGGACTCACCCATTTTGAATAAGAGATGGGATAGATGAATCCTGCATCACACCATTTCATTATCTCATTCATCACTACCTCCTGCAGGTTTGGGTTTAATCTGTATTGAAACTCACGAGAGGGTTTGTTGTCTTCTTCCAGGTATATGTGATGCGAGCGTAGCGAAGGATTTATCCCATGGAGATAAGAAATTTTCCAGCCTATGACCTTGCGGTTTCTTTCTAGAACCTCAAGCAGACAAGATTCTTGTTCCTCGGTTAGCTGTGAATTGATGATTACAGGAAACATGTTCAGCACACCAGCAAGTAAGGCATACTTCATGTTTGTTGGAAGTGGGTTGAGATCAAGTAGGTATTGGTTTAGCTCAGTGGTGACTTCTGCTACTATGCAGGGCGGTGGTGTTGGATCTTCCACATGTTGTGTGTCCACCATTGGCATTGTAGGCTCTAAGTGCAGTGCTGCACAGAATTCCTCGATGATAGAATCTTCTTCGCAGAAATTTTCAATAATTTCCTCTTGCTCTGCCAAGGTCAGGTGGCCATGAATGTACTCATCAGACAAGTCAGCAAGAACCTCATCTTCAAGGACATCTGGGAACTCGACTGTGTTGTCTAGAACTGCCTCTGTAGAGAGGAATGCATGGGTCTCATTATCATCCATGAACAAATTTGTATCACGAATTTAGCTAAAAAGTCACAGTCTTCTTTTCGTTGTGTTGTTGTCTCACTCTCATTTGATGAAGACGTTGAAGGGTTGGGAACCTGGATCGTCTCAATCGGCACCTTGTCACTATCTGAACAGAATGTTATCTAACCGGTGCCATAGTTTACCACTGCCTCGGCTATTCGAAGGAATTACCGTCCAAGGATTATTGGGGTTTGCAGAAGAGGAGCTGAAGTGTCCATGTCTAGTACTATGAAGTCTGCAGGGAACTGCATTCCCTGAGTGGCGACGATGACATCTTCAAAAATTCATCAGGGCTGCTTAATGAATGTGTCTACAAACTGCAGAATCATTCTTGTGGATTTGAGCAGTCCCAATCCAAATTTCTTGAGTAGTGATGTGGGCATTAGATGGATTGAGGATCCACTATCCAGTAGAGCTCGGTCAAACTTTTGGTTAAACATCTGACATCTGACTAGAGGGGCTCACATGACCTTCTTTGTTAGGAGATTGCTGATTGCATTCACTGTAGCCGTGGTGAGGATGTGCTTCACATTTCTTTCACGAGCGTTTTGTGGCTGTCTCTTGGAGGTACATGCTTCCTTCAAAACTTTCTAGATATTCGACATGTACTTGATGGCTTTGAGCAAAGGCATTTCAAGAACAAGATTTAGAATTATTTCCACGACATCAGGTCAGATAAGGCAGTTTTAAAATTCTTAATTTTTTTTATTTTCTCATAGCCTAAGGAAACAGGAAACATGATATCTACACAATCAAAAGCAGCAGTGGAAATAGTGTTTTTAGTTACAACAAAATCTGTGCCCACATCAGGCTGTACATTTGGATGACTAAAATGAGCAGGGTCATCCAAGAAAGGTGGGCATCCAAAATCTTCAAGTGAATCTCCATCTGCTGGCTTTGGATCTACTGCGGGTGCAGTCTCCTCCAAGACGGGCTGGATGGTGCTTTGGTTGCTGCTACTGGTGCTTTCTTTTTTGTATTTTTGCTTTTACCGAATTTTTTGAATTTTTGGTGGTGCTTCTCCCTCTTCTTCCTCACCTGGTCTGGTTGCTGGTCCGGCTAATGTAGAAGAAGACAATGACTCCCCCGTTGTTGCTTTATTCTTCCCCTTGCAAGTGGTTGATGGCTGCAAGGTCCTACCGCTTCTGAGAGTGACAATATTAGATAAAAACAAATTATGCGCATCTGACTCTTTAATACCAGTGGGACTTTCACAGGCTACCTACTCTTTCTTCTTAAAATTGTTGGGGTTTGCCTCCACTTGTGTGGGAATGGAGGTCTTAGTGGCAGTTAAATAGTCTAACTTATGATTGAGATCTGCAAGGCCCTTGACAAGCTGGGCCAAGCAGTCCAAGGCTGGGTTCACAGAAGATGCAACCTTAGATACATCAGTGTGCTGGCTACACTGGTACTGTTGATGTTACTGAGACTGCTGATTGGGAACTGGAAATGGTATTGAGAAGAAGGGTGTTACTACTGATACTGTTGAGGAAGGTGCTATTGATAGGGTACAACCAAATGCTGTTGGTTTTGCCGGTATTGTCAGTACAGCGGTTGTTGGTACTGATTTTGTCTCCAATTACCATGGAATGTGGATATTGTTAGTGTTGTTGGTGTTGCTGTTGGTTGTTCTGGACAAATCGCCCCCCTTGTTTATGAGGGAACTGACGGGATTTAGCGACCTGACCCTGTTGAGGTACGCCTGGATAGGTCGGTTGTGCATCATTTGATCATATACTCTTCACCTCTTGAATAAGAGGGGGTAGAGGGGAGAATTGCTCTGGAATGTACTAGGGCTCTGGCTGGCAGATGACCAGCCGCTGCTGTGACTACTGAGGAGTTGTTGGCTCTGGAGCTTGCATGTAATATACATGATGAACCGCCGGCTAGGGCTGACTCGACTAAGGAGGTTTTGGCTGTGCATGTTCCTTCGTCTCAGCTGGAGTGGAGATCGATGCAGACACGGAGTTGCAGGAGCTAATTGTACTCGCCAGCAGCTCCAGCTACTTGGTGATTTGATCCAGTTTGTCCAGATTCTTCATTCTTTGCTCGATCACAACAAGTTTTTCCAGGTCTTGTGATCGCTTCTCAATGATGTCTACTTTGGACATGTGGCTCCCAATAATGCGCAAAATGGAGATCTCATCTCTGTTTGGCTCATGGATGCTTCTATGTGCACATGCTTTTCAACATATTGTTGCTGGCGCTGATAGGCACAGGACGATGATAAAGTGGCCTCTGCGTCGGCCATTTTTTTAAATATATGCTAAACAATGTCCTCATATTTGTTTAAATGGGAGCCGCCACATGCTGCATCCACAAGTTTCTGACTTTCTATAGTAAGTCCCCCAAAGAAATGTTGGACCAAGCTACTAGTCCTAGGGATCTCATGATGGGGACACTTTTCTTGTAGCTTAGTGAACCTCTCCTAGGCCTCATGAATGGATTCGTGCACGTCTTTGGTGAAGTTCGCTATGCGGGAACACATCTGATTGAGTCACCCAAGAGGATACTACTTGTGTAAGAAGGTAGACTTCAGTTCTTCCCAGGTGGTGATGACTTTCCCCATGTGGTTGATCCAATGAAGGGCCTTATCCTGAAGGATGAAGGGAAATGTCGTCATCATCACTACCCCAAGAGGTATACAAGGATGAATGTAGGGTTCTTCATTTGCATTTCCCCTGAAGATGAGCAGGAGTGCCAACAACTGCGGCTTCAATTCGAAATTGGCATGGATTGCTAGAATCTGGATCCATTCGGTGACTTGCCCCATCCCAGGATTGTATGTTTCTTTTAGAGTCAGCTTTGGCCGCTCTGCTCTAGGCTCGTCTGGATCTCCACCGCCTCCACCTTCAGGATTTTCTTCGAATCCTCCTTGTTCATCTCTCCCTCTGCTCAAGTCATTAAACATTTCTTGGAAGGCGACCTGTGCTAAGACATGATCTGTGAGCTGTTGCTGGATTGCCTGAATAGAGGCAATGATGTGAGCGTTCACTATATTCTGATCCGGCTGCAAACTCTGATCTGGCTGAGGTTGTGGCTATGATCCCTTCCCTTTTCCCAAGATCCATCTCTTTCTCCTATCTCGAGTCCGACTCTATTACAATTTCTGGCTCCAGATTGGGCTCTTGATCTACAAATGGAGTAATGCCTTGATCAGTCTGTGTGGAGGCACCATAAGTAGAAAATCGATCTGTATTAAGGTCAACATAGAATTTCATTAAGGATGGTTGTTTGTATGGAGTGAAATCAATTTCCATCCAAAATGGGCAGGTTTCAGGACGAGAGTGATCCCAGTTTATTGGAGAAGACGGGGAGTCTGGAGATCGGTTCATAGAGTATGAATCGGGTTCTCGGTAATTGCCTCGAATTATTGGAGGTCACGAGCGCATGGAATCGATGTTGGTGTCGGCGAGGTCCCGATCAAGCCATCCATGTGTCGCCATCTCGATAGTCAAAAGGAGATCAAGATTGGAAGAATGATACAGAGGTTAAACTAGAAATAAAGGGAGTGTAAAATAGTAGAAAACTCCAATTGAGCGAGGGGTCAAATAGGGAATCAAAGAAAGTGAGAAAAAGGCACACACTATGCATGACCGATCTTTGGACTTTAATCTAATTCAAACAAACACAAAACAAGGATCGGTTCACCCACTCAACACATGTGAAGCCGTGAAAGTTCGACTATTTTTATCTTTTCAATTTTATTGTTATTTTTAGGCAATCTTATCACGAGTCCTTAAGTACGCTAACCCTATAGGAGTGTGTGTACTGCCAGGCAAGAGCCTCGTACTTGTTCCACCTCCTTTGTAACATGTGATCTGTGCGCTTAAAGGTCCTTTATCTCGCGCCTGGGAGGCTACTCAGCCAAAGAAATAGAAAGGAAACCAATAGGCAAAACCACTACTTCGATCCTTGCTCGAAACAAAATAACCTGTGAGCGTGCAAGGACCTACTGATGAATCTACGTTTCATCATCTTTATTCTATCATTTTGGCCTTAAAAACCCTAGTAAATGCGTGTAAATAGGCTTTATTCATGCATTTTAGCATTCATGTATATGTGTGTAAATATTGTATAAAATGCGGTTTTTAATGCCAAAATTATAGAATAAAGAAAAGAAAAGAAAAAGAATAAAATATTGTAAATATTTTATGACCCGAAACCCCGAGACCTAGGCATCTTGATGAATAGGTCGACAAGGAATAAAGTAGGGGGAGATAAGGGTCAAAAATACCAATAAAATTCCTTTTATTTTATTCATTCTTTATTCATTTTGGGACCTATTTTTGGTTCTACTTTTTATACATCAAATAAAGAAACTTTGTACATGAAAGTTGTAGATAATTAAATAAAGAAAAATACAAAATTGATTTCACTGAAAAATAATACACAAATAAAAAGTTCCGGTCTGAATAAAAATCCAGAATCACAACTTCCCAGACCCGTATCTCACAAATGACCTCCAAATGCAGCAAACTCACTTTAATTGTATATAGAATAAAATAAGCTATTTAATGGTGGTGGTTTTGCATTTGGCGGAGCTACGGTTTGAAAGTTGAGTTTTGGACCCTCATTGTATACTTGTACATATTAAAATATTTAATTTATTATTTATTCATTATTTTTATAATTTTATATTTTTATTATGTTGTAAATATTATTTATAATATATTTGTATATTGAAATTAGAATAAAAATGTAAATAAAACACAAATAAAAATACTTGTATATATTATATACATAGGTATTATACCTATAAATATACATATATGATACATTCTTATATTTTATTAAATATACAAAACATATCAATAAATTAAAATAAAAATACAACTAGGTGTATAAAAGTGTTTTGTAATTTTATAAAATAAGAAACAAAAATAATAAAATTAAAAATCACAAAATAAAAATAAAAGAATAAAATATATAAAAGAATATACCTATAAAGGGTATAATAGGTAACTTGTAAAAATATGCCTCTAAAAAATAAATAAAAATTACCATAAAATAATTTTTAAAATTAGAAATATTTTTTATTTAATAACCTAAAATTAATAAAATAGTTTACTATTTTAAAATGAATTTTTAAATCATTTTTTCAGGCTTTTTCCTGGTTGGTCCACGTGGACCAACCAGGGGAGCTGGAGAGTTGACCCGCGGTCAACTCTCTGACCCCAGCCTGTTCATTGTTAGAGTTGTTTTTTTGGCATTTTCTCTGATTTTTGGAGATCACGTTTTTCACCGTTTGAGGTCGATGTCTTCACGAGAAATGTAGCCCTACTATTGATCTTACACGCCCTAGCTTTATCTCGGGCCGAGCATCATCACATCACCCGTGATTCCTCATTGAATCTCGTGCCTCGATCAGGTTTCAAAACCAACCCCCACACTTTCATTTCATTTTGAACCCTCTTTGACCATCTATCTTGCTCTCTTAGCGAGTGCTCCGGACTGGGTCTCGTGACAGGAGACCCTCCAGCCCCCAGGAGGCGTAGCTAGGCGGTCGAGGCGGCGTCTCCGCCCCCATCTCTGGCCAACGGCCATGAGGTTTTATCTCTTGGCCAACCCAGCCAATCGAGGTCATTTCAATCCATTTTTTTAGTAGTTTAGATACCCTTTAGTTCCAGCTTTCATATTTTGAACTTAGTTTGCATTTTGATCAATCACGTAGCGTAAATCTAGCCCTCGAACACCTCGCCGGAGCTTAAGAGCTCCGGTGGGCATTCTCAACTCCACGCCCATTACTCTTCACACTCCAAGCAAGCCTGGACCATTTTTTGTCGCTGCGCATTTTGATTGCAGGTGCCAGGCGTGCAAAGACCCTCCTGGGGGTCGTTTTTTTTGCAGATCGAAGCTCCTGGGGGCCGTCCTCCCTCGCCAACTCCGCAGCGGAGCTCCGGCCGTCTTAGGCCATTTTGAAGCTGCTGCTCCCCTTGAGGAAGCTTCCAGGAACCGTGCGGGGCCATCGGAGGGGTACTCACAGCTCGAGGCATCAAGATCTCGACGAATCAAGGTCGTTGGCGACCTGTTCTTGGCGTGTTCTTGCTGCACCCCCTCAAAACCGTCGATTTCGCCCTGTTCTTCAAGGAATACCGCCGCTATTCGATCCGCGAGCTTCCAGCCGTCCGATCGTGGCTTCAGATCTAATCTGAGCCGTGCAAACGAAGGGGTATCGTCACCCCTCGCTGCGACACGTGGCTTAAGTTAAGCCCAATCCGCCGTCCTCAAGAGCAGCTGGGTATTTTGCGAACTATCCCCCGTACCTTTTTGTAATATTTAATTAGCATCTACACTGTACGTATCCCCTTTAGAAATTTTGGTGATTTTGCATCTTCACCCCTCTTATTATTGCATATTGCGGATTCGCCTCTGCCAGGTCACGTGCTTTACGCACGTGACGTGACATTTTTGCGCGAACCCCCCTTGCGAATTGGGATATTGTATTATAGCCTATTAACTTTTGTATGCAGGTATAAAATTCTGGGTATTTTGCTATATAGTCCCTGCCCTTTTTGGATAATTGCATAGGTGCCCTTGCCAAGTGCGTGTGCGACGCACGTGGGCCTGGCGCTTTTGCAAGGCACCCTTGCGGTTCTTGGTATTTACCAATAGTCCAGAAACTATTTTCTCTAGTTAAATATTTTGTTGGAAATATTGCACTGGCGCCCTTGAACTTTTCGCATATTACAAAAAAGCCCCTCCCAACATGCCTTTTCTTTTTGCTTCTAGTAATTTTTGCATGCGTCTATAAAAACCAAAAAATTCTCCAAAAATAAGTTTAGATCTCTGTCATGGTAGTTCATCGTCATATTTTTAGTTTTCATATTTATTGCATTTTAATATTTATTAAAAATAAAAAATAGCCGTTTTCAGCACTGCTTGCATTAGAAAATCCCTAAAAATATAAAAACACTCCAGAAAAATCCCAAAAAAAAAATATTTTGTTTATTTTAGTGTGTTTTAATTTCAGACCAAAAATCATTAAACAATATAAAAGAAAACTCCAAAAAATCACAAAACTCCAAAAACCTCTATAAAAATACTAAAGATTCTACAAAAATCCTAAAAATATATTCTTGGTGTCTAAATTTTCCTTATTTTATTATCTTTCATTGAAAATTAATTTGGAGAATTTTTGCTACTGTTTTCTATTTTATTTCTCCATTTTAGTTTCAGCCTCGTATGTTATTCACTGTTTTCTTGTATTTTGCTATTTAAAAATACCAAAAATATTCTGAAAATTTCCCAAAAATCACAAAAATAGTAGAAAAGTATAAAAATACCAAAAAATTTTCATTTCCTAATTTTTGAGCTTTTTCCCTTATTTTTATAAATAGTTTATCATCTCTTTTCTTATATAGTTGGTATATTCCAAAATTGAAAAAGAAAATAAAAAAAATATAAAATATAAAAAGAAAATATAAAATCAGAATATTAAAAATCAAAATACAAAATTAAAAATTAAAAATTAAATTAAAAAATATATAAAATTAAAAACCCACAAAACAAATAGCATAGATAGACAACTTATCACATTCACACATTTTGTGCCTTAGTGCCCCGTTCAACCTGTCTGCTCCCTGTGTTCGACCTCTACACATACTTGCACTATACACATCTTTGTTGTAGAGTTATAATAAATTTTAACTCCACACACTTTCACTGCTTTACTTGATTGTCGTGGGTTAATTGTTGTTTGAATCGGGATTTTCGAGCAGTCACCGCATCGACTGCGGTTTCGCCTTGTGAAACCGTACGACCCTCTATTTTTCCTATTCAACAAATGGCGCCGTTGCCGGGGAGCAACAGCGTGTAGTTCAGGTCTTGTTTGTGATTTTGATTTATTGTCTATTTTTGCGGCTTTTGTTTTTGCTATTTTATTTTCTTTATTTTTGATATATCTCTTGAGTTGTCTAACCTTCTCTTTTGTTGACTTTGTGCGAGGAACCGCGGATCGAGGGAGGCGCCCCACCCTAGGCGCCTACGCACCCACGTGAAGCCGGCATCTGCCAACCGAGCACCGAGGAGACGAAGAGGATTTTTGTAGACCGAGCTCCACAGTAGTTGTTGCATTTATTTCCTTGCGTTTGTTTTTGTAATTTAAGTAAGAGAGCGACCTATATTTGTAATAATAGAGGTACCCTCAGACACTTGAACATTCGAGCCTAACTTCCAGGTGTCTGTTCACCTGGGGGCTCACCGCGGCTTTTTACGGTTTTCTTCGCATTCTTTTTATTTTGTTTTGTTTTCCGATTTTATTTCTTTTGTGTGATTGAGCCCATAGTTTTAGGATTGCTTGCGATAGACTACGGCCAAACATCTAATACCTTGCATGCTCCTATAGTATCGTTTGGACTTAGTCAAATTTAAACAGTTGATTCATCATCTTCGATCCGTCGCGCCGCGAGCTCTCCCCGCAAAGCGCTTTCTCCTAAACTCAAGTGTGTTGAGCAGAGGAGGGGTGAGCCTAGATCGGACTCTTGGGTTGAGGATCGGTGACCGACTTGTGGTTCTTCCCGCTAATAGCAATTTCTGAAACTTAGGGCGATTTCATCGGCTTTTGCATTTGCATGTCGATAGGTTTCAATTCTGCTGAGCATCCTTGCATGTAGAGTGCTGGAGGCAAGGTGAGCATTTACTCTTTATCATCCATCATTATTTGCCGCTTGCATTGCTTTTCCGACTCTACGTCTGATTTTGCCAACCTAGGACCTTAAAGGAATTGAATCCTCGTTAGGCGCGTGCATTTCTCACTAAAAATCCAAAAAAAGTGACAATCAATAAAATCGAGTCTGCTAACATTACTTGACCCTAAAACCAATCAAAAAGAAAAACATTGTCTTGGGGCTAGTAATCCCCTCATTGTCCTTGTTTTTATTTGCTCGCGCACACACTAAGGTTAGAGCCCAAAATCCCATTCAGCCCTCTAAGTGTTTGTGCAATTTTGGACTTCTCACCTAACTCTAAAACAGACAAGATAAAAAGACCGCTCTTTGCGGTCTCTACCGAGTTGAGTAGGTGAATTGAGGGTTTGTATTATTTTCGTTTTTTGTTTGTGATTGTTTTGTGTGTCCTAGATCGCTTCTGCGCACTTGCGCCTTTCTTCCCACTTCTCTTGACTTGACCATCGTGCTCTCCCGATCATTTTCTTTTGTTTCGAGATGGCCTACTAGAGCGTATTTTATCCGGACTTTGCGGATCATTCGTTCACTCCAGCTGGTCCACCTCCTTTTTTCCAGGAGGACGTTGCTCCTGACTTTTGTACATATCCGACCAACCCACTATTTCAGGATCCGGACTTTGACCTTCACCAGTCATTTCCACCACCATAGCCTACACATTTTACAACCCGCTCTCCCTTGAGTATCCTGATCTGGAATGCGATTTTTGTCCACACCCACCGCCCACATTCGACTCACCCTATCCTAAGATTTTGGAGTCACCTTTCATGATATCCACACTTGAGACCTTGAATCAGATGATGGAGCATATGAATTCGAGGATCACTGATCTTACTAGTTTAAATAAGAACCAGAATGTCGCTCCATTCTTTGAGAATATGGATTCCTTTGAGGACGACCATGAGAGCTTGCAATCGCCTAAAATACAAAAAAATGAGAAAATTTTAAAAATACAAAAAGAGTTCGGGAGACACATGATCGAGCCAGACTGTGAGGAGAGGTACCACTTGCCAGATCCTTTGACCACACAACCTCTCACACCTTGTCCCACCTCTGACCCTAAGGATGCCGTTGTACAGACTGCTCTTGACATGCCTCGTATATATGCTGATTCCGACCTTCTCCCTTGTACGGAGGAGGTCCAAAAATTCAAAAAAATATTGACTGAACCCGAAGTGGTGGCCACCATTCATGAGATTATCCGTTCCCCACTTCAGCAGGCCATGACCAATATATCTGCTCCTCTTCCCAAGAAGAGAAAGCGGAGGAGTAGATCTGAGCATCATATCTTGACCATGGCCACTGCCCACGCCATCACACACCGTCCCATTCCCAAGAAGAAGAACACAACTACACCTTTCATCACTTGCACCATCTCTGACTACACTTGTGATCGCACTCTCCTAGACGACGGTGCTTCAATTATCATTATACCCTTCTCGCTGGTACAGTCTCTTCACTTAGGGCCTCTCAAGAAAACCAGGATGATCGTTTAGTTTGCTGATGGATCCATCAAGAGGTCAATGGGTATCCTTGAAAACGCCGTCATTTCGATTCAGGGCACGAGCCACATTGTTGATTTTGTCGTATTGCCCATGGAGACCTCCACTGGGGAGCATTCTCCAATCATCCTGGGACGACCGTTCCTCGCCTCTGCGAGGGTCGTTATTGATTACGGATCAGGAGAGATTCACTTCCATCCTGCTGACGAGAGCGAAGCATCGATCACCGCACCCATTACCAACCAGAGACCTGTACCTGATATGACTTCACCTATCTTGGCTGACCTCGAGGACCATGACCTTGATGATACTATCAGAAAATTTTGCTGTCTATTGGATTCCACTGAGACCCGAGAATTCCTCCCGATTGAGGAAAACTCGGAAAGCATGGACCTCGACGTTCCTTCTTCTGGGACTTGGCGTTGTGTTGATGACATCCGCGGGATCTACACAATTGACATCATTGAGCGGAGGGCAGATTTAGAGACTATACAGGATGGACATGCTCTGACTACTTCCACTGATGAGTCCGCTCCTGTCCATGTAGATACTGATGAGCCAAAGGCCGAATTTGATTTAGTTTCTTTTCTTCGGAAATTCGGGCCTTTTGATGAGAAAGATGATCCGGTTAGATTATAGAGGACGAACAGAGTTCGACTACTTCCACCGATGATTTCGTGCCTTTTGATTTTGACTTGGATGACACCTCGCAGGACGACTCTGAGTACACTACTTCCGATGATGATGAGTTCGTCCCATTTCATTTTGACACTAGCGAGACTCCCAAGGCCGGACCTAGTCACACTTCTTCCACTCACACGTATGTGCCTTTACACCCTAGGGCCCCTGAGGATTTACACTCTGTCGACCCTGATCGGCTTCCGTCCACTGTGGACCCCGATGTCGACCTGCATCACACCAGATCTATTCCTCAACGGTCCCGCAAGAAGGTTCGCTTTCAACCTTCTTGACCATGCGTATATCCACCTCTGTTGTATATTCATTTATTTCTCTCGGTCCTTCTCCCGTTTTGCTCATCCACCCATTCTCGTGTTTGCCTTACTTAGGACGTACTTTGTCCTAAGTATAGGGGGGTGGACGAGCTGAGTGTTCTTTCATCGTTCCATGTCATCACTCCTGTCGTTGCCTATACTTAGGGCTTCTTTTACCCTAAGTATAGGGGGAGCGGTGTGTACATCATCACGATCTCTTCATCTATCTTTTGATTTCTTTTCTTCTTTTCTTCTTTTCTTCTTTTCCTTTTCTATCTTCTTCATCTATCAAGAAGGTGCCGCCCCTTTTTGTCAGCCTTCTATACTTAGGACGTACTTTGTCCTAAGTATAGGGGGTGCACACCCCGAGTTTCCATTCTTTGATCCTCTCCATTGTCTCCTCTTCTTGTCTATACTTAGGGATATCTTACCCTAAGTATAGGGGGAGACAATCTGAGTACGATCTGTTCATTCCCACCCTTTACCCTCCCTGCTTTGTGTACAGTCTGCTATACTTAGGATTATTTGATCCTAACTATAGGGGGGACGGTCAACTTCTCATTCGTTCATTCATTCCTTTATTCAATCGATTTTCCTATACTCAGTACGAGTTATGTCTCCTCTATTCTCTCTGATCTATGAGGACATAGCTCAAGCTAAGTATAGGGGGGTCGTCTATACTACGTATATACTTTAGCAATAACTCGTACTTTCGTATTTTCTTAATAATATGGCTAATAATTCTTTAAAATTCATTAAAAATCTATAATAAAAAGGTGTGTTGTTCCTCAAATTCTTTTTAATATTTACTGATTAACAAATCAGGTGAAAATTTTTTTTGCAAAATGTTTGAAAAATAGTTTGAAAATCTTTGTGAACGTCTATTGAAAACTATTTTGAAAATATTTTGTTACATGTTTTCAACCTGTGTAAAAATGTGTGGTTTGTAAAATTTATTTTCTTTGTGTGAAATAAAATGTTTGAAAAATGATTTGCAAATGGTTTTAAAAATGGTTGCAAAAATATTTGAAAAACCTATATATATTGTTTTGAAAGCCTTGCAAAATGATTTTCAAATATGTGTACATGTTTGCAAAAATGTTTGTAAAAACTATTTTGGACTATAGTTTTCAAAAATAGAGTGAAAAACTTGTGTCAAATAAGTTTGAGGAATATTTACATCACACCAAAATTCACTATATATATACTTATAAAATTGACCACTTATCCTGTAAATTCTTAAAATCCACTTCTTGTATATATATGAAGCACTCCCGTGTAAATATTTTATCCCAACTTTCAGCCAAAATCTTTTTGTATTCAAAAATCCCAAAAACATTTGCAAAATTAAAATCCAAAAACATTTGAAAAATCTTTCTGAAAAATACAAAAAATGCATCTGCATATGCATCGTCATCTTTTCAAAAATCCATAAAAAGTTCAAAATCCTTGAAAATTGCATCACAAAAATATTTTCTGCATTGCATATCGCATAGCATTCGTATTTTTCGGATTGAGTTTGATAGTTGAACAAGTCTGAATAAAATCCAGAGATTGGAGCTTGATTGGACCTTAAAATCTACCTTAATAACAGGAACCTTATAGGAACTGGGTTTGAGGTACTTCAGGTCTAGTTGACTTAATTCTTTGAGGATCACGGGACTTGGTTCAATGGATTCTTGACTACCTAAGTAGAGTATTTCGGAGCACACACACGACTCTTGTTGATAATGACCTAACTTGGACACCTGCACCTTTCACATGGCTCAATTCAGTTGGAGTGGTAAGGGGATTGGATTTGCCGGTATGAGACGCACACAAGTGGAAACATTTGTCCTCCTCTAGGGAGGGAAGTGCACCCCAACCCGTCCAGTGATTAGGAAGTCTAAAGACAGGAGGTTGTGGGTTGCAATAAAGCTTCAAAAGAGGGATAGTCTACTGGCTCAAGAGGAAAAACTCCTTATGTAAATGCTGTTGTGAATAGTATTTCAAAAAAAAAGACAGGCTTGTACAAAAATAAAATGCCTGTAAAAGTATGTGAATATGTTGTATAGAAAATAAGCAAGCTTGAGCATCAAAGTCATATCATGTGAGCCTGCAGCAGGATGACTTGACTACACTGGTCTTGCATCCCAGGATAGGTAGCTACACTGGCTACCGTCCATTCTTCTCTTCACCCCCTCCTTTTGAGCTGGTTGCCACTTGAACTTAGAAGGGAATACCCCGCTCCTCGAGGATGGAGTCATTGGATTGGGGAATCATTGGGTTGTCGTACTGGAGAAGTCAATTTCTTTGCCATTCTAGTTGGGGAGAGCCACCATCACTTACACTGTACGAGTCAGATTCATAGTCGTAAGGGTTTGCGTATGAATTGAGATATTTCTGACCTGGATATTGAGGAGACTTGAGCAGAGTTTTGGGATTCTCAGGGACTGTTGGATTTCAAATCTGGTTCTCAGTAAGGTTCCGCCCGCACTAAAATTCCAAAGGTACGACTTAAGCTCCAAACTTTGATTTGGTGAAGATAAGTTTGATAATTACACTTAATCCAGCTTCTTCTTTTTCTTTTCTTGTTTTTCTTTTCTGCACTTATTGCATAAGTGTTTGCTAGGGACTAGCAAAGGCAAGTATAGGGGGATGATGAATCTACGTTCATCATCTTTATTCTATCATTTTGGCCTTAAAAACCCTAGTAAATGCGTGTAAATAGGCTTTATTCATGCATTTTAGCATTCATGTATATGTGTGTAAATATTGTATAAAATGCGGTTTTTAATGCCAAAATTATAGAATAAAGAAAAGAAAAGAAAAAGAATAAAATATTGTAAATATTTTATGACCTGAAACCCCGAGACCTAGGCATCTTGATGAATAGGTCGACAAGGAATAAAGTAGGGGGAGATAAGGGCCAAAAATACCAATAAAATTCCTTTTATTTTATTCATTCTTATTTATTTTGGGACCTATTTTTGGTTCTACTTTTTATACATCAAATAAAGAAACTTTGTACATGAAAGATGTAGATAATTAAATAAAGAAAAATACAAAATTGATTTCACTGAAAAATAATACACAGATAAAAAGTTCTGGTCTGAATAAAAATCCATAATCCCAACTTCCTAGACCCGTATCTCACAAATGAAAACTCCAAATGCAGCAAACTCACTTTAATTGTATATAGAATAAAATAAGCTATTTAATGGCGGTGGTTTCGCATTTGGCGGAGCTACGGTTTGAAAGTTGAGTTTTGGACCCTCATTATATACTTGTACATATTAAAATATTTAATTTATTATTTATTCATTATTTTTATAATTTTATATTTTTATTATGTTGTAAATATTATTTACAATATATTTGTATATTGAAATCAGAATAAAAATGTAAATAAAACACAAATAAAAATACTTGTATATATTATATACATAGGTATTATACCTATAAATATACTTATATGATACATTCTTATATTTTATTAAATATACAAAACATATCAATAAATTAAAATAAAAATACAATTAGGTGTATAAAATGTTTTATAATTTTATAAAATAAGAAACAAAAATAATAAAATTAAAAAACACAAAATAAAAATAAAAGAATAAAATATATAGAAGAATATACCTATAAAGGGTATAATAGGCAACTTGTAAAAATATACCTCTAAAAAATAAATAAAAATTACCATAAAATAATTTATAAAATTAGAAATATTTTTTATTTAATAACCTAAAATTAATAAAATAGTTTACTATTTTAAAATGAATTTTAAATCATTTTTTCAGGCTTTTTCCTGGTTGGTCCACGTGGACCAACCAGGGGAGCTGGAGAGTTGACCTGCGGTCAACTCTCTGACCCCAGCCTGTTCATTGTCAGAGTTGTTTTTTTTTGGCATTTTCTCCGATTTTTGGAGATCACGTTTTTCACCGTTTGAGGTCGATGTCTTCACGAGAAATGTAGCCCTACTATTGATCTTACACGCCCTAGCTTTATCTCGGGCCGAGCATCATCACATCACCCGTGATTCCTCCTTGAACCCCGTGCCTCGGCCAAGTTTCAAAACCAACCCCCACACTTTCATTTCATTTTGAACCCTCTTTGACCATCTATCTTGCTCTCTTAGCGAGTGCTCCGGACTGGGTCTCGTGACAGGAGACCCTCCAGCCCCCAGGAGGTGTAGCTAGGCGGTCGAGGCGGCGTCTCCGCCCCATCTCCGTCCAATGGCCGTGAGGTTTTATCTCTTGTCCAACCCAGCCAATCGAGGTCATTTCAATCCATTTTTTAGTAGTTTAGATACCCTTTAGTTCCAGCTTTCATATTTTGAACTTAGTTTGCATTTTGATCAATCACGTAGCGTAAATCCAGCCCTCGAACACCTCGCCAGAGCTCAAGAGCTCCGGTGGGCATTATCAACTCCACGCCCATTACTCTTCACACTCCAAGCAAGCCTGGACCATTTTTTGTCGCTGTGCATTTTGATTGCAGGTGCCAGGCGCGCAAAGACCCTCCTGGGGGTCGATTTTGTTGCAGATCGAAGCTCCTGGGGCCGTCCTCCCTCGCCAACTCCGCAGCGGAGCTCCGGCCGTCTTAGGCCATTTTGAAGCCGCTACTCCCCTTGAGGAAGCTTCCAGGAACCATGCGGGGCCATCGGAGGGGTACTCATAGCTCGGGGCATCAAGATCTCGGCGAGTCAAGGTCGTTGGCGACCTGTTCTTGGCGTGTTCTTGCTGCACCACTCAAAACCGTCGATTTCGCCCTGTTCTTCAAGGAATAAAGCCGCCGTTCGATCCGTGAACTTCCAGCCGTCTGATCGTGGCTTCAGATCTAATCTGAGCCGTGCAAACGAAGGGGTATCGTCACCCCTCGCTGCGACACGTGGCTTAAGTTAAGCCCAATCCGCCATCCATCAAGAGCAGCTGGGTATTTTGCGAACTATCCCCCGTACCTTTTTGTAATATTTAATTAGCATCTAAACTGTCTGTATCCCCTTTAGAAACTTTGGTGATTTTGCATCTTCGCCCCTCTTATTATTGCATATTGCGGATTCGCCCCTGCCAGGTCACGTGCTTTACGCACGTGACGTGACATTTTTGCGCGAACCCCCCTTGAGGATTGGGATATTGTGTTGTAGCCTATTAACTTTTGTATGCAGGTATAAAATTCTGGGTATTTTGCTATATAGTCCCTGCTCTTTTTGGATAATTGCATAGGTGCCCTTGCCAAGTGCGCGTGCGACGCACGTGGGCCTGGCGCTTTTGCAAGGTCACCCTTGCGGTTCTTGGTATTTACTAATAGTCCAGAAACTATTTTCTCTAGTTAAATATTTTGTTGGAAATATTGCGATGGCGCCCTTGAACTTTTCGCATATTACATAAAAGCCCCTGCCAACATGCCTTTTCTTTTTGCTTCTAGTAATTTTTGCATGCGTCTATAAAAACCAAAAAATTCCCCAAAAATCAGTTTCGATCTCTGTTGCATGGTAGTTCATCATCATAGTTTTGGTTTTCATATTTATTGCATTTTAATATTTATTAAAAATAAAAAATAGCCGTTTTCAGCTCTGTTTGCATTAGAAAATCCCTAAAAAATATAAAAACACTCTAGAAAAATCCCAAAAAATATATTTTGTTTATTTTAGTGTGTTTTAATTTCATAACAAAAATCATTAAAAAATATAAAAGAAAACTCCAAAAAATCACAAAACTTTAAAAACCTCTATAAAAATACTAAAAATTCTGCAAAAATCCTTAAAATATATTCTTGGTGTCTAAATTTTCCTTATTTTATTATCTTTTATTAAAAATTAATTTGGAGAATTTTTGTTACTGTTTTCTATTTTATTTCTCCATTTTAGTTTCAGCCTTGTATGTTATTCACTGTTTTCTTGTATTTTGCTATTTAAAAATACCAAAAATATTCAGAAAATTTCTCAAAAATCATAAAAATAGTAAAAAAATATAAAAATACCAAAAACATTTCATTTCCTAATTTTTGAGATTTTTCCCTTTTTATAAATAGTTTATCATCTCTTTTCTTATATAGTTGGTATATTCCAAAATTGAAAAAGGAAAGAAAAAAAATATAAAATATAAAAAGAAAATATAAAATCAGAAAATTAAAAATCAAAATACAAAATTAAAAATTAAAAATTAAATTAAAAAATATATAAAATTAAAAACCCACAAAACAAATAGCATAGATAGACAACTTATCACATTCACACATTTTGTGCCTTAGTGCCCCGTTCTACCTGTCTGCTCCCTGTGTTCGACCTCTACACATACTTGCACTATACACATCTTTGTTGTAGAGTTATAATAAATTTTAACTCCACACACTTTCACTGCTTTACTTGATTGTCGTGGGTTAATTGTTGTTTGAATCGGGATTTTCGAGCGGTCACCGCATCGATTGCGGTTTCGCCTTGTGAAACTGTACGACCCTCTATTTTTCCTGTTCAACACCTACTCAGATGCAAACCGATGAGACGGACATATCCGTAGGGTGTGGCTTAAGTTCAGTACTTTAAACCAAGTCGGATGCTCCACACAAGGCAGGAACACTGTGCTCGACTAGGCCCTACTCGATCATGTACGATAGAAGCACCAATACTTCGCTAACCCAGGTGATAACCAAGGTGCCACAGATCGGGATTTGGGCTCTTATCCTTAGCAGGTCGCGCCTCACTCACTCAAGAGTTGTACCTGAAATAATGTGCGCTTTATGAACCCTAAACAATGAATGGTTCATTATGAATTTTAATTAAGATCAAGTTTATTTAGCAGTCCCTTTGTAAATTTTTGAGTTTTCAATTTTTTGAGTATTTTTCAGAGCAAGTTTCCTAACGATTTTTTTATCTTTTTCCTTTATGTCCTAAGTTATATAAACACATGGGAGAGAGGACGGAAAAACCATGCAAGTTGTCACTAAGATGGAAATCTCACCTTAGTGACTAATGATGCATGCAAAGATAGAGTTACTCACAGTGCTTTACAGCTCTCTCCATGCGGGATGCAAGGCAGAATTGAAATGTTTACACTATATGGCGATATGCAAAAGCAAGAAAACATCCTAAATAGTAGTTGATGTTATCGGGAAGAACCAAATGCCAGCTACTCAGAAATGAGATCTAAAAGTTTGGTCTCTGGAGTACATCGGTGTCCACCACAATGGATCCTGCAAGTACTGTATAGCACTCCTCTCGGCGCTCGATCTCAAGTCCAAATAATCGACAATTAATTTTTTACTAAGTCCAAGCGCATATCACTATAGGTGCATGCAATGTTATTAGGGCTTTGGACCTAACTACCAAGTCAAACAACCTACTATCTAAGGGCTCACTCACAAAAAACAAATGAAAATAAAGGTGGAAAGCTCAAATCACGGGAAACAAAATAAACAAAGGTGATAAAAATGAAAAATCGGGTACAAGGCCCCAGGTGAACAGACACCTGGGCACTAGACCTTGTGTATTGTAGAGAGCAATGTCCTAATTAATTACAAATTATTTGCAAAAATTAAATCTCTCTCTCTCACTAAAAATAACAATGTTATGCTCAATGCTACTCTTCTCCTCCTTCCCTGCTCTTCTTTCTTGCTCTCTCTTGGTCAGCTCAAAAGAAGAAAGCCGACCTCCACTCGCTTCGGGTGCACCTACCTCCTAAGAGGTAGTCCTCGTTAAGTGGTCCCTCACAAAAAAGTTAACAAGAAAATTGAATTAGAAAAGTTAAATAATTATCAAAGAATAAGTGGTAAAAATGTAAATAAAAAGGACAACTATATATATATATACAAGAAAAATGTGATACAATCCCTTGTTTCCAGCAGCGACGCCGTTTTAAATATGACCCGATCCCGCAAGGGTCTAAAGTATTCAAACGTGTCGCTGGAGCGTCCGCTCACGAAATCCCAGTTTATTTCAACAATCAACCCACAATTAACGATTAAGAAATACAGGCAAAGTGGATCAAAATTTATTATAAACCTATACAAAAATGCATATAGTGACAAGTGGAGTAGGGTGTCGAACACAGGGAACACACGCCGTAGTACGATATATTATTTATAAATAAATAATATAAGTATATGTGTATTTATAGTTATGCACAACATTTATCAAATAATGTGGGTTTTTAATAAAATATATTTTTTTAATTGTTTTCTAATTTGTATTTTTATGTGGATTTTTAATTTTTTCTATTTTTATATTTTCTTTTTGTATTTTTTTATGTTTTCTTTTTTTAAAAGAAATAAACTATATATAAGACAATATATAGAGTATATGTACAATATAAGATAGGGTAGATATAAATATTGGTAAAAATAGTCAAAATAAAGCAAATAAAATCTTTTTGAGTTTTAACTAATTTTTTTACTGTTTTGTGATTTTTAGGATTTTTTACTAATTTTTATATATTCTTAAAGTCAAAAAGACCCTAAAATAGGGATAAACTTAATACCTGAAATTAAAATGGAGATGAAAATAGGAAATATTATCAAAATTTCTCCAAATTAATTTTTATAGATAGATAATAATATAAATAAAATATTAAACAAAAACACAAATTTTGGGATTTTTAGGAATTTTGGAAATTTTTATAAAGTTTTTGGGAATTTTAATATTTTTTTGAGTTTTCTTTTATAATTTTTAGTGATTTTTAGGTTGAAGGCTAACATAAGCATAATATATTTTGGGGGGGATTTTTTGAAGTGATTTTACAATTTTTTGGCTTTTTTAAGGCAAACAGGTGCTGATCGTGCACTATTCGATTTTTAGAAAATAGGAATGGGTCATAAAACATGAAAATAAAATTATAGCATTCTCAAGCATGCATCCAGATACCTACTTTTTTTGGTAATTTTTGGGACACGAGATCTATTTTTAATAAATGAAAAATATCACATAAAATTGCTTGGCCTAGCAGGGGTATAATTACAAATAAAATAACATACGAGGGCTACAATGCAATTTTACCCAAACATTAACCTTGATATTCAAGTTTTATATATTAAATAATAATTAAATAAACACGTGAGGGCTTCAGTGCAAATTTTACAAAATAAACGTGTGCTTGCACGTGACTCTAGCATGGACCAAATTGCAATATATGATAAGTTCAGGGGGTTACATGCAGTTAGTCCAACACTATTTAAATTTCATTAAATATTTACATGACTTGATAGAAAATACAAAAAGGTAGAGGGTGTCTATGAAATTATACCACTTAAGCGCCTGGATCTGTCCAAAAGTTGCCTTGTGTCAGATCATGTGTCTCCTATCGTGTACCCTGATGAATACTCATTCATCACTCTTTATTCTTATATTTTAGCTACAAAAACCTTTGCAAATGCATGTAGATATGTGTAAATAGAAATAATTACCAAAAGCATGCATTATGTAAAAACCTATAATTAGCATGTTTTGTGCAAAAATAAAAGAATAAAGATTAAAAAGAAAAAGAGGGAAATATTTAGAATAAATATTGAGCAACCTAACCCAAGGGAGGGCTCAGCATGGGCCTGACCGCATAAAAACCAAAGTAGAGGGAGATAGGGGCTCATGTGTGTAAATATTTATGTAAATAAATAAAAATATTTTCCTCACAAAAATAGCCTAAAATATGCTTGTAAATACTTATACATATTTATAAGTATAAAAACAAGATAAAAAGAGAAAAATCAAAAAGAACAAAAATATCACTTTCACATTGTACATGAACCACTCTTATATATTTATTTAACCTTGTAAATAAATAAAATTAATTTTTATAATTTTTGTAAATATTCTATGTTATATAATGTAAATAAATAAAATAAAAACAATTAAAACAAAAACAAAATAAAAATAACAAAATTAAAAATACAAAAATATATTGTACATATACCATGTATATAAATGTATATATGTATTTATTTTACCTATGAATATAAATAATAAAAATAAAATAAAAATACCTTTTTATTCCTTATTTTATAATGAAAATAAATAAAAGATAAAGTAGGAATAAAATGGCATAAAAATAATAATTAAAAAATCAAAAATTAAAAACCCTATATAGTGTACATATACCTATACATTACATATTATGTGTATACCTTATTTTTATTTCGAAAAAATTATTAAAAATCACTAAAAAATAGAAAAAAATAAAATAAAAATATTTCATGTTTTAACTTTTTGCAAATTCGGCCATTTGCTACCCTAATTTTTCCCCTAAGATCCGGCCACGTGGCCAATTCCTGTTGGCTCCTGGGGATGTTGACCGCCCAGTCAACTACCCCCCCCCCCCCAGGACCACTTTGCACGGTTCTTAGCGGGTAAGCCCGCTTCTCGGATTTTTAGCGCTTAAACCCGAATCACATTCACTCAAACCCCGGGGCTGTTTTGATCTTGACATACCCGAGACCCTCGCCGGAGCTCTGGCATCGGGATCCGCGTGCCTCCAGGCTTGCCCGAACCCCTCTTAGCCGGACCCCTAGCCATATATATCCGTTGCTCCGCCACCTCATTTCCCTATCTTTGGCCATTCGAATCCTTCACCTGTGATCTCCAGAGAGTGCGCGAGAGTGACAGCCCGCGTCCGGTGCTGTCGAAGCGAGGAGAGGAGGAGAGACCATCGATCCGGCGAGCTACGCCGCCGCTGCTCCGCCACCAGCAGGAGTACCGAGCCTCGGAGGGAGACGCTCCTCGAGGCAACGACCAGGAGCTTCCCCAGCTCCTCCCCAGTCTCTTCGTCCACCCAGGTAACCTTGTAGGCCTTTCTTTTTCGCTGATTTTCATTTACCCCCAAATCGCTCCGCCGCCGTCCATCGTCGATTCCCATCGCTTCCGACCACCATTCGATCATCGGGCATCGCCATAGCCCTCGCCATCTTCCCGCGCACCTTCTTCACCCCTCCATCCAACCCAGCTCGCACAGGAGCTGGGAGTCGAGCTCTTCCGTCTACCCCCTTCGCCGGAGCTCGCCATATCCACCCACGGACCACCGTCACTACGCCTAACCGGGTCGAGGCAGTTTGCCCTCGACCCGCGAGTCTTCTGGATTGCTTTGCAGGTCGAACGAAGGCCATCTGAGGTCCTTCGTCATTCAGCCAGGAGGCCCAGCTCCGCCGACCTTGCCCGAGCTCCTCAGAGCTCGGCTGGATCATCGGAGCCCACCACCAGCTGCGGGACACCCTTGCGGAGCTTCTCCGATCTTCAGGCGCAACAGAGGAGCCCCGGAGCGGAGCCACCGGGCCGGCGAACTTCGCCGGTCATTTGTTCTTCGAGGACCCTCCTCTCCCGTTCGATCAGTCCTCCAGCTCCAGACTCCATCGAGACCGTCCATCTGGGGAGCAGTAGTCACCGCCCGATCATTAGGAGGGCCGATTCCAGCCATCCGATGCGCCAGGGTTAGCCATCTGTGCCTTACACCGTTCGATCACCCACGTGGAGGAACCCTAGCCATCGGAGTCGCCCAAGGACACCAGCTGTGGAGCGGCAGCTGTTCACCACCGTCGGATGCGCCACGTGCCCTCCATCCAGCCGGTCCGCGCAATAAAGGGTAATTTACCCTTAGGCCCTGTCTTTTCTTTTATTTAGCGTTTAGTCTTGTAAATATCGAGTTTAGTTGTTTAGTTTTAGGGTTATTTGCATAGAGACCCTGGTACTTGCTTTTATTTGCTGAGATACCCCTGTATGTGATGTGACACGTGCTTCGACACGTGATTCTCTGGGTATTTTACATTTCATGCCCCTGTAGTTCTGGTTGTTATTAGTTGAATGAAAGTTTTCACTTATTTGCACTTATACCCCTGTGCGTGGTTTATTTGAGCATGTGCGTGATATTTGTGGGTATTTTGCAGATGAGTCCTTGGACTTTTGGTACCTGTTACCAATAAGTCCTTGGAACTTATTTTCATTACATTTGGGTCCCTGAGTGCCCCAGGCACGCGCGTGGTGCGTGTTTTGCTGGGTTAATTGCACCAGACCCCCCAGACTCCTGGGTATTTGCACTTTGGTCCCTGTGCACAGTGCCCCTTCTTTATTTTTGAATAAAATAGCAAATTACCTCCAAATCCAACGAAAATTGGACACATGGCTCCTGCCATGGTGTAAAAGTTTCGAGAATTTTTGAGGACATTTTTTATTTCATTTGATATTTTTAAAAATTCAAAAACACTTAATTTTGCTACTGTCTACCTTTGAAAATCACAAAAAAAATTAAATAGTGTCTAAAAATTACAAAAAAATAGTTGACTCTCTATTGTGTTGTGTTTGATTTTCTAGCCAATTTTGGCTATTTTTCATTATCTAAAACACCTAAAAATTGAAAAACACCTAAAATCTTATAAAAATTCTAGTAATTAAACCAAAAATCCAAAAATAATAAAATAGGTGCCTAAATTTTCCTTATTTTCTTCTCTTTACAGGAAAATTACCCCCCAGCTATTTTGGGGCCTTTAGATATTTTATCTAGGCCCTTGTAGCTCGGCTGGACAGTACCTTTGATTTCTGCCACTGTTTGATTTTTAGATAATTAAATAAAGATCAGAAAATTCTCAAAAATTCACCAAAAACACTAAAAATTATAAAACACATAAAAACATTTTTGTTAGAATTTTTGATTGATTTTTAGTGCATTTAATAATTTGTTGAAGTGTATGTTTGTTTACTTTTCTTATTTTCTTAATACATAAAAAATATCCAAAAAAATATAAAATAATTAAAAACCACTAAAAATATTTTGTTCTTTTATTTTATTCCTTTTTACTACTTCGTAGGCCGAAAGGCCAATCCGCGCTCCTTGAGTTCGACCCTGGTCGCTATACCAGGTTAATCCAATAGCGAGACCGCTTTCGCGTTTTTGATCGATTTTGTCTATTATTAGTGGTCTGATTTTTCTTGATTGACTTAGCTGAGTGACCGAGGTCACACCGACCATCTAGATACCTTTGCTTTAGTCGCTCGGCTCGTCATCATACCCCTTCCCTTGAGATCAACGGTCCAGATTAGATATGGACCGTTGTTCTTGATCAAACATCGGTCAAAGGGTTTGGAAGAACACACCAGAACTCTTCTCCTGCAAACTTCGAATCATTGTTTCATGGGCCTCCAATGGTCGATCTCTCCTCCGATGGGATCAATAGGTGGATGTGCCTCCTTCGCGTGCGCATGCAGGGTCAGGGCTAGGCGAAGCGTCGTCGAACACTCCGAAGAGGTTGGACCACCTGGAGAAACTCCAGGTGGTCGTTAAAGCTCCAGGTGCACCTCCAGACCTGCAAAAGGGCACCAAAAGATCCCCGGGTATGAGGGCTATCTCCTCGACCCAGGGTTTACGCAAAATAACGGGGGGAATGGAATCGAGGGGGAGCTCCGACGAAGTGGCAGTGGAGGAGCTCGAGATCCTTGAATCTGGGTGTAATTCAACGGGTTTCAAAGGGAATCGATGGAGAACATGAAGAGATTTGAGGATGAGATGAAAGCGGGCCGAATCAGTGCCTAAATCCTATCAATTTGGACCTAGACCCTAACGTCCAAGATTTGGGGCTTTTCAGATTAGACGTGATTCGATGTTCCTAACTAAGAATTAAAGATGCTAAATGAGAGATATACTACAAAATTATCTAAGAATGTAGGAAAATGGGGCTCAACCGGCCTGAGGTGGCCAGGAGCAGGACCTGTCGGCGGAGCTCCGGCGGTGGATGGATACACCTCCTCCCTTGCTCTCCTCGCAGCAAATCAAGGGTCAAACCACGATGTCACCATGGGGAAGCCATTAGGACTGATCTGAAATGCTAAAGCTCGAAGAAGAGGGATCAAAAAGCCAAAAGAGATGAAAGGGGTTTATTTATAAGCACTTTTTGGGCTATTTTCGAGGGGATCTTGCGTGAGATCTAGCGAGGGTTAGTGGAGATTCTAGGATGGGCGTAGATGAGGGACGAAGTGGGCGTATGATGGTAGTGGTCTTGAGGATCATGAGTGATGGACGAGGCGTAGAAAAATGGAAGAAGAAGAAGAAGGCAGACTCGTGACCTTCTGACAAGAGTCACAAGGTAGGCCGGACTGTTGACCAAGGCCAACAAAGAAACGCACCTGGTTGGTCAACATGGACCAACCAGGAAATTCCAAGGCAAAAATGCCTTGAAAATGGATAATAAATAGAATTCGATTTTATTAATTTAGTCTGTAAAATAAAAAATGTTTCTAACTTTTTGTAGTATTTTGTGGATATTTTTTATTTATTTTTTACAAGTGTTTATTTACAAGTTAATTTTTAGGGTACATATATAGGTATATTTACCTATGTTTTAGGTATTTTATTTTTATTTTGTATTTTTTTATTTTATTATTTTATTATCTTATTTTATACATTTACAACTTATTTTTAGGTACTTAAATATATTTTTTCTATATTTTTTTGATATATTATATAGACTTAATTAAATAGATGTATTAATTGTATAGGTATAAATATAGGTAATTCATCTATGTATTCTATCTACATATTTTATTTTAGTGTTTTATTTATTGTTTAATTTCTGATTTAATTTGTATATAGATTCTAAATAATATTTACAAGATTATCAAAATATAAAATTTCAGAAATAATAAAGAATAAATGAAATAGTTATTTTAATCAGGTATGATATATAATAGGGGTCCAAAACCTAACTTTCATTCCTTAGCTCTAAAAAATATGAATCTGCCTTCATTAAATAGCTTATTAAAAGTTATATACATTAAAGATAATTTTGATGCATTTTGAATTTTTATTTAGGAGATATGGGTATGTGAAGTTTGACTTTTGGGGTTTTATTTTGTGTATAAAATGTATGATATGTATTATTTTCGTGTGAAATAAATTTTGTATTTTTCTACATATTATTATATACAACTTTCACGTACAAAGTTTCATTATTTTAGGTATAGATAATAAAAAATAAAATAGGTCCTGAAAAGCAATTATTGGCCTATTTTAATAGAGTGATTGCTTTGTATTTTTTGTACACTTAGTCGCCCTATCTCTCTCTACTTAATTCCTTGTCGACTAAGTCATCATGATGACTAAGTCTCGGGAGCTAGGGTCACTTCAGTGTCCTTGACACGTTGCTCTTTTTCTTTTCTTTCATTTATTCTTTTATTTTGGCGATAAACACAATAAATGTACAGTATTTCATACATTATTTTGTACAAATTAGTGAGCATTTATTTTGACAAATTAATGATATATGTATGTATTTGGCTAGGGTTTGAAGTCCAAAATGAAAGAATAAAGGTGATGGGATGGAGATTCATCAATTATTTGTAAAAAGTTCAGTTATTGTGCCAAATATCACACCCTTTCCACACCCGACAACGTGTTTTAATTTGTAATTTATGACACACTTTTGTAAAAAGATCATCATCTATTGTAGAATGCTCACATTTATTTCAGAATGTTTCATAATTTAGGGAAATTTCAACGCATACTACATGTCGTTTAACTAAATATAGTAAGAACTATGATGTGAATTTTACTAATAAAGCATCAATTAAGTAGATCCCCTCTTTTTTGGAAGTATAGTGGACACAAAAACCATAATATTCACTACTCCTTATTTGTAAGACTTTCAGTTGCCACATCTAATACCGCGCCCTTTCCACACAAAAATGTGTTTTAATTTGCAATTTGCAATGCAGTTTTGTAAAATGATCACCTTTTGTAAATTGTTAACATTTATTTCATAATATGTACTATTTTTTCATCATATTTTTCAGGATCCTTCAATACACACTACAGGTTGTTTAACTAAATATTGCAAGAATCACGATATGGATTTTATTAATTAAGCATGAATTAAGTGGATCCCTTATTTTAGGAAGCATAGTTGCCAAGAAAGCCACTATATTCCACATGGTGATTTCAATCTCACTCACACACTCATCATCCAATGGTCAAAGATGGCACCTTTCCATTATCAAGGAAAGGTGTCACCTCATTTTAAATCATCACGTTATATATATGAGAAAAATGGGTTGCTCCTATATAATATATATGCATATTTGTTTAAGTACATAAATAAACTCGGAAAAATATGATCAAAATTCCTAATTATGCATCTAAATAAGTTATGAATATATAAAATACATGTAAATAATAACAAAATTAAAATACAAAATAAAATTAAAATACAAAAAATACAGGTATATTTACCTATATATATACATGTAAATATTAACATGTTATAATTTAACTTGTAGAAATAAATAAAAATCATTATAATATAATACATAAAATTACAAGTATCATGTTTTGACAAAAAAATAATAAAATCATTTCCTATTTTTAAATACATTAATAAGGGAATTTTTTATCTAAATTTTCTGGTTCGTCCATGTGGACCAACCGGGACTCAACATTCGTTGACCCCATGCCAACTGTACGCCCCTCCACCCCACCCCTTCTGTCAGATCATGTGGAACCCCCTTTTCTCTATTTTCCCATGCCTTCGCCTCTTCCACATTTTCATCGACCAACCCAACATTCCGTAGCCCTTCTATCCCTAATCCTCGTCCATACTCGCATGTTCATCTACTACTCTCCATATACACGCCATGTCCCCATCTTTTTGGTTGGAACCCACTCCTATAAAATCCAACCATAGGTTTCTTTTTTGTTTTTGATCCCATCTAGCCTACTGTAACCCCAATCGGACACACCCAAATTGATCTACGAGGTGACATCGAATTGATCCTTGGCCTTGATGGTGTAGAGAAGGAAGGAAAAGAGCAATTCGGGTCCACCGACGTTCATGGTGTGGAGATGATGACAAAGACTTTACCGCTTGGAAAGTTCGAGAGATGTTATTCCCTCACAGGTGTGTAGCAGTTCCCACATCGTCAGTGAGGGAAAGATTTGTTGGATGGGTCGCCCTCCTTCTACGAACCTAAGTCATATATAGGAAATTGGTAGTCCTATTTGGAAAAGGAAAAATCAAGTAATAATTGGAAGAGGAGATCAATCACCTTTTTGGAATATGAGTCATCTTTTCCTAAACTTATTGGAAGTAGGAGCTCATGTTTCCTTATTTTCTCATCTCCATGGACTATAAATAGAGGGTATGGGATGCACACCAAGATCATACCAACATAAGCTCTCCTAGTGCAAGAAAGAAATAAGAGAGAGAGGGAGAAAAAAGAAGGTATGTGGTTGTCGCAAAATTTGGAGGGAGTAATCTTTGGAGCAATTCTTCTCCAGCATTCTTCCTACAGTTTGATTATGGATTTATCATTTTGGTGATATTTCTCCTCTCTTCTGTTTTCCATTGTTTGGTGATTTGTAGCACTGTATAGAGGGCCTGCTTTTTGTAAGCCCCCCACGGAAAATCATTTGGATTATAGTGTTTGGTTTTGGGTTGCGATCAACCTCGTGGTTTTCCCCCTCATATTGAGGGTTCTTCTACATTAAAAAAATTCTTTGTGCATCTGTGATCGATTTTCTGGGGTTCAGATCTTTTTTGTAGTTGTAGTGCTATATCATGCATAATTCCGCTTATCAACTTTAGTAATTTTCACGATTCTATCTATACGGGGAATATGTTCCCAACAAAACTTGCAACATTTGTACAATTGATGGAGTCATGTGATGGTATTGGTTGTATATCTTGTCGTTGTTTTCAAATGAGGACCCCTTGATGTGGTATTTATAGGCCCTCCAATTTAGTGGAACTATTTGGATGAGAGATCTAAAATCCTCTTCTATCCTACTCTTTTCGCTAGAAATACTAAGAGCTATCTAGATCTTTTTGGTGGAAATTCTCCACCTCTCATAGTTCCAGATATTTCTCTTCAAGCAAGCCTTTCTCTTGATAATCATCGATGTATAAGGGGAGGACTTTATACCATTATGTACAATGGTTCATTTGTAATAGGAATTCTATATGAACAAGTTACAGATTTTATTTATATTTTTAACAATTATTGGTTAGAAATATAGATATGACTATGTTCAACATACTATAAGCAGGGAGAGAGATGAAGGATGAGGCATTAGTTTCTTTTTTATATAATTTGGCTACAAGTCTAGAAGTTTTATTTTGAAATTCAAAGATTCTTTTATTCAAAGAATTCATGATTTATGACAATTGAGACCACTTATTCGCACATTTATTGATTAAATCCCACACAACACTCTTGGTCTCCCTTCACATAGCAACTTAATCCTCGTAAAATCAAAAGTGGTTCTTTCTAAAGTCAATTATGATTGCAATTAGAACTCTCAACTATGATTTTGGTGTTATGCAGTGAGAATGGTACTTTTATTAGAGTTTAGATTGTAGGATGATAATTTCCTGGATTTCAGGATGCGAACCTACAAATGCATTTAGTTGAGAACTTGTCTTTTGGGATCAACTTTTATAACTAGATGTGGAACTATGAATTCTTACTAGGTTGATATAATTTAAGAATGAAATTTCGTATTTCAACGTTCTCCATGATATCATCTCATCATGTACCTAGCAAATATTTTGTCTAAACAAACAAAGAAGATTTCAACTTCGATGTTTAGTTTGAAATGCTTTATAGCCCCATCACTTGATGATGAAATATTTTTAGACGTATCACATTCGTGCACCTTTTGAGAAGTATTAAGAAAGATTTAACGCCCTCATTGATGATGACATCCCCATATATTTTAGTTGGATTCACATGTAATTGTAGAATCATGCGTTGTTCATTGTTATGTTTCTATTTGTAAATTTGAAACTTTCTACAATGACATGATACTTCTTGTTGGAGGCAGATGAAATTCACATAAGCAAAGACGAGATATATTCAGGGTGTTATAAATAATTGATGCCATATCTGAACTGTTATAGACAACTTCGCATGTAAATTTGTTAAGTACATATTTTAATGCAATCTTTTGCTACCATTTTCAATTGTAATTTTAGATGGTAAAGAATTTTAAAAAACTTTCAAGATGAAAGTATCGTGGTTCATATCTTAATCATGTTTAATAATTTTAAAAAAATAAGTGTAATTACAAAAAAATCCTAATTATGCCCATTTCCCAAAACAAAAAGGTATTAAACTTTGAACTTAGGGTTTAACGTGAACATAAGAGTGTCACATAAATATCTTTGTTACATTAAAAAATTGGAGCCTGTAATTGGAATTTTGATGCATATTTGGAGTCCTTCCTTATAATTTACCCAAACTTAAAGATAAATTACATCTTTAGTGAGATGGTCAGTATAACATTTTTGTTAAATTCTAAATAATCATTTCGCAATGTGTTGTTTCCTCACTTAATTTTTAGAAAAAAAACACATAATCATAAATACAAGATGTTGAAATCTTATCGTTCTCTTGGGGTTTAATGATGTTGAATAAGGAATCAAGGAGTTTGTCTTCCATTCATATATTTCTTGGTTGAGAGGAAATATGTGGGAAAAAAGAGGTTGTTTTCCCTGTATTTTTTTCGTTGAAAATAAAATATGGAGTAAATGGTAGTTATTGTAAAATAAATGTCTTAGAATAGGTAGTATGTAGACGTGATAAATGGTCATCATTATTTTAAAGGAAAGTGAATTAAAAGGAAAAGGTATAACGATTAAAAATAAGGAAAATATGGAATAAGGATAAAAAATCAGGATTATCTTCAGCCATATCCTGAGGTCCCAAAATAATTATAATGGAGTCCATCCATGATCGATAGTAACAGATATAATAAATGGTGTGTAGACACGAGTTACTAATGAGGAAGGGATAGTCGTGGGCACATGTAATTAATTATGCGTGGAAAATATGACAACGAAAAACGACTAGTTGGGGTCCCAAGTTGGGGAATGCCGCTCACGTTTTTAGGAAGAGCTGCTATTAAGGTTTTTTTTCTCCTTATTTTATTTCTTTCATGTAAGCTATATAAAATTTTCTGACATATAACTAACGCCATTAATATCAATGGACGGAAGAGATTAAAGAGTGGTCCAATATAAATAAAATGGTATAATCTATACTCATAGGAAGATATGACAAGAAATATTCAAAATGCTTAAAACCAAAAGTATCAAGTACTAATTCCCCACTTTTATAACTCACTCTCTCACTTTGTTAGTATTAGATGTGCGATTATTTTTGTAGTGTTACAGCCTCCATTTCTATTTATAACGTGCTCATTGCGATATAATACACAATTATTCCCGGTAATAGTGATTGTGCACTCCAAATAGTCATTGCGATATAATACACAATTATTCTCGGTAATAGTGATATGGTTGTGCACTCCAAATAGCATTCTCTTCCTACATCTTTGTAGGTGGAGCTCCACCTTTCGAGTAGCACCTTCCACTACTAGAGAGAACCTACTCTAATCCATCTGTAATATCTTGGGCCTAGATATCGGATATTATGGATGAAGACTTACCTTTATAACTTGTTAAGAAAGTTTATTGAGCCTGATAGCAACTATCCAAAATTCCGAAGCTCAAGTTGTCAAGTAGTAAATCCCGCACTCCTATAATTCACACTCATATTATGTGAATATTAGATATATGACTAGGCTTGGAATGTTAAATTCACCCCTTAACCTTAGCTCCATTCTATCTTATCATTTAGAAAACATCATAACCCAACTCTCAATATGTCTGGAATCCTATTTAAGCATGCAAACAAACATCTATTTAGTTTGCAATTCAAAGTCATGTTAGCCTTAAGATTTGAAATCCTATTTGTTTTAGGATGTACTTGTATAGGAGAGGTACTATATATAAACCTCAACAGGGCAGTGTTTTGAATTATCCTCCACACCTTTTTTTTTCTCCGCATAGTGGAAACTGATCATCACTATCCAAGGACGTAGCTCAGTTACATATCAATCTTACAAATCTATATGTTTTCATGCTTGCTTGATTGATCGTTTGTGTGTGTTTCGCTTTCATGATTCGCAACAAACTAGTATCATAGGATCAGGTTCCATCTGTATTATTAAACAAGATGACATCACTTTGAAGATTGAGAAGTTCACAGAGAGGAATGGATTTAGTTTATAGCAGATCAAGAAGCATTCCATTATGAAACAACAAGGCATCGAGGCGTCGTTGGACTAAGTAAGGATGAACACACTCGAACCCTCCAAGTTGATGGTGTAAGAAGAGAAAGCACACTCGAAGATCATGCTTTATTTGGTGGATGAGATTATCATGGAGGTCGCCAATGTGGATTACATAGTATGTGGTTGAGACTTGAAAGTTTATACATGACAAAGTCTCTAACAACAAGTTGTAAATAAATGTATTTTCTCTTTTCACTTGCGGGAAGGTGCATCTTAAAGAACATTTAGACTGCTCAAATACATTTTTGATGGATTTAAGAAATGTAGATGTTACAATCAAAGATGAGGATCCTGCTTCGATTTTGTTGCTTTCTCTTTCCCTATCGTATGGGAATTTTACTAAATCATTTATTATGAAAAGAGAAGAGATAAACCTAGAGGAAGTTCACGTGAGTCTAAATACATGTTAACTTTAGCATATAGCTACCGGAAAGTAAAACTCTTACACTACATTTTTTATTCTGACTTATAAAAAAGAGTCTTGCTGGTTTTGACTACACAAAGAAGAAGCTCAAGTCAAAGAATCAAAATTCTATGGACATCTACAATTACTGCAAGGAACCTAGATATTGGAAGAAAGACTTCCTGAAGAAGGCTACAACTGTTGTAGTGACTTAAGGAGGCAAGGATTCTGAAGATTATTTGATCCTTGCCATCACATATCAGAAAGGTAACCGACAACACATGGATTATTGATTCAAGTTGTTCTTACCATATGACTCTCAATGAAGATTGGTTGTACATCTACGAGAAGATAGATGGTAGAAATATCATCATGGGGAATGATGCAATAGATAGGATTGTAGGAATTAGCCTTATAAAGATCAAGATGCAAGATGAAGTCATGAGGACGATAATAGATTCTTGATTTGAGAAAGAAGATGATATCCCTTAGAACCTTTGACTCTAATGGATATAGGTATGACCTGAAGGTGTAGTTATGCAGGTGGACAAAGCTGGGGTGATTGTCATCAAAAGAAACAAGCATAAGACCATGTGTGCCATGTAAGGGGCAACAGTTCCTGGGAGTAAGTTCAAGCATTGTTTGGACATGCACAATATTAACACTTGGCAGTAGCCCTAAGGAGGGACTGATGAGAGCATGGAAAAACTTATCAAAGCTTATCAAAGGATTCAATTCAAAGTGGCTATTGTTGATATGCATTTAATCCTATTTAAGCTTGCAGAGAATGTCCTATTTGATTTGGGATTCAAAGTTCTTTTTGATTTAGGATTTGAAGTCCTATTTGTTTTAGGATTTAATCGTGCAGGAGGAGGTACTATATAAACCTCCATAGGGTCATTATTTTTAATCATCCTCTATACTTTCTTTTGTCTCCACATAGTAAAACTGATTGCTGTCGTCCAAGGATGTAGCCCAATTACGAGTGAACCATATAAATCAGTGTATCTTCATGCTTGCTTGATTGATCGTGTGTAGATGAACAACTTCTGCAATTCGCAATGCTAACTAATACTAAAACAACCTAAGCGAACAATATTATGATTTCAATAAACTAAAATGTAAAATACTAACTTAGTTAAAAAACAAAGGCACATATATCCTCCTACAAAGTCACTTCACAAAGATAGACCCTAACTAAGCTATCTAGATCTTGTGTTGGGTTACTAAACCCAATGATAGTTACCCATGGACTAGATCCAAAAGAGTCATGGACCTCTATCACATCCTATTTTATTCGAGTAAGACCAAACTTTGCCAAAACATCTATTGAATGGTATAGTTGGATTGGTTGGTCTAGCCAACTTATATTCATGGGTTAGTCTATTTAAAGATTGAACAACTCATTCTTAATTGTGCTAGTTTTATTTTCTATTTTCCCTATTAACTTTGAAGCTTTTAGTTGTTCTTGGTGACCGAGCTTCCATTTAACAACAACCAAACTTCTAGATAACATTGCATTTTTCATGCATCATAAGCTCTTTAAGTGACCACTAAGCAAAGTACTAGTGCATCTCTCTCCTTTCTTGCGACAGAACACGGATAAAATCTTTAAATTCTATTAGCCATGTAGAGACTACATTGGTGTACTCGGTTGTATCCCATCTTCTCTATATATATCGTGATCAAGTTCTCCCATTTACCCTAAGCTCAGATCTAGTCCTTAGGAATCAACTTTGATTTTGCATACTAGATGGAATCATAAAACTTACCCTCCTACATGCACTATAAGAGAGCTCAAACAATAATGTTATTTAAAGGTCTATTGTACTTCATGTGTTAGTCCTTAAAGCACTTCATATATGATCTCATGATCTTCACTACCCTTTACTTTATTATATGGAGAGTGATTGGAATGTGATAGGTCTGAATTCTTTAAGCAAAGTGCTAGATGAAATTTTATGCCAATTATTAATATATGTTGATAAATTAGCTTTAAGTACCCTCAACCAATCTACAAGTAAGTTTAGTAGAGAAATACTTGAACATTGCCACACCATTGTAAGATATGAACATTATCTAAATTTTATAGAATAAAAGAAGCACAAGTTGCTATTCTTCATGTGATGGGGAAGTTTTGGAGCTTCCCCTTACTTGGAGAGTTTCTTATCCTTAGTATTGGTGTTCTTTTGGACATGAATGAATGGCACTTAATGCCATAACTGTTGGACATGCGAGCCCACGGCGAGCCATTATGCAATAAATGTTATTGCAATTCACTCCTTAATCTGAAATAAAGAGCACATAGTTTGCATAATAGGTCCCTTAGTGCAATTAAGGTTATGCACCATGGCCATCTTAATGATCATACAGCTGTTGATTCAATTATTGAATCATAGAGGCTGGTACTTAGATGAATATCTAATGAGTTAGATTGAGGACTCATCAAGCACCGTCAAATGATTATTAAGAGATGATCTCCAGCCTGAGTAGGAGATGGCAATCCTATCTCATTTAGGTTGATATCTGACCGACCTCTTGATGCAGGTCCTCTACATAGGAATAGAGATTCGGAGGTATCGGATGAGTTAGGTCAAAGAGTTGACTTAACGAGATCGAGATAACCAAAGTCCTATATCATATGCTGTCATGATATAGGCACACATACTTTGACCGGAGACAGATGTGTTACTATATGTCTGAGTATGTACATTTGGCAGACCAATAGGTTGATGGCCTAATCAAGGTCTATACACTGGTGCGCTGGTGTGCATATAAGGGCATATGAGTAATACGATCTCTCAAAGGGATCATACAGGTTCACTACTGAACCGGAAGACATGAGCTCACTCATGAGATATTGGGAAGAATCAAATTCCGTGCGCACGGTCGTCTCGCTTTGGAAACTTGACTGAATTTGTTGGTTTGATATATACTTTTGGAAAGTATATGATCAAGACCTAGGTATGATATATGCTTTTGGAAAGTATATGATCAATACCGACTCCCAATGATCGAATGAGAAACTTACTGATAAAACCCTGAAGTAGACAGTGTAAAGTTGATCTAATACTTCTGGTTTATTCTGAGTCTTCCAGTATGCAGGATGTACAGGTATTGGGAATACCTGAGGGTGATGTGATCATAAACGATTGTATAACCATGACGCTTCCATTCCTAGGGAGTGATGAAACGGGTCTGGATTTTAGTGACTCCTCTCAGTAGAGAAGTAATCTGATCTTAGTCCAAATGTTGGAGATTGATCTGAATGTGATTCAGATGCAATGAGAAGATTAGATTTGCGGTCTTGATTTAATCAAGCATTTATGGGAGGCCCGAGATATGGATTTGAGATATGATCTCAATATCCATGTCACTATACGTGGAACAATACAATCGCCATGTCCTTATTTCCAAGTATTCGTGGAGAAAGCGCATTATCCTTGAAAGAGTTCATGGATAATTCTATTGTTGACATATGTATCCGTGCATTGAGAAAATGGATAATTAAATGTGATTTAATTATCATGAATAATATGAATTTGATTCATATTATAAGGAGAGTTATCTTAGATAATTAAATGTGATTTGATTATCAAAGATGTTAATAATATGAATGTGATTCATATTATTTGAGCACATGAGAATAAGTTATCCAATATAATTAAATGTGATTTAGTTATTATGGATAAGAATAATGTGGATAGTAATATCCAATTATTCATAATATATTATAAATGTGAGTTATAATGTATTAGAGAGAGTTAAATATAATTTATATTAGTAGATTAATTATTAATGTGTATTGGATACACATTGTCTAATTAATTGAAAATGTAAATTACATTTTGTTTTGGGTTGCGAATATGATTCACAATATTCCAATGTCAAGATTGCAATATTCCCAAATTTAATTGAGAATTATTTTGGTGAATAAAAATCCCAACAAATAGTTGTTGGAAAATAAGTAGAGAGAAAATCAAGGAGATGTGCAATCTCATGGGAATCCATGAGATTGCCCTCTAAAGGGGAAGGTTGATCTCCTTTATATTTTCTCTCCTCATTTGATTGATTTAATTTGGTATTAATATTTATTTGATTTATCAAATATATTTTATCAAAATTAAATCACAAGTTGTTGGTTTTTACCAACAATAATCTTGACCATTGGATTGACATAAATCAATCTCATCCATTGATTTTATATGTCCCATGGATTGAGATCCATGGATCCCAAAACCCTATAAATAGAGAGGCATACCATGCTCTCTAATTTACACATAATGCTTGAGAAGCATCTCTCTCTCTCTCTTTCTCTCAAGAGACGTCAGCCCTCTCTCTCCCTCTCATGGCCGTCCACCATGGATGCCATGGAGAGATTCTCCATCGCCGCGGCATCGTCGTTATGCTGCCCGTTCTTCTGTTCGCGTATCTCCGTCTCCTTCGGTGCGCCTCGCTCGTGAAGAAGACGTCGGATCTCATGTGTCGAGATCAGGAGATCCGCCGCTTGAATCATCAACATGGATTGCGAGAAGCACGCGGTTCATCCCCGCGCTCGCAAACATCTCCTCCGTCGGATCGGACTTGAGACAGGAGGTCTCTTCGTTTAGAGACTCGATCGCAACCACGCTTCAAGAGGTAATCCTATTACTTGTTTGTGTCTTAGAGGAAACGATTCGAGAAGTGTTCTTGGATCATGTGGTTTCGTCGTATAAAATTTTTTAAATTCCGCTGCATCGAGCAACTAGTCCGACTAGTCGCTCCTTGTCGTATTCGATACGACGCACGCGCTTCCGTGATGCGCTTGAGGATCTAACCATATCCTTCAAGTGGTATCAGAGCCTTAGGTCGACGGTTTTGAATATGATTCGCTAACCGAGGATGACTTGGGTTCGTTAAGGTCGCGAAAGTTTTTTATCGCATTTGATTTCGCAGATCTGTTTAGTGTAATTTTTCGGCCATGTTTAAGTTGTTTAAACACGAAAACTTGAATTTCGTTCCCCATTAAATAAGGAAACTATAGGATCTGAGTTTGCGTAAATCGGATTTCGTATGCTCTAGATATGGTCGTTTTAATGAACATGTATGCACTGTTGCGGGAACTGTGAATCTGAACGTGATTAAAATGTTAATTACTGTTTATACTTGCCTTGAAATGCGTGAAACATCACTTGGTTTCTGTTCTAAATCAAATTAGCAAACTTTAGAAATTGACTTTGCTTAATTTGGATTTAAATTGATTGAGATATGCTAATTTTAGTAAGTAGGGGTCACTGCTGAAATTACTTTCCTAATTAAGAACCATGTGATTGTCAATTAATGAAATTAATTGTTAATTTCGAGAAATAATTATGGAAAATATTTGTGAAATATTAGAGAATGATTATTTCCTTAATTGACTTGGCCCCAATCAATTAATTGATTAGATTTTATCTAGATCATAATTGAAATCACAATCATCAAACTCTTGCTTGAATAGGACTGGGAATTTGTCTAGCAAATTTCTTTATAATCAAAATTGTTTTGATTACTATATGGTATAATTTCGGTTGCAGAACTGATGATCATCTCAAGTACAAATTAATCAATTTGGCATTATCCTTTCCCGTGGCGGGTATGGTGTCTAGTCGGGGATCGCTGGGGTAGCGGGTTGTAACGTATGCGGTCCGTCCCAATCCCGCCGGTACTGGCCATGACAGCGGGTAGGGCCGGGATAATGTCCGAAGGATTAAGATGTATTTTTCTAATTATTAAAATACGAATTAACATGTACTTTGAGAATAATACCATATATTCAAGTAAAATCAAGTTTGTTGATTGAATTGGATTGAAAATTAATTTAATATGATTAAGTTAATTATATCCAATTAAGAACACTCTATTATGAATAGAGTTATTATTTCCCTTGGAAGAATTAATCGTAATGAATGTGATTCATAATGATTAATTATAATTTGAATACGATATGGAGGATCACAAAAGTGACATCCATGGTCTCCCGTCAAGGCGAAGGGTTTCGTCGCCAGATATTATATGTGGGAGACGCCTGTCCGAAGTGACAGCTCCTGCATATGATCCATTTGGATCGAGCTCGTCGCTTCTCGAAAGAGTAAGGACGTACGCATAGTGACCCAAATATCGGGTCCTCATATTATTGGGGCGATATTGGATTGCGCATAGCGAGTTGTATTCCTGTTGACGGTTGGTTCAATTAATGACGGGTCAACATCACCTTAGGGGTGGTGGGCCCGGGTGTTAAAGACCGAATTGGGAGATGCAAGTTGGACTTGCAAGGTGGAATGTGTTCTCGCTTCTTTTTATCCGAGTTGTAGGTTCTCATATTATTGGGATGCAACAAAGATAAGGAAGGAGATCCCAGATCTTGCTTGAGATATAATGGTAAGTATATCTCTTACATTGAAAGTGATTAAGGGAATAAACTTTCAGTGTTGACATGGCAAGACAACTTTGATATAAAATTCCTAATTCAAAGTAAAACATGTATATACATAAATATATACCCTTATGCAAATTACTTATTTCAGATAATCCTTCATTAAACCCACTCAATGTTATACTAATTAATAACCAGTAGAATATCATGGATTGGACCCTTGATCCAGATATTGTACTTGCGATTGGACACATAATGTATGTGGTTGCAATGTGCAAGTTTCCTCATAATAATACAACAACAACAACAAAGCCTTTTCCCACAATTAAGTAGGGTTGGCTACATGGATTTTTCGCCTCCATTCAGATCTATCTTGGGTCAATCTCGGACTTATATCCAAAAAACTAAGATCCCTTCGTATAGTCTCTTTCCAACACTTCTTGGGCCGACCTCGCCCTCTCTTAGCCGGCTCAACATCCCAACACTCGCATCTCCTAACCGGTGCATCAGTTGACCTTCTTTGCAAATGACCAAACCATCTTAAGCGGTTTTCTCGCATCTTATCCTCGATCGGAGCTACACCAACTTTCTTTCTGATTGCATCATTCCGAATCCGATCTTTACGTGTATGTCCACACATCCATCTCAGCATTTTCATTTCTGCTACAGCCATTCTCTGCACATGTCTATGGTTCACAGGCCAACATTCAGAACCATAAAGCATAGCAGGTCTCACGGCTGCTTTGTAAAACTTTCCTTTAATTTTTAAATGAATTTTCTTATCACAGAGAACATCGGAGGCTCCTCTCCACTTTAGCCAGCCTGCATTTATTCTATTAGTAATATCTCCATCAATTTCCCCATCATGTTGCAAAATAGATCCCAGATATCTAAAAGAATCTCTCTTCTGAATGTTATCGTCACCAATCTTAACCTCGATTCCTTCACCATTGCTTCCATCAAAGGTGCATTCCATATATTCCGTCTTAGCCCTACTTATACGAAAACCTTTAGTCTCTAATGCATGTCTCCAAACCTCAAGCTTCTCATTTACTCCATCTCTAGTCTCGTCAATAAGCACAATATCATCAGCAAATAACATACACCAAGGTAACTCATCCTGAATGTGACTTGTCAACTCGTCCATAATCAAAGTAAAAAGAAATGGACTTAAAGCTGAATCTTGATGTAAACCAATGTTGATATCAAAATAGTCAGTCTTCCCCGTCGGGGTCCTTACACAAGATAAAGCCCTATCATACATATCCTTTATGAGATTAATGTATAGAACATGTACTTGTCTCTTCTCTAAAACTCTCCACATTATCTCTCGTGGGACGGAATCATAAGCCTTCTCCAAATCAATAAAGATCATATGAAGATTCTTCCTTTTAGCTCTATAAATCTCCATTGTTCTCCTTAGCAAATGGATGGCTTCAATAGTTGAGCGACCTGGCATGAATCCGAATTGATTTTCTTTTACTTGGGAAACTTGCCTCAACCTTCTTTCGATCACACGTTCCCAAATTTTCATAGTGTGACTCATCAGCTTGATACCTCTGTAATTTGAACAATTTTGAATGTCTCCTTTGTTCTTATAAAGAGGCACCACGATACTCCTCCTCCAATCTTCAGGCATTTTCTTGCTTCGCCAAATAACATTGAATTTCCTCATAATAATTAGAAATGATAATTAAATAAGACAATAGGACTAAAATCCTAGGGTTGTATGTCTCTATAAGTCTTGATCTTATCGAATGTACTTTTGAAGTGACATGTCGATGATGATCGTAATTATCAAATTAATCCTTATAAAATCAATAAAGATATTCTAGCATACATATGTGCTCTTGACATTTAATCATGAATGACATGGTTCTCTACATCATGTAGAATGGTAGCTCTATTAGAGATAATGTATTCAAATTGTTTGAGTACCTACCTGAACCTACGCTTTAAGAGTTTAGATGGATGTAGGTGATGAGTGTCATCATTCTACTATCTTTACTCTAGTCATTCATGAAGCTTCATAATATTCATATTGTATGAATTTAATGAAGCATGTATAAGTGTTGAAATACTCTTATATTGAAATTTTTGATTTTAAGATAAGAGATCCTTTAGTCTTGAGCAATGGTTGCTTAGAGATAAAAGGAGCACAGTGGAAGCATGGGTTGAACTCAAGTAAGAAGTATAGTCAAAGAGTTGATTGTACTTCTGTTGCTTCCATCCATAGAGTTGGATGAATGCCAATACTGCAATAAGTTGATGTGTTGATAGTATGACTATCAAATCTATCTAGAATCCTTAGAAAAGGAATCGGATAGTACATCAGAAAAATCTACATATAATCATTGAAACTGACTTACTTATTTGATAATATAAAGTCTAATAATTGTATCTCAATCTTCTAATCACACTTGCAATTGGTTGCATATGTATTAGAAATTTTATCTTAAGATTTATTGGTCATCCATGTTGAAAGTGATGCAAATGTTGCAACAATTTCCATAAGATCAATAGACTTCATATTTTCAGTGGGAGCCCTTAGTCTTAGAGAATGTCTCTATAACCTAGATATTAGAATACGCTCATTGTTTATTTCTAATTGTTGGATATAAACATGAATTCTGAAATTTATCTATAATAAAGAATTATGATGGATATATATTTCAAATAGTAATCTTACATCTAGCGGACTCCATAAAATTAGAAATTAATGAATGGTTCATTAAGATTTCTAATACTGAAAATTAAAACCTTTAAAGATCAATAGGAGGATAAAGATCATTTGACAATGATCTGGCATCATGTTTTGGACATTTGTTTGTTGATGTGATCAATAGACTGATAAGAGATGAACCTTTAGATTGTCTAAATGTTCAAATCTTACATACTTATGAATATTATATTCAAGAGTAAAAATATCCAATACACCCTTCTTTGGGAAAGGTGTAAGATGTTAAGATATTCAAGATCTCATACATATTGATGTATGTGAATCATCTATATCAGAATAAACATTATGGATATGTGATATCTATTAATGATTATTTGTGATATGAGATTTCTTCTCTTCACTTAGAAAACTTTGAAATATTCAAAGATTTCACAATTTTGGTTTAGAATCAAAGTTTGAAGGAAGATGAAATGAATTTGATCTAATCAAGGTAGCTTGTACCTATTAGATGAATTCAAGGAATACCTTATGGAGATGTGAATATCATTTCTATCTCACCCCTCCTAATGAGCCTTAACTCAATAGAGTTGTAGGGAAATGCAATTGATCATGTGTGACATGATTTGATCAATGATTAATCTTAGCATAATTATCTTTTAGTTTCCAAGTATATGTATATGTGGTAGAGACTACATTATACACTTAATAAGGTCCCAAGCTGGTAAGCTGGAATCTAGCACCAGAGAGTGCTACTTCATTAGGAAAATAAAGGATGGTATTAGATACCTACTTTATGACCTTGAGATTCTTAAAAGATCACATCTTTGAGAATATGATTCTTATAGGATGACTCTCTTGAGAATCAAGATGAAAATGAAGTAAAGGAACTCATTTAATCTTGAAAAGATAATGAGTCTCCTGAAATCGGAAACTAAAATAGATAATTAAAGATGAAACATTAATACCTCTTCAAATAAGTTTGAGGATGGATTCCATGTGTCAGTTAAATATGAAAAGGATCGGACTTCATGTGATGAAGCTCCTGAGGATCATGACATGGAAAGATGGTTGTTAGCAATAAAAGTCTAATGTAGACTTCATATAGAAGTGTTGTATATGGACCCTCGAGGATCCACCTATATGGGTCAGATCCATTAAGATGTAAATGGATCTTCAAGAGAAAGAGGGAACCTGATGAGAAGGTATAGACTTTCAAAGCACGGTTCGTAGCCATGAGCTACACACCGAAGAGAAGGCATCGCTTACGATAAGACTTGCTCTCCAGTGACCTTGCTTTAACCCATCAGAATATTGCTAACTATAGCTACACAACTTGTCTATGACATCTTCATGGTGTGAGTCAAGATTGCATTCCTCTATGAATACCTCTCTAAGGATATTCATATGAAGTAGCCCCAGGGCTTCATGGTTGAGGAAAGCAAGGTGTGCTGGCTGAAGAACTCCATCTTTGGACTCCAATAAGTTTCTTGTAGTTGGAACATAAGATTTGATGAAATTATAAATGTTGTGATTTCAGATAAAATCTTGATGAACCATGTCAAGCTTAGTGGGAGTGCCATTGTGTTCATCGTGCTAAATGTAGATATTATTCTAATCATTTAGAATGATATAAGAATAATAATAAGTGTTTTATAATTTGGTTGTTCCATACCTTGAGATACGATTTCAAGGATACCTCTTAGATCTTAATTCTGAAAGCAAAGAGAAGAGTGTATTGGGACTGTCGCATTAGTAGTACATCTTGGAATTATTCCATTTTCTGGACAATTCCAAGAAAAACTTCCTTCCCTTAAGATGTGGTAGTGACCTGTCTAGAGGGATAGCACCTCAAAGAGTTGAAGAAGTGAATGCTAGAACTGCTTGCACTTGTACATCAGTTATGAGAAGCTAAATGTATGCTAGATGTGTACAAGAACCAGATGTCTACCATGCAGTGGGAGTAGTAAACTGTTACTAATCCTACTATGGAGAAAAAACAACTTGATTGCAGTAATAACAATATCTTCAAAGATGATGAAACTTAGAGATAGTGATCTCAAAGTCTTATCTTCAAAGGTTTAAGACCTTGTAGATAGTGATCTATAAGGGTCTTGACTGTAGATACCTTAGGAGATAGAGATCTCCAGGAATGAAGGTATTCTAATAAGGATTATGGGAATACTGGTTATGATAATTAATAAGATGTAGTGTCAAGGACACTATAACCAACAAAATTGAGTATCGGTTGCATGAGATGCAACATTCGCATTGGATGCGAGCACTGTTACTAGGAGATATGCAAGTACCGTAAAAGGACTTGGCGTAGTCTCTTGGGAACGGAGTGACTGATCAACTTACCTAGCTATTTTCTAAATAGCCTATGATTGTCACATGAGTGTGGGTTTAAATGGTTAGCCCATTAATGGCTCTTTGGGCTAGTGGGAGATTGTTGGACATGCGAGCCCACGGCGAGCCATTATGCAATAAATGTTATTGCAATTCACTCCTTAATCTGAAATAAAGAGCACATAGTTTGCATAATAGGTCCCTTAGTGCAATTAGGGTTATGCACCATGGCCATCTTAATGATCATACAGCTGTTGATTCAATTATTGAATCATAGAGGCTGGTGCTTAGATGAATATCTAATGAGTTAGATTGAGGACTCATCAAGCACCGTCAAATGATTATTAAGAGATGATCTCCAGCCTTAGTAGGAGATGGCAATCCTATCTCATTTAGGTTGATATCTGACCGACCTCTTGATGCAGGTCCTCTGCATAGGAATAGAGATTCGGAGGTGTCGGATGAGTTAGGTCAAAGAGTTGACTTAACGAGATCGAGATAACCAAAGTCCTATATCATATGCTGTCATGATATAGGCACACATCCTTTGACCGGAGACAGATGTGTTACTATATGTCTGAGTATGTACATTTGGCAGACCAGTAGGTTGATGGCCTAATCAAGGTCTATACACCGGCGCGCTGGTGTGCATATAAGGGCATATGAGTAATACGATCTCTCAAAGGGATCATACAGGTTCACTACTGAACCGGAAGACATGAGCTCACTCATGAGATATTGGGAAGAATCAAATTCCGTGCGCACGGTCGTCTCGCTTTGGAAGCTTGACTGAATTTGTTGATTTGATATATACTTTTGGAAAGTATATGATCAAGACCTAGGTATGATATATGCTTTTGGAAAGTATATGATCAATACCGACTCCCAATGATCGAATGAGAAACTTACTGATAAAATCCTGAAGTAGACAGTGTAAAGTTGATCTAATACTTCTGGTTTATTCTGAGTCTTTCAGTATGCAGGATGTACAGGTATTGGGAATACCTGAGGGTGATGTGATCATAAACGATTGTATAACCATGACGCTTCCATTCCTAGGAAGTGATGAAACGGGTCTGGATTTTAGTGACTCCTCTCAGTAGAGAAGTAATCTGATCTTAGTCCAAATGTTGGACATTGATCTGAATGTGATTCAGATGCAATGAGAAGATTAGATTTGCGGTCTTGATTTAATCAAGCATCTATGGGAGGCCCGAGATCTGGATTTGAGATATGATCTCAATATCCATGTCACTATACGTGGAACAATACAATCGCCCTGTCCTTATCTCCAAGTATTCGTGGAGAAAGCGCCTTATCCTTGAAAGAGTTCATGGATAATTCTATTGTTGACATATGTATCCGTGCATTGAGAAAATGGATAATTAAATGTGATTTAATTATCATGAATAATATGAATTTGATTCATATTATAAGGAGAGTTATCTTAGATAATTAAATGTGATTTGATTATCAAAGATGTAAATAATATGAATGTGATTCATATTATTTGAGCACATGAGAATAAGTTATCCAATATAATTAAATGTGATTTAGTTATTATGGATAAGAATAATGTGGATAGTAATATCCAATTATTCATAATATATTATAAATGTGATTTATAATGTATTAGAGAGAGTTAAATATAATTTATATTAGTAGATTAATCATTAATGTGTATTGGATACACATTGTCTAATTAATTGAAAATGTAAATTACATTTTGTTTTGGGTTGTGAATATGATTGACAATATTCCAATGTCAAGATTGCAATATTCCCAAATTTAATTGAGAATTATTTTGGTGAATAAAAATCCCAACAAATAGTTGTTGGAAAATAAGTAGAGAGAAAATCAAGGAGATGTGGAATCTCATGGGAATCCATGAGATTGCCCTCTAAAGGGGAAGGTTGATCTCCTTTGTATTTTCTCTCCTTATTTGATTGATTTAATTTGGTATTAATATTTATTTGATTTATCAAATATATTTTATCAAAATTAAATCACAAGTTGTTGGTTTTTACCAACAATAATCTTGACCATTGGATTGACATAAATCAATCTCATCCATTGATTTTATATGTCCCATGGATTGAGATCCATGGATCCCAAAACCCTATAAATAGAGAGGCATACCATGCTCTCTAATTTACACATAATGCTTGAGAAGCATCTCTCTCTCTCTTTCTCTCAAGAGACGTCTGCCCTCTCTCTCCCTCTCATGGCCGTCCACCATGGATGCCATGGAGAGATTCTCCATCGTCGCGGCATCGTCGTTATGCTGCCCGTTCTTCTGTTCGTGGATCTCCGTCTCCTTCGGTGCGCCTCGCTCGTGAAGAAGACGTCGGATCTCATGTGTCGAGATCAGGAGATCCGCCGCTTGGATCATCAACATGGATTGCGAGAAGCACGCAGTTCATCCCCGCGCTCGCAAGCGTCTCCTCCGTCGGATCGGACTTGAGACAGGGGGTCTCTTCGTTTAGAGACTCTATCGCAACCACGCTTCAAGAGGTAATCCTATTACTTGTTTGTGGTCTAGACGAAACGATTCGAGAAGTGTTCTTGGATCATGTGGTTTCGTCGTATAAAATTTTTAAATTCCCCTACATCGAGCAACTAGTCCGACTAGTCGCTCCTTGTCGTATTCGATACGACGCACACGCTTCGTGATGCGCTTGAGGATCTAACCATATCCTTCAATAACACCATCATTGTCCTTGTCCTCAAAAGTTGACAGAGTCTTGAAGAAATTGGAGATTTGAAAACACCAATTCTTCGATGACAAAACGTTTGTGATCAAAGACTTGGGAATTTAGTTGATTTTTTCAGATGATGCCAAATCATAAGTTGAATCGATTGGAATATGGAAAAAGTCAATCATCAATTAGGAAAGTGTAAACGTCAATCAACTACACAAAGGTCATGAGATTTCTAGATTTCACTATGATCACATAAAACAAACCCTCAATGCAGTAGAATTTCCTAACTTTGGTCTCTCTCAACCTCTCTTAGGATTAGGTGACTCTAAATATTTTATACCTAATAGGTAAAATTTCTTCTTACCATCTTTTTTAAGGAGGATCTTTAAGCTATATAAAATTGGCATGTGGGTATAATAAGCCCATGCATAGAATTTGTATAAGGGCTGTATGGTTCAGATTTCTAGTCATGAGCTGGATAATTAACATATAGGAGTTAGTGGTTTGTAATGATGGACTAATACTATGGTACAGTGAGGAGATGAAAAGTATTGATTTGTAACTGCTCACGTCTTAATTCCAAATTTTTATTGTTGTTATTATATGCGTGTGATATCTTATCTTTCCTTATCCAATAGATCATGGTTATAATGACAACGAGTATGACATGACTAATCATATTAATCAGATGATGATCCCCCGTGATTTATAGGATATGTTTCCCTTTTTTATGAACTAATAGATCATCTAAGGATTTAGCTATATGATTCTGAATGTAACACTCAAACATAGATCACATCTGATAATCTTTAAGTATGATAGTGGGTTATAAGTGGTCGGGATTGCTAGAATATTCGAGCTTAAGGATTTTGAGTAGTGGTTAATATGTACAGTTGGGCTCAAGATCAACAAGTTGTAAGGGCTAGTAATCCTTGATAAAGGCTTGAGTCTAGGCCCGAGAGGTTACATATGATATCAGAGCTGGTTCCATCAAATAGTAGAAAAGTCTACCTAATATGCGGAGCCACTCCTATCAAAGCGATATATAGAAAAGATTACCCAAGAGTGTGCAATCACCACTATTATTGAAAATAGATCATGGATTATATAACAATGAGGACATTTAAAAATAAGTGGGATTTGATTGTAACACCCCAAACATAATCCTAGCAATATAAAAGTATGAGAGTGGATTTTATGTAGCCGATACTGTAGTGGTTGATAGGTCTAGTTGGATCCAAGCTCAACAAGTTGCGACGACCAATACTCATTTATAACAACTTGAGTCGAGGCTCGAGACATTACAAGGCAACTTGGATTTTGGGTCTATAAGTGACCTAAATTTTGCAATGGGTATATCAAGCTTTTAGCTTGTTTTAGTTGATCATAATTAGCTCTTTGGACTATAGTGTGGGCGGCATATGTTGAGGATCATCAACAACCATCGCATCGATGATGTTATTAACAAAATCCATCAAGCTAAGGAATAGATCCCCCAATCAATCAATCCATTTATAGTCATGATAATCATAAGAGAAATACACCATCTCCTAAGGTGGATGAATTTCAAGATTTAAGAAAATAACTTCACCACTTTTTAACAATAATTTTTTTAAGAGGCATTCTTCACCTTTTTTCCTCTAAAACTGTCATTTCAATTGATAAGTAAACATATTCTTTTCAATTAGAAAAAGATACAAAACCTACTTGGAAAGAAGCACAAGGCCCCAAATCTTCAAATTCTCACCCCAAGGCCTCTGGTCCCCTATCTGCCCTCAATCTCATCCTAGCTCATTTGAAGAATATATAAATATATTTAAATATACAATATTATTAAAATATCTACGCTTGACATCCATTTATATCTAGACTATAATTCCAAAACATAATGAAAGATAGTTCCAATCACTAGTGATGAATTGCAAAATGCAGCTAAAAGTCATGCCTTCGGATACAGGTACTATAAATTTGTCAATTAACTAAAACTTTTAAAAAATAGGTTAGGTGATAACATTCATCTAAATAAGTATGTGTAACAGTGTAAGGGAATGATTGTTGCATTCATTATTAAATCAAAATTAAAGCAACAAAAATATGTCGATAAGGGCTATGCCTACTAAGATGCAAACGGTTATGGATATATCCGTATCCGATCTGCCGCCGTATCTGTTGCAGATATGGATATCATTTTGATATCCACAAGCATCCGTATCCATATTTCATTTTCGTATATAAATATAATCATAGATTTATTTTTAACTATATATAACATAATTCTGTACATTATTTTACCATATTTGTATAATTTTTATGATACAAACACATCTAGTTAAAATTTATATCATGTGTTTTCCATCCAAAGTCGATTCTATAAATAATTTCTAGTACGCGATCAGTATTCGTTTTACATCCGTATCCGTTTTTCAAATATATGGTAAGATTTTTTTAATATCCCTCAATATTTATGTCCGCATCTGTATTCGTATTAAAAATAGATAAAGATACGATAATATCTATAATATCCATATCTGTATATGTATCCGTCTGTTTGCATCACATTGCCGATCAAAACATTCATGCAGTGTAACTTGCGAGTAATAGTACGACTCGCATATAGAGTTTACATTCTCTAATTCAGATACTTTCAAAAAATGCAAAACAAAATACAACTTAAAACTGCAGCTTTTGATGTTATAATATAAGTTGAGGAGAGGTATAATAGTTTACTATTTCTATTGTGCAACCATTTACTATTTCTTCACTTTTATTGTGGAAAAAGATATTCCAAAATTGTCCTTTTGTAATAAAAACAGTATATTGTAATAAACAAAAAAAGAAATCAATTTATTTATAACTAAATAATGCAAATATTTTATTCATTTTATTGAAGTTTACTTGCAAACATTTTTTTTTTCAAAACAAAGCCTTCCGTAAAAGTTCGCATTTCCTACAGTTTTTTTTAAATATCTAATTGAGTTTGAAACTATCTCTTGGAAGGTTATTAACTTAAAATGATGGCTTGTGGACTATTTTGCGGTTTTCTTCAGCAAATCGCGAATCACTGTTCACGTATTTGAGGTTTTATCTCAAAAGGTCATTAGCATCTGTACTAACTCACAAAAAAAAAGTTCGAATAATTTTATAAAATTTAATATAACATAATCGATTCGGAATGATGCAATCAGAAGGAAGTGTAGTTCTGATCTAGGATAAAATTAGAGAAAATCGTTTAAGGTAGCTTGACCATTTGCAAAGGTCGTCAGTTGATGCACCGGTTAGGCGATGTGAGTTTTGAGATATTGAGCTGACTAGGAGAGGGCGATGACGACCCAAGAAGTGTTTGAATACGACTATTTGATTGTATCTTAGTTTTTTGGATATAAACCCGAGACTGGCCCCAGATAGAATTGAATGGAAGCAAATAATTCATGTAGCCGACCCTACTTAATTGTGGGAAAAAACTTTGTTGTTGTTATTGTTAATATAACACCATATTAAAAAGGGTAAAATGGGGCTGTCGCGTGGGGGAAGCTAACTTGGTTCACCGTCCTATTTTTTCTATTTTTTAAAATTCTGTAAAATAAATCCATGATTTTCATTACTATATATATATTATGACATTAAAGTTTCGTGTGAAACATAGACTCACACGGGCTCCATCTAAACAATCATTTTTTAAAAGTCGTATAATTGTTAAAATCGACCCTGTCTAGATGGATGAATTATGAGTTTTTGTTTGTACAAAACTTAAATGACATAATATAGAGATATAATGATACAAATTCACTGATTCATTTTTAAAAAATATAAAAACGAGAAAAAAAAGAACAAGATGGAGATAGCTGAATCGAACTCGCGACAATGCACTGTCGAGTTAAAGTACTACCACTGCGGTACTGAAGAGGAATAACTTTAAACATCATTGGTTTAATTAAACAAATCTAGAAAACTCAACACCTTCCAGATAAAAGTAATTAGGTTGGGAAGCCTTATCTTGTGATAAATCTGCAGGTGGCCGAGAGGGATGACAGACAGGTATTGGCTCCACTGCCGCCACCGCTGTCTCGCAGGGGATGCAACCTTTGCATCTTTGTCCGTATACTTTCCATTCTCCCCGACGGATTTAATATACCAACACATCACGTTGATTTTGTCTCTTTAAGTTGACAGATCAAGCTCCCACTTTGCCTTCTGTTGGTAGGATTCCCATGTTTGTTCCCACATTGCATCCTTCTGGCTGTTGCACAAAATAGCTGTTATCGAGGTATTGATCATGGTTTTTGTCCGCAAAATCCAATCGTGGATCCTCGGGAGGATGGCCGAAATCTATATTAAGGTCGATCGATGTTGATACTGCGGTGGTGGTGGTGGTTTAGACGTGACAGGGGATTTTCCTATAGCTAACGACGAGATGGGTTTGTGTTTTTTACGTCATCATGTTAATCTTTATCAAAAGATGGATTAAAGCTAGCTGTGATTTTTTCGGAGGTTTTACGTGTATAAGCATACTTATAGACTTATAGTTACTAGATCACAAAATCTTTCTTTTACATGCATAGTTATACTGCGTTATCAGGCTCGGATAGGGTTATAATATGGCAGTGCGTCGTGGTTTTGAGATCATTAATTATATATATTATTGTGACAGAGGTGTGATTCATGTTGATGGTGAAGCACGGTCGCGAGAATACGTGGTTCACAAGTCTGACATGATTGTGTGTGGCTGCTTGCTTCGAAGAACGTGCTCATAGAGAGGCTCATTCTTCCCAGATTTTTTAATTACCTCCACAAGAGTTTAACTTTAGGAACGCTACCATTTGGGGACACAAACAACAAGGAAGAAGGAGAAGTAGATTTGCTTTTTGGTTTCAGCTTTTGCAGGATAATTGACTCGAAAACTCACTGTCTAATGCCATGGATTGGTTGATAATTACCGAGTTAATAGAATAGATTCTCAAAAGTCTTCTTGTCTCTTGGACTACTATGATTCTTCGTCTCCTTGGATGTTGCCGGCTTCCTTTGAAGCAGTGTCGGCTCACGGATCCGCTGCTATGCGCGCGCACCATTGATCGAAATATACACGTGAGCAACCTTGATATTTCAGTTTGAGCTCCGAATGAATCGAGCCAAGCCAACATGGGTAACAATCCCTGATATAATTAGATTGTAATTCGTTATAGTATGAACTATGAATCTTAATCTCTTTAATGTATCATTGGTATATGTGAGTGATGAATACTCATTCATCACTCTTTATTCTTATATTTTACCTACAAAAACCTTTGCAAATGCATTATATAGTTGTAAATAGAAATAATTACCAAAAGCATGCATTGTGTAAAAACCTATAATTAGCATGTTTTTGTGCAAAAATAAAAGAATAAAGATTAAAAAGAAAAAGAGGGAAATATTTAGAAAAAATATTGAGCAACCTAACCCAAGGAGGACTCAGCATGGGCCTGACCGCATAAAAGCCAAAGTAGAGGGAGATAGGGGCTCATGTGTGTAAATATATATATGTAAATAAAATAAAAATATTTTCCTCCCAAAAAGAGACTAAAATAGGCTTGTAAATACTTGTATATATTTATAAAGATATAAACAAGATAAAAATAGAAAAAATTAAAAAGAAAACAAAAACATCACTTTCACCTTGTACATAATCACCATGTATATAGTCCACTCTTATTTATTTATTTAGCCTTCTAAATAAATAAAATTAATCTCCAAAAATCTTGTATATATTCTATCCTTTATGGTGTAAATAAATAAAATAAATTAAAACAAAAACAAAATAAAAAGAACAAAATTAAAAATAAAAAATACTTTGTAAATATACCATGTATATAAATGTACATATGTATTTATTTCACCTATGTATATAAATAATAAAAATAAAATAAAAATATCTTTTTATTCCTAATTTTATGATATAAATAAATAAAATATAAAATAGGAATAAAATTGTATAAAAATAACAAATTTAAAATCAAAATTAAAAACCCTATATTGTACATATACCTATATATAGCTATATAATGTAAGTACCTTATTTTTATTTTAAAAAATTAATTAAAAATCACAAAAAATAGAAAATATTAAAACAAAAATATTTCATGTTTTGAGTTTTAATTAAATAAGTTGTTTGCTATTTTTAATTGAATTTTCAATTAA